>JBAJHW010000001.1:281497166-282747166 GCA_037013535.1 Intellagama lesueurii | reverse complement strand
GAGGCCTTACAAATAGCAGAGAAGAGAAGGGAAACAAAATGCAAGGGAGATAGGCAAATATACAGAAAATTGAATGCTGACTTCCAAAGAATAGCAAGGAGAGACAAGAGGGCCTTCTTAACTGAACAGTGCAAAGATATAGAGGAAAATAATAGAAAGTGAAAAACCAGAGATCTGTTCAAGAAAATTGGAGATATTAAAGGAACCTTTTGTGCAAAGATGGACATGATAAAGGACAAAAATGGTAGGGACCTTACAGAAGCAGAAGACATCAAGAAGAGGTGGCAAGAATACACAGAGGAATTATACCAGAAAGATCTGGATGTCCCGGACAACCCAGATAGTGTGGTTGCTGACCTTGAGCCAGACATCCTGGAGAGTGAAGTCAAGTGGGCCTTAGAAAGCATGGCTAACAACAAGGCCAGTGGAGGTGATGGCATTCCAGTCGAACTATTTAAAATCTTAAAGGATGACGCTGTTAAGGTGCTACACTCCATATGCCAGCAAGTTTGGAAAATTCAGCAGTGGCCAGAGGATTGGAAAAGATCAGTCTACATCCCAATCCCAAAGAAGGGCAGTGCCAAAGAATGCTCCAACTACCATACAATTGCACTCATTTCACACGCTAGCAAGGTTATGCTCAAAATCCTACAAGGTAGGCTTCAGCAGTATGTGGACCGAGAACTCCCAGAAGTACAAGCTGGATTTCGAAGGGGCAGAGGAACTAGATACCAAATTGCTAACATGCGCTGGATTATGGAGAAAGACAGAGAGTTCCAGAAAAACATCTACTTCTGCTTCATTGACTACGCAAAAGCCTTTGACTGTGTGGACCACAACAAACTATGGCAAGTTCTTAAAGAAATGGGAGTGCCTGACCACCTTATCTATCCCCTGAGAAATCTATATGTGGGACAGGAAGCAACAGTTAGAACTGGATATGGAACGACTGATTGGTTCAAAATTGGGAAAGGAGTATGACAAGGCTGTATATTGTCTCCCTGCTTATTTAACTTTTATGCAGAATACATCATGCGAAAGGCTGGACTGGATGAATCCCAAGCCAGAATTAAGATTGCCGGAAGAAATATCAACAACCTCAGATATGCAGATGATACCACTATGATGGCAGAAAGTGAGGAGGAATCAAAGAACCTCTTAATGAGGGTGAAAGAGGAGAGCGCAAAAAATGGTCTGAAGCTCAACATCAAAAAAACTAAGATCATGGCCACTGGTCCCATCACCTCCTGGCAAATAGAAGGGGAAGATATGGAGGCAGTGACAGATTTTACCTTCTTGGGCTCTATGATCACTGCAGATGGTGACAGCAGCCACGAAATTAAAAGACGCCTGCTTCTTGGGAGGAAAGCGATGAGAAACCTAGACAGCATCTTAAAAAGCAGAGACATCACCTTGCCGACAAAGGTCCGCATAGTCCAAGCTATGGTTTTTCCAGTAGCGATGTATGGAAGTGAGAGCTGGACCATAAAGAAGGCTGACTGCCGAAGAATTGATGCTTTTGAATTGTGGTGCTGGAGGAGACTCTTGAGAGTCCCCTGGACTGCAAAGAGAACAAACCTATCCATTCTGAAGGAAATCAACCCTGAGTGCTCACTGGAAGGACAGATCCTAAAGCTGAGGCTCCAATACTTTGGCCATCTCATGAGAAGAGAAGACTCCCTGGAAAAGACCCTGATGTTGGGAAAATGTGAAGGCAAGAGGAGAAGGGGACGACAGAGGACGAGATGGTTGGACAGTGTCATCGAAGCTACCAACATGAATTTGACCCAACTCCGGGAGGCAGTGGAAGACAGGAGGGCCTGGCGTGCTCTGGTCCATGGGGTCACGAAGAGTCGGACACAACTTAACAACTAAACAACAACAATAGTCCAGTTTAAAGGGAGCAGGCCATAGGCTGCCTCTTGCAAGAGGCCCAGGGCAGGCAACCATGGAAGAAATGGGCTAAGAGAAGTAGGGGGCCATGTGGTGGAAATTTCTAATGTCAAACCAGATCACCAAATCCCTTGGGGCAGGTAGCACGGGGTGACTCAATGGTCTTTTATGCGCTCTTCAGTGCATATTTTGACTTTGAACTTTGAGGATGCTCTTAAGGACTCTAGCATGGAGTCTCCAAAACTCGGGGGGATGGGTGACGCCAAACTGGCAGCAGCTCCCCAAAGATATCTGCTACATGGATTTTGCTTTTCTGCCCACCTCCCCCCCCCCCAAAAACAGGGGCTCTATTACTGACCTCTGGTCTATTTTATACATGGCAGCACTCCAGTTATCAAACCAGACAGTTGGCCCTACAGTAGAACAGAATGAAGAAAAGCTGTCAGTTACACCTTCTTCTGCTCCTGTTGGACTTCTGCCTCAGCAGTTTTATGCTATAGACAATCCCATGATTCAAATTAGAAGAGCCCAGGGCACTGGTAGGAAAAAAAAAGGCTCTGACCTGTTTGTGTCCTTCATGCTTAACACTCTGGGCACATCCCCACCAAATAAAACCATGTGCTAGCTGAGCTTGAAAGTGGAGTTTTCACTCCTCTGACAATGTACACTTTAATTGCAGTAATGTTTTGTTGCACTCCTTTAGATTAAAATGCTATTTCTAACCGTCAGTTAATAGGTTTTAATGAAAGCAATTTATTAGACATTATGTACCAAGTTTAAACCTAACAGGGTAACTAAACATTAAAGTAACCAAGGACAGGGTGGTAGGAAATCTATATTACTAATTTGCATCGTATGTTCTTCTCACTGAGTATAATTGGTATTGACTGCCTAGAGCAGCACTCACCAAATCACAAATAATCAGAAAAAAATATAATTAAGTAAAATAAGCACATTCTGGAATAAACATGGGGCAGGAAGAGAGGAATTCTACATAGCTCACATGTAGATTTTCTTTCACACCTGCCTTGTTGTAGATTTCACTTCCCTATTATTCTGATGACAACAATAAAATTATGATTGTTGTTCCTCCTGTCATAATTTTGTTTTTAGGAATTTTGCATATGATATTTAATTATTTTACCACAGATATTTAATAAAACAGAGGGAACCTAGTAGATTGAAGGCCTGATGGTTTCTGTGATCTGGTTTGGGAGTCCTGAGGAAATATGGCACATGGGGCTTATTCCAACAGGCAGCTATTGGTTGATGTGGTAAAAGGAAATGCAAAAAACAAAAACAAAACCTAGACCCTTGAAGGACAAAGTCCTTGGGGAGCAGTAGCTGTAGCAGAAAAACCTGTTCACAAGCTGCTTCTCTGATAGGATTCAGTATAGTCAACATACCCTCCCTTCCAACAGTCTTTTCAGACAATCAAACTGTAGTTATAAAAGTGATATCTAATTAGTGTGTTGTTGAACCAAACATTTGGTTCAATTTTTTGAATACATCCCTTGAGAAGTGAGCATGATTCAGTGGCCACTTCAGTCCTTCAATAGGTCTTCATGAAACTAAAAAGACAATTCAGTCCAAAAGTCTGCTCATGACTCAGTTTCAATCCCCAGATAGCTGGCTCGAGATTCACTCAATTTCTATTAAATTTCACATACATACACACACCTGCACATCTCTGTAAAAATATTCCCATTTTGTTCTTACAAGTGAGAATGAAAAAATATATTTTTTCTTCCCTGCTGTTTTTGTGCATTTTTCTGCATTTGTGAAATTTGGAGGGAATGGAAGTGAAACCCTGTATTTTGTGCAAAAACGTATTTTGTGCAAATTATACAAAAAGGCAACCTCATTGAACAAATGCAAAATGCCTTTCCTCCCTCTTTTTTTTAAACTAATGCTGTGGCTGATGCAGGGGAAAGCTCAGATCTTTTTGCTCCCATGCAGATGAAAAGAACTCTCAGCAGTTGACAGTTTCTCTAGTGGGTTGTCAATGAGTTGAGATACCTTTTTTCACTGAGGATGAGAAAAGCTGCAAGTACCCATTACATTTATATATAAAAATATTTGCCTATGAAGACAACTCTGTTCATATAAAAAACGAGCTGTGGTTCACATAGAATTAGTTAGTTTTCAAGGTGCCATGCAAATATTTTTTTGGTTTTGCCGCAAAACACTACAGACTAAGATAGCTACCTTTCTAGAAATAATTGAGTTGAATGGGGAAGGGATGGTTTAAAAAAAAAATCATGCAAGAATTTTCTTAAAATGAGAACTATGAAAACATTAGAATAACCCGAATGGTTTGGGATACTTGTTCCATATACATATTCATTTTCATATACACATATATGTATAACATGAAGACTAGTTAGGAAATTAAAGGAATGAAATCCCAAAGAGTAAAGGGACTTGGAGGAAAAGCCGCCATAATTATTACCAGGAAGCAATTGTTTCAGACAAGGTGTACTTGACATTCCTTTGCAGTTTCCCTTTCAACAGGGTATCTAGCAAGAGAGAGCCTCCATGGAACTTTGCCTGTCCTACTGAGTCAATGAAAACTTCATTACTCCTTCTGTGCCTATCTATCAAATTCTGTGTTCCCGTTCCCCCATGGCACAACAAAAGTGTGCTAATCTCATCATCAGCCTGAGAGAAAGAATTCAAAGGCAGAGCCTGGAGCCTCTGTGGCGAAGAAATGTCCAGAATGCTTTTATACAAGGTGACTGACAATTTCGACTGTACATGATCTCAGTCTCCATTCCACCTTCTGACTACAGTTGTTCTTTTCACCTTCTTTTAGCCACATTAATAGAAGTCTCACCTTTTAAATAACAGTGATGAGGAAGCAGTGAGCTAAGGTGATAAAGTCAATCTTTTTCACATATTCAGGGCTTAAAGTTTTAATGCCATTTGAATTAATACACTTCTTTAGCTCTGAAGATTAGATTACAGCTAACTCTCTGTGAATAAACTGATGTGTTTGTGTGTATTTTTTTAAAAGGCTACATTTCTAAGGGCAATTTTAAAAATATTCCTGGCATCTCGGTATCTACCTGGGGCTCATGTGCCACCACATATGGACCTTGCCCAACTGCATACAGAACATCGTGAGCCTACATATATACGTGCCTATACAAGTGGGCCTTAATCATGCAATCCATTCTGCATGAGAAAAGACTAGAGTTCCATGAGCAAATTTCATTCATGCAGTTAAGCTGAGATACTTTTTGCATGCTTGGAAGAATAGCACATACAACATAGCAGAAGGGAACCTCTGAACTAGAGCAGTGGTTCCCAACCTTGGGTCCCCAGGTATTATCTGACTGCAACTCCCAGAAATCCTACCGAGCACAGTTAGTGGTGAAGGCTTCTGGGAGTTTTGGTTCATGAAAATCTGGGAACCCAAGATTGGGAACCACTAAACTAGAAGATTATGGCCTATCTGAAGACAGGACTCTAGACCTAACCAGCTGTCATTAAAGTTTATCGGGGGGGAAACAAAATAAAAATAAGAAATAAAGAAGACAAAAATGTTGTGGCACCTTAATGAGAGCTTTCATGGACAAGTCCACGTCCTCAGACATAAGAGTGGAACTAAATGAATTCCAGACTATAGATAACAGGCAAAAACAATATGGTGATTAGCGACACTTATTACTATGTTGTTCCTGCTTGTTATCTATAGACAAGGATTAATTTATCCACCAATTATTGTCATTATTTACAGAACAATGCTTTCTGGGAGGGGAACTGAATATCAACAGTGATCTTGAAAGTCATTGCCAGGTCAATAACCTGTGCCCAAATACAGTCCCTAGTTTAGAGCCATGTATAAATGTTTGCCATGTAGTCCCACTCTTATGTCTGAGGAAATGGACTTGTCCATGAAAGCTTGTCTTAAAATATTGTGGTTAGTCTTTAAGGTGCCTCAACGTTTTTATCCTCTTTTTTTTCTCTTTTGGTTTTGCCTGGTATGCTAGCACAGACTAACATGCCTACCTTATCTAAAACTCATTAAGGTATGTTAGTTCCATAGGTGAAGAGGGCATCATACTAGCCCTGCTTCTGTCCGTAGTTACTTTGCCATGCAAAAGTACCTGTCTGAAGAAGGAGAATCTGTTCTATCCCTAGAAGGTCTCCATTTAAGTCAGAATGCTCCAGACAGAGGGAGAGAAAGTGAGAGGTTCTGATTCACATGGAGAGCCAAGGGACAGAATAGGCTCTGTGTCTTCAGACCGTCACTTTTGTGAGATAATAGTGGTAACAGAAGGGGTGGGACTAGTGTGCTCTAGTCACTATGTCTATATGGGAGTGTCACCTCTTACACAAAGACTCAAAACCACCTCACAAAGAAGAATCAAGTTATCTTCTGTAGCACTGCTCCACTTGAGATTTTTCCCCCCAGGCTGGAGACCTAGAGCCACATAGCAGTTTCTGGAGATTTTAGCCAGTGCCTTGAGACCTGAAATTCCTATCTCTGACCTTTCCTTGTTTCGCACCTAAACAGTGGAGGAATTATGTAAAAATTAAAAGCTACTTTACTACTTAAGCAGGTTGTGATTATTAGTTGATCTTAATAAAGACATTGTGCTCTTATTGCTCTTAATATCAAAGTTGGCATTCAAGAAATTTGGGAGCAAAAAAATCATAGAGGAGGGGATTTATCTCAAGCAGCAGAATATTTATTTACAAGATTTTTTTTTTAGCTGCGCCATTACCAATGGTTTTGACCAAACTCCGGGAGGCAGTGGAAGACAGGAGGGCCTGGCGTGCTCTGGTTCATGGGGTCACGAAGAGTCGGACATGACTTAACGATGAAACAACAAATTACCAATGGTCTCAACAGACTCTTGGAGAGTGCGGGCGGCATACAAGTCGAATGGATAAAATAAATAAATAAATAAATAAATATGGATGTCTCTACAGAGGTATGTATTGGGAACACTTTAAAAACCCTTCATACTGCAAATGTCTTTGGGCTGTTTTTTTCGAGCAGAGTTAGATTCAATAAGAGACCTGGAATTGCTACTCATCTATGCTCTTTTTTTTCTTTTCTTATATCAGACAAGTCAAACACAGTTCAGGGTGTGATGCCATTACACAGACCCCATACAAGTTGGTCTCAAGGCGATTTGGTAGTAATTTGGGCTCCATTTGATGCCATAGTGATGATGGCTCTTCTGCCAATTTCAAAGTGCTACTCCTAACAGAAGATAGAGGGGCTGTAAAGACCAGAGCTAAAGCACATGCTTTGTATGTCTAAACCTTCAAGTTCAATCTCGCCAGGGCTGAGACAGATTTCTGTGAAACCTCTGGAGAGTTATGGCTCAGACTTGATATAATTTAGTTGATTATATAGCTTAAACTCAAAGAACAAACATACATCCAAATGAACTTTTCTTCTATATGCCAAATGAGCCATGTGGAACAAAATTCCCCTCACTTTACATGAAAATAGAGGGTATTTCCCCCATGGCAGCAATGGTGGAAATAACCCAGAATGACTCTTGCAGTGCTTATGGCTCCCATTTAAAATCTCCCACTTGTTAAGGAAGGGAAGAGCCCTTTCCTGAAAGACTATCCAATAACTTTTTTCTGTGGGCAGTTTGGTGCTTGGAGAAGAGGGCAAGTGGGTGCAGAACAGCAGTTCTGCCTGTTCCATTTAATTAAAAAGTACTTGTGTGGGCCTGCATTTAGTATCACTGAACAGGCATTTGGCTGCAAAACAATCAGAACTCCAGAAGGAATTCAACATGACGTTAGCTGTTATCATAGTGCCAGAACTTTAATTGAAACCAAAGCCAAAAGGGAAAAATAACCTGGTGAGAAATTCTTTATGTTTAATAGCTGTAGCTCCAGACCATTGAGATAGAAGCTGTGGGCAAGATTCCCACCCAAGTAGAATGCTTTTGGCCACATACTTTTCCAGAAAACAGCTGAAACTGTAGTCTAGATAAGTGTTCACACTATCTGCTGGAGGGAGGATTGAGTAACTTCAGCATCTGGTCTAGGGTTCATTTCCCTGAATCTTTCAGCCTCTTCTTGACTTGGAGACCAGGTGGTAGGTCATCCTGAAATTCTGCTTGAGAAGAAGTCCATGACTAAATTGTTGGAAAACCTTGGTGCATAATGCCTTACTCTCAGAGCTATCTACAATTCCCACTTGTTATTCTTTTGGAGAGGCTGTGAAGATACATCCTCTCACATTGGGCTTTTAACCTATTTTATTGATGACCACGGTTATTTTAATTGTGATTTTAATAGCTTTATTATTTTATCCATTTTCAATTTTTTTTTACATTTTACATTTGTTTTTATGCTCCAGTGTAGTTTTGGCATGGGAAGACATAATCAAAAGTTCATAGATAAATACCTGAATCTTGAAATGTAGATCTTACCACTGAGTTGTGGCCACTAAGCTGAGACCCATTCTTACCTTGTGTTGATAGCAGGGGCTGCTGTCAGGATCCTAAACCATTTCACATGATCCAGGTAGCTGGGAGTGCTTTCAGGTCCTTAGGGAATTAATTAGGTGAGTAGTGAGAATTAATTCATGCTTTGTTAATTAAGTCTGAGAGCTGATTAAAACATGATGCTTCTTGCATGCCACATCACTGAAAAGCCACTTGAGCTATATAGTGCAGGCTCTACATGGTGCAAACTCCCTAAAGCAAGAACTGTTTAAATGCTAATAAATGCTTAAATATTGTATAAGTGTTGAGGGTAGCATTGCAAGCCACCGGTGGTCCATTTAAATCCAGTCTCTGTTGCTAGGGATTAAGAGCCTATTGGCAGTACTGGAGTTCTGATGAAAATAGATGGTAATGTCTACAGGTCAGTGACAAGTCATTAATGTGAATAAGCTCCTACATGATAAAAAGGTTCAACTGTCTTGACTCTAGACATGATAACTTGATTTTTTTCAAAAAGGGGTCATTACAAAAAATGGAATTTCTGGTAAAACAAATAGTATTCAGCAAAATAGGAGCCCCAAATAGACCACCAAGAGTCACAGACATTAGGGCAAAAATATTAACAGTGTCAGTGTATTTCACAGGTCTAAAGTCTGTTGGAGCTATAAATATTTTTATAAACTGAACATTGGCTGGATTTATTGCTATTTTTCTGTAAGGGGTTCAGAGTTTTTCGGATTCATTGTCAGGGGGTTGCTGGTTCTTTTAAAACATGACCATAGTACTTTTAAGATTCTGCAAGAGTACTTTGCTGTAATTATGGGTTGGTTTTTATTGTCATTCCCAAATGGACTCGCCTTCTGTAAGCAATATTTTTGTTTAATAAAAAAAATAAAGTAGCACAGCATTTTTTGAAATCCATTTAGGAAAGGATTTTTGTCAGGTAATATTGCCTGCTTAAAACTGGCTATTAAACTAATTCAGATAGAAAAGAAATGTGTATAATGCACTTAGGGAGACTTGCTCCATACAGGTTAGTGGACATGCATGAATTTGAGCATATGTTTACATTACTCACTACTCTTCAAGCACAGAATAAGCATTGAGAATTGAAATGAATGAATAAAGTAGACTCAGCAAATGGAGTCTGTTCCTTTTTTCAGCACCAATCTGGATAATATTTGAGAGGGTTCTTACCTTCTCCTTGGGGGCGGCAGTGGCCATCTTCAGAGGCAGGAGACCGAGCTTCCCTTCCAGGAGCCAAGGGCCTGCTGCCTCTGCCACTCACCTGCCACCCAGCTGACAGGCTGGCCTGCAGCCACTTGGGAAGGGAAGTCTTAGGCGTAGTTAGGGGGACATGAAGGGGTAGATGGGTCACGGGGGGCTCAAGCCTGCTCAGCTTCCTTTCCAGGCTCACTGTCTGTGCAGGCCTGGAAGGTGGCACGGCAGCAGAGAAGGTAGGGGGTCATGGAGGGGTGGGGGTCATGGGGATGAGGGGTTGTAGAGGGGGTAGGGGGTCATGGAGGGGAGTGGGGTCACAGGAGATCACAGGGGATCAGGCCTGCTCAGCTTCCCTTCCATGCCCGCTGTCTGCGCAGGCCTGGAAGGCAATGGTGTGGCAGGAGCAAGTAGGGGGGATCATGGAGGGGCGTCACAGATGGGCCAGGAGTCTCAAGGGGTCAGAGGTTCAGGGTGCAATACTTGCCTTGCTCTTGGTGCTGCTGGCAATGTTATGCCACTGGACCCAAGGTCTAGGCAAACAGCCAGGGTTCCCTTTTGCATTCCTATTCAAGCTGATTTTGTACTAGCCCTTTAAAAGATGTAAGAATGTTTCTGATGAAACAGACACATAGCCTTAGCTGCTTTGGTGACACTGCATAAATGAAGTGATCCAGCTCTGAACAGCAGTACGTGTAGTTATAATGTCTTGACTTCAAAGATGGCTGACTTCAAAAATGATAAACAAGGTATGTAAACCAAAAGGAAGGGTATTTTTTTAAAAACACACACAAAAAGAAACAAAATATTTCAATTAACAAATAAAAGTAAATTACAAGAACATCTATATGAAAATGGTGCATATTGCACAACTGGCAGGCAAGGTAGCCACAAAGTTTCAGAAGGCTAAATACAGGAATGGAGAGCGTAAGATTTCAAATATATATCTATATTGTGTTGTTGTATGAATGACCATCACATAGTCTTAATTCTTGTCACAAGCAAGAGAAAACAATCTCCCATTTCCCTAAATTCTAAATGAAACATGCTCTCAAGAGCCCTCTCTCTACCTCCATTGCCTCTCTCTAACCAGCAAAGAAGAGAAAATTGGTAGAAGAGAGTTGGAAACATGTTTTATCAAAATCACAATTTCCCCCACAAAGCATTAGAAGATAGATCGCTCTGTCGTCGTCAGCAGCAGCAGTGGGGTGGCAGTGGAACGACAACAGCGGCAGCATGACAGCAGCAGGTAGCCCTCCCCCCAGGCATGAACTGAAAACCGAACAGCGACCTGGTTCAGTTTTATGGTTGTTTCATGGTGGTTCATGGTTTGTGGCTAACCACAAACCATAACAAATCACATTTTTTCAGGTTTGTGTCTGTCTCTATTCATGATTGGACCAAGGTATACAACAACATCTTTAACAAGTTCAACTTCTTCATTGTCAGTGTTAAAGCAGTGTAGTTCTTCTGTAGTCATGATTTTTTCTTTTGTTTTGACACTTTGTTCTCTCACTTTTTCTAACAGTCATTTCATGTCATTGCTGCTTTCTGCCAGTAACATGATGTCATCTGCATATCTAAAATTACTGATGTTTCTTATACCAATTTTCGCTGTGTATCTGAATCTAGTCCAGCTTTCCATATGATATGTTCTGCGTACAGATAAAGGGATAAAATGCATACTTTTCTGATACCTTTGCCTATAGGAAACCATTCTGTCTCTCCATATTCTGTCCTTATAGTAGCTTCTTGTCCACAATAAAGGCTACGCATCAGGATCATCAAATGTTAAGGCACACCTATTTGTTTCATAATAATCTACAGCTTCTTGTGAGCTATACAGTCAAATGCTTTGCGGTAATCTATAAAGCATAGACCGATCTTCTGCAATTCTCTAGTGCACTTGAAGAAGCAGCAGCAGATATTTGCAATACGATCTTGAGTGTCTCTTCCTTTTTGAAATCCAGCTTGAATATCAGGCATTTCTTGCTCTGTGTAAATTAAGAGCCTTTGTTGCAACACTTTGATCATTACTTCACTTGCATAGGAAATTAGAACAATGATCTTACAGTTACTGCACTCCTTGGCATTTTCTTTCTTGGGAACTAGAACATTTATTGAATATTTCCAGTCTGTTTTGTTTGGTCATTGTTTTGTTTTTCATGTGTTGGCATATTCTTGGTAGAATTTTGACTGATCCAGTGTCTATGGCTTGAAATAGTTCTATTGGTAGTCCATCTAACCCTGGTAATATATTTCTTCCCTGTGCTTTCTGAGTAGTTTTCACTTCACTTTCTAGAATTGCAGGTTCTTCATTATAGGATTCCTTTCCAAAGGAATCTGGTATCCTTTTATATGTTCTGTATAGGTCTTTGGTATACCATTTTCACCTTCTCTTTAATTGCTCCTGGTCTGATAGCATGCTTCCCAGTTAGTATTTCAGCATTCTTAATCTAAGTTTACATTTCTCTTTGATTTCTTGGATCTTCTATATGAGATCTTATTTTTCCTATTTTGTTCTTCTCTTCTATTTCTTTGCACTGTCCATTATAGTAGTTCTCTTTGTCTCTACATGACAGTTGCTGATAAGCTGCATTCAGGATTCTAACCCTATTTCTGTCACCCTTTACTTTTGCTTATTGCCAGTCCTTGACAATTTTAAGTGTTTTTTCTGTCATCCGTCTAGGTTTCTCTCTCTCTCTCTCTTTCTTACTGCGGGACTTGCCTTTTTTCATTCTTCCTTAATAATACCTCTTTAACATTTTTATTAATGACTTGGATGAGGAGGTGCAGGGAAGAATGCTTATCAACTTCGAAGACAATACTAAATTAGATGGAATACTTAGTACCCTGGAAGACAGAAACACATCAAAAACATCTTGATAGGCTCAACTTTGGGCTGAAAACAACAGAATGAAATTTAAATGCAAAGTTCTACATGTAGGAAAAAGAAATCAAATGTACAGTTGCAAGATGGAGGATACTTGGCTCATCAGTATTATATGCTATATAAAAAAATGCCTAACTGTATGAAAATGGAACCAATTACCTCTGGAAGTGGTGAGTGTTCCAACACTGGATGCATTCAAGATAAAGTTGAGTCAGTAGTCTGTCAGATATACTTTAATCTGGATTCCTGCAATGAGTAGGAGGTTGGACTCAATGGCATTATTCCATTATTCTAGATACCACATGAAACTTCATCTGCATTCCAGCTCCAACTTGGCTAGCTTCAGAGGGGGAACCTTCTTCACCTTAGAAAGCAGCAGAACCAGTCTGTGTTGAAGTTTTATTTGCAGCCTTGCATGCTGCTTGTAGTTTGTTTGACTATGAGGGACTTTTCTGGGCTGGGGTGTTTATCTGTTCATCCAGCACTCACCAATTGTTCATTCTAGCCTTTGAATTCAAAGGGAGCCTTGCCTCTCTGCTGAGTGTTCTTCTTCCCTCTCTTTAGTCAGTTGGTGCCAGTTGTTTATTTGCTGTTGGTCTGTTCTGTTGGTTGCTCATATGAGTGCAGGAAAGAAAGCAGCATACAGAAGTCTGCAATTTCAAGCAACTGTAAATAAAGAAATATATTTTATTCATTCTCCTACAAATATCTCACAATGAGTTATTTAGACTTTAAGTGACACTTAATGAGAAACAGGTGAACTCTGGGGAACTTGTAGCTATTCTCCTCTGCTAATCTCTGCACTTTCACTTCATAGCAAATGGAATTTTACCAGAAATTCAAACTCCACAAACAGTCTGAAGGGTCTCAATTTGGGTCAGGGATGGGGATTCGAATTGTGTGACTCACTGTCACATTCAACGTAAGTTGCACTGATGACTCAACTCTGACTTGACTCAGGGGTTCTTTTCAATGACTCAGACTTGACTCGTGCCTCAGACCCATTTTTCCGAGTTGTATTTTCAAGTCTCTATTATTTTAATGAAGGATACCATAAACTCAGAAGAAGCTTGTTGATGCTCCCCAGAAGACGCAGGAGAGGCAGGAAGATGTGGTGGCGGAGGTAGCAGCAGGAAGGCCTCAGACCTCACCACGCACACCAGACACAGAACCCACCCACTCCTCTTTTTTTCTGGGAAAAAAAGTTGTTTTTAATAGGGACTCGAGCTTGGGGCTTGAGACTCAGGACTTGGTACCAAAGACTCAGACTTGGACATGGGACTCAGACGCAAAGACTTGCCAACATCCCTAATTGGGGTTGACTTTTTCTAAACCCAGTTCACATCCCTAATATCTATACAGTAATATTTGCCTGCCTATTAAAATTTGTTGAGGCTCTGGTATTTGCCCTGACATAATCTTGGCTAGAAGATAGGTCCTTCTTTGAGTAATGTTCTAGAATCACCTTCACTGCCAATGGCTGATTCTGCTCCATGCTGGTTTGTGTAGAGCAGAGCTTTCCAACCTTGAGGGTTGCAGAGTGTTTTCTGGGGGGTCGCCAAGCTTAAAATAACCATGGGTTCCAATTCATATGCCTATGATGAAGCTAAAGGGGTTACTAGTTGCTTTGCTTTCTCAGCAAAGGTTAAAGGCACCGAGTTGAGTTCCTAGAGAAGAAGGAAGCAAAGCAAAAGCAAAGTGTGCTGCTTGTGTACTGCCTCATAGCACTTAAATCTCTTTCTGGGTGGCTTGTAATTGCTAACTACAGATTCCCCCCCCTCCCCAGCAAGCCAGGTACTCAATTTACCAACCTCGTTTTCTCCTTCCCTAATGACTGCCTCTCCCTTCCGGGATCTGAGGATTCACTCCTCAGTTGTGCCTAGGGGTGATATTGGTTAATTCGTCCCAGCTAGAAAAAGCTGGGGGCAGAGTGGGAGCTCAGATTGAAAGCCCATCCAAGTAGAGGGGAGAGGACCCCAACCTCAGGCAATAGGTATTTGGTGGCAGTGTTACGTGCTGTCAAATTGCTGCTGGTTTTTTTTGGGGGGGCTATGAATTATTGATCCCCACCCCCAAAAAAACCTCATTCCTACACTCAAAAACCCTGTTGTAGTCTTGTAAAATAAATCCATGGTTTCTCTATTGAGTCAATCCATCTTGACTTCTGTCTTCCTCTTTCCCTAGCATTGGCTTCTCCAGTGAAGCTTGTCTTCTCATGATAATTTACCCCCTTTAAAAATGCCTTTTATGCAAATATGGTGGTGGGTTCACAGGTTATTTGGCTATTATAAAAGGGAACCATGACTCGAAAAGGTGGGGAAACACTGTTGTAGAAGGTAACACATGTTACTTTCAAGTAACCTTGAAAGTGGCCTGATTCTTCTGTTACTTTTGTAACGAGAGTGCCAGTAAGTCTTTATGATGCTTGGGAGTTGCACCATAGGCAAAAACCATATTTATGAAAGTCCTCACTTTCATAAGTGGAGTGATTTTTTAAACTGTATTTGTAAATGCCATGATATGGTTGAAATCATTCTCAGCCCACATGTGGACCAATATATTAATTATATTTGACTGTAGTCTAGAAGATATGAAATTTGGAGCCTAGCCCCAAACATGCATGCCACAAACTGGACTTAAATGTATGGCTAACAAAAACTGGAAGATGCTATTTTTGCTGTCACTACTAAAGTAGATTCATATAAGGAGGTTAATTCGAGCCCCTATTTTATTTTAAAAATACAAAAAGGAAAAAAAAAAGGTGCCAGTATTTACCTTAGAGGAACAAGAGCCAGTCTCTGTCTCTTACTATCTGCTGCTGATTCCTATTTTGTCTTCTTTATTTGATATTCAGAATGACTCTCTAGGGTTTTTGTCTTCGTCTCATTAGAATAATAAAATACCGCATCTTTACTAACTTACTAACTTTTCAATGGCCTTTCTATTAACAAAACATGCATTATTTCATATCTGTCTAATTAATATCAGGCTTAATAGCTGGCTCACTTCAGGTTAGATTCCAGTGTACTTAAGGGTTTTAAAAAATAATTTAATCGAGATCCCTCTTAAATTAATTGTATAATTAATCTTGCCAAATTAGGTAACATTTCATAAAAAGCCTTATAAAAAAAAAGTAGAATGTTTTAAATTGCTGTGCTATTAGGCAGTAATAAAGAAGTTTCTTTTCTCTATTGTTCTGCTTTGGAACACAAAGAAGATAACTGCAATATAAAAATCTATCTTCTATAGAATATTAATACAGAGTTGTTCATTTATCCATATACAGGTTTTTTTCCCTTCTCACATGCTTTCATAAAATGGATTAGCTTTTTGAACCAAAAAAAAAGCAAAACAGAATACAGAATAATACAATTGTGTTGATGCTGAGTGGATAGTTTGAGATACCGAGTAGTTGTTTGATTAGAACATCAAATAAATTCACTTGTGAGAAATCTAACATCTTAAAAGATTCTTGTTCCTCTTTTTCTCTACAAGCGCTTTCTTCCTATCCAGGAAAAGCAGCATGTTGATTTCTTTGGAATAAGTGAAGGACTGTGATTTTTCAATAAGCTCTAGTGGGTTACCAAACACATCCACTTTTGTACAGGAGTGTCTGGAAGAGTTTCCTCCAGAGACTCCCCCCGCCCCCCAGAGGGTGGTCATGAAGACAAGCTGCAGGAGTCAGGGATCGGTGGTGGCGGCTGTGATAGAGGAGAGGCAGCCAGGCGGGCTGAGAAAAGGGGAATAGATAATGAAAGGGACCATCAATTTTTTATGTGTATGGAAATTACACTCAAGGTCATCATAAAGTCCAAATACGAAACCCATATTGATATGCAAGGGGTATTTTCACATCCATCTGAAAATTCCTTATCTTACTGTCTATCTGTTTTACTAAGTCACTTGCATGATGTATAATGTAAATAATTGATTTATGCTAGGTAACTACAGGAAGAAATACTGAAATATATATTAAATGTTATTCTTGTATACCAATTTGCAGTTCAAAAAGAAAAAATATCTGGTAAGCACATCATACAATTCAGAACAAGTTAATTATGCATCTAACCATCCACATGGTTAAGCTATTTCCATAAGCAGCTAGAAGATCCCTATGTTATATCGTCCTTGACTTAGACTTTGTGTTACATATGCTGAATGGAAAGTTGTCCGTTCAGCTGAATGGATAGCTATGAATGGACAGATACGTCAAAATGGACCCATATGTCAAAATAGTAACATGTAAGCCAAAGTAGCAAGTGCTTAATAATCAGAATGAGAAGGATATTGCCAGTCTACTTATATTAAGCCAGAGATAAGAAACAATACTTTTTGGGGCACCACAGAACCCAAAATATCCTTGCTGGCTGGGGTATTCGGGGAACAGTAGTCCTTATCTGTCTATTAAATTGACACATGTACACATCACACTGAATTAAATACGATAGGGAGATCTGTCTCTTGTGCCTATAACAAAAACCAAGCTTCTTATCTGCATCAAAAGATGCACCTATTATGTTTAATTGGGCAGAAAGGACCAAAGTGATGTACTGCTTTCTTGTGCACAGATCTTCCTTCATGGGTTAGAAGCAGGGTCATTTAAGTATCCTGCATGTAACTAACTGCAGCCCAGTAAAATTAGCTTGGGTTGAATGCCCATTCATTCTACAGCCTATCCACAGCTTTGGACACATTTCTAGCAAAACAGCTCTAAGCCGCTATCCCAGCCAAGTGATGATTTTAATTTTATAAACTAAAGCTTTGAAAGTAAACTGATGGGGAAGTGCCCATACCATGGGGCTTATGTAGCACCTGAAGCATTTACTGACTTAAGGTAGGTAGGGAACACTAATCTATAATATAGTAGAATTGTCAGTGATATTTTTCTTCATAATTCAATAAACCATGAACTTGATGGAGCTGCAGCCTTGTTGATTTTTAGGAGAACTGTCATTCTGATTAGCTTGTGTTTTTGGTTTTCTAATGATATTTATACTACCTCTGTGAAACTCACGTCCCCCCCCCCCATATAGTTTCTAATACTAGATGTTCTGCATTACATTACTTTTCATTGAGACTTGATTTCACTTGTGTCAGCCATTCTGCTCAACCTGTCACTGGCCTCCTGCTGGTACAACTGACACTCGCAGACTGCTCTGTTGTTGCTCTGTGAAAGAAGAGGAGTGGAAGGAGGGGTCCGGGGGATTTATTTCTGCCACAGCATTTATTAAAATCAATCTTACTCACCTGCAGGGTTTCTCTTTATTATTTTAAGCTCCCCCTCCTGTCATTCCATATTATCATCAGTTGTTAATAAAACTGGCCATTCACAGTGAGGGGGAAATGATTTTTTATCAGGTGTATATTAGCAGAGCATGCTGAGCCCAACTGGCTCTTTTTACACTTAGCTATTTGTCTCTGGTGGTGTTCCTCCGTGTCATTAGGATTTCCCAACTTCAGTGGAGACATAAATGGATACCAAGCAGCTATATCAGACCAGTGTTGTGCTCCTTCCCATCAAGAACAGTGAGGGCGTAAACTATCAATCCAACTCACAGGGCTGGCCCAAGATGGTGTCCTTTCTCCATTCCACATACAGAAAGTGGATGTCCATGGGATGTTATCTCCCACCACATTTAAGTCTGATCTTTCATTTTTTTACTGGTTGATATTTAAGAACTATGAAGAACACAAACTCTCCATCTTAAATGTCGTTTTGCTAGCTCTAATATATTGTAATAAACTTTTTAAAGCCCACCAAGGTCAATTAAGATGAAAAACCAAGACAACAAGCACCATTTCTGCAGTGTTTCTTAAAAGCATACCAATAGGCATGTCAGTGTTGGAAGAATGGAAATGTGCATGTTTAATCGAGGTGTTGCATATATCCCAAATATAATAGTATAAATATGAAAAACGTATGTCCCATTTCTTTCCTTCCTCCTTTTCTCTCTCTTTTACATCCTTTCCAAGTCTGTTGGGCTCCCAGGGTTTCCTAGGAGAGCAATTTTATTCCCTATAGAGTGGAACTCAATTTTAAGACTGCTTCTCTCTCTGTTTTTCTTTCGTGCATTCTTAAGAAGTCTGACAAGGGGTTCCTCTAGAGAACCATCTTCACCAGCCTCTTTGTATTTGCTGTCACTTGTTGGCATTTTCCTCCTCTTTAAGGAGTCAGGAATGTAGTCACTGCTGCCAACATCTTACAGATCCACTTACCTAATAATGATGATGAAGATGATGATAATATAATAATAACAAAGTAAATCCCTGCTAATGATGATGGGGAAATGTAAATTCCCAAATTTTCCATGATGAATATTCAACTTCATTTCTGATTTTGGTTTCCTATCAAATTCACTGAAGAGAAAATAAGTGACCCCTTTAGATGAGTACTGGTGATTGTCTGCAATCTATGTGACACATGTTCAGAGAAAAGGAGATGATGAGTGTCAAGAAGATGCTAATTTTGGAGACTTGTAAGTATCTTGGGTGCTGTATGTCACTCTGTGATTACAGCAGGTTGAAACAAACTTTCTGGATTCCTTATGTTCATCTTGGATTAAAAGAGTTGGCAGCATTTTGTCAGCTAATCAGTATTCCTCTCCATAAATGTGTCTGTGTTTAAAGATTAAACCATAGTTGAAGGAATTGGTGGCTTGGGCATTTCTAATGATTTGAGCCAAGCAAGTTATCTGCTTGTAATATCCCATCTCACTCCGTTAGTTGCTAGCATACAGACATCCATAACTAAGAACTATGGGCACAGTCCAGACAGTATCAAGACATGTTCATTTCAATGAGGGAGGCAATGATTTCTCATTGAAATCAATGCCATTTAAAGATGCTTAATTATGGCTAGGGTATGTCCCAGTGATTCTTTTTACCACTGCTTTTGGGGCAATAAACAATTGTTATTTTGCACATTTTTAAAACTCTGCTCTCTTTTATCATAACAGACTTTTTCTATTAGTTGCACATGGGGCCTGCAGTCTTTCAAGTTTTAAAGCATTTTGTACCAGGTTAAATTGTCATTGGCCTATATACGTACTATGGCTTTTGTTGTTTCAAATCTCATTTCAAAATTAAATGTAAGTTGCAATGCAGTGCTTTTTCCATGGTGCTCTGCTTAGCTCCAGATCATTTGTATTTTGTCAATCAGTCCAACAGTGTTATTTATTTATCTATCACATAATAACCGTGCTGAAGAGAATAATTTATCTGGCATAGCATGGTAATTTGTACTATAATTTCACCCCTGCTGCATTCCGTTACAGTGATGGTTGAGAAAATTATGATTCTGAGGTCATTTCTTTTCTGGCTCTGTTTTGTGCCTTTCATAATTTTATTTTGTCTCATATCCAGCTGAGGGTTCATCCAAAAAGATAAAGACAGTAGGTGGGTAGAGCTTGTAGTTAAATCCTTTAGTTTTAACTTGATACCTTAACGTTTATGCCTTAAAGATGAGGCAATAAAATGTGTGTGTCTGTGTTTAAACATTTATACTAAAGTTATAGGAAAACCCAAATGTCAATATCTCCTTTTACTGTGAAATCTCAAGACTGCAAAATCCAGTACATGAGCAGTGGAACACCTACCCCCTTCCATTTCCATCTTCCATGTGGAGAGCAAGATATAATGACAGAGGACATGGACAATCACATCTGAGCAGGAACCTATCCTCTGTACAGACATTGATCTCCACCTGACAAAAGCGATGACAGGGAGGGGAGGGTCTACATGATCCCTTATTTGTGTTTTGGAGAGAACTGGATGAGTAGCACCAGAATGGGACCAGATTTGGCTATTTCGCTCCATATTCGACTCCACATTCCACCACCCATTTGCACATGAAGGTGTAGTAAGATCTTCCTTTCCCACTGCACAGGATGTTACAGACAATCTGCTGTCTCTTCAGGTTGTATAAATCTTTTGCCTTCTACTAATCAAGCTCCTCAGCATGAGAAAACTACACCTGATTAGTTATTCCAGGATACATATGCTCAAGACATTAGGTTTAGAAAATAACTTCTGATTAGATCCTTGAATATCTTACTGTTTATCCACTCTATGTTTATCCATGAGCATGAGTGATCTGGAAGAACTAATCTAGGTTAAGTGGTCTTGATGATATACACCTAGAAATTAAAATAATGCATGTATCCTTAACATTTGCAAAATTCAAAAAAGTTTTAAAGAAAAAAATGATAGCTAATGAGAAGAATCCTTTTCTCCCTCTGATATTCATTTACATATGATAATTAATTTATACACTGACTGTGAAAGCTGATGTCACAATAACATATGAAGCTGCCAAAGTGGATCACAGGCCATAACAGCCAAGGAGCTTAGAGAAAAGGAAGAAAAGTAAGGAAAGGGGATAAAATGTAAATCTTCTTCCACTGCCTAATGCAATTCATCATATTTATCTACTTTTATTCTGTACTTCTCATCCAAGCTATACTCCTCCTTCTTAGCAACCTAAGCATCCTCTTTCTATTCATAATCTACCAGTTATAGCCATTCTGCAGTCCCATATAGCTTTATCCACCTGGCTTCCTACCCCTTTCTCTTAAATAAAATTTCAAAAAAATATTGATCCCTGCTTAATTTTCCTAGCTCCAGTGTACACTCTGATTTCTCACCTTCACTAAGCTTCATTAAATGAGACTTGTGGCCCTGTAATTACTCTTCTCGATTCAAAATCCACAGTCCAAATTAATCCCTGACTACATTATTTAACAGTAATCATTTATACATGGAATAACTGAATGAAGCAATTTTTAAAAAGTAAAGTTTAGTCGCTAGCTATACAATCAGTCCTTGAGTTCATCAGTTAATGAAACTACAAACTCAAAAATAGGAATTCATACAGGCTGAAGGATTCTTCAAGACACATACCAACATAGAATAATTATAAGGAGACTCCAGACAAAATCCTGTTACTTAGGGTGGGAAATCATACTACAGTGGGTCCATTGAATCAACAGGGATTATGTGAATCAACTCCTCTGTAAAGGCCATTGATTCAAATGGGTATACTCTAACTCTGATGTACTTTAGCATAATGAACTGCAGATAGAGTAGGACCATTTGATCAATGGAACTTTCAGAGGATTGATTCACTGAATTTCCATTGATTCAATGGACTTACTCTAGTGTGATTAACTATGCTATGCAACAAAGTTTGGGTCAATATATGTCCACAAAAGCTGATAGTATGTATATCAACAACCTTCCAAGATTACCAAGTCTCAAGCTCTGGACCTGAGCCACATGTGTGGGAGTTGCTCCTCCAGGTCTCAGTGTATAGATCATGTCAGCAATGATTTCTCCTTGAACTGTCACTTTGATCATATGCACTGAGCCCTGGCTCAGTCTGTGCTCAGTCACATACACAGAAATTGGTGCTTGACCCATTTTGTGCCCTTTTGGTGACAGTCCAGCCCAATTCTTGCCTGGGTATTTGACAGTATTAGTATATTTTGGATCTCTGTAAAAAACAAAAAACAAAAAAAAGCCCTTCCCACAAATGGAGAAATGCAAGTGTAACTTGGGGAGGGAACTATGCACTTGATTTCAGGGATGTGATAGACCTCAAATACACAGAGAAAGTGGTTGTTGTATCCTATTGGAGAGTTCAATTATCGTGTTATTTCTCCTTCGGGCTGTCTTCCTGGATGTATTACTTTTGTTTTCCAGTTCCTCAAGAATTGTGGCAGTCGAACCCCATGAATGCTAGATTGAACACAAAGGAACTGGAGGGGACTGCTCTACCCTATGGTCACCCAGTTGCTGCTTGGTCTGTCCCATCATCATCTGAAAATCATGGTATGATATACACTGTCTTCACACCATTGTGTGAAAATGGAAAAAATCAGGAGTATTTGTTGATGTTCAGCATCATACTTATGGTTTTCAAAATTCTTGTATTAGCAGCCAGAATATAAAAAGGGCCCCTATGGTTAACTGCAAACATTTGACAATAACCCTATTCAGACTTTATCAGTTAGAGTAAACTCACCAGAGGCAAAAGGGAGGGATCCTCACTGCACTCTTGAGTTCATCATGTTTCCCTAAGGGCTAAATCTATTTCTTAATCCCAACTAGAGTAGACCATTTAATGAATGGACTTGTTGAGTCAACACTTAGGTAACTCCCATTGATTTTACAAGTCTACACCCATTGGGACTAACAATTAGATTTAGCCCTGAAAGAGAGGAAATTGCCGAGTGTGAAAGGCACATGGGACCTATCTCCGAGCCCTTTGGCAAGGAAGAAAACTCAACGAGAGCAGGGATATCCTACTTTGCACTGACCTGAAGGAAAGGCAGCTGTTGAATGTATATCTCATTATGTTCCAAAAGGTCTTCAAACACTCAAGAGCATTTTTGGGAAAGGACAAGTAAGTGGGAGGATTAGCAAAAATCAATGTCCTAACTTGTGTGAGTGGAAGTGCTTGTACCAAGGGAAATTCACCCATGCATACAAACTAGAGACAGAGCCCTAAAACAACAGAAGCCATAACTTACTGCATGTTAATGTAACATACATCCAAGAGCCAATCAACATTTAGTATGAAACCGATATTTCATTCAACATTTCATTCTGTTTCCATATGTCTGACAAAGTGGACGTGTCCACAAAATATAATAGTTAGTCTTTAAGGTGCCATGTGTTTTTGTCTTTTTTTTTTTTTTTTGCTTTGTTTTGTTTTGGATTTTGCCTGATAAACTAGAGACACTATCTGTATATATGTGTGCATGTGTGTATTCATCTGCATTTTCTATTTAGTTCCTGTGACAGCCACTGCTCCCTCTGCCTTCTCCATATGATAATGTAAAGCACAAGGCCTAGTATGCAATCTTTTATCCCACTATTGCTTTACAATATTTTTAAAAGGGAATGTCAGAAAATGAACACCTTTTCACCTGTAATTACTAAAATAAATAGAATTAAACTAAATCCTTACATTGCTTGCTTAAGACCCTCTGTAATAACAGTGAGCTGAATTGTGAATCATTTGCTGCTGATTGCTAGAATGGTTTAAACATTATCTGGAAATTCATGTAAACCTAGAGAGCTTATTATGTCAAAAGAAGTTTAATTAAATATAGCACTAATTTGATTAAAACAAGGAGGAGGAAGAGAATCTAACAACACTCTTCACCACTGCACACTGTGAAGATTTCAGGATCTATTTGGGGGTTTATTTGAGTTTACTCTTTTTGGGCTGTGGTCTCAAATCAGAACACAGCATGGAAATGAGATAAGTTAGTTTTTAAACTACAGCTCCCAGAACCACAGGGCTGGCATGGCCCCTGGATATAATCAAAAGTGCTACATCAGGTGATCTTATGCAATAAAGAGGAATGGTGATGCTTGGACCTCTGCAATTCATTCTTGGTTAAGAGAAAGCACTTCCTGCTCAAGAACAAATTAGAGCAGCATGGGCAAGCTTTAGCCTTAACCAGGGGGACATGGGCCATGCCTGGGCTCCTTTACTCCAGAGATGCCTGACATTTGCCTAGAGATTATATAACTCTGTAGACAAAAGCATCCTGGGTCTTCTGCCCTCTACCCCTTTACATTATCCACAAAAGAAGTCGTCTCTGGTAAGGATTAGTAAATAAGGATCTGAACAAGAGAGGTGTAGAAAGTTCACTAAACATGAGGTGTGGACAGTGTAGGATTGATGTGGAGTATAAACTAGAGGGTACCATAAAGCTTATGACAATTGTGGGAAAATGAAGCCACAGGGCAAGTATCAGAAAGGCCTGAATGCTTTTAAAGTTTCTAGTGGCCCAGTCCACATTTCCTCCTCAGCATTACATTTCCTGGGCATTATTTCTCTACACATTGCATAGATTTGTGACTGGTACTTCTAAACATCTGGGGAAATATCCTCAACCATACAAGGGATCACATACAAAAATGAAATAATTACATGTGTCACATGGATATGCTCCCCCCCCTTTTCTTTCCTTTTTTAAAAGGGGAGGGGGATGTGGTAGCATACCATGCTGAAGTGCTGCTGAAGTGTAGCCCCTGTGAGCTTTTGGTTCCTCCCAGTGAGTGGGGATATCTTAGAAAGGGATTGTGAATCAAGAATAAGTGAGACAGCTGGAGAGGCAGGAGCTGCTGTTCGCCTGGAGGATAAGGCCCTTATCACCTTGGTTTAGGTAGTAGAATTACCTTTGTGCAGGAGGGGCACTGGAAGGGTGAATACATGCAGTGATCTTATGTATTTGCATTTGAATGTGTACTTCCTTGTAGGCCTTTCAAGACAATATACTTGGAGCTGTTTCCCTTATGTTGTGGATCTCCTACCTCAGTTGATAAATATTTCTGGGATTTAGTTCTTCTTTTGTCTCAAAGAGGCATTCACATCCTTCCTTCTTTCTTCAAGTAACTCCTCTCTGGTGCTGGTGAAAAGAACTCAAGGTGTCCAAATTGTAACATCCAGTTTGGACTGTGTTATACCTCTGTTGTTGTTGTTGTTGTGTGTGTGTGTTTGCAATACTCATATATATATGGAGAGAAAGAGAGAGTTACTGAAGCATACAAAACAAATTGGCTGAGCTGCCATCTTTTTAAAAGCCTATTTTGTTTCACGAACAATCTACAGCTACATTTCACTAAATATGACAATACAGGAACTGTACATTGTCTTGAATGCTTCTTTTGATATTAATGGAAGAAATCCAAGTACAGTATGCATCCTCTAATGTAATTTAAGGTGAGGTAGGCTCTGAAAGGTGATGCCTTCACAAATTAACTAATGTCTCATGTTGAAATACTTAGGAACAGTGTGAAACTATCTCCCACTGGGAAAAGCTACTTAAATCCGTATTTATAAACATGTTTATCCCTGCAAGTAGAATTATTAAATCACTATCCCCATGGCTGCTCTGGCTGTGGCAGATAAACACAAGTCTACATATTGTTATGTCTGAGGATTTTGAAGCAGAGTTAAAGAGAGGGCAAGAGTTCAGTGTGGGATATGACTGAGTGGACAAATGGAAGGCAACGTGATCAGAAGATTGTTCACGGCTTCATGTGGAAGGAAGTACTCTGCTCATTAGCACTGGAGAGACTGCCTGGCCAACAGCAAAGGAACTGCCTCTTGGGAGTAAAAGAGAGGAGGAGGAAAAAGCTCTGCTAAAAGAGTGTTCCTGTAATTGACCAAAAGGAAAGGATGATTCAGGGATCACACACAATTCAGATGACATAAGGCACTGAAAGCAGCCAAAACCAGGGTCACATGTGAGTGTCTGCAGAATCAACTGACTTCAGGATTTTTTTTAAAAGGCAGAGTCAAGCATTGTATACTTTGGCGCGCACCCACACACGCACACACACGCACACACCTCTTCTACTCTCCCCCATCTTTTCAATCAAGCATCAATTATTGCTTCAACAGATGACTTCAGCAGACCCCCAAGACAGACATATGTGAGGCTTCTAAATACTTCCAGGGGGCAAGAGACCTTCATTTTGTTTTCCTGGCCTGAGTCAATCCACTTCCTTGACAGCGCCAACACCTAGCCAAAAATTCTACCAAAGGAATTAGACTTCCTGGATCTGCAATTGTTGCTGAGTGAGGACTTAATACTGGCCACTTTCCAAGACAGTATCGTGCAGTGGTAGGCAAAGCTCAGCCCTCCAGATATTGCTAGACTGCAATTCCCATCCCTTTACCTTTTGTTCAATGGCTGTGGCTGCTTGGAATTACAGCCTAGGTATAATGAGGGTGGATTCATTGCTGTATCCAAATATGGAGGCTCTGTATTGTGTCCAGTACATGCAGGAAAGGAACATTCAAATCTTTCCACTAAATTCACCTATCATGGCTTTGGCTTATAAAGCAGGGAAAGTCAATGGAAGTTTTTTTCTTTCTACATCTCTGCATGGACAGGAGGTTTTAGGAGGCAAATTGGTTGTTGTGGTCCTGATTCAGATCAGGAGGAGGATGCTTCCTTCTGAATTATAAGTATAAATATAATCATAATAATCTCAAACAAATTTACACATTTAGTTATGTTCTGAGTGCCAGTGACAGGTATCTAAGACTGATGTGGTGTTATGGTTGATATGACACAACTTGGTAAAGATAACTCCAAAGAATCCCTAGAGCAAAAAAAAGAAGAAGAAGAAAAGAAAAAAGAAGGAACTTCCATGTCTGCACTACTCTGAACCACATAAATGACTCAAAAACATTTTTTTTTTCTTCAGCTAAATATAGGTT
Organism: Intellagama lesueurii; assembly: GCA_037013535.1. Taxonomy (NCBI): domain Eukaryota; kingdom Metazoa; phylum Chordata; class Lepidosauria; order Squamata; family Agamidae; genus Intellagama; species Intellagama lesueurii. Next base: position 282,720,489 of record JBAJHW010000001.1, on the reverse strand, counting down.
GTATTGATCCATTTACCGGGGACAAGAAGTGGAGAAAAAAAGAAAGCTAGAAAACAGACTAACAGAGACATTTCATGTTGCACCCAGCAGCTATGTCCTAAAGAACTGCATTCATTCCGATTTGTTCAATTTTTTTCATCAAACAAGACATCTTAACTTTGGTTTTAAGTATTTCAATAACCGTGAAAAATTTCATACAATAGAAGACTGCCTCCTGGCTAGAGATGAGGACAATGACACTCTTTAATAATAAATGGTTCAAAATGTAATGACTAAGTCTCACTTTCCTACCAATGTGTCACTTTCTTGAGTTCAACAGGGTTGCTGAGGCAGAATATTATATCTGCTTGACTGAGTGTAACAGCCTCGCACCAAAGTTCATACTTTCTCTGTGCCTCTAGCTATTAGTTTTGGAGTCATGTTATTGTTATATTAAAACACAGGCCAAAATATTTCTACAAAACAAAAGCAAAACCCTTCTTGGCTGAAATTGCTGTGAGTTATAATGTAATAATAATCTTTAAAAACTATTTTTGAACAATGTACCCTAAGGTGACTGAAAACAATCCAAACAGCCTTGAAAGGACACAAACGTTGATATAAGAATGCAAGACTGCTATATATTGTGTTCACTTCAATGAAGCTTTACACAAGAGGACTCTTTGACACCACCTGAATTTAGGATATTTCCAGATGGAAGTGCTTGTGAGTGTTAAGTGGATGCCTCACACCTGCTATGTACTTTGGCTGACACACTGGCTAATTGCATCTTGAAACTTGAATTATGTTGCAGCCAGATAAATACCGCCAAAGGGTTCCCTGCCAACACAGCCATGTTGATGAAGTAACAAGTGAGTTGGCATTGTCACATCAAGTACTGCTTCCTAGGGGTGATTTCCATGAAGACCCTCATGGTTAGGGTCAAACTAGCTGTTAAGGATGGAGGCAGGAATTTATATTTCCTCTGATAAACCCCTTGGAGAACAAGACTTCCCCAAAGGTACATGCCTCAGCAATCAGACTTGCAAATTTATCATGTGTTTACTTTCCCAGTCACAAAACAAAGCATGTTAAATGCAAGGTACACCGTTCTGAAAATGTCACAGCTATGACTAACAGGGGTCTATCACCCCTTGAGAGGATGTATTTTCAGAAAATATGTTAAGTTTGGTCTTCAAGCTCTCTTTGCTCAGAGACCTCCAGAAATCATACATCAATCCCTCAAGTTTTCAAAGCTCAACACACTCTGGACAAATTTAATGTGTCCCCCCTCCCTTCTCTATAGCCACTACCACTTTAACTGTATGAACAAAACCCTGCAGCTGTAGTGTTCAAGCAGCTGGGGTCTGGTGCATGGGGCTACAACCTTGGCACACCCATTGAAATGAGTGCAATTAGCAATTTAGCAAACTTGGGAACATTCGTATCATTGCTCTCTGCATAAAGCTGCCTTGTTACTCTTTCCTTCAAATTTTTATCTTCATGTAATTATTTCTGATTACAGACACAAGTTAGCCATAAATACATTTAAAAGCTTTATATATATATATTACCATCTTCATTAGCTTTTCTGTATTATTTTAGACTAGTGGAGCTATGGATCAGATAGCGTCCAATTACATTCCCTGCAGGGGGAAAAAAACCCCAAGAGATCAGCAGTCTTTTATGCTTTCGCCTAAAGGTATCAAATGCAAAAACAAATTAGGTGTCTAAAATAAAATTAAGGATAATAAAATTGATTTTTATGCCAGACTTGTTTGTACTCAATGACACAGACTGACTGGGCAGGTAATTGCTATAATCGGTTTTAGAATGAGAATTTGGGAAGCAAATTAATTTTATTTGTTCTTGGACAGTTAAAAAGGATATTGAAAGTTAAAACACTGGAACAGTGGAAGAGCTTAGTGAAACACTGACATCTTAGCTGGCAACCGTGATGGCTTCCTTGCTAATATGTGGTAAAGCAAAAGGGAATAATCACAAAGTCAGTCCAGTTTTGTATTGTGAAGGTTTGCTAGAACAATTGTTTGCTAGAACTGACTCAATGAGATTTACATAATGCTGACTTACTTTATACAACAATGGTGTCAGTGAGTCTACTCTTAGCTGGGACTAGCTATTGGATACTGGACTTTGTTTTATAAATTTCCCCTAAAACGAAAACAAAAAATAATTTATTTCTTCTAGGATTATTGTTAAATAAAATACTTTGTGCTAAGCTAATAACCCTGTTTATTTAACAGGAGCAGAGTTAAAGCAACTGATTTATTCTATGAAGTTAAAGATATGATTTTGAACTGTCCCACATCCAGTAGCATGGTAAATTTAGGGTATCTAGTCTTTTAGTCAGTATCTCATTTGAATCATTGTCCCTGGCCACCTCCACCCACCTTACTACCTGTTCTGAGTACTTATCAATATCATTTTAATAGAACAGGCTCACACATTCTCATAGTGCAGGGTGATGTGTCATGTTCCATCAAGTCACTTAGGCTGTGCACATATTGAGCATAAAAGCAATCCTTCACTATGTATATCTCTACTATTCATAGAAACATAGAATCATAGCATAATGGAGTTGAAAGAGGCCTATAAGGCCATTGACTTCAACCCCCTGCTCAATGTAGGAATCCAAATCATTATAATGTGCCCTGCACTCTGGGATGATTGAGAACAGATCCTGCCCTTCTTCTGTATGACTACCTTTCAAGTATTTGAAAAGTGCTATCATATCTTCCTTTAGTCTTCTTTCCTGAAAGCTAAACATGCCCAGTTCTACTTTCCTCATAGGGCTTGGTTTCTAGTCCCTTGATCATTCTTGTGTCATCCACAAATTTGATAAGTATTCCTTACACTCTGTCAACCAAGTCATTAATAAAAATGTTGAAGAACACCAGGTCCAGGACTGAGTCTTGTGATACCCCACTTGTTACCTTTCACTAGTTTGAGAAGGAGCCATTGATAAGAACACTCTGATTACGATTCTGTAACCAAATGTGGATCCACCTGAGAGTAGTTCTATCCAGCCCACACCTAGGTATCTTATTAATCATAATATCATAGAGCATTTTGTCAAAGGCTTTGCTGAAGTCAAGATATATTATGTCTACAGCATTCCCACCATCTACCAAGGAGGTTACCCAATCAAATAATGAGAGAAGATTACAGTGGTGCCTCGCAAGACGAATGCCTCGCGCAATGAAAAACTCACAAGACGAAAGCGTTTTGCGGTTTTTTTGGTGACTCGCAAGACGATTTTTTCTATGGCCGTGCTTCGCAAGACGAATTTTTTTCCTTTTTTTTCCTCTTAAATTTCAATGCATTCCTATGGGAAACCGTGCGCTTCGCAAGACGAAATTTTCGCAATATGACACGACTCGCGGAACGAATTATTTTCGTCTTGCGAGGCATCACTGTAGTCTGATTTGTTCTTGACAAATCCATGTTGGCTTCTAGTTATTATGCATTGTTTTTAAGGTGCTTGCAGAGGGATTACTTTATAATCTGCTCCAGAATTTTCCCTGGTATTGATGTCGGGCTGACCAGTCTGTAGTTCCATGGTTCCACCTTTTTTGGAGATAGGGACAATGTTAGTTTTCCTCCAATCATCCAATACTTTACCCATCTTCCATGATTTCAAGAATGAATAGGCAGTGGTCTGTGATCTCTTCAGCCAGTTCCTTCAATATCCTTGAATGCAGTTTACCCAGCCTTGTGGATTTGAACTCATTTAAAGTAGCAAGGTACTCCTTGACTATTTGTTTCTAAATCTCAAGATGCAATCCCCTCCCCTCCCTTCGTACTTCACATTTGCCTTCACATTGTACTTCCCTATCCCCACTGAGTAGCTAGCTGAGCCGCTGCTTCTTTTCTTTGTCTTTTACTATGCATGTACCCGAAGAATGCTTTTTTGTTGCTTTTAGCATCTCTTGGTACCCTTAGCTCATTCTCAGTTTTTGCCTTCCTAATGCCATCCCTGCAATTCTTTGTTATTTGTCTTTACTCTTCTATGTGTCCTTTTTTGTTTTCAGGTCCTCTCTGAGCTTTTTCATGAAGCCACATTGGTCTTTTTTGCTGTCTTTAATTTTTTTAATTGGAATTGTTTGTAGTTGTGCCTTTAGAATTTCCCTTTATAGAAACTCTCATCCATCTTGGACTCCTTTTCCTGTTAGGATTTCCTGCCATGGGACCTTACCTATCATTGTTCTGAGTTTATTAAAATTGGTTGTCCCAAAGTACAGTGTATATGTGTGGCTACAGTCTGCTTTGGTTTCTTTTGAAATCAATAACTCAAGTAGAACATGGTCATTTTCCCCCAGAGTTCCTCTTCCTGCCTCCTCTTCCATCAAGTCACCTCTATTAGTTAGGATCAAGTTCAGGATGGCTGCTGCTCTGGTATCTTCCTCCACCTTTTGTAGAAGAAAATTATCAGCCACACAAGTCAGGAATTTCTTGGAAGGTCCATATTTCCCTTTCTTACTCCATAAGCCATCATGATATTTACATATTGACCTTTTTCTTTATAGCCCTCTTGGGCACCCCTTCAAAAATGTCCTAAGGAATCAGAGAACCTTCCAGAGTAGAATGGGAAGTGAAAATCTGGCACACTTGCTCAAGAAGCAGCGTTTGCCCCCCACGGATGTTCTTCAATCTACTTTAGAAGACATACTAACAGAATGTAAGGCAGCCAGTTGCTTAAAGTTGTAAAAATAATGCATGATATAATCCAGCATAAAATAGTTGGAGCTTAACATTTAAGTTGTTATGGCACAGGAAGAACATATAACTAGCCCCGAAAACCGTATTTAATTAAGTTGTAAAGCAGGAATTGGCTCTTGACTCAAAAGTGATTAAAAGTAAGTAAGGTCTAGATGATTAAAATATTTTTGGTTCAAGTGAGATAGTTTCAGTGCAGGCATCTGTTAAGACGTGCTGTCAGCCACATACACACACAACTTCCACAATGTTGAAACAGAGAATAATGCTTGGCAGGTCTTTATATGAAAATGAAAATAACAGGGAGCTAATGACTCACTCCAGAAAGGTAACATCTATAATATTTCAGCAGATTCTATCTACCTTCCTTCAAATTGGCTTGATAGATCCCTCTCTATCTGGCTGGATAGTATTGACTGGCCTTGTTTGTTTGTGTTAACAGGTAATTCCCTGAAGATGGAAGTGAAGTGAAGCGAGAGAAACAGCTCAAAATTTTGTCATGGACAGATTTGGAGACAGATTTCCCCAAACACATCATTCTTGAGTTCTCACCTTTCTCTGTCCCTATTTGAAATAATTCTTTCTCAGTAGAACTCATGAGTTAAGAGCAAGCCACAGAGTTGCAAGGAGGGGGACTTCCTTAAAAGTACAGGAAGTACAAAAATTGCAAAGTACCAAACAATAAGATGAGAAATTAAATTAAAAGAATATAGAAGCAGGAGCAGGTCATCCTCCTCTCCATACTAATTTCAGCAACTTCAGTTGTTCCAAAATCTTTAGTTACCAATTTAAACCGATTGCCAATAGCTGCTAATTTGTTTCCTGAAATCCAAAAAAACCAGTGATTTTGCAAACACGTCATCTCACCCACAAATTTTAAAGACTTGACTCGTAATTTTTAGGCTTGACTCTTCGCTCAGCTCCCCAAGTATCCACAATGCTGAGAAATAATTGTGTTGGTGATTATCATCATAATAACTGGCAGACAATTCACAGCTTAACTTCATCTGGAGAATGGGATGTTTTTCTTTTTAATGAGAACAGCAAAGTATTCTTTTTTGCATCAGATCAATCTGCCATTTCCATCCAAATCATAAATGAATACAGGCTTTAGCAATGGGTTGAAAGCTAGATGCCTTCACAGCCCAGTCATGATCCCTTTGAAGCTGAAAAATGTCTTAAGATGTACATATGACTGAATGGAAGAAAAAGAGGGATAGCAGGTTTCTTTTTTCTCTTTTGGTTGGGTTATTGCCTCCAGAAAAGGCATGCATTTATATGATTGGACAATTATCAGAATCTTGACAGTTTGTCCACACCCCTTCCACCATACTGATTATAATCAGATGTATTAAGTGAAGCCTTGGCAGGGAAAATATACCATCTCCTGAGTACTTTCTATTGTGCTTCCTTTATAGTTGTGTTGACTGATAAGGATTTCAAAGAGAACCATATAGAAAGCCAAGCATTTTATTTCCAAGAGTTCACCAAAGTCATTCTCCCATTCACATACATAAAATGGATTGCAGGTCAAATCTGGCATTTGGATGATATTATGAACAGATAGTGTCAGAATTTTTGCCTGGAGAAACAGCAGCTTTTTTACAAAGTTCAACACAGTAGGTGAGTGATTGTGTATCTGTATGCTGTGAATCTGGCATAGATGCAAAAGTGGTGAGATTCAGGTTTTTAATTTTTAAAACAGCTCCTCTCACCATACAATAGGTCAAATAATGTATATACTTTCACTGTTTACCAAGTTTAGATGTGTTGGGAATTACTGTGCATGACAAATTCTAGATAAGGCAGCAGTAATATTACTGGAGAGCCAGCTCCGGGAGCCATCTATCTGACACTTTATTTGACCCATTTCATGGTATCCAGAGTAAGTCAAGCAATTACTTGAAATGGCTTTCAGTGGAAGAAGAACGTGCCAAAGCAGGACGGCAGTTGAACATTAAGAAGACAAAAATCATAACTACAGAAGAACTACACAACTTTAACATTGACAATAAAGAAATTGAAATGGTGAAAGATTTTGCATAGCTTGGTTCAGTCATCAATCTAAGTGGAGACTGGAGCCAAGAAATCAGAAGAAGACTCAGACTCAGAAGGGCAGTAATGAAGGAATTAAAAATGATAATCAAATGTAAGGATGTGTCACTGCAGACAAAAGACCAAGATCATCCATACTTTTGTATTCCCAATCACCATGTATGGGTGAGAAAGCTGGACAGTAAAGAAAGCTGACAGAGAAAAAATTGGTTTATTTAAAATATGGTGCTGAATGAGAGCTTTGCGAACAAATGGGTCTTAGAGCAAATCAAGCCTGAACTATTCCGGGAGGCAAAAACGCTGAAACTGAGGCTGTCCTATGTTGAACACATGATGAGAAGGCAGGATTCTCTGGAAAAGACAATAACGCTGGGAAAGGTTGAAGGCAGGAGGAAAAGAGGAAGACCAAATATGATCCAGAATGACTCCCTAAAGGAACCCACAGGCTTGAGTTTGCACGGGCTGAGCAGGGCTGTTGAGGACAGGACATTTTGGAGATTTCTCATTCATAGGATCACCTTGAGGATCAGCCCTGATCTTCAAAGTCTAATATTTTAAGGCTTAGCTCACTTTCTCTTGCTGTTGGCCCTCTAATCTACAGGCTTGTTCTGATGTTAACAGCATTATTTACTGTATTTTCCCCTACCTTCAGTGGCAATGTCCAGAGAAGTGAGGATAAGGGAGAGAGGTGCAAATTCTTATCAGTTTTTACATTGACCCTCATGCCTTTTACCTGAGCCAGGATGTCACTTGTATGGGCTGGAATGAAGAATGAGAGCAGTTGGCTTGTTCTGTCCTTAAGGCATGAAAGAAACCCATAACCTGTGATGTTTTAAAGTAATTGTTTTAAGGTGACAAGCTTATGTCACTATGCCTTGTCCTTTCTTGTACTTGATGATAACACCAGGTAATGCTAGCAGTCACCTTGACTTCTGACAACTGTTTTTTTTACAGGCTGAGATTATGAACTCTTTTTCCCTGCATGGCCATCTTGTTCAGGAGCAATTAAATGGGTCCACTGACACACTCTGGACTCTCGACTCATAAATGTCTGCTCTACCAGGCTGCAATGCCACTAGGAGATTGAAAGATAAACGTATTCCCCTTAAGACATCTGACAATATTGTAGATGCAGAGGAGACCTAAGAACAACAGGTTTACGATAATTATTTTTGAAGTGTTGTGTTGGTGAATGTTTGATTTTTTTAAGAAGAGAGAGCTCAATGGAGAAAATTTTCCTTCAGGAGGTGCACTTATGCCTGCCTTGAAGTGAGCAAAATGTCTGGTGTGGTTCCAAACATGTAACATAGCAACACCGATCCATTTCTAGTAGGACACAAGTAGATTAAATGGATTGCTAGAGTTGTGACATATCACTTGTATCTATTCTGCAGCTGATCAAATGTTTATGTATTACTCTGTCCCCTTATCTATGCAGGCAACACTTGACAGGACTAAGTAATGTCTGCCACAACAACAGAAGGTGGTTCACTAACTTAGCAACCTACCCTCAGTCTGCCAGCACCGCCCTCCTGTATAGGACAAACTGTCCATTCTCTATGCCAAAGAACAAATGAACACAAATCAGACAATAGAAAGTCCAATATTGAGAAACAGCATTGTGCAATGGGATTAATGCTTGAAGACGGCTTATCTGACTGCCATAATTTAATAATTTAAATTTATGAGTAATAAGCATTGTGCAGGAGTAAATAAATAAAACTTGAAATTTAACTTTTTCTGCACATTTCTCCTCACCATAATCTCTTTTTTTAAAAAATTTAATTCAACTTATATACCACCCAATAGTGAATGATGCACTCTCTGAGTGGTTAACAGCCAACATATATAGGCTATAAATAATGCCATACCAGTTGTAAACACCAACAAACAATAAATGATAAAATGAAATGGCATAACTTGCCAAATCTGATTTAAGTAAACAGGTTTGAACTACAGTTGGACATCAAAACAACACACAATTAATAAAAGGCATCTTTAAACAGTTCCATTTGAAGTAGCTTCTTAAAAACTGAGAGGGAAGGCAACTGGTGAATTTCTACTGGTAGTTTGTTCCAAACATAAGGGATCACAATTGAAAGCACCTGGTTTCTAGTGGTAACTTTTCTGGCTTCCTTGGGTGTTGCTGTTTAACATTAACAAGTGTGAGGAGTAGGTTAGATGGGTAGCTGTTTTGTAGGAGAGATGGTCCAGCAAGTATTGGAGTCCTAAACTGTTTAGGGCTTTATAGGCTGGATTTTGGATTTTGATCCACATTTTTCAGGTTTTACTCAAATAAGCCTACTATCTCCCCCAAAACCCCAGTGGCAGTAGCAGCAACAATAAAGAATTTGGCCACACATCATATAGATGTGTCTTGTAATGTATAAATAGCTTTAAAATAAAAACTTCTACAATAAAGCCATTCCAACAGATCCTGAGAAAATGAATTTTGTTCTTTTTGTAGTGTCATCACAGCTCTGTGCCCTGCATAACAGAATGGCACCAAACAGGTTTTCCATACCTCATGCTTTCTGAGTAATATGCAACCAAAGAGACAATGCAGTGTAGTGGAATATTTTAACCAAGCTTAACCAGTCTTTGTGAGGTAATTTAATTCCTAGAATATGTTTATAGCAGTCTAATTCAAAGAGGTGAACTGCAGTATGGTAATTATAACAATGACTTGCTTTATTAATTCTTGGTAACAGTTTTTTAGTTGCTCATTAGGCTGACCTCCAATGTCAGCCGGGGAAGGACTTCTCTCAGGGTGAGAATGGAATTGTGTGTTTGGGTGTATTGCAGGTTCCAAGATGTTCAGGCTCTATCAAAAAGGTGGACTTGGCTAGTCAGTTAAACCCCTGGCTCAATGAATCAGACACATTTTATTATACTAAGGATACTAAAACAAGAGCACCATCCTAGTGTCCTTTGCTATAGACTGATTTTCATGACTCAAGTTGAAAAACAACATTAATCTGTGCCATGCTAATAGGTGGCACAAGGTGGCTCATACACATCTCAGTTTTCTTTTCAAACCATTTTCATTCAGGATTCACAGTGACTGGTTTGTTGATGTATATTGAGTCAGCTACAGTACATTGGCTGCAAATAAGCATGCATTAGTTCCTCTTCATGGGCTATCATGAACCAAGTCTCAGAATCTGTAGGCATAAACATTAAAGCTGTCAATGCACAGTATGGACCATATGCTTTAACTGCTAACTGAAATATACTTAACCAAATTATTTCATGCACCAATAGTGTGAGGGGGCAACAGGACAGTCAGCTGGACAATGCTGGAGAGAGTTAAGCAATGGAGACCAAAGCAATTTTTTCTTGCTCAAAAAGAATAATTTAATCAAGAACATGAAGAGAATGTGGTGCAAGATTGCACATGCTTTTGAAATGAGACCAGCAGCACTAGGCAGACTTGGGTGACATTTTAGGTAATGTAAGGTTGACAGCATTTTGCTTGTGCTAATTTATTTACCATGGCTATATTTTCTCAATTACTGGACATCTAGATTTTTTTTTAAAAAAAAGAACAGAAAATAAATTATACTAGTAAAATACAATCATTTTGATGCTGACCTTTGGCTGAAAGCCTACTCCATGGCACTGGAGGGCACCAACAGCAGGGTTTGCTTGTAGTCCGAGCAGAGGGGAGTCTCAGCCCAAAGTTTAGACTGGAGTGCCCTCGGCTTTGGTCGTGAGCTGCCTATGACCAGTAGACTGCAAAATCCAGTTTCCTGTCGTAAAGCAAGAAGACCAGTGTTCCTGAAACCAGTGTTCCTATAACAGCAATGCACACACATTTACTTACATACATACACACCAAATATGCTCTGCAGTTCATAGTTTAGGATGACACTGAAAAAGGTGCAAAAGCATAAGCATGTTATATGGTCTTTCCCAAAATATTAAGTTGTAGTAGATTGTCAGGCCTATCTGAACACTTAAAGGACAGAGATTTTTTGAACTGTTGTTTTACATGTACTATTTCCATAACTTTTTACCCAGGCCCTCGCATTCCAACTACATGTTCTACCATTAGGATCTGAGAATGCGACAGTCCACATCTGAGACCAATTACGGCCATCCTTTCTTACTCAGATAACATTAATAGCTGGGAAGAATCTCTAAGGTAGCCTTCTTTACATCATGTTGTTTTGCTGTAAGTGTGGAGGCTTTTATATGTAAGAATTACAGTTACAAAGTACGGTCATCCCACCTGTATCATGTGATTTGGTTAGTTGGCTCCAATTGGTAGCTCTGAATATTGTGAAATAAACTCTAGAGCATTATCTTTTTTTATCTGGGTGGATTTTTACCAATACATGTTAATGAAATCAGCAACAATGTCCCAAGTGCTGATTATTATTATTATTATTATTATTATTATTATTATTATTATTATTATTATTATTATTATTATTATTATTATTATTATTATTATTATTATTATTATTATTATTATATGTTAAAGCCTTCTATGAATTGCTGGCTTGGCCTGCCCATTGCAATTCTTCTCACATTTCTTTCCTTTTCTATGTCATTCATGGCACAGCTGTGGGAAAAGGAATAATTTCAAGGATTAGTAATAGGATATGGAGCATTTCACCTCTAGGTCATTGGTTTGAATCCTCCCTTCTGTCAGCAGTGATTGAAAATCATTGCCATTTGATTGCTTTTCAGTGGCCTATCTGACATGAGCTGGTGGTCCCAGCCTAGATCCTAATAGATGAGTGCCCACATCTGTCTTCAGCCTCATAATTACCTGACCAGTTTGAGCAAAAACCACAGCATAACTGGCTGAGGCATGATTTTTGGAGTTGACCCAGGTCTGTCAGGAAAAGTTTGTTTTGTTCAACTTCACACAAAGGAATTCCTGGCCAAATCTGGAAGCCCTTACTTAAGCATGCATTCATATGGCATGAGTTGGCCATGTGGTCAGTAGGGTACGTATCATTTGATCATCTGAAAACGCACAGAACTGTCGCCATCTTCCACATGATCTTTTTATGAACCACCAGCCAGTATCAACAAGCTACTGTCAAAGTCAATAAGCCCGTGCCAGTTTACCTATCACTGAAAGCAGTATATTAATCCATCAACTCCTATTTTCATTCAGGAGGAATTTATGAAACAGCCATTCAAAAGAATAGAACTATAAATTGTGTATATGAAATTATAGTTCAGTTAAACACAACTGCACCCCATATGGTGATTTCAGACTATAGTTCTTGCAGTACAGATACTGTTTCTTGGTTTGGTACTAACTGAATCAAGGAGACACGTAGTCCTGTTGCTCAGTGTAGTAAGTCACAACTAGAGTAGGTCCACTGAATCCGTGGTGAGTCAACTTTCATGGATTCAGTCGGCCTACTCTAGTTGCAACTTACTATGCTAAGCAACTAGATTTCAGCCATGAAAAAGCAGGGTATCACTGAGGGCTCGGTGAGAATAACATGGTGGATAATAAGAAAGAGTCTAAGATGACAAGCACAGGAAGGAAGTCACCATATCTTTCTGTTAGATCACTAATGGTCAATTTCCCCCCAATTTCCCATTTTAAGATTGAGATCTTAAAAAGAATTGCATTCTGCTTTGAAGGAATGACAGCAACTGATTTTCAATTACTAGGGTTTGACAATAGAACAACAATGTTACTGCTCCCACAAACACATTACTTCTTGGTTTGTAAAGGTGCCTATTTATAAATAGCTGCTGAAGTGGCTCTCACAGATGCTTTTATTTTAACAACTAAATACATCAGAGAGTGGGATTCATGAAACATTTCAGATGAAAAATACATTTCTTTTGAAGGTTGTAGTAAGAGAAATGCACATCATAGATTAAAAGTAAGATAGAGGGGCTTATATTGTTATCAGTTCATAATCACACAGTAGTGTTTGATTTCACTAGGACAATGTTTGTCATCAAGACTATCAAGATAGGATCTGTCAGCAAGGAAAGTCACGGGAATAAAAAAAATATATCCAGTGTATTATTAGAAACACTGTCAATTTTTTTCATAACATAGCTATGTTAATGAAAGTCAGATATTATTTTACTGCTCCCAAACCATGCAACGTCCCTACTCCAGTCTTGCATAACTCTCACCCATGAACTTACTAGCTACCTACTCATGTATCTGCTTCCCCACTTCCCTGGGAAACAAAGGACAGTGTCAGTCTTCATTTTAAAAGCTACATCATCACAACCTTTTTCCAATGCAGGATTATGTTCATACCACATTTTATCAGAATTAAATCACATAATCATAGACTTTATAGTTTGAAGGGACCCCAAGGGTTATCAAGTCCAACCCCCTGCCAATGCAGGAAATCCACAATTCAAGCATCCCTGGCAGACAGCTACTCAGCCGTTGCTTAAAAACTTCCAGTGAAGGAGAGTTCACCATCTCTGAGGCAGTCCAAGAGCTGAAGAGCTCTTATCGCCAGGCACTTCCTAAGATTTAGTCAAAAATTCAGTATGTTTTCTTTTCGTTCAGACCTATTGGTTCATTCCTCCCTTACCCTCAGAGCAAAAGAAAAGCTTGCTGTATCTTCCAACTGTGGGTAGACAAGACATAATTCACATTCCTTTTTATAGATCCATAAGGATGGCCTTGAGAAATTAACTAGTGAAAATGCGTCAGGTATTGTTAATAAATTATGTTTATTTAAAGTCATTTTCTAGTATATTGAGACAGCTGTGGGTTTAGTTTCGATGTTCTCCTTTATTTGGTGTCTTCTGCCTTCCATGTAATATCTCTTTTGATATTTGAAAATGGGTATCAGATCCGCGCTGGATTATGGAGAAAGCCAGAGAGTTCCAGAAAAACATCTACTTCTGCTTCATTGACTACACAAAAGCCTTTGACTGTGTGGACCACAGCAAACTATGGCAAGTTCTTAAAGAAATGGGAGTGCTTGATCACCTTATCTATCTCCTGAGAAATCTATATGTGGGACAGGAAGCAACAGTTAGAACTGGATATGGAACAACTGATTGGTTCAAAATTGGGAAAGGAGTACGACAAGGCTGTATATTGTCTCCCTGCTTATTTAACTTATATGCAGAATACATCATGCGAAAGGCTGGACTGGAGGAATCCCAAACCGGAATTAAGATTTTCGGAAGAAATATCAATAACCTCAGATATGCAGACGATACCACTCTGATGGCAGAAAGTGAGGAGGAATTAAAGAATCTCGTAATCTTGAAATGTTGATTACTCATGATTGTAAAGCATTGATGTTCTGAGATATAATTGGATAGATAAGAATGCAAGAGAAAGAATCTATAAAAAAATCAATCACCAGAATTATCATAACTTTAGGATGCTTTATATTGAACTAAATATTTGAGAGCAATAAGGTTGATGCAGTCAGATTCATATAATGGATAATATTGTAAGGAAAATGCCTCCCCACTTATCTGTTTTTGTTTGTTTTGTATGTTTTGTTGGTCTTGTAGGTCTATATGTGTTAGAAAAATAAAAATTAAAAAAAATTAAAAAAAAGAATCTCGTAATGAGGGTGAAAGAGGAGAGCACAAAAAAATGGTCTGAAGCTCAACATAAAAAAAACTAAGATCATGGCCACTGGTCCCATCACCTCCTGGCAAACAGAAGGGGAAGATATGGAGGTAGTGACAGATTTTACTTTCCTGGGCTCCATGATCATTGCAGATGGTGACAGCAGCCACGAAATTAAAAGACGCCTGCTTCTTGGGAGGAAAGCGATGACAAACCTAGACAACATCTTAAAAAGCAGAGACATCACCTCGCCGACAAAGGTCTGCATAGTCAAAGCTATGGTTTTTTCCAGTAGCTATGTATGGAAGTGAGAGCTGGACCATAAAGAAGGCTGACAGCAGAAAAATTGATGCTTTTGAATTGTGGTGCTGGAGGAGACTCTTGAGAGTCCCCTGGACTGCAAGGAGATCAAACCTATCCGTTCTGAAGGAAATCAACCCTGAGTGCTCACTGGAAGGACAGATCCTGAAGCTGAGGCTCCAATACTTTGGCCATCTCATGAGAAAACTCCCTGGAAAAGACCCTGATGTTGGGAAAATGTGAAGGCAAGAGGAGAAGGGGACAACAGAGGACGAGATGGTTGGACAGTGTCACTGAAGCTACCAACATGAATTTGACCCAACTCCGGGAGGCAGTGGAAGACAGGAGGGCCTGGTGTGCTCTGGTCCATGGGGTCACGAAGAGTCGGACACGACTTAACAATCAGATCCGCGCTCAATATTTTCTGTTCTAGATTAAAAACATTCCTGACTTTCTCAACGATTCCTCACTTGGTTTCCAGAACTTTTTTCATCTTGGCCACCCTTTTCTAGAGATGTTCCAATAATGCTCAAATGTGGTAAACTTTACTTTTAGGATAGGATTATGGGAGAGATCCCTGTGTTCGAACAACACAGAAGAGGGAAGCATGGGGCTATGCAGGCTAGCCCTACCTTCTGCTGCTATGGCATCTCACACACCAGCTGCATCTTCAGTGTGGTCTCTACACATTTACCAAGGCATGTACATATTGCTCCATCATGCAAGAGATTCTGACTGGGCCTGTTTTCCACTCATCTGAAGAAGCTCTATGCATTTACACGAGTAAGCACACAAGACCTCTTTTCATTTGTACTGGATGGTGGAATGGATGGCCACTTTGCTATTGGTCGCAATTGATTGGACTAGTCCATGTGGCTAGAGAAGGGAATCCCAGAAGGGGTATTGCTAGTGGCTCTGCAGTCTTGGGAATTCTGGGAGCTGCCATGTGAAAAAAAGCAAACATTTCCCATTTCTGCATGTGGCCACAAACAGCCACTATCCCATGCATTCCCTGAATCACTGGAGAGGAACTGCATGACACACACAGCCCCACACTCCAAAATATTTTCACACTATAAATGTTTACCACCATCAGAAATGAAGTGGGCACCTAGCAGCCTTGCCAGATATCATTAAACCTAAATCAGGATTGTGGTTTTTAGTTAGAAGTACTGAGACAAAACGTTATACATCTGGTTGGTGATGTCATGCAATGTAACCATGACACCAGTACCCTCCACATAAATGCCGCACTTCAAAGATAGCACTGGTATGGGATCCGTGTTAACATGCTGTAGCTTCTACCTGAGATGTATTGTTTTTCTGCATGGGGGTTGCTATTTTTGTTTGTTAATTCATTGTTAATGCCAATATTTAAAAATACAGTTGAACATGGAGCAGTCTGTTTGTCAAACTCAGATTTCTGCAAGACTTGTGAGATTTTGCTATGCTGTACCTGTTTTTTGGTGAGGTGGTGTAGATCTGAAAGAATCCAGCAAGTTGTAGGCCTAGAATCTGTTCTTCATTCTGCATTACCAATACAGCTTGGAAATAGCTGGTGGGACCTTGCTGCTACACTGGGCAATCCTGATACTAGCAGGACAGTGTCCAGTGGTATCAAGTGATCAGTATGCCAATGGAGCTTGTACTAGTCTTAAAAATACTGAGCAGCCAAACAGACTTGACTCCCCAGTTAAGTGACCGATTGCTAAAGCAGCCACATGGGCATCTGTACTGTGTGTTGTCTAATGTCAGCTTTCTTCACAAACCCAACCAATAGCCTGACTTCATTCACTTCATCTGACTCTGGCTGTCCTGAAGAACAACCATGTTGCAATTCTATGGACTCATTTTTGGAACTTATAGACTTGATCCATGCCTCACCTGGGTCAGACCATTTCCAGTGCCTTGTCAGAACACCATTATGCTACTTTTGTACATATTCAAGTTTCAACCTCATGTGCAAGCTCAGCGCACAGTGCTATGAGTTGTGGCACTGCAGTAGCCCTTTAGCTCAATTTTATCTACTTTTCTGAGAGAGTGGCAATTCAGGTAAAAGTTGAAATAGTTGTTTTTCTGGATTTCAACTTGCCCAGCCAGCATGACTGGTTGTAGTCCAACAAAGTCTAGAAGTCCTATAACCCAGGAGTGGTAGTCCATAAAGTCCCCCAGTCTAAGAGTTATATACAAAGATAACTTTTCCAAGCTGTGGATCAGATTGCACATTCATAGTCTTCATATTAATCCGGGGGGGGGGGGATGTTTATTGGATTGTACTTCACAATGGAAATAAAAGAAGTGACAAGGGTATACATCTAACAGAGTTTGGCCCTAATGAAAATGGACGGAGGGTGGATAAAGCAATTAAGAGAGTTTAAATTTAATTATTATGCTTTAAATTAGAATACACCATGATTCTATCAATCATTCCTTCCTACTCTGTAGCTATGGTCCAGTGGGTTCCTAATGGGCCCATTAGTGGGTAAGCCCTTCATTTTCATGCTCATTCCTGTAGACTCTTGACCACTGTGTTGCCAAGAAGCAAAGGTTCTTTTAAAAGAAGATTTGGAGGAAAGAGGTACACTAAAAGAGGAAAGGTTGAAGATTTTATGAAAACACCACAAAGCAAGATTACAATGCTTATATCCCTTCTCCTTTTGGGAGTCTGTGTAAAAAGAGTATGGGGAAGATACCTCATGTTGATCAACATACAGCACCTTCTGAAGGTTCAGCCAACATGAAGCCTTCGTTATCGGTGATATTGGTAGACATGTGCCCTAATGCCTAAATTAGTCTCACCTCACATTAATGAGCCCAGTGCCTTTCCCATGATCACATGAGAAGTCCTAATGGTGTTTGGCAGACTACCCATCTTGATAACTGTGTGACCATCTCGGAGCTATCAGTGAACTAGCTTTGAAACTCTGCTCTGCCCAAGGCTGTCTGAAGGAAAATTATCCTTGAAAGAAAAGAGAAACATGGAGTGTTTTCTTAATAAATTCAGGCCTCACAAGATTTAGAGACTGACAGAGGGATTTCTGTATAGCACCTAAGCTCTTTAATACCACAGATATAGCCCACATTTCTAATACATCCACCATAACAATTCCAGTACAAGTTGACATACAGATTGAGTATGATCTCAGTACAGTTTATCTATTCAGGGAAGAAGGAGAGGTGCTGAATACTACAGCAGCAAATAAAATGGAAATATTCAAATCTGAGTTGCAGGTTTAAAATCAATGAACATGATTCATAGCTGAACATGTCCTCAAAAGAACAGCACTAGCTTACATAGTAAAAGTCAAATGGGGAGGTAGCCCACTTCTTTACACCAGTGAGCTGGTTCATGGATCCATTTCACTTCCAATGTAACTTGGTATTTTTCTCATCATCCAGACGACACAAAGAATGACTGAAAACTTGGTTCTTTGGGTTGTTGTTGTTGTTTTTAAATCCACCTCCTGTAAATGCATTTTTCTTTTTCCTTCTTTTTTCTAGCTTTGTGTTGCATTGGAGTTCAGACAGCAAGACTTACTTGGGTCAGAACCATTCAACGTTAGTGTTAATTCATGAAAGAAAGAAAGAAAGAAAGAAAGAAAGAAAGAAAGAAAGAAAGAAAGAAAGAAAGAAAGAAAGAAAGAAAGAAAAAACTACAACAATCCAGCACAGATAATTCTTTAAAGGGTTTCCTCACCATTTTGGAAAGCATTGTTGAAAAAGAAAACTGATTTCCAAAGTAGATTAGCTATTGTGTGAGCTTTCACTGGAAGAGCTAAGAACAACTAACACTGATCTACTTCAAAGGAAAAATGAAAAATCCAAGACAGAATATCGGTTTTAAACATTTATTTAAGCTTTTTGAAATATTTCTGAACATCCTTTAAAAAGATGCCGAATCCGATTTCTTAAAGAGAAAGCAATTATAGTTTTAGGAATAAATATGGGCAGACACTCCTGTATGAGCCATGCTTCTACACCACCAACCAACACAAAGCTGGGGAGGGGAGCTAATGCTCCAACTGAATAGACCCAAACTTATTATATCCCTCACTCCATTCTCTTCTCATTCTTTTAAGCTTACAAATTGTTTTAAATGTGGATAAATTGCTTTCCCATGTTCTGAGTGCTAATGTTTGACACAGTATTTTAATGTTCACCTACAGAATCAATTTTGCTTGTTTTAAGCCATCAAATGATCTATAAATGATTCCAGAAAAACGCACATATACACTTTTAAAAATGTGTAGTGTGGGTTTGTTTTGTTTTGTTTGTTTTTTGCTTTTGTTTTGACAAAACTGGTTTTGCTGGTTTTGCATGACGAATGTATAATGAGAAAAAAAATTCAAAATAATCATTCAAAGGACTTCATAGCTAAGATATTTTTGAAATATTCAGATTAATTCCTTTTTCACTAGCAAAAAAATTACATTACAGTTAAGATTATGAGAGATAACATCACTTTTGTAATATAAACAGAGGCAGGGTGAAGCTCTTTCAGGGATGCTGCAAGTGGCCGGACCCCTTCACTGAGGTCAGAATAGATTACCTCTGGGGTATGTTCCAACTCTAAAATTCTATGATCCTATGATTTATGTGTCTGAATAAGTATTCAAAAATATTCATAAAAATTATATCTCTTGTGCTGGTTTGTTTTTTTCAAAGTAAGCTGGTGCTAGCTTCTGATCTGAGCCCTTTCAGTAAAAGCTCACAAAACTGCTAAGCTGCTTTGGAAATCAGCTAACTTTCACTACAATTCTTTTCAATATGATGGGGAGGCCCTTTTGGAACACATGTTCAATTGCACCATTGTTAGTTAACAGTATCATAAGTTTTAAAATACATTTGTGATGCATCCCCAGACTTGTTTGTTTGTTTGTTTGTTTGTTTCATTTGTTCACACTGGATGTGACCACCTTGTTGTTCCGTCTCTAAAGGTGATTCAGATCAAAATGTAGCACAAAGCAGCACAAAGGTCCACACAATTCACTGCAAATAGATTTGAATTCCCATGTAGAGATAAATAGTTTTTTTCTGCCTGCCACATTCATGAGATCTGATAACAGAAGGTGGTATAGCATGTCACACCTTAAAAATATATGGACCATGTTTTTTGCATACCTCCCATTATCAATGTGTTTTAAATTCAGAAAAGGCTAGGATTTGGGTTTTAAGCTGCTGAAACAATCTAGGCAAAAACAAAAGAAAAATAAAAAATCAAGAAGACAAAAATATTGTGGCACCTTAAAGACTAACTGTGATATTTAATGTGAGCTTTCGTGGACAAGTCCACTTCTTCTACATGGTAAATATATATACATGTACGCAATGCCAGCACAGACTAACATGGCTACCTCTTCTAAAACTGAAACAATTTAAACACTGACCTTTACAGTTCATTGATTCTCACATTTTTATTTAATTATCCTCATATCTGAAATCAGAAGCTATTTGCCACTCATTTAAAAAGAGGAGAATAAAATACGTGTGTACTGGCAATATGAAGTCAAGTGACCCACAAAATTGAAAGAACACGATTTGTTTACTTTTTTTCTGAATTGTCTTTAAATATGATGGGGAAAAAATAACTGATAACCTGTGTAAATGGGATTCTTATGTTCTCTCTTTTTCTCTCTGATATAGATGGTCAAATTATTGGGTTTGGTCAATCTAGTTGCTCACTACCCTAGCGCACTTTTTGGGGTGTATGTGTGTGCGCATATCATATGAGCTGAGCTGTCAAGCACCTATACAATCTGAAGAGTTTGGTCAAATGGGAAGGATGTTGACAAGCTCATTCACGCATGAAATCTTCTAATGGAACTCAAATAGAACTGTAATTGGCTAGTACCCGAAGTGCAAAAATATGTCCAATTTGCACGGGTGGACCAGGGTTAATAAATGGGAAAACAAATCAGCAGGGCAGCTTTCATCGACGCTAGGAAAGTCAAGCATAAGTTTTATATTGCTTACCACTAAAGGATGATTATTCAAGCAACTCAGCCAAAAGATGCAGTGGGCAGCTATGCCTTCATCTGTACTGGGAGGAAATTGGGTTATGTAGTTCTTTCCAAGTCTTCTGTAGGTGGTGTTTATCAGCATGCTAATACAAGCTAATGTATGCAGGCGTACTTGGGTCTTTTGTTGAAAATCAAAAGAAATCCTGGATCAAGAGTTAAAATAAAATGCCTTGTAAGTTACTTCCTTATTGCTTACATGACAGGGTCTGTGAGAAATTCTACAGCCATTAAAAAATGCAAAGGGATTTTTAAAAGGGAGCAGTTGCTCTGTGTTTCTGTGAGTCAATGCAATACTAAAATTTAGTTGTTGATTCTAGCTTTCTATCTCTTCACAGTCTTATGAGTACAGCTTTCCAATATGATTTCTACAGCTATGTCTCTTCTTTCAGGACTAGCTAACACCTAAAGACACAGAATGGGAAATCACGCCTAAGGATAGGATTTTTGTATTTCAAGGATTCTCATCTCCAGAATTCACCTGGAATCCCCCAGGCAGAATTCTGGGTGTGGGAGTGCACAACTAAGAGGCAAAAAAGAGGGGGTTCCCATCACAGTTCTACTCTGTTCCACATGTTTCAGGTTTGAAAAAGAAGGAGGGGGCCCAGCTGCTTGCTGGGAGACACTTTGTGTCTGCACGGGAAGTGTAGTCTTGCTACTCATTAGGATCTATACAGAGAGTCTCTCACAGACTACCTGACCCATGCAGCCTTGGGAATCCTTGAAATATGATATTTATTTATTTGCTTTGTTTTCACCCTACCTTTCTTCCAAAATGGGACCCAAAGTGCATTACAAACGACTAAAAGACATATGCAATGAAAAATTAAAATCAATTACAGTATTAAAATATAATTAAACATATACTAGTGTTAAAAAGTCACTCATGAAAAACAGCGAAAAACCAGTTAATGTCTAAAGCAGTAAAGTTTACTGAAATCCCCACTAAAACTGATTTCTCAGGGGGCCATTGAATCTCCAAAGGCCTAGATGTTATAAACGTTAAACAGTAATTAAGGTTGGTGGACTGCCTTATGGTTGTTATGTGCCATCAAGTCGCCATCAACTTACTGTGACCCAATGAATGAGTGATCTCCAAAAGGCCGTGTCCTCAACAGACCTGCTCAGTTCTTGCAAACCCAAAGCTGTGGCTTCCTTGGTGGATTCAATCCATCTTATATTTGGTCTTCCTCTTTTCCAGTTGCCTTCAATCTTTCCCAGCATTATTGTCTTTTCCAGAGCATCTTTTCTTCTCATGATATGCCCAAAGTATGACAATCTCAGTTTCATCATTTCCCCTCAAGAAATAGTTCAGGTTTAATTTGCTCCAGAGCTAACTAGTTCGTCTTTCTGGTGGTCCGGGATATATATAAAGAACTCTTCCAGCATCATATTTCAAATGAATCATTTTTTTTCTTGTCAGCTTTCTTTACTGTCCAGTTTTCTCACCCATACATAGTGATCAGGGGTTACAATAGTGTGAACAATCTTGGCCTTGGTCTCCAGTGACACATCGTTACACTTGGTGATCTTCTCAAATGTCTTCATTGCTGCCCTTCTGAGTCTCAGTCTTCTTCTGATTTTTTGGCTGCAGTCAATAAATTGGATTGATGATTGAACCAAGGTATACAAAATCTTTCACTATTTCAATTCCTTCATTGACAACATTAAAGTAGCATAGTTCTTCTGTGGTCACGGTTTTTGTCATCTTAATTTTCAACTGCATTTGAGGCTCACAACAGAGTCTAGTCTCCTGAAGACATTCCTCTCAGCTTCTCTGACACATGCAGACCCCATCACCACATGAATGTGTGCATCTAAGAAGGGAATGGACTGCCTAGCACAGTAATAAAAAGTTGCACAGCTACATGGCTATATACATGTCTCACAATAAACTCTCATTCTGCTTACTGGGATAATCTACATGGGGTTTTCCTTATACACTTCATGTGTAAGAGGAGCTTTTCCCCCTGACTTTTTGTAAATATTGGCAAGGTGCATATAGCCATTGGTCACTAGAGGGAGTCAGAAAGTATTTCACTACACCATCTTTCTGTGAGGACAAAATTATGTGGTGATGATGCAAAGGGCAACTGAGCTACTTGTACCATCAAAGCAACAATAGCGATAATGCCAGTTTGGCTGCTGAGAAGTAATGAATAACATTGTGTTCCAAATTCTGCATTTAGCGCATCACCCTGCAATATGATCAATATTTGACTATGATTGTGAATTTATCAGCAAAATAATGCCTGGAAGTTACATCAGGGCATTATTGCTCTAAATGTCAGCAGATGGTGTGATTCCTTTTAAAAGAATATTTATTTAAAATATTTGTAGGCTGTATTTCAATGCAAGCCACTTCAGAAGGCATTTAACTCTTTTGAAAGTAGTGATAGATGCTTCATCAGATATTAATGGAGAGCAGTGCAAAGAAGCTGAGTACTTGTCTAGATATGGTCTAGAAGAGGGTTGAATGATGTTAGACTACAGCACTCAGCAGTGCCAACAAGCCACCATGACCAGTTGTCATGTATATTGGGAATAGTAGTCTAGTCGTATTGGGAAGGCAAAAGAAGAAGAAGGGCATATCCTGGGGAGACCAGGAAGGTCCATAGGGACCTAACAGAGGCATCCCAGGGGCAACACAAAATCCAAAGAGGACATCTGTTCTATAGCACCCGGGGAGGGTTTGGGGGCCCCAGAGCTCATAGGAGAGGGCCACAGAGAGATATAGGATGAAGGGCCCTGGGAACAGATAAGGTAAGGAGGAATCACAGGCGTATCACAGGGCACCCTAAAATACAAAAAGGGCAGGACAAGTGTCTCTTTTCATTTCATAAAAAGGTGCTCTTCTTATACGTCTCCTAGGTCTGCTTTAGGGTGAATCCAACCCAGACTTGAATTCCTTGCCTATATACATTCCATATTTTAATCTTTGTAGATCATTTTATACAATATGTGCCCTTGTATATTTCTTTTATAAGTATTTGCACAGTAAGAATCTCCAAAGCTGTTTCAGTCTCTGAAGAAGTGCTCATTAAACATTTCCTCATCCATTCAGAACAAACCATTTTCCTCTAATTTCTTTCAGTTTTATTAAAAGTAAGAAGTGACTCCCAATCTACCTCCAAATCTAATTTCCTAATAAGCATCCGCCAGGCTCAGAAGTCCCTTCAGTTCTTTGTTCTATGGCCTAACAGCCATGACTGTGCATGTTAATTGCTTTGGCTTGAGCTATTCATTTGAATATAGCTTTAAAGAGACAGGGTTAATATGTATATTCTGTTGCTCCTCTTGACTTTACAGAATATAAAATATAAATTATAGGCATATCAACTTAAATCTGCCACATCGGTCAGTAACACAAATCTGTCTGGGGACATATCAAGCTGATTTTACAAGCTAACCAGGAAGCTAGCGGTAGACATGAAAGAATTCAAGGGCAACCTAGGAGATAAGACTGAGTGCATCTGGTTATACTGAATTCTAATTTCAGAATTGGTCAATGTGACAAGGAACACTTACTTAATTCCTTGACAGATTGTTGTTCCTTCTTTGGTGCTATGAATTGTTAAAATGCTTCATGAAACCGACAGTTACAAACCATAAGCTCTGCACAGAAGCAGCTGGCTTGGACACAGCAGGATCTAAGGAGTACTGTATATGGATATCAAAGTTGGATGGTGAAGAAAGTCAACAGGGGAAAAAATGCAATTCCTTCAAAAGGTGGTGCTGGAAGAGAGCTCTGCAGATACCACAGAGCTCCAGAAAAATGAGCAAATGGGTCTCAGATCAAACCAAGCCTGAACTTCCTTTGGAAGCAAAAATGACTAAACTGATGCTGTCATACTTCGGGAACATCATAAGAAGACTCACTGGAAAAGACAATAGTGCTTGGAAAAGTTGAAGGCAGAAGGAAAAGAGGAAGACCAAATATGAGATAGATTGACTCCATAAAGGAAACCACAGCCTTGAGGTTACAAGAGCTGAGTAAGGCTGCTAAAGTCCAGACATTTTGGAGGTCATTTACCCATAGAATCTCCTTAAATCAAAGCTGGCTTGATGGCATATAATAGCAAGGAGTGGCAAGCCCAGCCTCAAAGTGTAAGAGAATTTATATAATTCATACTATAGATAATACCATTTACTAAAGCAGAGTCTTTTGAACAAGGAAGTCCATTTGAATGTTCAGCTTTTTGTTAAAAAAAAAAAAGCATTGCTTTCTGGGAATATAAATTCTTGCTTCTCTTGGCTGTGCACATCTTGATGAGGAACCAGAAAATTATTTTCCTCAACCAGAAAGAAAGTGAAGAATTTTGTAATGTTGTCAGCATGAAAATGTCATTGAAGAGGTTGCTTGCATCTTAAAAAGCAATCAGCCTGTTGTCCTGTGTTTGCTTTGCTCTCTCTCTCTCTCTCTCTCTCTCTGTGTGTGTGTGTGAGAGAGAGAGAGAGCGAGAGAGAGCGAGAGAGAGGTGCTTTGCTTCTCACAGTGAAAGGACATTAGTTTGCACAGAGACAGTTTAGGCAAATAATGGAAACCTGGATGAGCTAAATAATGTTTCTTGTCTTGCTCTCACACATGAACAAGGAATCTGGCCTTGAAAATGTGTTATTATGGTGCTTTGTCTGAACAAGATGAAAAGAAATAATTTAGTGATGTTCCTTATGTAATACAGGTAGGGGTAGCTGCCAACAAAATGTTATGTGCTCTTTGGCGATCCCAAATTTTAAAGTGTGAATTTTAAAACTTTTGGCCAGCTGTGTCAGTGTTACTTCTAAAGTAAGTTGGGGGGAAAGCAAAGCAAAGCGTGCTGCTTATATACTGCCCCAGAGTGCTTAAACTCTGGGTGGTTTACAATTTAATTATGCAGGCTATACATTGCCCCCACCCCCAGCAAGTTAGATACTAAATTTAACGATCACAGAAGGATGGAAAGAGTGAACTTCGAGCCAGCTACCTAGAATTGAACCTGGGTCTTGAGCAGAGTTTTGGCTGCAGTACTGCAGTTTAACCACTGTGCCATGAAGCTCTATTTAAATTTGTGAAAAACAGATATTTCCTACTTTGCTCTTATATCTGTTCATTCTATAATAAGTACAGAAATTAGAAACATTCCTTTTGCACTTTTGTTAGTAGAGAGCAATATGCTGGTGCTGAGTTTACATGTATTAAGCAAGAGTAAATATTATGGAAATTCAGAACTAGATAAATCTAGAAAATGTATTTAAAATTTCTGTTCATGGATAGTGCAGAAGGAGGAGTCAGTAACTAGAATACAGAAGCCCCTAATAATGCCTTCTGTCAGGAATGTGGATTGTCCACATCCAAATGGGTAAAAATGGACCAACCAAACCAGAGTACAGTATTTAGACATTTCCAGGGTGACCATGCAGTGGAGCAAAGAACCCTGAAGACTCATGGGGTGGAGCACTACCCCAAACAAATCTCTTATGTGAAATGCAGCATGTCAGGCAAAAACAAAAATAAAAAAATAAAGAAGACAAAAATGTTGCAGCACTTTAAAGACTAACTGCTATATTTTCATGTGAGCTTCCATGGACAAATCAATTTATTCACTTAAATGTAGCATTCATCATCATCATGTACCGTCAAGCCAATCCTGACTTTTTCTGGGTTTTCTAGGTAAAGAATATCCAGAAGTGGTTTACCATTCCCTTCTTCTGGAGGCATCCTGGGACTATGCAGCTTGCCCATGGCCAAACAGGCTGGCTTTACTTGTAGCATCATATCATGATGACTATAAGTTTCAGCCCGCAGGAAGGACGTTACAACGTCCTTGAAATGCGGGGCTGGCTTTGCCCTCCTCGGTCCCGAAGGACGCAAGGCAGCTCCGGTCACGTGGAAAAAGGAGGGGGCGAGAGGTTATTTAAGGAAGTGCTCGCCCCCGATGCATCCTCTTTCTTGTTCAGGCAGTGTGGAGTCGATTGGAGGATCCTGAACAAGAGCAGAGTTGCGAGCGCGAGCGGCGAGGAAAACGTTCCTGGTTTGAAGGAGGGTAGCCTTGGCTCCCTCCTGGCTTTTACTTTTTGGATTGGGGATATTGCAGGGGAAGTGTTTGGAATTTAAGGGCTCTGGTGGTCCTTGTTTGAGCAGGCTGAGACGGGCGCGGGCGGTGGGGCGGGCTCGCCCTGCCGCAGCGGGGAGCGAATTTACTTTTAATTTACGTTTAATTTTAAAGAGAAGGGCCTTACTTGTAAAGGTATTGGGACAGGTGGAGGCCCCAATTCTTTTCTTTTCCTTGCCTCTTCTGTCCTGCTAGCGAAATTGGCTGGGTTTGCAGCGGGCGCCATTTTGTTTAGTGTCTCTTCCCGCATTTTTTGCTCCCGACCGCCATTTTGTTTTCCCCTTTTCTACAAATAATTAAAGGGGAAGGGATACAGAGACTAAAAATAATTAAAGATAAAGGTTATATAAGTTTATCATCCTGATTATTTGGTAGCTATTAACGCTTAATTTAAATTGTTAGTATTTGGGTGTGGCAGACGCCATTTTTGGTGTGGCGGACGCCATTTTGACCACCATTTTGAGTGTGGCGGACGCCATTTTGGGTGGCGGACGCCATTTTGAGTGTGGCGGACGCCATTTTGTGTGCTCATTTTCCCACTCTTTTCTCCCTCTCTGCCATTTTCTTTTACTGGTTAACATCTATAAATTGAATAATCATAGATCAATTTAAGAATATAGATTTATTTATTTATTTATTTTATTATTGGATTTTTATCCCGCCCTTCTAGACAGGAGTCTACTCAGGGCGGCTCACAATATATTGTGCACAAACAACTTAAAAACAACATAGTTGCTGTGGATTAATTTTTCACAAGCTCTGAACAGGCTTTCTGATAAATTTAACAACCAAGGATATACACCTTGGGGCTCAATTAGACATTATGCCGCCCAAAAAAGGGGGCGGAGTCAGTAAAGCTAAAAAGAGAGCTGTGCCTCAGGTCTCGCCTCAGCAGTCCTCTTCAGAAGAAGAATCTTGGGTGATCCTTAAGGACCTGCAAGATGAAATGTTGGCTTTAGAGGCGCAGAAGCTGGCTAGACGGGCCTCCCCACAACGCGAGGTTACCCCTCGTCGATCCGTCAGGGACACGAAGGGTCGCCGTAAGGCTGAGTTTAGGGCCTTAACGCAGCAACTCATGGAGCGTTTTACTGCTTTAGAATCTCAACAGGGTCATGGAGGTGAGGAACAGGCTGTGGAAGAAGGGTCCCCCACTACGGCAAGGGTGCCAGATGGTCGTAAATGCAGGATGACAGAAGCAACTGAGATCCAGGAGACAGCGGAGGGATCTTCGGCTGGGTACGATCTCTATGAGGAGCCATGTACAAGCTCGCATCGGGCTTCGGAGGCACTTGGAACATTGACTCCTTCTTGCGGTGAGTGCACAGCCATACACAACACCCAGTCCAATTCTGCCGCCTGGCCTTGGACTGGTGGCACCCAACACTGTGTAACACATGTTACACCTAACCACTGTGGAACACCACCCATGGGATGGCCCAGTTTTTTCTGGCCTCCTGTAAACCCGCATTGTTGAGGGTGGGGCACGCATTGTGTGACCCCTCCTACGGCTGGGACATCTAGTGAAGGTAAGAACACAGGAACATGTCAGCACCCTTCAGTGCCTAACACGGGGTATAACACGGTCCCGCTAGCTGCACTGCCCTATGCGGACTACAGTACGCCTTTGGGCAATCATTTGACCCCTGCAGTGAAGGAGAAAATATGGAGGGGAGAATTCTTGGATTTTTATGATCTTCTGAACCGCGAGGTGGAAATTAAGGAAATTGACAAAGATGACGAGAAATTAAAAGAAAAATACAGAAGGAAGAAGCCTGACAGAAACTGGCCTAATTGGATCACAGGCTTCACTATATATGCTGGGGTCCTGGTTAAAACACAGCCTTGGAAGGCTTCGGCTCTATTTCAATACTTTGATATAATATGTAGGGCAAATTCAGATTTTGTAGGCCAGGCTTGGCTTCGTTACGATGAAACTTTTAGAATGAAGAGCGCCATCAGGCCTGAATTACGCTGGGATGAGCCGCACCCAGGGCTTTGGCTGCAACATATGACACCGGCCAAATGTAGTTTAGGTGACAGATTTGATAGCGGTCATCTGAACAAGAAATTTACCGGGAATGTTACTACCCGCCCAGGGGCGGGGCAGGTGGTTCAACCCCGCCTGCCCTGCTACGAATATAACACCAGAGGTTTTTGTGCAAGGTCCCCATGCAGGTATAGACACGACTGCATTACCTGTGGGGGGAAGCACCCAAACGCCTCATGCTTCAAAGCGGGTGCACAGCGTCAAAACAAAACTAGCGGTCCCGGCAAGAAGCCAGAAGGGGGCGGTGGTGCCCCTGGAAAGGGGGCCCACACCAATTAAAATCAAGGTTCTGGAAGAGGGTCTAGCAGATTACCCAAGAATAGGGAATGCAGAATACTTGAGACTAGGTTTTAGATATGGGTTCCGAATCCCAGCTTTAGGCGTAAGAACGGCCTTTGTGACCAAAAACCTTAAATCAATAAAAGGGATGGAAGCTATAGTATTAGAAAAGATCAATAAGGAGGTTCGAGAAGGTAGGGTCTTGGGACCCTTTAAAGAACCACCCATAGCTAACTTGAGGGTTTCCCCCTTAGGGATTGTCCCCAAAAAAGCCCCAGGTGAATTTCGTTTAATACATCACCTATCGTTTCCAGAAGGGACATCAGTTAACAATGCAATACCCCCGGAACTTTGTTCTGTGAGATACACCTCCTTTGACGAGGCGGTTCGGATGATTAGGGCCTGCGGAGTGGGTGCTGAACTGGCAAAGGCGGATGTTAAGTCGGCCTTCAGAATTTTCCCCGTTCACCCATTGGATTTCAATTTGTTGGGTTTTCAATTTCAAGGGCAATATTACATTGATAGGGCCCTCCCTATGGGGTGCTCAATTTCGTGCGCAGCTTTTGAAAAGTTTAGCACATTCATCGAATGGCAAGTTAGGCGATGATTTCCTCTTTTGTGGAAAACCGAACTCAGGAAGATGCAGAATGATTCTGGATAACTTCCGTGAGATGGCCCTTGATATGGGTTTGCCCCTGGCGGAAGAAAAAACAGAAGGGCCAGCGACGTCCCTGACTTTCCTAGGGATTGAACTGGATACGCTTCAGCAGACTTCAAGGCTGCCTCAAGACAAATTGCTGAACATTAGGACTATACTTAGCAACTTAATAGGAAAGAAAAAGGTGACTCTTAAAGAGTTGCAGGAAATGGTAGGACACCTGAATTTCACGTGCAAAGTAGTAGCACCAGGGTGCGCCTTTTTGAGGCGACTTTGTGGCGCCATGTCAGGTTTAAAAAGGCCAATGCACAGAACGAGAGTTACCAGGGGTATGCGGGAAGACCTCACAGTGTGGAAACAATTCCTAGAACAGTTCAATGGGGTATCCTTCTGGAGATCGGAACTTAGCCTGAAAGCGGATGTTCAGGTAAACTCTGATGCCGCTGGGACCTTAGGATTCGGGATTTATTACCGTGGCAGATGGTGTGCAGGTACTTGGCCTAAAGAGTGGCACCAAGAGGGCATAACGAGAGACTTGACATTTTTAGAATTTTTTCCAATTGTAGGAGCCCTATGGGTTTGGGCGGAAGAATGGGCACATACTGTAGTTCGTTTTTGGTGTGATAACCAAGCAGTGGTACACATCATTAACAATCTGACATCACACTCGGAAAGAGTCATGGATTTGGTCAGGGCTTTCACCCTACGGGCGTTGCAGTTTAACGTAATGGTGCACGCCCGACATGTGCCAGGTGTTGACAACAGGATAGCTGATGCTCTCTCACGCCAACAGATCAAGCGTTTCAGGGAGATGGCACCGGAGGCCAGGGATCTGCCAGAAGTGCTTCCAGCGGAGGTCTGGCAGATTGGCATGAGGAGGCGTCGAGAGCAATAGGTCTTGCACTGGCCCTGAGGACAATAAAGGGTTATTTAGCATCAGGTACCGAGTTTTATGAATTTAGGAAGTCAATGAGGCTAGAGCAAGCATGGCCAGCTCCAGTGGAGCACCTCCAACAATTCATAATATTTTTGCATAGAAGGGGATTTGCGACAGGCACTATTCAAGGAAAACTGTCAGCTTTGGCCTTCTACGCAAAATCAAATGGGCACAGGGATTTTTCTTGTGACTTTCGTATTAGGAAGATGTTAGAAGGTTGGTCCAGGGAAAGGGGGAGAGTACAAGATGACAGGACACCCATATCTCCGGCTCTCCTTGGACACCTATGCGAACAATGGAGCGCATTGTGTAGGGACCATTATGAAGCGGCATTATTTCATGCATCTGCGCTAGTGGCCTTTTTTGGGGCCCTGCGTATTAGCGAGCTAGTGGCAATGGGTAAGGCAGATATCTCACAGAGGGCTTTGCAATTGGGGGACGTTATAGTTCAGGAGGGGCGGTTAAATATTAAGATAAGGCGGTCTAAAGCAGACCCGCTGGGAAAAGGCAAGCAATTAGTCTTAGGGCAATGTAGTGTAAAAGGCATCTGTCCCGTAAAGGCGGTTCAGGAATTCATAGAGTTTAGGGGTCCAAAACCTGGGTACTTCTTCCAGCATACGGATGGGTTGCCACTTACAAAATACCAATTTTGGAAACTTACTGGCATAGCATTAGAGAAGATAGGTTTGGAGAATATGAGATTCGGAACACATTCCTTTAGAATAGGAGCAGCTTCAACAGCAGCAGCTATGGGTTATAATACAGACCAAATTAAACAGTTAGGGCGTTGGTCGTCGGCCTGTTATCACAAACACATCAGACCTCTCCCTAACGTATAGGCAGGGGCTGTTTATATCGTTTCAGGTGTCGAAAGACAGGAAGGCCGAAGGCACGTCATGATCATCGGCCACAGTTATGTTTACTGGGTGGCGCGATATGCCGCATTTTCCCCGTGGGGGAATGATTTGGGGCTTGGTGCCCATGCGTTTATTACATGGAAAGGCATGCGTGGCATGCATTGGATCCAGCTCGGCAGGATGACATCTTTCGACCATCTGCCACCAGATATTTCAGTAATTCATTTAGGAGGCAACGATTTGCCTGGATTGTCTGGTAAGGCGGTCATACTTGACATCTTGAGAGAACTTGGGAAGCTGAAGGAAAGGTATCCTGCTATGCGGATCGTTTGGTCCAATATCATCCCGCGTTTAGCCTGGCGAGGTGCCCAGAGCATTGAGAAGATTAATAGGGCACAGCGAAGGGTCAATAGGGAAGTGTGTAGAGGTGTCTGCAGCGGCGGCCTCGGATCTGTGGTCCATCACCACAGGATTCAAACTTCCAACACTGAATATTTTCGTAGCGATGGCATCCACCTGTCTGATGCAGGCTTGGACATTTTTCTTGAAGATATAAAAGGGGGCCTGCTTGCTGAGCTAGGACGGCTTGATGGCGGGCATGGGACTTAGTCAGGACTAGTCCCTATGCTGTGGCGGGTAGTGCGGGAAAAAACTGGTTGTCTCGGTGTGTCCCTTTGATAATTATGGTAAGCCAACAGCGCATCCGACCTCCCGGCTCTGCGGATCGTGCGATTACAGGGCCGGCGGCGGGAAGATGCGCTGGGCCACTTTCGGACCGACAGTCATCAAATAAAGATGGCTCGAGGTCTGGGGTGTTTATTAGAGGCCGGCTGGGTTCCTGCTGTCGTCAAGACAGCTGGAACCTGGGGGCCTGGGACTCGCCCATTGACTGAGAAGGGTATCGTGGATGCCCTACATTTATTTCTCCGCACTACCGCAGGCCCCCTCATTTGATGAGGACAATGATTTTTATAATCAGAAATGATTTAATAAAGTGTGGCCCGTATTAATCCATATCACTGTCTTGCGTCTTCATTTCGGGGCCTGGGAGGGCAAGTTTCAGCCCGCAGGAAGGACGTTACAACGTCCTTGAAATGCGGGGCTGGCTTTGCCCTCCTCGGTCCCGAAGGACGCAAGGCAGCTCCGGTCACGTGGAAAAAGGAGGGGGCGAGAGGTTATTTAAGGAAGTGCTCGCCCCCGATGCATCCTCTTTCTTGTTCAGGCACCCACCCGCCCTCCCTCTTTCTAGTGTGTTTGTGGTCGCTTTTATGGGGCCGGATAGGAATTTTTGACCTCTAACCTGATTGGCTACTGGATGGAGGGATTTTTCGCCTATCCCACACTGGAAAAGGGTTTGTTGGCATTTGCTTGGTGGTTCTTCTCGGTCACACTGGCGGGTAGTGCGGGGAAAAACTGGTTGTCTCGGTGTGTCCCTTTGATAATTATGGTAAGCCAACAGCGCATCCGACCTCCCGGCTCTGCGGATCGTGCGATTACAGGGCCGGCGGCGGGAAGATGCGCTGGGCCACTTTCGGACCGACAGTCATCAAATAAAGATGGCTCGAGGTCTGGGGTGTTTATTAGAGGCCGGCTGGGTTCCTGCTGTCGTCAAGACAGCTGGAACCTGGGGGCCTGGGACTCGCCCATTGACTGAGAAGGGTATCGTGGATGCCCTACATTTATTTCTCCGCACTACCGCAGGCCCCCTCATTTGATGAGGACAATGATTTTTATAATCAGAAATGATTTAATAAAGTGTGGCCCGTATTAATCCATATCACTGTCTTGCGTCTTCATTTCGGGGCCTGGGAGGGCAAGTGAGGAAAGGGAAACAAACTAAGGAAGACACTGACTTGTTGCCAGTGGAGAAAGAAAGTACTGTTTGATCTTTACCTCAGAATGGTCCTTCCTTGCCTTTCCTGATACAAAATCATTGATTAAATCATCAAAATCTATAATAGTATTTAGGAAGAGAAGTAGAGGGAAAAGAAGATGGAGCAGTTCTGCTCTGAGGGATTCTGGAAGCTGGAGTCCAAAAAACCAAACTTTTTAAGCTCTGAATATATACATGTGATTATTTGAATGCAGTGCTATGGGTGAGCATGTTATGGGTGCAGGGGTCAGTTTGTGTGACAGACTATAACACTGGGAATATAGAAGTTCCAGATCCCCAACACCAAAAATCCAAATCAAATGTTAGAACTATAAAGCTTTTCAATACTTAGAAAACATCATAAAAATATGTTTACTTATTTTTATTGTTTTCAGTAGAGCTTACACCTTTGAGGTTTTGCTTCATATCACAGCCTTCCTGAATTCTTCCCATTATAATTGTGTTCCTCATTTGTTCTGAACAATTTTAAAGGTTATTTTAGTATAGTTGGTATAGTTAATTTTATCTGATTACATGGTCTTGTGAAATTTCATTAAGCCTTTCCCTTCCATTTGGCGTACAAAGAATAAAAAGGGTAGAGGGCTTTGTTTTTTAAGGAATTATAAAATGCTGTGTTTCAGTCATGGGTGAAGTAACGACTGCATATTATTACAGTGTAATTTGCAAAGAATCTGGAGAACTTTTAAGGATAATAGTTATTATAGCAAATCTGACATGATAATGCAAACACGTAAGGACAATAATGTTGAGATTGCCAGGAGAACTGAAAGGAGTTTAATGCTACATTATGACTTCTGCACAGTTTTTACCTTAAGTATAGTAAATGAAAGTAATTATATAAATATGTGTGCGAGAAAAGTGCATGAATGTTCTGTGATCAGACACAGTTCAGGAGCGGTATCTCTCCACACACACACCCCACTCCCTTGTGTGATCTACAAAGGTATGACTTGTCTGGCTAATCAAGCATGCTGCCTCTCTTCATCAGGAATAAGGAACTCAAACCTTATGGGCCTTCAAACTTTTTAATGTAAAGGTCTCTTGCTCCTGCTTTCCTCCTGTCTGACTGCAAACTCTCACTTAATATTTTAAACTCTTTCCTGTACAAAACACAGAACTGATGCCACCTATTTCCCCTTACTGCCCACTTCCGAGCCATGCGAGTACCTAATATCTGGCATTAAAGGGAAGCCATCTTCTCTCTCTCTCTCTCTCTCTCTCTGTCTTCCTTTCGTTCTCTCTCTGGTGTCTGCTGGGCTGTGGGCCATCAAATAAATTCTCTTTTGTCCATATGTAAAATAGCTAACGGTTATAGCTTCTGTACATAATGGAGCCATTAGCCGTAATCTGCCCTGCTCTGCCAACTGATTTTCTCAGATGACTATACATGAGTCGGTGTTCATCTGCCACGTAGGCCTGACAATTTGGTTACCCTTGAATATCCAAAGGTACCTCAAAATGTAATGGCTTGCTCTATTATGCCTCTGTTGGATATGATTACTCATAATGGGATTACATGCTGGTGTGGCTGCACTTGTGTTTCCACTCCTTTTGCATTCCAGTATTAGAATTTACACAAATATGATTCATGATCGGGCATAATGCATAAATAAAATGCTTTTGATTTCATAATGTGTATCTGATCTGCACCGATTATGCTCAGCATTGCCATTGTACAGCCTAAGCTTCTCTTCATATTTGCCAATTCACAAACACAGCAGATATTGTAAATGGGTTTTTGAAATCCTTTGTAAATATCCTATCTGACTACACTACTGGTAATAATTCTGTAGATTTTTTTTTATAACAGCTCTCATTTCAAAGGCTACCAGAATTACAATGTGCTACAGGAAGCTTGGCATTTTCCACAAAGGAAAAAAACCTGAATTTAAAAAAAGCTATGTAGATGTTTTCTTTGTGTGTATAAAGAAACTCAGCATAAAGTTTTCTGCTTTTGTGAACATCACTATTCAATGGTGAATAATCACTTACATCTGCTTTTAAATAAATGAAATAGCAGGCAGTTTTATTTTACTTTTACTGCACTTTAACTGCAGAAACACAACCACCAGCATTGTAGGAAAATTTCTGTTTTGTTGTTGTTATGTACTGTCAAGTCAGAATTGACTTATAGCAACCCTAATAGGGCTTTCAAGGTAACTGAGATATTTAAGGAGTGGTTTTGCCAGTTTCACTTCTCTGGCTGAGCATGGATTCAAACCCAGGTCTCCTGAGTCCTAGGCCATCACTCTATTCACTACACCACGCTGGGTATCTGTGCTTTACAAGTGCAAAAAGTAACTGCAATCAGGTTACAAAAGGCTGCAACAACAGGCTTCCAATGCCCCACAAAGTAGCTGTCTCTCAATGACATGTGTATTCCACCTTTCCTTCAGTGAACCTAAGGTGGTGCATATGGCTCTCCTCCCCCTCCCCAACTCTGTCCTCACAACAAACCTAGGTCAGGCTGAGCAAATGTGGCTGGCCCAAGGTCACCCAGGGTGTTTCATGGCTGAGTGGGGCTCTATACTCGGGTCTCTTGAGTTCCACACTCTAAGCACAAGACTAAACCAACACACTGACAGTAGAAGCCAGTGAAGTCATTCTGAATATAGGTGGAAGGACATCCAAGACAGACAGAGTGCACAAAAGGTTGCACCCAAACCCTCCTTCATGCATTGTGTCCACCTGAGCAGAGAAATTCTACTTTTGGGGGACTACAGATTCCAGAATCCCCCAGCACACCATAGAAAGTGTATATTCCAAGACCTGGTTTCCATCCCATTTAGGCTCCAATCTGGGGATTCTATACCTGGCAACATTGCAAAGTCTGAGGGAACAGCAGCAATGCAAAAAATACCAGCAGCTTCCATTCTGCATCAACAGGGGTGTGAATTTAGTATTTGTCTCAATGTCATTGTGTTTCTCCAAATCCCACCTGCATTCTTGTCTGATCTTTGCTTTGTCTCATGTTCCAAGGCTTTGCTTTTAATTCTCGCAAAGCATTTTTGTGTGCTTCCCCCCACATTTTTTTTTAAAATGCATACTTATATCCCCACAGATGAAAGCATATTTTAAAATGCTTTTCACCTGCACAGATTTGTAGCCTTTCACATTTTAAAAATGTAGTCTTCATTCGATGGAGGTTTTATTTCTCCCCAAAATACTGAAAGCATCGCACATTTGTGAATTCTCAAAGCAAGATGTTCTTTGATCATGGTAAATCTTGGGACATGTGAAGTTGATATTAGGTGCCACCTTGGGTCCTTTTGGGAAGAAAGACAGGATAGAAATATTTTAAATAAATAAAATAAATATTTCTATTAAGAATCCTGACCCCCAACAATGGTAATAACAAACATTTCAATTCCTAACAAGGCAAGATGGCAAGGTGCCAGCTGAGCCTTGTCTCTGGTAACAGGACTCCAAGTGTCAATTTTTGGAAGAGGTGGATTGATCCTACGGAGACTTTATGCATTACCATGGAAAAACTTAAAAGTGAACATAAACATGATCATACGCATGCACATAACAAACAATAACATCCAGTGGGTCAAACTGTCATGGCCCCAGCCCCAACCTTGTGGGCGGCACAGGTTGAGTTGATGGAGCCCAAGAATGATGTGTTATTGACTGAAGAAATAGACTGGGCACAGGACATTGAAACAGAGCATGGTGACTGGACTACAGATAATCACAAACTCCATACCTTGTGCCTCAGCACGGGGAGTGGCCTTCATACTAGATCACCAATCCAAGGGTACAGGGAGCACATCAAATAGAAGGCCACAGTGTGAAGAAGCAGCTCCCATCTTTGGTCCAAAGGGGTGGCTTTTTAAGAGCTTGCCATTTTTCAGCCAAATGCTAAAGCACCGGAAGTGTAACTTGGAGGCAGTGGTTCAAAACGCCTCATTTGAGCTTCCGTTCTTGTTCAAGTTAAATTGCTCACTTGGAGCTATCCAGTGTGCTGCATCACTCAGATAGGGACTCCTCTGGACTGGGACAAGACACGCAACCACCATTGGGGAGGGGTATTTAGAGCAGAAACATAGTTAGGATGTTACTACTTTCCCCACTGTGCAAGGCATGTACTTTCCTTTTCAAACATACCTCTACAGCTCCATGAAGTGCTGAAGTAGAAGTCACATAAGGAAATCACTTCTTCCCTTCAAATCATACCTGTCATACTCCTCTCTCTCTTTCTCAATATTTTCTTGGTATTATGCAAGGATGAAATATGTTCCTGTTATTACTTTTTGTTAGATATAGAATGGGTAACAGAATATAGGCTTCTGATGGACCTTACTGCTGCCCAGTGTAGTGTCTGCACTAATGGGGCAGTTTACAAAACAATCCATCAAACAAACAAATATATTCATTGGAATGTACGTATACTGCAAAGATCAACATATGTTTCATTTTTAATCTTTAACTGGAGCAAAAATGCCTACAGCTTCCTTCTTGAAGAATATTGCCTCTCGGCTGAGTGAGTTGTTCTGTACAATCTGGAATGCTGCAATTATGATGAAACTGACATTTTTAGAAAGGGCTAGAAAGGAATAAAAGCATGAAAGGTTTGGTGTTTTTGTGTGTGTGTTTTTTAAACTGAGAGAAGAAACACTTTTTGGACTGGTAAAGCTGGTGATACTATCTGTCCATACACATGATTTCTCTGATTTGAAGGGTGTTGTGTATTCACTACAATATGTATCATTGTGTTTCTGTCTATTAAAAAGAAAAAAAACTCTCACTTGCCCACAGCTGTTTTTCTTAACAGAAGTGGCTGTTGTGATTTTGTTGCCCATTTATGGTTTCATGTAACAGATCTGCCCATCCTCACAAATACGAAGATCACAAAAAGCTCTGCTACACCCACCGCCTCAGGAACTGATGGAGCTGAAGAGACCCTTACCAATGCAGATGGTGCAGGAGCTTCCATGAGAATTTAGAGATGGATAAACATACTGTGCACATCCACAGAGTGAATCAGGTTGCTGAGGTTTCAATTCAAAGGTTCAAAAATGTTTCAAGATATGGGTGAATTCCCCACTCCTAAGGCTCGGCATTCTGTGTGCTGTTTTCGCCCAGATCAGACAACAAGAACCTCAACAGGATTGCCTTTGCCAATCTATATTTTTTTAAATTCTAATTTTTCACATTTTATTTGGAACTAAGCTAGTCTGACTCTCCCTGCCTCATGGGCTATTACTATGCACTTTAGCACACAACAAAGAAGTGAAGCAAATAGAGTAAATGCATTTCAGTTTGTAGTACATTTCCATGGCAGACTACACATGGGTTTTGCTAAGATGGCAGTCATGAATTTGATGCACCATAAATTGCTAGTGAATGAGGGCCCTCAGGGTTGTTTAAATATTGCAATAATCATCTTGTCAGGCAAAGCCCCAAATTCTGCTCAGAATAAGCTGACGCTTATCGGGAATGGCACAATAGAAGGTTATTTAATTTGGATCATGCTGGATTGGAAAACTGGCATCAGCAGGAGAGAAATGACCCAAATTGGAAACATTCAGTGTAATGGGAGCCAGAGGGGGAGAAAAGCCTACAAAGCACATGAAACGCATGCTCATTACTTGGTTGGTGCAGTCTTGGGTTTATTACACAGACACCAAATAGTGGGTAGGAATTTTATAAAGCATTGCTCTCATTCTACTCCTGTTAAAAATCAATGGGAGTGTAAAGCTGACTTTGTCACTTCCACAGGAGCAGAGAATATGCTCCTGTGGAAGTGAGAAAGAGAGTACAGACCACAAAGAGGCACTGATTGGGGAATGGAAGCATGGGATTTTGCCTCCTGAAGCAGGCTGTAGCACCTCTGCTATAAAATGGCATTGCTCACTTTGAATAGGAAGGAGGCCATATTGGTGTTTACTCTTTACACAATCCAGTAGCAACATCATACTAAAATGGAAGCCCATTGCAAATTGCCAGGGTGGCTGGGATAGTCTGGGAGTTGTAGAACCAGAAACTAACATTTCCAAACTCACAACACAACTGGAACAAAATTCTTTGTGGAACCAGAGGGAGGTGGTTATTGTTCACCCATCTAGAAGCAAAGGACCTTTTAATCCATCTTGAGTGAGGAAAGCAGAGAGGGCCATGTGAGCTTTTTTGAGCAGGGCATTGCAGAGGTATGGTTGCTGCTTACCACAGCCCTTTGTAATTTCAAGGATGCTGGGTGGAACTGATCCACTGTTTGAATCTGGAGTTTTGTCCTATGGCCAAATAACACATTTGCAGAAGTGGGGTAATGTGTGCTTCTTCCTTTGCTCTGAACGGAAGCCAAATCTGGACTGAACCCTCCCCCCCCCCAATACAGTTTGCTTTGTAAACAACGTCCCATTTATTCAAAGGTTTCTTTTGCTGTGTTGCTGTCCTAGCATCTAGAGAGATGTCCAGTGAAATCTAAGTTTCCTGTGGCTTGACTTGTTGGGCTAATATAAAGCTGGTGGCAGCACACCCAATTTGCAGGGTTGGTTTTGGTTTTAGCATGCCTCTCAAAAGCCAGCGCCTGTTGGTTGGGTTTGCACTGAAACTTGCCCTGGGGTGGCTGTTACTTTCCATGCATGCCACAGCACCACTGTAGCCACTCTCATGCTTCGAAATGCGGACCATACACAATTCATGTGAAAGTCAGAAGTAGCTTTGCGGAATGGGTACCCAGTGTTCCCCTCCCCTGCCAAAATTAGGCCAGTACTGTCTAGAAATAGCCTGGGAAGGTTTCAAACCATGAAAGGATTGTGACTTTGATAATATTTTATATTTTCCTATTAAGCAACATCAAACCAACCTAATCCTTTTGCAAATGTTAAGGCTTGACAAAATCTTTTCCTTAGCACTGTATCCCTGGGCTACCAGATGCCACAGCTAACAAGCGCAGCAGTCAACAGAAATAAAACAGCAGAGAGCTCTTTCTCCTCTACAGCGTGGCCTTCTTAAGGTTGAGCTATATTTTATCCTTCAGAATTCAAAGTTTTGCTTTAAAATTCTGCATATCACAGCCATACTAAATATCCCCTCAGACAAGGCACAAAGCTGCTGAGTAAGATCCCTGCAAATCAGGGAGGCTTTTTCATAAGGCCAACATGCATAATTTACATCTGCATACAATTAGCCTGTTTACATTTATACATTTTCTGTTTCCTTTTATGTGAAGTATTCCACAAGTAACTTGGTAATGCATTCAGAGAAAAACACTTTCTTTTTAAAAGAAAAGCTGCAGGACCAAACAATTTATAAAACCTAACACCTAATAAATACTTTATGAGAGAAGGGTGGGAGAAAAAGGTGTGTTTTCTTAACACAGTAGCGGTGTATTTACATTACAGAAGGTTTTGTTCTTCTACTTTTGGAATTGCATTTAGCTGGAAGGTCACAGTCTCTATAAAATGAGCTTGTATTCTATTTTTAATTTGCATGGGTGAATGCATTTAATTCTCACCTGACAATTTTTACTGGTTTGTATGGACTACTTTTCCTTGCAAGGAGATGAGATAGACTTTACCTGTTAAGTTTCTGTCTGCTGTGAAAGGTTAACAAAAGAGAGGGTAAAAAACAAAACAAAACCCTTTTGGCTTATGAACGTGGGATATTATGCTTAAGTATCTATAATTCAAAATGCCAGGAAATAGCTTGATATTGCACAATATTGTGCCCCTGTTGTGAGCAAGAAAAAGGATGCCAAACATTATATAGCAAAGCCCAGCCTGAATGTGGACAACACCAATGGCAGCTGTGAAGATGGCTTATCCTCTTGTGCTCAGTACTAGAGAGGGGCATGAACTGACACAATGGCGGTTTGTGATGGTTCGCGGTTCACTGGTGTCCCTTAACCATGGTGAATTTTTTAAAATGAACTGGTTTGTGGTTTGTTCAGTTTGGGCCCATCTCTAAATGAAGGGGGGGGGCTTTCTATGTAGCTCTAGATGGGGGAAATGAAACAAAATGAAACAACGATGAGAAGGTTCAGCATTTTGTTTCACTTAATGAAAGCGCGGTTTCCTGTACTGACTATGAAACGATTATTTTGGTTCATGGTTTGCTTTGTGCCCATCTCTACTCAGTACCATTCACACTTGTTGGAAAATAGCCCTGACAATTGCTTTGGGTGAGGAGAGGTTAACTGACAAAAAAAAGGAGTCAATTTCTGGGATTTTCCCTTGCTTGGTGTCACTTTGTGAAATTATCTTTTTCAGTTTGTATGAGCCATTTTAAATATGGGGACCTTCAGAGTTACTTGTTTCTGCATGGGGTGTAAACAGTTTTACTTTTAAAAAATCATAGCTTGAGAACTCTTTGCCCGAACTTCCTCAAATTTGGCTGAGAGCAAAAGCAGACTGCTATATCTGTGCCAAATCTTGTGCTGATCTGAAGTCTAGTTTCAAAGTTACAATTTTTTATTTGGGTAATTTTCATAATTGAGTTATGGAATGTGTAGAATTGTGATATGCTGCACAATAGCATTGCTGCACTACCATGCAGTTATAATAAAGCAGGGATTAGGATGTTAAACACTTCAACAAACAAATACTATCAATTAATGGCAAAAAAAAATATGCTACAACAAACCACTATGTTAGTAAGGGAGATTGCAGAAGTGTTTTTTGCAATTTTCTCACCATTGACTGTATGTCAAGATGAATGATCAGCTGCACAACAGAGTTCTTGCCCAGGACATGTCTGAGCACACTACAGAAAGGCAAGTCCCCATTGGTTTTCTGAAAAAAATTGGATTGGCTTGATTCTGGATTGCTCTTGGACTTTGCCTTTGGATCTCCAGTAGGGTTCTATTTGCTAGACCTCTGCATTCCTTTCCCCCCAATTCTGGACTCCTCTGGCCAGGTTTGTTTTCTGCCTCAGCTTTCCACAACGCTGCCTTTGAGACTAGCCTGCCTTAGAGCAAGGCAACATGATGACTGTCCTGAAGAGAAGAAAGTGGCCAGGAAGCCATGCTACTGATTCTTGTGTGGCAGATTGCACCAGATTTTCACCATCTTTTTCGAGTGTGGCATGTCTGAGTTATGAGGCAAAATAAAAATAAATGTCCCTTAGACCTCTCGAGATCACCTTCCTCTGCTCTAGTGTTATTGCTGGTAGAATTCACATGCCGACGTTTAAATAAATCACGGAGAGTCTGCATTGTCTGCCTGTCATACAGAGTCTATTTTGCAACTGATGTTGAAGAGTTCTCCTGTGACATCACAAAGATCTGTCCTACCGACAGTGCAAATGTCTGACCTCGGGTCTCAGGGTTTGGACCAAATCTTAGGGAGTGGGGCTGCTGCTGCCCTGGCAATCCTTTACACCACAGTGGGAACAGAAGGCTGGACTAGGTAAGCCTTTGGTTTGATCTAGCAGTGCTCTTCTTACATCAAATAGCACATTTGTTTCTTCCAAAGACCCCTCACATCTGAATAAGAAATACAGTTTTTGAAGGATTTAGAATTCATGAGCATATCTGTGGGAGAGCAGGAAGTGCCATCCTCTACGGTTACTTAAGTACTGGTGATTAAAGGAAGTTTTAGAATGAAGGTTTAAAACAACAACTTAAACCTTAAAAGGAGAATGTACGTACATGCTAGAGGATGATTATAACTTATTTTATACTGTTTCTGGGAAATTCAAACAATTAAATTGTTTCCAATTATACTGTCAGATAGTGTGTGGAATGCATTTAGAGAAAACTCCCTTGAATTATAGTAAGAATGTTACAGAAATTATCCTGAGAGAAAATTGCACTGAATGCAGGCAGCTCCATAGATTTTCTGTAATCACTTAGGACTGAATTTGGTTCCCTGCTTTCATTGTATAACCTGCTCCTACCTATAACATAGATATAGCCACGCAATCACAGTTAGTATGGCACAAGCTGGACCAATATATTTCTTGCTGTTTTTGTGGCTGATTTTAATGTTACAGTGGTGCCTCGACTTACAAACTTAATTGGTTCTGGAACTCCGGTCGTAACTCGAAATGGTCGTACGTCGAAGCACCATTTCCCATAGGAATGCATTGAAATACAATTACTGTAATCCATTCTGGCCAAAGAAAAAAATCACCAAAAAAAAAAAAAAACCAAACAAAAAAAACAACACTGCAAGACCCATTGGAAACGTGATTAATCCATTCCGGCCAAGGGGGGGGGGGGGAGAAAAGCAAACAAACCATGCAAGACCCTTCGGAAATGCAAAAAAAGCAAAGCAAAAAGCAAACAAACCGTGCAAGACCCACCAGAAATGCAAAAAAAGCAAAGCAGAAAGCAAACAAACCGTGCAAGACCCACCAGAAATGGGGAGAAAGCAAAGCAGAAAGCAAACAAACCGTGCAAGACCCATCGGAAATGGGGAGAAAGCAAAGCGAAAAGCAAACAAACAAACAGCATAGAAACATAATCCCACCACCCAGCCCAAAACCACACTGCAAAACCCACCCAGAACAGTTTTTAAAAAGTAGAAAGCAGTACCTTACCTTACCAGGCAGTCCGAAGCCTCCTCCGATCACACACCCTCTAACCACTGGGGCGAAAGAGCTACAAAGAAGCAGCCTCTTCGCCACCAACGATTAGCAATTTGAATTCCCCGACTTTTTCCCCTGCCTTTTTCTGGTTGCAACTTGAAGCTCTGGCCACAAGTCGAAGCAAAATTTTGCGGCCGGAGCTGGTCGTAACTCGAAATGGTCGTATGTCGGGACGTTCGTAAGTCAAGGCACCACTGTATTTGTCTTTTTCTGCAAAGGAATGAATGCCAATATCTCAATAATAGTAATGTTGTGATTTACTTTTCACATTAATATTGCAGTTGCGTGATTATATTGTGTATCAATATACTGAAACTAATTTGTTTTCCATAAATACTTGGAAAAACACAAAAGTAGAGCACAACAGGCAAGGATTCAGGCAGAAGCTCAATAGCAGAGCTTGGAAGCAGCTTGTTACCTGCAATTAATTCCATTTTCTCATAATCAAAATATAACTGCAATACCTAGCATACCAGACATAGCTGCAGACAAAAACTTCATGGCATGGATTGGAAGCA
This sequence comes from Intellagama lesueurii, assembly GCA_037013535.1. Lineage (NCBI taxonomy): Eukaryota > Metazoa > Chordata > Lepidosauria > Squamata > Agamidae > Intellagama > Intellagama lesueurii. Next base: position 282,676,037 of record JBAJHW010000001.1, on the reverse strand, counting down.
TCTGATTAAAATAACGTATCACGTGTCATTAATTCCATTTTCCTAAAACCAAAATGTAACTACATTAATTTACAACATGTAGCCTAATAAGTGAAAATGTCACTTCTTGTGTCTTCAGGGGCAAAATCAAAGGACTGGCACTAAAGCAGCATTCTACACATGATGAGTTTTTTCAGAGCATCCGAAAGGAGTCTAATATTCATGTGAACATAGAGAGCAATCCTTTACACACTGATTTGGAATTAAACTCCACTGCATTTACTCAAAATCTTCCAATTGCATTTTCAAATTGTGCAATTCTAAAACACATTATCAGAATGCATAGATTGTTTCTACGTAATGCCCATAGTATATTATGGGTTGGAGAGGAAATATGAGTTTAACGTGTAAATGAGTCAATGTCTAAATAAAGGATCATGCTTTGTACAGTGTAGTACATAGAATTCCAAAGTTCTACAGAGTTCAGAATGAAAATAAATGAGAGGTAGTAATTGTTACTGTATTATTTAGTCAATAGATATATCTAATCAGTATATATCTTGCATGTGTGTTTGTATGTGTGAGTGTCTGTTTAATAAATCACATTTTTAATTTTTTTTTAAATCAAAATTTTGGTATAGAAACTCAGTAGAGAATATATAGGCTTTCTGCTATTTTCATATATATATATGAAGCCTTCAGATATAAAATATTTGTTCTGTATTATAGTGGAGACGGCCTTCATGATCTCTGCATTTTTTCACCTTCTCTAATTGTTCTCTTTTACAGAGTGTTATTGAAATATACATGAATGTGTACGTAACTCATAATGACTTGCCATCTGCTCATATATATTCAAACTGAAGCACAGCTACCAAATCCCAACACACACAGGTAGGTAAAGTTCACCAAATGCCAGTGCAGAGGACAAGCTGATAATACAATAATTCATTTCTTGCTGAGGAGAAGGAAATTACAGTGTCATATTAAAGAATAAACACTGTATCATTTTTTATCTTGAACAACATAAAACAATCCTGCTCCTACAGCACAATCCTATACATCTTTACCCACAAGTAAGCCCCACAAGGTCAGTGAAGCTACTCCACATAAGTGAGAGTGGGGCTGTTTTATTTTGTGTTCACTGAGAAGTCTGTCAATATAATTTATTTTTTAAAAACTGTTACTAATTTTATTTTATTTTATCCAATTTCTGTATTACCTGATTTTAGCAGTTTAAAATCACAGCAGAAGATTGTCTCCTTACGAAGGTTTGGACCAGAAGCTCCAGTGTAGTAGGGCACACAGGAAGACATCAGGAATAAGTGCAGAGAATATTTACTTGCTGTACATATTTACATAGCGTTCACAGGAACATAAACATAGGCATTCAGCAGTCAAATGGACAGAACGTAAGCATGACAATCAAAATAGAACTGTGAAGGACACACTAACCAGCCTCTTAATTTATACTACCTCCAACCAATCAAATTAGTGGTTCACCTCATGGTAGTTAATTCCACACGGCTGTGTCCTTCTTGTCACATAGGAAGTGACTAAATAACTCCACCTGCACTAACCAACTGTTAATTACATTTCTTCTTCTTAAAGACCTAACACCTGACTCAGGGAAAGATCACTACTCTGGGCAGTTTACATAAAAACAGAAATAAAGAATGTCAGCCCCTCCAAATCTCCAACCCTTACCCCACAAAAAATTAGATCAAAATAAAACCCAATCCAGATTGACAAACCAAATAGCGACATGTAAACATAACACAATGGTCTGAAGCTCAACATCAAAAAAACTAAGATCATGGCCACTGGCCCCATCACCTCCTGGCAAATAGAAGGGGAAGATATGGAGGCAGTGACAGAGTTTACTTTCTTGGGCTCCATGATCACTGCAGATGGTGACATCAGCCATGAAATTAAAAAACGCCTGCTTCTTGGGAGGAAAGCGATGAGAAACCTAGACAGCATCTTAAAAAGCAGAGACATCACCTTGCCGACAAAGGTCCGCACAGTCAAAGCTATGGTTTTTCCTGTAGCAATGTATGGAAGTGAGAGCTGGACCATAAAGAAGGCTGACCGCCAAAGAATTGATGCATTTGAACTGTGGTGCTGGAGGAGACTCTTGAGAGTTCCCTGGACTGCAAGGAGAACAAACCTATCCATTCTGAAGAAAATCAACCCTAAGTGCTCACTGGAAGGACAGATCCTGAAGCTGAGGCTCCAATACTTTGGCCATCTCATGAGAAGAGAAGACTCCCTGGAAAAGACCCTGATGTTGGGAAAGTGTGAAGGCAAGAGGAGAAGGGGACGACAGAGGACGAGATGGTTGGATAGTGTCATCGAAGCTACCAACATGAATTTGACCCAACTCCGGGAGGCAGTGGAAGACAGGAAGGCCTGACGTGCTCTGGTCCATGGGGTCATGAAGAGTTGGACACGACTTAACGACTAAACAACAACAACAACAAACATAACACATAATTATGGGTCATGAATTAACCTCAGGAGTGTCTGTTGTTAAAAGCCTGTCTATACAGCTCTGCCTTCATCAGTTAGGAGGGAGGGGGCCTGACATACCTTCCATGGGAATCTATTCCACGGAGATGGGGCCACAATATTATAAAAGCAATGGTGGGATAGTGAGTGCTCAACTGAAGAGATGGTTGGATGGGATTTATTTATTATTTTTAGAAACAATATTAAATAATCCTGAGTTGGCATTTCCACAAAACTCAGTCATTCCATTTTTGGTTAATTTCTGATGTACTAAAGCAGGGGTCCCCAACCCCTGGTCCGCGGCCCAGTGCCAGTCCGTGGACTTGCCGGAACTGGGCCGCGGAGACAGATCTTCGCCCCCCCCAGCCCGCATGCATGGTGGGCGTGTTGCGCTTGCGCAGGGAGCGTGTCGCGCTCGCGGGAGGCGTATCGCACTGGGGGGCATGTCACGCTTGCGCAGGGGTGTGTCACGCTCGCGCGCATGCACGCAAGCATGACACCCCTGCGAGCGTGGGGGTGCCCCCTCGTGCACGGAGCCCACCCCCCCAACCGGTCTGCAGTCCCAAAAAGGTTGGGGACCGCTATACTAAAGCATATGTCTTCTGACAGATTAAAAACTAGCAACTTTTTCTAGACAAATCAGAAGCAATCTATGCGACTATGATGTTTCACTGTCTCCCATGATTGCTGCCAAGACATTATCTGAAACTGTTTTATTTGATAGGCAGTCTTTCTCAGACTCAGAATAGATCCTACCTGCACTGGAAATCATATTTGAAAAGTTAACATGTAATGGGTAGTCCTCTCAGCAAACATCTGGCAGGGTGCTGGATTGTCAAACACTCCAGCCAGACATAGCAAAGATTATTTTCTTGGACTACATCTTCTGAAATCCAGTAGCCAGCATGATTGTGGCTCCAACGTTAGGGCACTTTATTATCAGCTCCGGAACTGACCTGTTAATGTCTTTTTAATTTACATCAAGAATAGGCTACACATCCAATGAAATACAGTGATTACCAGGGATCTTATTTAGAACTGAATTCTTCATGCTGATGAGACAGTTGAAAGGGAGGCAAAAGAGTCCCAAGCAATGCAAAAGAACAATATAGCCCAATGGTGAAGACTCAGAAAACATTGTTGTGATCGTGGTTGTGGTTACAGAAAATATCTCAGGGACTTTGTGGCAATCATTTTCACTTCATCTGATGATCTATGAAATGAGATTAGCAGTGCCTTGCAGAGATGTTATGATGCTTAATATATAGTGGTTTGTAAAATCTCTTGAACTTCACACTTGGCATGGGCCTTAGACATGAAAACTAATTATTTATGTTTACCTCTCCCATGAACTTTAATTGGTTTTTACTTTACTTAACTCCCACTCCTGAGACACTTTCTTCCCACTTTCTCTTACAATAATGGCTAGAGAAAATAATTGCCAGCTCACATGAGTACCACATATGTTGGGTTACTAACTGCTCCTGGCTTGGCTTCTCTATGACATAACATAGTTCTAAATTCTGCACAGCAAACTCAACCAGACCTAAGCCAAAGATGCTGGGGATTTTACTAGTTTTTTTAAAAAATAAAATCTTATTCCCAGCACCAATTCTACATGCAATCCAATTAACATTTCCAACTTGAAGTCCTCTCATTTTGAAACCTCTGGGCAGAAAAGGTTTGCATTGTGTTTCAATGAATGAAATGACAGGTCAGAACAAATGAAATGGCTAGAGAGGCACCAAAAATACTACAAAAAGGGTAACTCATGCCATCTGATGATTTACAACAAGCTGGTCAAGCCCCTGGCAAGGTCCATGATTATTTCATACTCCTTACAATCAGTTATGAATGATGTATGAGACTGATGTTTCTGTAGAAAAGAGTAAATATATTGTATTACTGTGGCACTTCTTGACATCATGGTGGCTATCTTCCTATCAGCACAAGACACAATTTCAGAGTGCTGTGGCATGTAAAGTGTCAGTTTGTGAACAAATTAAATGCATTACTTCAGAAACCACTTATATAATAATAATAACCCATGTGACTGTGGATTACTTTTTATACATTGAGAATCAGGTGCCCTGGCAGGAGAGGAATTATTATGATCAGTACTGCATTGTATAGCAATGTGAGGTTTAATTTCTCCCATACCACCTGTGGTGCCAGTAAAAAAAAAAAAAACCCCTCACATTCTCATTGTAGCATTTAGCTGAGTAAAACCATGAATAATACTGACATAAGACTCTTGCAGAGTGCAGGCGGGATACAAGTCGAATGGATGGATAGATAGATAGATAGATAGATAGATAGATAGATAGATAGATAGATAGATAGATAGATAGATAGATAGATAGATAGATAGATAGATAGATAGATAGATAGATAGATAGATAGATAGATAATAGAATACCGTATTTTTCCGTGTATAAAACGACACTTTTTCCTAAAATAATTAGAGGAAAAATTGAGGGTCGTTTTATACATGGAAGGCAGCAGCAGGAGGTGATTGTCTCCTTGCGATCAGGCAGTGGCGGCAGCAGTTAATGGGCAGCAGCAAGAGGCGGCCGAGCCCAGCTGCTTCTTTGCCTCTGCCTCCAACTCCTGCTGCTGCTGCCTCTGCCACTGGTTGTGGGCTCAGTGATCGTGCAGCCCTTTGATTCCTGTTTTTCCCTTCTGTTTGCTAAGCCCCATGGCTTAGCAAAAGGAAGGGAAACACAGTGGTCAAAGGGGCTCCCTTTGATCCCTTCTTTTCCCTTCCTTTGCTAAGCCCCATGGCTTAGCAAAAGGAAGGAAAAAATCGCGGTCAAATTTTCTAATTTGGGGTTGGAAAAGGGGGGGTCGTCTTATACATAGAGTCATCTTATAAACGGAAAAATATGGTATGTAGTTAAGATCTCAGTTAAGACCTGTAACACTGTCCTGTCTCTGTTGACCACAACATTGAGCACTCAGAAGTAATGCTGGTTCTTTTGGACCACAACTCACAGAAACTCACTGTGGTGCCCAAGCCTCCCTAAGGAGCGCTTAGCACTCGGTCAGAGAGTTCGACAGGCCACTTACCTACCACCTTTGCACTGAGGCAAGTCTCTAGATCTCAGCAGTGCGTAGCGTAAGCCCCTTGAACAACTCTGACCTTAAAAGAACACTTTACTTTTACCCAGTACTTTGCAAGTACAGATACATGGGCTTTGTGATTCCTTAGAACTCACAACAGCTCAGTTAGGTAGGACTCTTAAAGATAGCTAGTTTGTGGCCCTCTCCACTCCCTGGATTTAGCCAGACCCTGCTGTTCAAGAGACCAGTCCTTTGTAAGAATTTTTATAATTATTTTTATTAGAAAAATAGAGTTTCATGGAATCAGTTTATACTGCTCAAGCTTTACCATAAAGAACATATTCAAAGATTATTACAGTTAAATAAAATAACTAATCCCCATTAAAATAAAAAACACTACTAAGCTGGGCTAAGGTGGGCTAGCCCCACCTCCTTCTTTCTCTTTACTTACATTCTCTCCTTCAAGCCACATGCTCAAACCATCAAGTTCTTTTTCTCTCCCATCATCATGGAATCGAACTTCTCCCACATAACCCATCGTCCATTTTCTACATTCTCTAACTCCTCTCTTCTTCTTGACACTTCATGTCTGTTAACCAATTAGCCTCAAGGGGCTGTAACACCTTCCTCCACCCTCAATTTCCATGAAAATCCTCTTCTCCAATTAGCTCGGAATGTTGAGTCTTCCACGGGCCTCTTTGTCCGACCTTCAGCTTTATCTCGAACCACGCTGTACCGGTCTTCAGAAAAACACTCTCATAGCACTTAGAAAAACACATTCCAATGTCTCTCAAATCATCTTCACACAGAACCTGTCTGACTCCATCTTACATTTCTCTGACTACATATCCCACACTGCTTCAACTCCATCACACTCACAATCAGAGGGGCTCTTACAGTTATAGTCTAAAAACCAGATGTTTGTTAGTAGAAGTATGGTCTCACTTCTTAATATGGGAGCACAAAAGGCTTCTGGGGCCGAATTTAGAATTGTTGTACTTTAAATTGTAGTAGTGAGACTTACACTGCATTATACATTACAAATACAATACAGTGTAAATTTGGTATGTTGATGATTTGGCTAAAAATATTGACCAAAGTGATTCCAACAATTTTATATAGCACTACATTAGCACATACATTCCTCACGGGTCCACATTTCTCCCTACCAGCAGGCAGGATGATACTAATGCAACAGGCTTAGCAAGTGGCTACTTGCATACAATGGCTGAAATCTTGTTGCTACACGTTACACCATTTAAGGCATATAATGGCTGAAATCTTGTTGCCATAAATTACACCATGTAAGGCTGATGATGTCATCAGCAATGGTGGTTTTTTTTTTATTTTTTGTTTTGGCAAATTAAGCATTTCTAATTTCTCCTCCAAAGGTCCCAAGGTTCTAGTGGGATCGCTTTCATAGTTTAGAAGCCATTGGGAGCTACATCATGGAGGAGGAAGTATTTAATTATTGAAATGTGCCACCACTAGGAGAGTCATCCTGGCAGCAGTGATTTTTGGTAACAAAAGGCTCCACCTGCCCATCCTTGTGGCCCCCTGCAAACTTCCTGAATCATGAAAATGATTCCATGAAAGTCTTGGGAGATTTTTGGGAGAAACTGGAAATGTTTAATTTCCAGCTCCTTCTGATGTCATCAGCCTTCTGTGGTGTAACTTACGCAATAGGATTTCAGCCTATAACTAGCTAGTACTTGATAAATAGGTTATGTGTTTTAATACATGAATTAAGAAAGTGGAAGGAAAAACAAGATGTGTCAAGTGACACAAGTTTGCCTATTAAAAATAGAGTGCTTAAGTAAAACATAAAGAAATATAAGATATGTTTTTAAATTGCCAGAAAAATATCTGACTGAGACTTGAAGTAGATATCATGAGTGAACAATGCAAGGAAGAATAAGGTTAGGGGAAAAAAGAATAGTGTAAAAAACAACAACTGTTGAGCAAATTATTATTTACTATAAAAATCAAGATATAGCTATCTAATTTAAATGTCCTAAAGTTCATAAAGGCATAAAAACTATGCAGTTAACTTTTTAAGATATCATACATATATCTTACATACTCAGATATACTGCAGAGTGTCACTTTTACTTTTGACCATTTCACTTAATATCTGAAATTATAGTGCTTCTAATAAACTGGCACATCTCCAGTTAATGGAAGATGAGTATCTAAGACCTTGACTCTACATTTTTGGGAACTATATACAGGAAGCTCATGATCCAAATGAGATGGGAGCTGATTCCAGAGTGGGGAGTGGAAAGTTATCACCCCTGAAACTGTATCAGAGTTACTCTTGGAAGTATACCATTTATTTTAAGCAGTTAGTAGTTGCCTCTCTTAAAACATTATACTAAACTTACTGAGTTCCACCAAGCAACATGTGAATAGCTTTTGTTTCCATGGTGGGAATTCTTCTATTACTTCTCCCATGGAACCCTCAACCTCCTTTAGCTCTCCACCAAAACACTCCCCAATCCCCTGGAACAGATTTGGTGAGTGTGCAGACATCTGCAGTGGGGAGAGGGTATCCATTCTCTTACTCAATTGTGCTCATAGTATTTAGGGCAAGGGGCATGTGGAATAACAAAGGAAATGTCTCATGCGAAATTATATGACTAATCAAAGTTCTTGGGTTGATTGATTTTCCACCTGGCTATCAGGATGAATTTACAGAAAGCCTTGTCCTTCTCTGCCATGTATGTTGAGCAGTCACTGAGTCATGTGACATGGATCAGAAATCCCCAGAGCTGCAGGTATTACCATATTTTTCCGTGTATAAGCCAAGGATAGAACCGCACAATTGCATAATGGCCCATACCTTGCCTCTGCAAACAGGCTTCCTTCAATCATGAGGCTTAGCTTCCTACAGTCAGGAGACTTAACTTCCTCCAATCACGAGCCTTATGTAACTTATGTCAGCTTATGTTGAACAAACCAATTGGAGCACACCTCCTTGGAGGTGGAGCATGTAGGCAGTGCTCAGATGCAACAGGGACTGGTAATGTCTGAGCGTTCTGAGCCCAGAGGCTGAATAAAGCGATGTGCTCAAAGCTAAGTGTGATAAATAACATGACAGTACTGGTATGTAAATGTTATCTAATTACTAAATAAAAATTTATTCTGTTTTATGTTTAAAATATTGATTTCTTAATTTTGGGTTAGAAAAGTGGGGGTGTCTTATACATGGGGGTGTCTTATACACGGAAAAATATGGTATACGCCTGAGCCATGAGGATTTAAGACAAGGTAGTTCTTCTGTGCTGAGGTGTTACTATTGCTTTCAAGTCTTTCTGAGAATCCAGAAGTGGGCTGAAAGGGTTAAACAGTTATTTTTAAAATATTGCTGTTAAAATATTCAGGCTTCATTCATTTCACTTTTTTTATATGAAGATGAGTCCTGCTGTGGGTTATGTCAGCCTTGTCAAATTCCATCTTGTCAGGCATCAGAAAGATAAATGGAACAAAGGATGGAGATAAAAAGTTAGGCGAGTATGTAAAGGAGAATTTAAGATATACAAAGGATGAATAGAAAACTCAAAAAGGAAAGAGGAAAGGGAGAACATGAAGCAAAGGAAGATACATGGCATGGAGAGTTAGGCTGCCCTTATAGTTTAGTCTACACATAATCACCCTATTAGGCAATTTTAACTATCCTCACACTGGCTGGATTCATATGAGCTGAATTACTTTCTAGTTATAAGAAATATAAAAGTTGCTGGATGCTAACTTTTGTCTGACATTCTCCCATTCTGAAGCTTTCTTGTGAGAACAGCCTGGCATATCAGGGTAAGGTTAAACATAAATTAGACCATGTTTGGTTGCAATGAAAATGTAAGCAATAAAAATCATTATGGGATAAGGACAAGAATGTGATGCAATGGTATTTCCCTATCAAAAAATCCTTACTGTGGGGCACCTGAGTGGAAATGTTTTCAGTGAATTAATGAGTGAATTAGGGTAAGGATACTCCAAGTGCACAGCCACCCCCCACCCCCGCTAAGGAAATGTCCTGTAATGCAGCAATTCTCAGCCAGTGGTATGTATACCAACCGTGGGACACAGAAGTAGCCTAGATGGAATGCAGAGTTTCATAGCAATTGCTACACATTTGTACTCCATCAGTTCACATGATTCTCTGCCAGTGGGCTTGTGAAATTATTTATTATCCATTCTGCTACTGGAATTATTAGTTTTCTTTCAGCAAAAACAACCAAGAGTCTCCTGGCACCTTAAAGACTAGCAGGTTTTATCTGGCATAAGCCTTCATGGACTATAGCCCACTTCTTCAGATGTGTATACATTGTTTGTGTTTGCTCAAGGCAATCCTACTACAATTTTTCTGTCCTTGAACATTCTCATAAATGATAACTGTAACAAAAGAATCTTGTAATCATATATGGCCTTTTTGCTTTTGCCCCAATAGGACCCAGGTTTTGGGACATAAGGATTGATAGGCCATAAAAGATCAAGAACTACTGCTGTAACAATTGTGAGGAGAAGCACTGGTTCCTCTCTGAATTCATTAGCTGAAGTGCAGGTGTTGCCCCACCTGTACCCATTTCTCAGACCACCTGTGTTTGTTCACAAAGGCAATGACATTTGTCATAGGATTTATGTAATAAAAGTGGAATAAAGCCATTGGTTCTTTTCTTCTCTTACTTTATGGGTATGGGAGTGTTGCTCCTGGAAGCAATTTGTGGCTGGTTGCATCAGTCTCCACTAGTCAGATGGGATGGGTGAATTCTGTTGGGCTATCGTACTAGGAAATAGTTGTTCCAGGCTGTTTTTCACAATATTGATTTTTGTCCCTGTTGTGGCCCCTTCCTTTCTGTTCTAGCTTTTATCTATTCCATTGCATTATGCTGATTCCCTATGATACAACACATTGTTCTGGGACAGCATTCCCCATTCCCCAGTTCATTTCTCACTAGATGACATGTTCATCACCTAATCTTGTTAACATAATTGCTGGCAGTCAGGTGATTGTTCCGTTGGTGTTCCTTGTATCCTTTCCCTGCTTTGCTCAGAACTACACATCTTCTTACTGTCCAAGAGCAGCAGGGGAGCTGCTAAGTGTGGCAGTGTGATCCCCCTGTATTTTGTATCTGTCAGAACAATGTTCACTTTTAGGCCTTTCAGTAAAAGATTTTACTTTGATCAAAAGCTTTGTGAGGCTTCAATACGAAAAGAAGTTTCAAGCAGGCACTGACTCTCCTTTTCTTCTACATGTCATATAAAGAATGGTGTATCCAGAGATACGCCATAGTTGAAGAGTCTGGCCTGGCCCCAAAAGAGCCCATCTGCTAGCAGAAAGCTTCCTCTGCTCCCCCAAATCTATTGCTTATACGAAGTGTTGCATGGGCACACACATGCACTTTCCTTGGCCCTGTAGATTTCGAATGAGATCTCCCGCATGCCTACTGAGCAAAACCATCTCCACCTATCTGGCCTGGTTGAATCTATAGTAAGTATTACTGTTTTTGTTTAGCAGGGCCATATGTGTGTATGTGTGTGTGTGTGTGTGTGTGTGAGAGAGAGAGAGAGAGAGAGAGAGAGAGAGAGAGAGAGGTCCAGGCTATCACAGCTGGGGAGAGGGAAAACCCAGCAGCCCCTTTCCAATGTCAGCGCCAAGGCTCCTTTCTCCTTGAATTTTATCGCTAGAGCCGCCACCATGCCCCTCAACAATAAAAGGAGAAAATCATTCTGGTAACGTGGGTCAAGAACGGATAAACCATCTGGACTTCAATTTTAAACCAAACATGGCTCTGCAAAAGAGAAACCTCCACACCACAAGGGAACTGTTTCTAAAGAGTTAACTTTATTAAAGATAAAACAGGTAAAACATTGTCTGAGGAGCAAAGCAGCAAAATTACACGGATTGCTTTCACCATCTCCAAGGCACAAGATTAGCAACAGGCAATCTACAAAATGTAGCTATTCTAACCTAGCTAATTTCACTATCTGCTTTCATCTTGGTTAAGCCTTAACGGTACTACTTACTTAGGTATTGCATGTTGTTTCTCTAGCCCGAGAATCCATCATCTGCCGTGGTCGGAAGGATATGACAATCACACTTTGTTTGGCTCTGGCCTCAGTACTTAAGTTTTTCAGCCCTTTGTTTATTCCTGATCTCCTGGCCTTGCAATGCACCTACAGATTTCCTCTTCCTATACTTCTGTGCTGGTGCCTTCCTTCCCTTTCCCCCCCACTTCACACAAACATTGAAAAAAAAATTCTGGTCACAATGGATGTGCTGGAAATGGATGTGTGTGTTCCCAGATGGAAAATGCTGCAGTTACAGTCACAACTGTTCCAGCCTTTACACCACAAGAGTTCTCGGGTTGCTCTACACAACAGTGCTCTTGTTAAGATATTAGCTAATTTTTCTTCGATGTCATGACTAGGGCCTGGTTAATAATTCATAATATAATCATTTAGCTGAGGATGCTGCCTTTTGTAAATTCAGAAATTATCCACGTATCTATACTGCAATTTTCTGGAATTTATTCTTTATTAAAAACGGCTGCGTGAATAATTGTTTTCCTCTCCTGATTTGTGCTGAATAGTTCATTAAAAGGCTATAGCATTTAAATCAGATTTGCTCTGTGGTCACAAACACACAGAGACCTCTTCTCTCTCTGTTTTCCATTATAAGGAAACTTATTTCAGAGACACTTAGCTTTATTGCGACTGTGTGCAGCGCAGCCCTCTAATCCTTCTCTTTGAAGTCACACCTTTTTAACACCCTGGCCCACCTGATAAGCTATGGTAGTAGGGTTGCTTCTTAGACAGACAGAAAAAGTTTTTGAAGTTTCTTTTTTCTCTATAGTCCTCTTTATGGAAATGGGGTATTGGCTGGAAACCACTGCCTTTTTCTCCCATATCCCTCCCACAGAACTGCACAGATAATTGCTCACTTGCCTGCGTTGGATAGTATCACTCATGGGTCACAACCAACCAACCAAGTCCTTTAAATATACAATTTCCCCGAGACTTGAGACAGTGTCCTGGGATCTAGCACCCTTCATGCGAACCTAGTTCTTGTTGTTCCCACCAGCCTACAAGATTGCTAGCGGTACAAGGCAGGATACCCCAAAAGGGAACAGATTTCTTGAAATAAGAGATATCCTCAGGAGATATCTCTATTACAGACTTAATGCTTGGTGGAGAAATGAATGTGGACTATAGGGCCCTGCTTACCAGGACATCCTCATTGCACTGGCTTTTGGGAGGGATGGCAGAGTGTTTCTACCTTTTACACAGCTGTCCACATTCTGAAATAGGCTACCATCTGACTGTACTACAGCCTGGACTTCACTCCTCAAGCTCCTGACATCGCTCTCCACCATGGTGAACCTTAACATCCTGCCATTCCTTTGTACTTTTTCAGCATGAGGACTAGGTGCTTGTAAGACAGTCTGACTGTCTGCATCAATAACCTGTGCCATCTCAAACTATCTAAACTGTAACCAGGAAAAATGACAGCCATTTTAACCAATTTTAAGTCCAGACATCCACTCCATTACACACTATAGGCACAACTGGGGATTATTTCAGTGCATGTCCTGATTTTCAGTCTTTTCTTTGTTAAACAGTGAGTTGCTCACTCGAATAGCAGCAGTTCTTGTTGTAGTTAGCACACCATTAGAACCTTCAGTGAAAAAAAATCTGATGGTCCTAGCATAAGCTTGCTTCACTCCATAGTTTGCAAATTAGCTGGCTTTTGCTTTGAGAGTGGCCATTGGGAAATTAATTTGTAGGTTTGTTTCTTCTTTGAAGGAATTTTGTGCCTTGAAGGAAAATGTTGTGATAGTACAAAATATGTATTCCCCTTACACACTTTCCTTGCACAAAAGAAGTTCCTCTTTGAACAACCCCTAGGAGTTCGATACTCATCAGGGTTGGCTTTAGTGAACTTCTTTCACATGCATCTCCTATCAGGATATCACTCTGTTACTCTTGGGTCTGTTTTTTTAGTAGACTGGCACCAGACCAATTTGAGCTACTGATATGGTCCAGAAAGAAAACTGAAAACATTTTTTGTGGCCTGCTACTTTTTAAAAAAATCCATCTACAATTATATCATTATGTCAGAAATAATATCTGCTCCCTGCGTTGTACTACATACTTTCTAGGCATCTTTGGCTTAATGGTCTTCACCAGGGGGGGACTTCCAGCTGATGGATATGAGAAGACATGGTTCAGTCAAGGAATCCTATTGAACTGGTCTTCCAACAGAGAAAACACTACAGTCAGGTAGGAGTGAGCTTGTAGAACACTGACGTGTTGGAATAAATGTACAGTCCATCCAAGGAGGATGAGTGAAAAAACACCCACCCAGGATTCCAACTGGAACCTCTCTCTGTCGATGTCCCATTAGGGGTCATCTGCTCCTATTTAGTGTTATCTGTGGTCAGGCATTGTTCTATTATCTTGTGCTGAAAAAGCTGTTGCTCAGCCATGACTAATTTTCACTTACTAACTCTATTTCTGTAATGGAGCACATTTATCATAACAGTGTTATTATAATTAAATGAAGTCATTCAAGGTTATTTATGTCTACCACAGGAACAGTGCGGCAGAGATTTTCTACGCCATTTCCAGGCCGTTTTCTGTTTAGCTGCCACAAACAATACAATTTGAACTCCGCTTTGATTTGAAAGAACTAAGATGCAAATTCTTCATTGCTGACTCCCGGTGGATATGTATCAACACAGCTTTGTATTGTGTGATTTAAAATAAAAGCTTTTCTTTAAAAAAAGAAAATTCTTGTTTAAATACAGATTTGTAGGTAGACTATCAATATATGTGGATGCAGCAAAAAAACAACAGCCTTTGCTGTGACTAAATATTTTCAGTCAATATGTTTGGCATATTTATGTATTTATTACTTGTGACATTTACATCCCACCTTTCCTCCAAGGAGCTCAAGGCTGCAGGCATGACTTTCCTGCTCCTCCCTACTCTTTCCTCACGACAACATTATGAGGTGGGTCAGGCTAAGAGTGTGCCTGGCTCATGGTCGCCCAATGAATTTCATGGCTCAGGTAGTGAACAGAACCCAAAGTCCTGCTCCAGCACTCTAATCACTACGCCACAGTGCTTCCATTACCAAAACATGCTAAAACACACCTCATTATACCAGCCTTCTGTTTAATAAAGCTCTCCACTTTCTATCTTCTTCATTCTCACATACATGTTCTGTGTTTCTTTCATAAAAATTATATGGGGTAATCATATTAATTAATTGGGTGCCATCAAGTCAATTCAGAGTTATGGTGACCCTTTTCACGGAGACAGTACTCAGACATAGTTTCCATTCCCTTCTTCTGGGGGCATTTTGGGATTGTGCAGCTTGTCCAAGATCACACTGGCTGGCTCTTCTGGAATGCACAGTGGCGAACTGAACTCCCAGACTCTGGCTCTGCAGCCAGATACCTAACTCACTGAACTATCGAAACTCTAGCCTAAATCTATGGATATTTTTGTGGACAAAATAGAGCAATTTTTGATTAGAATGCCTCCACAAGTCACCTATTATGCACACAGTTCCTCATGCCTGCCATCCTTCTAGGACTGCATTAATGTTGTCCTTTTTCTCCCATGCTCTTTTTCACAACTTATCTATCCTGATGCGTTATGTCTTCGCTTCCCACCAAGGTCTTCTTTATCTTACCTACCCCACTCAACTAGGTAATCTTTCTCTCACCTCATGCCAGTTCCGTTTCCCCTCTTCCTCTTCTTCCTTATTGGTATTTTTCTCCCGGGATCCGAGTGCTCATTCAGCCTTTTCTTAAAATCACTCTCCTCTTCTGCTTACTAGGCAACAGAGCATTCACTTGTCTTTGGGGGCATTACACAGAGAAGCAGTAGTCTCTAACACTTTTTTTTCTCTGTTATGATTCTGGTGCATGTGGAGCTGCCTAAAGGCCCTCTGGAGAAGTGAATATGATCTAATTGTAGCTTCTTTAATGCTAGTTAGCAAAATCTGCCATCTACTGACTGAAGGTGGTAGTGAAGGCTTCAGACAGGTCTGAACTAACGCAAATCAATTAATCATTTTTTAAAAACACACCAAATAACCCTGAGGTGCAGCACTAAGGTCCCTTTCACATTCACAAATTTGAAGCTTTCAGGTTTCACGTTCTTTCGTTTATGGTGGATACACACAAACAAAGGGACACATACTTTTTCACTATTACAAATTATAACAGAGATTTAGACATCATATATGATATATGATGATAGACATCATATAACAGATGATACAATCTTTGGAATTATGATTATATATAATTTTAAAGGCTATGGTATATTTTCATATTCTACCCCATTTCCCAAAATTTATTTGCTTAAATTCATTCCTCTCCCTTCTTCCCTTTGAGTACACATTTGCATCTTTTCAAGACATGGGAAGAATGCTATAGGGCCAAAAATGATTTTATTTCCTTATAAAATAGTAAAGTTAAGAGACCTTTCAAAATGGCTCCCATTACTTTCTGCTCTTGTTTCTGTAAATTTTCCAAAGTAGTGGATCATCTTAATGCACTCAGCTCTGTAACTATAGTGCCTGGCAGGGAAGCTTTTATGTTGATCTTGTTCCTGAGAGGTTACTGGGCTTTCAGATTGTTACTCAAGAACTGCAGAGAGTTTCCAAAGAAGGCAGATATATTGTTTCATTGCTGCACTCACAATATGCAATATTGAACATCACTTTCAATTCTAGGCTCCATAAAATGGATACCCTTTTTAAAACTCCTTTGCTACCTGTTGATACTGAAACTTGAATGTGCCCTTCACATTGGATTTTTAACTCTAAAACATGACCTGCTTCAACAGATATGCTGAGACACTCAATAAAAGGTAATGTGATTGATTTGTGTTTTTCTCTGCCCTGTCCTCTCATCACACACACAAAAAAACTTCCCTGCTTTCACTGAGAATTTAGATATCAGAGCAGTGCAGAAAAACATCATAAGCACGTCAAATTCAAAATCTCGACCTTGCTAAAAACTTCCTGCCAAAATATCTGGGAAGGTGCCTAGTTTTATTTATTTATTTATTTTTATGTTAACAAGCATAAAAAAAATAGGCATTATGAAATTAAAATTAGAACTTAGTTTGAAAAAAAAGCTTATTTTCTATTTTAAAATATTCCAATATGAGCATCCTGGTATCCGAGTTGCAATCTGAATTTACATGTGTTTAGAAGTTTCATTAGGCAGTACAATTTACTCTGCATAGAAAAGTGAGTTGACTATCACAACCTAACATTCTAGCCATGTGCACAATTGTGTGAGGAAAAATGTCATTGACTTTAATGCAATTTACTTATGAGTAAACTCAAGTAACTGTAACAATATAATCCTATGAATATTTAAACAGGCTAATCCCCACTGAACTCAATGAGATTTAGTTCTGGATAAATATGCATAAGATAGTGTAGCATGAATGTAATTTAAAATCATTGAGATTTAAACATCAGTTTTATAGTCAATACCTCAATTTGTACTACTTTATGTTGAGCACAATTGCATTTTTCACTTTCATCTTTGGAGTTATTTAATTCTTGAATTCTTCTTATCAGCCCATCTCAAGTTATTCAGCAAAACCATCCCCTTTGGAATATGCTGATTCAGGCTCTTGTGCACAGAGTTACTTGAAAGTAATTCCCACTGGATTCAGTGTAGAGTGACTTTCTCTGCTTAAAAAAATCATAGGGTTTGGCTGAATATCTATTTTAGTGATGGAACTAAGAAGCAGTATCAGATGACTGTGTATGATTATTAAGGTAGCATGAAAGTGAAGTTATTTTGAAAGTTGGTTAGAAGCACCTTGTGATCTAATTCAAGAGGCAAGCTAGTATTTTTTAAAAAAATATATTGGGTTTGCCTGTTACAGTGATACAGATTTAGACCCAACCACACTGACCATTTGTTCAACTGTCCTCCCACCCATAATACTGGTACTGCATCCCAATGTCCACATGACACAAGGCTGAAACTAGTCAACAGAATCAAAGGGAGACCAAAAAACCCACTTGCTTTCCAGTGTGGTTCTGCTTTGCTCCAGTACATGACCTGCTGTAGTGGTCTCCAGTGCTATGTTGATCCGTGCATTTTGTGGCTGTATCTCATTTGATACCATTTTCTTATGCTGCTCAGTCACACACACACACACACACACACACACACACACACACACACACACACATCCCTCCATGCCTTACTGTCACTCCTGTTCAGTTTTCTTGAGATATCAGTGTTCTGCTTTTTTTACATTTTTTTTGTTAAATGTTATCACTTTTGTGCAAAAGTGATAACATAAAAATAATAAAAATAATTAAAATTAGAACCCACTGCAGCAAAAACATGAAGGTTTGAGAATGGTGGGTGGGTGAAACAAAATAAAGAGAGTCTGTGAAGTGGAAGGGAAAGAGCGGAGAAGATAGGAAAAGGGGATCACAATCCATGCTTGGAGTAAGACATCAGAAAGCAATTCTGGTTGTGCATGAATAGGTGTACCAGGTACACTCGTCCATCCAGCAGCAAATACTCTCCCTGTGTGTGGATGCCAATACTATGATGATCAATTCACATCTGCAACAACAAAATACCAGAGCAATGGGGAAAAAAACTAGAAGGACCAAGGATAACATTGTGGTGTAGGTGAGCCCTTTGTATAGGAGAGAGCATCGAGAGTAGTTCTTGCTGCACAGCACACATGCTTCATTTCACCTGTTCAAAGGCTTTATCGGATTTCTGTAAACCGGAGACATTGAAATAAATGGCACTTCCCTATCTGAACTTCAGTAGGATGCAGATTAGACTCAAGTGCTGTGGAAAAGTTTCACCTTGGCGCAAAGTACTTCAGATTCATCCTCTGAACCTTCACTCAGGGACCTTTCTACTGACAGACTAAACAAGATAGGAGAAGGAAGAAATTACCCTAAACATTCCAAAAATCCCAGACAAGGCTGCTATGTAGGACTCTTAAGACAATGAGAAAGCACACACATTTCAAAGCAGAAGGCAATAGTTTTTGATTTTGCATTACTTTATTCATAAAGTCTGACCCAAG
Source organism: Intellagama lesueurii (assembly GCA_037013535.1). Taxonomy (NCBI): domain Eukaryota; kingdom Metazoa; phylum Chordata; class Lepidosauria; order Squamata; family Agamidae; genus Intellagama; species Intellagama lesueurii. The sequence continues at coordinate 282,657,380 of JBAJHW010000001.1, read as the reverse complement.
TTAGTGGAATTACCATACTTATTATGTGTTTTATCTTTTGCTTTCAGCTGATCAGTGACTTTCAGATTTGTGTCCCAATGTCTCTTTCTGCATTTTCCTCTTCTCTCTTTTATGTTTTTCTTCCCCCATACTTATATAAGTGTAGGAAAAGCAAATATATCTCAGAGGAGTTGAAACAGCACAGTCTTTCTTGTTCATTTCAGAAGAGAAGATGAAGCACACAAGGAAGAAAAAGTAGCATATGCTGAGGGAAAGTGCAGAAGTGGGGGGGGGGGTTAGAAATTGGATGCTTCCTTTCAGCTAAAAGGTTGTGGGAAACCAACCATCATTCTGAATTAGAGCAGGCCAGGATACAGAAATCAGGACTGTGCTGAAATATATTAACAATTGCAGAAAGCAATTAGTTCTCATTGCTTCTAACTTAGATCTTCAGTAACAGTGGTAGATATAGCCTTTCCTATTTTTTAAAAAAATTATAACACTCCTATTCACCCTGCCTCCCTACAGAACTTCTGATCTGAAAACCCCCATTTCTGAAATGTAGTGTCTTTCATGCTATTAATTGTGTGGTCCTGTGCATGTCTATGGGAAAGTAATACTCTTTCAACTGGGTGGGACTTACCTCTGGCGTTGTGTAGAGGATTGTAGAGGATCAGCATACTCAACGTTCTCCACCCACCCCTGCATCTACACAGGTGCTCAGTCTAATGAAGAAGGAGCTGGGGATTGATAACTACAAAATAAGGAGCTGTATTATCAATTTTGGGGTATGTAGAATGCCCTGACAATTTTATGCAAGTCTTATGAAAGGTCTTCAGTGTCACCTTGCTGTGACTCAGATGAGGAGGTGGGACAGGGATTGCTGCAGTGCTGCCTTTGAGTGCGCAGCTGCTGGAGGAGGCGGAGAAGGGAAGTCTGTGCTCCTGCAGTGACTGGTGAAATGACCAAAGAGGAGGAGTGGTGTGTACGCCAGCTATTGAGTGGGGGAATCCAGCCAGGGGGGTGAGGGACAAGACCGCGGAATACTGGGTTGCCAGTACAATGAACCAGTACAATGATCTGACTATCTGGATTTATACCCATCTCTATTTCTGGTATTTTGGAGCACTTTTCATTTTTCTGTGGGAGTAAATAGCAGTCATTCATTCATAAGGGATAATATTCAAGGGTTAACAGGAACAAAGCTAAAGTGGATGAGTGGTCTAATGAAGAAGGGACACAGAGAAGCACGGTCACAGAACCTTTTTTGGAGAAGGACTGATGATGTCATCAGGTGGAGAAATGTTTGTAAATTTGGAGGTTGGAGGAGATGTTTGGTCTGGTAGTGTTGACACCTGATCCTTTAGATACAGGTATGCTAAGTTCAGATAGAGCTAGCATCACCTTGTAAACTTTAGGAATACAGGAGGCTGCCTTATATCACTTAGGCCATGATCACACCAGACAAATGTTCCCCTGTTCTAACTATAGATTTCATACCTTTGTTGTACTGAATCATGGCCACATGGTATGTATACCAGGGTGAACGTCCCAATCTGTTTCAACATTACCAATTCGTTTTCTCCTATTTGAAACATTATGGCCGGCAACACTTTATTTTCTCTTTTGTTTTCTGTTTATTATTATTATTATTTTACCTACACACCGATGTATGGGAAGGGGTTTCTGTTCGGTGAAATTTCCTCTGTTACACTGGTGCCTCTGGAAGAGTTGCATTGCACTCAATGGACTCAGCACCCTCATCAAGAGCTGTGTTGCTTGCCAGACAGTAGGTGGAGTGATGCAACACCTACCAATGCCCTGGCATACCTGGCCATTGACATAGGTTTACCTACATATCGACATACCAGCAACCAAAAAAATTTTTTTAAAAATTTATAGCACAGCAGTAATGGCAGCTGCCTTCTCTGGTGACTTGGCTTCAGAAAAGAATTGATAGGGTTGTGTACACATGTCATACCACTAAGGAATATATCAATACACCATCAGAACGAAATAACAGAAGCCTCCTGGTAAGAGGGAAATAAACTGCAGTTACTGCAGTTACTCACTGCTGGCTGGGTAACTGATTTGATAATGGCCATGTGTCGTGTGAATGGAAATTTCTACAACAATCTAACAGGGGTATAACTAGGGAACATTTGCTTTGTGTGCTCATGCCCTTCGACTCTTGACCTATCTAGTCTACTGTTGTTACAACTAAGTGGCAGTAGGGCCGTAGATATTCAAGCAAGGATCTTTCCTTGCCTTATCTCAGAACCACATTCATCCAAATATTAACAATGTCTGACCACCACCACCACCCAGTTTCCAAATTCAGATAAGATTGAATGTGTACAAGATGGAATAGTGGCTTTACTGTTGATCAAGGATGCCATTCTATGTGTATGTAACCATATCACTCCCTGAATTTTTAGGTTCCCTGTTTATGTGTGGCTGTAAGGCAAGGGTAAGCAACAGTTAGCCCTCCATATACTTTTTGATTTAAAATCCAATAATCCTTCACTATTGGATGAGTTGGCTAAGGCTGCTGATGGCTGCTGGAGAACAAAGACATCTGCAGGACCACAGGCGAACATTCCTTCATTTATGATAAGCTCCTGTACTTCAACATTCACCACTGAAGTGGAGGCTAACTATGACCTTTGCAAATAGTTACCCCAGTAAGTGAGTTAGGGGACGGATTCTATCACCTTCACCAGTCTTCTCAGTTCCAGATCTTTAACTTCCTTAATTGTTCCCATAGACATATCTGGACATGATAGGGAGCAGCCTAAGGGCAAATGAAGATCATATATATATATGATATATATATAAGTGTCCCTAGATTATGTTGGGTACTATGGAAGAAAATAATCTGGCTGCCCAAACCTGCACTCACTTTACATGGTTGCCAAAACTAACATGTCTTCAGTTGCAGCCTGTAGAATGTGAGGATGGGGAAGATTTGGCCCTCCAGCTCCCATCATCTGTCATTACTCACATCATCTATAACAGGGGTCTCAAACTCAATTTACCTGGGGGCCAATGGAGGCAGAGTCTGGGTGAGGCTGGGCCGCATCAGATTTTCCGCCAAGCGGAGCAAGAGCCCAAGGAAGCCACCCAGGAGTTTCCTTAGCCCGGCTGGGGCTCCAAGGAGGAGGAGGGGGCGCGTGAGCACTCGTCGCCCGGCCACGACCCCCTCCGGCTCCTTCTTCACCACCACCACCAGCAGCAGCAGCAGGACGAAGAAGCGGAGAAGGGAGGGAGTGCCGGCAACCGCCTAGCCGGGGGGAGGAGGGCACGACATAAAATTTTAAAAAAACCCTCACAGAATTCGCCTTGCCAAAGGAGAAAAGCCGACACCAGTACCCGCGAAATTAAACAGAACGGGGCGGGGGCCCCCACAGGTGCACGCGCACAAACACACACACACACACACACGGAGGTCCGGCAACTTTACTCTGAGGGCCCCCCTCAAAAAAAGGCGCACTCAGCAGCAGCTACCCCCACCACAACAGAGGAGCAAACTTTGCAAGGCGAGCCCAGGCAGCCTCCAGAGCTGAGGCGGCTGAAGCAGGACGAAGAGGAGGAGGAGGAAGCACCGCCAGGCGCTGAGACGGCCGCTGGCCAGGCTGGTGCTGGGGGTGCCGAGAGAGAAAGAGAGCCAGAGAGCCACTTCCCTGGAAGAGGCGGCGGTGGTGGCAGCTGCTGTTGGCGGCTTGGCTCGGGCGCTCGGGGAAAAGGGCCAGCAGCGCGCCTTGCTCGCTGGCTCTCCCCCAAGACAGCGCCTCTTGCACCCTCCATCCGGAACTGCAGCCTGCCAGCCAGCAGACAGGCGGGCTGGCTGGCAGGCTGCAGTTCCGGATGGAGGGTGCAAGAGGCGCTGTCTTGGGAGAGAGCCGGCGAGCGAGGCTTTTTTTTGACTCTTGACAGCAGAGGACGCGTGGGCGCTTCAGGGGGGGCAGGCAAGGCGGGGGCCACAAACTATCATCCGGCGGGCCGCAAATGGCCCGCGGGCCGCATGTTTGAGTCCCCTGATCTATAATCACTGGCTATTCAAGCTACAGCTAATGCAACCTGTTGTCCCACAACATCAAGGAGGGCAATGTATCCTCCTCAGAAAGGCTGAATGAATATAGTTTAGAATTTTTCCCCACTCTTGGGCTTTTCAAAATATTACAGGGCTCCTGAATTTCTAACTCACAAAAGAAACTGACAACTGGGCTATACTACCACTATACCAGTTATGCCCTAAATCCACAATCCCTCCAACACAGATTTGATCCTGAGCTCTTAATTTTGGAAATCTGTTGTGTTGTTCTATATAATTACTGTAGCAATTTTAGCAAATTTTCCCAACTCTGAGCAAAGACAGGACAGATTGGTAGGATTTTTGAGACTAAATTATGGCCCAAGTGTCATCTGACTGGGTTTCCTGTAGATCTGATTACCAACTCATTTTAAGTTATCTTGTATTTGTTATTGTTTTGTTAAGAAAGAGATAATACAACCTAGGTATCAGTCCCATGAGATTTGCAGCCATATTCAAAGTCAGTTGATTTAAACCCGTCATTTTTGATGTTTTATTTATCCTTGTTATATAAAACCTTTGATTTGAAAGAAAAATATAAACCAACTTGCCTCATAGGCATGCAGTATTTGATAGAGCTGCTCAAAGGATAGAAGTACAATTCTTTTAATAGAAAGATGTGAGTCTGTATAAATAACGTTTGTCCAATCAACTGATCTAGGTAAATCCAAAAATAAGTAATACTTTATGAGTGTCACTTACAGGCTATACCTGCAAGTACTTTACACTGCATCCTCTCCAGATTTCTGATGTAGCTCCAGGAAAGGTATTTGATGTGGATTCCAAAGATTTATTGGACACCTTGGCGAAGATCAATAGCATTAGTTCAGTTTTTTTGTCTAGAAAGGACTTCTATTTGAACTGATGGCTCTCTGTCATCTTCTAAAATAGTGTAAGTGCCAAGAATGTTTTAATTGAAAAGTATCAAAACAGACCTGCAAATTAGGGCCCCTGAACTGAACATTGCAGTTCAGTCTACATTGCACTCATCTGCAACCTAGATTGCTTTTTGTTTAATCTAAATTTCATGGACATTGTTTACCAGCTGTTTAGGGCCTTAACAAGGCATATTGATTGTATTACCTGAAATAGCTTGTGTGTCCTGCAGACCCATCCCACTTGACAGGTGGTCCCTCTTCCATTCTCTCATCCATGAACTCAGCATGGGATAGTTGATACAAAGAAGTTTATTGCAGCTTGATCAGTGGTCTCAACAAAGTCTTGAACAGGTGCTTCAAACAAAGATTCAACTGTGGGGATAATTGACTTCGATAGCCCCTGTTTTAGCCTTTGCCTGCTCCATCACCAACCCCCATGTTACCTACATTGAGGTTTGGGGATCTTGACTCTTCCCTACTAGTGCATGCAACGAGGCACCAAAGCTGGACGCTGAGAGTAGCAAGGGCCAGTATGTCCACAGTGAGAACAGGGGACAATAGATCTGGGTCTGCCGTTGCTGCTGCTGTTGCTGGAACTACCTCTGGTGCTCTTTCTGTCTCTTTGTCTGCCAGCATCACAGCAACATTGGAGTCAATTCCACTTCACCCATCCCTGGTTGGAGGTGGTGTCCCCATCTATCTCTACCCCAGTATCTCAAATGGTAAGGCTATATAGGGCAGCAGCATTTCTCACCGCTCCTTTGGGCACCCTCCACTCAACCAAGGCCCCAGTCCATGAATCTTCCTTTATTTCATAGTCTCTCTTGCCCTTCCGCTCTGGGGTTCTTCTGTGTTAGAAGCCTCTTCTAGCTTCTCACGGGCATTGCCTCAGGTTCCTTTTTCCTCCCAGTCTGAGGGATCTTCCTTCTCACTTGCCTTCTCTCCTTCTGTCCTTCCCACCATCTTTTCCTGGGCTCCTTCTATATCTCTCACATCCAACCCTGCTTCTCTGTCTCCTCTTTCCTCTATGGGGCACTCTTCTTTTCCTCCACCTGCTTCAGTGTCTTGCTGACTTCCCCCACCTCCCTCAGCTGCCTCTCTATCAGATTGGATTTGCACTTCCCTGGCTCTGCTCACCTCAAGGCCCATACAGTGTACAGTGGTGCCTCGACTTACGAACGTAATTGGTTCCAGAACTCCGGTCGTAACTCGAAATCGTCGTAAGTCGAAGCACCATTTCCCATAGGAATGCATTGAAATGCAATTAATCCGTTCCGGTCAAAGAAAAAAATAACCAAAACAACAACAACAACAACAAAACTGCAAGACCCATCGGAAACGCGATTAATCCGTTCTGGCCGAAGGGGTAAAAAGAAAAGAAAAGCAAACAAACCGTGCAAGGTTCTTCGGAAATGCAAAAAAAGCAAAGCAAAAAGCAAGCAAACCATGCAAGACGCATCGGAAATGCAAAAAAAAAAAAAAAAAAACAAAGCAGAAAGCAAGCAAACCATGCAAGACCCATCGGAAAGGGGGGGGGGGAAACCCAAAAAGCAAACAAACCCCGCAAGACCCATCGGAAATGGGGGGAAAAAAACCCCAAAAAGCAAACAAACCCCGCAAGACCCATCGGAAATGGGGGGAAAAAACCAAAAAACAAACAAACCCTGCAAGACCCATCACAGCATAGAAACATAATCCCACCACCCAGCCCAAAACCACGCTGCAAAACCCACCCAGAACAGTTTTTAAAAAGCAGAAAGCAGCACCTTACCTTACCAGGCAGTCCGAAACCTCCTCCGATCGCACTCACTCTAACCGTTGGGGCGAAAGAGCTACAAAGAAGCAGCCTACCAACAGTTAGCAATTTGAATTCCCCACCTTTTTCCCCTGCCTTTTTTTGGTTGTAACTTGAAGCTCCGGCCGGAAGTCGAAGCAAAATTTTGCGGCCAGAGCTGGTCGTAACTCGAAATGGTCGTAAGTCGGGACGTTCGTAAGTCGAGGCACCACTGTATCCTGGAGCTGGGGTTAGATGGCCCACTAGAAGCACCCACCGCAGTGACCCCCCTCACAGCTACAATAATTTTGGTAGTGCAACCATCTTAATGAATTATTTAATTGTTTGTAACTGCATATCTATTATTATTATTATTATTATTATTATTATTATTATTATTATTATTATTATTATTATTATTATTATTATTATTATTATTATTATTTATATGCTGCATTTCTCCCAACAAGGAACCCCTTGTTGTTGTTGTTGTTTAGTCGTTAAGTTGTGTCCGACTCTTCGTGACCCCATGGACCAGAGCACGCCAGGCCCTCCTGTCTTCCACTGCCTCCCAGAGTTGGGTCAAATTCATGTTGGTCGCTTCGATGACACTGTCCAACCATCTCGTCCTCTGTTGTCCCCTTCTCCTCTTGCCTTCACACTTTCCCAACATCAGGGTCTTTTCCAGGGAGTCTACTCTTCTCATGAGATGGCCAAAGTATTGGAGCCTCAGCTTCAGGATCTGTCCTTCCAGTGAAGGGATCCCTATAAGATTGCAGATCTCTTGATATCATTGTATTCCTTCAAATCCTATCAGAATTTTTTTTTCTTGTCCTTGTTTTGTATCAGGTTGTGAAACATTCTGTTTTCTTCCTGCTTAGAAATTCATGTGAATTTTAACACATTGTATTAATGTCCACATCCACAAATACGACTCGTATTTACAGATTTCCTTAATTTTTGCCTTTTTCATTGCCTGTGTGTACTTTTCAGTTGTGCACATTTCACTCATTTGCATTTCCAAATGTTCACGCTCATTTAGTGAACACTTTGTTGCCCCAAAATGCCCTTGAAGTTTCTCAGATCTGCAAATTCTAGAGGTGTAATAATGAATTAATTCTTGAAATGGGTCTCAAGGAATGTAAAAAGGCAATTTTCAATTATATCGGTGATACCAACAGAAGCGTTTTGAATCCATACCAGACATAGTCATATTAGATTTTTACAACAAAAACAAGTTGGTTCTTCCATTTACAGTGCACATCTGTCCTGTATTCTAGAAGCCTCAGTGTTGAAGCAGCCAGTCCAAAGTATTATCCAACTTTCAAAAACAAATGGAGATTTCTTGATGTTAGGGTCTCCTGAGATGAAAAACGTATTCCCTAAAGAGTCATGCAACAGAACTCCCCCTTCTGTAGTGAAATAAGGGCATTTTGCATTCAGTATCCATTTCTGCAGCAACCGTTTTCTGTGTATGATATGACTTTGTTGGAAGTATCACTGTTACAACTCAGGTACCTAACAACACTGTTGAAAAGCACTCTTGGGGATTCAGCATAGATTTTAGTGGATCACTTCCCTACCAATTTATCAAATGCTATGCACCGTATGCCTTTTGACAGTACACAGAGCTGGCGAATGTTATAATGGAACAGAATAACAATGATGAGCAGTACATTTATAGCACTTATAAAAAGAAGTCCTGGATTGATAGATCGGAATGACAGTGTTGGCAGACCTGAATCTAAGCATCTGTACTAGATACTTAGTAATCAGAACAGTGGAAGAGCTCCCAAATGCTTAATGCCAAAAAAATCTTTCGTAATGTCTTTCTGAATCCTGGTGCCAAGATAGTGCCGAATAATTTCCATCTTGTCACTCACATCTCTCTTTGCATCTGCTGTCGCAACATGCGAACAGTGACCTAGTACAATATGCTTTGATTAATTAATAAGGGAAAAGCTGTTTGAGAGATGACTAGCAAGGGGGGGGAAAGCTCTCCAAACACAAGACAATCCATATTGCCCAGCTTTTCTTTGGGGGACAGGGTTGGAAGGAAGCAGGGACACAACACTTTACTGCAAGAAATTTCATGCTACAGGATTTGGGGAGCATCAGCATTATTCAATGGGATTTACATAAGTTTGACTTATTGAATCAGAAAACAATTCGATGGGTCTATTCTTAGCAGTAGCAAGAGGATTTGTATGAGTAATGCAGTAATCCTAGTAACATGGACATGGGAGTAAGCTCCTTAGAATGCAGTGAAATTTTCTTCTGAGTAAACATGCATATAATTACACTGCAAATCAGAAAATATTAATTATTCGGGTCCACTATATGTCCCTTTGAAGTTACATCTTGGTATAACTTGTTTTATTCACTTTTATGTCTTGTTTATTATTTGTTTGTTTTATTAATCCCCCAACTCTTCCTCATAAATAGCCCAGGACAGCTAACACAAACACACACAGCACAGCATTTAACTTTATTAAAGCTATAACTTCAAGATAGCAATTTTTAATCCTGAAAATAATGTATCATATTCCAATACTGTGAAGACTAGACACCTTGGACTTAGCATGGAAACTGTGTGTTTACTTGTTTTTTAAAATTGATTTTTATCGGTTTAAATTGTCTGTAACATCAATACCATCTTCAGCCACTCAGGAACAATCAATTTAAATGTATCTGTACCTGAGAGTACCACCTACAGTTGCTAGGTGGCAGTTTACCCTAACCACAATATAACTATTAGTCAGGATAATTGCTCCTATTCAAAGAAGGGTTCTTTAGGAAAACATTTTGAGAACAAAGCAACCAGTGAAAGTTTAAATGTGAGTAACAAAGGCCACAGAGCAACAGAAAGAGTGGGAAAGGGTGCCTCCAGAGCTGTTGAAAGTCCAGAGTAGGATATATGCAAGACAGGAAGTAAAATGAGTGGCAGTTGCATCCAAAATAAGTGGGACTCCTGAAGAAGAATTTACAAGACAGGAGATAACAGAGTAGGAAAGGTTGCAACCAGACCAAGTGAGCCTTCACAGCAAAAACATACAATTCATGATGCAAACTGGGTGACATCTTTGAAGGGAAAAAGAACATTGGTTAGGATAGCATTGGAAGAGAAACACAATTGAGAAAGTAGAAACAGCCCATGAACCAAGTTTGAGGGACACCTCAATCCAGAATTCCAGCAGGGGCATCATCCTGCTCTGGTCATAAGCCATCTATGAAAGGCAGTTCTGCCTTATGATGGACTACTATCCACCACAGTTAATGGATTTTCAGTGGGAGAATGGTTGTGAGTACTAGCTGCTCTGGTGTCCTACTTGGGGGTTTCTAGCAGCATGCTTCTGGTTAGTTTTGGGGATGTTGAACTAAATGGACTTTAAACATGATCCCACAGGGCTTTTGTGAGAATCTTCAGATAAGCAGCAGTCATTTCTGAAAGGGAATTTCAAAAAGCACATACTGTTTCCTTTCAACCAGTGATTGAAAGGAATGCCTTCTTTCAGTAAATATAAGAATCTCGTGCCCCTCTTCAAACTTGCTTCCTTCCATAATTTTTATTTCAAAGTTGAAATAACACAACACAAAACCAATCAAAGAATTTGTACATTTGGGGGAAATGATTTCAATCTTCACCTGGTTTTACATGAATTATAATGTAACTCAGAAATGAAAGAAGAAGAACAGGTATGCTACTGCACGTCACAGGATGAGAAAATAACCTGCATGCTAAGAAAGTAATAAATATAATGTCCACCCCCATTTTCCAAATAAAAAGACACTTTTTAATATGCAAAGTGTTCCCCCATGCTCTAGAAACCATTCACTAGGTAGAAGCAGGGTGGAATAGGTGTCGGATCGGTGGCATATGAGCAATGTTATTTAGAATTGCAATCCTGACCTCAGAAAGTAAGACCCACTGATTTTATTGGATCTACATCTGAGTAAAAATACTACAATTACATCACAAAATTCCTTGGACGTGTCACACACTCCTAATGTATTCATTTGATGATTCCCCTCCCCTTCCCAACACTTTTTGACATACTTTTAAATCATGCAGGCCCTATATACTCTAGTCAGCATTTTCTACCAAAATTTGTTGGCGAGATAAAAATAAAAAGAATAGGATGACACTTTTAATCAGTTCTAAGAAAATCTTTTTTTGCCTTTCTAATGTGGATATCCTGTGTATCTTTCAATCAATGTTGCTGTCTTCTCAGTTTGTCATCTAATTATGTAATCACTGCCTCTTATGTAAGCCATTGTGATTTATTTACAGAAGCAGCATCACAACTTTAAAGGAGTCTTTGATTACACTTTTGATCTTTCTTTTCTACCCGTTGGTTGGGTTTTTTTTAGTTTTTTTTAAGGAATGAAAAGCTCTCTGTGAGTGTGATATTGCTCTTGGATAACTCAACATTGAGGTTGGCGTGTGATAAAAATCAATTTAATTTCCTCTTCTTCAGGCATCCAAGCCTACTAGCTAATCTGCTAATTGGGCTGGAGAAAGAAGAGGGTGGTGTGGTGAGGGAATAGGGAGTGAAAGAGTGTGAAGAAATATTTTTAAGATGTACTGAAAAATGTCAACAGGTACTTAGACAAAAACAACCTTAGGAGATAAGAAATACTCTCTCCTTTTTATAGTGTTCGTAGCATCTCTTCTCTCTACTGATGATAGATTGACCTTCTTCTGAAGGATTGTTATCTTTAGTCCTTTGCCATTAGCTTTGCCAACACCAAGAGCAAGTTTCCTCCACTTTTTATTTCCCTTGGTTATAGGTCAGTTTTTAAAAATGAACAGAAAAGTTAAGATTTTTTTAAAAAAACAACACACAGCATGGGGACTAACCAGTGATTTCTAGCCTAACTTATTCACAAGTACACCAACAATATATGTTTACTTTGAAGATTTCCCTATTGTCTTAGTGGTATTTGCCTACATGTAAGTGATTGAAATCCTGTTACCTAGTGTAGTAAGAGTGCACTTGGACGGGCAAATTGTCCCAGCCTGGATTAAGCTAAACAGGGTCACCATGAGATGTGGTATGTCTTTTGGGGCAATCCTTGCAACCACACACAAGGTTTGGGGGCAGGAAACCACACTGCACCTTAAGCAACCCTGTAGAGCCTGTTCCTCCCTTTAAAGGGGGGGGGGGACAAAAGTGTCTCTTCCTGTCTTATAAAATTTACTTGTAAGTGGTATGCTGCTGCATTGGCTTGCCACTCAAGTGAATCAGCTATGGATTTTAAAGGGATTTCTTTAAAAACCCTCTGCATCCTCTTCTGTCTCCTCCTCCAAAGGGGGAGTGGGAAAAAGTTGGGTTTTGTTTTAAATTTATTAATGTGGTATCCTTTTAGTTTCCAGGTTAGATCCTGCAGTGATGCAACTAAGCAATGTGACAGCTAAGTGCAACATGTGGGATCCACTGTGTTTCGATACTGTTGATCAAGGATCCCTCTAAGGCACGCAGCTGTGCGCGTGCAACTCTGCCTCCCTCCGCACAGCTTTCTTCCTCCTCCACGCAGTGATTGTTTTCAGCCCCTTGGGTTCCGGTTGTGATGGAACTCCATATGTTGGGAGGGGGGTGGAGTCGCACACGCACACAGGGGCAAAATTGTGTGACAGAGAGGTGGAGCCCCGCCCAGCGGAGCTGAAAATTAGAATGTATGTTGCCAGTGATCAAAGTGATCCTACTCACACTAAAAAAATGTAGCCTTTGTCAGGGTCTCTAAAAGGTGCAGTAAGGCATGGATAAAGTTCAGACTGATTCGCAGGAAAATGGAGTGAACCAGCCCATTCCCAAAGTGCTCCGAACTGTGGGACAAAATGCCGTCTGATTCCACCTAAAGTTGCAACTAAAATAGGCCCATTAAATCAGTGCGGAATTGGTAAGTCAAGTGCCCTGTAAGTTCTACCTACTCTGTTTACAACTTACTATCTAAGCAACAGGATTTCAGCTTGTGCGTACAGTATAGGCTTAGGGCCAGGTGTGTTGAATCCATATCTGCCCTGTTTGTTTGTTTGTTTTTACCCGGCCTTTCTCCTCCTGAAGAAGCCAAGTCAGCTTACATACTTGAAAGGCAATATTTAAAGCTGGAAACAATGAGTATACAATGGTGGTTTACATCATTAAAAGGCAATATTTAAAGATAAGAACAATGAGTGTAAAGAGGCAGCTTACATCATTAAAAGACAATATTAAAGCTGAAACAATAAGTATGCAAATATTAAAAAGGAACAAACAAAATACCACTCTGAGAGACAGTAAACACAAGTAGTACTAAAGACGCAGTCAGAGAAGTAATGCAGTAACTATCCATTTAAAAGAACCCCTCATGTAGTCAGTCACTGAGAGAAAGCTTGCCTGAAGAGAAAGGTTAGCAAAGATACTGGGCCAGCCTGGCCTCCTGTGGGAGGGAGTTCCAAAGTCTGAGAGCAGCCACAGAGGAGGTGGGGGTGAGAAGTGAAATTGCCCTTCTTCACCTTACACTGTTGTACTCTATAGTTTTGATCTATTTTCTTTGGCCCCAGTGACTTCTGATTTCCAGAGCCAAGCTGTGGAAGTTACTTTATAGCCCAGCCAAGTCCAATGGGGTGGAGTAGGATGCTGGATTCCTTTTCCATACCCTGTGCACACCAATTTATGTGAACATGGAACTGTCCTACCATCACTTGACATGTGAGTAAGGCAACAAAAAGTGTTTAATGTTAATACATTTAGCTGGGCTCCACATATTTATGAGATAAATATGTGAAGTTGTGTTGTATGTGGTTTTAAAAAATCTGTATCTGGTCTAAGGTAGTCTGACTCTAGCACCATGAAAAAGCTGGATTTGGAGACCTACATAAACTATGAATATATGCTGGCTGGATAACTCAGAGGTTTAGTTCAATCCCCCGCTGTGCCTCCTGGGAAAAGAGCCAGCCCGTGTAGTCATGTGCAAGCTGTACAAAAAGAAATGGTAAACCACTTCTGAGTACTCTCTATCTGGAAAACTCTGAAAAGGGTCACCATAAGTCAGAATTGACTTGACAGCACATGATGATGAGGAGGAGGAGGAGGAGGATACAGGTACCTGTGTGATGTAGTTTATTCCATTTCTGCAAGCGAAGTGGAGGCACAAGGGGCTACTCAGGACAGCAATCTCTTCCCCTCAACATAAGCTCTTTAACTCAGTTGTTTTCAGCTTACAGAGACTCTGCTCAGAATCATGCTTATGGCTCTGAAAATAGATTTGTAAGGCTGTGGACCACAAATATCTTTTTCTTTTTGAAATATAAGCTGAGGTTTCTAGGATGTTAAATTCTTTGCCCTATTCCAGATTCTGTCCTTTTTTTCCTTTGGCTGTCCGAAAGTGTGGTAGAAACATGTTTTTGACTTAAATGAACACATTTTTGAATTGTTACTGCTAGTCACAGTAGCTAGGAGATTCTGAGCACTGTAGCCCAAAAGCAACTTTTCCCAAGCTCTCTCTGTGTCATGAAATCACAGCAGAAATATTTCAGGTCCCATCTCTCGGCATCATTTATTTATTCATGTAATTCACTGTCTTCTCAAAGCCAACAATTTACATTTGATGTTTATACAGTCCTCAGTGTAGGAAGTCAGACAGTTACAGATTCACGTGATTAAAGTGGCAATAACTAGATTCCAGGTTGGCATTTCCAGATTGAAGAATTAACATATTAAACACAAGTCTTGACCAAACTAACTTGGTGTGATGCTGAGTATTTTTATAACGCAAATGCAGGTTATTTATTGCTGACCTTTCTGAGTTTGAAATGGTATAGAATCATCTGCAGTTCATAGATGGCACTGAATGGGGTGAAATTGCTGGCAAGACAAGCTGAATGGCCTTTTAAATATGCTGTTTGTCAAATTCTAAGCCTTGGTTACAAGGGTTTGTTTCTTTTGTGCACAGTCAAAATTTACGAGGTTGCCATTGTAGTTGTAATGTTTAGTCTCTTAATTGGTTGGATTACTCAATTAAAAATCTTCAGATAAATTAAAAATAGGTGACCCTACTTGCAGTCACATAATTAAAAGGTCATCATACTGAAAAATAATTTTTTTAATTATTGTTTCATTCATATCTAAAATTATGCAGCCTTACTGTCTGCTTATGTACAGGAGCCGTGTACCATTAAGCACTGCAGGGCAGGAAAAGAAATCAGTGCATAACTTTACTCTTAGTTCCTGATGATGAGTGGTATGGAAAGTCAATGGAAAGACAAAGACTATGACAGCCACTGGCAATGGATTTATTTGTGGCACAACAGTTAAGATCCACCATCCTCACTCTCCGCGTTGCTTCAGTCTGGGCCCAGTGCTATTCAATATTTTTATTAATGACCTGGATCATGGGATACAGGTAATGCTAATCAAATTTGCAGATGTCACAAAATTGGGTGGAATAGCCAACACCCTGGAAAAAGAAACAAAATTCAAAATGATTTTGAAAGGCTGGAGCACTGGGCTGAAAACAATAGAATGAAATTCAATAGGGATTAGTGCAAAGTACTGCACTTAGGAAAAAGAAACCAAACACACAGTTACAAGATGGGAGATACCTGGCTCAGCAATACCACGAGTGAGAAAAATCTTGGAGTTGTTGTAGATCACAAGCTGAATATGAGCCAACAGTGTGATGTGGCTACAAAAAAGGCAAATGCTATTTTAGGTTGCATTAACAGAAGTATAGTCTCCAAATCCCGTGAGGTACTAGTTCACCTCTATTTGGCACTGGTTAGGCCCATCTTGAGTACTGCTTCCAGTTCTGGACACTTCAAGAAGGTTGTCAACAAATGGGAGCAAGTTCAGAGGAGGGCAACAAGGATGATCAGGGGGCTGGAAACCAAGCCTTATGAGGAAAGACTGAAAGAACTGGGCATGTTTAGCCTTGAGAAAAGAAGACTGAGGGGTGATATGATAGTACTTTTCAAATATTTGAAAGGAGGAGGGGCAGGATCTGTTCTCAATCATCTCTGAGTGCAGGACACACAACAATGGGCTCAAGTTACAGCGAGCCAGATTTGAGTTGAGTATCAGGAAAGACCTCCCTCGTAACTATTAGAGCAGTACGGCAATGGAATCAAGTATCTCGAGAGGTGGTGAGTGCTCCAACACTGGAGGCATTCAGGAGAAATTTAGACAACCACCAGGCAGATCTCCTTTGATTTGTATTCCTTCACTGAGCAGGGGGTTAGACTTGATTGCTTTACAGACCCCTTCCAACTTCATGATTCTATAAGAGCTGGCAACACAGCAGTGCAGACAGTGAGGGCTGTGAATCTCTGTGCACAACTGCCTACCTGCATTAGGATTCACTCAAATACCGGGCATGCTTTCTGGATGTTACTCTTTCTTTCATGTCCACAGATTTTCTCCCTCTGCATTTCTCTTTTTCTCCTCCAAAGAATGTGCTTATATTTTCTGCACATGTTATCACATAAATTGTCCCCATCAGTGTATACTTTTCTGTCTCAGAAACCTTGCCTTCTCTTGGCACCCACAGCTTGCCTGTGACTCCAAGCAGAGAAACTTCTTTCATTTATTCTTAAAGATATGCCCTATGATGACATGTAGAAATGCTAACACCACCGATTCCATGTTGATGGAAAGCGTAAATATTATGATCTAACCAAATTTAAGCCCTTGTATGACCCATTTACCTGAATAGGAGATTGTAAAGCAAATACGCACAATAATTCTACTGAAATCAGGAAGAGCTATTGCATGGTAATACAGGGTGAATTCTTTTTATATTGTTCTGCCACTGTCAAAAGAAAGGGAAATGTTTCCACATTTAGAAAACTCATCTTAAATAGCAAGCATTTAAAACAAACACTTATTTCAGGAAAGAATCACACTTTTAATATCTAAAGATTATTACTCTGTCTTTTAATGAGGCATACAGCTATGTATTATACAAAACAGGAAGTAATACACAGGGCACAAGGTAGAAACACTTCATTAATCATGTTGTGAATCAAGAGATCTGGAAGAACTATGTACTTAATCTCAGAAATGGAAAAATTACTCTCTTTTTTTTACATTATACTCCAAATACACCAGCCAGTGTGGAATTAGTCACACTAGGTATACATGCTAGCTGTTGAATTTTGGGAGCTGTCATCCAGAAAAGTAACTTTTGTCATCTTTGTCTAATCGCTTATGAAAAACACCAGCAATTGCATTATATTCCTTCAGTTTAGATATACAGTACATACTTGAACGCACAAAGATTTAGGCAGCAGTATATGGAAGAAGCAACAATATTTTTTATAAAAGCCTGTCTGTAATTTTTGAAAGGGTATCTGTTTCTCCAAAAGAGACCCCACTAAAG
Source organism: Intellagama lesueurii (assembly GCA_037013535.1). Classification (NCBI taxonomy): domain Eukaryota; kingdom Metazoa; phylum Chordata; class Lepidosauria; order Squamata; family Agamidae; genus Intellagama; species Intellagama lesueurii. The sequence continues at coordinate 282,640,297 of JBAJHW010000001.1, read as the reverse complement.
GACCTTAGAGTGTGTGTCTTCAAGGCTCTAGCTCAGCTCAGGGTCTCACACCAAAGTCACATGGGAGGTTCCCCCATCAGTCCACATTGTAGTGACCTAAGTCTCCTATCGCTCCTATCATGACCTGCCATGGATGCTAGTGGGTGATTTGAACTAGCAGGTAAATTGTCCAGTGACTAGATTCATGCCTGAGGCCACGTGAAAAACCTAAAAACTGTAATCAAGACAAGCTGTGTCATTCGTAACCCAGTTCTGATGTGGTTTCTGCCTTTCTTTGCCCATCTCCTGCCCGTCTTGCTTCTGAAATGATATTGTCAGTGCAGACTACATATATACAGTAGTGATGTGCAGAATATTTAATAATTCCTCCTCCTCATTGATTTAGACTGTGTCAGCTCAACAAGATACCTCAATGGGATTTTGAATGACCTACCAGAGTTCTCAGCTGCAGCCAAGAGGGAGATTAAAAACTGTGTTTCTTTCTAGAATTTGTGCAAAATATGCTTATAACTAATAATCTTTCTTTTTGAGAAGAAAGACTCCCAATACAGCAAACCCAGAGCAAGAGGCTGATTGATGGTTCAGAAAGAGACAGACAACCTGTCCAATAGTTTAATTTCCATTGACCTAAGGAGCCGTTTTACACAGATTTTATATCTATTTTATGAAAAAACATTCTCACAAATGCAAGGATTGAGAATGCTGGAAAATCTCACACTTTCCAAAAAAGCCAGAGAAGAATACTGTAGTTTCTTGTCTCCACTTGCAAAGTTGGGTAGAAAATTATTGCATCCTAATACATTTCCTTTTCTCTCGCACACACCCATCTTTAACCAACCAATATTTCAGACTCAACTGGCTTTCCAAACTGCCTTTAAATTGCTTGAACTGATTCTCTAACTGCCTTGGAATTCTCCTGTCAATCACTAACACCTTCTCACCAACATACCAGATGGGCAGAGGCATTGCATACGCTTAAACATCATAGGTGTACATTTGGAAACATAATATCTGGAGGGGCCCTAATTTTCACTGCGTTCATAGAGACCCCTTTTTCTTCTTCTTTCCTCTGTACCAGGCTCATAGAGTTTTAAAACTATTCATCCATCGGGGTATTTCTGACACATTCTTTCCGTCGATGAAACTAATTAGGAAAATTAAGCACCTGCATACTAAAATACTTGCTTCGATAACATTAAAGTCTCTCCTTCCATCTCCCTCAGCTGAATACCAAGAAAGGCTTTTCTGCAATGTTCCTGAAAATACGTCAGTCTTGCTAACTACTTCAACAAACTCTGAGCTATCAGCTTTGGTGATTAATCAGATTTTGCTCTAAATGGGATTAATTCAGGTGTATCCAGAAGAAAAAAATAGCTGGAGCATACATCCTTTTTCACATCTATTCTGAGGTCTTTTTATTTTCGTTTCCTTTTTTTCTTTGCTGAATTTAAAATGAAGCTTGTGCTATAATCTCGCCTGGCACTGGTTGGCAGACGCTGGATCATTCCTTTGATAAACATCTAAAATGCTAATGAATCTGGGCTGTAGTTTTCAAATCGCACTGTAAATGATTTGAAAAGAATCTGGGGGTCTTTCAAAAAAAAAAAGCACCTCACAAGTAGGAACACTAACCCCCATGCCACACTTTAATACTGTTTCCCCATTTTTATTTTTATTTTGCTGTGCCAAAAAACAGGGGGGGGGGGGAACCTACCACATCAAAATGCGGGAGCATGAAAAACTGATGAGCTTTCAAATTGTCCTCTTTTGCATGCAAATCATATCAGAGTTCTCATTAGCATAAATGCATGAGCAACTCTAAATGCTTTTAATTTCCAATCTCAGCCAGCAGAGGAGTAATTTGTCACTGTCAGGGTGAAAATCTAAAAAGAAAAAGAGAGGGAGAGAGAGGGAGAGAGAGAGAGGACTCCGTGCTAAATTGGAATCATATAAATTTTTGATTTGCTAATTGACTGATGCTGCAGTTCAATCAACTGCCTTGAAGGTGTAAATAATTCAATGTACAGTCAAAAATAAAGGCATAATGTACTTCTGCTGAAGGCATATTAGTATTCACTGCAGCAGGACATACCTGACCACATCTTTTTCTTTTCCCCTCATCCCTTTAGACAAATTATAGCTTGAAGCTGGCAAGTGCATTTACACTAACAAACACAACAACTACTCAGCAAACTGTAATCTTTCAAATGAATATATATTTTGTACTGGAAACAAGATTTATAATTTATTTTACATTGAATGTTCCAGGAAGCTGTACCTAGGTTTTTCTCCGCCCCCCCCCTTCACAAATGGTGTGTACTTGTACCTCTCTAATGCAATTATAAAATCTAGAAAGTGCTCAAATTGAAATCTAGCATTTATATTAAGTTTTAATTAGCCTTTTCCCTTAATCAACAGATTCAAATGTCATATGCAAAATATATTTATTGCAAAAACAACACTCTTTAGTGTGCATATCCTAATGGGTGTTGTTAGAAGTCTATAACATAACAATGCTTGTAAAAGACATAATATTTTATTTTGAGTTTTACTTTGTATATTATTGGCCTTTGTGTGCACCATGTTGTGGAAAGAGGAGATACAAATTTAACACCCAAACAAATAAATGCTTACGGTGTGTTTGGATTACTCTGAATTTTTTTATTAGCCAGACATTGGCTTGAATTGGACTTAAATGAAAATATAATGTCAGCATTTGATTGACAAAAAAAAAATCATATGTACCAGTTCTAGGACAAGTTGCCCCATCTCAGTGCTTTGTGATGGCTACCAACAACTATAGCAATGATACTGTTTTATCTCCTGCCCATCTTCTTTCAGTACTGAAAGCTTCAAAGCAGCAATTAAAGTGTAGGACTACTTTGAAGACAGCACTTCAGACTTATTTTCAAAGAAGCATTCACATTAATCTGCTCCAGCAAAGCAACAAAGAGGCTTGTGCTACCTGTAAGATGAATCGATTTATTTTAGTATGAGCCTTTGCCCACTGTGCAGTCCATTTCCTCAGATGCATGGAGTGAAATATTAGGGCCTTCAGATATATATGCACACTGTATGTGGCAGGAGTTATGAGATCAGAGCACAACTGGCTGCAGAAAATGACGAGCTGTGATTTTCTGAATGTAAGTGCTGTGCAAAGATATTTGCCATTTGCTGTCAAGATTGAAAATTTATGGTTTCTAAACACGGGCAGTACAACATTTGGGTTTTCAAAGAGGTGGTCATGATTCCTGACTGGATGGCTTAATGGCAGCTCTTACTAGTAATGTCTTAGATTCAGAGGCATTGACATTCACTAACCTTCACAACAACCTTTATACCTGTATCTACTAGCTCTTGGAATCCATATAATCCCAGACACATGAACAGTAATGTCACTTGCAGCTTGGCTATCAGAATCGTAAAAACACAATATGCAAAAATAAAGAAAATCGTGAAGGGATAAACAGTGTAATTATACAATAATCCTTCTACACAGAGGATATCCTCTACATATCACTACATTCTGGCAACAGTAATTCAGAAAAATAACTTTTCTCACCCTTGATCAACCTGTCTACCTATCTACAAACGAACAACATACCTCAGCTGTGACTGGGCAATCATCTTACCAAACCAAAAACCAAAAAAACCCACCCTCCTGTTAAAGTGAGGATTTCGACAACAAAAAATGATGCCAACCATCATCTAACAATCAGGGAAAGTCAAGCATTTGTTAGCAAGTTCTGAATGCCTTACTAAAGCATTCAGCAAGCCTCCTGTTTTATCATCCAATCAGGCTCCAAAGCTATGCCAGGTACTGGGGAAAAATTAAGTGGCCTTCATTCTATGATTACTGTAATGTTCTCTATGTGGGGCTGCCCTTGAGACTGATCTGGAAGCTCCAGCAGGTCCAGAATATGGCGGCCACACTAGTTAGAGGAATCAACAAATAGCAACATATTTCCCTGATACTTTCCACCTTGCACTGGTTACAAGTCCAATTCTGTGTCAGTTTCAAGGTGCTGGTTTTGACCTATAAAGCCCTGAACGGTTTGGGATCTCAGTCCATGACAGAATGCCTCCTTCCAAGAGGGGCTGTCTATCCTACCTGTGCATCTCAGGCCAGGCAGCTGAGGAAACTAACCCGGGAGAGGCCCAGAAGGAGAAATTCACCTGGCCTTTTCCTCAGAGATTTTAAAGAAAATTTTAAAAACTCTTCCATTTTGACAGACTTTTCAAACCATACCATCCTAATACCTCAGCTGAGATTATACATTTAACATCTATAGCCACCACCTGATTTTAAATTAATTTTAATTGTTTGTTTGAATTATATGTTTATACTGTTATTTTTGTACACTGCCCATAGTGACCAGTCATCAGATGGGCTGTTTAGAAGTTTAAAAAAGAAAAGAAAAGAAATAAATGGTGAAATAACATCGGGAAGCCAAGAGATGAGCTTCCATGATACCAGTCATATTCTCTGATTCATAATAGAGAGGTCTCATTATGAGTGCTTTGACCTAATATAAGCAGGGTATCTTGGTCAAGTAAAAATATTGATATATACGACAGCGGCTCAGCTCGGGCGTTAGGCCAAGCCATTGCTCCTTCGTTCCAAGTGCTATCAGACTCATTCATTCCTAGTTTTGGCCCAACAGGACATACAAACCAAAGTATGTGTTTACAAACCAGAAAACAAGGATCTGATCCTAATTTGAAGGGTGTGTACAATGACTGCACAGAAGCAGGAAAAAGGGAGATTGGACGAGGGAGCATATGAGGAACCAATTCAAAGGCCTTTTTATCAGTTTCTGGAAGGCAAAACAAAACCTGAAGTTTTCACACTTGACACACCATCTCTCTGCCTCATATGCTGCTGGGAGGAGCCTATCTTTGCCTTCAATTTCCCATTTGTGGACTGGAATTGGTTTTCAATCGTGATTTGTCTTATTATTATGCATGGAACACAAATAACAATTGAAAACCAATTCCAGTCCACAAATGGGAAACTTCTTTGTTTATCACAGCTCCCAGAGTATTGTAGCCTACGTGGCTACTGTGGGATTCTGGGAGTTGGAATTCAAAACCAGATACTACTTTCCACCTCTGGTTTAAACAAGATTATTTTTACATTGTTTGTTTGTCAAATTTACTTATGAAACTAGTACTGAATTTCAAACGTTCTCTTCAGACCATATTTCCCTGAGTGGGGTTTTAAATAGATGGTTGTACTTTACTGCTTTGAATGTGTTTTGGTGCTGCTAATGTTTTTTTCATATGGTATTTGTTTGATCATTTTGTATTTGTATCCTCACCATTGTTAGCATTAAATACTATCTTTCAACGATACAAGCTGCCATGGGTCCTTTTTAAGGAGAAAGGCAGGGTGAAAATATTTTAAATAAATAAATACATAAACAAACAGACTTGCCTTGTCAAGAGTCATAGAAACTTAAATTAACTCTTAGTTAATGTCAAAATCTGGAAGAAAAGGCAGATGTCAAGCCTGAAGCTTCACTATGGTTTACATTAGCTTATTCACATAATGCTAAGCCATGGTTTAAGGTTGTGGCCAATGTGCCGGCCAGTCAGTTTCACATATCTATCTCAGAATTAGGACCTTTTTGGATGACAACACTGAGAATCACATAGGGAGAATGACTGAAGGGTACATTGGCAGAGGGCTTCTCGGAATTGTAATATACATAAGTAACTTTTTCTCATCTGTCTACAAACAAACACATACAACTTTTTAAATGGAGAGTAATTTTCCTTCACTGCTCCAAACAAACAGAACAAAGAGATCCGAAAGTAGAAAATAATCCTGTAGTACCAGAATGAACAGTAGCCAAATGGCTTAGAATATTATTCAAACTGTGAAGAGACAATTAAAACCCCACTGAAAGAGATTAAAGCACAAAAGTAGCAATATTTCAGGCTGTTTTTGGAAACATGTCTTTAAATACTTAGATTTTTCCTCCTTTTAATCTCTTGTTACATAGCAGCCTCTGGTATTCTACTGGCTTATGTTTCACTCATGCTACAACTGTGAGCTAATCATTTGGACACAGTGAAAGTGAGCTTTTTTTAATGGGAGAAATTAAACATTCACTGTAACTAATTGTTGGTTAATTCTGCATTTTGCTCCACACATGCTGAGAATAATGTCTTTTCACAAACAAATGGAATCATAACAATATGAATAAAGAACACTTTAATATTACCTTCTAGTTTCTGGCAGCATCGTTTTCACCACATCAATAAACATTTTGGAACAAATACTCAGGATAAAATATTGCCTGAGAATTTAAAGCCCATGGATGCAATCATACTGTAACAATACACTCTTAAATTCCAGTGATTTCTGTAGCAAATAATGAAACATATGCCTAACTCTTCCATAGAAACTAATGGGAGTTAAGAACCTAAATTAAATTGCTAGTCCCAACTACAGGAGATCCATTCAATCATTAGGATGTGCGTAAGTGTTAATTTACCATTCAGATTTGATTCAGTGAATCCACCCTCCTTGGAACTCATCAGTGGATTGCCAGTGACGTGTCTAATTTTGACTGGGTCATACAATTCAAAAAAGTGAAAATACAAGGGGCCTGATGAGGAGATTTCTGACATGCCATTGAAGTTGAAATACTGTAGATAATCTTAAATCCCATTAATTTCAATGGACTTGAGCATGATTAACTTTTGCTGGATCAAAGCCAACTTCTGTTGGTGTTAGGACACATCCCCCTCTCCCCCCACCATGACACAACATCATGAAGGATTACTGTGTAAGTACACATTTGCATAACAGCTTCCCCTGCCATCAGTTTAATTCTGAAGTGCTGAACTGGAAATACAAAAAGAGCACAGGAAGAGTCCTTTAGTAAATAATTCCCACTTTGATATAGCAACAAAATCACTTGTTTAGCTGCAAATCCTGAATGTGAAACATGCTGTGAGGAAAAGAAGAGAAACCATGGCAATGGCAGCATCACATGTAGGCTTACTACCATGTGGGTGGGAAGGAGAAGTGGAGAGTAAGGACCTAAAATGCCCTTTAAACCCATTCAAAACCTGCATGCTGATGTCTTCAGTCTACATAATTTTTCTGGTGCTCCAGAAGTCTCAGAACAACATGCCAATCCCTGTTTTGTTATAGATGGCTTCAGTATTTTGTATATACAGTATATTCATTCTTCTTAAAAGTGACATTGCAAGTTCTGCAGAAATAATGACACAGTAGTGTTGTATTATGTTTAACTCAAAAGAGAGGGAAGCAACATATGAAATGCAAGCAGTCACTGCTTAAAGTTGTGTAACTTTTTCTAATTCATCAGAACAACTGGAAGGCAGTAGTAGATATATTAGTTGCTGAGAAATCAAATGGAATAGGCACTGTTTGGGTTTTCCGGTCAGCAGTGCTCCATTCCCTGAAATTCAAGACCAGAGCAGAGACCAGAGGACAGGTCCTTGTGACATCACAGAGGCACAGCAGGCAAGGATTGGGAGAAGGACCTAAAATGCTTTCTGAGCCAACTGACTGCGGAAATGCTGTGGAAAAGAGTAGGAGTAGAAGGGAATGTAAACAGATGGGCCAAGAGCTTGGGTAAATCTGGGCTAAGAAAGTAGCCTGGCAATGCAAAGCTACATTTTTGGTGATTGGGCAGTTGGCAAAATGCATCCTGAAGCTACAGTGTTTGGCAGCATTTTTTCAAGGCCTTGCATTCCAAGCAGCCTGACCTACATCATTTGTCATGTGTGAGGAGTTTTTCTGGATCCTGTGCTGCTGCTGCATCTTTTGGGAGGCTCACAACCAACCTATGGAGGTTTCCCCCCCCCCCTCTCCCTCAGGCCCTAGCCTGCATTTCTCTTAAGAGGGCTTGTGCAACACAAAAATCTCACTCTTTGTGATGTTACCAGCCCATTCCTGGTGAATAGCTATTTTAGTTGAAAGATTGTCTGTAGGCTAAGAGAAGCCAATGACCCAAGGCCTCAGAAACAGAATTAACACTGCCTGTGACAGGTTGCAGAACAAGATAAGGCAAAGCATGGCCTTTTGGATCTTCTTGAACTGCAGCACACAACGGAGCTAGTTAGCATTGTCAATAGTGGGTAAAGCTTGGATCTGAAGTCTGACAGCATGAGAGAGCACTCTTTTCTAACCCCTACTGTAGAAGATCTTTGGAGTAGTTCTGTTTGGGAGCTGTAGGTAACTATCCAAAGTGATGAAACAAATGTGATTGTTTCATAGCATAGGCTGGGCTGTAAATAGTGGATGTGAGCTGTTTTGGATGGAAGCCAAAAGTTGTAAAAGCTAATGAAGTCCTTGAGGAATTTCTCAAGAATTTCTAGTCTGTGCATTTAAATTGAAGAACGCTTATGAGAACTTGACTTATCCCATCCTGCTTAGATTCATCTGTACGTGTTTGTAGGCATCCACTCAGTCAACATAGGTTAAAACAGCATTTTTTAAAAACAGGGAATTTTAAGTTTTTGTTTTCTTTATTTCCATCAGCTATGTAAATCATACAATATCAAACAATAAACTGTCACATCAGAAAACTAGGAAAAAAACTACATGAAGACACATTAGATACAGAGAGAACTAGGTAAGAACGCATCACTAAAATTTATAAAAAACAGTTAAGATCCAGGACACCATTTTACATAAGCAATATTCCAATAGAAAGAAAAGATACCATGCAGTTAAAGGAACTGTAATACATCTTCAGTTAAAATGAGAGGACACTGAACAGTAGAACTCAACACATGGGGGAACTGGCAACTGATGCTGGTGCTGGCAACTAGACTTGGCTGACTTTTTGAGGTGATCAACTTCCTTCCTGGATCCCTTCTGCTCACTCTCCTCTAAGCAGTCGCCTATGCTTTCTTTTGCTTCAGTGATGTTTTTCTGATCAGTTGTTATGAACTTTGCATGTAAGTATGCACTCAACAGGCTTATGTTGGAGCTTTAGAGCCAGTGATTCAGCTGTTTGAGAGTCAGTATGCCAAGTTGTATACTTGGATTGGGAAGACCTTGGTTAAATCCTTTCTCATGAGGTGATCTAGAGAATCTCTCTTAGTCTAACCTATCAGACATGATTGCCATAAAAATAGAATTGGGGGAGTGATGAATCATGGGTTTTGTTCTGAGTTCTTTCAAGTATGGGCAGAGTAAAAAATTAATAAATGTAAAATAGTTCAAAATCTTGTATTTTATATAATTTTTATACAGATAAAATATGTTACAACTAAAATCTTTATGAATATTTGTAATTTTTTGACTTCTAAGCCAGCACCCTACAGAGAGAAAAATATACACAGCAAGGAGAGAAAAGCAAAATGCAAGTGAAGGTAACTGGGATTGAATTAATCATCATTAGGGCAAAATGAAAACACTGAGACTGTCAGTTCTAATGAGGCTGATTACATGTTTTGAGGAAACAGATTCTTCCTGTGAACTTGTGGTCAACCATCTGGAAGCAAAGAGACAGTTTGATACCCTCCTATTCGTATATCATTCTACTTTCAGCTCCCAGCGCCTTTCACACTGATGTAATGCTCTGAGTCCCATTCTAACAGGAACAATGCCAATGGATCACTGTTGTGTATTCTAATAAGAAGTCTGGGTCTAAGGACTACAATTCCCAACAGCATCTTCTGGGCTCTATGGCACTCACCTGTTGAATGACAGGGATGGTGTTCTTGGTGGAGAGGGGCTGGAAACAGTGGTTTAGAGCAGTGGTCCTCAACCTTGGGTCCCCAGATGTTCTTGGATTAAAACTCCTAGAAATCCTGGCCAGTACAGCTAGTGGTGAAGGTTTCTGAGAGTTTTAGTCCAAGAACATCTGGGGACCCAAGATTAGGAACTGCTGCTTTAGCAGCAGACATGCCACAGGGACTACAGCCACTTTGAGCCCATTCTTAGCCCTTGTTTTGTTTTCCAAATGATGCCACGTTCCATGACAACCAAGCATGCTTGGTCCACATTAGAGATGGGGGTATTCATATTAATATACGAATACAAATATCCCTGCAGAGCCGGACATAATGAGGGTCCGGCCCCTGGGGTTGGACCATCCACGTACGTATCCGGTGGCGGCGGCAGCCCTACTCATCCTTCCAGTGGCACCCAGAGTGCTGCTCTTTTCCCGCTCGGCTGGCCATTCCAGGCGGGGTGAGGGAGGACGAGTCTCCCTGCATGGCTTCCGAGTGGCCAGCCAAGCGGGAAGATACCGGCGTTCCAGGCGCGATTGGAAGCATGAGTGGGGCCGCCACCACCAGCGGACATGTGAGTGGACGGTCTGGCCCCAGGGGACGGACCCTCATTAAGTCGAGCTGCACAGGGATATTCGTATTCGTATACGAATACTCCTATCTCCAGTCCACATATTATGGTCCTCTTGGTTTTACTTTTTTTTTTTTTAATTTAAAGATTTGATGGGAGGTGTTGTGGATTTTTCACCCACTCTATCCCATTGCCCAAGTGGACATCAGAAAGATGGCTGCAAATGCAAGGTAGTCTTATGAATTTATTCAGACAGACAGACAGACAGAAAGAGTAAGCAAATTAATAGAATAATCAGGGCTTAGAACGAGCAAAAGAAAAGCTAAAAAAATCTATGCTCATCCTCAATTCATTTCTCCCCCTCATGACTGTCTCTTAGTCATCATGTCAGAAGAGTTTTCTCCAATCCAGAAACTAGTTAAGATCCCAAAATATACATGTGCAATAAAGCATCTAGCTCATGGCCTGTGTGCTAAGATAAGAGAGACTGGGTTTCTTGACATGCTAAATAACTGTGCCTTGGAGCCCACCAGAGGACAGGTGACTCTGGATTTAATATTGTGTGGTACTCAGGACCTGGTTAGGGACATGAATGTCACTGAGTGCTAGGGAATAGTGACCATGCTGCGATCTCTTTCACCATGCATGTTGGGGGGAGAGTGTCAAGCAAATCTGACACAAAAACCCTTGATTTCCAAAGAGTGGACTTCCCTCAGATGAGGAAACTAGTTAGAAAGAAGTTGAAAGGGAAGGTAAAAAGAAACCAATCTCTCCAGAGTGCATGGAGCCTGTTTAAAACAACGGTAATAGAGGCCCAGCAGAAGTGTATACCACAAAGAAAGAAAGGCGCAACTAAGTCCAAGAGGGTGCCAGCATGGTTAAAAAGCGGAGTTAGAGGGGCTTTGAAGGGCAAGGAGGGGGCCTTCCGTAAATGGAAATCCTTCCCAAATGAGGAAAATAAAAAGGAATACAAACTCTGGCAAAAGAAATGTAAGAAGATGATACGGAAGGCAAATAAAGACTTTGAGGAACATATGGCCAGCAATATAAAGGGGAATAATAAAAGCTTCTTTAAATATGTTAGAAGCAGGAAACCTGCCAGAGAAGCGGTTGGCCCTCTGGATGGTGATGGAGGGAAAGGGGAGGTAAAGGGGGACTTGAAGAGTGCAGAGAAATTAAATGAGTTCTTCACATCTGTCTTCATGACAGAAGACTTTGGGCAGATTCTGCTGCTCGAATGGCCCCTCCTGACTAATGAATTAAATCAGATACAGGTTAAAAGAGAGGATGTTTTAGACCTAATTGATAAATTGAAGATCAATAAGTCACTGGGCCCAGATGGCATCCACCCAAGGGTTATTAAGGAACTGAGGAATGAAGTTGCTGATCTCTTATACATCTTGTCCCTTAAAACGGCCACAGTGCCAGAGGACTGGAGGATAGCACATGTCACGCCAATCTTTAAAAAGGGAAGGAGGGGGGACCCGGGAAACTACAGGCCGGTTAGCCTAACGTCTGTTCCAGGGAAGATGGTGGAAAATCTCATCCAAGATCAAATCTTAAAACACATAGAAGAACAGGCCTTGCTGAGGGAAAATCAGCATGGCTTCTGTAAGGGTAAGTCTTGCCTCACAAACCTTTTAGAATTCTTTGAAAAGGTTAACAGGCATGCAGATGCAGGCAAACCAGTGGATATTATCTATCTGGATTTTCAAAAAGCGTTTGATGCGGTCCCTCACCAAAGGCTGCTGAGAAAACTCCACAGTCAGGGGATAAGAGGGCAGGTCCTCTTATGGATTGAGAATTGGTTGGGAACCAGGAAGCAGAGAGTAGGTGTCAATGGGCAATTTCCACAATGGAGAGAGGTGAAAAGTGGTGAGCCCCAGGGATCTGTCCTGGGACCTGTGCTTTTCAACCTGTTCATAAATGACCTGGAGACAGGGATATGCAGTGAGGTGACCAAGTTTGCAGATGACACAAAACTTTTCCGGGTGATGAAGACCAGAAGGGATTGTGAAGAACTCCAGAAGGATCTCTCCAAGCTGGGAGAATGGGCAGCAAAATGGCAAATGCATTTCAATATAAGAAAATGTAAAGTAATACACATTGGGGCAAAAAATCTAAACTTTATTTATCGGCTAATGGGCTCTGAGCTGTCCATGATGGATAAGAAAAGAGATCTTGATGTCCTGGTGGACAGCTCTATGAAAGTGTCAACCCAGTGTGCAGCAGTGACGAAGGCCAATTCCATGCTAGGTATTATTAAAAAAGGGACTGAAAATAAAGCAGCCAACATTATAATGCCATTGTACAAAACGCTGGTGAGGCTGGACGTGGAGAATTGTGTACAGTTCTGGTCGCCGCACCTCAAAAAAGACATAGTGGAACTGGAAAAGTTGCAGAAGAGAGCGACTAAAATGATAACTGGGCTGGGGCACCTCCCTTATGAGAAAAGGCTACAGCGTTTGGGGCTCTTTAGTCTGGAGAAAAGGAGCCTGAGGGGGGACATGATTGAGACGTATAAAATTATGCAGGGGATGGATAAAGTGGATAGAGGGAAGTTCTTTTCCCTCTCATGCAATACCAGAACCAGGGGACATCCCCTCAAACTGAGTGTTGGGAGAGTGAGAACAGACAAAATAAAATCTTTCTTTACCCAGCATGTTCTTAGTCTGTGGAACTCCTTGCCACAGGATGTGGTGATGACATCTGGCCTAGATGCCTTTAAAAGGGGATTGGACAGATTCCTGGAGGAAAAATCCATTGCAGGTAACAAGCCATGATGGGGATGTATAATCTCCAGGCTTAAAAGGAAGGTACCTCAAAATGCTAGATGCAGGGGAGGGGTATCTGGAGACAGGTAACTAGTTGTCTCATGTACTCCCAGAGGCATCTGGTGGGGCCACTGTGAGATACAGGAAGCGGGACTAGATGGGCCCGTGGCCTGATCCAGCAGGGCTCTTCTTATGTTCTTTCGAAGAGTAACAAAGTTATATCCTGTCTTTCCGAGCCATCTTGCCTTCTGGGCATCTACGTCAAAAGGTCAACCTCCTGGTCTCTTATCTTATTCAGGATTGACCATCTGGGCCAGTTCAACAGTTAAAAAGTCGATGTCCTTCATTCTAAGGGTTTTTCTTTTATCCTTTGTTGAGAATATAAAACATATATATCTAAATAACAATATGCAAGGTAGGGAAACATGTTTAGTTTTCAAAGGCGGTATTTCTGAAAGCCTTGAGATTGCTTTGTTCTCCTGCACAGATGATGCTGTTTGGCTGGGTAAGAATCACTCCACAGACTGAACGAACAAATAGGACCAGCAACACAATGATAGTGGGGAGTTCCAGCCAGCTGTTCTTTCTTTGAGAATACTCTGTTTCATCAACCCTTTACCCTGATTTTTAGATAGCCAACATTTTGTGGTCACTGAGCATGTTCAGAACTCATTGGGCTATTTTGAGTTTCTTTGATTCTACTCTGGGAACCATCCTTCCCTTTTCTTTTTTTCTTTTCTTTTATCTTTTTTTTGTTCTTCAGCAAACATATTGGTATTTCCCTCCTGTTCCTTACCAGCTGGGTTTGACTGCCTGGCCATCACAACTCAATACCTAAGTTCACTATTAGTATATACAAATGGGACCTGCGACAAAATGTTGCAGTTCACAGTTCCAGTGACACACTTTCCCATTATATTATTCTCCAGCTCTCCTTTGACTCTTCCACCCATCACTATTCCATGGTCACTAAGCATGTTCGGTGCTCACTAGATTGCTTTCTACTTCCTTCCCTTCTTGGTTTGCCCCGTCAGGTCCTCTCCCTTGGGTGGGAAACTTCTTTGTGATTTCTCCATGTTGGAGCTTTATTTACAACCTTACATCCTTGTCTACAGTTTGTATGTCTGGGAGGGACTTTTCTGGGCGATACTAATCAATTGTTACTTCCAGACTTTGAATTCAAAAAGCCCCACCTCTCTGCTGAGTGTTCTTTTCCCTTTCTTTGGTGATGTTTTTTGATGATCTGTTCAGTTGGTTGCTAAATATGAGTGCAGAAAAGAAAGCAGTATACACAATCTGAAATTTCAAGCAATTATAAGTAAAGATTTTTTTTCTCCTACAGATGTCTCAGAGTGAGACTTTAAGTGCCAGTTAACAAGAAAGGGGTGGACTCTGGGGAAGTCAAAGCTATTCTCTTCTGTGAATCTCTGTACTTTTACTGCATAACAAAAAGGAATTTTACCAGAAAGTCAAAACCCTGCAACTCTCCAAATCTGCTGACATCTCTCTCCTCTGTGTGTGTGGAAGGTGCTATTTTGCTATGTATGGATCTATAGTTGGAGAATGACTGTTAGTATATACTGTGCCACTCCTGATGAAACAGCAAATTTTACTGCTTTACCTCCTCTACTAAACTACATGCTAACACACCACATGCTAACATGACTTCTATAATGCAAAGCAAACCCATTAGCATTAGCATGGGATTTGGTAACTCTAGAGTGCCTTTAGCACCTGTCTGTAGTCTTTGTTGCTCAAGCACATCCTGATTGTGGTTGACTGTCTTAGAGTAGACTTATATTTGAAAGTGTATACATGCCTTCGTGTGCATGTGATTTCTTCCCTTTTCTTTTGTGTTTAAAATGTCTCACAATGCTTGCATTGCTATCGCTTTTCACCAGAAGTCATTATAGGCTGTTCACTCAGCATAGGAACCACCTACTAAAAACCTGGGATGTGTGGGCATAATGTACTGCTAAAATAGCTCATAACACAATAGCAAAGAGCACATATTCAAATATGAAATGTGCTCTCAGAAATAGTATATGGTAAGTGTTCTCATTTGTGGTAAAATATTTTAAGCCATTCTAAGCATCCCCTTTCCCAGTAAATATTGTAGCTCATTCCTTTAGTGGTATATGCAAATTAAATTCTCAGTTTAAAAAAAAATAGGTCAGAAGTAAAGCATTATGCTTCTCTTGCAGAAAATAAAATTTAATTAACAGTTGCCAAAAGCAACAGGACCAAGTTCTTGGCAATATACTGATAGTAATTATTAGGTTTTTCTATTCTTGCAACATTGTGGCAAAGATATTAAGCCATGAACCAGGAAGTCCTTCAAACTATGAACTGCTACCAACTTACTAGTTAGCCCTAGGTAAGCTTCTCTCTCTTTCTTTCTCGCTCTGTCCGCCTAGATGGAGATAATCAGATATACAGAGATTATGTTTGTAGATAAATAAACAAATCATGTCTCATCAAGTCAATTCTGACCTATAGCGACCCTTTTCAGGGTTTTCTAGTTAGAGAAGGCTCAGAAGTGGTTTACCAGTTTTTTCTTCTGGGGGCATCCTGGGGCTGTGCAGCTTGGCCATGGCCACACAGGCTAACTCTTTTCCCAGGAGGCAGCGTGAAGAATCATACACCCAACTCTTATTCCTCAGCCATATACCTAAACCTCTGAGTTTTCCAGACAGCTTATATCTGCTCTAAGGAGATAATCTTAGTGGCAGAGTCTTCCGAGTTTTTTGTACAGAATGTGTGAAGCATTCTGTATACTTTAAAAGAACTACATAAATCTGTATCTTATAAATAAATGTCCAGTCCTCTTCAACGTGCTTTCAAGTCAGTGAAAGAATATTGAAATTATAGTTGAATGTTGGATGACCTGGCCCTGTGGGCCAGTAAAACATGTTGGGAAGATCAGATGGATGTGCCCAGCTTTATTCTAGAAAGCAAGTTGGATATTAGAGCAATTCCAGCTGAGAAGAGGAAAGAGGACAAAGCCTGGGTGGCTGTTGGCCCATTATCATGGGTAGGTAAACCATGACAGGCGTGGCTTCTTCATCGCTGTGGCTAATGTGCCTTTAGTAACATCAGTAATAGCCATGGTCCTCAGACACATATCAGACACATTTTTTTCCATCCACCCCAATGAGGTAACAATCAAGAGCCATAACCACAGCAGAGAGAGGGATGTGGCAGACCAAAGTGGCAGTGATTGTAATACGGAAAGCCCTGCTGCTGATCTCTCCTTGTAGAAAACACAATAGCTGGGAATTAGCCACAATGGTGCTTTGAAATATCTAAGTAACAACTTTTCCAGTGCGGCAAATGCTGCAGCAAAGGAAAGAGCTAAGCTGGCTCTTAAGAGGGGCATCCTCCTGGGCACTATCAGCTGCTTTCCTTGCTGACCAGCAGTACCTGTCACATACACAGCAAAGCATTGTGGGTGAGATCACTGCAGAAATCACCTGTGCGGTGCCAGTGAAGGCAGTCTTTACAGAGCAGTGATTCCCAACTTTGGGTCCCCCAGATGTTCTTGGACTACAACTCCCAGGAATCCTGGCCAGCAGTGGTGAAGGCTTCTGGGAGTTTTATTCTAAGAACATCTGGGGGACCCAAGGTTGGGACTCACTGCTCTATAGAGTCTCTGGCCAAACTACCCACAATGCTTTACTCTGAGGATGGACCCACAGAGAATACATGGGTGAAAGGAGAAGAGGAGAAGAGTATGGCAGAAAGCAATGAGGGGGCAGCATTGGGAGGTAGCACGTATCCTCACAACTCAGACAACGGGACTTCTTGTGCTGCCCCTGTACGTACTTTTCATTCTCTGAGCTGTCTTCCAGTTTAAGAAAAAATGATATTCTGGTGAGGTATATGGGGCATATGGGCTCTGGCAGATGTTCAGTTATGCTGACCCTTGATGTAACATCTTTTCTGCCATTGTCCCAAAGTTATGAATGAGTTCCCTGTAAAATGCATCTGTATGCTTTTAAAAATGTTGTCCACGCTATTTTAAACTGACCCCTGCTTTCAGTGATGCAAGTTTTATCCACAGGGAGGTCAACATAACTGGTTTTATGTAGTTGTTTTCAGTTATTTGTCTCACTGACCAAACAATGCAAAGCTGAATTCAGTTAGATCAATGCTTTTTTCCTCTGCCTTCTTTGTGTTTTGAATATTCTTGGGAAGCATGTGTTATTTTGAACAGGTTTTGTTGCAGGGCAGTGCTTCCTATGCAGACTTCATTTCCATGTCACAGGCTCTCCATCCATAAGTCTTTTATTAACTCTTTATTAGCTGTAAAAATGCAGCATGAGAAAAAAAACACGCTCCAGGCAAAGTTGCATCAAGGAAGATATTTTTGAGGATTTCTGTTTTGGAAAGTCCTAAGAAGCAATTTCAAGGACTTGGCTTTTGCAGTGCAGTGTAGGTGTCCACTTTGGGATGAACTGTGCCTCACATATAGGCATCCTTCAGTCTCGAGAGACTATGGTAACGTGCTCTGTATGGAGGACTTGGAACAGCGTCTAGTGTTTCGATGCTGTATGCGAAGCTGGAGTGTCCTCTCCAGAGCACGAAGCCTGGGTAAAATAATATGGAGGATAGGCTGTTACCCAAGCAGCAAATCCCCCCTCTCCATGTCGCTGAAATAGTCCAATTACCGTTGCTAATTTGCTGCAATAGTTTGGCTCATGCAGATAAGCCTACAAGAGCAACCATTGTTACTTATTGTGGAAAGCAGGATCATAGAAGGAAAGCATTTTCTTCTTCAAGATTTTTAAGGGTTAGCACAGGAATGGGGAAATTTTGTTTTCTTTTCCTCCCATTGGGTGTGTTTTAGAGATGGGCATGAACCTCAGTTTGGCGGTTTGGCCCGGTTCAGCACCCTGCCTGCACAGGTATTCTGCCAGCACCAGGGACTCAGGCAAGGAGGCCGGCAGGGAAGCCCGCAGAGCTGCCTTTGAGTGTATGACCGCCAGAGGAGATGGAGGACAGAAGCGCACCCTGTGATGGGTGAGTGGGCAGTCACGCTGAGGAGGTGGGGAGGGAAGTGCCCATTGCCTGGGGAATGGGCAAGCACATAGAGGAAGAAGGCGAGGGGAGTGTGCGGTGCCCACAGAACACCTCCTGTGGGCGCGGTGCTGAACTGCATTTCGTGCCCATCTCTAGACTGTGTTTTTAAAATATATTTGTGTTTGATACATACTTCCATTATAAATTGCCTTGAATGCCAGAATGCACCAGTTCGTATTTTCTCCCAGGTTCCTCACATTGTCATGGCTCAACACTTTCAGTTTTCTCTGAAAAAGTAGAAGGGCTAAATTCTATGCTTAAGTAGTCATGTGTGGCTCACTGTTACAATCTAATCCACAGGGAATTCTTGCTCAGCATAGAAAAACAGCTACTCTTTACTGCCCAGAAGGCAATTGTCTTTGTTGGAAGATGTTTCTTCCCTCATGGAATTCAAGATGGCATAGTATTTCCAGATCATTACCAATGCAAACACAACTCAGATCCAAGCTGCTTAGCTGTAGCAAAGTGGGCTTACATCATGTACCTGCTGCTCATGCTGAACATCCTTTCCTCCACAGTTCACACACACACCTTGACTCAATTGCTTCTTGAGCAGTAGACTCTACCTTATTTCTTCAGTCCGCCTGTGACATGCATTGCCCTTGGGTTATGTGCATCAAAAAATGAGGGTGGTACACTCATGTGAGGAGGTACTGCTTAAGGAAAGGTCAGGTTGGTAGACCTGTTTATTATCTGGCTCCTTCCAGAGAAGTTACAGGTAGGTGACTACGTGTTCCCTTCTCTTTCCCTTTTAACCTCACCCTGCTTTCTGTAATACAGCTGACAGGAAGGAGAAAGAGCAACCATTGCTGCTTTAGTGGCTTTGTAGAACTGTCAAGAATGCCACAAGAACACCTTAGGCAGATTGAACTGCAATATTAACTGGTTCACTTAACAATGAATCTGCATTCCCCTCTATGTTGACATCAACATGCCTTTTAAGAAGAAAAAGGAAATCTAATAAAAATGTCCATGTGTAGTTATATTGAACAGTAGCATTTTGGGAGCAAAGTGGGATATAAAGGAAATAAAATAAGAAGAAAATAAATAAATATGAAGCTGTAATGTCTTGGAGACCAAGGCCTTTTTTTAGCTGTTGAAAAAGAAAGGAAGAAACCTTTTAGCCACCATATGAAGTTACCCAAGCTAAGACAAACCCATCCACATGGAACATTTCTATCACTTTTCCCCATCCACTTCTAACTCTTCCAGGGCATTTTTACACTACAACCTCTCCATGATGGTCGGGGGGGGGGGGGATGAACTGAAAAGCTCACCTCTTTAACCACTAGAAGAGGCATCCCCACCACCACCACCACCACAGGTCCTGTCCTGTGAGAAACTTCAGATACACATTCCAGAATTTCTGATTGCTGGTCATGCTAGAGGGCATCAGGAGAGGAAGACTGCACAATGGCATCACTTGCTTGTGGCCTGATGGGCCTTTTCCATATGCTTTGGACACCTCTGATACCTCTTACTTTTATCTTTCTTCTCCATAATATGACACACACACCCTTGGAGAAACAAGAGTAGCTGGGAATAGAAAACTGATATCAGCAGCATCTTTTGAGTGCTCTTTCAAATACTTGAAAATCTTTAAGGTTTCCAAAGGTTACTCAGGAATTCTCTGAAGGGTCTAGTTTATTGAGGATGGAGAGGATTAAGACCAGACTGGAATTTCACTAGTTCCACTATTGACTTTGGAGCTGCCTATTCCTGTTACAAAAAGAACAGATTGCCTTTGCTTTCCAAATTCAAATGAGAGAACAGTAATAATTTAAAACTCAAATCAAGGGATGTTTTGTTTAAAAATGATCCAGTATTTCAAGGAGAGTCAGTTCTGTGAAATGTGCCCTGCACCCACTCACCCACCCACCCCACCAATATGTTTCTTCAAGTTATTTTGTTGATTTGGGAAATCATCCCACCGAACTCATTAGGGTTCTGATGAGACTTGCAGAGGGTTGCCGTGATGATCTTCCAGCCGCCCACCCAGTGACATTGCAGACCTTTTAAAGCTTTGGGACTGCTTGTAAACAAAGCATTTGGGGGTATTTTGCAAAGTGTTCTTATACGTACTGTTATGTTTATTTATAGCATTTTTATATTGATTTTTATTTTACAATTTTGAGAGCAGTTTACAATAAAACAAGTGGCTAAAAACTGAAAGGAAAAAAATCCATAAAAACAATTCATTAAAAAGCAAGGGTAATTGGCAACATTAACGGTCAGAAGAATGTATGAGTAAACAAATAAGTCTTTGACAGTAGAAGCACTGAGCACTGGTAACCTTATTTCAACAGGGAGACCATTCCTTATAGGGTTGTCACTGCAGAGAAGGCCGGTGGCGGTGGAATTGAAATTTTCCAAGTGTTCTTGTTAGTAGTTCAGATTTAAAAATAGGATTGCATGGAACAGCACACTGTGTATATATTTTAAACATGATACGTTTAATCCTTTTTGTTTCTTTGGAGGGATGTTTAACACTGCATCTCTTGAATAAAAGGAGCTGTGAGAAGAACAATATGCCCACTATGAAAAGTTTGTCTTTTTCTATAGATAGAAGGGTGCTGTCCATTATAATGGCAGCTCCCAGAGAATGGCAGCAATTTTGAATATACCACATACCCTCTCCCCACAGAGACAAAGCAAAATATCCAGTATGGAGGTGGATGGAATGGCTCAGAAATTGTCCTGTTATCTATTCAATACAGCTTTACATTTATACACTGGATAATATTTTCCTCTAATACATGGTAAGAATAATGTCTGGCATACGTCATGCCCTATGTGGTCTGCCTTATATATATATGAGCTTTTCAAACACTTATTCCCCCTGCAAATTTAATGAGATATGAAAAAACATGTAAAAAGCAACCTGAAGAATAATAAAATAGCTTTCTTTGCACAATCTTTGGACACCCTTTCTGTGGCTTTGGTACAGACATTCCAAGTATTAAAATCTTTATTTCGTATTTCGGCTTCGTGGGCCGTTATCTTCCTTGCAAGAGTTAGATAAGGATTCAAAATCATCCTCTGTTATTAATCATAGCTAATCTATTTCATATTGATAAGTAACTGTTTGATTTCAGATTTTGCTCAAAGGGCTCATTCAGGATTACATTTCTAAGAGGAACAATGCAATCATTTCTCATTCTTTAAGGGAATCATCAGTCGTAGCATAGTAAAGTTAAATCACTTGACACCATTCCCTTCTAAAACAAGTATTTTTTTTTAAAAAAGGAAGAAAAATGTAAAATGTTTCAGTGTACAGATGTTAACATTAAAACGTTCAGCTCTATAATTTGCTTTCTGCTGGCAATGTAGGAAATCTAGAAGAAGATTTTGTGTCAGTTAGAATGAAAGTGTGTTCACTGCAGAAGGCTGAGAATCAGTTATATAAGACAGCTCGTTTAAAAACAGCACATGATTAAGATATTATAAGCGTGACCCAGTATATGCACACAGATGCCCATTTCCCATTTGGAATGGCCAATTTTAATCAATAAATTGTCTCATCTTTGTCTGCAAAATTAGATACTATTCCTTCCATAGGTAATTAGGTATGTGGCTTGGTTGGGGCCATGAGCTGCTGGTGGGTGTCCCTAGCCTCCCAGCTCTTGCACACAATCAGAAACAAACAGCCTTAGCTCTCTGATCAATCTCTCATATACACGTACACACAACTTTCCTCTTGCCTCCACTTTCAAAATGCACGTACAAGCAAAGCCTTCTCCCAATAGGCACTTTTGAATACCTTTTAACAAACCCTAAAGTTCTCCCACTCACTTCTCTCATACATAAGCATTTAGGAATGCACAAAGAATAATAGAATTGCAGAGTTGGGAAGGATCCCAAGGATCATTCTAGTCCAACCTCCTTCCAGTGCATGGATCTGGAGCTAAGACATCTCTGACACCTTTTCATCACCCAGCCATGCACAAAGACACACACATGCACAAAGACTTTATTTTATCTCAGAGTGGTGGAAGGGAGGGGGGAAATGTAAACCTCCTGTTCCTGCATAGTGAGATCCTAATACACGTGTGTGTGCGCGCACGTGCGTGCACACACACAGCATGCTGCCTAGCATATTGGCACTCAGAAGCGTCAAGGAGTGCTGATTCTCTCTACACACGTCCTCCACATTTAAAGTATGCTTTTTCTCATAATTTTTAAGGATGCATTTGTAACCATTTATTACATCGCTCTTCTATGCAGATGACACATGCATTTCTAGTTGGAATCAGAAGATCATTGTGTATAAATGTGATCTGAAAACAGCGGAGACCTACTGATCATGGTTTTACTGGCCACCATATGTTAAAATTGGGCAAAGGCAGAATAGCCAGCAACTTTGCCTGTACTAGTTCTTGTTCCTATTTTCCTCCCACTGTGGCACTGGCAGAGACAGGAAATGGTCATTGTTGTATCCTTCACTAAAACAAATCACTCAGCAGTATTAAGCTATCACATAACAATGGTGAAACAACTGGAAAGCTCATTTATTCGGGAGAAATGGAGGTGAAGTATGCATTCTTATCTGGTCACTTGGGGCTACTGTGTCAAGTTATTCATAGGCAGCTTTTGGACTGAATTGGGAGCATGCCCTCCGGATTAGTGAGCCACTAATTGGGTTATTGCCAAAATTTGGAAGCAAAGTGTGATACAGTCATGTGAAAAAGAAAGTACGCCCTCTTTGAATTCTATGGTTTTACATATCAGGACATAATAAAAATCATCTGGCCCTTAGCAGGTCTGAAAATTATGAAGTTGTATTTACCTAATTAAAAGTGGATCTGCTTTCTTTTTCACGTGACTATAACATGTTACTTGTAACTCACTCCACTTAGCAATAATGATCAAGACATGATAAGATGTTTTTACAATGAAGGCTAAATTCTCCCGTTTTTGTGGTATAGAACTACCATTTGTAGTGGCTTTCAGAGCGAGCCCTCACTAAATGGTGATGGAGGAAGGGTATTCCATTTTTCTAATGTTAGCTTCTTCTGTTTGCTTCAGGCTTGATCTATAACAAGGCTGCTGTACTGCAGACACCAGATTGCTGACTATAGCCTACGTGGCTGAAGCCCGGACTTGTAGATGATAACAATAGGCCCTGCCTGCTGCTTAAGCTACCATGTTTTCTCTGAAGGTAGAGCTCAGGCAGAGCACAGCTCTTTGAAGAACTATGCCTCAGATACTTCTTTTGCCAGCTTTGGCAGTGGGTTCTTTGAGAAACCCACATGAAGGAGGAAATCCTTGCAGTTCCACTTTATCTCCCTTAGCCTGCCTTAAGGGAATCCAGGCTGCCCTTTGCAAAGATGGCAGCTCCAGCTTCCCTACCCTAAATGAAGCCGAAGCCGCCATCTTTGCAAAGGGCAGCCAGTGTCCCTTTCTACAGGCCGTGGCTGTGGAAGCCAGCTGGAGATGGCGGTGGTGGTGATTACAGTGTGGGTGCATTGGCGGGGGTGGCTGGGATGCAGCGGCGGCATGGGGGGGTCAGGGGTTTTTTTTTAGTAACCCCCCACGAATCAACAAATGAGTTCGTGCTTCGTCAATTCATGGGGGGAGCTTCGTGAACATTGACGAATCACAAAGCAGAACGACTCAGTCATCCCCATTTCTAATTGAGATATTACCTGTATTCCAGAACAGGTTTCTGGAGCATGCCCAGTGCTTCTGGTACTGGTTCTGTTGGCTATCACTGCATTATCACTGTAAGTATATTACCTGCTTGGACCATTAAAAACAGGCTACATCACAAATAATGTAACCTGGTATTTGAAAAATTCCACAGTGTTAACACCAAGGTACTACTTTTCTGGGATTTGCAATGAATAACCAAATGAAATGACATACTTTACAAGCTCTGGCTATTACTTGCAAATAACTGGTATATTTGTTATTTTGTTTATCACATTTGTTCATCTTTGTCCTTCTTCCAATGTGCCAAGAATCACATATGCAGAATTGTCTCTTTTATTCTGTCTGCCAGAACAATGTTGTGAGCAGATTTAGGCTGAAAGAGGATATATACTAGTAAATGAAGTAACTATTTATTGCCCATTTGTGATTTCTAGATAATCCAGTGAGATTTGTGTTCCATATGATTATGTTTGGACTAGGGATCATGCTTATAAGGGCAGATTACATTTCATATTATCTTCATTTATATTAAACAGTATGAAAAACTGTGTTTAGAACTTCTTTTAATTTAGGAGTTGCTGTGGTGGAAACATGTCTACTATTGTTTCACTGAATAAAAATCTACACATCAGTTATAATGGTTGCTTGTGAGATTGGCCCTTCTAAATAAATAGGATTGTTTCTCTACTCCTATAATTAATTCTGATGTGTGTATCTGGACTGTATTTCTTTCTTCTGCTATTTTCATTCTTGAGTTTAATTGAAAATGTGTTTTGTTTACAGAACATCAGGGGCAGGCACATTGTCTTTTAACATGAGCGTCAAAGCATGTTTAAGCCACAAGATGGCAATATAGGTTATATGGTGTAATTTTTTTTTCATTTTTTTCCTTTTCCTTTTCCCTATCTAATCATCTTATTTTTCTGATTTTCACAAGCAGCAAATTGAATTTGTAAGAGTCAGCTTCAGATTGCCAAGGCAAAATCATTATGTAATTACACTATTTTAGAAGAACTATCAGCAAGTCCTAAAGTCTTTCACTTAACAACTGCTTTCAAATATGGATTAAAAGTAAATTGTTCAGAAGCCATATTCCAAGATAATCTATAAAGGTCCACAGCTGTTTACCTTAAGGGAGACTCAAATGGAAGGATAGGCTAGGTTAGAAGCAGCAAATACCCAAGACCAATGGTTCCCAACCTTGAGTAACCCAAGTGTTCCTGGATTGCAATTCCCAGAAAACCCAGGCAGTGTACAGCTGGTGGAGAAGGCTTCTGGGAATTGCAGTCCAAGAACTTCTGGGTTATCCAAGGTTAGGAACCACTGCCTAGAAATCAACTTGTAGAATAAAGCTTTACAATTAATTTAAATTTTTTGAAAACTTTCCTTGGGCCGTTTGTTCAGATGTGTCCTAGTTTTAAAATTTAAAAATCTGGTAACAACCAGGGCTGAAATGAAATATTTGTCTTTTTTCCATATATTGTATTTCTCTCTCTCTCATATACTGCTAATGTTGACTGATATCCTGTATTTAATATACATTAATCCGAATCAACATTAGTCAGAATCTGTTTTTCAGAATCACTGAGTGCTGTCAAAGCCATCTCAAAACATTTTCCTACCTGAGGCACAAGATGAAATGCTCCCCCCTCGAGGCAGAGAGTACCCAAGGCCAGATGAATTGTGCTACAAACTGAAGCACAAAATGCCACACACAACTTTTCATTTCTGGTTGTTCAGATGCACCTAATTACAAAGTCCCACATTTGCTTTGATTTTTACTTTAAGCAAAATTTCAGTGCCACATTCACTGTCTGTTTCAGAGAACTAGGTCAGCATGGATTGCAAGTAGTATGGCTATATCAAAGGTATGAAGAGGCAAGGACAGAAGTGAAGCCCATCATTGGTAGGGTGAATAGTGGTAAAGGGGGCAGCTGATGCACCTCAGCAAATCTGGGCAGCTGCAAGGCCAGCTCATCCAGGCTTATCCCTGGAAGAAGGTGAATAGTAGCAAAGATGAACTGTAAGGATAAACATGGCTGGATATGTACTGTGATTGGGTTTCATTGGATCATGGCTCATCATCCACTTCTTTGGGATGATGCAAATGGTAATAGTTTAACCCAGCTAGTGATGACCAGGTTCTCTTTCTTCAAGCACAACTCCATTGTCTGTGTCAGTGTTATGTTTATGAGCAGCCAAGTGCTGGGCTACATCCTCAAAGATGATCCAGTTCCAAAACAGTGGTCATCAGAGTCCCTAGGTTCAACTGAAAAGCCCTGTGCAACTAATGTATCACCTTAAATTCAAGGGGGCAAAGCAGGTTATCAGACAATCTTATTTGTTAATTGTTCCAAAGAGTCCAGACAAGGCAAAGAGGGCCTTCTCTATCACTGTTCTCAGACTCTGGAACTCCCTTCCACAGGAGGCCAAGTTGGCCTCATCTTTGCTGTCCTTCCACAAGCAGATGAAGACCTTTCTCTTCAGGCTGGCCTTCCTTGGTGAGTGACTGTCTAGGAGAAGTTTTAAAATGTGTTTGTTGCTTCTACATCTCTTTTAGTAATGCTTTTACCTAACATTTCAATACAATGTTGATATTATCAATTCTTTTTAATAGGTGGATAATTTACTGTTTTTAGCTTTTTATGTTTTTAATTATGTAAGCCACCTTGGGGCCTTAAGAAAAAGGTGAGGTAAAAATATTTTAATTTTTAAAATAAATAAATAAATAAAGAGTTGTCTCCCACAAGGTAACTGCCAGAGCTCACTGAGTTTATAGGATCCAGTTGTTTCCAATTAAGAAGAGACCTGGAGATGAAACCATTGCTTTGCTCAAATCTTTTAAATCTTCACCTTGCTCTTGGGCAAATGGGCCCTACACCTGCCAGGGTCCTCCAGTGCCTCACTGACAGAACTGCTCAGCCCTTCTCTCCAAGGCTTCCCTGAGAGTGCTGTCAGCTGGACCACTGAGTTTCTCCTCTTCCCTGGCCCTTCAGGCTGTGAGATATCCTCTTCCCCTTCTGAAGAGACTGATCAGTATGAGTCATGACGGTCAGAGAGCTAGGCTGGTATCAGTGATGTGAGGAATGCTTGCCAAATGCCTTGGCTGTCTTCACTATCTTTCATTGAGATCCCTGAACAAGGTCTCCACTGTTATGCTCAAAATGTCTCTTCACTTCATGCACAACTAGGGTCTTTTTCCTTTGAGAAACAAAGCAAACAGAAAGAGAACAACCATAGAAGTACTTGGAAATTACATATTTTTTTCAACAAACAATACATCCAATATTTCTGGTTCTTAAAGCCCATTTTAAAAAGCAACATCATAGTTTATGTAATTCTTGTCCAATTTGCACAAACACTTTTTCTCACTGTCCTTAATAGCAGGAGGAAGTATCTCACTGACCTCTTTAATGAGAAAAAAAATGCAGTATGTCCTCATTCTTCTATGAGGACAAGATAAGTGAGGATTTACACCCATAGCTGATACCAGCTCATATTAGCAGGGGTTGCAGTAGCATTGGTATGTAAACAAGAAAATCAGTTTTCTAAATGACAGAAGGAATATGAGAAAGACTATGCTATTGAATCAACACCATACTAGAAGACAGGAGAGCCAGAAGGTAGAAACATATGGGAATGCTTGGCTTTATGTATCAGTATCATTATATGTTAATACAGTATGTTGAATGCTATGTAAAGAAGGTGGTTAGCACTGTTCCTTGCCCAGTAAATTTTCAGATAATAATTGATTCTACATTCCTTTTGTCTAATGTTTAAATATATATATACATACAGCTGAAGTGGAACCAAAATGTCTGCCTCACTTCAGACTTTGTGGTAAGAGATATATATATCACCACAAAGTCTGAAGTGAGGCAGACATTTTGGTTCCACTTCAGCTGTATTTTCTTGGCAGAAAAAGCAGAAACAACTATATTTCATTCAACAGAGAGACTGACCTCCTTAATGTCTGGTTGTTCTTGAGATGACATTTCACCTGAGTGTATTTCTGAGTCTTTAAAGAAGTATAGCTTGGAAAACAAAAATAAACAGAAAACCTCTATCACTGAAATCCTGTGAGTCTCTGTATTTTCTTTTCTTCACCCTTTCCTTCTCTTCTACCAACATATGATTTGTTTCTCCCTTATACCACACTGTACATATTTACTTTCCAGTAAGTCCACATACAGCTTACTTAAGGCAAGTGAGAACTGCAATTTTATTGTGGATTTAGTTATGAAATTACAGGGCAATGCTTCTGGACCTACAAAAAAACATTGTTTAAACAACAAACAGAAAGTTGTCACCAAAAATAACATACGTACTTAAGAAAGTGGCTGGCTCACAATTATTATTTGCACACCCACAAATAATAACAACAGCAGAATGTGCTAGTGCTGTGTG
Source organism: Intellagama lesueurii (assembly GCA_037013535.1). Classification (NCBI taxonomy): domain Eukaryota; kingdom Metazoa; phylum Chordata; class Lepidosauria; order Squamata; family Agamidae; genus Intellagama; species Intellagama lesueurii. Next base: position 282,612,085 of record JBAJHW010000001.1, on the reverse strand, counting down.
ATATAAATCAGCACATGCCAAACAAGTGGATGTAGCTCATAATGAATCATGCAGGATTATTACTGGCTGCCTGAAACTTACTTCCACTGAAAATGTCCGTTATTTGACTGACATTGCTCCTCCAGAAGTACACTAGGAGATGTCCCTGCTCACATATAAATTCCAATTTCTGAGGGTTTTTCCTTGCATGCAAAGTTCTCCTGCTCTTAGGCAGCCAGACCTCTAGGCACATGCAGAGGATGGAGTCAGTTGCAAAGCCAAGGGTACAAGGCAGCTGGAATCTAGAGTAATAGACACTGTCTCCAATAAAGTCCCATTCCCTTTCTAAGGTTTATATGGCTCAGTTCCTAGAGCTCCATCCAGAGCTCAGTTGCAGGCAGTTGGGCAGCTAGAGAAGGCAGTCAGTATTAGTAGGCAGTAGTATTTGGCCCAGGAGGACTCTGATAGGAAAGGTTTTTCCTCAAGCAGAACACCTACTCTTGAGGAGGTTTGCCCTGCAGCTGAGCATGTCACCCAGGGCTGGTTTCTTTATTTTATTTTGCAGCAGGGTAGACGCCCCTGCTTCTTCTCTAGCTCAAGGTTTGCAGGATCCAGTGGTTCTTCCCCCTTACCGGGTTTGGGGACTTCTGGCTCAGTTTTGCTGGAGGATTCATCCAGCAAGGACATGACAAAAGTCTACAAGCAATCAGGAATGTCTCCTTTGCAGACAAGATGTTTTCATAGGGAGAAAGCAATAATATGGCAGGAAGGGCTATGCACTTAATAGGCATCATGATCAGTTAGATCATGGGGAGTAGGGCATGGGGAAAAAATATCCCTGAAAGTCTTTATTTCCTTTAGGACAGCTGGGGTGGAAAGACAGCAACTGGTCCAAGATCATCTAGTGTGCTTCATGGCTCAGTGAAGATTTGGACCCAGTCCCTCTTCAACATTCCAGCTCCTACATCTTGCTGATGATATTTCATCCCAAAATTATCTGTTATTCACATTAGGTTTGCAAAGATACTGGCTAAACTCCTCTTACCCTGCTGCACAAAAAGCATAACGTTTTGGAGGTGAATCACCTCAAGTTAAAAAAATCTCCAGAAACATTATCTGTCTCATGCTGGGCCCTACAATTCAGTATGCAACAGATAATGTCTGTGAAGATTTCTTAACTTGAGGCAATTCACCTCCAGAAGTTAGGCCTTTTGCATAGCAGCACAACAGGATTTCAGTCATTATGTAATAAATGTGAAGATACATATGCAACAGATCCATATTAATTAAGTCTTATAATGAAAAAAAAGGTCCATGCAGAAAAGACTGCAACTCTATTCAAGCACTCATAAAAAGGGTTAGAATGAACACATGAGAAGGGGAATGTGCCAGTCATATTTTATCTGCTGTTTATCTCCACACCTGCAAAGCAGCAATCTGAAATGAGGGGATTCTGCTATTCAGGAATTTCTTAACAGGGCCAGAAATCCTGAGAGATCAGTGTTATCAATCAAGTGAAGAGAATTCTGGTCATGTGGAGAGAATACTGTCTTCCTTAGTCTGTTGCCCTCCACATGTGGAGAGTGATGGTGAGGTGAGCATACTCTTCTCTTCATTTATTCATTAAGACTGCTGTTAATTCAGCAGTATTACTCTAATACTCCACAAAGACCATCCACTTTCTTTTCTTTATTCTTATCAGAGTGTTGCACAATTCAAAATTATGAACATTTATAAAATATAAATGACATACAAACAAATTAAAATACTAAAATGACTAGAAGCAGGCTACTTCAATAGTGTTCTATTATTGTACATGTGGTAGGGCATAAATTGCATCACATAAATGCTTTGTTGATTGAATCACTCCACTTTCACAGAAAATTTGTCTTATATCTAAGTAGTCCATTTCACTTGATTAGTCTTTGATCTTCCTACTCCATTTGAAACTTTATTAAGTGACTTCCATATGTTCCAGCCAGAATCTTGTCCTGGTGGGAGTCGGCATTCATCCATTCAACAAGGTATGTTGTTTTTGCTATCCATAGGTTTAACCTAGCCTCTTCATATTTAATATTTAGAGCTTGAGATGTGTGCAGAAAACTTTTCCTCAATGTCAGCTGTCATCTAAGGGGTTGGTGTCCATGAAGTGAATTGGTTTGGTACTGTATTAACTTATTTTGTTCATTAATTGCTAGCACCTCTCAGCATACTTCAGGAGGGGCAATGCCAGCCAGATAACAGAACTTTTCAATAGGGGTAGATTTCAGGCAGCCAGAAATAATCCTGCATGATTTATTAAGGGCTAAATCCACTTCTTTGGCATGTGATGGAAATATATACATAAATAATTTTTACCCCACCTTTCTCCTTAAAAGGACCCAAGGGCAGCTAGTGCCATATTTATACCATACTGCACTAGCTTATTTGGTTGTAGAGTAGCACAGGAACAAATATGTTGTTCTTATTGTTTGTGAGTGTGCAATCCAGTCTGACCCAGCCAATTTCCTAAGTAAGTTACTTCTGGCTACTTTAGTAATCAATAGTTTTACTATCAATAAGAGGCTAGAAACCAAACTGATGCGAGTCTAAGGAAGAACTGACACCAAGAAACATTGAAGATTGTGGCTTATGGTAGTAAGGATCACCAGAAAAGAGTGATCCACTTAAAAAATAGTCTGCCTTTTAAAAGGGGGAAAGAAGAACAGTAAGTTCTTCTGTTTTACCAGGTCAATCATGTCCTTTTCCAAAATGCCCCCAATGTGTCCTGATAGGCCTGCATTATTATCTGTAATGGACATATATATTTTCAGCTTCAAAAGAACAAGGCAAAGGAAAGTGACTTAACCAAGAGTAATAACTGACCATGTACCATCAAGTCAATTTCAATTTATGGCAACCCTTGCTAGGGTTTTCTAAGTATAAAGTACTCAGAAATCGGTTACACTTCTGTTCTTTTGGAGATGCTCTTGGAACTGCGCAGCTTGCCCAAGACAACACACAGTGTCTTTTTTTTTTCCAGGAACAGAGGTGGGGATTCATACTCCCAACCCCTACCTCCAGAGGCAGGTATTCTAGCTCACTGAGCTATTAACCTATGAAAAGCAATTGTCACATGAGCCTGCAGACTCAGATAGATCAGGAAAAAGCCTGTCTAGTCCATCATTATGTTCACATACTAGCCAACTAGTGGCCTGTGGAGGCTCTTCCAGCAGGATATGAGTGAAAATGTACCCTACTTCCCACATTCCTTAGCAACTGATTACACAAGCACTCTGCCTCTGACACTGGAGGTTTCACCTTCATTATGTTGTGTGGGATTTTACATGAAGTATTTTTAAATGAAAAAAGGGCATAGGTGCTTCTGCTTTCACAAGATTGCTGTGTGGCTAGGAGAGAATGAACAAAAAATATAGCAGCAATAGCAACACTAGAAACCAGACTCAGAGGGACAGCAATATAATTGTTTCTATGAATGATGTAGTCTCTGTATACCTATTTATTTAGAAGTATTTTGTAATCCATGTACTGTATTGGGGTCACTATAAGTTGATTTCTACTTGATGGCACCTACATACGGCTTTAAATGGAAATGAAATAATTAAGGAGTTGTTTTACCAGTTCCATCCTGTCCCTTGTGAGTTTCCATGGCTGAGTGAGGATTGAAACCCAGGTCTCCTGACTCTGGTCAGTCACTATATATACTACATTACGCTGAGTCCCTCATTTGTACTCCATACTGGAGTTTATATGCTTATGGCCAACAAGAAAACTTTCCTGTTTTGAAAACAGTTTTTCAAACCCCAGCAGTAGTGGAATAACTAATATGAAATTATTGACTGTCTTTATACTAACTTAGAATGAATTGATTTTATTTTGACCCTTAAGAGTCCAGCTAGTCAAACAATAACAATGAAAAATGCATGAGAACAGAAGTTTCAGAATGGCAGTTTTACAGACAAGCTTATTTCATGCATCAGTAGCATAATTAAAACTAATTGAGATGGCATTCACTTTTCTAAGTAAGCCCTTTTAGTTGTTGTCACCTGCAGTTTTTATTGTATGTATTAGTAGAGGAAATATTATTGATGGGTCACTTTTTAATTAAAGATCGAATTCTTAAGCATTACTTTTGTGAAGAGTTTGGCACATAGCAATATTGAGTGGACTGTCTCAGCACTGCAGTCTTCCCAGTGCGACCTCTCGGTCACTGAAGCTTGGAGTTTATGGACTTTGTAAATAGAAAGAGCCTCTGAAGGAAAACAGCTTTCTCTGCATGGCATCTTCTTGTTGTTATATGTCGTCAAGTGCCTCCAACCTATGGTGACCCTATGAATACGAGTAAGCGGTGACCCAATAAATGACAACTGACCATAGACAGGTTGTATTTCATGACTTTACAGAACTGTGCAGATTTGTAGGATGATGTAAATATATACCTACGAAAAGATAATAAAAGGGAGAAAAACAAAGCAAGAAGATCTTTTATTGAGAAGTGAGATATATTTGAAAGTCAGGTGAATATTTATGTTGTCTAACATTAGCTACTGAAAATCATGTAAGACTGGTTGAATCTACCTTTAAAGCTAGATATTTAAGAATCATAATAAAGACTGATTTTTAATAAAGACTTTATTTCAGTACACACACACACACACACAGAGAGAGAGAGAGAGGGAGGGAGGGAGGGAGGGAGAGAGAGGAGGGGGGAGTCCAAAAAGATATTAATCAAAATTATGTTACTTAAGGAATATACCCTGTCATGAGAATTTAGGCCTCATATATTTCTAAGAAATTATTCACACAGTTTCTTGAGTATCATGACCCACACATACACACACACTGTCATATATTCCTGTTACCACCTCCTTGTAACTGAAATTCATGGTGCAATGACATACAAAAATGGTTGTTACTGGACAGCAACTTGCCTCTTTAGAGATGGGCGGGGTCCACAAGTGAATGACACCCTCACTCACTAACCAGAGTTAACGTGAACAGTACTCAAAACATCCAAAATAGGATGCTATTTTGTGAAGGAGGAATAGTATTCCCCTCAAACACATCTCCTCAGTACTCACAGTAAAAATTAAATAATGAGCAATTTGCTGCTCTTTTATGATACACCATTCTTCCTGAGGTAGCTGCATCACTCTCTAATGGTTGGTTCAGATGATCACTGATGAGTCAGAATTGTCAAATCATTCTTTTGGAAGGAAGGTGATTATCTGAAAGGTTCTTAATAGAGATGGATGAGCAAAATGAATAATATTGTGGCTCATTGTCCATTCTATTTAGTCTGGAGAGAGGGTAGTGAACACAACAGTGAAGTTCAAAGAATTGCTGATGTTGGGTATCCATAAAGAAAAGTTTGGAAAAGGCTTGAGTAGTAAATAAAACTCAGAAGGGTTTCACTCAGGCAAACACACGTACAGTATATTATGGATTTCTTGCCAATTTCCTGAGGGTATGACCATCAGTGAATATTGCTCCAAGACAATACTTAAACTTGACAAAAGAGCATTGGTAGTGTTGTCCTGGGGGCAAATTGGTCCACTTGTCATGTGGACACTGGAAAATGGAGTGGACCAATTCCCCCCAGCAGTGCACCAAACAGGGGGGCAAATGCCTCTCTGGACATGCCCTAGTTCTGTGAGTCCAGAGGCATCTGTTTGTCCCAAACAGCAGTCCTCTCCGATAAACTGCATTTCAAATTGACAGACATTTTAAAAACAATTTGTGATATGGCAGGGAAATTGGCTGTTAAATTTCATTGATCATGCACAAACCCATTGCAGGAGTCTGGATGGTTCTTTGGGCTCAAATAAATACTGCAAAGCAATTTACATGCTAGACTTTCTTTAGGAATCAATAACAATATCCTGTTTTAATTGTTTGCAAATGAAATTACATCCCTGATCCTAATTCTGAGAAGGGAAACAAAGTCTTAAGAGGAAAGAGTGGCACCACATCTTATAACAATATAATTGGAGAAGCTTTATTCTAAGTATCTCAGAAGAAATAATTTGTAAATTCCTTAAGTTAGTCATAAGATTTTTTTTAACCCAGGAGAGCAATAATAGAGCCTTTGTATCCTATTGTGTGCCTTGGCATAAATCCTTTATATGTGACGCCTTAACCTCAGCTAGGCTAGATTAATGGTTACCAGAGTATATAATATTTATTAAACTTCCTTTTATGCTGCATGGCAATCTGTGCTGCTATCAAGCACGTTGAAATAATTGACATTTAGTGTGTCTGAGAAGCATGACATTCATGTAGATAGTAAACATTTGGCAATTGCTGTAAATGTCTCCAAATTTAACACCATGACCTTTTCTCAGGTAAATGTTTTGGGATAAAATGTAAATAGTGATTCACTGGATGTCAAATACCACTGGATGTCAAATTCTGTGCAATGCTAAGTTCACTGCCTTGTTATTTTTGAGAGGCTGGCAATTTGTTTGAGAGGTCCTGTCCTCGTTCTAAAGTCTTTTAAACAGGATGACTTGAAAAATCTGTTTTCTTGTAACACATTTTCAGTTCTGTGTTTCCAGGGTTGGGAGGCATTCGTATTGCCTTTCTGATTAACTGTAGTTGAAATGAACTTTTGTAGCACACGTCTTTAAACTGAATTTGCTTGTACTTGAAGTAGGCCCAACAAGACTGAACAGTGACACTGTTCAGAAAGACTGTGTGGTACCTTGACCAATTACCCGTGAAATCATTAATATATACTTGAATATGTTCTGAAAAATCATATTTAGGAAACTGTATTCTTCTTCCTCACATAAGGACCACAGAGTTCTGATCTCCTTGGCCCCAGTTCTCCATAAAAAAGCATGAAACAGTATCTTTGTGTCTGAGGTGTGTCATTTCACAGCCCGGGGAGGAAGGGTGCTGTATAATCCAGTGCTCCTTTACTATAAACTAAAAGAAAGAGGGGAAATGTTTAAATCCCCAAGATCCTTTTAAATTTTTGGTAGCAGAGTCCAGGCAAAAAAATTGCCATCCTCTGTTGGTCGAGATGAGAACTGCTTAGATATGCTGCTGGATTAATTGACTCCTAAATCTTCCTATTCTGTTTGCTGACACAAATACCTCAGGGAATACCTATTTCTGTACAACTTGCTCCCAATTTCAGGATCAAATTAGACTCTGTTTCCATTCCTATGACAGGATTTCCTCAGAGATATGTGCCTCAGTCATCAACATTGCAAATTAAGCTCATGTTTACCTTCCAGTGAACAGTCACAAAATAAAATTCACTAAATGGAAGGAACATAGATGAGGAAAAGGACATGCTATGGCAATCAGATTATTTGTGCCACATGAGGGAGTACTTCTAAATACACGCTCAGCATATTGTCAAGTATAATGAATAGTTGAGGAAAATTACATTATGACAAAAAGGGATCTTTCATCAGGAGTATCGCCTAGTTTGACACTAAGATCTTTTGTTGACATCCTTCTCTTGGTGCCTCCTTTATCACTCTTCAACTACAAGGGAGGGCAAATTCTCAATCATTCTCAATCATTTGAGGAAAAACTTCCCTGACAATGCTACAATCTTTTTTGGCACCACCAGGCAAAAGCAATTTAATTTTCATTAATTCATTTAATTAATGAGAATTTCCTATGCTTTGACCCTCTCAAAAAGTAATGGTGGTAACTGTGACTGGGGTTTTTTTGGGGGGGGGAGCCTTTTTATAATGGCTGTTACCCACTGATATACGTATAGCATAAGCACTAAAGTTGTATGTGTAGGCTTATATGCCCACATGCATTATGTGCATTAATTCATATTCCTCATGTGTAGGTATGTATTCACCCCCATTGTTTCCTTCACTTGAATTATGCTGAACCATAACACTATCCATGCTATAGAAAATAATCACAAGCAGCATTATCATCTGTAAATTATTCACAATGGGAAGAGACTAGTGATATCAGGGACCACACTCCAGGAAACATAACTATCAAGCAAAGGAAAAATCATTACCATGCATTTAGCCTCACACCATGATTTGCACACAGCTAAAAGACATGATAACAAACAGAACACAATTAAATGAAAACTTAAATGTTGAAAGTTTCTTACCTAGTGATTATGATATAGTGTAAATGACCACATATAAAATCTTTTCTGGGAAGATGAAAGTTTTCACTGTAAAATCCAGATACATAAATATGTCCAAAATTTTCTGATTATTATTCAGAGCTTATCCGTAGGAGGCAGATGTGCATCCATGGATGTAAAGTCTGAAATATCAGACCAGCTGAAGCAGTCAATAAATGGAATGGAACATCTGGCCAGCTAACAGCTATTCAAATAGTATACCAAGTTTGTACACACTTTATTACAACCAATAATTGCTGTGAAGTCAATAAGTATGTCTAAAAGATATCAAAACATTACATGGACCTAACTGTCTTAGATTTTTTTAAAGATGCTTTTCTGTATCACTTTCAGAGTTTTGACCTTCTCTATTGATTAAGTAGCAATTTTGTCTGGACAGTGATTGAATTATTTAATCACACCTGTCTAAAGTGATCAAGAGTATATGGAATAAAAGGCAGACGTCATGTGATTTACAATCCAAATTACTTGCTTGCTGTAGCTTTTATTAAATAATACAAAATAAAAATTAAATTAAATGGTGACTAAATTGCAAACATGGAATGATAACAATTTAAACTTTTTCATGAGTCATTTAGTTTTAGATTGTTCACATATGTGTCAGCACTCCGTGGTCTTTTCCTTTTTCTTGATTTGCCAATAATCTTTATGATTTAAGACTTGTCCAGATGGGTGAGAATAAGCACATGGTTTTAATATTTTTATACCCACTGTTAAAGGTGATTTTTTTAATAAAAAAAAACATTTCCAGATCCATGCCCAATATACCTTTTATTCCAATGCTCCTGTCCCCATGGGCCAGGGTAATCAAGAGCAACATCCCTTCATGGCACTACCAGGCCCTCATCACTCTTCTCTGCTCTGTTCTTCACCCTTGTTAACCCATCCTTTTTCTGTGTCCCCATGTATACCCAGCCACTTTCTCCCCAGAAAAGAGCCTTGTTCTTTGAAGATATTTGCCGCTCCTTTGACCCACCCAGCCACTTACACACACACCCCTGATCACTTTAATAAGTCAGGAAGGGCAAGGATCCAGAATGCATATGGTGGTTTTCACCACTCAAAGGATCCTGTCCACATCTTTAGGTTGCAAAATCTAGCATCCATTAGCATATGACAAGCAAGGGGTCAAAGGTAACATCCACAGGACCCATGTCAACTACAGTGTCTAAGCCAGAGCAGATCTGAGTGATTTTACCTGCAATGTGTCGAGCAAATTCTTCACAGTGGGCTGATGAGTGGTCCATGTTGTAGCAGGCCCCTGACCGGTCAAAACAGATGTATTGGACTCTGTGCACATGCAATGGTAGCAAAAAACCTTTGTTTGTTGTTGCCACTGCCATGGACTTGGCCTTCTAATGAGTTTTAGCTTGTGTTTTATTGGACCTCCTCCAAGTTTCCCATTACCATCATTTTAGTCTTTGTTCAGCTTGTTTCGTCACTTATAGCTCCCTAGTAAGTCATAGGGCCATTTTAGTTCCATTAAATGGGAGGTACACTTAGGAACAATTGTATCCTCCACCTTTTCCATTTCCCTATTCCAGAGGTCAACTGGGGCTTTGATAGAATTGATTGCTGAGGGAACAGGAAATTCCACAAGAGCTGCCTGGGAACCATTTGGCTCTACCAGCCTCCTGTAGTGGACCATATTCATTAGATGCCCCAGCCACACAGAATCTCTTGCATTACAGCAAATTTAAACCTCATTATGTAATTATCTGTCCATGCCAATGGAACTACATAGAGTTCCTCCACATCCAGATTGCCACCTTCCTGCCTAATAATAATATTTTTTAAAAAACAGGTCTAGGGGGTTTCCTGCAGCATGGATCAGGCCAGATATCACTTAGGACAGGCCCATATTTGTCATGGAGGACCTGAAGTCCTGATCCTTTCTGACAATGCTATTTCAGCATGGGGACTCTGATGCCACCCCTCTGTTCTGTTGGGTGGGCCGCAAAACAGCAACACAAACTCTTCTGTCCCAGCAAATATACACTCAAAAACCCAACAAACTGGAGGATCTGACACCTAGTGAGGAAGATGACTATTGCAATTCCACATCTCCACCCTGTAGCTATTGCCTGCAGCTGCACAGAGAACTTAGGTGGGCAGAGTTGAGAGAAAGATCAATTCCCTCAACAAGGGAACAAGGTCCCTGTAATATAGGCCAGGTCTGCACACTCACCTTGGATCAAGTCTTGGATGTTATTTTGGTATTCACTGTCCTGGCATTAAGCAACAACGTTTTCAACCCAGGGGCCTGATGCCAAGATTATTCAAGCGATTTGAATTAATGTCAAAAGTAAATAGCAATTTAGATTAAGACAAGCCTCCTATGTATGGTGCTGAGACAGGAAGCTATCAATGATAGCACTGAACGCCTTCTCATCAACAGAGACAAAACAAGAGAGACAAGATACAAGAAGATGCGTTAGGCACTCTCATGTCATACATCACTGGTGACATCATGAACCATGACAGAAGAAACACCCATCAAAAGTGTAGAAAGCACTAATACTTTTGACTACACTGTACAATATCTAGCCAAACTAGCCCAAAACTCATCACAGCAATAGAAGAACAGCAGCAGCAGAGGCTGAACAAAAAGAACTGGAATTACATGCAAATAGATTGCCTGATAATTGGTATAAGCATGAGCATCATTTGAGTATCAGAGAATATACTAGTGCCAGTGTGGACAAACCCACACTTTTTCTTGTATAAAAGGTGTGGCTGTAATTCAGACTGCATCCAGCTTTGTGACTTAGAAACTAAAATTAATATTTTCCATTTCTTTATGCATTTTTTCTTTCTTGAGTAGAAATACACATTGATACCCCAAGCACATATACCTTCAAAGGATTTTGCATGCTGTACAGGACACTTTGAACAGGATAATTTAAAATCTTCAAGGGAGCCCCTTATCTCAGTCTGACTGCAATCATGGGCATGTGTGGTGATGGCATGGAGATCATTTTCAGTGACTTTCCTTGGTTGTAAAGCGCCTTCTCTCAGGAAGACAGGTTGGCCCCTTCCCTACCATTTTTTGACCATAAGAAAAGACTTCTAATTTGAGATGGAATTTTAATAAACAAACACAATTGGGTTTTATTGCTGGATCCTGTACATTTTTTTTCTGCTCATGTGAGTCTCTGTTTTCTTAAGTGTTTTTAAATTGTTCGATTTGCAGTTTTCAAATACTGGTTCATTTTCATTGCCATTTAAAATGTTTTAGCTTATTATATTTCTAACTGTATTTTTAAAACAATTATTTGTGAGCCTCCTTGAGCCTCTGTATCAGGAGAAAGGTGGCATAGAAATAAAAGTAATGTAAAATATGCATGTATGTACAAGTCCCCTAATTGAATTACCCTGATTTGCTAGTTAGAAGCAGGATCAGGAATCATGCCTGTTGCACTGAACAGATGCACAGCTAGCCCCATTCAGTGGTTTACATTGCCATGGTAAAGGACAGCATGCAGCTGAGACCCAAATATGCTAATGCCAATTAACTAATCGCTTTACATGGGCTTCAAAGATGCAGTTTCCTGTTCCTCAGTAGTCCCTTGTCCTTCAAGTGGCAGGACCATATAGGAAATATAGAATTCATGATGCTGAGCAGCTGTGAATGTGTCAAATCCTCAAGCTTCCATGCTGTTGTGTGGATGCAATATATCTCTAAAAGAGAAGCTCTAGACTGTAACAGCAACTTCATTTTTGGAAGGACGGCATGGCTCTCCTGGATAGAACTGGTTGTAAGGAATCAGCCTGTTTCTGTAGTATATTCTTGCTGTTATGTTCCTATTCAGTACCAGCTTTGTGGTATATCAAAGAAAAAAAATTAAGGCATCCTGTTTACAGCTTATCTGTAGCCTTGGGACAGACTAGTTACTACCCATTTCAGATAATGGATATTCTCCTGCAGAGCATGGGGATGAAATGCTATTACACAAATAGGATTTAGCAAGCTCACTGTGATGAACCAAGGGATGACTTTGTGCCACTGGATGCTTGTGTTTTGCGGATGTTCTCTTCCCTGTCCTGTCATGGCATAATGTCGCTTACTTGGGCAGTATGGGATGGAGACCATTTCCCCTCACGTAGGCCAATCTGTAAAGGCCTAAGGAAGCCAACACATACCTACATATTAGCACATGGCAGTTTCTGCATCAGAATTCAGTTAAGTCACTGTCTTCCCTCCCTTACAGGTTGTGCTGGTCAGCCAGCACAAGGGCAGTTACGCTGGCACAAGAGGCTTCTGTCTATTCCAAATTGAGTAAAGCCAATGGATCTCCAACTTAAGCCTGCACTGCCTGTTCCATCTCCCTTCAATATGTAACATTAGGCTTGAGAGATGAGCTGTATAAAAATAGCACCCAAAATGTATTTAAAATCCTGATGCTGCACAGATAGGTTGGCAAAGAGAGAGTGATAAGTGCTAAGAAGCACAGTTTCCTTACATAAATTATAAAACTGCAAATTGCTTTTAATGACATCCATTTCTAATGGAAGCTCATTATGCAATAAGGAAGATTAGTGTGATTAATCTATTTGTTACAAAAAGAATCAGTATTGCTGTTCCATTGCATCTAAGTAGTCATGAGTAAAGATCACAAAAATGAATAGAAATATGCATAAATGTTAGCTGCATTAACATACCATAACCACATGCTATGAGTGTTTCATTTATAAGGCATGATGGGCTACATCTGTGATACTAGCTAACAGCAGAACATACACCATCTGCCCCACTCAGAACATACTGACAAATGTAATTTCAGAATTAGCTAGAAATGTATTTCTCCATGTTCCCAGAAGGATAGCCATGATAGCCTGTTGCAGCAAAACCATCAAAGGGTCCTGTGGTGCCACACAGACAAATTTTATTAGGCATAAGTTTTTGTGGATTGAAGCCCATTGCCTCTGAAGAAGTATGTCCAAAGATGTGGACTGCATTACATGAACATGTCTACCAGATAAAACATGTTAGTCTTAGAGCTAGCCAGGTGGTGAGACTGAGGAGACTAACGCCGAGGGAGGCCCGGAAGGAAAAAACAAGAAACTGGGCCTTCTCGGCGGTGGCTCCTCGTCTCTGGAACAATCTCCCTCCTGAGATTCGCATGGCCCCTTCCCTGGGCATCTTTAAATGCCAATTGAAAACCTGGTTGTTCAAGCAAGCCTTCCCTCCATCCACTGTCTGAATTTTTGTTTCCTGTATTCTTTCCATCTTGGATCATTGTGTTTTTTAGTAATATATTGCCATTTTAAATTGTAAAGTTATATGTTATTTTGTTAGCCGCCCAGAGTAGTCTATATGACTAGATGGGTGGGCTATAAATGTAATAAAGTAAAGTAAAGTTAGAAGTGCCACTCTCTTTTGTACATGTAAGTGAGCAGAAAGCAACTCTGTATACGTATGGGGGGGATCTTTAATTCCCATCAGTTTTCTCACAATTGCAGCTGCCACATGTGCACTAAATGCTGCTCCAGTTGTTCCCCCAGTCCTCAGAAATGCTTTGAATGCAGTGCCAGGGTGGGGTGGGGTGGGGTGGGGTGGGGGCTTCACTGGGAAGCCCAAGAAAGAGGTAACAGTCTGTTTAGGGTGTGTGTGTGTCCTACTTTTATAGAGGACAAAACTTAGATCCCTCTTTGGAGGTAAGCTCTGCTTGAAGGCTGTCTACTGCCTCTGGTTTAAAGAAAAGAGAACCATGAGGGAGCAAGACTTATGATGCTGCCTGCGAAGAGTTAACACATGGACTGAGCAAGCACATAGGTCACCAGGTCATAATCTTCTCCACTGTGGCGAGATGTGTTGTATTATTTTCATTATAGCTATTCTTTTTAGCTATTCTTTCTAAATTTGCATGTATACATATTAACTGAAATCTGCAAATTTAGTACAAATCTCTGTCTTCTTCATCTCATTTTCTTGGCAATGGTCAAATATTTACACCCTTGCTCTGCTTCACAAGAAGCAGACATCATCATATTGTCCTTCGAATACAAGGGAATAGGTTTTTCAGAGAGCAGGAGTCAAAACCAATGTTACAGTGACCTTCCCAAGAGGGTCAGTTCATTTATTCATTCTAGCAAGAGGTTTCCCAGTAAGCTGTAAACTAGGTTTTCTTTCTTTCTTTCTTTCTTTCTTTCTTTCTTTCTTTCTTTCTTTCTTTCTTTCTTTCCTTTCTTTCTTTCTTTCTTTCTTTCTTTCTTTTGTGATTGGTCAGAAGAATATAAGCATGGGCATCATTTGTGCACATACATCATAGTTGAAGGATTTCCCTTTTGGTGAAAAAAAAACTTTTATCCACCTCCTAATTGCAAAGGTAGCATTTCTTCTAGTTCAGCCCTGAAAGAGTATATAATACAACAGCACTTTTGCCTGTTGCTGTTCATTTTACATGACTATTCTTTTGGGTCAAATGGGTATCTTACTATTTTTGAGTTTGTGCCCAGAACAAGATTTTTCCACCCACTTTGCCTTTACCTTTCTTCTGAAGTTTCACTGTTTGCCATACTTTGCTCAGTAGCCCTTTTTGAGACTGGAAGGTGGAGGGCTATCGAGAGTTGAGAAGTATGTTAGAGATGGGAAGGGGGGTGAGGTTGTGTTCCTCTGCCAAGTGCACCCACTGGCTTGTTAGTGCCTCTAGCGCATTTTATTCTCCACCAGAGCATTCAGCTGAGTATCTCACAGCTCTGCAGCATTTCTTTTGAAGCAACCCTTAAGCTGCAGTTTTGGCTGGCTTACACATGCTAGTTTTTAAAATCCTCCTTGGCTGAAACGTTTTGATCAGCTCCAGAATGGAAAAAGAGAAACAGATGAAGAAGCAGGATTCCTTGCTTCTTTCTTTTCTGGAAGAAAACAGTTGATCAGTGCTACGTAGCTTTGTAAATGGGATAAATAAAGGGGATTGGTGGGAAAGAGGAGAGGAACAATGGCAGAGGAAGGTGTGAGGTACTACGGGGAGAAATGTACTCAATTCAGTCCTCTGCTGTGTGGACACTTGCCATGCTCTTTCCTGGGGCAATTACACATTTCCTGTGTGAACAACAACGATTTCAGATGGTACGAAGTGCCAGGTTATGGTCCAGAAACTTGCATCACTCTGGGACAAGCTCCTATATAGTCACTTCCTAATGGGAGCTTAGCTCAATCTAGCTTGCTCTTGCTTGGTAAGTTGGTCAGTTGGGAGATAGCATAGCTTTGCTTGCATCTATGATGTCTTGGGTACATAGCACTGAAAGATTTGCATGTCTGGAGGGATCACATTATAAGAAGATAAAATATGCATTTCCCTGAATTGTGTGATCTGTGTTGAAGAGTACACATGCAGGAGTATTGAAGCAATGTTAACTTCTGGATTCAGCTCTTAAAACATGGAATGACCACATGTCTCCCTTTGTGAATCAATCATGCCCACACTTCTTTTGAAGAAAATAAGAAAACTTGTGTTTATTCGAGAAATAAACTTGAGATAGGAAAAGTGACAGTAGTTCTAAGTAAGTTGGTGATGTCAGGTGCCATGGCTGCTCCTTTTATCTCTAGAGAACAAAAGCATGATGTCTCCTCCTTGGAGGGACAAGAGAGAAGTGCAAGAAGAAAAGAAGTGACATCAGCAACCATTAGAAGAGCAATCTAAGCTGAAAGGAAGATCAGCACATGTCAGAGCAGGTAGTCTAGGAAACTGGAGGGGCTCCTCTCTCTAACCTTCTAATGCAAGAACATGCATCTTCTTAAGTGTAAGTTGAGCTGGACCCACTCACAACAATCTAGCCTTTACTTTTCTGAGATGAAGGTGCCGGTTATTCTCTTTCCCTGATACGTAATTTCTGTGTCTTTGTGTGATGCATAATTGTGCCATAACCAATCTTTTCTCTTCTAAAGATTGTGGGAACATTTGGTGAACTGCTCATTTTATAAACTGCCAGGAACGTCTAACAACACAAAAATGAAAGTTACCTCACATATAGTGTACAGATGTTGCCCACTGACCTTAACTGAAAGGACTTTAAAGTTACAGAAGGGCTTTTATCCTAATTCACTTGAAATGCAGTGCAGTTGTGTTTTGTCCCTCAAGGAAATAAAAGAGGAATGAATGATGCTCTAATCATTTCATCTAATTGTGCATTATGATTGCAAACTCTAAATCAAAACTCCTTCTCACATTTGTATATCGCAGCACGAACAGGCAGGCCTGCTTGAGACATTCTTCGCAACTTCCTGGCCATCAGTTGAAGAGAAAGAATTGACTGGATTAGTTGGATTTGTGTTGGTCTAGCGAAACTCGTCTTGTGTTTTTGTCTTATGGGCTGGTCCACTTTAGCCTGTTTGCACGTACAGATTATTTATTCTCAGTATGGAGAATATAGCTGACATAACACTCTTTCTACTGAAAATGTTTGGGGAAAGTTCTAAAACTCTTTAGGGAAGTATCCTGGGGATCAAGAGCTAAACACTGCAATGAAAACTAGGTATGCTGTCAGTGGTCTTGGTATGTGAGGAGGGCAGAGAATGGAAAACACCCTAGCTGAAATCCAGTGGTAAGTCACAGCCAGAGTAGTCCCATTGAATCAGTGGGGATTTGGTGAGTAACTCGTATGTTCCATTGATTCAGTGGGCCTCACTCTAGCTGCACCTTGCTATTGGATTTCAGCCTCTGAGAGGTGGAATGGAGCAATGGAGGGAAGTGTCTTTTTTCTGTTCTGTTTTGTAATCTGTTGTATACCCTGTATCACTATATATTAGATGCTAGATTTATATTTTTACTTTCATAGCTAATTTAGAATCTATTATATTTTCAGAGTACCAAAACATAAGTATGTCTTCATTCTATTTTTGGTTCTTTGCAAATTTAATTTTTAAAAAATTCAGAAGGGAACTAGGGAATTTTCAGAAGATTATTAGCTTTCTAAAAGCTTTGTAGATAAATCATTTGTTTTACTTGTTACTGCTAATGCTGGAGTTCCAATGTGGACTGCAAAGGAATCAGTACTAAATCTTGTTACTATAAGAGTGTATCCAAGAGCCACCTGACAGAAGTAGGCGGCATTAGTCCCTTCGTAGTAATCTAGCTAGTCAAGCATTATTTTCTCTCTAACCTATGCAGTCCTGCACTGCCAATATGCGGTGACTCATCTGTGGGTTGATGTTTCTAAATAAATATGGGTAGAGGAATTTAACTAGGACAGAAAAAAAAACCTGGCAAGCCTAATGACATCTGGGTTATACCATGTGCTATTTTGATTCATCCTCCAGATGTAAAACAAAACTAAAAGAAAAGAAAAGAAAAGAAAAACCAGTACAATATCACTGTACTGGCAGGAATATATTTCACAGAACTGTACAATTATACAATTGTAGAGCTGGAAGGAGACTCAAAGCAGAAAATCTTCCTTTTACAGTATACCGGTGGCCACGCCTATGCTCTCTGCTGTTTGCTGCCCCTGTTCAATCAGTTTGGAATCACTACTCATGAAGAGGGTCTGGGTCTCTTTTCCAGTCACTCAGAATCTGTGTGCCTGGGGAAAGCCTGATCTCACTTCTGTAGCTCTGAAGACACAGCATGCTTCCTGATAGTCCTCCTTCTTTGTGTCACATTCCTCCACATTCTACCTTCTTGCACTTAGCATTCTTTTAGATTTTGTTGACCTTTTCAAAGGTATATTAAATGTATGAGAACCCACCCAGCCTCTCTGATGCATACACTTGAAAGCTTTATTTATAGGAACATTGGTTATGGAGTGTTGGGAGTGAGGTTTGCAGTGGAATACTGCAAGAAGGAGGTGGTGGTGGTATGCATAAAACTAGGTCATTCCTAAAGTAAACAGAAGTGCCCCACAAAAATAATGTACTGATGCATGCCCCACGTATGTTAAGAAAAATAAAAATATTTATTATATCACCATTTATTGAAGGCAGTACAATAACTGAACACAGTATTTAAAACATGGCATTTAAATCTCTGGAAATTCAACAGAACAAGCTGAAGAGAAGAGAACAGATTCAGTGCTTGGCATATGAGCATATGACAAAAACGGACCCCATGTATTGACTAGCCCTATTCAGGTACTATACTTTAAAAAGTGAAAGGCTGAATGAGTGGTAGAGATGTAGGGATGCATGTAAGCCCCATCCTCACATTCTCACCTCAGCTGGAAACAAGGCAGACTTTTCCATGTTCAGTGTGAAGATGTGCAGACAATAGGCAATCATAAGCACATCCAGGTGAATGCGCTCAATTTGCTCCTTTAACAAAAGTAAAGTCTGCCTTACTTCTGGGTGGGGTAAATCTTACATCTGTGAAGCTGGCCCTCTCCTCCCACCCCACACAGAGCTCTTCTTGGTTTCAGACATAACACTTGAACAAGGCTACTCCTTTTCTGGGACAAAATACACATTGTGTTGTCTGTGTGTTCTGTGCTGTCAAGTTGGGACAGACCTATAGTAACCCTAATAGTACCCAGCCTGGTTTTTTTTTTTTGGGGGGGGAGCAATGTGTAGCCTGCATAATTAAATTGTAAACTGCCTGGAGAGTGCTTTAAGCACTATGGGGTGATATAGAAGCACACACTTTCAAGATAAGTGAGATATTGAAGGAGTAGCTTTACCAGTTCCACTCCCCCAGTGAGTTTTGGCTTTGTGTGATTTATCATTTTTGAAGAAATAGCTGAGATGGGGGAGAGATTGAGACAAACTGGGGAAAATGGGGTGAGGAGCATGGGGATTTAACCCTTTGCACTCACCATGATCCCACTCAGACAATCCCTCCCTCTGCTTACAGTTGCTATTTGCAGTGATAGCCTTTCCGTTACAGTGAACAGCAGACAAAGATGGAGAATTGGAGAAGAGTTTTCACTGGAGATTTGAAATCCCTTCCTTTCTAAATTCCAGGCTGGACCATGGTGGAGATGAAAGTTAATCCCATACTTCTGCTGCCACATAATGCCCTTGATTCAAGCTGCAACTTGTCTGGTGGGGTGAGTGAGTGGGATGTACCACAATTGGCTTCTATGTGAATAATGTCACACTGAACAAAGGAACAGATGAGATGCCAGCTTTGCAGTTGGAAGTGGAAGTCTTTGGAAGGACAACATTTTATCTCCTTCTAATTGTAAAGCTGGTGTCTCATTTATTTCCACCTTCATTTGTTTGGCTCTAAGCCTCAACACTGAACATTTCATTTAAAAAGACAGGAAACAATCCTGCTCCTCACATGTAGAGCCCACTGATTCCAATAAGACAGTTACATGTCACATAAAGATTGTTTTTTATTTTAAAAGACTTTCCCAACAATAGATCACTGGAAGGGGGCACTTTAAAAGAGGGGGAAAGCAAGCCTAGGCACTCGATCTTTTCATGGTCATCTGCAATAGAAACAGTTCAGGTGTGATGCAGTGGATACATTCACAGGCTATGACCCAGGAGACCTAGGTTCAAATCCCTGCCCAACCATAAAAACTCACCAGAAGTTTTCAATGGTAAATATCTCACATATCTTGAAAACCATATTAGAGTTGCCGTATGTCCAATGAGATTTGATGGCCCATCACAACAGAAAACCTAATTTCAATGGCTGCTCCCTAAATGCCAGTTGGGAAAGTCAAAAGCAGATGTTTTATCAGCAGAAGCAAATGGAAATCTGACAGGGTTCAACAGGACCTGCTCCCAAATAACTGTGCATATGTGACCCCTATGGACTAATCTGTTCAGCCCAGTGAGTGAGGAAATCTTAGGAGGGGGCTATGATTCAAAATTCCAGTTGAGAGAGTGAGAGCTGGAGAAGGCAGGGACTGCTATTTCTCTGGAAGATGATATAAGCTCATGCCATCTTGATCTAGGTTGTAGAATTTCAATGTGTTTGTGCAGGAGGGGCACTGGGAGGGTGAATCCATGTAGAGATATTATGTATTTATATCTGAATTTGTATTTTCTTTCAGGGCCTCAAAGATTGTACACCCAGAGCTATTTCCTTTGTGCTGTGGTTTTTCTGCCTACGGCAATAAAGATATCTACAACTTTGTTCCTGACCATTTTTGCTTCAAAGAGACATCTACACTATTTCATTTTGCTCACAAGCAACTCATAGAGATGGTGAATGGAACAAAAGGGTATATATTTTGTAACTTCCTGTTTGGGTTGTGTTTCCATTACTGTTGTTGTTGTTTTATGTGAGAAAAAGAAGAGAATTCATCCATTGTATCTGCAATACTCACAAGAAAAAGACAGCCACACAGAACCCAGAGAGTTTTATCAAACTGGCACCCAGCATGATAATACAATGAGCTTTGTAAAAATGTGATCCCCCCCCCCAAAAAAAATAACAAAACAACAACAATGAGAGAAATGCAGGCCAAAACTGGATGCTACAAATTGTACACCCTGAGTTTCATTCTCCAACATTGTAGCAGAGCATAAGTGGCTTGTAGGAAAAATGAGGTATGCAAATTTTCTTTGAAACAAATGGATCAGAAACAAATTCCCAGGTACTATCTTTATCACTCCAGGCAGGAGACTGACAACACAAAGGAAATAGCTCAAGGTGTGCAATCTTTAATGCCCTAAATAAAATACACATACAATCATCTCAGTTCATGGATTCACCCTTCCTTCTTGCACAAACATACTGAAATTCTGCTACCTATACCAAGGTGCCACGGGCCAATATAATACTCTAGGGCAGTGGTCCCCAACCTTGGGCCTCCAGATGTTCTTGGACTTGAACTCCCAGCAAAGGTGGTGGTGAAGGCTTCTGGGAGTTGTAGTCCAAGAACATCTGGAGGCCCAAGGTTGGGGACCACTGCTCTAGGGGAATAGTGGCTCCTGTCCTTTCCAGTTCTCCTTCTCTTTTTTTCTACTAGAATTTTGAATCACAGCCCTGTCCTAAGACTTTCCCATTCATTGCACTGAACCAATTAGTTCTTAGGGGTTATATATACAGCTGTCGCCTCAAACATTTCAGATCAAACTTTCTCATGAATTGGTTTTGTTTGTTTGTTTTGGCCACAGGACACAACAAAGGCAACATAACAACAATGGCAAAAGCCTCCAATCAAATAAAATGCACATTTCACATTTACAGAGCCAACATATAACTATCTACATTCCTTGTCTAGCTTACAATCAACTGGGAAAAAAAATCTCTGCAAGATCTCACAACTGGTGCTGCTTAACGCCAGGTCTGTATCCAATAAATCCCAGATTATTCAAGACCTTATCCTGGAGGAGGATGCAGACCTGGCATGCATAACTGATACTTGGATGGGCGGGGAAGGGGGTGTTCCCCTGACCCTCACCTGCCCTCCAGGTTATGCAGTCCAGCACCAGGGTAGACTGGAGGGGTGGGGGGGAGTAGCCATTGTATATAAAAACACTCTAGAGGTTGTTAGGCGCTCCGCGGTGGTGACACCAGGTCTTGAGGCCCTTCACGTGTCGATTGGGGCCAGGGATGGTATTGGGATCTTGCTGAGTTACCGTGCTCCCCGCGGCCCAGCCATTTCCTTACCGGAGCTGGCAGACTTCATCTCTGCGGCACTGTTGGAATCCCCGAGGCTTTTGGTCTTGGGTGATTTCAACATCCATGCGGAGGCGGAGGTTTCCAGTCCTGCTCTTGAGTTCTTGGAAACCATGGCTTCCTTGGACATGTCCTAACATGTCAACGGCCCCACCCACATAGGCGGCCACACCTTAGACCTGGTGTTCTCCCCCGAGTGGAAAGAGTGTGGTCTGGTGGTGACTGACTTTGTGTCAGTCCCCTTGTCATCGTCGGATCATCGCCTAATTAAATATAACCTCTCAGTGGTTCTCCCTCCTTGCAGGGAGCAAGGACCTATTTTAATGGTCCGCCCTCAAAGGCTACTGGATCCTATAGGATTCCAGGATTCCATGAGAGGGATTCCGGCTGATCTGACTGGCGCTCCTGTTGAGGCTCTGGTTGATGGCTGGCTTGCCGCCGCTACCAGGGCTGTTAACACGATCGCTCCTAAACGCCCTCTCCGTTGCAGAGCTCGTCCAGCACCCTGGTTTAACCAGCAGCTGGGAGCTATGAAGCAGAACAGGAGAAGGCTAGAGTGCAATTGGAGACGGAACCCGACAGAATATAATCGGAATGCTGTCAGGATTGCGACTAACCATTACCTTACTAAGGTGAGGGTGGCTAGTCGAGCTCACTTCGCTGTCCAGATAAGCAAAGCTTCAAATCAGCAGGCGGAACTTTTCCATATAGTCCGCGATCTATCCGGAATTGGTCTAAGTGATAGGCCTCCTACTAGTATCTCACCTGACCAATTTGCGGCATTTTTAAAATCTAAAGTGGAGGCCATCTGCCGGGAGCTCTCTCCTTTTTTGAACACAGTAGATTGAGCAGAGACGTCCAGCGCTCCGCCTTGCCCGATGAGACTTGATCTCTTTCAGCCTGTGACGCCAGATATGGTGGACAAGGTGCTTGACTGCTGTCGTGCCACCACCTCCTCACTTGACCCTTGCCCGGCCTGGCTAATCAAAGCAGCCAGGCCTACAACAACCGAATGGGCCACTGAAATAATTAATGGGTCTCTCCAGGAGGGCAAGGTTCCCCTTGCCTTCAAGGAGACACTCATTAGGCCAATTAGGAAGAAACCAAATTTGGCGGCGGACGATATTGGCAATTATAGGCCCGTCGCCAATGTTTCTTTCCTTGGTAAAGTGGTAGAGAGGGTGGTGGCTGACCAGCTTCAGGCACTTCTGGATGAAACCAACGCCCTGGATCCATTTCAGTCTGGCTTCAGGCCGTGTCACGGTACGGAAACAGCATTGTTGCCCTGTTTGATGACCTCCTGAGGGAGGCCGACAGGGGCAAAATGTCTCTGTTGGTCCTTCTCGATATCTCAGCCGCCTTCGATACCATTGACCATGGTATCCTCCTGGGGAGGCTCTCCGAACTGGGAATCGGTGGTCTGGCATTAGCCTGGCTCCAATCCTTCTTGGAGGACCGTCTCCAGAGAGTACAGCTTGGTGACAGTGTATCGGCTCCGTGGAATCTCAATTGTGGGGTTCCGTAGGGCTTGATTATCTCCCCAATGCTGTTTAATATCTACATGAGGCCTCTGGGTCAGGTCATCAGGGGGTGTGGGGCTTCGTGTCATCAGTACGCTGATGACACCCAGCTCTACATCTCCTTTTCTCCTACAACAGTGGATGCCATTCCGTCCCTTCAGCGCTGTCTGGATGCCATACTGGGATGGATGCAGGCGAATGGTCTGAGGCTGAACCCGGACAACACGGAGGTCCTAAGGGTGGGTGGCCCAGACATTGGTGGTTTGGGAAACTCCCTCACTTTTGGGGTGTGTGTGACTCTCACCACAAAGACTGAGGTTCGCAGCTTGGGGGTACATCTTGATCTGGTGCTTACCATGGAAACTCAGGTAGCGTCAGTGGTCCGCACCGCCTACTTCCATCTTTGGCGGATCGCCCAGCTGTGTCTCTATCTTGATGTTGGGGCGCTCACCACTCTGGTCCATGCGCTTGTAGTCTCGAGATTAGACTACTGTAATGCGCTCTACGTGGGGCTACCTTTGAGATTGATGCGGAAGCTTCAAATGGTGCAGAATGCGGCAGCCAGACTTGTTACTGGGGTGAGAAAACATCAACATATCTCCCCCACTCTGGCAGCCTTGCATTGGCTACCTGTTCGTTTCCACATTGATTTCAAAGTATTAATGATGACATATAAAGCCCTAAATGGTTTATTTATTTATTTATTTGTTTGTTTGTTTGTTTGTTTAACTTATATGCCGCCCACACTACCCAAAGGTCTCTGGGTGGCTTACAACAATTAAAATACAATAAAAAGATAAGACAATTAAAATACAATTAAAATATATACTCTAAAAATTGCCATCAGGACCCACAGTTGATATTATTTCAATTAAAAGCCTTCTGGAACAGGAAGGTTTTGACCTGGCGCCAAAATGTCATCAGCGTCGGCACCAGATGAATCTCAATTGGGAGGACATTCCATAGTCTGGGGGCAGCTGCCAAAAAGGCCCTTTGTCTACAAGCCATCCCTCTTACCTCCTTGAGGGATGGCTCTTTCAAAAGGGCCCCCTGGCTAGATCTTAACTGCTGGGTAGGTTCATATGGAAGGAGGCGGTCCTTCAGGTATCCAGGGCCCAAGCCGTTTAGGGCTTTATATGTCAAAACAAGCACTTTGAATTTGGCCCGGGCAGCAACTGGTAGCCAATGTAATTTAAACAGAATTGGCTTGATGTGTTCCCTAGCGGCCCCACCACTCACCAGCCGCGCAGCTCAATTCTGGACCAGTTGCAGTCGCCGGACCGTCTTCAAAGGCAGCCCCACGTACAGCGCATTGCAGTAATCTATGCAAGATGTTACCAGTGCGTGTGTAACTGTCATGAGACTCCGCTCGTCCAGGTAGGGCCGTAGCTGGTATAATTTCCGCAGCTGAAGGAAGGCGCCCCTGGCCACCGAGTCCACCTGGGCTTCCAGAGTTAGACTGGGGTCCAGGAGCACCCCCAGGCTGCGGACCCTGCCCCTTAGGGGGAGTGTAACCCCATTCAGGGCAGGGAAATGGCCCTCCAGCCTGTCCGGCGAAGCACCCACTAACGGCACTTCCGTCTTCTCTGGATTGAGTTTCAATTTATTAACCCTCATCCAGTCCATTATCAGGTCCAGACACGAGTTCAGTACAGAAACCGCCTCACCTGGATTGGTGGAAAACAAGAGGTAGAGCTGAGTATCGTCAGCATATTGCTGACTCCTCAGCCCAAACCTCCTGATGACCTCTCCCAGCGGTTTCATGTAGATGTTAAACAGCATGGGGGACAGTATCGAGCCCTGAGGAACCCCATGACATAAACGCCATGGGACAGAGCAACTGTCCCCCAGCACCACCCTCTGGACACGGTCAGCTAGGAAGGAGCGGAACCACCGTAAAGCGGTGCCCCGAACTCCCAACCCAGCCAGCCTATCCAAAAGGACACCATGGTCATTGGTGTTGAAAGCCGCTGAGAGGTCCAGGAGTATCAACAGGGTCACACTCGATTGAAATGGATCCAGAAAATTCGTTTCATCCAGCAGCGCCTGGAGTTGTCCGGCCACAACCCGCTCCAACACTTTGCCCAAATAAGGGAGGTTCGCCACTGGTCGGTAGTTAACCACCAGCCTTGGGTCCAGGTTAGGCTTTTTTAGGAGTGGCCGAATTACCGCCTCTTTCAAGGCAGTAGGGACCACTCCCTCTCTCAAGGAGGCGTTCACGGCCTCCTGGACCCAGGTGCGAACCCCCCTGGCAGATCTTCCAATTAGCCAAGGGGCAAGGGGCAAGCGGAGTGGTGGTAGAATGGACAGATCCAAGCACCCTGTCCACATCCTCAGGTCTCAACAATTGAAACTCATCCATTAATACTTGAGCTAAGCACGGCACACTGGACACATCCTCTGATTCTGCAGTAACGGTGGAGTCCAACCCACTGCGAATCTGAGCAATTTTCCCCTCAAAATGAATGGCAAACTTGTCACAGCGAGCTGATGAGCAGTCCGGGACCTCCACCGGATTTCCCGGTTGAAGAAGATCCTGGACCACCCGAAACAGCTCTGCTGGACGACATTCTGAGGAAGCAATACGGCTGGAGAAATATTGCTGTTTCGCCAGCCGTATTGCCACAAAATAGGCCCGATAATGGGCTCTAAGTCGTGTTCGATCGGACTCCCAGTGGGATTTCCTCCACCTGCGCTTCAGCAGTCTCCCCTCTCGCTTCATCGCCCGCAGTTCAGAAGTATACCAAGGAGCTGTCTGGGCTCTGCGTGCAGGGAGAGGGTGCTTAGGCGCAATCATGTCAACCGCCTGGGTCATCTCCCTATTCCATAGGGTGACCTGAGCTTCGACAGGAGCGCCGACCATATCAGACGGATAATCCCCCAGAGCGTTCAGGAAACCATCTGGATCCATTAGTCTCCGAGGGCGGATCATCTTAATAGATCCCCCACCCTTGCAGAGGGGAGAAGAAGCTAATAGACTAAACTTGACCAGGAAGTGGTCTGACCATGACAATGGGGTCACAACCAGCCCCTCCACATCCAAACCACCATCTTCCAGTCCCGTTGAGAAAACCAGGTCCAAGGTATGGCCCTTCTCATACGTCGGGCCGATGACACATTGAGACAGCCCCATGGTTGTCATGGTGGCCATGAAGTCCTGAGCCACCCCAGTCAAGGCAGCCTCGGCATGGATGTTGAGGTCCCCCAGCACCAACAGCCTGGGAGTTCTCAACACCAGGTCCGAGATTACCTCCGTCAGCTCAGGCAGGGAGACTGTTGGTACGCAGCAGGGTGGGCGGTACACCAACAGAATCCCCAATCTGTCTCGTAAGCCCAACACACAATACAGGCCCTCAAGACCTCCTCTCAAAGGGATAGGAAGCCTGGTCAAGGAGATAGAACTCGTATAGACTATAGCAACTCCCCCTCCCCGACCCTCCGAGCGACATTGGTGCTGGACCGAGTACCCAGGTGGACACAGCTGGGAGAGGGGAACACCACGCTCCTCTCCCACCCAGGTCTCAGTAATGCACTCCAGGTCAGCACCCTCATCCAGAATTACATCATGGATGAGGGCAGTCTTATTTTGTACTGACCTAGCATTCATCAACAGCACCGTGTAGCTCGAGGGTTTGCTGATATGGTCACCTGATACCATCTGGTTGGGGGTAGGACTAGAAGAGGGGATAGATGTAAGATATCTAACCTCTCTTCTCCTACGTGGGCATGTTCTACCCCCACTGCCATTCCTTCCGCTACCCAGCACCACCTCAATGGCTGCCCTCTCCAATGCCCTCCCTCCTTCCTGTTCCCTCAAATCCACTGTGGGTCTCTCTTAATTGATGGCAATTAATAATCACAATTTAAAACAAAAACAAAACAAAAAACCCTTCTAAAGCCCCTTCTCCCCCCCAGCCAGGTGGCTGATGTTGAGGAGGGGGTGGGGCAGCCAGGAGTGGCAGGGCCCAGTCCTGCAAAGCAGAAGGAGACTGAGCCGGCTCCCTTGGGAAAAGCTGGCAGCCGGCAGCAACCCAACCACAGTCCCATTGTCTCTCACACAATGACTTGTAGAAGGCAGATGGTTTTCGGTTCCCCTGAGCACAGGAATGCTGGTCCGGTAGGGCCCTGAGAGGAGCTCCGGCTTAAAAGCCTTCTCTCCCCCTGAGTCAGGTGGCTGATGTTGGGAAGGGGGTGAGGCAACCAGGAGTAGCAGGGCCCAGTCCTGCAAAGCGGAGGGAGATTGAGCCAGGCTCCCTTGGCAAAAGCTGGCAGCCGGCAACAGCCCAACCACAGTCCCACTGTCTCTCACAGTGGGACTGTGTCTCACATATTGAGGTTTAGGACCTCAATATCTGGCAGAACGCCTTCTCCCACCTAGATCTACCCGTATCACTTGCTCTAGCCAGGAGGGGCGGCTGAGGGGCCTAACGCCGAGGGAGGCCCGAAGAGAAAGAACAAGAAAGCGGGCCTTCTCGGCAGTGGCCCCTCGGCTCTGGAACAATCTCCCCCCAGATATTTGTCTGGCTCCCTCACTGGGCGTTTTTAAGAGCCAACTCAAGACCTGGCTCTTCAGACAGGCCTTCCCTCCTGTCGATACCTAACTTATTTCACCATCTTCTAGTGTATTAATATTGTTGTTTTTAATTTTAATATTGTTGTTAGCCGCCCAGAGTAGACTTCGGTCTAAATGGGCGGGATATAAATTAAATAAATAGATAAAAATAAATAAACTGCCAAATCAAAGTTGACTGCATTCAGCATGACCTCTTTGTTTCTGTTGGTTTTTGAAAGACAGACCAATAATCATGTTGCTCCAATAAGTAAGAAAGAAACATCTGGCTCTCGTTTCAGTTGTTGAAGAATATGACAGTGAGAAATGTCATCATTTCTACATCTACAGAATCTTGAATTATAGGGTATATTGTGATATTTCCCATCAACAGCCTCTGATAGTATTAATTGGAACTATTTGAAGCCCAGTACAACTCTGGACTATTGTGGAGTTTGAGGCAAGTGAACAATTTTGGGTATAAGTAATGTGAAACACCACCACTTCACACTTTTTTCCCTAAAAGGGGGGGGGGACCTTTTTGGCTAAGTGAATTGATAACAATAACCAAAAAAAAAATGAAAAGAAAAAATGCCATCAGCTAACAGTTGGTTTAGTTTCTGAGAGCCATTATGTTTGCTTGAAAGAATATTTTTGCAACTGTTCTTATCTTAGGCAACCTTTTTTTCAGACACCAGCTGCAGTAGAAACTAGGAATGTCCCTCAGATTCAGCTGAAACTTTAATTCCATTTGAAGTCATTCTCATGCTTCCCAAGATGAGCTGGGCTTCTTTCTGAAACAACCAGAAACAAAGCTGGGTCTATGCAAACTTCAGGAGAGCTTCAGAAAACATGAGAGTCAGTCTGCAAAAGTAGCATCTTTTTGGGTTTAGGTTCTCTGAAAACACTGAGGGCTAAAGCAGCCAATACAGTTAAATTGTCATTAGAAGCAGAATTGCCTTAAGACAGGGGTCTCAAACTCAATTTACCTGGGGGCCGCTGGAGGCAGAGTCTGGGTGAGGCTGGGTCGCATCAGATTTTCCGCCAAGCGGAGCTAGAGCCCGAGGAAGCCGCCCAGGAGTTTCCTTAGTCCTCCTCCGAGGAGGAGGAGGAGGAGCGCGCGAGCCCTCGTCGCCGGCCACAACCCCCTCCGGCTCGTTCTTCACTACCACCACCACCACCACCAGCAGCAGGACGAAGAAGCGGAGAAGGGAGGGAGCGCCGGCGACCGCCTAGCCGGGGGGGGGGAGGAGGGCACGACATTTTAAAAAAAACCCTCACAGAATTCGCCTTGCCAAAGGAGAAAAGACCCCACCAGTACCCATGAAATTAAACAGAACGGGGCGGGGGGCCCCACAGGTGCACGCGTGCACGTACGCACACAAACACACACACACACACACGGAGGTCCGGCAACCTTCCTCTGAAGGCCCCCTCTCAAAAAAATGCGCACTCAGCAGCAGCAGCTACCCCCACCACAACAGAGGAGCCAACTTTGCGAGGCGAGCCCAGGCAGCCTCCAGAGCCGAGGCGGCTGAAGCAGGATGAAGAGGAGGAGGAGGAAGCACCGCTGGGTGCTGAGGCAGCCGCTGGCCGGGCTGGTGCTAGGGGTGCCGAGAGAGAAAGAGAGCCAGAGAGCCGCTTCCCTGGAAGAGGCGGCGGCGGCAGCAGCTGCTGTTGGCGGCTTGGAGGCGCTCTTCGAAGACGGGCCGGGAGCGAGCTCCACTCTCAGGCATCGCTCGGCGGCGTCTCGGGCGCTCGGGGAAAAGGGCCGGCGGCGCGCCTTGCTCGCCGGCTCTCCCCCAAGACAGCGCCTCTTGCACCCTCCATCTGGAACTGCAGCCTGCCAGCCGGCAGACAGGCGGGCTGGCTGGCAGGCTGCAGTTCCGGATGGAGGGTGCAAGAGGCGCTGTCTTGGGAGAGAGCCGGCGAGCGACACGAGGCTTTTTTTGACTCTTTACAACAGAGGACGCGTGGGCACTTCAGGGGGGCAGGCAAGGCGGGGGCCACAAAATATCATCCGGCGGGCCGCAAATGGCCCGCGGGCCGCGTGTTTGAGACCCCTGCCTTAAGAGGAAAAGACTGCCTGTTTATTCTAACACAAGCCAGCCTAAATTCACATTTGGCAAATCAGCCTGCTTTTCCTTTGTAATTTGTCAGCTAGCCTCACACCACTCCTGTGCTTTTCCCTATGAGAACTGCCACACAAAACTTCTCTCCAGTGGCACCTGGCCTGAAAATATTCAGATATCTTCAATTTCTCACTTTTTCCCTGTCATACCTGAAGTTCTTTCTCTATCCCAAGAGCTACCTGATCTACTATGGAATTCCTTCTTGCAGTCTTCAATGTACATTCTTGCCTTACAATAAATTCTGTAACTGGTCCAATCCTTAGGACTTTATCAAGTGTATCTCTTTTGCTGTCCAGACATTTTTTTAAAAAAACAACAACGCCTCACTGCAATGGTTTTAGACTCCTTTAAAGTTAGGTTGACTGTCCATCCAATAAGCAACCCTTCTCTCACTTCCAGCTTTCCAACGGTACATTCTATAGCCAGCTTACATTTGACCAAAGATGCAAAAACAATTTATTTAAGCTGTTCTTGATCACACTGAATGCATACTGCTGCTTTTTTTTTTTAATCACTTAACTCTCACTTTAACATTTATTGACTAACCAGGTATTTTCCAATTGTTGTTGTTTAGTCGTTTAGTCGTGTCCGACTCTTCGTGACCCCATGGACCAGAGCATGCCAGGCCCTCCTGTCTTCCACTGCCTCCCGGAGTTGGATCAAAATTTTCCAATACCTGTTTGCTAACCAACAGTTACAAAAATTTCAAACAACACAGAGTGGGTGGGTAGGAGAAGCTCCAGGAATTAAGATTGATCTGGGGTTGCAGGCAACAGTTTTAAAATCCCCAGTGGACTGGATGTGATATCTCAACACCTCTGGTCTGCCTGAGAAACTCTTGCACATCTGCCATTGCCATTGAATGATTTAAAAATCCAGTCTAGGAACAGCTCACCACAATGCAGTGAGACCCAGAAGGAAAGATGGCACCTGCCATGACACCTCTGCCAACAATACATGCCCCCCAGGTGAGTTCAAGAACTGGCACTTTAGTGCAGACCAACATCCTTCTGGTCTGTGCAGAAGGCTTACCATTTGCCACCCAAGCCTTCTGCTAGCGTGGTTAAGGTGGGCATGTAGCTTTGGATAGATGTTAGCTGCTGTCTCTGTAGCCTTCACTCACAGCCCCTGCCCATTGACCATTACTGTCACTCTCAGCACCAATCACTGCTATTACCTTTCCCTGGTTTGCTTAAAATAGTAAATCTTCCAAGCCTGCTGCCCTTTGCATGATTTTTGCCTCACAATGAACTGAGAGTGGTATGTCCTTTTCCAAAAATGCCTTTCAAATAAAAAGGTTGCTCTTATGCAAAAATCACCATGCATATTGATCTGAAGCTTTGACAACCTTGAATTCCTCTGAACATGGAACAGTCCCTGCAATCATTTCCGACATGCTAAGAAACAATAATGTGATTGAAAGTTCCAGAGTTTTTAAAGCAAACTTTCAAAGACCCATAGCATGAAACTTCTCATTGTTTTGGAAACCATAATCTTCTCCTAAGTGGTTACTATGCCTTCACATGATCCAGAGGACAAATATTAACAACCATTTGTTTATTTCCAGTTAAAGTCAGCTGGAGACATGGTTTTCTGTATCTGATGTTGATTACCCATTTCAAATCAGATGGTCTCCTGGATATAACACTCCAGGCTAAATTGGGCTATTTTCTGAACTACCAAATCGGAGTCCATACCATGTTGATAATTGGTGCATACCCCTAATGTAAACTAGCCATTAAATGTTTAGGATTATAGGAGCACTTAATTAAAGTAGCAACATTTTCATTTCACCTCTTCATGTGACTCTCATCTTTTATAACCAGAGAAATGTGGAAATCGAGCAATGATCAAAGATAGAACACTTGGCTATACCACATACTTTATCCAACTTATTTGAAAACATCTCATCAATCTTGTATGTGTTTGAATAAGAGCCAGGAGTGAGATCCTCTTAAGCCAATAATCTATGTTTTAAACAAACAAGGAAAAATTAATTTTGTAAAACTGTTAGTCTTGGGTAGCTAGAACATTAAGACTGCATAATTCCCTGGAGTATAGTAAAACAAACAGTGATGGAAGGTTATCCTAACTTAAGAACTGAACAATTTATGCAGTAAAATATGTTTTGTAGCTGAAGAAAAACATATATCACAATTTGCTGTTACTCCATACAGTTGTACAATCCATTTAACTGCATTAGTTTGTATTCTTATAATAAAAGTACTGATAATACAAGAGGACACACTGAGTCTGTTCACTAGGACATTCAAAACCTATAATTTCCATCTGAAAATTAAATCTACAAACTAGATAGAATAGCATATAATATATATTTACTGGGATTATATAAAATAGAAGACAATTTTAAAGGACATTTTGGTCAGCATATTACAGAGAAAGCTAAACAGTCAATATTCCTTGTTCCCCATGTTTATTTTCTATAAATTTGTT
Source organism: Intellagama lesueurii (assembly GCA_037013535.1). Taxonomy (NCBI): domain Eukaryota; kingdom Metazoa; phylum Chordata; class Lepidosauria; order Squamata; family Agamidae; genus Intellagama; species Intellagama lesueurii. The sequence goes on along the minus strand of JBAJHW010000001.1, from coordinate 282,579,797 downwards.
TTGAATCAATTAAATATATGTCTAACCAATAGCAATTTTATTAAATGCAACAAAAGCATTTCTCTACCACTGTGCCTCCACATAACGCTCCATATCTGTAGATCCAACTGTGCTGCCTGTCTTCTGCCAAATTCCTTTGTGAACACAGGAGACGAAGATACTCTTGGAATGCTAACGGGGAAACCCTTTGATGAGACTGAAAATCTTTCTCTAGGACTTGAGTTAGAGAAAACAAAGCTTGTTTGAACTGTGCAGATCGTAGTGCCTTGGTGAGATCAACACCCAGGAGATCCCATCTGTAACCTACTCACACTTATGTCCTTATTTATAACCCTCTTCCCAGACGATTGAAAAGCTGCTTATTTTCTCCTGGTAATTTTATAACCCTGACTGAATAAAAATCATTTACACACTTACCAAACCTAGCTACGTGCAATGGCCAAAATATTCTTGCTAGTGCCAGCTAGTCTAGGCCCAATTCTTGAATGGTAAGTGAACACTTACATCAATCTCCTTGATTCGAGGGACTAGTAAATGAAACTAGGTCATTGGCCACTTGTAACAGGCAGAATATTGGCCTTCCTCCCCTGCCTTTGTTTGTGAAGGCAGACTGCAAGAAGCTGCCATTTCTGCTCGCATCCAAATGCATTAGGAAGGAGACTGAAATCCAGTACCTCTGAGGTATTATCTTAAAGGCTGTTTGTTCTGTGTGCAGAACCTGCTAGAGAGGTAAAACCGAAGAATCTCAGTGTGTGGCTGACATGGTATAAGGAGCAGAGCTTTAGATTTGTAGGGCATTGAGGGACATTGTAGGATACGTTGGAACAGTACAACTTAAATGTGGATTCCAAGAGCTCACAACATTTTCCCACATTACTGTTGCCAACATGCACTGTGACAGTTATTTCCTCCCCAGCACTATGTACCAAAATACGTAGATGGCACATAATGTCCCCAACCTGTGCATCAGAAAGGCAATTCACCTAGTGGTCAATGTGCCAATAACAAACCCAACTATGTACATTTCTAATAATAGACTGTTCACTAATACAAGTTTTCTGTCCATTATCACAGAGGATATCTACTCGTCCACTAAATCATAGGTTCTTAATCTGTGGTCCACAGTCCCCCACATTGCAGGCCTGCAATGTCCTCACAGGTGGTCTGTGAAGGCTTGAAGAAATATTATGATCTTTTAGTTAAGAAAGAAAGAAAGAAAGAAAGAAAGAAAGAAAGAAAGAAAGAAAGAAAGAAAGAAAGAAAAGTAAACATAGAAAAAATCTTAATTTCTCTTGCTTGATTGTATAAAACAGCTTTTCTAACCTACCACCTCCATTAAAACAAATAAAAGTAAAAATTGGTTATGAAAATAACCGTTTGATAGCAAATAACTGTTTGCTATTTCTGCACATGGTGAGAACATGCAAGTGAATGATGGTGAGTGGCTAAGAGACAGCATGTGACATTTCTTTCTACTGTGTAGACAGAAGTCACAGGAAGAGAGAGTCAGAGTCAGTCAGTGTTGTTTCTTCTTTGATTTCTGCTAATAAAACAGTTTAGTTATTGTCAGATACAATGACTTTTCAATATTATCGCAGTGAATTTTGTAACAATACATTTTGGCTGAGCCTCAGAATGGATTGCTGGCTGAATCTGAAACATAAAAGAACTGATGCTGTTGATGAGGGTGCATTCTGTTCAAAGCAAAATGAAGCTTCTTCCAGTCATCTTAAAAAGTGTTGCTGCTATAGAAAGGCATATCTGTCAATGAGACAATTCATGAGAAACTTGAAATAAATATTTGATGCACTTTAGGGTTTTAAATCTTGAGTTAGGTCTTGGTTGTCTGTTGCAACAAAATATATTTTAAAGGGGTCTGTGGTAAAGAAAAGGTTAAGAAGCGCTGCACTAAATGATAGGTTCCATCTAAGGGACCATTTATTTCTTTGTTGATATCATGCTTTCCTTCCCCAAGATCTCCATTATCCATGACAATGGAGGAGAGATAAGAGGAAGAAATTTGCAGATTTTTCCATCTGCAAAAACTTTAATCCCAACCTCTAAACTTTAGCCTCCATTTGTTCAGAATCACCTGAGAAAAAAAATCTATGAAACCCAGTCATCTTGCATATTTCTTTCTGAGAAAGTGAATGGTTGGTCAAATCAATTACTAAGCTTCTTGATCCATTCAGCACAGAGACATATGTCACACTGTTACTTCTTTTGGAAATTGGGAAACGAGGCTACATTTATTATTATTTTCAAAGCAATATTTTAAATTCTTTTCAAAAGCGTCGGCAATAATGCAGTATATCCTGTGTCAGTTATTTTCTAGGCAAATTAAGCCTAGAAAATTAAGAATGCATGCCTAGTAAAATATGATTTGTCGCTTACATCTTGAGTTTACTGTTCACACAGCCAGCATGTCCCAGAGAGCTGCATTTAGCTACATACATATAATATACAGTGAGGTATATACTGTATGAGGTACCAGGCTGAGCACATCAGAAATGATGCAAACAAAGGAGACCAACCCTGTCTATACTAAAAAAAGAAAAGTTTTGTATGGGCACCCCTCTTCTTGTGCATTTGCTTCTGCCAATGTTCTAAGACTGTGAAATCTACATAATCTCTTGAAAGTTGGGTGTCCGCACCGAGGGGGATCTAGGAGTGAGGATCTCAGGATTATTTGCTTAAAATGAATTGACAGCCAGCTCTCTCTCTCTCTCTCTCTCTCTCTCTCTCTCTCTCTCTCTCTCTCACACACACACACACACACACACACACACACACACACACACACACACACACACACACACACACACACTGCTCCACTGCCACAGCTTCTGGTGCTTCCTTCCATTTTTCAGAGAGGGGTCACCATCCAACTCCTTCTAAACCCTCAAGATGGACTTCTTCCATCTAAATCTCTTAAATTTTCTCTAGGGCTTTGGCACCCTCTCGTATGTGTTTTGGAAATCTTGATATCACATGCCACACTAATAAGATAGATTTGAAATAAAAAAAATGAATTATTCATTACACTGTATAATTAATTCATTCTATTTTCCTCCCTGTTGTTCCTCAGGGAATATTAAGACTCCCTGCCTGTTTTAATGGCTCCTTTCAATCTTCTCCTAACAGAAATACTCATTTTGAACAGAATGAGAAACATTTTGTATCTACCTGTTACACAGCAACATTTTTAAAACCTTCAAATGCATTTTTTTCCTCAAGCATTAAAAGCCTGAGGCTAGCCTAAAGCATATAGCTCTGGAGAGGGAGGGAAGAATGAGGAAAATTGCCAGTTTCCCCATTTTTCCCGATAACTCAAGCTGTTATCCTACTCACAGTTTAGTTTAATTAAAATCACGGGAACTTTATCAGATCCACATTTGTTGCATTTTCCAGAGAGTAAATATTTAAATGTCTCAGGGGTGGAGGAATAGGATGGGGGTGAAGGAAGCAGGAGAGAAGCTCCCTGAACAAGCGAAAAGGCCTTCCTTTTCAGGCAGGCGTTTAAGCAATAAGTGTCTAGAGAGGATGCTCTGTTTTTTAAAAGATATATTTTTAAAAATGTTTTCAAAATTGTTTATCATCTTGATCAATGTTGAATTGTTTTTTAATATATAGTTTTGTATGGCATATTTAGCTAATTATTATATGATTTTAATTGTTGCAAGCCACCTTAGGTCCCCTATAGGGAGAAAAGAGACATAACACATCTCTTCAGAGAAGCCTTTTAGTTTATGTCATACATTTTTTTTATTCTGTTGTTTGCCATTGTCATTTGGTTTCTTTTGAGGGGGACTGTCTTTTAGTTTATGGATGGGTGTGAGATTGGGTGGTTAATGTTTTATGTTTATGCTTATAAATCACCCGGAAAAGGGGCATGCCACTAGATGAACAGTATAAAAATCTAATAACTTGCTAACTAACTAAATATAAAAGAAAATAACAGAAAATAACAGAACACAGATAAATCAGGAGAAAATGTCTAGCCTAATCTTCCCCCAATGTATTGGTTTTCTAGGTACAGGATTTTTTTGTTTTTCAAAATATATTTCCCATTTCTCGCCCCTTCCTACCTTCCAACTTGGAACCAATCCCCCACGAATATGGGGGATCTTACCATTTTCAAATCACTTCCAGCATTTCTTACAAGTTATTTGTGTGTGGCATTAATGATTTATTTATTTATTTATTTATTAGATTTATACCCCGCCCATCTAGACCGAAGTCTACTCTGGGCGGCTAACAATAAAAAATGGAATAAAAACAATATAATAAAGTAAAAAACAACAATAGTAATGTGGCACAAGATGGGGAAAAGAAAAAAAAATCAAGTGATGACAGGAGGGAAAGCCTGCCTAAAGAGCCAGGTCTTAAGTTTGCTCTTAAAAATACCCAGCGAGGGAGCCAGACAGATCTCTGGGGGCAGACTGTTCCAAAGTCGAGGGGCCACTGCCGAGAAGGCCCGGTTTCTTGTTCTTTCTCTCCGAGCCTCCCTCGGCGTTAGGGATTATAGAGATTCACATGTGGAATTAAGGTTGGGCTGGCCCAGCTTGAAATACTTCCTCGGTTAACTGGGACACCTATCCCTTCAATTTATATACTTTACAACATTGTCGTGAAGTAGACAAAACTGTTGTGCAGTAGGTAAAACCTATTTCACAAGATGGCTGTGAAGTTAAAAGGTCCAACAGTGGGCTCCACAATGGTATGGCATGAAGCAGATGAAAAATAAATGGGAGAAAGAAAGAGAAGCAAAACACCATTGTTCTCTGTCACATGAGTATTTACACATGCATGTTCTAGACGAAGGTTTCCAACCTTGCATTCCTAAGATCTATTGGCCTACAGCTCCCAGGATACCTCACCATTGGCCATGATGGCTGGGACTTCTTGAAAGTGATGTTAAAAAACATCCAGCTACCCAAGGATGGAGATGACTGCTCTAGAGGCAAGATTTGTTTGCTAGTCCCTCCATTTAAAAGATTCCATTTCTAGAAAGCCTGCAAAGCTGGTTGAAAACTGAAGAATGGCCCCCCTAACAACTTTCCCTAATTATATTTAAAACAACAACAACAAAACCCCAGAATTTCTACCCCATCCTTGAGAAGCATTAAGAATCTCTCCCACTCTTGGCAGCTCCTCTTCTCCACATGTATTCAATGTGTATTCCTTTATTTACACTGTGTTTGTTAAGTTTGGGAAACTGCTTGTACCAGACAGAAAAAGTAACTATTTCTCAGTGATGGCAATGACAAGATCCCTGCATATAACATCCTATCACTTTGCCCATCTTTCACAATTCATATGAATTTATTTTATAAAAGACAGTATTCCCTTCTACCAGCCAAATAATAATTTGGAGAAGTGCTATCAGTTCATTCACAAATACGAGATACTTTTAGAAAACTCGCATCTGGATCAGATGTACTTCAAAGAAGAAATGCTATGCAGAGTTATTCTTCTTTGAAGTACAGCTATAAGCACAGACACGTTTAGGAACCCAAACCAGCCTCCAACTCTGCTGTACTTGGAAAAATCCCAGTCAGATGTCTTTTTGGAAAGGGGGGGGGGAAACCTCATTTTAGAAAATTGATGTCTGGATCAGCTGTACTTCAAAGCAGAATGCCTTGTACAGTTTTCTCTCCTTTGAAGTATGGCTAATTCAGACGCGGGCTTTCTTTCTTTTCTTTTCTTTTTTTAAGATGAAGAACTGGCATTCGACCTTACTCATACTCAAGCTGTTCTTCTTTGCTGCCTTTTCATTTTTCTTTCCCTCAACCCATATGAAAAAGTTTTAGACCTTCTGCCTTGCTGTTGTGATGATAATGACAACAATGATGTTATAGTGCCACCTACGTACATGGCACTTAGCAGAAAAAAGTTTTGACAGGTCCCTACTCCAATGGCTTTACAATCTGAAATAAACACAAAGAATACAATGGAACTGAGGAGGGAAAGGGAGGCAAGTATGAACTGGTGAAGACTATGTGATTATTTTAATGGCGGGTTCCTTGGCTTGGATTCCCAGTATGGTGTAGTGGATAGAGTGAGGGACTAGGACATTGGAGAACAGGGTTCAAATCCCCACTCAGCCATGAAAACTCACTGGGGGAGTGGAACTGATAAAACCACTCCTTAAGTATCTCACTTACCTTGAAAACCCTATCAGAGCTGCTATAAGTCAGTTCCAACTTGATGGCACAGAACACACATGCACACCTTGGCTTAGGACTCTTCTAGGTGTGCCTATTGGTGGGGTGCTGTATTTATCAGGTTTATTTTCAAGAATCAAATTATGTAATTCCTGTCTTGTCCTTGATGATTTATTTATTTTTACATTTCTGAACATTTAATACCTCATCAAAGACAGATTGTTTTCCACACTAGTACATTTCAGGTCTGCTGTGATTGCCCCTAGGTGATACTAATTTTACTGCTGAGCATGTTCAGTAAAAGTGCCCAATGGGGCAGGGCACCTTGGCAGGTCCAGAAGCCAATTCTGCCCCAGGATCCACAATACACCACACCCTTTACTAGCACACTTGTCAACAGAATGCAGTGGCAAACCATGCTGCATAATTTCTACAGCAAAGCAAAGACTCTTCTGTGACAATTTTAGTCTCCTTCTGTTTATTTTGTTTATGGTTAATAACTTATAATAGGTAAGTTAGCTAGTTGTGTGAGGAAGTGAACAAGTTGATTGACACGCGAGTGCTGTGTGACAGAATTGTTAAAACAGTTGGGGGCGGGATAATCTGCCTCAACCCAATTTGATTATGATTGGCTGCCTTCTGCAGTCCAGGCTGGAAGGGAATAGAGAATAAAAGAGTGAGTGTTTAGTTTGTTCAGAGAAGATTTTAAAAATTCGGGAAGGACCACACACAGGTTTGTCCCAGGTTCATTTGAAATTGTCTGTACTGCACCCTGACATTTAAATCATTGTTATGTTTCACATAGAAATGTTTAATTATCCCAGGAAAGTGTGTTTCAAGGGTCCACACATCATGCAGCCTTCATTCATTCTCACCCTTTTTTGCCACTGTAACCACTCTCTTACCCATCCCTTTCACTGGCTTTCAAATCCCCTCCTCTCTTTTTTTTTTTTTTTTGCATTTAACAAGTGAAATAGCACTGAACTGACAAGATATTTTAAGCATTTGAGTTAGTGGTATATCAGTTTAGTGCTATAGCTGTAGTGCTAAACTAGAGGGGGGGAAATTAAAAGTAAAACTTACAACTTGCATTGTAGTTGTTCTCTTTACCAGTGTAAGAAGAAAGCTGATCCAGATGCAAGTTTTCTAAAAGAATCTAGTACTTGTGAATGAACTGATAGCACTTCTCTAAATTATTATTTGGCTGGTAGAAGGGGATATTGTCTTTTATGAAATAAATCCATATAAATAGAGTTTACTCCCAAACCATGCTCATTCTGTGCTCCATCAGTGTCATTTGCACCTGTCCAACAATGGCTGTAAAGGATCAATATAGGCAATCACACAAGCCAAGCAAGATAAAATTAAAGTGAAAACACTACAAAAAAAAAAACTACAAATGTTTATTACAGAAATACACTTGAGAGAGGAAAGGTGATAGAGGTCCTAGTTTTGGCTAACTGAGGGCTCGGTCAAATGGCTGATTTACATCGATTCCAGTCTTGACTTTTTAACATTTGCAGTAGCCATGTGGTATATCACTCAGTAGGCATGTTCACATTGACTTAAATTGCTTTGACTCATTTCCATTCTGTTTGCAGAGTACACTTTTTGTTTTGTTTTTTAGTAAGTGATACATCACTAAATCAAGTGTCTCCTAGAGAGGTTCCTGGCACACTCACCGTCATTTGTGTCCTGGCTCACTCTGTGGGCACAGAGTGGGCACAGAGTGTCCTCCATTTCCTGGCAAGCCTGTTCTGTGGGTGGAGAGTGGGTACAGGGCAGGCGCAGACAATCCTCCATATCCTGGTGTGCTTAATCTGTGGACTCAGACCATCCTCTATATCCTTTGCAGGTGCAAAGTGGGCATGTCAGGACATGGGATATGGTCTGGTAATTCTTGAATATTGATTCACCTTCTTGCACCTTGTCAGCCTCTGCCTCACTCCCCCTACCTTGCTTGCTCCCCAAAATCCACATAAGCACAAATTAAAATGACAGCAGCATTCACATCCACAAAACCACATTGAATTGAATCAATTTAATAGTGAGATATTTTTAAAAGCCCCTGCCAGCCAGTTGAAAAAAATATCACTTTGCAGCCTAAAAAAATCAATTTCCACCTTGTGTCGTGCGCCCAAGAATTTATAAATCAATTTAAATAATGTCATAATCAATATAACTGTGGTTCATATGGCCAGGATGAACATGACCTGAGCTAGAGATTCTTATCTCTGGAGAAGAAAGGGAAGATTGAGAGAAAGGACACAAGCAACCCTAAGAATAGCAATCTAAGGTGAAGGAAAGTCAGCATTGATCGGAGCAAATAAAGGACAGCTTAGGAACCCTAAACTGCCCTTCTCTATCCACTCCTCCCCATGCAAAGACATGCATCCTCCCTTCTCAGTTTTCTTCACAGTCCAGCTTTCATATGTGTACATAGTAATCAGAAATACAATAGTACAGGTGATCTTGGTTTAGATTTCCAGAAACACAACCTTGCACTTAAGGATCTTTTCTTGTCCCATCACAGCTGCTTTTCCAAATCTCAGTTTGTTTCTGATTTCATTTGGACTGATGATTGAACCAAGGTATAAAAAATCTTTAAGTACTTTGATTTCTCCATTGTCAATATTAAAATTATGTAATTCATCTGTAGTCATAAATTAAATTAAAGACATATATGTATTAAAGCAATAATTCTGCAGTTGAAAGTCTATAGAAACATTTTTATTTAACTTGCTTAAAATAGTTAGGTTTATAATGGATCAGGACTTGCACAGGTTTGCATATGCTGCTTTAGAGTTATGGATGTGTATTTAAAAATACATTTTTTAAATTAGTAGCTATAATTTAAACAGAAATACAATCTGTCTCACCATGTTGGGGAAGAATTTGACCAGGAGATTTGGGCGCCTGCTTAACCTGCTGTCTGGATGGGCAACTCAAAGCCCTTATTCTCCTGGTCTCATAATTCTTTCTTTTTTAAACAGCACTCAGCCTGGATAGAAGAAGCCCCTGACTATCCTTCAAAATAGAGGAATATCCTCTGTGAGGCAGTACATATGGCCACCCTGTTGCCCTCAAGAGTGGTGGAAGATACGGTCTCATTGCCAGTGTGGAAGGATGAATCAGCAGCCTTCTGCCTGTGGGTTTGGAGGGTTGGGGTTGAATCTTTCTATTCTCCTCAGGAAACCAAATGTCTTAAGTCAGCTAAGGGGAACTTAAAAACCGTGGTAAGAGCTCTGCCCATCATTTTTCTTATACTGTCCACAAATTAAATTCATATATAAAACCCCTTAATTTTTTTTCTTGCTACAAGCAAATGTTATACGATGTGTGGTACCGCATTTACTTATAAAGGGGAAAAAACTGGAGTATATTTTAAAGGTGTTACTTCAAATAGTGTGGATAATTAAGTGGTGGGTTAAGAAGGATTCACGGATTAGGATAAAACTTTCATCCAAAATAATTTGGACAGAAACTGCCTATTAGTTTCTCCATCACAAACCATGTCCCCCTTGAAGATTGACATCTTGTAGGAAGTCCTTAATTAGAATATTCTAAGGCTGCTGAATCAGTGGGTTGATTATGCAGCAAGGGGATGATCCAGAGAATTCAATTCATTTTGCAAGGAAGCAGCGAATTGTTATTAGCACAGGACAATCAAGATGGTATATTGGATTTTGAATGAAAGCCTATCAGTTCTGTTATTTGTAAGTATCTATTTCATAATCGAGCCACTGATTCTGATTAAGTTTATGATTTTTGTGGGAAGTTTCAGATCTTTCCTAAGTCTTTCATTCTCACCTTTTCAATCTACGAAAGATGCCACAAAGCCTTCCTTGTTAAGACATGCATCAAGTAGAATAAGGTGGGGTTTCTTTTCTCAAAAAACACTGGGTAGACTTTTGTTAATTATATTTTATAGTCCTTTTCTGCCATCTCCTTTTTCTACCTGGTAGAAAAACAGAAATTTCTCAAAATGCCTTAGTACAATATTGAAAAAATCAGTGACTAAGTCAACTTCCTTCTGTCCTAGGTACTGTGGTTGGGAATGAATGTATATTTGTTTATTGACACCTACATCTGGTATGAAGATGATGATGCCTATCTTTATACAAGGGTAATGCTGGGTGTAAGTAAATGTTTGTCAAATGCCTCCACGTTTACTTAGCTGCTGATCCACACTGTTATGCACCCCTCCACCCGACAGATTTGCATGATATTCTGGTATAATTTTTCCCCAAGCCAAATGCTACACTACTCATTTAACAAGATGTACAGAAGAATTTGGTTGTTCAAGAAATTGCTTTTTAAACTGCTTTCCTCTTTTATTTGTTTTATTTTTGTGACCTACGTACATATTGATTGAAATCCAATTGGTGCAACTCTGCCGGACATGAATGGTGATGCTGTCATCACATAGCAATGTTAATCTTTATTTTAATTTAATTTAAAGCTTTCTATCTCCCTCCTCCCCACCCCACCCCCACCTAGGTTCCGAGACTCCCTAGGGATCCCTTTTGCCCTGGGGAAGCCTTTGGAGCCTCGGGATTGGGGGAGAGCCTTTAATATTGGAAAATCACCACTGGCAATCTAGTGGCATTTTTCTGATACGAAAGGCTTTCCACCCTCCATCCCAAGGCTTCCAAAAGCTTCCCAAGGGCAAAAGGGAAGCTTAGGGAGCTGTGGAACCTGAAGCTGGGGGGGGGGGGGGATTGTGTTTTGTTATGTGCCTTCAAGTTGGAACCTATTTATAGCAACTCTAAAAGGGCTTTTATGGTAAGTGTGATATTTAAGCATGGCTTTACCAGTCACACACCTCCAGTGAGTTTTCCATGGCTGCGTGGGGATTCAAACCCAGGCCTCCTAAGTCTGTTACTCTAGCCACTATATCACACTGAGTGTAGGAAGTGTTAAATGATATTAAAAATAAAGATTAGCATCACCAGATGATGACTTCATCATTGTTTAAGCCTGGCAGAGTTGTGCAACCGGATTTCAGGCTATGTGTTTATATCTGGCTTTTTTTTTTTTTTTTTGCCTGACATAAGTAAGATCCTTTAAAAAAGAAGAAGAAGAAGCACCCATGGTTTACTGAATATCCCACACCCAAAAGAATGTTAAGTGATATAACTCTCACCTAAATTAAACTATTTGCTGCACAAGCATTATGTCATACTGGCTCCACCAGCACAGCGTGCTTCATAACACTGTAGTTGTGCAGTGATTCCTGAAAGAGTTTTGGGATCACACACTCTGGGATTTTTAAAGAAACCCTAATCTGATTTTTTATTTTTGAGAAACTCTGCACATCTCTCCTTTGGCATCATCCAATTTACTTCCAGCAAAAAAATTTAATAAAATATATTCATAACAATTTTTCGCTCACAAAAAAATTATAAATGCACAAGCCTCAAAACATTATTTTATATTGATGCCATAGTATGAAATTTGAAAATAAAAGAAATCATTTAGACTGGCATGTAAATGTTCATTACACAGATCTGACAAATCTCATGCAGGGCCTTTTGGGATTTCTCCATGCCTTCTACAGAGGAAATGCACCCCGCCTTCAGATTTAGGGACCTAATGCATGGTTTGGCATATTTTAATATATTATTTGGGGAAGCACATCTTAAGAGCATTTTTCCAAGATGTTTTCCTACCTAAGTGGAGAATAAATCTGCGCCTCCAACCAATGAACAGGTCCAACACATTTAAAAGTCTTGTTATGTCCCACAGAAACCAGTTCCAGGAATAATTACCTTCAGACTACATCTCCCAGAATCCCCCAACCATCTGGCTCCATCTCCTGACTGTACTTGCATCCTTTTTTTTGGGGGGGGGGGCAGTTAATCTTGGACACAAAGCTCTGAAGCGCACAAGTAAATCAAAATATGACTGCTTTGGCAGATCAGACGATTTCTCAGGGCTTATTCTTTTCTTCTCACATCTGTATTGCTTTTGTCTTTCCCTGTACAGTCCACGCTTGCCTGGGCAAGAGCTTCTGCCACTTGCCTCAACTTTAACTGCCTGCTAATCCTCTTACCAGTCAGCAGGAACCTTGTTTCTTTCTTAAGGGGAACAAGTTTCGTAAGTACGACTCGTTGAATGACTCTTGCTTTTTAACTGTTGTTGATATGGTTGATATAGAGATATAAAGAAGAAAATCCTACACTTGGAAAAGTTACTTTTTTGAACTACAGTTCTCAGAATCCTTCCAGTCAGCATGACTATTGCTCATGCTGCCTGAGTGATTCTGAAAACTGAAGTCAACAACAACAACAACTTTTCCAGGCTGTGATAAAAGATGTTTAGTGTAAATATGTATTTTACAAGCAAAACACTCTCTGCTTCCTGTGGCACTGTATGGATATGAAAACAGTATATCTGAGCATTGTGGTTTTTTTTAAAGAAAACCCACATATTAGTTGACCCTTTCTTTGTCTAATCCATTGCACAACCTTCTGCATAATAATTTCTATACACCAGTTTTTAACCTTTTGGACTATTGGTCTTCTGACATGCAATCATTACATATTTTGCTGCAGTTAATAGAAGAATTGAATATTTTAACTTCCCAAACACCTTGATTTCAGCCTGTGTTGATACAGAACAATATATTCTCATTTATTGCTATGGTCATAGCTGAGGTCCGAACTCATGCACTCCCAATTATCTCTTCTCTTTTAACTCATCTTGAAATAACTTGAAAACTTATGCTTCCATTTTTAATAATCACACTTTAGCCTTATGCACAAAGCTGGACAAACTATAGATAGCCTTAGGTATCATTGACTGAGCCACACCTGCTACGGTTTACTAAGCATGGTTTATTCAAACATGCCATAATTAAGTTTAATATAGTATAAGCTTCTGGTCTTCTCTCATGGCTGTACCAGAGGGGAAGAAGAGAAGCAGCATTTCTGAGCCCATGGTTCATTCCCGTAATGGTAAGCTATATCTTATTGTTATGGCCAAATATAGCCTCAGAGTAATGAAACTGGGTGAAGATGAATTTAAAATAGGTTTTTCTTCTCATCAAGTGTTACAGAAGAATACTCAGGAGACAACTAGACAAGAACATCACATTTCACAAGACTGTTGCTTATGGAATAGCTGTAAATGCAAGTAAGTTTTTAAACTTTATGCATGCAATCAGGCTTCCTTGCTGCTGTGTGACTATACAAGTCATACATTTTTATTCAGTTGGCTGTTTCTATTGTTCACATATTCAAAGCACATCATGTGCCTGTAGATGCTGGCTTATGGCACAGGAAGGCCAAGGCTCCATGTGTTTGTTGGATTAATCAGCCTTGGCCAGCATTGACATTTGAAGGGGATACTTTTGGAGGGCCTCATATTCTTTGGACATAACTGGAATCCAGATGTGTGTAAATGAAAATTAAAATAAAGAATGTGGGGAAATCTCTGTGTATCCTTCTTTTTGAGCACAAACCCTGTTGAATGCCAGTAGAGTGGAAAACTTGACCAGTGTCACTCTGGACTATGTCCTCACCACAGTTTTAGTGCAGACTGTTGGCATGAAGGCAAATGGGATTATTCATGAAACAGGAGGTGCCACCTCCACTAGACAACACTTTTGGTGTCCTTATTACGGTACTGTTGTCTCACATAAGGTTGACATGGGAGGATTTACTATTCTTCAGACCAGTACTTTTCTACTAAGTTTTGCACCCTTTTTTTCTCTGTACCCAAGGAGAGACAGAGATTCTTGTAAATAAAACAGAAATCGAATGCACAAGGACTACTGAAATGATAGGCTGAACAGCTCAAATGTTCTACCTAACAGTTGTTGGTGATACTTGACATCAACTAGTAATATGGAATAACTCCAATGTGGCCCAGTTCCCACCAGGATCAATCAACTGCATTTTTGTTCTTTATTGTGTCTAAAACCTCAAAAGAGTACGGAATGCAGAGCATCTTACAATGCAGTGTAGTGGTATGCTTATCTATCATGCTCAGCAATTTATCAATTTACTTTCATCATAGGAATGGATTCCTGAAGAATGCACACTTTCTTCTCTTTTAATTAACAAGTCATTCCAGGAAGAGAAATCCACTAAGTCAATTGAGTTTTCTTATGTACCAAACCAAACTAAAAAGTGCCCGGGGAGGGGGGGGGGGTCTTCCTAGGATAAGTGTCAGGAATGTTCAAAAACAGATATTTGTCAGGATTACAGGAAGGGAATAAACACTTCAATTCCCCTTTCCCACCTGCTGTGATGTCATTAATTATTGCCCAGTTGATAGTACATGTATTTGTTACAACAATCTATATGTTACATGCAAAGACAGAAGCCTTATTCAGTCATTATTAACATGTGCGCACTGTACCTACAGTAGGGGGAACCCTCCATTTACTTCTGCATCATCTGAAAAGAGGAAACTGTTTTATCCATGTAGGCTCTCCACAAGAGCCAAAACCTCCATATATATATATATATATATATCTGCCTTCCAGAGTTTGGTCAATATATATAATGTTCTAGCACACATGGATAACCTATATTGATAGAACAGACTCTGTCTTCAATCATTTTTTGCATGGTTAAAGTGACAGTAGAGAAGTCAGAACTAGGGCACTCTCCCTTTCCTTGCTTGAGGAGCACACACACTTTAATAAATCAATTCTTCAAAGGAAAAAAAACCCTTCAGTTTATGAATGTGGGATAAGGTGAAATGGCCTAATGTTGCTGCATAATACCATGCCTGCTTTCTCAGTAGGAAAAGAGATGCCAAGCTTTACACAGCAAAGGGCAACCTGAATGTTGACAGCACCAATGACAGCAGTCAAGGTGGTCTACACAGGATACCCTCTTGGGCTCACCGTCATTTGCAAAGTGTCACCAAGCAAGGGATAATCTTTTTCATCAGTTAAACACTTCTCACAGAAACACAAAGTCTGGGCTGTTTTTTGACAAGTGTGAATGGTAGTCAGCACATTTATTGGTAGGATGAACATGCATCAACAGAGGTCTCTAAAAAGTGTCCATTTTTAATGTTTTAATCCTAATTTTGTGTTTTACTCGTATCTGTATTAGATTACTTTTAGCCACCTTATATGCTAAGTCAGGATAGGACTGTATTAAAATAAAATATCTAGTGAATATAACCATGGTTAAGGGCTCCAGAATATCTGTGGCTCATGAACCTCTTCACTCTACCCTTCTCTAATGCAGAAGCCCTTTCACTGCCTCTTTTAGCCATTGTTCAGCATTGTACTAACACTAATATTGACCATAGTTTACCCTAAACCTTTTGCAGCCCTGTTGTAGCATTTTGAACCATTCCTGCACTTTATATAAAAGATAGACACAAGAATCCTACTTTGCTATTGAGGTTTCTAGTTACATGTTCATCTTTGATATGACATAATACATTTGGCAATTGATCAGTTGTAATGGGAATACTAAAGTGGTTAATTAGAAGGCAAGGAACATCAATGTACCTATTATCCCAGACAGGCATGCAGAAAGAGAGAGACATGACTTGTACTCTTCAATAACAGCTCTATATGCTTCACTGAGAACAAACACAGATTAATCAAGAATTATCAAGACTTAACTCTTGTTTAGGTTTCTTCTTATTAAAGCATGGATAATGATCTGTAATTGCAGCTCATTCAGTACACCTCCCCCCCCCCCCCAATAAAAGAACACAGCAATGAGCTAGATGGAAAATTATGCCATGGCATGCAACAGAAATGTTTATGGTGAATGGAAATATATGTTTTCTAAACTGATTGCTGGACATGCAAACGAAGATCTATCTGTAATGCTGGGATTTATTCCAAGTCTTCTTGGAATAAATCAGCTCCTCTTTAGCCTCCTTCACCCCTCAACATTTGTAGGGCAGTTTCCTTCTGTGATCCTGAGAGGTGACAAGGACCTGCAGTTGGTTCAAATAAACATCTCTTACCATTTGTCTTTCTGAGAGAGGGTTCAAGATTTCAAGTCTGTTGTTGTATATGCATTTGAATCCACTTGTAATTAGCTCCAGTTTTTTAAATACCTGTGGGAACTTCTGACTTGCTCTGAGGATTCTTAATTTCTCAGAGAGCTCTGATGAGACTTTTCAGTAGTAGTTTTCCTTTTATCATGCTTTGTAAAATTCCTCATTGACTCGGCAGGACAAGCTACTACTGGTATTTCAATATGGTACTGATGTTTGACTACTTTATCAATAACAGCATATCAAGTAATCACATTTTCCACCTTTGGAGTCTCAAAAACATAGGATCTCATCTTGGGCCACAGCTGAAACACAGCCCTTTTTTATTCCAGTCTCAACAAAAGGCCATTTTGTTATATCAGAACCTGCCTTTTTGCTGGGGGTTTATCTCTCCAGATAATCATTTTAAAGTCCCTCATCCTTTTTTGCATTGATCCTTTCCCCATAGGTATTTTTCTGCCAACGTTTTCCAACTTCATCTTTCTCTATAATTGAGCCTCCAGTTTCTCAGGATGTTGTTTCCTCATTGTTTCTATTTGGGTTAAAGCCCTGAATTTTATAATTTGGTCTCTCACTTCCAGTAATATGAACTGCCCCATATCCTCTAATTCCCTTTGTTCAGCACTGGCCCAACACTGCAGTGGATACCTTAGCAAAGTACAATGACTTACAATGCAATTTTATGGCAGTCTGTCTCAAAGGTGCCTAGGGAACCACAAATCTCTCTCAGTTGGTCTTCCTAAAGCTTACATAAACTTTCTTGCATACCCACAAGAAGATTCTCTAACTCACCAGCTTCTGATTCAATTCTAAGCAAGGCTTTTTTGCTGGGCTGTTACAAGTACTTTCAAGGAGTTCTTATAGCAAAGTGCTCTCCCAAGCTTGGTAGGTTAACCTGTTAGTGGACAAGGTCCTTTCAGTCAACCCTTGTCATTGATTGGACCAATGTTGCACTCTAGTCAAGGGAAATATGAAGAAATTGATGAGAACCTGTCCAGCAGTTGAGCAGAGTGAAATAGCTACAAAACTCAACCCCTCAACTGTCCTGCAGTATGTGGCTGGATCAAGACTTTGTTTCATTCCCAAATAAAGTTGCATTTAAATTCTTCCTGCATGGACAAACTTCCTCACAGACAACACCAGCAATCTCAGGTTTGTCTGTCATTTAATCTAGATTTCCGCTGCACACCTAGAAGGACCAATTTGCAATTTAAATTAGGTGGGTGGAGTAAAAGCACTTTACCTTTGTTTGCGAGGTGTAGGGTAAAAAATCAGCATAGATGGAACCGTCTAATCTGGCATAGATGGTGCCTTTGTTTGGGAGATAAATGTGATTCCTCCAGTCACTTTAAAAAACCCCACAACCTTAACTGTGCCTTCACAAAGGCAAAGTGCCTCTATGTTTTGTTATATTTGTTTTGTTTTCAGCAAAACAGCAAAAAAAAAAAAAAAAAAAAAAAAAGGCAGGAAGCATTAGACAGCTAAAATGAATGCTTTCTAAAAGGGTGAGAAAGGAGAGGAAGCAGGAAGTGGAATAGGCTGGTTAGGTTTGTTTCTACTGGCAGATTAAAAGGTGGTGGTGAAAACTGAAAGACAATACCCTCCAAATTTTCCTTGAGAACTCCAACTCCTCTCAGGAACATTAAATGTGGATTCAAACGATGATACATTGCAGGTTTGGGTTGGGAAGGGGGATATATATTGGCAGTACAGGATATGAATCCAAGCAGAATGAAAAATGTTTGTTCAGTCTCAGACTTTCCTGGATTTCCTCTTGGTTCTTATTTACAGGGGCAGTTACACAGTAACCATTAGTAAATATAAGATGTGGGAGGGTGGAGGCAATCTGAGCATAATTAAAGAAATAATTAAAGATTTACATCTGGGATTAAGTGTATACAGTATTATCATTTTCTCCCACAGTGCCAGAGTTAAAAAGAAAATAAAAACGGGATTTTCAATGGTAACCAAGCTATGTTTTTAATCACATCACCCATTACCGACCTTTGTTGCAAAAGGTAAATGCTAAACCAAACTGAAGCTACTGGATGCTGCTCTAGGAATGCAAGTCTACCAAATGGAGGCAAAATATGGCTCTCCAGATGTTGGGACTGTAACTGCTATTAGCCGGCATAGCCAATGATGAGGATGCTTGTTCCAATATGTGGAGGGCTGAACTTGGCCCACCTCGATTTAAGCAATCAGGCATCAATTGAAGAAAGACTCTCTTTGTTGGCATATAATACTCTTCACTGTATAATTCTGTATTTACAGCCATTCACATCATTGCCCATTTGGTCAACATTGAACGATATCATTTTAGCCAATCAAAACAAGCAGGAGAATTAAGCAACAAATTGTCTGGCATTGGCGAAAACCCTAACGAAAGTTACTTGAATCCAGTCAGGAACTATGACACAGTAAGCTGATTTTGCTATGGTTGTCCTTGTGTGTTTCTCATCAGACTTCATCCTTGCCATTAAAGACAGCCACATTTTGCATGTACACCTATTCTATGTCTGATAAAAGTGTAAGTGTACATGAAAGGTGTTAATTTTTCCCATTGCAGTACTATTTCTATCTCTCATACAAAAGCACTGTCCATGGCACTTATGAGCAAACTACTTTCAAATTTTCCTTTTTCCTGGTCTCAGGTACACACTTGTGCAAGTAGCTGCACAGTTCTCTCCAGTGTTTCCTTTGACTTTTAATAAGTTCTGCAACAATTTCTAGCTCAATCTATATGAAGTGGGGAGAAGCCAAGGAGTAATAGCTATATTCCTACCTGAAATCACTAAAGAAATCTATTCCCATCAGAATGAAAGAAAAGTGCGCCAGGAGAGGAAAAATTGAGTTATAATAATAATCATGTGCCATCAAGTAAATTCTGACTTACAGTGAGCCTTTTCAGAGTTTCAGCTAAAGATCAGTGAAACTAGCATATGTGGTGGGGAGCTGGGGGGGGATGTGTGGCCCTCCAGATATTGTTGGACTCTAGTTCCCATCATTCCAAACCACCATGTTGAATGGATAGAGCTCATGAGTTCTTGTCCAACATCTGGAGGGCTCCTCACCCCCCCAGGTAGATTTTGAAACATTACTTTTTGAAGTTTTCATTGTTTGTTGTTTTTATAAAAGTGATTTGCTAGCATTCATCATTGCTTCAATTTTTATCATCTCATTTCGCATAACACATTGCGTTTTTGTTACTTTTCAAATGGGTCACACGCTGTCTTTGCAACAATTTGTGCTCCTCCCTGGTCCCTCAAAAGCTCCCCCAGAAAAAAAAGGATTTGATTTTTTACCAAAAAGACAAAACAAAAAAACAAATCAGTCTAATTCTGCTTCTCAAGGCTTCAAAGAGAAAAAGTTCTCAAATCAGGGCCCTGGAGGTCCTCCTAAAGTCCCCATTTTCCCCAAATTAAATAAATAAATAAAATAAAAACCAGAAATGTACGCCATAAATTTCTACTACTTTTTTCAGAGGATCCTCATCTTTAACATATATATGATAGGCAGGTACCACGTGGTCTTCTCCAAACTAGAATCAGTTGGACCTATGCAGGCACTTCATGTTTACCTTTTGGTTCAAATAAATAAAATAAAATAAAATACAGATTGGGGACATTTTGGGGCTCTCTAAAGTAACAAATAAACATTACTTGTTATGGAAAAGAACAACCACAATATCACCAATTGTATTAAGAAGGTGGCTCTTATGCAGCCACACTCAAGAGACCTTATGGAGGGAATGCTTGTTAGACCTGGACCCTTCACAATGCCAAACACTTGTCTGATGATTTCAGGAAGCGGTCTGATGTGAACATGAGTACGTTATCTCAGGCTCCAAACTGAATGCTGTAAAGCTTACATTCAGAGTACTGGCTGAAATCTTGTTCCTTAGTACAGTAAGTTGCAACAAAAGAAGGCTCATTGAATCAGTAGGGATTTGGTGAGTCAACTCCTCTGTAAATTGCATTGATTCAATGGATATATTGTAGTTCTGACTCGCTACACTCAGCAATAGAATTTCAACCACTGTAAAGGATTAATTCCATAAATTTCTACCTCTTCTTCCAGAGGCTCCTCATCTTCAATATATATATATGGTAGGCAGGTACAACATGGTCTTCCCCAAGTGAGAAGCAGTTGAACCTATAATTTGGCCAGTGCAGTTGAGTGAATATTTTCATTTCACTTCCTTTTTGAAAAATTTACAAACATTTGCAAGCAGCATATTCAGACCAAACTGACAGATTTTCCTGTCTTTAGGAAGAATGATGATCTTGGAATAATTACTGGCTGAAATCCTGTTAACATAGAAAGCTGCAACTAGAGCTGACCCATTTGAATCAGTGGAACTTACGGAGGAATTGACTTACCAAATCCCCACTGTATCACTGGGTCTACTCTAATATGACTTACTTCACTAAGCAGTAGGATTTCAGCCACTGCATTCACTGAGATTATCTAGGAGATTTCACAAGTTGAATATTATTGCTGGAGTTTTGTCTTCAGCTCAGATCAATATCTGAGTGTCAGGTCAGCTCTTTCATTTCCAACCACATCAGTACTGTAGTGTCCAAAGCAACTGATTCTGCAATCCCATAATTTCTCATCTGCAAGTCCCACACTCAATGGGACTTACTTTTGAATAGATATCTATAAAGCAGACATATGTAGGTTTTCTACTAATAAATTCTTTTCTCCAAAGATACTTCAGTGTAGCAAAAAAGGTACTAGTACGATAAATTCTCATCATAATTTCACAGAAGTAAATATATTGCATCTAATATTATTTATATAATTTTCTGGAACACAATTAAGTAGAAAAAAGTTTCCAAATTCAGTGGCTGAAATCCTGTTTCAGAGCTCCACTTGTATAACAGGAATGACATCATCGGCAGCAGCCTGTAGCCACTGATTCAGGACTTCCCTTTGTAATGCACACAATGCAGCAAAGTTGTGTGTACCCTGAAGGGAGGCTTTAGTTTTTGACAGACAGCCACTACTGATGATGACATTCTTTGGGCATCCTGTTGGTACTCCACCCAATAGGATTTTGGCCCCTGTGTGTGTATGGCGGGGGGGGGGGGAGAGAACTTTCTTCATCTATATTTATTTTTAGGTTGAACTCATAGAATCAATTCAGTCTTCCCATAAACCATTTCATTCTTTTTTCTTCCCCCTAGAATACAATGGGTGAAATACTCACAACCATTGCTGGAACAACTGGTCTCCTAATTACTTTGTCATTAATTCTCATCATGACTTCATCAACAGAGATCATTACAAGATCCTTCTACGAATTGTTCTGGTACACCCATCACCTATTCATTGTTTTCTTCATTGGCTTGGTTATTCATGGTACAGGGTGAGTAAGTGAAGTGACATAACATTATTTCAAGTATCCACATTGTTAGGTTACACAGTCTAAGCAATAAGACAGCACAGAAATCCCCTCAGAGGAAGCTGAAGTGAGCACTGCCACCATCCTATTTCTTCCACAAACAAGTCCACAGATTTCCTCAGGATGCCACCACTGTTTTAATTCCGTGGAAGAAAAATGTTGATAGAAAGGCTAAGGTTTTGCATTGAGCTGAGATGAATTTGCTTAAATTTTGACTTTCAGAGAGCCTTCCTGATTTTTTTTTAAAAAGTGAAAATAAAATGTAAAATATTACTTTAGCTCACCCTAGTTTTGTATTTTTGTATTTCTGTTCAGACAGCTTATCCGTGGTCAGACCACTCAGAGTCTGTTGCTGCACAATATCACATATTGCAAAGATCACTGCTCGGAATGGGGGATCTCAGCTCAGTGTCCCTTACCACAGTTCTCTGGCAATGACCCTGCGGTAAGAATGACACTTGCATCTTAACTATCTTGTTGTTAAGGTAGCTTCACTGCTTATAGGATTACGGAGGAACCAGCAGCTGTATAAAATCCCAATGTGGAATCTATATAACAATTTCAGTTTATGGGTTAGTCCTGATATACTAACCATGCCTTCCAAACTATTAGATATTTCCATTATATGGCCACATGGTGCAAAATACAAAATTTGATGGAGGGTGTTGTCTTTTTTTTAAGTACCAAGAAGAGAAAAAATCAGTAAAAGGCTTAGCAGAACGGGGAGTCAATGTTTTTTAAAAGGCAGCAAATCTACAGGAGGTAATTAATTAACCATCATATTTAGTATGTCAAATGCTTGAATTGCAACAATCTAAGATTTAAAACCATTTCCCCCGATTGCTGTTCACAAATGATAATAGGTATGCAGGGGAAGAGAACAGGAATAAAATACGCTGGCTGAAATCCAGTATTAAATCACAAATATAATAAGCCCACTATAAGTGGGGATTAGATGAGTCAACACCTATGTAAATTCTATTGATTCAATAGGCCTACTTTAGTTTTGACTTACTACTGGATTTCAGCCATCATGTTAGAAAAAAACCCAAGGGAAAAATAAGTTTCTGTGTTTCAATAATTGTAATGGTAGACCTAAATGAGTTTTCACATTTGTCACCATCTTGCCTGTATATTAAGAAACCAGATAATGTGTCTCTAAAAACATCAGCTCAGTTACAATGTCTCTGTACAAAAATCATTATTGTAATATAGACATTAGTTTTCTTCTAAAGCCATATACTGAAATTAATAAGCATAACATAAGCAGCTCAGCAGCGTTTTCTCCATACCCAAAGGAATGTGTTCAAGGTCTCTCTTGTTAGGTTTGGATTGTTTGCACAAAGCCAAGCTGAATTAAAACAAAAATCCATAATATTATAATTGATAGCTAATCTGACTTTTGCATAATGGTGACAATTCAAATAGCAAAGGATTTTTAAAATTTATTTCAGTATAAACTCACCATTAAATAAGGGCAAATCAGAAGAGTTCTCTTCAGACTGTAGTGTGAGCCCCATCTGGAAGGCACAGGGGACTTGGAAAACAGTAAAGTTCTAAAGCAGGAAAGGATCTGAACACGAGGCACTTTATTTTCCTATCAGTTACTGTTCACTTGTATTAAATACTCACTCATACACATCAGATGGTAAAGGGGGTAGGGATAGTACTGCACCTTTAGTGACACAGCATTCCCAACTTTACTGGAGAAGGACATTCAGGAAGAACTGATGCTTTCCTGTGTATATTAATTCCAATCCCTAAGAAAGGAGATGCCATGGAATGCAGTAACTATAGGACTATACATGGGCACGAACTGCTGCTTTGGCGGTTTGCGTTACCAGTTGCTCAGCTGATTCATGCCCATTCATAGGGCCACCATACATCGGAGGTGACTTGACAGCACATAACAATATAGTAATCAATGCATCTCCCTTGATTCCTCTTTTGCTATTACTGTGAGTTATCTATGCCTATTATGGATCTTTGCACATGGCTGTATATATTTAATCCTTTCAAATACATCTTTATGAACATGAGATATTGCTTTTGTTGTTGTTATGTGTTATCAAGTTGGAACTGACTTATAGCAACCTTAATTGGGCTTTCAAGGTAATTAAGAGATTTAAGGAAGGGTTTTACCGGTTCCACACCGCCAGTGAGTCTCCATGGCTAAATGGGAATTTGAACCCAGGCCTTTCTGCATCCTAGTCCGTCACTCTATCCAATACACCACACTGAGTATTCCATAATTCACAATTTAAAATGCCAAGAAATGATGTTGCCTTACAATGTTAAGCCCACATTACCAACAGAAAAAAAGGGCGGGGGGCAAGCTTTCCACAGCAAAGGTCAGTACTACTGTGGATTTACAGATCTGGGAGATAGATTTCTTCTAGGCATTTGGCTCGCTTTGTGCCCCAGACATCCATCAGAGAGTATGCATCCTCTTTTGCAAGTCTCAGGGAATCCTTGCAAATCCCACAGTGCAGCAGGACACTTCTTTTACTGTTTGAAAAAGCAGTAGTACAGGAAAGGCATGGAGGTAGAGAGGGCTGCTTCTAACTCCTTCTGGCTTGGGGGCTTTCACTCCCATAATTCTTCCTGGGGAGTTCTGTGCAAATTATAAGTGGAAGCCCTAGAATTCCAAAAAGTCCCATCCCTAATAGCCATCCTGTGATATCCACCTATATAATAATCATTTCAGCTACTTCAAGCATGTATTTGTAATAAACAGACTGTTGGCTTCACAGAAACATAGGAGTCTCTCCTCTGCCTCATTTGTGAGTCCTGCAGTGAATCTTCCAACAATGTTTGGTTCTGCCGTATTTCCTGCTTTTACAATCTAGTTGTCTATGATTGTCAGCACATCCTGTTTTGCTGTGTGACCAGTTTCCTCTTGGACACTCCTATAAAGCTTTTGATTTGTTCTTATTCAGCATCTGTAGCTGAAGCATATACTTGAGTGATGTTTATATTGACAGGCTTTCCATAAAGTCTGATTGATATGATTTGGTCAGGCTTTGCATTATAGACCTTAACTGCTTGTTTTGCCTCACTATTAGAACCACACACTTCCTTTCTTCTGAGATTATTGATTCCAGAGTCAAACTCTTCGGAATTGCCTGATTGACAACATCCTGTTTCAACCCAGTTTAGTTCACTTACATGCAATATTGCAATGTTTATACATCCCATATCTTGTTTTAAAATTTTGAGCTTACCTCGATTCATATTTCTCATATTGCATATTCCAGTTACATGGGACTTGCAGCCTTGGTCTTTCCTTTTGCCTTTGTGCACATCTGTAACTGAATGTCCTTTCAACTTTAATCAAGTTGCTTCATCAGCAATCATGTATTTGGATTTCTCCTTTGCTCTTCCCCAGTACCTGACCAATTGCCTTTTATCCCGAGAGTCTCATTTTCCAGTGCTATGTCTCCTTTTTGTTTAGGATTTACTCAGGATGTAAGGTTTTCAAGATGCAAAACATTCAGAAGTGCCTACTGCACAGTACTATGAAGAGTTGAGTGTCATTGATGATGTCTGTGAAAGATCCTCCTTTCACTACTGTTGCTGTATAATTGCTGGACTTCTCTGTTTCCACATGACTATTGGAACTGTCATTTATCTTCTGTTGATGCAACCATTAAGTCCTGGAGAGGATGGATACATCTAAATCTGCTGTCTCAACTTATACCATTCTGCCTTGGGTGGCATTATTTGAAATCTAGACTCATAGTGGAGTCTAGTCTCATGACAGCATTGTTCTTAGCTTCTCTGACACATTCCAACTGCCTTAGCATATTAAGGTGGGCATCCAAGGTGGGGACAAAGACAATAACAAATCAAAGCCAATGACAACAATGCCGTAAGCACTCTCCCAAACAGAAACACGTATTTCCATAACGGTAAAAAGCATTAGTTCTGAAAGAGATATACATTTGTTTCAAAGCCCAAATTCAGGATCAAGCTTATATGTTAAGGGAAATGCATAACAAAAATGTAACTTGCTAGACAAGGAATTGATAGAAACTATGCTTTATAGCTTTGTGTCGTTGTTTTTCATCTCATTGTGTGTACAAAATACAAATGAAAAAGCAGCACTGCATAGATTTGACCTGGCTTTCTTCCTAATGATGCTAATCACTACTAAATAATCATTACTAACTCATCAATCATATTAAAACTGACATTCCCGGTCCCTATCATCAGCCTGTCCAAAACCATTTAAAGCCAATGTTAATAAATTTGTCACCTTGACAAAAGGCAAGTGTCCTGGATACTAGGAATGAAGCTGTGGTCACTCAAAAGGCCATCAAAGACTATTCATTTCCAACAAAAAGACACTTTAAAGATAACGCCTTCTACAGCTGCTTGCTAAAGGATCAAAGAAGCACATTTGAAAGCCTGTACTGAATTCTCAGGGAGGATATCAAATAGTTTAAAAAATCCTGCCAGCTTTTTCATGTCTGCGGAATACAAACAGAAAGGAGAACGTCTCTTGCTTTTTTCTTTTCTTTAAAAAGTAATTAGGCTGATGGTTTACTTTTCACTTGCACACATTGTAGTGCCCTTTTTGGCTGGCCTACTAAAGGTATTATCTCATACAGATTTTGGATTTTGTCTTCCAGCCAGAGCAGCTATTTCTATTTCTGGCTGGTGACATTCTATGCCCGGTGCCATATATTCCATCTGGTGCACTACAATATCTTAAGACAAAGCGAATGCTGGACTTCCGGCTTGACACTGCGACAAGACAGCAGGAGGAGGATGGAGCTCCGTCCCCTGGGCTGAATTCTGACCTGTTTGGGACCCCCCATGGGGTTAAAACCACCCTGAAGAGGTGGTGAAATGGGGGAGAAGCCTGTTGATCATGGGGGGAACGGCAGTTACCCATGTTTGATCCAGGAAACTCCCCAATCAACCAGCAGGCGGAAACAAGCAGCTGAACTAGCTTGCTTGCAAGTCTTTGGCAGCCGGCAATGGAGAAGCGATAAATCAGCCTAATTAACATCGTGTTACCACTGGGTGAGAAATATTTTTAAACTGTACTGCTTTACTATCCCTGGACGAGACAATTCCAGAAATAGCATCTTCTATTCCCCAACACTGACTGAGCAGCAGTGAATCTGGAGAGAGGAGGAGACGCAGGGAGACACAAGGAAAATAAATTGGATATTAATTAGACATTTCAATTATACTTCAAGGAAGGAAGTTTGGTATTACTTTGTTGTTATAAACTTAAGAATCTTTCTCCTGAAAACATCATTGGCAACAACTCTGGGAAACTAAAATTTGTTTATGCTACTTGTAACAGCTATCTAAGGTGTTGGCAAAAAGCCTAGAATCAATGACCTTGAACACTTTATGGCTGTTTGGAATTCCCTTTCTTTTTGAGGATGGAACTGAACTACAGATAAATTAACCCTAGAAAGCCTAATCAAGCCAAAGTGGAACTTCTAAACTGTATCCTGGGTTCTGAACTTGACGGGAACTTGAGCCTTTAGACGGGGAAAACTCTCTATGTCTGAGACTGGATTCAAGCTTAACCCTAAAGATGATGAATCTATTAAAGTGGACCTATGGAAGCAAGTATTGATAGAATTGGACTGATTACTTTAAGCATCTGGACAACTTTCACTTGGAATACAATTATTTGACATCTGGGACATAATGTCACAACAATTTTGGGATGAAACAAAATCTACTCTTCAAGCAATTTTAGAAATAGTGAGATCCCATAACGAAGAGGCGAAATTATTCAAGGAGCAGCTGAAGAAGAACTATAGTCAACAGGAGAGAGGGAATAATGAACAAGGAAATGGGAGGGTGGTGGATGATGTATGCCAATCAAAAGAGGGGCTGGAGGAAATTATAGGAGAAAACCTAGAAGAATTAACTCTAACCCTGGAGCCGAGGAGAATTTTAGGTGTGCTAAGAGAAGATAAGGGGAGAGAATCAGCAGATCTAATTAAAAAGAGCCTGGATGATCTATTGGAGATAGATCAAATGTATAAAATGTTCTCAGGTGGCACAAGGCACGGCAGAATTTTTAGAGAGATAGAAACAAGAATTGGGAAAAGACAAATAAGAGAAGGCGTTACTTAGAAAGATGAAAAAGGAAAAAATATATTAAGGCGGCCTTCAACGTGGAAAGCATGTATATACCTAACTTCTGGAATTGTAAGGGGGCATATCCTATATATTAGAAAAAGGAATTAAATTGAAATTGTTGTTATATTAGAAAAAATTGTTATATTGTTAATTGTTAATTGTTATATTAGAAAAAGGAATTAAATTGAAATTGTTGTTGTTGTTTATTCGTTAAGTCGTGTCTGACTTTTTGTGACCCCATGGACCAGAGCACGCCAGGCCCTCCTGTCTTCCACTGCCTCCCAGAGTTTGGTCAAATTCATGTTGGTAGCTTCAATGACACTGTCCAACCATCTCGTCCTCTGTCGTCCCCTTCTCCTCTTGCCTTCACACTTTCCCAACATCAGGGTCTTTTCCAGGGATAAATTGAAATAAGGGATCACTAATCAGGATAAAGGCATAACATGGTGGTTCTTAAGGTAAATTGAAGCTAGATATAAGGATGAGGTAAAACAAATAGTAATTAATGAACATACATTAGATAAGATATTGATATAGACATGATAGAAAATGTGAAGATAGAAATGGCTAAACAATTATATAAAGAAAATCTTTATAAAATGCTTTAGATAACATCTATTATGTGTTAGGAACTTATTTAGTTATTACTGATATAAAATACAAAGTTTGTCAGTTAAATCACCTCAAAATTATATAAATTTGGAACCGGAATTACTTTTATTAGGTACCGTGTTTCCCCGAAAATAAGACAAGGTCTCATATTAATTTTTGCTCCAAAAAAAATACATTAGGGCTTTTTTTCAGGGGATGTTTTATTTTGTTCATGTACAACAATCTACATTTATTCAAATACAGTCATATCATCATCTTCTGGTTGCTGCACAATGGTGGAGCGTGGGGTTTCACTTAACTGGGGCTTATTTTTGGGGTAGGGCTTATATTATGAGCATCCTGAAAAATCATACAAGGGCTTATGTTCAGGTTAGGTCTTATCTTCGGGGAAACAGGGTATGTTATTAGAGGACTTTGAGAACATTGTATACTAGGAGAGCAATATTATGATAGTAGCCAATATTGTATACTAAAATATACACATGAATGGTTTAAATGTTTAAAAAATGTATAGATTTTGAAGGGACAACTAAGAAGACACCAAGACGCAAAAAACAAATAATTATAAGCAACCCATGTAACACGATGTTTAACAAGAACGAATTGAATGTAGATAGATTGAAAAACTAATAAAATGTTGTTGTTTTTTTAAAAAAAAGACAAAGCGAATGCTTTGGTATTTCTCCTCAGATGTATTGTACGAGTAACATGAACAACAATCTTCATATGAAGAATATATACTTAAGACTTTAAAACGGGGATGGGGAAACATTTTCCTTTTGAGTTCCACATCACCTCAGAAGAATCCTGCCAGAGTCTGCATTCCATCTTGGGGTTGGCCCAGAAGGAGAATCAGGTGGGACAAGAGGCAAACGTGGATGGAATTATGGATGTGATTCCTGCCTTTTTTCACTGGGGAGAGGCTTTCGCATCCAGGCATTCTGCTTCCACAACTTCCACAAGGATTCCTCCATCTGCTTTCTAGAAACCAGGATAAAGTAAATAATATCAGTAACCCAGAGCAGGGAAAGTGAGGGAGCATAGCCTTGTGACATGGAAAACGAGAGAGAGTCCGGAAGTCTAAATTAAGAAGCCTATGGGAGTTACACTTGGCCCATAGGCTGGAGGTTCTCCACCCATGTTTTAAGGGACCTTGCCATGCAATCCTGCGGTGATACCTTATGGCCTGTGTTTCCACAGCCAAACATTTCCAGAGGATAGCGAACTCGGTCTCTAGGAAAACCAGCCAAGTGTTGTGATACCTTTAAGACTCCAGTCCATGAAAGCTTACATCATAACAAACCTGTGAAGTTTTTAAGGTGCTATAAAATTTGTTGCTGTTTTTCCTTCTGTCACTAAGATGATGTCCCAAGTAAAATGAGCATATAGCTCCCAATTTAGTTTGCTTTTGGTGTGGTTTGGTTCACCCTATTTTCTGGCAACCACATGAGTTTTAAGTAAGAGCACTCTATCCTGCCCCTTTTATGAGCTCCTTTCTGGCACAGCATTAGAGCTGAAATGGGTTTTTTGTGTGTGTGTTTTTTGGTGCGATTGGGATCACTCATGATTATCCTGTTCTGCAGCCTGTGTGGCTGTTGTACTTTGAGCTGAAGAGAATTACCATTTAATATATATGGTCAGCTAAGTAGCTTTGATCAATAAGATGATCAGTATATATGATCATGAACTGCAATTATCAGCTGTAATATTTTGAAGACTAAGCACCTTAATGTCATAGATCAGCTAAGTGTAATTATTGACATAAAACAGCCTAATCAGTTAAACGAAAGGAGGTCATTTCAGCATAACAGAACTTTTGGGTCAGTTTCTGGCCAATAAACTTACACTAGAAAACTTGTTAACTTAACGGCAAAAAGTAAAATGGAAAATTGTGACCGAAAATGGGAAGTAGCAGATTTGTAGGTCATAAATATGTACCCTTCCAGTCAAATTGGGTATGTGTGCAGAAGAAGATTCATTCAATCTTAGAGTGTACCTGTCTACTAAGTACATGGTCTTCTCCCTCCTTCATGGTAGCTGCCCTGAGACTTTCCCTTTGCAGGACTGGGATCAGCCTGTGAAGAGAGAGAGATGTGTAAGACTTTGAGACCCAGCAACCACCAATTACCAGGGTCCTTTCACAATTCTCTCCTCCTATCTGGCCTTTACCTTTAAAAGCCTAAACAGTTTCAGGGCAGCTACCATGAAGAGCGGGGAGATTCATGTACTCAACAGAGAGTCTCACCCCAAGATTGGGGGGTGTGGGGCAGGTGCATCAGTCACAGGTCATCTAAGTGTCTCCCCCACATCTACACAGGCTCCAATGTGAGCATTATAGGTTTTGAGATTTGTTTTCCTATGTGAAGACTTGATTTCCTCACACTTCCCCTTAAACCATCTCCCTGAGATGTGGCAACCCTTCTCTTCATCCTGCCTCCTCAAACAGTTGATCTGTGTGTTTAAAATTCACCATGCCAATCAACTGTTTGGTGAGTGTCGAAGTCATTGCTGGTGTTTTGGGGGACACATTAGAACCCCTGCACTCCAGAAAGGCCCACCTCCTTTTAAATAATTTTGTCACCCTGATCTTATGTCCATGGATGTTAGATGGAGTAACAATTTTAATTGGAAAGTTATATATAAATAGAAAAAGGAATAAACTTCATGAGCCTGAGGGTCATGTAGGCAATCTTTCTTACGTGGCAATAAGCTCTGGTAAGCTTACGTCTATCTCAATCAAGCCCCTGAGCCTTAGAGAGTGAGAGCAATACCATTGGGTTGAATGATCCATCAAGCCTCTTCAGTTATTTAACTAGGGTCAAACTGTGGAGAGCTTGGGTGGACAGAGAATAGCTCCTAGGACAGCCCAGACAGCACAAACAAATAATCAGTAGGGAAGTATCTTTTTCAAAGTCTGTCTTCCCCTAGAGAAGAGGGACTATTGCAGGTTTTCATCAGTTATGAGGACACAGAAGAATCAGTTGGCCAGTTAATCTAGTCTGAACTGGGTTTTTTTGTATCCCATGATTAAATATTTTCCTTCCACTAGCATCCCTCATCACAGTGTTTACAACATCCAAAATATAAGAGTATAGAAACCAGTTATATTCTAATCCATGGGAGGTTTACAGCATCCTCTTTACTAGCTGTGGAATATTTCGTATAGGGCATCTAATTTAAAAGTTACATATGATTTTTTTTCCCCCGTATTATTTTTATGTGATCCCCAGCAGGCTTGGAAGTGGGTCCTGGGTCCTGTGGTATTGTACATCTGTGAAAGAATAATTAGGTTTTGGAGATTTCAGCAACAGGTTGTCATTACAAAGGTTTGTATTTAATATACACTTTATTTGTTTCAGAATAAAAATGTAGAATTATTTTGCTTCATGGGTAGAAATGCCCATATCCTATCTTGTTTGGTATATTCTACGCTCTGTAAAAAATTATGCACCTTCTACATTTGAAGTTGAATGGACCACATTATTCCAGTCAGTGAAACCGTCTGGTTTTCCTAATTAGGTGAAATTAACTGTAGCACCCAAAAGACACAAGGATTATCTCAGGGTAGCTGGTACTTCCTCCCACTAATTCTATTACCTGAGGAAGGGAACTAAAATGTGCATAAGATAACTTATTTAAAATTCAGGATGAGTTGTTCTGTTTTTACCATCATGTCTGCAAAACAGTAAAATCATTCTGTTTCCTGAAGAGCAGCTGTTGTTCAAGTGATGGCCAAGGTAGGCTTTGAGATACAATGGCTAGTAAGGGAGTTTGCTAGTGAAACAATTGACAGCCACTGCATTATTGGAAGCTACCTTATACTAAGTTCAAAGTATTGGCATATCTAGTGTGCTATTACAATTCTGACTGGCAGTAGCTTTCCATAGTTTCATAATGTGTTCTTTCCTAGCCCAACCTGGAGATCCCTCCTATTCCCTGGTAATCTCCCATTCAAGTACTGAACGGGGTCAGTCCTGCTTAACGTCTGAAATTAGACATGATTGGTATGTTCTCAATCCCCTTAACCTCTGTTTTGACCTATGATAAGTAACATATCAAGTAAAAAAAATGGTAAGATCTAATTTATAATCACAGCTAAAACAATATGGTACAAAATTAAAAATCTTTATTTAAGAGAGAGCTATAGTAAATACTGTGGGCCTTTGGCTGCATATACATCCTTTTTTTTTTTTTTTTTTGCATGATCTTTGGACAGGACAAATACAGCAGACTGTTTGTTATTCAATTGTGACTTAGGTGGTGTCTCATTCATCTGGAGTTCTGGAGCTTCATATGAAGAAACAGGGTTTCAAAATGGATGCTGGGCAGTACATCTTCCTCCAGTGCCCTGCTGTATCCCAGCTGGAGTGGCACCCTTTCACTCTCACTTCAGCCCCTGAAGATGACTTCTTTAGTGTACACGTAAGGTCAGTTGGCGATTGGACAGAAGCCCTTTTCAGAGCCTTTGGAGCAGAGGAAAAAACCTTCAAGGAGCCGTGGAAGCTGCCAAGGTTCGAGAACTAATTGCAGTGTTGCAAACATGTCATTTTGTTTTTGATTAACTTTCAGATTTGTGAAGCTTTTTTGCATATCAAAACAGAGTATAAATTATAATTATAGATGTACTAAAATACGCAGTCTTAACTGGCAGGGGAAGAACATATCTTATATTAATGTTTTCCTTCAAAAAGGCTACTTAAATTATGTTACTCAGAAGAGATTTTAACATAATTTGATGTGAACATGATCTAGCCAAAAAGTGAAGCGCCTGTTTGAGGTTGTGTCCCTAATGTCTCTGCAGTGCTAATAATTACACGGGAAGTGAGGAGGTCTTCAATGAAATCTGGAAGCCCCACCCACTGAATCTCCCCCCTCCCCTGTTTAGCTAAATTATATATATTTTTAATTCATAATAAAAAAAATTGGCTGTTTGTCTCTTTGAATCCCATAATTCAAACACTGGGATTATGTCAGACTGAACTCGGTAGGATTCACTTTTGCCTACAGATGCTTAACATTGTGCTGCATGGGGCTATGGGTAGTTAGCTGGAAATCAGAAAAATGTATTTATGCTGCAGTGCCTGTAAACAAGCCTAGGATGAAAGACACAAAAATAGATTATCCCTAGTTTGAAAACACACATTTCTATTTTTTCTGTTTTCCATGACCTGTTTCTCTCTGCTCATTAGCATACTTTTTTTTCTGCTTTGCTCTGAATCAGCTTTATCCATTCTTAGTGTTATAAATAGTGCCTGTAGTTTAATAGGATGTCTGGGGGTAACAATCAGTTTTTCACTGGGGCACTGGACAACAGACACTGATGCACAGATAGTTCAAAAAATGCCAGGTTTTACACATCTGCTTGTAATATGGCGATGCTAACACCTGTCCTGCTATGAGGCACAAAATTAGTAACAGCTGCTCACATCCCACTGACCTTGGGATGCTTCTGAACTGGGGAGCAGCCCACATGTTAAAAAGGTGCTTAAGAAGCACTTATATGAGCAACATCATTTTGATGAGCAGTGTGGGAAAGGGAGTCTACTTCAGTAGTAAAGCACTTGGCTTTTCACCAGGAAGGTCCCAGGTGTATTGCCTCTTTAAGAGGGACACCTGTATGGCCTCAGTGGTGGCAGACCATACTAGATTTCAGTTTGGGGTCCAAAACTGTGAGGAGCACTTGGAGACCATACATTTCTTAAAAGCCCCACTCAAACCTCAATTAAAGCTGTTAAAGCAAAAACCTCAGAAGAAGAATGTGCTAGACTTACCTTTTGTGTAGTCACTCTCTATTCACTGGAGAGGGATGGTGTGAGGAGGCACAGCTAGCATTCTCTCTTGCCTGGAAGATTTATTTAAGTAATACCTAACTGGGGCTAAAGTTTGATGCTGCTCTAGGTACTATGAGATATTTTTTTAATGAATTATTATTACTGAAGGTATCTCTGTGTAGTACTGTTTCCCATATTAAAAACCAGATCCAACATTTCCTGTTAAAATGGTCAGGGAGCAGGTTTTGTGGAAGGGCTGGTGGCTATTCAAGCATTAATCGGACATAGCTGAATCTGGAGGTTTGCTGCTTTGCTCGCATGATCACTGACAAGTCTGAAGAAAAGAGATTGCTTCTCATGTGTTGGCCTCCGTGTTAGTAAAAACTGAGCATCTCCATGATTCTTGTTTTCATAGAGAGCTGACATATGAGCAGAAACCTTTCCTCTTCAGGCACTGCAATGATCATGTGAACAAAGCAACAGTGGACATGAACATACTGATAGACAGAGGGAATGCTGTAGATGTAGTATATCTTGACTTCAGCAAAGCTTTTGACAAAGTGCCTCATGATATCCTGATAAATCTTCCAGGCAAGCTAACTAGGTGTGGGCTGGATAGATCAAGTGTCAGGTGGATACACAATTGGCTACAGAATCGTACTCAGAGGGTGATGATTAATGGGTCCTTCTCTAACTGGGAGAAGGTAACAAGTGGGGTACTCCAAGGCTCAGTCCTGGGCCTGGTGCTCTTCAATATTTTTCTTAACGACTTGGATAAAGGAGTGCAGGGAATGCTTGTCAAATTTGCAGATGATACCAAATTAGGCAGAATAGCTAATACCCTAGAAGACAGAAACAAAATTCAAAATGACCTTGATAAGATGGAGCACTGAGCTGAAAACAACAGAATGAAAGTCAACAGGGATAAGTGCCAAGTTATACACCTATGAAAAAGAGACCAAACACACAGTTACAAGATGGGGGATACCTGGCTCAGCAATACTACAAGCGAGAAGGATCTTGGAATTGTTGTAGATCACAAACTAAATATGAGCCAACAGTGTGATGTGGCTACAAAAAAGGCTAATGCTATTTTAGGCTACATTAATAGAAGTATAGTTTCCAAATCCCGCGAGGTGCTAGTACCGCTCTATTCAGCACTGGTTAGACCTCACCTTGAGTATTGTGTCCAGTTCTGGATACCACACTTCAAGAAGGATGCTAACAAATTGGAACAAGTTCAGAGGAGGGCAACAAAGATGATCAGGGGGCTGGAAACCAAGCTTTATGAAGAAAGGCTGAAAGAATTGGGCATATTTAGCCTTGAGAAAAGAAGGCTGAGGGGTGATATGAGAGCACTTTTCAAATATCTGAAAGGCTGTCTTACAGAGGAGGGGCAGGATCTGTTCTCGATCATCCCAGAATGCAGGACACGCAACAATGGGCTCACGTTAAAGGAAGCCAGATTTCGGTTGAATATTAGGAAAAACATCCTAAGTGTTAGAGCAGTACGACAGTGGAACCAGTTACCTCGGGAGTTGGTGAGTGCTCCAACACTGGAGGCATTCAAGAAAAAGATAATTACCTGGCAGATATGCTTTGATTGTATTCCTGCATTGAGCAGGGGGTTGGACCTGATGGCCTTGTAGGCCCCTTCCAACTTCACTTTTCTATGATTCTATGATACTTCTGGATTTTGTAATGAGTGACCAGAGATTAACAATAACAGCTAGAAATAAGTAAGTTAGTTTTCTGGGATAACAGGAACATAACTCAGTTAAAATTTTATTTAAGCTTAAACTATGTATTAATTGTTGGAAATAAGTTGGAACCTAAGTAAAACTACTAAGTAAACATCTATAATGTTACCATGTATTGGAGAGAGCCTTAAGAAGAAGCACTGAAGACTGTGTAGTGTCTCTTCCTTCAGTCTCCACTACTCTCCACTTCACCTTACCACACCTCATCCCCCAGCTGATAGTACAAAGTGTGAGAAGCAAAGTTTTCAGGCAGATACCATCTCCTCTCTCTCCTAAAAAAATTTACCTACCAGAAAAAAGCAGGACGTGGAAGTCTCATTGTTCCAGCCCTGGGCCTGGCTTTGATAAGCATGAGAAATCTTTGTTTCAGACAAGCAACTCTGAAATGTGCAACTGGTTCAAGGCTGAGTGGTCTGAAGTCTTTGTTCATTGGTGTAGCTCACATTGGGGACATGAGAACCCCAAGGGGTGCTTGTGGATGCCCCTTTTGCATATATGACTTGATACATGTGCAGTTTGCAGAACTTTAAAGGAGTGAGTTCAAATCTGGTAGACATTATTTAACTGGCCTTACAGTGGAGGGTTAAAAGATTTTAAACCGACAGATAATAGAGATAGTGTGAAAGGATGATCTACTATGGATGTAAGATACAGAGGCACTTCATCTGTCCCAGAAAGCTGAATTTTGATACTTGAGATCTTATATTTCAAAAGTCAACCTATGCTTGTATTAGTAAATCAATTAGTAATCAATCAGGGAACATGTTTTCATATTTAAAGATGCTATTAGGAATGGAACAGTCAGTCCTGCTCCAGTTGTGTACTAGTCTAAAGCAGGACCTGTCCTAACAACAGGCAGAGTAAGGCAGCTACAGATGGCACAGGCGCCGGGAGAGAGGGTTTGGCCATTTAGTATTAGAAGGCAAAACACTTTAGACTCTAAAGTAACCTGCTGCCTGCCTTAGCCTGATGCCATCAGAGCGAATGGAGAATTCTCAACCATTGTCAGTGTTGAACTATCAGGCTGGTTCCCTTTTGTGCAGGGAATGGGAGGACATCATCCTGTTCTTCAACTCAAGTGGCAAAATGTATAGCCCCATGCAATGGTCCCATGCAAGGACCAGTGGTTCTAGGTGAGGATGTGGATCCTTGTCCTCATCGAAAAGCGCAGTTGGAAAAATTTATGATTTTGGAGTTTGGACTAAAACTTTCAGAAGCTGCCAGGCAGCATGGCTTAATTTTAGAATTAAGTCACAGAAGAGCAGGCCCAGTGAATCAGTGAGAATTTGATGAATTAACTCCTCCATAAGTTCCTTTGATTCATATGGCCCTAGTCTAGTTGTGACTTCCTTTAATGTAGTCAGTTGTTATTAGAGTAGACCCAACAGGATTTCAGCCACTAGAATAGAATAGAATAGAATCCATTCTGTTTTAGAGGTTCTGGGAGTTGTACTCTGAAGAATTAACTTTCCCAGGGTGCAAGACAGTCCCAAGACAGTTTTCTATCCCATTTCTGTCCCTGAACGGAGCACATTTGCTTCCCCTTGAAATCCCCCTTTATCTTGGACATTTTCACATATTTACTGAATTTAGGGTTAGATGCCAATGTACTTAATCCTGTCCTCTTCCTCATATTTTTCACTCCTCTCCCATAACAGCCAGAAGTATTCAAACTGATTTAAAACATTTCAAAATTAAATCAGTTTCTCTGTGCTTTCATGTGCACACAATAGAAGAGAATACTTTATAAACAAAGATTTTTTTAAGTAAGCCACAATTAAACACGCAAATGTTCCCACTACATTTGGCCATGCAATTGACTAATCAGATTTTCCCAAATCCTTAACATTGCAATTGTGTGGTTAAATAAATGCTGAGGTCTCCCGCTCTTGCTCTCTCACGCTGTGATAAATACATTCTGAATATAAAAGGTCAACTCATTAAAAATTACCCCCTAAAATGAATCATTGTTTTAGAAAATGGAGGCCCACATATATTTTGTATTTTAACTTACATTATTTGTTTATTTTAAAATTGGCTTTCTTGTTCTTCTTCTAATTACATATAGTGGCTATGAGAATATGTCTGTTAAAATGACTTAGATAAATGTGATGACAGTAGAACTGATGTACAAAAAAATTGCAGATAAAACCATAGTAGTTACGAACTTAACACTATTAGTTTAAATCTCATTGCAGGCTGGCTGTGGATGGGCCCTTTGGAGCTGCAGCAACAGACGTGCTTCAGTATCAAATCAGTGTATGCATTGCCGCAGGAATCGGGGTCACTCCTTTTGCATCCATTCTGAAATCAATTTGGCATAAGTGCTGTAAACTAAATACAGAACTGAGGCTGGAAAAGGTAAACCCTATTTCGCTTCTGAGTTTCATTTTAAAGGTGCTGTTATACTTCCTGCTTGTTTGGTGGCGGTGGGGATCATCTCCACAAATAATTGTGATGTTTGTCCTCAGAACAGCTACTTGTCTCCCAGCTAAATCTCTATTTATTTTTGGCATCTTGAATCAAGCCATTGCTGCCCTGGCAAAGGCTACCTACAGCTGCTTATTCCTAGTTTTGGGTAACGCCATGGTGCCCCTTTGGTTTCTGATGTGCCTCCAAACATGCAGCACACACTATGTAAGTGACCTGCCATCTACTAAACTTTGTGGGCCACAATGCACCTGCAAGGCCTCAGTGAAACCTAAAAATGAAAAATAAAAAGCAATGCATGCATGAAATGTTAAGCTATAACCAACGTTCCCTCTAATTTTCCACAACCGGAACCAACTAAGTGGCAACATTGGCTGTGGATGCACAGTACCGATGCAGCAATGTACACAGCTTAGAGGGAATGTTGGCTATAATTCTACTTTTTAAAAAATGGTCTAGGTACACATTCGCTTTAGGGAGTGATGAGGGACTGTCATGCAGTTGGTGGGCAGAATGACTAGTGAATGTCAGGTGGGGCTAAATGTGACACTTCTCCTAATGTAGAAGAGGCAATTTCTGAATCACAGTGGAAATTAAAATAATGCTACATTCCTATGCTTATGTACTTCTTTCATCCATATCAGCAGGATTATGCTTAGAATGGAAATATTAACGTGGACTAAATACTCTTTACTTCTTTTTCAGAAACCTAAATGTTCATTTCTCCAGAAATTCATGTTGTCCTCATCCAATCCCCCTTATTGTTTCATTGGCCAAAATCCTGTTGCTTAGTATAGTAAATTATACTAAAATAAGTCAATTGAATCAGTAGGGATTTGGTGATTCAACTTCTCGACAAGTTCCGTCAATTCAAATAGGCCTACAGTTGTGCCTTACTTTAGCATAGTAAATTGCAGTTAAGAGTATAATCGTAGTTGCTACACTAAGCAACAGGACTTTGGCCATTGGGTCCTTCATATAATCACATTGCGAAGGTTATGTGCCAAAAATTACTTTTCTACTTATGAGGGAAAACTGCATTTTCCTAACAACAAATTATTTCACTATTAAGTACTCAGGAAATACAGTTCACCAATCAGTAATAATGCCTTGAGCAAAGCTATCTGGATTCCTTGTCACAATGCAGATTATATTAATAAAGTATAAATTTACCCCCGAACATAGTAGCCAGCTATAAAATTAGTTACTTATCTCTAAGTAAATATGTTATAGTGTTATCGTATACACAAGTACACATGCTTAACATGTTTACTTCTGAATAGATATGTATAGGATTGCACTGTCAAACTCCCATATTACTCATAGAGATTTCAGGATGATTGCACATGAACTCAATGTGATAATTAAACATAAATGCTGCTTTAGAGTGGCTAAAAATGAGAGATGAGGTCCAGGAAGCATCTCATTTTAATTTCACCTCAGCAATAACTAATTAAGCGGCCCTAAGTAAGCCACTATTCTTCCCATCTACAATATGGGGATAAATATAAATCAATCTCACAGTATTGTTATAAGAATTACTGAGATAGTGGATGTGATTTGGACTGAAAATTGAAACAGTGCTACATAAATTATCATAGTTGTTATTTCAAAAGCCTAAGCCCACCCCCATTATTAGGACTTGGTAGATATTCCAATGACATTTCCCTGGCCTAAATCATTCATGACATTATATTAGCAGAAGTAGTTTACATCTGAAACTGTCTCCATCTCATATTTAGTTCCTTAGAGGTTGTCTTTGTGAATTTTCTTCTTAAAAAAATCTATTAAAACTGTGTATGAACGAGTTGCTGGAATGTTTTTCAAAACTCTGCACTGTCAATGCTAGGTAGAAAATCAAATATAAATTTATACCTGAGCGCAGTAGCCAGCGATAAGATTAGCCACTTATCTCCAAATAAATAATTTAAGAGCCATAGAGGACGCCCGATGAAAGCTTGTACTTTGTTGAATTGTTTTACTTTCCCTTGACAGGTTTATTTCTATTGGATTTGCCGAGATCCATCTGCCTTTGAGTGGTTTGCTGATCTCCTGTGCTTGCTGGAAGCACAAATGGCTAAGAAAGGGAAAGCCCATTTTCTAAGCTATCACATATTTCTTACCAGCTGGGATGAAAGTCAGGTACAAATGAAATCTTATGGGACTGAGTTACTGAATCTTACTTTTCAGGATTGCAGCCTAAGGAACTGTAATCAAATGAATGCTTACATCGCATAAAGCATGGGTTCCTTAAAGCAAATAGTAGTTACATTTGTCTTTTGCAAGTATTTGTTTTGAGTGCCACAGAGTCCCAGATAAACCACTTGATGCCAAGTTCTTTTGTAGCTGCAGGAACACTCCACTCTCAATTGTTCTCCAAAGCCCGTTTCTTTCCAGGTCTCTTCTTTTTTTCTCCTCCCAACCTTCTCTTCCCTATTGCCAGCGCTATCATTAGACAAAGTGGAATAACTACACCACACGGGAAATGATAGGAGATGATGAATAGCAGTGAGGTGTCTTGTGACCCACCTGCCACACTCAGGTACAGAGGACGTCACTGTCCTATTGCCCTTGCTGAAGTAAGATTCAATTTCCAATCCTTTGGGCTTCTGCATATGGAGAAGGGACGGGGCAATATATTATACTTAACATCAGACATGGAAGTCCTGCTTTTACAACATTTACCCTCTATACAAACAATTTCTTCAAAGTTCTGTGTCATAGCAATCAGACTTGCAAATGAACCTCATATTTACCTCCCAATGACTAATCACAAAAGAAAAGCAAGCTATTTTACAATATAGAGGTAGAGGCAAGCTCCTGCTAGAAAAACAGACATCGGAGATGGGATATTCGTATTCGTATCCCTGGGGATATGAATACAAATATCGCCACCACAGGTGCCTGGAAAGTCCAATCCCTCCCTCCAGAACTCGCCAATCCACTCCTGGTTGCCGTGCTGTGCATGCGGCTGGTGTCGTTCCTCTTTCACCAATGGCAGAAGTAGCCTGGCCAGTGCTTCCTCGCCTCCTTGTGCAGCTGACCACCCGAGGAAGGAGGCAGGATGATGAGTCTCCCCACTCAGCTGTTGAGCGGTTGGCTGTGCCGGGAAGTGCAGGCCAGGCTACTTCTACAATTGGCACGATGGGAATGATGCTGGCTGTGTGCACCATGTGGCAACCAATGAGTGGACCAGCCAGTTTTGGGGGAAGGGTTGGACTTTCCAGGCACCTGTGGTGCCAATATTCATATTCATATCCCCAGGGATACGAATATGAATATCTCTGCTTTTAATGACATGCTAACTATATCATCTATTTTGACCCTTACACTGGCCCTGGTCAGTTTACTGCTAGTCCACTCAAGCAGGGGTTTTGCCATCACCAAATATTTCTTGATGGTACAGCATATTTCTGCCACTAATATGTCAATTGCTACTGACTGTTTTGATGAACTTCCTGCCAAGGGAAAGGATATGTATTGCTGTATTGCTGGCAAATTGGGAGGCACTGGCATCTGCCTTCAGACTAATTTAAAGATGGTGCTGGGTTGTCATCCAGTTGTCTAATTACCATGTCATACACTCTCAAACCAGTCCACTGTGGGTGCAGCAGTGTACTTTAAAAAGAAAAAGCTGTGTAAGATTGAAGCAAGGCTAGGAGGCATGGCTGGGAAGCTGGGAGGAGAGTAAAGGGAGGAATAATATGGGGGGGGGGAGGGAAGAGAAAAGGGACTGTGCCAGGGAGACACTGGAAAATGCACACCATCATTGGTTGTTGACCTTGTGTACTCCATATAGTTGGCTACCCCTCTGGATCTGTTTGACCATAGTGGAAGTCTACATGATAGCACTGTGGTTCACTCATTACATAACTAAGATGGGGCTTACATAAATTGTGATATCCCTTGCATATGCAAATATACCCCATCATGATGTATGAACATGCTCCTATGATCTAGATTGATTGTGTTGGATCTAGATTAAGACACATGTTACAAGGATATAAAACTATGCTTGTCTGCTCCTCGTATGCAAAGGCAAGGAACCACACCATTCTTCCCTTTAATGGTGTCACGCACCCCCAGTGTCCCTAGTTTGTTTCCCTCAAACCCGGGTCCACCTTTGGACACGACTTGCTTATTTCTCCTTTCACCAACTGCCACCAGTGGATCTTTATCCACACTTTACTAATAATGTTGCATAGACACATGTTGTCAAATATAACTGATTATTTATTATTTAGTTGTTGAATCATACAAGTAGGTGCATAGATGTTTTATTATGTTGCACTCATTAAACTTGGATATTAAACACGTTTCTTTATTTGTATTACTTCACATCAATC
Source organism: Intellagama lesueurii (assembly GCA_037013535.1). NCBI lineage: Eukaryota > Metazoa > Chordata > Lepidosauria > Squamata > Agamidae > Intellagama > Intellagama lesueurii. The sequence continues at coordinate 282,537,200 of JBAJHW010000001.1, read as the reverse complement.
ACTGGAATAAGATCTGATGACTGTCTATCTATTTTATTATACTTCTATCCTTTAACTATTCTTTAACACATAAACCAACTACACCAACTTTCCAATCTCTCCCATAAACCTTCAAAACCTCCTCTCTCCTTCTCTCTCAGTCTCCAACTGTCTCTCTGACTCCGCCCTCCTGTCCTCTCATAGGCTCCAGCTCTAGAGCTCCACATGACGGACAGGTGGGACATGGGCATTCCTCCACAAATGGGTAGCAAGATTTTTCTGGTGCTATCAAAATGGGTTCTCGTGTTGCTACAAAGTGTGCTCTCTCCCCCCCCCCCACCCCCAAATTGTATGATTGTGTTTAACTATGAAAGCTGCTGCTTTTTAAATGGAATTTTAAGAATTATAAGCATTGGTTGTATTTGTCCCATGTTCCTCTCTGATCATGTTGATATATTCTTCAATGATCAGACAACATTATTGCTAATCCCAAGTAGGTCTGATCTTTTTGTATGAATATCCAGCACATTTTATTCAGCCCCCAGTTCTCCATTTGTTGTTGTTATCACTCTGTTTCCTCTCACTTTTCTGGGGGGGAGGGGCTTGGAATTGTATCATAGGAACAATTGTTTTGGTCCTTCTGCTACATTGTTGGGCATGTCTGGAGGATTGAAATCAAGAAGATGTATACAGTGAAGCACGGTACGGAAGAGAACACTCTTGCTTTTTCCTTCCCATTGCTTTGAAGTTCCATTAGAATAACAAAACCTTCCTTTGCAGATTGTTTGTTTGTTTGTTTGTGTTTTCTGCAATGAGTCTAGAGCTGCATCAGTTGACAGTTCAAACAAGTGTTATGCTCTACTGGTAGGTATACTGATAAAATATTTCAGTCCTATTTTGGTTGTTCAGTTTGGATCTTTGGATCAACAGTTTTATGCATTGGAAGCAGGAAAAGCATGTAGAACAACATTTTATTTATTTTATTTCTTGCATTTACATACTGCCCCATTTAATTGGAAGCCACTGCTCTGGCCAGTCTTACAATATAGCATAACCCCTTCCCCCCCCCCTCACTCCACCCAAAAACAAAATTAATAGATGAAAACAGCCAACAAACCGATAAAACATGAACAGATAAATAAACAGGCCAAATTGGGGGAAATCATGCCTCTGAAGATGGTAGCTTTAAATGAAATGATTGCTGCATTCATATTGATATGGTCCAAAGCAACTTCAGTGCTAAAGCTGTTGAATCAAAAGCTATATGCCATGGAAGCATGAGATAAATGTAAAACAAAAAGTATTGGTAAATTAATCTTTCAAAAAAGTATAGTTTTAAGTGAAGTGATTTCTCCAGTGTTGCCATGGAGAAGAGGGTCAGGGAACTCAGTGCTGATACCTCTTTAAAAATAGGCTTGTATAACATCTGCATTTTCCCAGTTAATCAACACTGCTTTTTAATGAAAGCATTATAGTATTTCCTGTTGATTCTAATGAGATGCTACAACTTGTTGATTCCAAAATGATGACCTTTTTGTTCACTATAATATAGGCTACCCATATTGCATTACATTATGATGAAAAAGTGGATGTAATTACTGGCTTGAGACAGAAAACCTTCTATGGAAGACCAAACTGGGATGCTGAATTCAAACACATTGCAGAAAATCATCCCAGGTAAGTCAAACGAACAAGTAACATGGTTATGGTCTGTCTTCTACACTGCACAAGGAGTTGTACCTCTTTACTGGTGACCCTTTTAGAAATAATTTAAGTTGGGTTCTTATGCTGAAAGCATCTTTCTATGTAATAAAGTTTTAAATGAAGAAATCTTACATAGACGATGTCAATCAAATCTAATTTTTGGACAAGAAAATCTAATATTTAGAAGCATTTCAATATCTTGGCATTTGTCCAGCTATAATTGAAAGACACAATCCAATTATTGTTCAGCATAAAGGACAAAGTAACATTAATTTCCCTTGAAAATGGTTATTAAAGAGATAAACAGTGAGGCCTTTTTCTTATGATGTCAAGGATGTGTTTGTTCCCCCAACATAATTGGCTGTGGATGTAAAGACAATGCTCTTATGTTATTAGTTCATCTCAGCTTGCAAGGTCTAAGTTGAACTCCAGAGTTTTCACTGGGAAAAGGCTTAGAAAAGCTTCTTTGTTCCCCTAAACTTCTGAAGCAATCATTAGAACTTTTTTTTCTGTCTACATCCGCCACAGCAAAAAGGGCAAAACTTTGTAATTTCTTAGCACTGCTGACTATTTATCTATCCATTGATGAAAACGAAATGCCAGAGGGGAGAAAGATGAACAGAGCAATCCTAATTCAAAGATGTGTCAGCTCTAGGGGGGTGGGTTAATAACAGGCAAAAGTAGAAGGAAACATTTATGTCCCGGATATCAGATTACAATGTACCTGACACAACCTCCTTCTGAGGTTATTAGAGGCAGGGCTTCGTCAACATCAGAGCTGCGAAATACCTTTCCAAGGAAATTCAGCCTACACCAATTCATTCATTTTGATAATTTTTTATATAATAATTATTTAGATAATAGATAATATTATCTTTCAGGGCAATGTGTTCTCTAATACACCTCACATAAATAATTAAAAGAGATACATAAAATATTCCAATTATATTCTGAACAATACAAGAACCAGTTGTTTAAAGGAATAGAAAATCCAGCTCACCCCATATCTTTATGTCAAAGCAGAACAAAAGAGGCAACTCATTATCCCAGTGATGATGATGGGATGATAGAAGGAACATTTCAAATATGAGGCCATTACTGAAAAGGCTCAGTGTTTAATAAACTGTGAGGTAAGGTGTATGAGCAGGGCTTCAGGGACCAATCTGAAGCTCTAGGGAGGCTCATGTTTATGCAGGTGGACCACAACTGCTCTAGGGATTCTGCCACTTAATCCCTTCCCAAAGACTGTTGAAGGCTGGTTTATTCCTCCCCCCACTACTACTTTGATGGGTGGAAGTCTTTTCCACCCTATGTAAAGGCTGCTGGTATATCACTACTGCCATGTTATGTTGCTTTATTCTGATTTTGACATATTTATGGATTGTTTCAGGAATTTATTGTTTCGTTCTTTGCCATGTTTCATCAAGTGAAAACTGATTTATAGCAACCCTAATAGGGCTTTCAAGGTAAATGAGAAGTTTAAGAAGTAGTTTTACCAGTTCCACATCCCCAGTGAGTTCCCAAGGCTGAGCAGGGATTTGAACCCCAACCTCCTGAGTCCTAGTCCATCACTCCATCTACTATGCCACATTAGGTATTCAATGTGTTAGCCATTTCAAAGCCTTTCTCAGAAGGTGGAGAAGGAAATCAGATACACTTGGGGGGGGGGAAATCTAATCCAAAGCCCCTGCCATAATGCAGGATTCTATCTCACTGTCCAATATAACACATTTTGTGCAAGACTCAGCACTGACTACAATCCAGATGCATATAAAGGATCCTCATGGTGCAGTGGCTAAATTGCAGTGAAGACTCTGCTCATGACCTGAGTTCAATCTTGGGCTCAGATAGCCGGCTTGAGGTTGACTCAACCTTCCATCCTTCTGAGGTCAGTAAACTGAGTACCCAGCTTGCTGAGAGGACATGGCAAGTTTGCATAATTAAATTGTAAACCCCTCAGAAAGCACTTTAAGCACTATGGAGCAGTACATAAGCAGCATAATTTACTTTATAATTCTCTGGATTTTAGAAAATAAGAAATTGGGTTAAAATGAAATGTTCCAGATTTTTCTTTTTAGGGGAATAAAGTCCTTTTCTTACAGAATTTTTTGTATCTTGATTTTCTTGACAGTGACAGCATTGGTGTTTTCTTTTGTGGACCTGAAACTATTTCTCGAAACCTTCATAAAATGTGCAACCGATATTCATCTGCTGATCCAAGAGGGGTTCAATTTTGCTACAACAAAGAAAATTTCTAGATGTATTTTTGACCATTGTTACTGACAACTGAGAGCTTGCAGTATTTCCCTCTTTTTTACAGCTCTTGATTATTTTTTTGATTTTTTTTGGGTAGAATTGTACCATTTTAAAGCATAATATTTGATATGTAATAATTAGTAACAGAAGTCACGTCTTTACCAGGATATTGCAATCTGGCATTGCTTAGAGGTAAAGTAATGCTTTACCACCCTCAGTACTTAGTAATAATCCTACTGGCTTCAACAGTCCAATGAAGTCTGAATGACTGCACCTCCATTTTTCACCTGGGTAGGCTAACAAACATCTTTAAGCACTGATGTTGTAGTTGACATGAAAATGATACCATTACACTCACCCTATTTCTCCTAGTGATGTGATGTGCCAGGTTTGCTGTGTTCAATTTCCTTTGGAAGGGAGCTAGTGGCATTTTATACTATTTGAATTTCCTTGCAAATGTTCATGTTGAGCAGAAATGGTGGCTAGTAAGACATTAGATATAACATGATAGCATGAGAATAATTCCTTTTGCATAAAACAGGAGAGCTGCAACCCATATTTTCAAAATAACATTTTGAAGGTAGCACAAGAGATTAAAATGGTTATTCTTTATTTATTGCTATTCTTTAGATGAATGCCACACACATCTTTTCTTGTGGCATTTACAGCAAGTAGGCCCCAGTGACTTGGCAAGGACAATGGCATCATTCGCCACTGTCCTCAGATTCTCTTATTCCCTCTGGGAGTTCTCACAATAGGTGAAGCAAAAATGGATTTTCCCAGGACAAATTGTTCAAGCTATCCTCCTGTAATGTGTAAACAATCCCTGTTGTAATGCATCCCACAGGCTTTGACACTAATTCCCCAGATGGGGCTTTTCCTCATAACCAGGCACTGTAGGAGACTAGCGAAATTGCCTGTACTGTATCAGCACAACTGGCTTCTCACAGCATGCCACACACCGTGTCTTCTTCTGAGGCTCCCTCAGAGGTAAGCAACGGGTTTAGGTATGCATATTCCACCACCCCTTCTTCCCTGCCACCTCATGTAGATGCTTCACTCTGCCTAAGGGGAGAGAGTACTGGGTCTCCCCTCTGTTTCCATTAATTGCCTGCTATCCAAATCTTCCACAGTCTCACAACAATGTTGTGCCTCTTAAAATGGCAAATATATACCAGAAACATGTATGTACAGTGAGCTGTATTTGTTCTACAGAGGAAATGAGAGAAAATTTGCTGTTGGGTTTCATTTACTTATATCTAAATAACAGGATATCTAGATCATGCACAGTATTAAAAACAAACAAACTGAAATATGCAGTACTTTAGCAAGATGATCTATGTTCTTCAGCCAAGCTCTTACTCACTATGGATTAGTGGAAGCCCAGCAGGCATAGGAGGTGGGGGATAAGACATGGGAATTCTTCTTCTCTCTGCCTGGCTCATTTTGTAGTCTCAGAAGAACTGAGCCTGCCATTAGACAGGATGAGGTAGTTGCCTCAGGCCGCATATCCTTGGAGGTTGTGGCAAGGCGTTGAAGGCACTTCAGTCCCTGAGGAAGCTTTTTGATTTAATGGTCTTGTTTTTTGGAGAATTTTTATAAAAGATTAAAATGGAACAAAACAAGGATGCTTTTAGTATAGGATCACAGAACACTGCTTCAATCTGTGTCCAACTACTGGTCCATCTAGCATACCATGTATCCCATCATTTTACTAGGCACCCTCCACAACAGACACCCAAGCTCTAGGTATTTAGGTACTTAGATTTAAGTATCTAAGGTATTTAGATCAAACTACATTAATTCTGCCTTCCAGTCAGATCCTATACTGCTCCCCTTTCCTCCTTCTACTTCATTCACTGCATTGATTTCCAGATTCCAACTAACATTCTCACTTTCCTCAGAACTCATTGCTAACTTTGCTACCTCTCTTCCTTCTTTCACTGCTAGCATCATTTTCCCTTAGTTGGGTTATTGATAAACCATTTGTATTTTGTTTACAGAATATAAGATTCATACTGAAGTTTTGTGCTTCTGAAAAGAAAAGCAAATCTATGAAAATGCCAGTGTATTAATACTCAGCAGTAGTTTTGTTCGACAGTAAACAAAAGAAAGGTATTACATTTGTATTATGGTGTTAAATACAGATCAAAGGGAACAGATAATGTGTTTATCATCCAAACAATAAAATCTGAAGTACAAAACATTCTGTATGTGTCACAAGATGAACAAGACAAATGACAACATTACACACACACACACACGCACACACACACAGGGGGGGGAGATGATAAAAAAGATAATGTGTATAGAGCAAGAAAAACCCACGTAAGGATTTTTGGGGAAAAAAACCCTGAATGCTACAGATATAGTTTATAATCTTCTGTTCGGGGACAGAACTTAAGACTTGCTACCAAAGATGCAGGCATCATTTTATTGAGGTTAAGGCTATGCATCTTTATTTTCAAACAGTTTTAAAAGATTTCTTTTCTCTGTGTGAAGTGATTAATGAGGGGCATAGACTGGAGCCATAAGGGAAGTGATGAATGAACCTATGCCACTGTGCCTAGAGACATCCTCCTTTCCGTGGTGTTTGTACTGAGCCTCAGAGACAACTGACACATTTTAAATATGTACTGAGAGAAAGAGAGAGATACCAAGCTTGCGTGAAGAGAAGAGGAGTGCTCTGCGGAAACTAATATCAGGTGCTGCTCTGTGAAAGAAAGAGGTGATAATTTCCTGCAGATTCAGAATGATTGTTTTTATTGTTTTAATGGACCGATATGGAAAGCTGCAAGAACTAAGGTCCCAAACTGCTGAGTCCACCCCCTTCTCCCCACTTGACAACCTACACTTAGCTAGTCTCCTGCAACACAGTGTAATGTTTTGCTTGCAGCTCAACATGGCATCTCTTCACTGGTTTGATTTATTCTCACTTTTGCAAACCACTGTGGTGTGCTACAGAAGATGCATTTCGAGCCCTTGCTGTAGTTCACTGAGAAGCAGAACTGTTATCTCTCCAAGAGCTAAATTTCACTGGTACTGGGGTGAGTGCCTTTGAATAAAAGGAGGAGGGGAAGACAAAGGGAAGGAGAGTGGTGAGCCTTGTTAGACTAGAATGAAACAGTCTTTACACTGAATGAGGATCACTCTATTACAGGTGTGGATGGAATCAAAATGGATAATGTGAGGAAGGTGTATAAATCCCTACTTAGAGGTGCTACTTTATATTGACCTCAGTATTAGGAATGTGCATGAAATGAGTGTATTTTTGCAAGTACAGACTGGAAACGAGGCAAAATCAATATTTAGTGGAAATAAAATAAATTTGCTTCATGGATATGTCAAGTTTTTTTCCATTGTGGCTATCAGATAAAAACATGGTAAAGTAAACTTAGAACAGTGTGTCATCTTTTGGTATTACATCAGCTAAGTGAAGTAATTCTGGAGTTCTACTGGCTTGCAAATGTGTTGCTTTTTCCCTGCCTTTGACCTCCACTGAAGCAAAGGCTTAACCCTGCAGAAGGAAAAGGCTCCTATTATCTGGCTCTGTCAACTGGACAGTAGCCTGAAGTGCTAGTCCCCACCAAAGTGACTAGTTTTTCACTAAATGAAAGGGCAAAATAAAGTCAAACTTGAATCTCAAGTTCTACAAGGGCTGCAGACTTGCTTTTCCTGAATTCTGGGATTAAAGATCATCCAAGGGTGAATGTTATACCTGGGAGCTCATGTGATCTTGACTTAGACCTGCTGCATCCTGGTCTTTAAAAACAAATACTGAGCCAGATGATAAGAATTATTGAACAGCTGGAACCTGAAATTGCTGTTTTAAAATTTATTTGGTGTTTTATTTTGTTTTTACAATTACATGTCAAACTAACAAACAACTGTTTTCCAAACAGCAGAGGTGTGCAAAATATACAAGGAGAATCCTAAGATGTCCTTGCAGTGTAAACTAAAAAGAAACGGGAAGCAACATTTATATCTTAACTTATACAGCAAAGATATATGTAAAGACAGACCAAACATTAAAACCTGTCTTCATGGTTGTTCAAAGAGGGATAGGAAATTACAGTCCATGGTCCACAATCAATGTAATGTGTCCTTGATAATTTTGTTAAAGCAATTTATTTATTTATTTATTTATTTATTAGATTTCTACCCCGTCCATCTAGACCAAGGGTCTACTCTTCTAAAGCAAGGCCTTTAGAAGTTTCCACCAGCCTCCAGAGTTGGGATTGTTGCAACTGTGAATCTAATGTGCATTGTCCTCACAAAATTGCCCTATGATCATCACAGTGAACCACAGTCATTGGCAGTAGGATGTCCAAATGGTAAATAGAAATGTAATTGGGCTTTTTAAATGGGGAATGTGAGGAGATAGTTGTGTTCCCTTGTACCTGCAGAATGAGTTTTTCCATATCTGATTTGAATCAAAACGTATGTAGAAGGCCCAATGCCTAAGTAATCATCACATGCAATATACCTTGGTTTTGAAGAGTGAACTGGAATAGAACTAATGGCTGCAATCCTACAACCAATCATTTGTGAACACATATATGCAAGATTCTGCTGAAGTAAATTATTATTGCCATATTCATATACAAATGATGGAGAATGTCTGGGAGTTATTGGAAGAGAAGATAGATGATAACCCAGGGTTTCTAGCAGGTAAGGGTCTGTCTGACTGTGCTTTAACATAGAAAAGCTCCAAACTCACTGTTGCAAGATTAATGACATTTCAATGGGATATCAAGGTAAATGAGCAGAGAAGTAAAACACTCCCCTATCCCAATTTTACTGTCATACTTCACTATGTTCATTTATTCTAATGACCACCCAAATACATGAAGTGTAGGAAGATTAATTTAGTTCTGGACCCTCTACTAAATCCAGATACATTTGCGAACACCCTTTGTCAATTGAATGAAGCACTATCAATTATAACTCAAACTGGTTATTCAAGGAAATTTCTTCCCTGGGATTAGCCTTGTGGGTGTGGGGGGTTTTTTGGTCCCACAACAGGCTTTCTTAGATACAAGCCTGGGCAATCACACTTGCAAATTTAGCCTGTGTTTACCTTTCCACTGACCAGTTACGATCAAATCACTCTGGAATGCAAAATACACATATGAGGGAAAGCACATATCCTTTATCACTTGATGAAGCATTGATTCTAAATATAACCAGAGTGTCTCATCTAGTTTGATTTTTAGAAAGATTGTTATATCAGAGTTGATACACGAGCTAGAGAATTGGTTTCCTTGTAGTTTCATTGTGATAAGCCCATATCATCACAATGACAGTCGATATACTATATTGACTGTCATTGTGTCTCTCCATCAGTCCAACCACTAGCCCGTCCTTTAAAATCTGCTCAGTTCTATTATAGGTGATTACCTCCATTTTCAGTTTCTCCTATATACTTGAGTGTTGAGGGAGAAAGAGTAGGTTCACCAAGTATTTAAAAATGATTTAATGTTTCTAGGCAGAGACACATAAATGATTTTCTCATGCACCTTTCTACCTTGTTAACTTTTTGGTTCAGCTCTTGGGGGCACTCAAATGCACACATTTCTTCACTATCAAAGCAATGAAGCATCATACTACAGGGCAATGCCTCCCTAAATCCATTTACTCTGCAGCAGCCTCATTGCGCTTAACAGCACTGCTGTGATGCATGTGGGTACTGGCTGGCAGCATGAGTGTTTTAACATTAATTCAAAGTAAAAATATCAATCCAAAGGAACCAGGGTGGCTTGGTTTCCATTCAGATATTTCAAAACATTTAATTCACCCTGCAGCTTCCCCCCCCCCCTCACTTGCCCTGGAGGGATTTTCTAGAATGGTTTAAGGGACTGCATGGGGAAGAAGGAGAAGATCCATCATGAATTTCATCACAAAATGTTGGATGTTGCCCCATTTGTTTGTTTGTTTGTTTGTTTGTTTACCAATGACAGTGCAAAACACTACTCTAAGATGTTCACAATGCTTGAAGGTCTCTGGTGTCTACATTTCTTAAAACAGTGGTTCTAAATCTTCGAGACCAAAGTCTAGATTCCCGGTGCTAAAATGGGGAACAGAGTCCAAGCCTTGTGACCCTTTTTGTCTGTAGTGCAAGTCCTGCCCAAAGCAGCCATGTGCCCAGGCAGCATCACTTAAGCATGGCTCAGGCCTTGCCCATACAGTCACCAGGTTCTTTCTCCAGTTTTCACCATAAGAAAAACTGATACCCTTTCCCACACATAGTCATTTGCCAGGCAGACACTAGTTCAGGCTCCCACAGAGCCTTGGAGCAGTGAGCTCCAAAGCAAAGCTCCAGACCTTACCTGCAGATCCAGTATTTATTGTATCCTGACTTTTGCTGTAATTAATCTGCTGTGCAGAGGTGGCTGGATATGCAGTAATTTAGATATCTAGCTGCAGGGCCAGAGGTTGAGAGTTCAATTTTCCACTGTGCCTCCTGGGAGTAAAGCCAGTCTGTGTGGCCTTGGGCAAGCTGAGCACCCACCCACCCCCTGCAAAAGAAACAAATGGTAAACCACTTCTGTGTATTCTCCCCCTGGAAAACCCTGGAAAGGGCTGGCATAGGTCAAAATTGACCTGATGGCACATGATTATTATTATAACCTGCTGCGTATGATTGTGGACCATGCTGAATGTTACATCTTGTAATACATTGCCTGCTAGCTGTTTGAAATGGACTGGTTAGAACTTGGGCTGTCTGAGATTCGCTTTAAAATTCCCAGCTAGGAACTGATTTGCTACCTTGCAGGGTCTAGCTTGCTTTTGCTGTTGCCCTGATTTCTGCCCTGGGTGTGCCCTTCCTGAACTGAGTAACTTTTACCGCAGACTGTAACGCTTTTCCCCCTCAAAAAGGAGAAGGAAAGGTGCTGTAGCGCAGCGGTCTCCAACCTTTTCGGGACCGCGGACCGGCTGAGCCTCTGAGGAAGGCGGGGCACCCCCCGCACTCGCGCGCGCGCACACACTCTCGGACACATGTGCGAAGCGGGGGGAGTGCACGTGTGCGTGCCAGCACTGGCATGAGCTCTCCCCCACCCCTTCGCGCATGCGCAGGAGCACCTGCACGCCCTCACGAGCGGGCGCCCACCCCTTCATGCGGGCGCTCAGGCGCATGCGTGAAGGGGTAGGGAGCACTCACGCTGGCGCTGGCACGCGTGCACGTGCGCAAAGCAGCTGTGGGGAGGGGAGTGCGTGCGGGGGGGCAGGAGGTCTGTCTCCGGGGCCCGGTCCGGCTCAGGCCGCGGACCGGGGGTTGACCACCTCTGCTGTAGGGAACACCCTGTCTTTCTATATATATAATGATATTGGCCTGCACCAATGGGAGCTGTTGGGAGGCGGAGCCAGAGAAACTAGAAGGGAGGGGTGAGTCAGAGTCTAGTGAGTTCAGTGAGAGACAGAGAAGAGGGATAGTTTGGGTTTGAGGTAGAGAGAGAATTTAAGGAGTGAATAGTCAGAGTGTTATCTGTATTAGTTAAGGTAGAAAAGGTTAAAGGAAACTACTGAAGCTTTGTGTAATTTTAAGAATGTGCTTAAGAATTATTCCTAAAACAACTTGTAATCAATAGACCTGTTTCTGTTTAAAAGTTCAGTACTGAATGGACCTCAGTCTTTCATAGGAAATATAGGTTGATAAAGAGATCAACTGGTGGCAGCATGTTAAAGGGCGTGTTGGGATACTCATGTGAGCTCTGTGTTTGGTGAAACAAGCAGGGGCCACGGGGTAAACATCACAGGTGCCTCCACACGGAGCTCCCGCCTTGTTTCTGACATTACGTGTATCGGAAAGGAAAGCTGTTCTTGCTTCACTCTATGAGACCTGGCCCAGATGATGAGGTACTTTCTAAAATGTTTGTGGTAGCTTTACAGTCATAAAGGTAGCTGCACCAGTATTTGCTCACCCACAGAATATATATTAAATGTAACATTTTTTTCTTCTAAATTGTAACATGTACAGACAATTGTCTATTCATCTAATGTCTAATCATCAAGAGGTATAGATTGGGTATTTCTTCTTTTTGTTCTTACATTCTTCACATCACATTTTGTGGTGTCCATGATGGCACTTGTGTTCTGCATTTGTAGTGGTGTGTTAATCCAGGTCCTAAGGATTTTCTTTCCACTGTTTGCATAGGCTTCTAAATGTCATTGGATGTGATAACAAGGAACAAAACATGTATGCAGGGACACGTATACATTCACACATTTCATACCAATGAAAGTGCACATGTGCGTTGCAACAGAACATGGTATATACACTGGTTATGCTCACATGCTTACTGTGCAACGTTACCTCCCTCCTCTAGAAAAATCTGGACACTATTCTCAGGAGCTGGATTAAATCCTGTCTGTAACAAGCTCTTCAAAGATGTCATTCAAAAGTATGCCACATACCAGACCACAATGAATACCACAAAGAAAGGAAATTATTGTAGGCAATAGTAGCATTCAAATAGGTGTGAGGTGATTTCATCAAAATCTGAGGGAGAAAACAGAGGTCTCAGCACTTTCAAACTTTCTAGGAAGGCTGGCAGAGAAGACTGTTCTGCACCAGCTACCCCCTCATTCAAGCACTGGGCACAAACCTGATCTACGTTGTTATAAACTAGTTTTGAAGACATTAACCCATTCCACATGGCAGATTGGCTGTGGGAATAGTCAGGGCAGAGAAAGTTGCACATAACCAAGTGTTTGAAAAGTCTGGAGAAGGGAAAGAAGAAAAAGGATTCAGCAACTACAAATTAAATCCTCGCAGAACAATAGAGTGACATCTGTATTTAAAATGACCAATTGTTTGATGTAATTTAGGAGGATTTCTTCATTTTATGGTAATGAACATACAGTAAGTTTAAACTACCTGCAGGTTCAAAGGTTTCAGTTTAAGAAATGTTTAATTGTTAAGTAAACCTATATGGAAAACGAGAAGCCATTGCACAAATATGCACTAACTGCTGGATAGCTAAGCGGTTTAGGTCTCTGGTTGCGGCACCATAGGTTGGGAGTTCAATTCCCCACTGTGCCTCCTTAATAGGGGCTGGACTTGATGATCCATAGGGGCCCTTCCAACTCTGCATTTCTAAGATCATCATCATCATTATTATTATATCACTATGAAACTGAAGCGGCAGGGGGGCACTCTTGGAGACTTCCAGTGAGATGCAATAGTTTGTCTAAGCAGCATAAATAAAAAGATGAACTCTACATCCTCCCGTAAGATTATATCTTACAACCATCCAGGAAATGCAGCCCACAGGCATCCAACTGGCATCTGTGGGAAGCTGGACGCGAGACTAGACAAGCCTTTTGGGCTGATCCAGGAAGGCACCGAGGCTCCTAGCTTCAATTCGTAACATTTTTATCCTACTAAACAAAGACTGCCTTGCCCCAAATGAGACACAGTCCCTGCCCTTGAGCTTACAAAGCTAAAAGAAAACAAGTCACACAAGAGACAACTCAGGGTAGAGAAGGAACATCCTTTTGATAATGCCAGGTTGTCAGCCACAGCTCTTCCTCTGCTGGTGTTCTAGCCTGAATAGAAGGGGTGCAACAATGAGTGTTCTTTGTCCTTCTGGAATACCAAGTTGTCCCGTCCTGTCCCTTCTGCTTTTCCAGGGAAGGAGCTCTGATTTTGTTTTTGAACAATACCACCTGAATGCACTTATCTATGTAAGAATACTATAGTTTTGATTATGCTGGCTTGTTCCCCCCTCCCCACACACATACTCTTTATTTATTTGCAGTATTTGTATTGGCTTCATGATTGCAATGTTCTCTACAAAACATAAAATATTAAAGCAATAATAAGATGCAATAAACAATCTGAACAAATTGCACCATGAAAAGTCTTTGACAGCTGAGAAAATAGTGCTATCAAATCAGTAAAAACTATAAAATGAGGGACAAAAACAGTAGATTGAAATTCATAGGCTGTACATCACTACTTTAAATGGCATGGAATACAGATGCCTTCACAGGTGGCAAAAACATACACACAAAATGAGTGTGCCAGGAGGACAGCATTCTAAAAGTTGGTGACACAATTGACAACCCCCCAATTGTTCTTGTGATGTCATTATACTCTTTCTATGAGAGCGTCCGTTGACCATGTAAAGCATGCCAGCACCCATCAATGATGTCTGGTTGGAGGAGGGAAAGAGGAGAATATTGGTCCCCAAAGGTTACCTAAGATTATTTTCTCCCCAGCAAGGTGACTTGGTTCTTCATCACGGATAAGGCTTTTCGTTGCCCACTGACCATGCTCCAAAAAACTGCCATTTTGAAGACTTCTGGATAAGTCCACAGTTGGCAGCATATTCAGTGCTTACAAAAGTATAGGTTGTCTGTTCCAACCACTTCCACTGGAAAAAAAAAAGGGCTGAATCTACCCTCATTCGTCACATTGGTATTTCAGTTTTCCAGGTTCAACATCCTTTATTTCTCACAGCAATATTGTTTCATTGACCTTCTGTTTTAAATCCTAGACATAGTATTCATAGTCAAGCAACCAAACTCCATCCACTAAATTCAGTTATTCTTTTTTCCCCCAAATCATTTATATATATATAAAAAAGGTTTCCCCCCAGCATGGAACAAGAGTGGCATCTAGTGGTCAGATAAGTCAGCCCAACTTCTTATCACCTATTTCCTGCATATTCATATCTATTGTATGTTACCTCTTGTTGGGCAGAAGATCATGATTGCTCTCCCTTAAATGATCTGCCCAAGAAAACGATCTTGACCATGACTTTTCATCTGAATAGGTGTAGTGTTATAAAGCACTGGAAGAGGGGATTGCCAAATATTTTTACTGTAATCTTTCTTTAGACTAGGCTCCACTCCACTCGTACCTGTACAAACAGATCTCCATAGCTAGGTCAGGAAAGGGGCTTGGAAAAGTTACTCTTTTGGAGGGCAACTTCCAGCAGTCCCTAAACAGGATGGCCAGCCTTCTGGGAATTGTAGTTCAAAACGTGGCATGCTTTTCTGGTATCTTATTTATTATAACATTCTTATGAGTTGGAAAGTGTTTTCGCAGTATGTTTGTCAACATTACTAAATCTTCCTCTTAGGGTCAAACTAGACATCATTATCATTCTGTGGATAAATATCTGAGCTGGAAAAGATGTTGCAATTTCATCCACTGCTCAACAGTTCCAAACTCTTGACATGTGCATACTAAACAGGAAACAATCCTATGGTTGAAATCTTATCCACACTTACTTGGGAGTGAACCCACTAAACTTAAGTCTTATACCTGACTAGTGATGTGTAGGACTCCACCTGTACATGTTTTCATCAGTGTGAACACAGTCTTCCTATTCTTGTTGCTCCAATCATTTTAGTTGCATCACAGACTATGATGAAGAGCTATGAGTGGTGTAACAGCAAACTTGGTGAAAACACAATGTCTTCAAAATTGTCCAGAAAATGTTGACAATCCAGCATTCTAGAAAACTTTTCTATTCATTTCTCTGAATTGTCATTACAAGTATGCCCCTTCTCCAGAGGGGTAAGTAGAAAGATTTCAAGGAGTGTTTTCTTTAACCCCCCCTCCCTCTCTCTCTTCATGAGGATGTAAAAAAAGGGAAGGACATGAAGCAGGAATGCTTCATCACCTCAGCTAAAGGACCTGTACTTTCTGGCTTTTCTCCCTTTGAATAATTTCCATTCCAGTCGGTTTTGGTAAGAAGAGCACCAATCTCTAGCTGCTCTACAGAATGCTCATATAATATTAAGAACTATAGAAGACTTGTAATAATAACAACTTTAAGAACATTAAGACTTTTCTTGTGCTATTTTCCCCCTCACAATATCTTTTTCTTCCTGTATTAGTCTTTTTAGATTATGAACCTGAAAGCACAGACTCTCTTGTTTTTATTTATCTGTAAGCCTCTCTGGGAAATTACTCCTCAAGACAACAAGGTATAAATGCTTTAAATAAAACAAATAAATGGGATTTTGTTGGTTAATCCAAGGATAGTTGTCATTCATGAAATAGTTTTAGAGTGGTGTTTCGTGTTTAAAATCATACATATGCTACAAATGAAAACAAACAAATGCCACAGAAGTATCAAATGGAAATCTGTTTATAAACATCACAAAATGGTTTCCAGATTAGTTTGTTCAGTGATAACTGCAATTACTAAAATGATATTATGTTATTAACAAAAATCACAGACACACAAGATTTCCTGTTGCCTTTCAACACCTCTAGACACCATGCAGTCATACGAACACACTAACAGAAATATCAGATGTTGATATGTATTGTGTACATGTGCAGGGACCTCAAGAGTCTTGTAGCCCTTTGCTTACTACTGCATGAAATTTTCTAATTGTCTGCCCGCTATAAATTGCTAGTGCCCACCTCTGCACATCTAGTTGTTGTTCACAAAGTAAGGGCATGGTTGCCCTTGTGAAATAAATCAGATGATGGACTGGGGTGTTTGAATTCAGTTTAAAGTAGTAATATGGTAGCCATGTGGAGAAGGAGGGGGAACTGCCAGCTGGGACCAAAACGGACCAGAGAGATTTTGATCAGATCAGCACTTCTAGACTTGGGAAGGAGGGAGACAGGGAGTCATGGCTGAAATTGAGTATAGACATGATTAGGCTTGCAAAGGAGGGAGATGAGTGCATCTGCGCATGCGCACGCACACACACACACATACAGGGGAGATGGAGAAGAAGGGGTAATAGGGAACCACCAGTCGGGCTGAAAGGGATCAAAGGCATTTTGACTAGATTAGCACTTCTAGGCTTAGGAAGGAGGGAGATGGAACTGGAGCTGAAACTGACATGACTAGACTTGCGAAGGAGGGCGATGCACACACACAGGCACACACAAACACAGAGTGGAGAAAGAGAGAGAACACAGAAGTCACACAAGTGGGTGGCAAACTCCACAGATACAATTTATACTGACAGTGACACTGACGTATGCCAAAACGATTCAAAATAAATCGATTTAATAAGCAATTCAAAATAAATGACCTTCTTGCTTCCAATCAAAATAACACAATTCCATGTCACAACAATCCAAGCTTCCACGTGTGTTGTGTAGTCACCTTTTTAAAAATCAATTTAAAACTTGCTAAATCTAATTCAAATACGTTGTCTTCCCTAGTGTAACTGTGCTCTAAGATCCCTAAAAGTGATAGTGTACATGAGAAAAGAGTTTCTGATTATCCTCCTTTCCCAACATTTGTATTATTCCTAGACCATATACAAGCATGCAAGATGGAAGCTAATGAATGCAAGGTCACACCACATCTGGTTTTAAGAAGCACTAGAGCCCTTTTCAGGTATTAAGGCAGCAAGTTTAGTTTACATGTGTGAGGAGGAATGAACATGTGTAAAGCCCCTCTGTTAACTGTTGCTTTGTTTAAGTGAAAGTGATAGGTCAGAACAAGGTAGACTCGCCTACCTGTGGAGGTTCTCCATGTAAACCAGAATGTGGGAATTTCCAGGTTTTGGCTCATGTGTAGAACCTTGTTGAGTAAAAGTGTTTTCTTCCATCAGATCTGCTGTTTTCTCAAGAGCAAGGTGATAATGGAACAGATGGGGTTAACATGCTGCTCTTCCTCCATGTTCACTGAACATGCTGCACTAACATCTTTAAAAGGTTTTATTCATTTTGGTTCCAAATCTCAGCTTTCTGAGGCTAAGGGTTGTTACAAATTTTCAAACTCAAAATGGTAGGGCAGTTTGATTAGGGAACAGATGGGGGCATACAATAAATGCTGCAAGGTGGAATGCCCCTGTTCAAGATTTCATTCATTCCAGCTGGTTGCCCACATTAGCCAGTCAGCTTTTTATGGCTGATCAGCACATTGAGTTTTCATCTGGTTGTTTTGCTAGGCTGTCTTGACCTGCTTCACAAGGTTTTTTTTTTTTTTAATTGTTATACTTCTGTATACCCTGGGGTGCCCCCAGGGCTGCTGATACCACCTTCCTGTGCATGAACAGTCCCTTTTTGGCTACACAAGGACAAGCATTCAATGGCAGAGAAAAATTATTAATCTATACAATAATATGCTATTGATGATCCAGGTTAAAAATTCAGGTTTGTTTCCTTCAATGCTGCATGCTACTACAAGGGGAGTGGGCAAAGATGAAGGGGGATGTTATTGAAACTGCTTCTGTAAAGCTTAGACTTCTCTGTTTCTCCATACATTCATTAAACATTTTGCTCCCACAAAACAGTGCCCTGCTATTCATTTACACTCCCCAGGGAACAGCAAGGAAGGAAATGAAAATAGGGAATATCAGAAGGAAATCCTTGAAACCCATCATTAGTTATAAAGTACCACAGAGAGGGGAACATTTTTCTCTGTTGTGCTGAACAGTCACACAAATGGTCTGCCAAAATCACTTTGCTTGCCAGCAGGGCCCCGCTAACAATCAACACTAGAAAAATGTACAAAGGTACGTGTATTTTTAGCTAGGATGTGTCTGACAGTAAGAATGCCAACTTGTGACATTTCAGTTGTGTTCCATAACTTGTGCCCTAGAATACTTGGCCATGAAATGTAACAGATGGGAAACTACCCTAGCCACTTAGTGCAAGATATTAAGTATGTATAAAAACTGTGTAACTAAATTTATCTAACACCATGATATTTGGATTCAGAAGAAGAAACTCGGGAAAATGAGCGGAGTGGTAAAAGTGAAGTTACAGAGGAAGGCCAAGAGGGTCAAATCTCTTCAGAAACATTTGGTCTTGTTCAAGGCACTGTAATAGCAGCTCAGACAGAACCCACCCCATGAGTCAGAAAAAGCACTACAAAGTCTAAGAAGGTGCCAGTGTAATGAATAAGCAGATTCAAAGGTGTAATTAGAGGCATATTCACTTCAAAAGATGAACGTTTTGCCCAAATGCAGCCAAAATGAAAAACGAACAAAACCAGCTCTGGAGAGAATTGAAAGAATGTTAAAGGAGGATAAGCATATGTTAAGCCATATTAAAGTGAGACCTATCAAACTTACATAAGTTATTCTGAAGAAGGAGCAACATGGCTTCTTTAAAGCTCAAGTCTCCAACTTCCTGGGAGCTCTGGTTTACAGTGTGGTGGCAGGGTGCCAGAACTGAGCTGCCAGCCATCTTCTCTCTGGCTGCCAAGAGGATCCTGACAACTGTAGGTGAGTGTGTGCTTTGACTTACCCATCACACTGCTGCTTGGCCAGCCTAGGTGTAGGATTTCAACACAAGAACCAGAGGAGTTTTTACTCAGATCTGTCTGTGCAGCATAAAATTAGTCGCTGCTTCCCCCATAAAACACTTCAGCTTTGTTGTCCTTTGGACTCTTCCTCGTCCTCCAAATTGGCTGGTGGGAATTTCACTGGAAGGGCAGGGGGTATATTGCGGCATATTTTTATACATCTTACTGCTTTTTCTTTTTTCTCGCAGCTATACTTAGTGCCTGGTGGTTTTATGCATAAGACAGGATCCAATTTTGTGGAAGAAGAAGCGGTGGAGCACTTTGGGTATTCCCAATAATGGCAGAGAGTCCACTCGGTGATCTTGTGTCCAGGTGGTCTCTGGCCTTTCTGTCATTCCTTGGGCTTCCCAACACAGGACTGGTGGCACACTGGTTAACAGACAGGTCATCTAATGTTTGGATCTGGTACCTTATGCTGTGCCAAAACTATTCCTGCTGTAACAAATAAACCTATGGGTATCGCTTCATCCACGTTTCCACCAATTGCTTATATGCTGTGCCATTTGTTCAGGGCTCATGGGACCACAGTATGTACAGGGATAGAAACGATGTCTGTTCCATCAGCTGCTTCCTTTGGGTTAAACTATAATTCCCTCTCACTCTGTTAAGTACTCATAATTAAACGAGGCTGCAATGTTGTATCCCACTTATCTGGGAGTAAGCCCCACTGAACTCAATAGAACTTACTTCTGGGGAGCCCTCCTCGTTATTCATAAGGACGTGGTTTTAAAAGTGGCCATCCAGATATAAGAACAACAGATACTTAAAGATATATTTGCGCATATCCTATTCTAAAGTAAAATAAGACACTGTTTCTATGGGAAAGGATCCCCATCCCCCATCCTGCAAACTATGAAATAATGTCTGCAAGATCAGGAAGACTGAAAATAAAGATTGGCTGCATAGGGAGATAACAGAAAGCTGTTGTACACCATGGAAGAGCTTGGTGCACAACATACATTGAAAGAATTCACAAGCAAATCAGAAACATTTCTTGGGGTTCTCACTTCTCAGCATGGGCTACATTTATAAACAATCCCTTTAACCACACAGCCCTCATCCAGTGACAAATCTGGGTCTCTTGTCTCAGGGAGTGATTACACTGCAAAATGCTATGGGTATCGCTCCAGAATTGGCATGGCTAAATGTGTAGTATTTTCTGTTGACTGAACAAACAACTAAATACAAATCAGTTCAGCCTTTTCCCTTCCTAATAGGTGTTGTTGAAGGCAATGTCTTAAGTGGAAGTGTTGTTTTGAAACAGTAGGAACACGCACCCTTGTGAGCTCTATCCTTCCCAGTCCCATAGACTTTTGCTTATTTTTGTTACAATTACCTACTCTAGTGCAAGATACTGGCTGCTGCAATGCTGGGGTACTTTCTTTGTGTTCATCCTCCATAATGACTTCCCAGCATTACCTGATGCACTGTCCATACTAGCTCTTTCCATGGGACTATTTTTTTATTACTATGTTTAACTTCATTTACTTAGGAAGCAGAAAATAATTGTTAGGTTTACAGACTGTAAATTGTTCCTGAATTTTCACAATACTGTCATGTTGTTATATCAGATTACACTTCTCTCTTCAGCAATGCTGGGGTAAGGGGCACCGGACCCCCGTGTAGTCCAAAATCTGTGTACAACTTATGCCCCCCAAATCATTACTACAAAGCATAAACAGCTGATTAATTTACACACACACACAGATCAAGTTTCTCTATTGGGGTTCCCTTCCATAGTGTTGACAATCCTTTCCATACAGTACTGTTTGTAAGGAGCCTTAAAGGTCCTTA
Organism: Intellagama lesueurii; assembly: GCA_037013535.1. NCBI lineage: Eukaryota > Metazoa > Chordata > Lepidosauria > Squamata > Agamidae > Intellagama > Intellagama lesueurii. The sequence continues at coordinate 282,516,225 of JBAJHW010000001.1, read as the reverse complement.
TGACTCCCTGATCTAGAGGCTGAATTGGAGATGTTGTGTTTGGGGGCAAGTAGGGCAACACATCTTCAGTGTTGAACTCATGCCCTGGTCCTGGGTGGCCAGGGAGAGAGTATTGATTGAATATTTGTTTATTGAAATATTTATTTATTTATTTATTTATTGAAAAAAACCATGTATAACCAAAACCATGCTGCTTAGAATCCCATGCAATTCAAGAGAGAAGTGTAGTGCTAGGGCACTTGTAGAAAACAACAAAAATTAGAAGCAACCCAGACAAATTAGAGCAGACTAAGGAGACTGCATTTGTGCTCTGTGTGTACTGCACACACAAAATCCATCAGTGCCATTTAGAAAACTTGAATAGTTTCATACACTGGCACAATGCTGTTCAGTTTACACCAGCCCCGGCAGCTTATGGTAGAAGATACAGGGAAAGGGAGGGAATATGGCAAAGACAGAGGAGGGAAAGGTCTCTGTGTTCACATACAGAGCCACAGTGTATTTAGGAACAGTGAAGATACTTGCACTGAAACTATTCCAGAGTATTTAATATTTCTGTGTGGTCATCAACAATGCTTTCATAGGCAAAAGAAGCTCTGATTCAACCCACTGCAAATCCAAATAAGGCAATTCAGATGATCAGTGTAGTTGTCCCTTCACTTACATAAATATTTCCCACGCATAATAAAGCCAAGCCTAAGTCTGGAGCATATGTGGCTTCCCACCTGGGAGACAAACTGCTTAAGAGGGAGGAGGGAATAAGCCTGCCTGTAGCCTTTGCTTCTCACACTCTGCTGCCTTTAGCAATGGTGAAATGAAGTGCATCATAGCCATCAGTGCTGTTTTTCAGGTCTTTCTTCACTACAAGATAACACAAATGAGTTCAAATTGCAAATTAACTTGGAAGTGGTTAGTGCATAGTTTAAACAAAATTTAAACTGTTGTACCTTTCCATTACCCAAAGATATAAGTCAGTTGGTTAACCCACTTTATTTCTCTTACTATTGATTTCTGTGCTCAACTAAAGAAACCTGAATCCGCATGGCTTTCCTTACAGGTGCTTCTTACTTATTTATTTATTTAAATTTAATATACCATACCTGTTAGTGCCACAGCACTACTCTGGGCAGTTCACATAAAATACAGAATCAAATAGTTAGAATGATAAAACCATGAACAACCCAACCATATAAAAACAGAGGACACCAGAGCATTAATAAAACTGCCTAAAACTGAAAAAAAACACAAAGATACAAATAACTGAGCAGAGATGTATAAGTACAGCAAGTCATCTAGGGTTGAAATGGAAGGTCTCCTTGAAAACCAATGTCTTCAGTTGCCTCTTAAACATCACCAGGGAGAAGGCCAGGTGAAGCTCCTTCAGGAGCAGATTCCACAGTGAAGAAGAATCTTCTACCTCTCGTAGAAGATTTATGGGCCTCCCTCAGGGTGGCCACCTGGAAGAGCCTCGTCTGCAATGACCTGGTGGGTCAGGCAATCAGACACTCGGACAAGTAACATGAGCCCAAACCTTGGAGGGTTTTGTACGTGAGAATCAAAAACTTGAACCTAATCCGGGACTCCACAGGTAACCAGTGGAGTCAAGCCAGAACTGGAGTGAAGTGGTCAAATTTACTTGCACCAGCCACCAGTCTGGCTGCTGAATTCTGGACCTGCTGGAGTCTCTGGACCAGCCTCAAGGGAAGCCCCACGTAGAGAGCATTGCTAGACTACTGTGTGTAGGCATCCTTCAGTCTCGAGAGACTATGGTAATGTGCTCTGAAGGCATTGTCTTGGAACAACGTCTGGTGTGCCTGAGAAGGCCAATTCAAGAGTCACAATTCCTTCCACACTGAAGAAAAATACAATCTGTCCCCTGTCCAGCCCCCTGATTTTGCTGGTTTCGGACTGCCTCTTTGCCTCGGCCTGCTGCACAAGGGTCTCTTCAAATTGGGAGAGGCCATGATGCACCGCCTGCCTCCAGGCTGACCGCTCAGATGTCAATGTTTCCCATCTGTTGAGGTCCATTCCTAAGGCCTTCAGATCCCGCTTGCAGATATCCTTGTATCGCAGCTGTGGTCTCCCTCTGGGGCGCTTTCCCTGCACCAATTCTCCATACAGGAGATCTTTTGGAATCCGACCATCAGCCATTCTCACGACATGCCCAAGCCAACATAGACGTCACTGTTTCAGTAATGTATACATGCTAAAAGTTCCAGCTCGTTCTTGTTGTTGTTTAGTCGTTAAGTCGTGTGCGACTCTTCGTGACCCCATAGACCAGAGCACGCCAGGCCCTCCTGTCTTCCACTGCCTCCCGGAGTTTGGCCAAATTCATGTTGGTAGCTTCGATGACACTGTCCAACCATCTCATCCTCTGTCGTCCCCTTCTCCTCTTGCCTTCACTCTTTCCCAACATCAGGGTCTTTTCCAGGGAGATTTCTCATCCAGCTCATTCTAGGACTACTCTATTTGGAATTTTGTCCTGCCAGGTGATACTAAAAATGCGTCGGAGACAACGCATATGGAACGTGTTCAACTTCCTCTCCTGCCGTGCACAAAGCGTCCAGGACTCACTGCAGTACAGGAGTGTACTCAGGACACAGGCTCTATAGACCTGGATCTTGGTATATGCCGTCAGCTTCTTATTAAGCCATACTCTCTTTGTGAGTCTAGAGAACATGGTAGCTGCTTTGCCAATGCGTTTATCCAGCTCGACATCTAGAGAGAGTGTGTCAGAGATCGTTGAGCCAAGGTACACGAAATCATGAACAACCTCCAGTTCTTGTGTAGAGATGGTAAAAGAGAGAGGTGAGTCCACGCTCTGGCCCGTGACTTGTGTTTTCTTCAGGCTGATTGTTAATCCAAAATTTTGGCATGCCTTGCTAAAACGATTCATAAGTTGTTGGAGCTCTTCAGCAGAATAGGCAACAACAGCTGCATCATCGGCAAAGAGGAAGTCCCGCATGCATTTCAGCTGGACTTTGGTCTTCGCTCTCAATCTAGGGAGATTAAAGAGCTTTCTATCTGATCTAGTCCGGAGATAGACATCTTCTGTTGCAGTTCCAAAAGCGTGCTTCAGCATGACAGCAAAAACAAACAGAGTTGGCGCGAGGACACAGCCGTTTCACTCCGCTTCGGATGTCAAAGGGATCTGATGTTGAGCCATCAAAAACTACAGTGTCCTTCATTTCCTCATGAAAGGACCTGATGATGTTAAGGAGTCGAGGTGGACATCCAATCTTGGGAAGGAATTTAAAAAGGCCGTCCCTGCTAACCAAATCAAAGGTCTTTGTAAGATCTATGAAGGCCACAAAGAGTGGCTGTCATTGTTCCCTACATTTCTCCTGCAACTGTCTGAGGGAAAATACCATGTCAACGGTGGATCTATTAGCTCGAAATCCACACTGTGATTCTGGATAGACTCTGTCTGCAAGCACCTGGAGACTCTTCAGCACAATACGGGCAAGCAGCTTCCCTACAACGCTGAGAAGAGAGATGTCACAGTAGTTATTGCAGTCGCCCCTGTCGCCTTTGTTCTTGTACAATGTGATGATATTTGCATCCTTCATGTCCTGTGGTACTCCACCTTCCCTCCAGCAAAGACAAAAGATTTCATACAGCTCAGTGGTGATGATCTCTTTACAGCAATTCAGCACTTCAACAGGGCTGTTATCCTTCCAAGGCCGCTTTTATTTCTGCTAAAGTTGGTTCGCTGTCCAACTCTTCCAAGACAGGCAGGCACTCAGTGTTATTTAATGCCTCTTCGGTTACTACATTCTCTCTAGAATATAGCTCAGAGTAGTGCTGCACCCAGCATTCCATCTGCTGTACTCGGTCCTGGATGATCACACCTGTAGCAGACTTCAAGGGAGCAGATTTCTTCTGTATTGGACCTAAAGCCTGCTTGATACCGTCATACATTCCCTTGATGTTACCTGCATCCGCTGCTGTCTAATGCCAATAATCGTTAGAACATCTCCTGGCAGTCTGTTGGACTTTGCTACGAGCAACTCGAAGAACCTGCAAGTTGTACTCACTAGGACAGGCTTTGTATGCTGCTAGAGCTCTCCTCTTTTCCTTGATGGCTGGCATTAACTCCTCCAAATGGGCTTCAAACCAGTCTGCCATCTTTTTCATCTTCTTGCCAAATGTGGACAAGGCGGTGTTATAAAAAGCATTCTTGAAATGTTCCCATCATTCAGGTGCATTTGCAACAGCCGGGCCTGGAAGAGTTTCCTCAAGTGCTTGGGCAAATTCCTCCACTTTTCTCTGATCATGAGTCTTGCTGATGTCAATACATAGTCTTCCTTCCTTTTTCGTGTGACACAATATCTTTATTTGCAGTTTTACTCTGCTACACACCAGGGAGTGATCAGTATCGCAATCAGCACCCTGATAACTGTGTGTGATCGTAATAATAGGAAGGCTAGAGTGTCTAGTGAGGATCAAATCGAGCTGATGCCAGTGCTTCAAGAGACTCTGTGTTGAAGCTTCGTATTAAAGAACGTGTTGCTGACACAAAGACCATAGTAACAGAAAAACTCCAGCAAGCGTTGGCCATTTTCGTTCATCTTCCCAGTGCCAAACCAGCCTAGACAAGTGGGCCAAGAATTGTGATCAGCACCAACTCTAGCGTTAAAGTCTCCCAGAATGAACAGCGGCTCTCTCTCAGGGATTTTTTTTTATAGTAGCTGCCAGACTACTACTCATAGGACATAACACTAGGTTTCTGAAATACTATAATCAGAAGAAGTTGAGGATATGAAACAAGTGAACCATCCCAATTTAAGACACAGCCATCACTTCAAGGTTGTACTCTACGCCTGCAAATTTTTGGAGAATGACCCAATTGCTTCTGGCTGTTGCCTTTCATGCATCCTGGCGGCCCTGGACCTCGTATTGCCTCCATTGTTGTTGTTTAGTCGTTAAGTCGTGTCCGACTCTTCGTGACCCCATGGACCAGAGCACGCCAGGCCCTCCTGTCTTCCACTGCCTCCCGGAGTTTGGTCAAATTCATGTTGGTAGCTTCGATGACATTGCCTCCATAGTTTAGTTATATTTCCCGCTAAACGAGGGAAATAATAGCGGACTCTAACCTAGTGGGAGAGGCATTCTCCACATGCTCAGAAGTCTAAAAGCCACTTCGGCAAGATCAGGAAGGATGAGCTTTGGGGGAAGTTGCCCGTTCTCCCCATGGGCCCCCAATCCCGGCCTGATCCACAGCCAAATATCCTCTGTGAGACGAAACAGGTCAGGAAAAGGCTCAAATTTCCCCTCCTCCTCCGCTCTGGTGAGCTGCTGCACGAGGAAGTCGCCACTGCGTGATGGGCGAGAAGCACAAGCAGGAAAGAAAGGGAAAAAACTGGCTCGAGAGGCCGAAGAGAAACCAAGCCCCGAAAGGGTTAACCGCTCAGCGCTTCCGCCAAGGCGAAACGCAGCTAAAGGGGCGTCTCTCTTTAACGAACCCAATAGCCAATGTAGGAGCAAAGATGGGCTCCTCCAAAAGAGGAGACAAGAGGAAGCGATAGAGCGGCCACGGCTTTGTCTATGGTTTGTGAAGGTGAGTTATACATTTCCGCTTAGCGTTCAGCCACATCCAGGGTCAGTTGGAAAGCCGGCGGGCGGGGGAAGTTAAAATAACGATGAGGAAAAGAATAAAGTCTTCCCCTGTTGCCAATCAGGAAGAATTAAAGAACCGTTTGGAAACGCATTGCCGTGTTTATCATTCCTTTACTTGATTCCCGGTGTCCCCTCTGACGGAAACGGGTTCTTTAAAGGCGAGCGTGTCTCGTGCTTCCGCCTTCCGGTTCCCTTCGTGTCCCTCCTGGGCGCGCGTCTGGGAGCGCGAGCGATGGCTTCTGCGTTCTGATTCTTTTCCTCGCGACGAGCTTCCTCCTCACAGGAACCCTTTGACTCTGGAGTCAGTCTTCTAGCCGAAAGAAGCCCCAAGCCCGAGGCGTCTCCCTAGGGTTCCAGTTCATTACTTTTACAAGTAGTCTGGAAAAGCGTCGTGGACTGATTTCTGCAGCTCCAGTGGCTGCTTAAAAACTTGGCGGCAGCAGGTCAGGCAGGTCTCTTTTTGATCAGTTGGCAACCACATGGTATCACTTACACTGACAGTTTATACTGTCCTTGCACCTGAGCAGTGAGGCTTAATCTGTAGAGATGTAAAGAAATTATGAATTATGGTGAAACTTTTGTAGTGTTTTTTTTGGGGGGGGGGGTTTGTTTTGTTTTTTAATCTTGGAAACTTGGGAGAGAAATTGAAATATCTGGAATATCTAAGCCTAGGTTTATTGTATTGCTTTAGCAATATAAAATGTGGCATTCATAACTTACCATCTGAAACTGCATTATTTAGTGTGTTTATGGAATTAAAAAAATTAAATCCCTTAATTCTGGACAAGCAAATCATTGCTATACACTATGCTACTGTGAGAGCTACAGACGCCTGCATCTTACACTGTGTAAGCATATGTGTCTTTAAGTCTTGTCATCTGGGAGTGAAAACAAACTACAAATGTTGTAATAGAGTAAAGTATTATTTGTGATGTCTTCCACCAAACCTGAATAAAGGAAGAAGGGAACCAGCTGTCTAAAAGCACCTAAAGACTACCATACTTCATAGAGATGGCCATACCTGTTAGGTACAGAAGCTCATCTCTGAATTGGACTGTTGCCTGTGTCTACAGTATGCATAGGAGTTACTGTTCTCTAGTTTTGCAGACTGACTTCCATATATCTCTCAGCTATTTGGGTGAACCAGTGTCTTTAAAAAAATTCACTCATTCCAAAAGAAAAATATTGTGGTTACTTTCTGTGTTTCTTAATGTTTCCATTTTTTCCTTGAGAAACTGAAAAATTGCCCTGTAGAAAAAACAAAACAACTGGCTTCTGTTTTTTCAGTTCCACCAATTGCTTTTAGTGGTTGGATATAACAGTGAGGAAGGATCCAATTGAGCCAAGGTAGCGAATGATAGAGATTGCCCATGTTAGCAACCATGTACCCCAAGGCTTAGTCCTGGGCCCGGTGCTCTTCAATATTTTTTTAATGATTTGCTTGAGGGAGTGCAGGGAATGCTTGTCAGATTTGCAGATGATCCGAAATTGGGCGGAATAGCTAATACCCTAGAAGACAGAAACAAAATTCAAAATGACCTTGATAAGATGGAGCACTGGGCCTAAAGCAACAGAATGAAATTCAACAGGGATAAGTGCAAAGTACTGCACCTCAGCAAAAGAAACCAATTGCACAGTTACAAGATGGGGGATACCTGGCTCAGCAAAACTATGAGCGAGAAGGATCTTGGAATTGTTGTAGACCACAAGCTAAATATGAGCCAACAGTGTGATGTGGCTACAAAAAAGGCTAATGCTATTTTAGGCTGCATTAATAAAAGTATAGTTTCCAAATCCTGCAAGTTGCTAGTCCCCCTTTCTTCAGCACTGGTTAGGCCTCACCTTGAGTATTGTGTCCAGTTTTGGACAGCACACTTCAAGAAGAATGCTAACAAATTGGAACAAGTTCAGAGGAGGGCAACAAGGATGATCAGGGGGCTGGAAACCAAGCCTTATGAGGAAAGGCTGAAATAATTGGGCATGTTTAGCCTTCAGAAAATAAGACTGAGGGGTGGTATGATAGCATTTTTCAAATATTTGAAAGGCTGTCATACAGAGGAGGAAAAGATCTGTTCTCGATCGTCCCAGAGTGCAGGACACGCAACAATGGGCTCACGTTAAAGGAAGCCAGATTTCGGTTGAATATTAGGAAAAACATCCTAAGTGTTAGAGCAGTACGACAGTGGAACCAGTTACCTCGGGAGTTGGTGAGTGCTCCAACACTGGAGGCATTCAAGAAAAAGATAATTACCTGGCAGATATGCTTTGATTGTATTCCTGCATTGAGCAAGGGGTTGGACTTGATGGCCTTGTAGGCCCCTTCCAACTTCACTTTTCTGTGATTCTATGATTCTGAACCTGGCTTGTGTTTACTTTGACGTTGATGTCAATCACTGAGTGACTGTTAAGTGTCAAAGGTAACTGAGGATACAGTTTAAAAAGAATGCAACCTTTACTCATGTGCCGTCAAATCAATTCTGACTTATGGTGACCCTTTTTTAGGGTTTTCCAGGTAGAGAACACTTAGAGGTGCTTTACCATTCTCTTCTTCTGGGGGTGCTCTGGGACTGTACAGCTTGCCCATGACCACACATGCTGGCTCTAGGAGACACAATGGGGAATTGAACTCCCAACCGCTGTCTTTGTAGCCAGGTACCTAAACTTCTGAGCTATCCAGCCAGTTCACAAATAAATCTTTACAAGCTTTCAAATCCTCTAAAGCTCTGTGTCACACTAATAAATAACAATTATGTGACATCACCTCAATTCTGACTTACGGTAATCATAAAGTAATTTCTATGCATGGATCATGTGAATACTTCCTTTCCCCCCCCCCCTTGTATGTATAATTGTGTGTAGAACTCTGAATACTATTTTTGACAATTGGTTATGTACATTTCATTTAATTCTGGTGTCTGTTTTGTTAGTGAGAAGATAAAATATTGTCATCCATGGCTGCATCAGGAAAAGTGGCTACCTTCCGTTTGCCACCTCTTCCAACAATAGGAGAGATTATTAAACTGTTCAACCTCAGAGCTCAAAGGCAGCTGTCCCAGAATTTTCTTCTGGATCTGAGACTTACAGGTTAGTTGCCTGTTTCATTTGTTAACATTTACTCACAAATTATTATTTCCTTAAAATGCTTTCTGTGGTTATGCAACTCACACTAGTGTAGAATTATTCCATTTAGTTATTATTTGCTAATAAATTGCAGGCACAAAATGAAATCGTATAACAGTGAACGTGTTAGCATAAGATGAACCCACTTATTTGGACACATGAGAAACACTGCTTTAGATCACACAGTTCACTTGAATCACACTTTCAACTGGAATACATGCTATACCAGCAGCATAGGATGTCAAAGGTAAGCAGCAGTAGTATGCAATTTCATTTACCGTACCCCAGTAAAAAAAAAATACTTTGTTGCTTTTAAGTTCTATAAGTAAAATAAATCAGTTCCAAAGGTTCCAATACAGCAGGGGCACAAACTCCTGCTTCCTATTTCTCATGTAGGGTCCATGACATAAAGCAGCCACCCATGGGAGTAGCACAAATGGTTTCTCAAATCAGTGTTTTACGTCAGTCAACATAATTTAACGTAACCAGAAGAAAAAGAGCTATGAGAAGCAATAATTTGATTCTGTACAAAGTAGATTGATCTGTTTGTGCTACTTCATATTACCTTATTTCATTCATTTAATCACTTATTGCTGACCACCAGTGGCTACTGCTACTGGCAATGTCTCTCATGCTCAAGCAGAGCTCCTTCCTAGCCTTGATACCTGAGATAACTTTTAAAGATTATTGATTAAAATTTGGGCTAGAGTTTGGGAATTGACTTCCAAGAAGTAACACAGTTCTCATTCCAAGAGTAACACGCACATACCATATTTAGTTTCTGTTATAGTTTCAGAAACTAACCTTTTACTTTCCTGTGTCTCAGAAGTACCTAAACTTGTTGTTTTTTTCAGTTATTTTATTTTTAAAGAATTGGAATGCTACAGGCTGTGGTGAAAAGTAGTCTAAAACATTATTGAATACACAGAAATAGGCTATGAATAACAGATAATACCCATAGGATAGTACCCAAGGACAGAGCACTTAAATATGTTTTAAAACTTGAAAAACTGCACTTGAAATGCTGCTTTTAACATATAGTCCTATTCTGCCCCTTAAGAACTAGTGGCAGAAATTGCTTGTTGTTGAATATAATGTACACATCTATAAGGAAGATCCTAGGAGGATTTTTAAAATACTGAGTATTTCAGTCAAAAGTGCATCATTATGTAGAAGAGACATGTGAAACAGGCCCAAAACAATCTTCCATGTCTGTTGTATTCAGCACAAACAGTGAAAAGTGGTATAGTGCAGAAATTCTGGTTATGTGTGTCCACTCAGAAACAGAAAAGACTTTATAAGCATGGGCAGCAAATTCTGCACATGTCCAAAATTCACCCACTGATATGTAGTAATGTGTAGCAGCGGTAAGAACAGTTATAATAATGGTGATCCACACAGCTCCACAAAACCCCCCACACACACTTTTTTGCAGAAGCATATTCATTCCATCTTTACATTCATATAAGAAATGTAACGTTGTGGTGCATCTAACACCTTGCATGTAGTAGCAGTAATAATAATAACATCCACACAGCAGTGCAGGTACAGTCCTTTGCACATGTTTCTGTTCTTGCTCTGCATGCACAAGAGGAAAGTTCCACTGGCTCTGTGCATTATTAGTTGTCCTGCCCCACCAGCCACAGTAACTACTACCTGCTTACCTCTAACCCTGTTCAGGTGTTGAGAAAGTATTAATTTGTAAATGTGTGCAAGGAAAGAGTTCCAGCATGCCTCCTGCCTATTGTCATCTAAAGAGGATTTTTCAGGGTCCCTAGTCACATGGAGATGACTCCACATGTAGGAGAAGCTTGCCTCTTCAGACAGTCCTTGCACAAGCAGGGTGCAGAACTTGAGCTTTTTCCCTGCTCACACTCTTTAACCTGTTTTGCCATGCCTGTGTAAGGCTTCTTTACTCTCTTCTTTTTAATATAGAGTCCACTATTTCTTTTCTTCTGTCTGCCCACTTAAACTCTCCTTTCATGTCTACTTCATCATTGCCTCAGCATCCACAGATCAGCATAAAACACAGTTCACGGCAGCAATTGAATGGTCCTTCTTGACCATTTGATAAAATCGTATTTCTGTAACTGTAAAACCTGAAGTTAAAATGGCACTGCAAAAGTAATGGAGCTACAGCTTGTACTTGTGATATAAAATAGAACCCCCATATCTGCAGGGGATCGGTTCCAAGCCCTCCCCCGGCATGCATTATCTGCATGCTGAAACCTGCAGATAAGAGGAAACGCTGTACATAGCATTGTCTCTGGCTCCCTCTAGTGGCCATTTCTGAAAATGATGTTGTGGAAATAGGTATTTATGGTTTTTTCTTTTAATATTTTCAAACCACAGAAAAGTGAAACTACGGATTCTGATCCTACTGTAATGGTTATATCTTTGTTGCTGGAATAAAGCATGTTAATGGAAAGTAGCCTGCTGTTTGTGAGCAGTTATTTCCCAGCTTAGGGAGTATTGGCATGTTCCTTATAAAAGAAGAACATATCCAAGATAATAAAATACAAGGGGAAGCTGATGTGCTGTAATATCTGGAATCTAGCTAGCATGTAGCAGTACAATGCCTTCAGTTTGCATGAAATGTACACTGATGTAATTGATGTCATGCAGCTGTGATGCAGAGAAGCTGGGAGGAAGAAAGGGAACTCAGCCAGCCACTGGTTCAGTTTTACTTCAGACACAAGGGACAACAGCATTGACAGCTGCACGTTTCTGTGCTCTCATGCCTTTTGTTGTGGTCTTTTTCTTGTTCTTAAGTGTGTGCTTTGATTGGCCACTTCTGTTTTGAAGAAAAAGAAGCTCGTGGCCCACGTCCTTGATGTACATTCAGTCTGGGTAGAGCTCTGTGCCTGTTCCCTGCTGAAAGTCCTTACCCACTACTGATCAAATGTTTTTAGAGCAGATTCTATTGCTGTAGGCAAATAGCAGCCAAAGAGTGGTTCCCCCCCCCCCCAAAAAGCACTTTTTAGCCCATATTTGTAGATTAGGAACACTTTCCAGAGGGAATGCATGCCTACCTTTTTCCAAAGGAAGAATGGCTAGCTTAAGCATGCTTTTTAAAATGCATGTTATTCAAGTGCTCTTGGACTTTACAGATAACTGACATTGTGATGTGCATATTTATAATTCAGAAGTAATCGGCTTCACAGAATATAAATCTTTCCTAGAACTGTTACCCACCATGTAAATATTGGACATTTAACATAAATTATGGCCCATCTTATCATTTGCATGTGTTTTGATATCTAAACTGATGTTCTTTTTGTCCTTATTTCCCTTGAATTATATTTCACATGGTATTTCTTATTTCTTGGCTGTTCAGCAGGGTGGATAAAAGTCAATGATTTTTTAAAATCAAATTGATTTGAATCACAATTTAAATTTAAAAAACCTATTTTTATTTAAATAATCAAAAAACCTAATTGTTTTTATTTAAATCAAAATTCCAATACTCTTCAGTATGAAAAAGTCACCTTACCACCTTATAATTCTTTATTTTCACCTTCATGTTCTTCTTTCTGAATGTGAATGTTTATATTTGCTCGTAATCAGTATTTCAACTTTTATTCTTATATAATAGTTGAATGTCCTGGCAACCCATTAACTTTTGTCTGACATTCATTGCAATGGAAAAGATAACGTTAATAAGGGGGATTTTTTTTTTCTAAGTATAAATTTAAGGTTTATGTTTTTTAGACATCCTCCCCGTAGCCTTTGAAAGAATTTTATCTCTTGTCTATCGGTTACTTTGCTACATCATTTTATAGTTGAAGTTCTACTCTGAAGGATGTAGCTGTTCTGACAGATTTTTTTTTTTAAGTTCTTAAAGTAAATTCTACAGTTTATTTCACTTCATGGTACAGTTTTGGGTGTTTGTTTCAAATATAAATAATGTGTTAGTTCTGCTTCTCATGTGCTACAGTCCTGTGTGTGTCAGCTCAGAAGCTTGCCCCAAATCGGTGAGACTTGCCTCTAGATTGCAGACTTTAGAAGGTCTGGGCTTTGATGAAGGAAAGCAGCGTTAGTTTGTTTTGTTGTTGTTTTCGCAGATAAGATAGCGAGACAAGCCGGGAAACTGAAAGGTGCCTATGTTTGTGAGGTAGGCCCTGGGCCAGGAGGAATCACAAGAAGCATTTTGAACGCTGGTGTGGCAGAACTCCTGTTAGTCGAGAAAGATCCTCGTTTTATTCCTGGGCTCCAGGTATCAAGTACAATCTGAAAACTTCCACCCAATTAAAGTTTTACAAGTTAAATAGACTTATATTTGTACCTTGTTTATGCATGTATCATGACAAATGGACTTCAGATCCTGTGATAGCCTAGTCCTAATCCTGTTTATTCAGAAGTTAGTTCCATTAGCTTCAGACCCTCATAAGGGGCTGTAGATAGTTATCCCTGCTGTTCTGTCTTTCCTTGGAGCTGTGTGGATAGCTGCTGGATTAATGCCAGGATTATGTCTCAGTAACACACAAGGAAATGGTGTATTTGAAAGAGATTCTTCAGTTACATCTAGCTGGTATTTTACTGAAGTGTGTTTCTATGTGCATGTAAGCTGGTATTAATTAATTTACTACTATTTAATAAGCATTTCTTGATATCCTTTCTGCTCACTTGGGCCCCTAAAGTTATGTGCAATAAAATATATGAAATAAGATTCTTTAAAAAAGAGGTTACATGTTGTTTTAAAAGTGAATTTAAAAAACTAAATGTCATACAGAATAATATAGTCTTGGACACCTGTTGAAAGCTCAACAAACATGAAGCCAGAGTATCTGCTGATATTGGATTATGATGTTAGTAAACATTGCAGATATTTTCTGGTCCATCTCTAGACACTGCCAACTACTAGAACAATCAAGAGCTTGTATAATTACACTTGACCATAATTACACAGGAAAATAAAGCACTGTTTTATTATTTGAATTTTAATATTGGTGAAAACCCTGGGCATATGAGCAGTTCTACTGTGATGATTAGAAGGAATGAGTCACTCCTCTATGTCAGCAGTGGCCTTTTATTACAGCAGTAAACACGATTTTACTAAACTTTCAGTATTTTGGAGATATTGTCATTAATTATTACTGAATATGAATAAGTAGTCTTTAGGTGTGTGTGTTTTTAGCAGATTTTGGAGGTTTGCATGATACAGTCTACAGCAGGGGTCACCAACGCCCGGTGGCCTGCTGCCAGTCCGTGGCCTTTGCTGGACCGGGCCGCGGAGACATCTCCCGTCCCCCCCACGCACTCCCCCCCACATGCCCACATGCATGCACCGGTGCCTTGCCCACCCGCACGGGAGTGCGAGCGCCCCCACAAGTGCGCCATGCCCATCTGTGCATGCGTGTGAGCGCGCCATGCCCACCTGTGAGCATGCCATGCTCACTCTTGCATGCATGCGGGTGCACCCCTCACCCGCGAGCACACCACGCTCATGCGTGTGAGCGCGCCATACCCACCCGTGAGCACGCCATGCCCACCCGTGAGTGGAAGGGTGTCCCCCACGCACGGAACGGACCCCGCCGCCCCCAACCGGTACACGGTTCGGAAAAGGTTGGGGACCACTGATCTACAGGAACTGGAAAACTCATATTCTTCCAATTTGAACTTTCCTATATTGAGAAACCTGCTTGTGCTTATGCAGAAATAACTTTTTATACTGCAGCCTGCTTTAGTTCTTTTTTTTTTTTTCAACAGTGAGGATTCCAGAAGAAGTATATTTTTAAGGGGAACAAGTTAAATGGTTTCTGTTACTATAGGCCACACTTCCTCCCATCAATAATACTTATAATAATAATTATGTGTCATCAAGTCAACCATTGCTAGCATTTTGTAGATAGAGAATACTCAGAAATTATTTACTTTTTAAAATTCCTTTATTTTCATTATATAACAAACAAACAGCAATCAAAGGAATACAAATACAGAGGGAAAAGGAAACAAAACAAAAAGGCATGGGGAAGTGTTTACAATAATACAATATCTAGTATAATCTTGGCTCCATGATTTTAGTACCAACAGTACTAAAATCCATAACATATGCTATATTCTCTACTCATGTTTGTTTCTGGGCCCAATCATAAAACATTTTCCAGCTTTCTTTAACATATATTCTCGGGTTCTCACGTAATGCCTCTGACACGCTATCAATTTCTGCAATATCCAATAATTTTTTAACAGCTCCTCCACTTTTGGATTTTCCCGATTTTTCCATTTTTGGGCCCAGATCAACCTTGCAGCTGTAAATATGTGCAACAACATATATTTAATTTTTTATCAACAATTTCTGGCATTATATTCAGCAGAAACATTTCTGGTTTAAAAGCTATTTTTGTTGTATAATTTATTGTGTAATATCTTTTATCTGTCTCCAAAATCTTTTTACTGTATCTCGTGTCCACCACATACGAAAAAAAGTCCCGGGTTGCTGACAACACTTCCAACATGAGTTGCTAACCCCCGACATCATTTTTGCCAATTTTACAGGTGTAAAATGCCATCTATAAAACAACTTTAAAACATTTTCTCTCAAGTTTAGTGGTTTAATCCATCTATAGTTATCATTCCACATTCGAGTCCAATCATCTATGTCTATATTATAACCAAAGTTTTGTGCCCATTTAATCATCACTGCTTTCACCCTTTCATCCTTTAAATTATATTCTAACAAAAAAGTATACGTTTTTGTATAATCTTACCACTAGTGTAAATCCATAACTCATTCACCTGAACCTTCCCTTCATAAAAGCCCATTATTTTGTCTTTTTTAAACCTTGATTCTAATTTTAGCATCGCCCACCAATCCGTCAGTAGACCCATTTCCTTCAGGTCCTGTATATTTTGTAATTGTTGCTCTTTAGTTAAGAGCTCTCTATACGTATATCTCCATTCTTTTGAGATTAGAGAAGGTTGTGTAAAAGCTTCCAAAGGCGCAACCCATATCGGAATTTTTTTGTATGTTTGCCCCTGAAATTTTTGCCATACTTGGTATAGCGCTTTCCTTACAATGTGATCAGAAAAAAGTGTTTGTTCTTTGCCCTTGCCATACCATATATTTGCGTGCCATCCTAATCTCAAATCTTGCCCTTCCAATTTTAAAAGTCTTTGGTCCTCCAAAATAATCCATTCCTTTCTTCAGTTCAGAGCGCAGGCTTTGTAGTATAGTAGACAATTTGGTAAGCCCATTCCTCCTCTTTCTTTTAAATCCTGTAGGGCTTTGAGTTTTATTCTTGGTTTTTTAGCTTGCCATATAAACTTAAAGAACACAGCGTCTACCTCCTTAAAATATTTATAATTCAACAGTATTGGCAAATTTTGGAACAGGAACAGAAGCTTTGGTAAAATGTTCATCTTTATAGTAGCAATTCTACCCAGCGTTGAAAGTTGCAGTTTACCCCAGTTTTCCAGATTTTCCTGTATTTCTTTAAGTATTGGGAGATAATTACCTTCCATCAAGTTACTTGTGTTTTTTTTGAGATATACAGTCCCAAATATTTAATTTTCGATGTGTGTTCAAAGCCAGTTTCTAGTTCTAATATTTTTTTGCTTCTTGTGTCACATTTTTTGTCAAAAAATTTTTTTTTTCATAATTCAGTTTAAGTCCTGATACTGCACCAAAGTTTTCAATTGTGGATATTAATTCTCTAATCGATTCCTCCGAGTTTTCTAGCAATAGTACCAAATCGTCTGCATAAGTTTGTAATTTATATTCCTCTCCTTTTATTCTCAACCCCCTAATTCTGGAATTTCATCTTATTTGTCTGTTTAACATTTCTAATGTCAAGATGAAAAGTAAAGGTGATAAGGGGCACCCTTGTCTTGTGCCTTGTTGAATTTGAATCTCCTCCAAGATTTGGTCGTTGACCTTGACTGTTACTTTTTGTTGTGAATAAATTAACTCCACCACCTGAAAGAAGCTTCCTTGAAGGCCCATCATCTTTAATTAGTTCAACATAAAGTTCCAATTCACATTATCAAAGGCTTTCTCTGTATTTAAAAAGAATAACATCATTTGCTTTTCTGGATGAGCTTCATAGTACTCCAGTATGTCTATTACTGTTCTTATATTTGCAGCCAGTTTCTGTTTGGGTAGAAAACCAGTCTCATCTTTGTGTATCATCAGAGTTAAGACCTTTTTCAACCTGTTAGCCAAAATCGAGGCAAAAATCTTATAATCCACATTTAAGAGGGAAATTGGTCTGTAATTCTTAATTTGATTCCTTTCTGTTCCTGTTTTATGTATTAGAGATATATGGGCTTCTTTCCATGATTCAGGTATTTTTCCACCTGTCTCAATAGCTTCTAACAATTTTTTGAAATGTGGTATCAGTTCTTCCTGGAAAGCTTTATAGTATTCTGCCGGTAATCCGTCTGGTCCAGGTGTCGTACTATTTTTCTGTTTTTTCCATGCTTCCATAATTTCATTCATTGCTATGGGGTTATTTAAAATTTTTAACTGTTGCTCCGATAATTTCCAGGGGAGGGTGCCTTCTAAGAATCTTTTTTGTTGCTGCAAAGCTTTCTTTTTTCTCGTACAAATTATCATAAAGTTTCCGGGCTATTTCTTTAATTTTTTTCCTGTTTGAAGGTTCCCTTCCCTTCCTTATCCAGAAGTGAATTGATCATTGAGTTTTCTCATTCTTTTTAAATCTTATATGCAAGCCATCTTCCTGGTTTATTCGCATTTTCAAAAAAGTTTTGTCTTGCAAATTTTATTTTCCTTGCCATCTCTTCCTGGTCAAGCAGATTGATTTTATGCTGTAATATATTAATCTTATTTTTAAGTTGTTGTGCTGTAGGGTTTATCTTTAAAGCTTTTTCCTCTTTTTTGAGGGCCATTAGTAAATTTTGATATTGCTTATTTCTTCCTCTTTACTTTTGCGCTGCCAAGTCAAGTGCTAGTCCCCAGAAGTAAGCCTTCCCCGTATCCCAGACATTGGCAATCCCAGTATCTTGAGGTTTATTTATTTTAAAGAAGAACTGTAGTACTTTTTTTTATTTTCTTCAAACAGTCTTCGTCTTTTAGTATAGAGGTGTTTAGTCTCCAAATTCCTCTTCTTTGTGGGTAACCCAGAGTCATCCAAACCGGGTTATGATCTGCATAGATATTTGGGAGAATCTCAATGTCTTCCGCTTGTTGACTTAAATCTGCTGATATCCAACAGTTATCTATTCTGGACCAGGATCGGTGTCTGTTTGAGTAAAAGGTGAAGTCCTTTTTTTGTTGGGAATCTAGTTCTCCATATATCAATTAATTTTAACTGTTCTGCCATTTCCAAAAAAAATTTCGGAATTAAGTTTCTTCTCCCCCCCCCTTTTTTCCCCTGTCCATCCTTGAGCTATCTTTTTGATTATCAATTACCACACTGAAATCTCCAATTACACATATTTTTTCTTCAGTTCTTAGGATTAACTCCTTTTTGAGCTCTTCATAGAATTTTCCTTGTCTTTCGTTTGAGACATAAATGTTTATCACCAGGATTTTTTCGCCCGCTTTCTGAACTCTGACCATAAGTATTCGTCCATCTTTAGAAGCATATATCAGTTTGGGGTCTAGCTCCTTTTTTACATAAGTGGCCACTCCTCTTTTCTTTTGTTGGTTGGCTGCTATAAAGACTACCTAATTTTGAGTTTTCTAGCAGATATCTATGATTTTCTTTAATATGGGTCTCTTGGATACAAATTATTCCTGCTTTGGCCTTAATCAGTTTACTATTACTATTACTTGGTCTGTTGTGTTGTATGTTGTGTGGATACTATGAGCTTTAGGCAGGGTTCTGGGATTTAGGGATTGTTATGAGGGGGTGTGTGTGTGTTTGGTCTGGTCTCTGACTGTTCTTTGTGAATTTTCTTGTATGTGTATACGGTGTATGTATACGTTCAATGACAATAAATTGAAATTGTTGTTAAATTTTGAAATTGTTTACTGAATATCAATTTCAGTTTCTTGGGGAATTAAGTTCTTTCACATTCACCGATAGAATACTGGTTTGATTAGACATCTAGTGGAGGCTTACTACCATTTTTTTCTCTTGCTTTCTGCTTATATCTTGTCATCGGAGAGGTGGATTTCCTCCAAACTACTTGTCCTGTTTCCTCCTCCTCACCTTCTTTCTCCATATCCTCTTCTGAAAATTGTAACTCTTCGTCTTTCAACTGAAGTTTGTGTCTCATTTCTCTTTAAAATGCTTTAGCCTTCATTATGCTATTCAAGGTAAACCTTTTAGTTTCCCAATTTATATAAACAACCTCTGGAGTTAACCACGTAAAAGGAATGCCTCTTTGTCCCAGTATCTTAGTCGGGAATGCATATTCATGTCTTTTTTGTTGCATAGCCCAAGGAACTTGTTTCAGCACTCTAATCTCTACTCCTTTGATTTTAAGTTTATTATCTCTACTCGTTTTTAATGATTTGTCTTTTATTGGTTTTTTCAAAAATTTGATGTTCACCTCTCTTGGTAGTTTATTTTTCCTAGTATATCTTGTGCCCATTCTATAGATTTTTTCTATTGATTGTCGAAATTCCTCCGGCTTCATCTCTATTTGTGGAGATAATTCCTCACTTAACAGCTGCTCTAGATCTTCGGCTCCTTCTTCTTGAACATTTTGAATTCTTAAGCAATATGATGCTCGTTCTATTTCCAGATACATCAGGCGTTCCTGATCTGACACTCTCTCCTTTATCTCCTCCACTTCTCGTTCCACTTCCGTAATGCGTTGTTATGCTGCTCCTACTGCTTGGGTGAAATGGTCTATTTTCTGGGTATTTCGTTCAATGTCCGCTTTGAGGCCTGAGGTTTCCACCTTGATTTCTAGAGTTTGGGCTTTCATCTGTTCTGTAAGTTGCTTAATATTTGTTTGCATCTCCTGAATATAATTCTTAAAAGGATCTTGAGTTATTAATTTAGATAAGCTTGTAGGTTGGCTAGGAGAGTCTTCTTTCCTGCCCTTAGCTGCCATTTCTATATCTTGGGTATGAATTAATTTTAAAATGGCGATATCCACTGAAAAATAAAACCTCTATTTATGTTTTTTGCTTAAATAGAAATTATTTACTGTTCCTGTCTTCTGAGGGCACCTTGGGGCTGGGCATTTTGCCCAAGGCTACAGAGACTGGCTTTTCTCCTGAGAGGCACTGGAATTGAGCTCCCAACCACTGGTTTTGCAGCCATATGCCTGACTCACTGAGCTTATCTTGTCAATGAAGACTGCTTGAAATGTTTTAAGTACAATATCTCATCAGTCCTGAGAACAGTCTTCTACAGGGGCTGATCCAAATGTAATGGGGTATCAGTTTCAATCCTCAAAAGGCAGACCTATCATCTGCCAAACACTGTAGCTTTACAAAATAGTTTGCTGCATCTTATGTGTTATTTTCCATCTTCCAACATCTCCAGTATTGCTCCAAAGCATTTTCCAACTTTACGGAAAAAGGGGGGCAGGGTTCTGCAATAAGAAGGGTGAGATCACTAAAAAAGAATGCCACGAGTAAGGGGACACCAGTTGGATAGAACCACAGTTGCTGCTCACTTCAGACTTCAAAATGGGAGAAACCTGTCTACATTTTAAGTCTTCACATTTTCTGTAGGAAGTGGATATTGGTTGTCAACAAAGAGACTTCATTATTTTCATTGTGCACACCTCATATTTGTGAGAAGTTAATATTTGTTTTCATTTCATGGCATATTCAAGCCATAAACATAGTTTTCATAATTTACGTAGCATAACACATTTTGAATATAAAGATTCTTTCATTACGAATGATTGCAAAAGCATCTTGTTCAACAGAATTAACTAAATATATCCTCTCTTTCTCCCCTTAACTTTGAAAAACCTCAGTTGCTTTCTGAAGCTGCTCCAGGAAGAGTTCGTATTGTTCTTGGAGATATTTTGACATATAAATTGGGCCAAGCATTTCCAGACCATCTTGTAAAGAACTGGGAAGATGGTGAGTATGCTAGAAGTACAATTATTTATAACACTGTAGGAATTTGCTGAACAATACTGCTAGCTGCATGTCGACAGCATTTAATACTCTGAGATGTAGAAACTCTTTTGTATCTGTCTGATTGTCATATACTTGCATGGGTATGTTTCTTGAATGCAGTTGCTTTGCTTTCTTTGCATTCATTTGGTTTTTCAGTTTTAGAACCCACCATGTTCCCTCCCTTCAAATTAGTGTTGGTGTTTCTGCCATCAGTTAAAGACCTAATTGTTTGCCAAAAGAATTTCCAGATTACTTTCCTGATTAAATAAAGATTGTTTGAGAAACAGATGATATGTCTCTTTCTCACAACACACTGAAATAATATCTGAGGATTTGGAGGCATAAGAATTAAATAATTCAAAAAGAGTTTTGATGTCACACTGTTTTCTCTTTCCCATTCTATGTAATTAAGGTAAAAATGATGCACACTCTTTACTACACAGGGCTGTATTTATCTTTATTTTAAGCTACTTTAACATATTGAACTTTATTTTTATGCAGTCCTCTCTGAAATGAAGTTTAATATACATGAACCCTTTAAACATGTTGCTATTCATTTAAAAAACACAAGGGGAAATATGAGACCTTACAGGGCTGTTGACCACATATATGCCATGTTGAGTGTAGCAGTTTGAAATCAATTTTCTTTGTCTCTCTGAGTCAATTTGATGATATTGTTCAAGTGAAGATTAATTTTGTTTTCTTAATGGCTAGTGTGCCTATATGAAATATACAGTGCTGGAGTGGATTATATGCGCCTTGCATATTCTATAGTAGAAATGTGTGTTGTGTGCTTGCATGAACACTGAGTATTCATGCAGAGCTACTTTTTAGAAAGAATTTCTCTTCCTTTCCATATAGATCCTCCAGACATACATATTATTGGAAATCTGCCTTTCAGTGTTTCAATCCCTCTGATAATCAAGTGGCTTGAGAATGTATCCAAAAGAGATGGGCCTTTTCGATATGGTAGAACACAGATGACTTTGACATTTCAGAAGGAAATAGGAGAGGTATGTTTCTTATTGCTTAAGCCATAAAAGACTTTAAAATTTGAATGAAAAACCTTGAATCAGGTCCTGCTCGCCATTAATTTAATTAATTGTGTACTATCAACTTCTGATTTACGATCCTTGCATCTAAATGGCAAATAGGAGCTTAAGCAACCCTGTTTAGTCCAGTTCCTTCTGATATTGTGAAGTGGCTTAAGTGGCCACTTCAGGATATTGGCAAATTGAACACTTTCTGTGCTCCGCAGCGAAGAGGCAGGCAGAGTGCTTTGTTTTTGTTTTTTTAAGAATTTGGTACACTATTGCCGAGGTGCTGCATCAGTTAAAAAAAAGAAAAAATAACACACCTCTCCCTTCAACAATGCTGGGGTTAGGGTTGATGGACCCGTGTAATTCAAAATTCATGGATAACTCTTATGCCCCCAAAACATAACTACAAAGCATTAATGGTGTTTGTTCTCTCTCTGTCTCGTGTGTGTGTGTGTGTGTGTGTGTGTGTGTGTGTGTGTGTATATTAATCAACAGTTTATGCTTTGTACTAATGATTTTGAGGGCATAAGAGTTTTACACAGATTTTGAATTATACACAGATTTTGAACTACTCCACAGAAAGAGAGCAGGAGTTCTTTCTATCAGGGTTCCCTTCCATAGTGTTGACAATCCTTTCCATGCAGTACCAGATGTAGTGAGCCTTAAAGGTTCTTATGACCCCCAGATCAAAAGGATGAATTAAAGATGTTGTGTTTGGGGGCAAGACCATTTTGACACTTTCAGTGTTGAACTCATGGGGGTACTGGGCAGCCAGGGGCACAGTATTTATTGAATAAAATCTGTGAATAACCAAAATCATCCTGTTCAGACACGTAAAGTTCAGGGGAGAAGTGTATTTCCTTTGATTTATCTGAAGGGCCAATTGAGAAACTGCAGTTTCTTGATCACTCCTTTAACAGAAACCAAAGAATTGTTTTTTCCTGCCAAGTATCATGTAACTGTAGTTGTGTATTCTGAGAAAGGATCATAGTTTAATTCCCCTACATATTAAAAAGCTGCATACAGTTGTCTGCTTGTATGACCCTGAATGGGGCCCATTTTCATTGTCCGAACAAAGAGAGTGTTACTTTGTGATTTTTAAAAAAATCTACTTTCCTCATTCTTTGCATTGGAGAACATTAGAAAAAAAATCAAGAGAAATAATTGTATGAAACTAATATTTGATCCTTAGCCTATTTACTTATTTATTTATACACGTTTATACTACACCATCTGGCCAGAGGCCGCACTGGGTGGTGTGCAGAAGAGAGCAAAAATACAATCAGTAATCATAAAACATCAGCATAATAAAATAATACACCAACATAAAGTAAAATGAATAGCAAAACAAAGTAAATCAAAATATAACTACAATAAGTTAATAAGTGAATAAAATTCAAAATTAACAAAACATTAAAAACAGGCAGTGGCAACAGGTGTTAAATATGTATACTGAGTGGCTACTAAGATGGAATATTTTGAAAAACCTAACAGATTAAGTCCTGAGTAGTGCAGATTTAACTGGCTGGACAGCACAGTGGTTTAGGTATCTGGCTGCGGAGCTAGAGGTTGGGAGTTCAATTCCCCACGGTGCTTCCTATGAGTAGAGCCAGCCTGTGGGGCCTTGGGCAAGTTGTACAGTCCCAGGACGCCCCCAGAAGGAGGGAAGGGTAAACCACTTCCGAGTACTCTCTACCTGGAAAACCCAGGAAAGGGTTGGCATAGATCAGAATTGACTTGACAGAACATGACTATTAATAGTGCAGATGTGAGTCTAGCATCAGTTTTTCATACTCTAACCAAGGTGAAAGCGTCAATAGAACCATCCTTTCCAGATGCAGGTAATCTAAAAGCAAAGCAGGCCTTTTATCAGCTCTCTCCATCCTTGTGGTTCCTTAATGAAAAGCCTTGGTTCAGATTGTTCAAATAATTGATAGTTTGAGCTGCTGGTCTGGGCTTAGTGATAGCGCTAATGAATCAGGCTTTTACAGCTGAAACCACTATGTTGGTGAGTAGAATGAAATATAAACAGTTTGTAACAGAAATGCTCACGAAGAGTCGGACACGACGTAACGACTAAACAACAAGAGAAATGCAGTACAGGCTTCATATAGCTAGTGCCAGCTGTATATGTTACTAAGTTTTTTTCTTCTCACATGTGATGTGTTGATTATAGTGTTGCTACACATAGCTTAAATGAGATTTAAAATAGCATGGGCAATAAGTTTCTTTTAGTAAGGTGACAAAACCAGAAGCTACAGGAAGTACACAATCACAGTAATAGAATGACCTTTTATCAAGGAAGGCACTATATGAATATTTACAGATATGTATGCAAGGACAAATAAAGTCATTCTAAATTTAAAAAGTTGGGGAGTAAAACAAGTCACAGCTCTTGTCCTGTTCTTAACATGAAAGAACTTTGCAACTGATGTAGTAACAGAGGGAATTATGTATGATAAGCAGTATGATACACAAAATGATTTGGGTTTCAAGCTGGAAAATAAGGCTGATCACATTTGTTATTTCTCATCCCTTTATTTTACTGTTTACAAGTATGTACTGTATCTTTGGAGGTACAAACCCTGTTTGAGAACTGCAAATTTTCTGGTGGTATCTTCTAGAGTTAAGACGATGCTCTGTACTTGGGAAGATTAAATAAAATAATCTATATGGATTATAACCTATGGAACTACATAACATTAAGCCCCCAAATCAAGAACTTTTCCATAATGAAATCATTGAACTATAAGACATTTAGCGCCTGAGGAGGCAGGGTGGGGAAGCCAGGGTGTTGCCTCTGAGTGGGTGGGAACTGCCGAACACCTGTTTGTCCGAAAGACAAACTGGCATGAACTGCCACCTCTAATCTTGGGTACTGTGTTTTTAATGCGTAGTTTAAAATATTTTTGAAAATGTTTTTAGATAATTATTTCCATACTATTCTATGTTTCATTGTTTGTAGTATAATACTTTATTGTGCTTTTAACTTTACTTGCATTTAATTATTTTGGGTCCCTTAATGGGAGAAAAATGGCATAGAAATTCTATCTATCTGTCTATAATTCAGTTAATGAATTATCTCATAACAACAACCATCTCAGACAATTTTGTTTCTTCTGCAGAGACTGATAGCTAGTACGGGAGCCAAGCAGCGAAGCAGGCTTTCCATTTTGTCTCAGTACCTGTGTACAGTTCAAAACCGTTTCACAATTCCTGGAAGAGCTTTTGTTCCAAAGCCAGAGGTGAGCTTGTTCTTCCTTTCAGTATTCATAATAAGGGGTTCACATCATCCAGGTATTTGCAGAGCCATCAACATGGAAAAAACAAGTTGAATCTACACAGAGGCATGGGCATTTTGGGGGGCTTCAGTGAAGAAATCACCAGTGTAATTGCTTAAAATAATTATCTGTTGCCAGAACTTAAAATTGTTTTCATTTTGTAAAAAGCCCAGTCAGCAGCCTTATCCCAAGTTTTTTTTAATGCTTACAAGGGGAGTTTGCATGAAATGGCACATAGTTGTGTGGATTTAGGTACAAAGGAGTCTGAAGAAAATAAATTCAGTAAGAAAGTGACATTAATTGCTGAAGAACACAAAAATATTGGAGTCCTAATAAAGGTCATACATCTTAAAACAGAAAAAACTAAGCGGCAGATTATACATTTCTAGAAGAAATTGAATAGCATGAAAAATATTCAGTTAAAATGATTTTCTGTAACCATGAATATCTGTATTGATTATCATGGTGAAGAATGGCTCAGAAATTATTTCTGATGTAGCAGACTACTGTTTTCTGTTGTAAATCTTATGTGTCATATCATAAGGCAAGATTTGACTCCACTGGTGTTATATCTCCTGGTCAGTCATGAGTTTTTTTGAATCAGCCACATTCTGCAACGTTTGCTGTCCTGCTTTGGGATGATGGAAAATGTAATCCAGGAAATGTGGAGGGCACTGACTTGGAGAAGGCTGCCATAGTTGGAAGCAGTGGATGTTTATATAAAATTGATCACCAATCATACACAGAAATAGTAACTGAAATATATAATTTAGATTTGAACTGCTGATGTGATTTGTGGCTCGATTTTGTAAATACTCTACTATATAATTTGTAGGTGGTTTTTGTGAATACAGTATTATTTAATGTGTTATGTTCTATAATGCGTGTGGTTTACATCTATTCCTCATTTCTTTTTGAATAATTATTTAGGTAATTTTGAGTGTAAATATTCTGCAGCCTCTCTTTGTTCTGTTACATGTGCTATATGAGCAAATTGTCCAAAGCAAAATGACTTATGTAGAATTCCCGTAATGGTGGATATTAGTTTTGATCAGAAATGACACTTTGAAAACAAGGATTTACTGGCCTTTTGTCAGTGAAATAAATGTCCAGGGTCCAGAGAAAGAATGTAAGCCAAAAAGTTGCCTTTGCCCATGCGTTAGTACCCAGTTGCCTTCAGAACGGGATCTGGGGGCAGTTTTGTAGACATGATAAATACCAGTGTAATTAGTGTAAACATGAAGTTCGTGCTTTACATCATCAGAGGGTAAACAAATCTACTGTGTTTCTGGCTGAGTCAGTTTCAACTCAACTGCCGGGTATTATGGTGCTAGCTTGAAAAACTATCCTGAATAGTATTGGAGACAAGCAATTTTTGTTGAGGCAGACAGCTAATGAAAAGGTAACTGGCTGTATTCTTAGTAATCTAGAAGTGCTGGGTGGGGACTATCAAACAGCAACATCTTTTCCCCACTTATTGTTGTTAATGATGTTGACGTGTGCCAGCAAGTCATTTCCACATTATAGTGACTTAATATAGTTTTTTGATTTATGTGAAATATTCAAGGAATAGTTCACCATTGCCACCCAGCCAGTGAGTTTCCATGGCTGAGTGGTGATTTGAATCTAAATCTCCTGAGTCCTACTCTGATACTCTGTTTGCTATATCACACTGCTTCTTATCTTCCTTGCTGACTGCCACAAAATTGATTATGAATTTAGTGTGTGTTGGGGTTTTTGGCTTTTGTTTTGTTTTGTTTGTTTTTTACATGCTATCCTGCATGAAGAAAGGGCTGGTCATAGAATTGCCGTAATTTTGTCCTTGTCAGGCTTTATAGAACAGAAGGTTGCAGGTATTATTAAATCTCAGGCTGTTCTGTGTTATCAGTTTGTGAACCAAGATTAATTCTCTAAAGCTGGTAAGGCATTGTTCACCATTGTACAATTTTTCTTGGTATGAAGGAAGCTAGTACGTTAAATTGTCTTCTGTGGCCTTCCCTGTCTCAATATTTATGAATTAGCTAGAGACACATTGGATCTATAATTATTACAAAGAAATATTAGACATTCTTTGAACTGTCTGTACTCTTCACTATTACTATTAATCGGTCATCTTAGAATGTCTTCTGAATAAGAGATTTGGGACTTAAAGTGCTTTGTGATAATCACGCTTTCTCATAAGCTGGTCCTGCATTAGATCATAGTGCCACTTTTGTCTGTAGAGGAGAAAAAAAGAGAATGAACTAAGCATGAGTATTGTCTTGGCTTACTGATTCATGTGCTGCCATTGTCTTACACCAGTGTTTACTTGTTTCAGCAGCACACTATTTTATTCTTTTCTTGATCTGTTTTATCTTGGAGTGTTATGATAAGGATGGAGACATGCTGTGTTGGATTTCCCTATATTTATATCTGGCACTATCTTCTCCATCTCTGTCAGTTCTACCTTTGTACTGGATATGTCCTTGTGTGTGTTAACACAGCAGTATATGCCTGCAGGGAGAGGGCTCATTGTTGTTAACAGCCATTCTCCTTTCCTGTCTTTCTCCGTGTGATATTTCTTCTGCTCTGACATGGCTTTGTTGGCAGCAATTGTTGGTGTCTTCTTTCTGTATTGTAACATTTTCAGGTTTTTCAGGATATTTGCTCCTTTTAAAAAAATTCCAAATGCCTTGGAAATGGTTGTCTTAAGTATTCAGTCTTAAAGCACATCTTTAAGTTCTTCAGATATTTGAAATTAACTTAATATTTCCACAAACAAGATTCAATGTGTTTAGTCAGGCTCCTAACATACGTTAAGTCTGCTAAGATGTTGGTTGTGGATTCCATACTCTCCTGACATGCGGTTTTTGATTCTGTCTAATGAGAGTTTAAGATATTCATGATCTGTACAGAATAAGACACACTGCTTTCTCTCTAGAATGAACCCACTGAAATAACTGAAACTGCTTTAGGAAAAAGGTGTTTTTCAACATACAGCTTCAGTACATCCTCTAGGGATCTTACAGCAGAGTACTGGATTTGTGTCTGTTTTTCTGGCTTAAGTGGCGTAAGTTGTAGGGCAAGGGTGGGCAGTTGTAACTTCTAAGAAGTTTTTGGCACACAACTCCCACTAGCCCTAGAAAATATCTAGAGGGTCACAATTGTCCCACCAGATTGTAGAAGTTTGCAGTGTAGAAGATCCTGAATTTGGGATCTGTTGTCATGTAATTATTGTAATGCAGTCTTGATCTTAATGGTTGAGTTATACCCTGAATATTTTTCCTACTTCTTGATGAAATATTGGTGTTATTTGCATCTTAGCGTTGTACTCATAGATCCTTCTCATTCAGATGACAGTGCTTTTTACCAACTTTAAAAGGATTGGTGTTGGGGAAAATATGACAGACACATATAGATCTAATACAGTTGTCCTGTGGATTGAAGTGCTACCAAGGCCAAATGACTTTGGAAAGTCTTTTTTTTCTCTTACATTTCTGTTCACAAATATAGGAGCTAATTTGACAAGTTCTTAGATTTCTAAAACCAGTTGTACATCTGACTGAGAACATAAGAGCAGTGATCAGACCAAAGATCCAACCTGGTCCAACATTCTGTTTGCCACAGAGTGACCAGTCAGACTCCTCTATGAAACTCGCAAACAGGATATAAAGGCTGCAGATTTCTTCCATGGTACATCTTCTTGTTTCTCCTGAATTTCCCACCATTCACTTGTACTGGTTGGCCAGTAGGTTCATAAGAGAGAGGTGACGACATCCGCCCACTTCTCCAGTCCATATTTAATAGTCTAAGCTCATATTTTATTGGCCCCAGAAAATCTTTGGGTATGACACTCAGGATTATGTCACATGTTCCTGGTCAAAGCTTTCTTCTTTGCATTCCTCTTCCCATCTAACACCAAGAGATTCCAGTTCTACTTCTCTTCTTGAATGGAAATGAAAGGTTCCCTACAGAGACTAATAATAATTTCAGCATGTTAAAAGAAGGTTCTGAGAAGCAAAGCAAGTTAACCAAGTGAATCATGCTGGCAAAGTAATTGCAAACTGAGTTCTATCACCTGCAAAGGCTGCATGTGGCAGACTGCCACTAACTCTGGGGCTTGATCCAAGAGTGCCTTGTGAATAGTTTGTATAAAGTATTGCTTTTGAAAGAGGCAAATGATGTACAGATTAAAACCACACTGAAACGCTAACTGGCAGCAGACACATTTCAGTTAGTTAAATCTAGTTGTAAACAGACTTAGATATAACACACAGGAGTCAAAAAGAAGACATAAAATAAGATATTAAAACATAAAAGTAGAGAATTCTTTCCTTTAGTTGTAAATATATGGCAGCTGATGTGCATCTTTCATAGTCTTGATGTGTGTTTTTCTCTTAAGTAGCAACACGCTATTAACTAGACATTTCCTTCAGAATAAAATAGAACCTGCTGCAGGTGGTCATAGGACATATGTAGGGGCAGTTAGATTTTTGGCAATAGCAGTATCTCTTCAAGCTGAAATAACACAAACACAATTAAGTGACTATGTTTTTAAATATAGTAGTAGTTACCATGGCATTTTGGAATTGACAGTGAAAGATAGATGTAGTTGTTTCTTTATTTCACATGGAGGCTTAGATGGCAGTTACAATACTATTTAGCTTACAGTTATGACACAGTTTTAATTAGTGTCATAATTAAAATGAGACACTTGCTGAAATCAAATTGGCACATTGCAGGTTTGAGATAACATTTCTATATAAGAAAACCTAAACATTTTTACTCTTCATTTTGTTCCTTTCCAGTACAATTCAGTTGCAAGACAATACCAACAATAAATTAATGGTTGCTGTAATTTTTCAAACTTTTTAACCGTCTCTTTGAGGGTGGTTAAAAATATTTTGCCACACTGCACAGCAAGAATAGAAAATCGTTGATTTAAAAAACAAAAACAAAATAAAAGCACAGTAAACAAAATGATTCTTGACAGAACAGAATCCCTGTCAGACAGACAATTATATTTACACATAGTCCTTCAGGTTGTAGCCTGTGTTGTTCTCTTGCTGAGCAACAATGATCTGTTGCTGCGACTTGTTAGGGTAAATCCATGCTCTTTGTGATTTTTCAAAACAGGAAGTGCCGAAGATGGCACCTGCAGTGAGCAGAAGTCCTGCTGAAATGAATCCAATGTAAACTGCTCCTCCTGGTTCATGTTTGCTGCTTTCTGGGACAGTTGGGTCCAGAAAATTCAAAATGATTTCTCTGGTATACCAGGCTGTTGGTATCAAACCAAATATTCCTGCAAGGATAAAGAAGACTCCTCCTGCAAATGAAGTGTGGCTTTTGGTGTCTCTGTCCCCTCCCAGGCGAGTACACTTCATCCCAACAGTGGCGATGCAGATCCCAAAAAAGGAGAGGATGCAAGACAAAACCATAGTGGTCCGTGCTGCTTGGATGTAAACAGGGAGAGAAAGGATTGAATATTTGAGCGTGCAGCTAAACATCCCAGTGCTGTACCATGTGCAGTCCATCCAGAGCCCTTGCATCTGAGTTATGGCTGTGATGATGTTCGAACCCAAGTCTGCATTCACCTTCCAGTTGGGCAGTAAGGTGGCTGTGATTGCGCCGAAAACGCCGAACAAGGCAAGGATAAAAGCAAAGAATTGTAGAGCGGCTGATGCCATGATGCGATTTGCTGTCACCTTTTGTCTGCTTGTTTCTCTCCTCTGATTGTAAATGTGTGTAACTGTCTGATAGCAACCCAGCCAAGGCTTTGCTGTCTGTATGTGGTAAGGGGAGGGGGAGAATGACAGGGGCAAAGGAGAGAGAAAGTGAGCAAACAAGAGCGTGCATTTAAAATCACAGCTATCTGAATGAATGACTGAACGTGACCCTGCAGCAGATGAGAAGGCTACAAAAGCAGTGAGCAGCTGTACACAGGGCACTTGAACAGAAACGATTATAAATGAACAGTGTTTGTGAGCGACTGAGCACCAGCAGCAGCCCTTCCATAATATGCAGTGGCACAAAAGTCATACGCAACAGTAAGGCATCACAGCGTATATGTACCAAAAGCAAGAAAAAGGATAATAAAACAATTCTCACATGCGATATCCAGCCTCAAAGCCTGAATCTAATTAGGGACACAAGGAACGGTGGGGGAAAAACGTAACTGTTTTTAGTCCTGAAATTCAAGTTTGCAGTTAAATTTTTAAATGGTTTATAGTAATACAGGTTTTGTTCTCCATTTCCCTAGCAAATTTTTAAATTTTGTCCTAATTATATTTTTTTCAGTGATCGTTCAGCAAGGGCTCTTTGTTTTGCAAAGATATTGGACACTTTATTCCTGTTATTTGAAAAGTTCAAGCTTCTGGGTTTGAGCGTTCAAGTCTCAAACTTGAATTTCTCACAGACTAGGAACTTAATTTATCCAGTCCTTGATTCATAGTAACCACCTCTTATATGGTGCTGGGAATAAATCGTTACTAAAATCTTGAGGTCCATCAGAAGTGAAAAACATTTAGGTATTGTTTCTCTGTAATTCGGTCAAGCACATACTTAACTCATTAGCATCAGATACCTGAAAGAAATGTGCTGAACTTGAGCTGGATCTTGCTACTGTATTCTAAAAGATGTCAGGTATTTCTATTAAACTGTTTGTATTAAAATGTTTAAATTCCTGGTCCTGTCTATACATTTATATTATTATTATTTAAATTATTTATACAGGAAAAAAACAAATATAAAAATAAAAACATACGTACTTAAGAAACCTAATCACATAAAACAACATAAAACAATTATAGAAAATGTGCTTCTTGCTCCAGAACCATTTGGAGAGATATCATTTTTTCCTCCCTTTATGGAGCCCACTTCCAAAATTGCATTAATTCTTGCGAAGGTTCCCTTACACATTAATACAAAATCAATAAATTCTCCCCAAATATATTTAAATATCTTATTTATCAAACACATCTTTCCTTTAATACTATATGTTAACTTATCATTAATATTCCAAACTTCTTATACCATTCATATAACTGAAAATTGTACTTTGTTTTCCAGTTCCTTGCTCCCATTAATCTTGCTGCTCTTAACATGTTTGAAATTAATTCTTTCATTGTCGAGTTCCATTGTTCCACTGTTAAAAGCACTATTTTAGGACATACCTTTATATTTAACTTAATTATTTCATTTATTTCTTTGAAAACTATGGAAATAAGTACCTGTTTTTTTGACATCCTCTCTAACACAACTTAGAATAATTAGTATCTACTTGACATATTTCACCAGAGTTAAATACCATTTCCAAACTAATTTATAAAACATGTCCTTTATCATTACAGATATAGATTTCAGTATTCTTGTATCTCATATATCCCACAGGGTATTTATTTCTTCTTCCAAAGCATGTTTCCATAATGTTTTAAGAAAATCTTGTTGGTCTTCTGCTTCTATTAATATTTTATAATTTTTCACCTACATTTTCCTTCTATAATACCATTTCTTCAAATGTCATGAAGTCCGTGCACTTACCATTCCATTTTAACTAATCTTTAGTCCATTGCTCTAATTGTATCAGATTGAACCAATATATTCTCTCCATTCCTGGTATTTCTTTTGTTTGCTTTTTATTCCCTGCTTTTTCTAACTAACCATTTATCCTAATAAATTGTTTCTTTCTTAATAAATTCTTCGTATTTGATTTCATGTTTCCTGGAAATATCTCCGACTCTACTACTGGACATAATGGAGAAATTAATGGAATAAATATTTTTCCATACTTATCCCAAATTAAAAGTATATTTTTAAAAAGTGTTTTCAATATTTTTACAGTATTCTTATGTTGTATAAAAAGGACATTCTCAGGGTTCTAATGACATAATTCCATATTTAACCATATTAAATTATTGGACTGAGATACAATAACATATGCATGTCTTATTTGATTGGCTATATAGTATAATCTTAAAATAAGACGACCCAATGTTCCTGCTCTTTGAGATTTGTACCGTCTCTTCTTATTAATCCTTGCTTTTTTGTCTCAATTACAAAATTTATTAGTCAAATTTTCCAATCTTTCAACTCTTTATAGGTGACACCATAAATAGAACATTTATCTTAGGTAAAATCCTCATTTTACATACCATTATTCTATCAAACCGTGAAAGTCCAATCTTCCTAAAATCATCTAGCTTATTTTTTTTTATTTCTTGCTTCAATTTTTTTATATTTTCCACTTTCAATCGTTCTCAATTCTATGGACTATTTATGCCTCAATATTAAGTAGACTTAATTTAATTTATTTATTTAAAACATTTCTACCCTGCCATTTTCCTTAAGAAGGACCCAAGGCAGCTTACATCATTCAAAGACAATATTTAAATAAAAAAACAATAATTACACAACTACTAAAAAAGGATCAAACAAACACCATAGTGAAAGATGGTAAACAGAAGCAACATCAAAACACATTCAAAGCAGTAAGGCCCAAGAATCTATTTAAGAACCCCACTCAGGCAGCCAGTAATTAAGGGAAAGCTTGCTTGAAGAGAAAGATCTTTGCCTGCTTTTGAAAGGACAGCAAAGATGGTGCCAGCTTGGCCGCTTGTGGGAGGGAGTTCCAGAGTCTGAGAGCAGCAACAGAAAAGAACATCTCCTGTTTCCCACCACCTCCCACCCAATGCACCTGTGGTGAGGCCGAAAGAAAGGCCTCTTCTGATGATCTTAACATCTTTGTTATACCTTTATCATACTTTGAAGTATGAACATCAGATATGTTTCTAATTATCTTTTTCATCTTTATTATAATTAAACATCATCTCTGTTTTGTGTCAATTTATCTGTAACCCCATTATCTCCCTGCTTCAAATTCTTTTAAGTTTAATTTTCTAGTATTTTGTTTCTAGAAATATTTTCTGTGATTACTAAAAGGTAAAATAATGTATGCCTTTTTACTCCTGTTCAGATTTCTTGGATTTGGAAGGGGATGTGATAGGGAGGCTTAAACTATAGGGCAATATGATTAGTTTTAAACTATTAATATTAAAATATTCTTTCATTCTTTATTACTGAACATAAATCCGTCTAATTAATTCTACTGTTTCCCCAGCCTTAATCTTGCAGACATTTACAGGCATTGTTTTACTTATTGCCAGTGAATTCAGTTCAGTGGGAGTTGTTTTGCAAATATAAGGTTAAAGCTTCTGAAGCAGTGTAGACATCTCTTGTTTTTATGAAGTTTTACTGGTGCACCATTACCCATTTGGTGTATCACTTGGTGAATTAAGTGGAATGATTTAAATCCAGTAAGGTTTGTATATCTTTATACTTGAGTTAGACTGTTTTTTTGAAAAAGCATGTAGTTGAAAAACAAGCCTGAGCATAGAGTTTGCAATCCAGTAATTAATAGATATTTCTGCTGTGCTTTTCCCATGCCTGTAATAAAACTTAGAATCTAAAATTGGCTGTCAATATATTAAAAATAGAGAATAAAATGTCTCTTTGCTGAGACAGCCTTTTTTTTAACCAGCTCAGCTAGATATGTTGGAGAGCACTGTGTTTTTTAAACTATGTCAGACTTTTCCTGTAAATTAGTGTTCCATGCGCAAAGTATATGTTTACACACTGATTCTTTCCTCTTTCATCTTGGCAATTCTACAATACTCAGTTATATCAATTTTAAGACTTGTTTTAACATTTAAGCGAAAGAGAAGAGTTGTTTGTTTAGTAGTAAATACACTTACCTGGAAATATGCCCCATCAAATACAGTAGGACTTGTGTTTAAGTAAAGACAGTTCCTGTATTTATTTCATCAAGGCAGCAAATAATTTGTGCACTCTATCATTTAGAAGACACTTCAGTGTGTTATTTGTTCTCAAAACCTTTGCCTATGGCATTGCAGGAAAATATTTGTTTTGTTGTTGTTTTTGTATGCCATCAAGTCATCCTCAACTTATGGCAACCACGTGAATGCGCTATCTCCAAAATGTCCTGCCCTCAAACTAAACAGATGCATTAATAGCATTCAAACTCATCTTGCGATTTCCCATGTACCTAGTTTCACATCTTTTCAGTTTTGTGGTCCAAAGTAATTGCAAACTGAGTTCTATCACCTGCAAAGGCTGTGTGGCAGACTGACAGTAACTCTGGAGCTTGATCCAAGAGTGCCTTGTGAATAGTTTGCTTAGTGTCCAGTGTATCTTTGCTTTAAAGAATAATCCTGTATCTGTGTAACGTCCTGGATTTCTACAACATAAGATGGAGAGGAGAGAAGAGAAGACTATCTTATATACTGGCGCCATGTATTACTTGGATGGTTCAGTTCAGTGCCTTACTGTAGCCGTGCCCTCCTCCCCCATATAGCTTGCAATAAACTACAGGCTTTGAGAAGTTTAGCATCCACTACTGAGGTAGCTGTTTATTTACTTATGAAGCTACAACATTTACCACAGTGGTGGAACTCTTTTCTGAAAAGAAATTCTTTCTTTTTTTCAGGGAAGAAAATACCAACTGGGGAAGTGAAGTATTTTCTTCCATCTGTTAGAACTGTCCCCACCCAGGTGTATTCCAGGTGTGTTTGGGATGATGGGAGTTGTAGTCTACCTGCTCTGGAGTCCATCATGTTGAAAGATGCTTTGCTAAAGAAAATGTTCTTTCTAAAATGGGCAGTGGGTGTGTAAGTGCCTTTTTACTCTTTTGTACTCTCTGAAAACTCACTTTTGCTTGATAATATCCTTTGTAAAATGAAAGCTTTGGGGTTAGGTCCAGTTAAAGGATTAAATTCTATCTCTGCTTCTGAGGGACCAAATAGCTACCAAGTTCCAGATTTATTCAAGAGCGGGTGCACATGTTTGCTCCCAAGGGCTCCCAACATCTATTCCTGAGTTTTGCTGTCTTTCTCACTGGTGATATTTATTATTGCTTCAGTTTCTGTGTTGCAGCAGCTTTGAAAACTAACGCAAGTAAGATCCCCAAACAATGACAATAGTAGCTTCCTCACAAAATGATTAAAATAGCAGCATCCTCACAAAATGATTGAAAATACTATAAATTACAATATCAGCATTGTAATATTTGTTAGAACACAGTTGGTAGTGCAAAGGTCTAATCTTACATTTAGTACTTACTGCTTAAATGGGAGCTTTGAGACACGTTCTTCACCGTGAAAGTTGTAGAAACACAACTTCTCTCAAACGTAAAGATCTCTGGTCTTCATACAAAATTGCATTTTTCACCCTTGAGCAAAAAACTGCTCTGCTGCTATGAGCACAGCAGTGTAACTCATTCACTGTCTTAGTACCATCTACCAAAGAATAAAGACTGACTTTGTTTAATGAATCTGCACTGGAGAACAGACACTGTTTAGGGAGCAAACAGAGATTATGTAGAAAAGATATGTAAATGGTTCTAAAAGCATAAAGATTTCCAGATGTCATAATGAAATCTTGGCAGTGTGAAATATACAGTATTCTATTTTTTAAAATTTTAAAAAATTATTTCCCACTCTTCCTACATTTTTCAAAGCTGCTTCAGTTGCAAGAAAATGTAATTTTGCAGAATAAATTTAATTATGTCTGAAAATAGGATTAAATGAATTTATATTCCAAAACACCCACCATACCCTAAATTCCCCACAACAAAGTTATAATTCCCTTTGAGAGTTATAGTGAATAATTGATTCTAAGTGACAAACGTATCACTGAATTTTGCATACCTGCTACTGACAGCTTGTAGCCTCCTGTAGCTCTTTCTTTAATTAGTTGCCTTTCCCTGAAGACCATGAGGCAAAAGGGTAGCAGTGCTTGCTGATGAGGCTGATCCGATAAATGCAGAGAACTGCTGAAGAGATAGCAACACGACAGTTTGAAGAAACATATATAACAAACAAATTAAAAGGGAAGCTTGCTGATTATGCAACAAGATAAATATGTGCTTCCTCTAGTGTCTGATTTTTCTCAACAGTGGAAAGGAAAAATGGATTGGTTTGTGGTACCTGATGGTTGACAGCTGCATAGCTTTATCCCTTCCAGTTTTGACATAACTGAAGTGTTGCAATTTCTGTTAGAAAAACTGTTAGTGTTGTGTTTTTAGGGCTATGTTGTCACAAGCCAAATTATGCAGTACAGTGGTGCCTCAACTTATGAATGCCCCTACCTACGAACATTTCGACTTACGAACAGCTCCGCTTGCAAAATTTTGCTTCGACTTGCGAGCGGAGCTTCGACGTAAGAACAGAAAAAGGCAGGGGAAAAAGGCAGGAAATTCAAACCGTTGGTGGCGAAGAGGCTGCTTCTTTGTAGTTCTTTCACCCCAATGGTTAGAGCAGGGGGTCAGGGAACTTTTTAAACTATGGAACGCGGGTCAGAGGGACTCCTCCGGGGACGGGGAGTGCGGCGGCGCAGGAGGAGGAAGGAGAAGTGGGGCGGCTCTGGATTGCCGCCGGGCACGGGAAGCCGGTGTGCTCCCTGCCCATCCCTGGCGCGGATCTACTCATGAGTAAGGGCCACTGAAGGGGCGGGTCTACTCATGAGTAAGGGCCCCCTCCGCCATGCCCACCACCACCGCCTCGGTTGCTCAACACCGCCGGCCGGGGCCTGTCGCCAGCCGCCAGCCGCCGGGGAGTGAGTGCCATCGGAGGAGGCTTCGGTCTGCCTGGTAAGGTGCTGCTTTTTGTTTTTTAAAAACTTCTGGGTGGGTTTTGCAGGGTGGGTTTCGGCTGATGGGGGTTATGTTTCTGTGCTGTGTTGTTGTTGTTGTTGTTTTTGCAGTCCCAGCGTGGGGATTGCTCGATGTTTATTTTTGGGTTTTTTGTTTGTTTGTTTTGTGTGTGTTTTTTGCAGCCTTCGGGGCTTGCTCTGTTCATTTTTGGTTGTTGTTTTTTTTAAAAAAGCCCCAGCGCCTTCCTATGGGGCTTTCTGTGTGCTTTTTATTTTATTTTATTTTATTTGGTATTTTTTTAAAATGCTGGAACGGATTAATCCCGTTCCCATGCATTTCAATGGGAAATGGTGCTTCGATTTACGAGCATTTCCACTTACAAACATCTTCTGGGACGGATTAAGTTCGTAAGTCGAGGCACCACTGTATTGTACTTGACTTTAAGATTGTGTTGCAGAGTCTTACTTGGTTCTCACAACCCTGATAGCTCACTATCTACAAATTCTGGCTGGGCCTGGTAGCTGCTGATCCCTCCTGTCCTCTGGCCTAGATATCTCTGACTGATGTAGAAGCTCTTAGAAGCAAAGAAAAACAGGTTGCTTATGAATGTCTGTTGGGCTGAGCAAAACTGCAGGGACTAACCCATTCCCTTCCATTTAAGATAAGCATGGGGACCTTTCCTTCTGATATCATTGGTTTTGGATGTGCTTCTCAACATGATTTGAGAAGGTTGGAGAATCTCTGAGTGAACTCAATAGGACTATTGTTGAGGGAGTATTCATAGGGTGGGCCTGTTTGATTTAATGGTATCAAACCTATTTTAAGCATTGGGGTAGGCAGTTCAAGCCAGTACTGTGGCGGATACTTGGAAATGTATTGTGAGATGGTGAACTGGCATACATTTGTATCACCTTTAAAAAGATGGTAGAGCTAACATCCCTGAATCACAGATGGGGAATGTGAGGCCCTCCAGATGTTGGCAGTAATTCTGTCACAAAGAATGATGGGAGTTGCAGTGCAGTATATTGAGGACCACAGGTTTACATTCCTCCTTAAATTAGGGAGGAAAATGGGGATTCATAAAAATACTACCCTTCATGTAGGGATCTTAAGTAGTTGAGAAAGGTTGCTGAAGAACTAAGAGTGAAATGAGCCTCAGTTTGAGAGCTGTCATTGGACTCTTGGTAACACTCAATTGTTGATAAGCCGTCACAGTATGTCCTAGAAATGTTTCCATAGCAGCCTCCTCGCCTGAAACATAACAGGCTCTTATTGTAGTTGGATCAAACTGTACATGTATGATGTTTATGACTTCAAAGAGGTACCATTCCTGCAACAGCTCCAAGAGCCCAGTAGGTGATAATCTTGGATGATGAGATTTATAGCCCAGCCTTCCATGGGTTCCAAGGTGGCTTGTGAAATGTTAATGATTACTGCATAGATTACTACAATGCGCTATACGTGGGGCTGCCTTTGAAGACCGTCCGGCAACTGCAACTGGTTCAGAATCGAGCTACATGGCTGGTGAGTGGTGGGGCCGCTAGGGAACACACAAGGCCAATTCTGTTTCAATTACATTGGCTACCAGTCGCTGCCCGGGCCCAATTCAAAGTGCTTGTTTTGACGTATAAAGCCCTAAACGGCTTGGGCCCTGGATACCTGAAGGACCGCCTCCTTCCATATTAACCTACCCGGCAGTTAAGATCTAGCCAGGGGGCCCTTTTGAAAGAGCCGTCCCTCAAGGAGGTAAGAGGGATGGCTTGTAGACAAAGGGCCTTTTTGGCAGCTGCCCCCAGACTATGGAACGGCATCCCGAGGGAGATTCGTCTGGCACCGACATTGATGATGTTTCGGCGCCAGGTCAAAACCTTCCTGTTCCAGAAGGTTTTTAATTGAAATAATATCAACTGTGGGTCCTGAAAGGCAATTTTTAGAGCACTGTATTTTTAATTGTATTTTAATTGTTTTATCTTTTTACTGCATTTAAATTGTTGTAAGCCGCCCAGAGACCTTTGGGTAGTGTGGGCGGCATATAAGTTAAATCAATCAATCAGTCAATCAATCAAATGACTATAAAATAAATTAAAGCACCATATAAGTTAAATAAATAAATAAATAAATAAATAAATAAAATGACTATAAAATAAATTAAAGCACCAAAACAAAATAGCAACAGATCTAGATTGCTTTCTATAGAGTAACAAGGGAGAATGAAGGGAGTTACATGAAACTGCGGGAGACTTTGGGGCAGCTAGCAAAAAGTCGTTTGCTGTTATTGTACGTAGTTCTGCCTTGTTTTTCTTCTAGCCAGCCTGACATGGCATACCTGATTTGCCATACAGTGGCAAGTTATTTGGTTTTCTCCTTCTCATGTTTTTCTTCATTGTTTTCAGGAATCTTGTTTTCACAGTGTGTCGGGCAAAAGCAGGTTCTGATTACATGTTTCTGATCTATTTACAGCACTGCATTGTAGAAATCGTTTTTCTTCTTTTTAAACAAGCTTACGCAGCAAAAGTGTCAGGGGTGGTGATGTGCTTGTTCCTCACCATAGCTTGGCAATAGGTTATTTTATATTCACATTTATT
The DNA here is from genome assembly GCA_037013535.1 of Intellagama lesueurii. NCBI lineage: Eukaryota > Metazoa > Chordata > Lepidosauria > Squamata > Agamidae > Intellagama > Intellagama lesueurii. Next base: position 282,475,939 of record JBAJHW010000001.1, on the reverse strand, counting down.
TTTCTTTAAAGCATTAGCAAAGTAAGTTGGTGAAGCTGATAGGATGATCAACAAAGTTTGCTTGTATTTATCTTTGATTTGTGTAATCTAGCCTGTTATGGTGTACAAGTTTTATTTATTCATTTAAAATGTTTACCCTGCCTTTCTCCATAAAAGGACCCAAGGCACCTTACACCATTAAAAAAATAGCTAAGAACAATAAATTATTCACACATTCAAGCAGAATTAAATAAAAATTGTTAAAAATTAGAGATGGGGGTATTCGTATATGAATATCCCCGCGCAGCTGTACTTAACGAGGGTCCGGCCCCTGGGGCTGGCCCATCACTCACACGTCAGGTGGTGGTGGCCCTGCTCATCTTTCCAGTCGCTCCCAGAGCGCCACTCTCTTCCCGCTTGGCTGGCCACTCCACGCAGGGGGAGGGAGGACAAGTCTCCCTGTATGGCTGTCGAGTGGCCAGCCAAGCAGGAAGAGAGCGGTACTCCGGGAGTGATTGGAAAGAAGAGCGGGGCCACCGCTGGACGCATAACCCTTGTTAAGTCCAGCTGCGCGGGGATATTCGTATTTGTATACGAATACCCCCATGTCTACTAAAAATGTTAAATAAAAGCATTATTCTCACAGGTGAGAAATATTATTTATTTATTTATTTATTTATTTATTTATTTATTTATTTATTTATTTATTTATTAGATTTTTATCCCGCCCTTTTAGACAGAGTCTACTCCGGGCGGGTTCCATTAAACATTGTAATCTAAAACAGTTAAAAACAATTCAAAACAATAGCGATTGGTAATGCTTAGTAATGCTCAAGATGGGGAAACAGAAAATTATAATAAAAATAAAGTCAAGTATTGACAGGAGGGAAGGCCTGCCTAAAGAGCCAAGTTTTTAATTGGCTCTTAAAAACACCCAGCGAGGGAGCCAGGCGGATCACTGATGGGAGGTTATTCCAGAGCCGAGGGGCCACTGCCGAGAAGGCCCGGTTTCTTGTTCTTTCTTTCCGGGCCTCTCTCGGCGTTAGGCCCCTCAACCGTCTTTCCTGGCTATGGCGAGTGATTCGGGTAGATCTAGGTGGGAGAAGGCGATCTGCCAAGTATCGAGGTCCTAAACGGTTTAGGGCTTTATACGTCATCATCAACACTTTGAAGTCAATGCGGAAGCGAATGGGCAGCCAATGCAAGGCAGCCAGAGTGGGAGAGATATGCTGGTACTTTCTCACCCCACTAAGGAGTCTGGCCGCCGCATTCTGCACCATTTGAAGCTTCTGCATCAGTCTCAAAGGTAGCCCCACGTAGAGCGCATTACAGTGGTCTAATCTCGAGATTACAAGCGCATGGACGAAAGTGGTGAGAGCCCTGCCATCAAGATAGGGTCGCAGCTGGGCAATCTGCCACAGATGGAAATAGGTGGAGCGGGCCACGGACACCACCTGGGTTTCCATGGTAAGCGCCGGGTCCAGATGTATCCCCAAGCTGCGTACCACACTCTTTGCGGTGAGGGTCACCCCCCCCCAAAAGAGAGGGAGTTTCCCAAACCGCCAATGGAGGGGCCGCCCACCCTCAAGACCTCCGTCTTGTCCGGGTTCAACCTCAACCCATTCAGCTGCATCCATTGCAGCACAGCCTCCAGACAGCGCTGAAGGGACAGAACGGCATCCACTGAGGTAAGTGAAAAGGAGATGTAGAGCTGGGTGTCATCAGCGTACTGATGGCACGAAGCCCCACACCCCCTGATGACCCCACCCAGCGGCCTCATATAGATGTTAAACAGCATTGGGGAGATAATCGACTCCTGCGGAACCCCACAATTGAGACTCCACAGGGCCGAAACGCTCTCCCCAAGCTGTACTCTCTGGGGACGGTCCTCCAAGAAGGATCGGAACCAGGCGAGCGCCAGGCCACCGATTCCCAGCTCGGAGAGCCTCCCCAGGAGGATACCGTGGTTGACGGTATCGAAGGCGGCTGAGATATCGAGGAGGACCAACAAGGACATTTTGCCCCGGTCAGGCTCCCTCAACCGGTCATCCATCAGTGTGACCAGTGCCGTTTCTGTGCCATGGCGCGGCCTGAAGCCTGACTGGAACGGATCCAGTGCATTGGTTTCATCCAAAAGAGCCTGAAGCTGATCAGCCACCACCCTCTCCACCACTTTGCTAAGGAAAGAAACATTGGCGACGGGCCTGTAATTGCCAATATCATCCACCGCCAAATTTGGTTTCTTCCTGATGGGCCTAATGAGTGTCTCCTTGAGGGCCAGGGGAACCTTGCCTTCCTGGAGAGACCCATTTATTATCACTGTGGCCCATTCCGTTGTTATAGGCCTGGCTGCTTTGATTAGCCAGGCCGGGCAAGGGTCAAGGGAGGAGGAGGTGGCCCGACAGCGATCAAGCGCTTTTTCCACCATGTCTGGCGTCACAGGCTGAAAGAATTCAAATCTCACCGGGCAGGACGGAGCGCTGGACATCTCTGCTCGATCCACTGTATTTAAAAAAGGAGAGAGATCCCAGCGGATGGCCTCCACTTTAGATTTAAAAAATGCTGCAAATTGGTCAGGTGAGATATTAGTAGGAGGCCTGTCACCTAGACCAATTCCGGATAGATCGCGAACTATATGGAAGAGTTCCGCCTGCTGATTTGAAGCTTCGCTTATCCGGTTTGCGAAGTATGATCGTCTAGCAGCCCGCACCTTAGCAAGGTAGCGGTTAGTCGTGATCCTGACAGCTTTCTTATTATAGACCGTCGGTTTCCATCTCCATTTGTGCTCTAGCCGTCTCCTGTTTCACTTCATAGCTCGCAGTTCCTGATTAAACCAGGGCCCTGGCCAAGCTCTGCGCCGGAGAGGGCGTTTAGGAGCGATCATGTCTACAGCCCTAGTGGCGGCAGCAAGCCAGCCATCAACCAGAGCCTCGACAGGAGCACCAGACAGATCAGCTGGAATCCCTCTCATGGCATCCTGGAATCGCAATGGATCCAGTAGCCTTCGAGGGCGGACCATTAAAATAGGTCCCTGCTCCCTGCGGGGAGGGAGAACCACTGAGAGGTTACATTTTATTAGGTGGTGATCTGACCATGACAAGGGAACTGAAACAAGATCAGTCACCATCAGACCACACTCGCTCCGCTCAGTGGAGAACACCAGGTCTAGCATATGACCGCCCACGTGGGTGGGGCCGTTAACATGTTGGGACATGTCCAAGGAAGCCATGGTTTCCAAGAACTCAAGAGCTGGACCGGCAATCTCTGCCTCCGAATGGATGTTGAAGTCACCCAGGACCAGAAGCCGCGGGGACTCCAACAGTGCCACGGAGACAAAGTCCGCGGTAACCCAGCAAGATCCCAATACCATCCCTGGCCCCAATCAACACGTGGAGGGCCTCCAGACCCGGCTTCACCACCGAAGAGCACCTAATAACCTCCAAGGTATTTCTATAAACAATGGCTACCCCCCCCCCGCCCCTCCAGTCTACCCTGGTGCTGGACTGCATAACCAGGAGGACAGGCAAGGGTCAGAGGAACTCCCCCTTCCCCGCCCATCCAATTTTCGGTTATGCACGCCAGGTCTGCATCCTCCTCCAGAATAAGATCTTGTATAATCTGGGACTTATTGGACACAGACCTGGCGTTCAACAGCACCAGTTTTAGAGTGGAGGGCCGGCTGATCTGGCTACCTCGAGACTGGCAGTTGGTCACAGTGCCAGAACAGTGAACAGCCTTCAAACATCTGTTCACTGTTCTTCTAAAACGAGTAGGCACTGTGCCAAATATGATGGAGTAGCAGTGATTTCCAAGGCGGAATTAAGATTGCTGGAAGAAATATCAACAACCTCAGATATGCAGATGATACCACTCTGATGGCAGAAAGTGAGGAGGAATTAAAGAACCTCTTAATGAGGGTGAAAGAGGAGAGCGCAAAAAATGGTCTGAAGCTCAACATGCAAAAAACTAAGATCATGGCCACTGGTCCCATCACCTCCTGGCAAATAGAAGGGGAAGATATGGAGGCAGTGACAGATTTTACTTTCTTGGGCTCCAGGATCACTGCAGATGGTGACAGCAGCCACAAAATTAAAAGACGCCTGCTTCTTGGGAGGAAAGCGATGACAAACCTAGACAGCATCTTAAAAAGCAGAGACATCACCTTGCCGACAAAGGTCCGCATAGTCAAAGCTATGGTTTTTCCTGTAGCGATGTATGGAAGTGAGAGCTGGACCATAAAGAAGGCTGACCACTGAAGAATTGATGCTTTTGAATTGTGGTGCTGGAGGAGACTCTTGAGAGTCCCCTGGACTGCAAGGAGAACAAACCTATCCATTCTTAAGGAAATCAACCCTGAGTGCTCACTGGAAGGACAGATCCTGAAGCTGAGGCTCCAATACTTTGGCCATCTCATGAGAAGAGAAGACTCCCTGGAAAAGACCCTGATGTTGGGAAAGTGTGAAGGCAAGAGGAGAAGGGGACGACAGAGGACGAGATGGTTGGACAGTGTCATCGAAGCAACCAACATGAATTTGACCCAACTCCGGGAGGGTGGAAGACAGGAGGGCCTGGCGTGCTCTGGTCCATGGGGTCACGAAGAGTCAGACACAACTTAACGACTAAACAACAAAAGCAGTGATTTTAAAGCATCCGAGCAAATGAATAGTGTTTTCCTGTATTTGTTCCCATAGTAACAAAGCAGCTTTCCTGTGCGTTGAGAGCCAAAGCCTGTAATGAAGTGAATAATATGACATGCTTTATGTTCAGATATATAAACAACCAAGTGTAGACTTAAAGTCACAGTAGTTGGCCTTTATGAAGTCAGCCGATTGTCTTACTTTTCCAAAAAAATTTGTGGGTGGTTGGACAAAAAAGAGGTCCTTCCACTAACAGATATCCTCTTCTGTTCTTGGATAGAGTGTTCTAACAAACTGGAAAAGTATTGCGGTAGAAATTTACCCCACATCTAGAGTTGTTCTTGCACTAGAGATTTTCAGTAATGTTTAAAGTACCCACTAAAGTCATTGTATTCTGTATTCAGTATATTTCAGATGCTGTAAAATTACCAATTTTGTGATGCTGCCCTTGCAAGAAGACTTTGCTGCAAACATTCACAAGCTTCATGATTTTCTTTGGAAGCCACAAGTTAAATCCTTCCCCCCCCCCCCCCCAGTAGTAGTAGATCTTCTGTAATGTTATGTTTTAAAACACATTTACAATACTGTACTTATTCCAGATCACTTCTTCATAAAGCATCTAAGGCGAAAAGTATACTTAAGAAATTTTGCTATGTGTGTGAAGGGTAATCAGTATGTAATACCTGAAGACATCTTATCCACTTTCTGCCATTACATGTAATATCTACACATACAATTTAATCATAATTTGTCAAGGTCAGGGGAGAGAAAGTAAGTAGAATTAATCTCGAGTGGATCATTTTTGTATACAATGGCATTCAGTACAAACTTCAGGTCAAATCTAGAGAAATCCCATAGTGATAAGCAACGTACCCTCTAACTTTTATCCCTGCTGGGCAGGGCTCCGCCTCTCGCCCACGCGACTTCAGCGCTGTGCGTGTGTGTGTGAGTGCCTCTGCCCCCCTTGCGCATAGGGTTCCGTCACGACTGGAACCAAATGCGATCAATGTGGAGGAGGTAGAGAGCTGCTCAGAGGGACATGGAGTTGTGCGCTTGCCCAGCTTAGAGGGAAACTTGGTGATAAGTGGAAATCGTTGTGTTAAAACTCCTCATTTGTTGAGTTCATCAGGCTTAGATGGTTTATCTCTGTATTGGGCAGTATAGTGAAGGGTATATGGATGATAACAACTTAGGAGGAAAATGCTGTCAATTTCTAGGTCCCGCCTTGACATGAACTCACCATAATTAGAGTGGAGTAAATGTGCTGATTCGTGTTTCTGCTTCTGGGTTTTAAACATATCATAATGGTATCAAAGAAGGCACTCTGTCCAGTGCATATCGAAAGAGCAATGAGGCAACAGGCATTGTCTTCTATGCATGTAGTACCAACCTTTCTATTTATCATGAAAACCTTATTTATAGAATATTACAAGAAAAGAGTGTGTACCCAGGTTTCATTTTGCAGAAGTAGTTATTGATGGAATCATAGATTTACTGTTTTAAAGTTCTATTGAGCTAACACTGTACTTCCCTTATTTGAATACAAATTTACTTTAGATTTGGAAATCCTTTTTCACAGCCATCATTTCATTCAGTTTTTAATTCACAGGTGGATGTGAGTATAGTTCATTTTACACCATTGGTACACCCGAAGATAGAACAGCCATTTAAACTGGTGGAAAAGGTCATTCAAAGTGTTTTTCAGTTCAGAAGGAAACACTGTCATCATGGTGTACGGTAAGATATCTTATTTCTGAATATAAATTATACTTTCAGGACAATAGTGTTTTGCCTATTCGTAGTGAGCTTACGCATGCCTTGGTAACCAGAGTGATATGTGAAAGATGTGGCAGCCACAGGCCAAACTTTACAGACAGCTTTGTGTACTCCCTCATCATCTCAAACAGTTATTTTGCAGGATCCCTCTTCCTAAGGGAACTGCCAGATTGACACATCCAAAGTGTTATTGGTTCAGGAATCACAGGAAGATGCCAATTCAGTTTGGGAGTGAATTGCTACTAAGTTAGCAGTGGCTACTGAGTCTTTTGTTTCACCCCAAGGGGAGCACACCTAAACTTCTGCTCTACTTTGTACTTGCAACTAGCCCTTATAAATGCATTTGAGCCTATACCCTCAATTTGATTGCAGTACCTGGCTTGTTTCAGGTATGACCAAGGCAGGGCAATGACTCATTGGTAGATTGCATTCCAAATTCTATTTGGAAGAAAGTCTGATCTCAGCAGGCAAGATTTAAGTAGAGGATAGTTCAGCAGAGTCAGTTCCAAAGGCAGAGTCAGAAGGCAGCCCAGGGTCTGCACAGGCAGGATCCAAACCAGATAAGAGCAAAGTCTAAAAGTGCAGTCTGAAAATAGTTCCATCACAGAGAATTCAAGTAGCAAGATCTAGGCAATCGGAGAATACTTGAGTAGGAGGATCTGCAGTTGATACATAGATTTTGCAGCAACTGTCTGCCTGAAATTAAAGCTAATAAACCAGAAAGAGCTTATTTTCCCATTTAATATAGCACAACATACAGTTGTCTGGAAGTTGAGTCATGGCAACTGGACTTCTTTCTTATTAGGGTGAAACATTTCACTCCTCATCCAAGTAGCTTCTTCAGTAGTGATGCGTAGTGAAACGTTTCAGCCTAATAAAAAGGAAGTCAAGTTGCTATGACTCAACTTCCAGATAACCTCACCTGGATGACTGAGAATCTTCACAGAAACATATAGTTGTGCTCTGTTTAAGATGTTAACATGTCATAGTCTGTCCAGTACACAAGTGTAGCTGTGTGATCAAAAAATACATTGTACAAAAAGATACACAGAAAAATGTCAGTAGTGCCTATACTGCTACTATACATTTTTAGTGGTGCAAGTGTAGGCTGTTCAAGTGATAAAGAAATGAGTCTGCTGCTGAAATTGAATTACAGTCACTGCTTCAGGAACTTCCAGTATCAGTGTCCTACAGATAGTGTTAAAAGGTGATGGTGTTAAACAATGCAATTAGAATAATAGTAGACCTAACATTTGCATGTTAACAGGACCTGGGTATTATTGGTGGCTTCTCCAGCCATAGGATTCTATTTCTCTTGGGACTTAAAACAGGAGACTCTCTGTCGTAAGAGTTAAGACCAAATAAGACCATCTTGAAGAAGGTGGGCAAGAAAGAGGGCTATGATAGCAGAAAAGGGGAAAGCCAGAAACTCAACATTTGTTTCAGTAAACCTATTTATGGATTGGCAAAACAAGGTTCAGCGGCTCCTTCACTTCATTTTAGGGCAAAATTGCCAGAGTGTGAAAATGAACTATTTTTTAATATGGCAGCCCTGGGAGGCTGCAAAAATAACTAACATTTGGAGGCTTTCGATCCCTGATTTAAAGATACTTACATGTCATGATTTACAAACAATTCCAAGGTAATCACATATCGGTCTTTATAGCACTTGAAATTATTGCTCTCCCAAAATGTATTGTGTAATATGGGTTGTATCCAGATGTACTTTGACCTAGCATAGGGTCTTTTTATTTAGTCCAAGTTTTTCTGGCTGGCAAGTGTTCCTCTCATGGTTTTTCTGCAGGATAAAACCTACTCTTTCCTCAAAATATGCCATCTCAATATGATAGTACTTTTCAAATATTTGAAAGGCTGTCATACAGAGTAGGCAAGATCTGTTCTCGATCATCCCAGAGTGCAGGACACGCAACAATGGGCTCAAGTTAAAGGAAACCAGATTTTGGTTGAATATCAGGAAAAACCTCCTAGCTGTTAGAGCAGTACAACAGTGGAACCAGTTACCTTGGGAGTTGGTGAGTGCTCCAGCACTGGAGGCATTCAAGAAAAACGTAATCACATGGCAGATATGCTTGATTGTATTCCTGCATTGAGCAGGGGGTTGGACTTGATGGCCTTGTAGGCCCCTTCCAATTTCACTTTTCTATGATTCTATGATCTTTTTGATGGGTTATCCACTGGTTAAGTATTTCACTTTGGAGGACAGCATATATTGTGGTGGTCTCTAGTCTTGTAAGGAGGTAGGCTAGTGCACATAGTGCAGGCAGCCAGTCATATCATGACTGAGAAAAAGGTAATGCTACTGGAATTGGCTGCTGATGTTGACAGTGAATTGGAAGGCTAAGAAATCTTAACAAAAATGAAAACACTGTTGATTTGTGTATTTTGCTATTAAACCTGCTCATCATGTTTGTTACTTTCTTCCAGGATTTTATTTCCAGAAGCTCAGCGTTTAGAGAAGGCTAAACAGATGCTCATGCTGGCAGATGTTGATCCAACTCTATATCCCACTCAACTGTCTGTGTTCCATTTTAAATCCCTTTGTGATGTCTATAGGAAAATGTGTGATGAAGACCCAAATCTTTTTGCATATAATTACAGAGAGGAACTGAGAGAGAGAAAAAAACACAAGACCAGCAAATTTAAGAGGACTGAAGATGATGATTTGCTCTAGTTAGTTGTCTAAAATGAGCCAGATGATGCCAAGGAAATACATTTCATTTAAGTAATACATTTCAGTAATCTTAAAGCACTCTGATCCGAAGCATATGTGAAATTTATAGAACTGAGAATGGTCTAAAATTAGCATAACTTTGTCTCAAAACCAAAATGGTACTGGGTTTTTTTAAATGTAAGTAAAACATGTTCTAAGAAGTCCTCTTTGAAATCAGTCACATGAAGGATTAGAAATAGGATAAAGTGCCAAAAATGCCAATTGTTAAGTTACTGAATTTCAAATGTCATAAAAGGAGGCACAAAACAAACATTTACTTCATTGCACATTTTACTGTACAGGCTTGTAGAGAAAATAAACATACAATAAGATTACAGTAAAGACTTTTATATTTACACCTAGTATATAAAAATCAAGTATAAACAACATATTTCATCTTAGTGCAACAAAAGGCGGGACTTTAGTTCTTCTGCGATGAATTAGAAGTAATTTTGCTTTAAATAAAGCAAAAATCAACCAGAACAAATATCCCAAACAATTAAAACTGTTCATACTTTTGTCAAAAATGTAGATCATAATCATTTAATTCCCATTTTCCAAAGTTTTTAAAATGTTATTTTATTCAAAAATGGGATAAATTAATTTACAAAATCTTAAGGGGCAGCTTAATCTAGCTTTTCTTCTCCACAATAAATTAAAATAACTTAAGCCTTTACAACTACTTCTGTGGGAAAACACAGTAGTGCATTAAACGGAATAGTAGTTTTCAGTTGCAACATTCACCTATTTAAGAAAAAAATGTAAATGAAATCTTGTGGGAGGGATAATCAGATTTCAGGCAGCTAGGATTTACCATGCCTGTCTACTGTTTCATAAAAACAGTCTTCGTTAACTACTGAAGTTAAACTTTGTACACTAAATTCCCTTTCTAAAACAGAGTTCAGGTCAAAACTTGCAGCATCTGGGTGACTGTCAAGAGACTGGTGCCTTTCTTGCATTGCAAGTAATGTTCCTTTGTCACGTCTTGTACTGTTTGCTTTCCGTTTAATGGGACAAAAATGGGCACGCACTAATTTAGGATGCTCTGCTTCACTCTCTTTCTCATCAGGATACCTTTCTTCTGCATCACTACCCAGATTCTCTGAAATCTTCAGCCTCTGGAATTCAATTTCAATATCTTTCGTAGGACTGCCTTTGTTTAGGATCTGCTGGTAGTCGTCCTCAGCATCACTAAGAATGTCAGATTCTTTGACAGGGCTGTTCGAAAAGTCCGATGCACAGTTCTGCAGGTGTTTCACAGGAGATGAATCTTTAGATTCCAAGATGCTGTCTGTGGTATGGCAGCTGCTACTCGGAGTGCTGCTGCTCTGGCTGCATTCATCAGAATCCAGTTCACTTCCTTTAGTTGCATCCGTCTTCCATTCATTCGTGGGAGAATTCTTCAGTAACTTCAAGGCTCTTGAAGAGGCTGCCAGTGTAAAGCACATTATTACTGTACTCAGCAACTAGGGTTACCATAACAATAGCTATCATAAAGTTTTATATTTTAACATTAAAATAATCAGGACTGATGAAGATTAGATACTGTAGGTGCTAGACTGAGTTGTCATTCTGCCATTTTAAGCAATTTAATTAGGTTCCAGAAAAGCCACATTTCATAAAATAAAACTAGTGGCAAATTGGAACAAGTTAGATAAATTTCATATAGGAACCACTCCAGATAATTTTGTTAAAAAGCAGCAGTGTTAACTCCCTCCAAATAATAAGCAATATACTGCACACCACATGCGCTGGATTATGGAGAAAGCCAGAGAGTTCCAGAAAAACATCTACTTCTGCTTCATTGACTACGCAAAAGCCTTTGACTGTGTGGACCACAACAAACTATGGCAAGTTCTTAAAGAAATGGGAGTGCCTGACCACCTTATCTGTCTCCTGAGAAATCTATATGTGGGACAGGAAGCAACAGTTAGAACTGGATATGGAACAACTGATTGGTTCAAAATTGGGAAAGTATTATGACAAGGCTGTATATTGTCTCCCTGCTTATTTAACTTATATGCAGAATACATCATGCGAAAGGCAGGACTGGATGAATCCCAAGCCGGAATTAAGATTGCCGGAAGAAATAACAACCTCAGATATGCAGATGATACCACTCTGATGGCAGAAAATGAGGAGGAATTAAAGAACCTCTTAATGAGGATGAAAGAGGAGAGCGCAAAAAATGGTCTGAAGCTCAACATCAAAAAAACGAAGATCATGGCCACTGGTCCCATCACCTCCTGGCAAATAGAAGGGGAAGATATGGAGGCAGTGACAGAGTTTACTTTCTTGGGCTCCATGATCACTGCAAATGGGGACAGCAGCCACGAAATTAAAAGATGCCTGCTTCTTGGGAGGAAAGCGATGACAAACCTAGACAGCATCTTAAAAAGCAGAGACATCACCTTGCCGACAAAGGTCCGCATAGTCAAAGCTATGGTTTTTCCAGTAGCAATGTATGGAAGTGAGAGCTGGACCATAAAGAAGGCTGACCACCAAAGAATTGATGCTTTCGAATTGTGGTGCTGGAGGAGACTCTTGAGAGTCCCCTGGACTGCAAGGAGAACAAACCTATCCATTTTGAAGGAAATCAACTCTGAGTCCTCACTGGAAGGACAGATCCTGAAGCTGAGGCTCCAATACTTTGGCCATCTCATGAGAAGAGAAGACTCCCTGGAAAAGACCCTGATGTTGGGAAAGTGTGAAGGCAAGGGGAGAAGGGGACGACAGAGGACGAGATGGTTGGACAGTGTCACCAAAGCTACCAACATGAATTTGACCCAACTCTGGGAGGCAGTGGAAGACAGGAGGGCCTGGCGTGCTCTGGTCCATGGGGTCACGAAGAGTCGGAAATGACTTAACGACTAAACAACAACAAGCACACCACAAGGAACTCTGAAAGGGAGAATGTTGTAAAATTGCCACCTAGGTTACTGAAAAACAGCAAAGTTAATTGCATTTCTCCCATGTCAACATGTAGTGTTGGAAAGTAGAAACTGCAGGGCACTGAACATTAAAACTTGAAGCTGGAGAGAGTGGAGGGCACCCAGCCCTTGGTGTATACAATCTCTTAGCAGTCATCTTCTCTTTTAATAATGGGATAAAGTAGTAGTCTTGACGCTTTTCCTGAAATTGCTGCCTAACAGAGTCAAAAATGTACGTTTTCTGACTCGGAAAGAAAGGGGAGTTTGACTGAGGAGGGTGTTGTAGAGCCGTGTGCTTTTTCTTTCTTTCTTTTTGATCTATCTCATAATACTTCATTCTGGACATTCCACGTACCAGACCACACATAAATTGTTCTCACCCAGAGAAATGCTGAGCTGGAAGGCTTCATGACCTAGGATATGCAGAGCTCCAGCCTAGGTACCTGTTAGAAAAGGAAATTGCTGGAAACTTCTAATCAGTCTAGAAGTAAATTGCTACTGAGTTAGCAGTGGCTACTGAGTCTTTTGTTTCACCCCAAGAGAAGCACACCTAAACTTCTAGCTTTGGTTGTGTCTGAAACTCACCTTATAAATGCTCTTGAGTCAATTTGACTGCAGTACGTCGCCTGTTTCAGGTCGGGTAGTGACTCATTGGTCTCTGTGAAACTCCCAGCAAGCACTGGGGCAACTTTTCTAACAAGCACCTGCCCAAAGCGTGGCCTATCCCAGCCCATGGAACCTTCCAGCACAGCTTTTTGCTAGGTGAGCACGGTTCGGGTGTGGGTCTGGCAGGTGGAATTTCCAGAATTCTAGAATTTGGAGTGTCTTCCAAAACACACACACACACAAACAGCAAATCTCTCTTTGATAGTTCATTGGCTCAGGATTATATAACAGGAAAAACATCTGTATATCTTATATAGCTGAACTGAGAGCAGTGGTCATTATACTACAGATGGCTTGCCCTATGACCATTGTGTTTCCAGTAGAGATGGGGGTATTCCACCCTGCACAGGTGGAAATAACTAGGGTCTGGCCCCATGGGGCCGGAGTGTCCACTCATGATTTCGCCACTGACGCGAGCTCGTTGGACCTTCCTATCACGCCGTTGTCCGCAATCGATTACCCAGTCCTGGCAGAAGGCGGGATGACAAGCCTCTCTGCTAGGTCGCAGAGTGACTAATCCATTGCGGAGAACAGCGCGATAGGAAGCCTCTGCGGAGCTGGTGGCAGCAGCGAAATCGTGAGTGGACAGTCGGACCCTCGTTATTTCCACCTGTGTGGGGATATTTGTATTCATATATGAATACCCCCATCTCTAGTTTCCAGTTTAATGTGTTGAAAATAGTAACAACAACAAAAGAAAAAGAAAAAGAAAACAGGCTGACTGAAAATTGTCCAAGCACTGCAGAGCCAAGACAAAATGTGGCTTAGGCTGCAGGGTCATGGCCCAATGGATATCTGTCTCTGGCGTTGAAGAGACAGATCCAATCTCAGATTTCTCTATGTGCCCATCAGGAGAGTTGACACAGCCCTCGTCTCTATAATGTTAATATTACCAATGCAAGACTTCATTTCAAACTTACTTTTCCCAGTCAGCAGGAAGATTTCTTATCAGCTTTCACTGAGCATAACATCAGGCATAACTAATCCCATTTTGAACAGGACTTCAGCATCAGATAGTATTGCCACAAAATGGGGTGGATGGAAGTCTTGATACACATTTTAAGAAACCATATGCTTACCCAATTTTGCTGAAACAGGAATTCGATTTTTATGTAGAACTAGGCGACTTTTACATGCTTTCTCCAAAGGCAAATCACACTTTATTTGACGCCTGAAGTTCTCTCTCAGAATTGAACGAATTACTTTAATTATATTGGCCTTGCTTTCACAATCACTGCAAATATAAGAAAACAATTACTATGTTTTAAATACAGAGACAGAAACTCTTTTCAATAAGGAAGGTCAGGGTGGGGGTTTGATACTGGTTCTCTAGGCGGAACTTTCATCTGTAATCAATGTTTGGTTCTTCGTGGCCTCTATGCATAGAGGTTATAGGCCTGCATGAAGGAGTATTTTCATTTAAGAACCTTAGCTTCTCTCCTCCATTGAGGTGTTTGCATACCTTGAGAGGCTGATGAAAACCTTTCCACTCTATTCTCTTCTGGCTGCTGCCTATGCGCAGCATCACAGAGAACCTATTCTTTCTTCTGAAATTTCTGAATAAACAGGATATATAAAGATAACTGCCATTCCATAACTAAATAGAATTTTGTACAGTATAATATTCCTGAAGGATGTCTATCATAATGCCTTAAGAACTGTCTAATAAGCTTATGGAAGGAGGCTATTATTTGGTTAGGGAGTAGAAGGGGGAAAGAATCCATAGGGTGGAGGACAGTTACTGTAATGTTGGATCTAATCATTGTACCTGCTACATAGCTGGAAGGTTGTTTCGGGTCTTCCTTGTAATTCTGACTTTGTATGAATCAGTTCCCAAATGCAATTGTTTTCTGTTCCTGCATATAGAAAGAAGACTTGTTATAAATACAAGTCTCTAATCAAGCAATTTTAATAGACTGATGAGAACATCCTGAAGTCTTTCAGATCATTCTACAGATAGAGATCATAGCAACACTGTTATTTATATTTTGGCAATTAATGTTTTCTTTGAGAATCCCCTGCCCCTCAAATAAACCATATTTTTAAGCATTTCTCCTTAAACGTAAGGAGAGAGGCCTTGAATATCAACAAGTTTTTCTAAGAGAAGGAATACCTTTAAAGACATTTACTCTCACTCTCCTTCACTACTAGAATTTCCTTATATACCCAAGGGAAGTTATGGCCTATGTTTGAGATCTGATAAATATTTCATTTTATATAGATGCACACAAACTTCAGTTGCTGTTTGTGGCATTTGTAAAACAGTTTTTTTAAAAAAAACATTCTACATACCTCACAATTACAAGATTCAAGATCAAAAAAGATAATTTTTCGAATTACAAATTGTTCTAAGATATTTCATCTTATGTCATTATTTTAAGACAACCTTTTCAACTATTCTTTTGACTTCCTTGTATTGTGTGCTACTCTGTCTTCATACAAATCTATTAGTTTCATGGATTGGAAAGGAACAAGATCGTAGAAAATGTTTTCATTGCAGGAAACTGGTTTTACCCACATGTCTATGCAGGAAACATTGACTAGGAGGTTCTCAAAAAGCAAGGCAAGTTCTCTGCCTGGCTACCAGCAAAAACAAGGCTGTCTATCCATTAAAGGTTTTGCTTAAATTATCTACTTTGCTTTTATTCATTTAAATGGCATAACTGTATATTTGATAATCTGAAAGTATTTGTGAAATCAATTTTCTCTTGACTTTTCCAAACAAATGTCATTCTTATAATACACACACTGGTTTGAAGCCACAGTATCTGCCAGGGACAGCATCCCTAAAGCAGAGTTCCACTCAAAATGCAGTCTTCTTTGGAGAGGGAATGGGGATGATGAGCATCACTCCCCCGTTTCAGAGGAGAAAAAGAGGAAGTTTGCTCTGGGAGTTGGAGGACTCTCTGGAGCAATGGGAGAATGGCTGAAGAATGTTACAGGAAATTAGCAAAGACTGCCACACCTCTAATCCCAGTGGGATTCTTCTGCTGGATCAGGAATCTCCTGTAGGCCAAAGGAATCTAGCTGTCCATAGAAAGGCAATTCTGGATGCAACCATTGCTTGACCAAGGGGAGCACTTGGCACTGTTTGCAACTGCAGTATCAATCCCAAAGCTTTTTTCATAGTGGCAATTTAAATCTGTATTTTAAATTTGTGATGAATATATTGCTTGATTAACCATACTGACTCATGCTTTTCAGCCTTGCTTGGTATTTTTACAACATGGAAGTAAGCAATACAAGCACTTGACTAAAACTGACAAACTTGCAAGATAAAAGTAACTAAAGAGCATTATAAAATAAGAATATATGGGTTCTTAAGAAGTGAAAAAAGTCACCTGCTGTATTGCTCAGTCGAACTTGAAGAGCAGATAAAGGAATCAACCAACGGAATTTAAATGAATCCAGATCACCTTGATTGAGTGTCGTACGGACATTAGTTGCCTAAAAGAAAAGATTCAATGTTAAGTGCCATTACCTTTTAAAATGTAGTCTGAAGTTTCAGTCCTAGAACAGAATTGTTTCAAAGCAGGTCTCACTGGATCAACTATACTTCTAAATAAACTGGTTCAATTCAGAGATCTTATGGAGTTCCAGGGCACCCACCCACAATGGAAAGAAAAAGTAGATTTCTGATGGTTCTGAAAATCTCCTTTGAAGATGTAGAAGGGAGTTTCCACATACAACATGCAGGAAGAAGGAATCAGCAAAAATTGCCTCTGCTCTTTGCAAGTCTCTGTTGGATTGCTGCTTGTACCTTGAATAATGAAGTCCCTCATTTTATGGAAAAGCTACACTTAGAGAATACTCACTGAGATCAATGGGGCAAATTAATAATGCTTTGAGTAGGTCAACTGAAATCAATAGGATTTCAGTCACAACTAAGTATGAGTCTAACCCAATGTGTTGAATAACGTATTACAGCTTACTGGAGCACTTAAAATACTTAAAAGCCATTGTGTTTTTGTAGTCACAGATAGGCAGGTTCTGATAGGCTGTTTTCAGCTTGATGAGGCCCATGTTGTGCAGCCTTCAGCAGACTCTTGACAAGGGAAAACTCAGATTTTTTTTCATAGATCATATTTGATATTCTATACAGAAATTTTCCTCTTGTAATAGCACCTAATTGGTGTCGTAAGTTTTAAAGCAGATGCTGCTTCTTGATGGCAGAGTTGATCCGGTTGGTCTATGATTTTTGCTTGCCTAAACTGCTTCTTTTGTTGACCCAAATATTAAATCCTCAACATGAAAAAGTTGTCAAAATAACTAAATTGGAGACCACATACAGTTAGGGTTCCTTCTCTGTCTTCTCCATATTGGAATATGGGCATCTTTATCTATCATGAACATAAGCTCCCTGCGATATATGGAGGAGACATTTTCACCATAACCACTAGGGCCACAAAGGCTGCTTGGCTCACACATCATGTGATTTCATGTTCAGCAATGTGTGGGATGATTTCAAATACATTTAAAAACACGCATAGCCTTGGGATTCTAAGGAAATATATAAAATTATCTGCCTCATTTAGCAGGGAGTTCTTTTAACCTATTGTTGTTGTTTAGTCGTGTCCGACTCTTCATGACCCCATGGACCAGAGCACGCCAGGCCTTCCTGTCTTCCACTGCCTCCTGGAGTTTGGTCAAATTTAACCTATTGCTACTTAGAAAAAGGTTCTCTGAACAACTTGCCTAACATCCACACAATGTATGTTCCCTATATACAACAAACAGACAGGTTAGCATCGATTTTTAATCTCAAAACTTACCAACTTCTTTTTGAGTTTGCAGTTCTCTTTATACACTAATATGACAGCTCTTTTGAACACTAGGAAGAAGAAAAATAACTTACTATTTTTCCAAATATAGGAAATTTTATTGTGTGAAGCAGATAAAGGAGATAAATTTATTGGCATTTCTAAAAACAACACAATAGGACATCACATGCATTCTCCTACTGATGTCTGAGTACCAGGGGGTGTTATATCCCTCTGTTTGTCCTGTGCTTCCTGATGCTACTTTTGTGCAATGCTAAGTTTCATCTCATTTTAGTTGAGATGCAAGCAATAGGTATACTTGTGCACATTATTTATTGATTTAAAGCTCCAGATCACTGTATGTATGCATATATATTTGCATATATGATAAACATGCAAAAACTTGCTGTAGAACAATGACATGCAAAAATGAAATGAAATAAGGTACAGCAGTACTTGTCTAAATGCCTCTCAGTAATCATGACTTGTAATATATGAAGACTGTCTGGACTCAGAATGGACATCTACACCCTTCTGTATATTTTTGAATGGTACTTTTCTCATAATCTCTCTCACTGTTGGCTATGCTGCCTAGGCTTGAAGGGAGTTGTATGCCAAAGGTATCTGTGGAACCAGAGTTGCTGCTCACAGTGGTCTAATAATTCCTTAGAAGAACATGATATGCATGTACACAGGTTTCAAACTATAGTTCCAAGCAACATAGAGGTTTGCATAATTGTTATGTGTAACACATCACAATTTTACAAATATAATGAAACATTACCACTGTCTCAGAGTGATTGCTTAGAAAAGCTTCCACGTGGCATTGATTCCATGTAGCGCCATAACTGTTGCAAACTGCTTGCCATGTGAGTACACAGCTGCATTAAAGCATCCATACAATCACTTTGTCAATGTTACAATATATACAGTATGCAACCAGTCAACCCCACTGACACATCCCACAAAAACCTCCCTATGAAAACTGCAATATGAGCCTACTCAGAAATTGATCTTGTTTTTAAATAAATAAAAAAGAAGGCTCTAGTTTCAGTGACTCTTGAGAAAAGTTTAAAAGTTGGGAGAGCTGGTACTGAGCAGAAACAGGAGAAGGAAATTAGAAGATAATTGGAGAGTAGCATTGTCTTATTCAGCCACAGTCGATTCCTAGCCTCATTCTTGACCATGTCCTCAGGCAGTGTCTTCCCCCAAGTGCTTTACCTGACATCTCCACTCTTTTCCCTCAACCAGTGATAAACGGAGCCAACCAATATGGTATTTTCCAAGCATAAAAAGGAGCCATCAGCAAGCTCCAGAAAGAGGTGCCTAATGTCCAGAATCCAGTAGCAATTTACTCTTGTGTAAGAGAAATCATGTAAATCTTGGCAGCAAATTGTCACTCATCCATGAGGTCCTGCCTGCATTCCTAGGCATTTTTTTTCTAGTTTCTATTAGTAAGTACACATTTTAACTCCTGTCTATCACCGCATGTTACTCACAGAACATGAAGGTGTAACAGATCAGATGCCATCTTAGACATAAAACAACTTACAACCACAGCATGACTGTTTAATATAAAATGAAGCGTAGACCACTCACCAAATACTGTGAGCTCTAAGTCTCTTCTTGTTTTGCCTAAAGAGGGGAATGGGTTCAGCCATAAAACAGTGGAGTACAAAAGAAGCTCTCCCATGGAAAGTTCTGTGACCTGTGTCCATTGTGAATGAGAAAGGCTATTAATTTGATCAGTATTTTTAATGAAAGACAATTGAATCAACAGAAAGCAATGCCACCATAAATCAATTGCAAAATTGCTATTTATTTCAAGAGAGGTAGATCAACAGGGATAATGCCTATAACTACAGTTTCTTCCCTCAGTTGAGAATGTTTGCAAACATAAACTTAGGAAAAGCTATCTTTTCGGTCTTTCTTAGTTGATTGTTGGTTTCCTGCCCTCTAGATGCTTCTGGTCTTGGTTAAAAGGCCAGGCGGCAGCATACTTGCACAGTGGCAGCAACCTCTTGCATACTTTCACTAGCCACACAACCCTATGCCTGCCTACCTGGAAATTAACTCCACTTAGTCCAGTGAGCCAAAGCCCCCTTCAGTCATTCTGCGATGCAGAGGCATCAACACAAAAGGAACAGGGTGGGTAACCCATCTGCTCCTTCATGACATTGTCTGCTGAAGCACAGACATGTTTCAAAAGCAGAGGTTTCCTATTTTCCAGGGTAGAGGCTGCACAAGAACAAGAATCCTTTCTCGTTAGAGTCATGGTTGCTTAATGTGAGCAAAGCCATTCTCCTCTAAATATGTTTGTGACCATGGATTACAAAAGGACTGAGTAAGGTTTTATTTACAGATGAACATCAATAGGACGATGTTTGAAAGGCATCTTGCATTTAGAACAAGCGGTAAGATGACCTATACTCAGGAATACTGGTTCACAACCAAACATCTAGCTATCTCTCCTGCATGTTTTTTAAAAAATGTTTACATGATGTAGATTACAAAATACAGAAAGTAACACAATTTTTAAAAAGAGAGAGAAAACCTAGTTCTTTGTTACATAAAGCAGCTACCAACCACCTAAACTGCTTCAAGAAGTCACTGGTATTTTCCATCCACCCCTAGGCCATGGCTGAAGATTCTTATAGCCGTCTACTCTCCGCACTGTAGTCTGTTATACAAGTAATTTTCAGGTTTCTAGTTTTACTGGGATTATAGCTAAGTGAATTAATGCACAAACGAAACATCTAAATCCTCTCACCTCTTTCTCAGTCCCACTCTGATCTGCGACTAGCTGGTCAAACACTGCCCCATAATCCTCATAAATCTTCTGCATTTCATTGATGTGACTGGCCACCTTTTCCATTGCCTTCAGTGCTTCTACAGTTTTGAAGAAAAGTACATAATTTAATAGATAGCTAAACAGATCAGTTAAAATGCATGCACTTGATTTCTTTAAAAGCTACAATTTCCAGAGGAGCAACTATGATAGTTTGTTGCCCTCCATAAACCCCCCCCCCAAGAAATTTGTATTACCATAAAGATTTTTTTAAAAAAAATAAAATAAAAACAGTACATGTTTTTGTGGACTAAAGCCTGCTTCATCAACATGTAAAGTGTTACTCTGGTCTCTGCATTGCTGGGGTGGGGGACTAAATAATGAGGTCAGAAAAAAAGTGGAAAAGTCACTATTAAGATTTAGTGCAGTTTGTTGAGTACGGAAAACACAGCAAGTTTCCAATAGATCAAAAGCTGAAGGCAGACTTTGGTCTAAGGCAGGGGTCTCCAAACCTTTCAGTGTGGGCCACATCATATATTTTACACATTTTTGAGAGCTGAACGAGGGAAGAGGGACCCAAGTGATCCCCCACCCCTGCTGTCTTTGCAAAGATCACACCTTCTGATCTTAGATCAGGCTATGCCCGAGCGGAGACAGGAAGAAGAGCGAAGCCTGACACAAGCGATGCCCCACCCCCACTGTCTTTGCAAAGACAGCAGGGGTGGGAGATCGCTTGGGTCCCCCTTCCCTCCTCTTCCTATGCCCGGGCCAGATAAAAAGGCAATATGGCCCGCGGGCCGTAGTTTGGAGACCCCTGGTATAAGGGAAAGGAGAGGGGTTGCTGCAAACCAAGCCTGGAGTGATACTAGGCTTCTACCAACTGAAATATGCTGTGATGTTTGGGTTCAGTGACTGAGTAATTTCTGCAATAAATTTCAAACAGCTCGATGCTAAACACATAAGTTGAACACAAGTGGCGCTGAAAGTTTTAAAAAGCATCTTAAATGGCAGCCAGAGTGAGAAGCCCCTTGGAAAATACCTGTGAGATGGTAATGCTCCTCACTTTCAGGGTCTGTCAGGGATACCAGCTCTTTCAGGAGCAGCGGGTATTTCAGCACTCTCTGAACTGGCTTGATGAGAAAGGACTCCAGTGTGGAAGAATGCTGCTTTGTCGGGTTGTGAGCATCCAGAAAGGTCTTGAAGGCTTTATCTGTCTTGGCTAAAAGGAAGCAAAATTTTAAAACTCTGAATGCTTTAATATTCCAAAATGAACGCCATGAACCTCATCCTTCCTATAAAATATTCAGTAGAACTGATCAGTGACATACAAATTACCAAAAAATATCACACTGGTTTGGTTACGTTGGTTGGGCTAAATCCAATTTCAGTTCCAACTACAGCAGACCTATTAAAAACAACTGAACTAATGTCCCATTTATTTCAATGAATCAGCTCAAATTGGGACTAAAATTGAATTTAGCCCATTCGAAATATTCAAAAACATTTCTGATAGGCTAGAGAAATTTTGCTGCATATTTAATGGGTGAGTTAACCAGAAAGTACCATGGCCAATGGCATCACAAGTCTAAAGGGGCACTGCCCTGTCTTGCTTGGTCAAGCCTATCAAAACTCTGCAGTCTTGCACAATACAACCCTTTACAATATGGTACATTTCTTGTCATTATTTTATACTACTCCATCCTGGTAGCATTTGCATTGGGTAGTGGGAAATTTTCAAATTATATAATGGTATCACTGCACTATCATATTAGGATAATCATTGATACGCACCTGAGCTTTCACCTGAATCATTACTGCTACTGCTACTGGTGGTTTATTTATATACTGCCTTCCTTCCATCATGAAACTTGCCTTTCTAACATACAAGTTATTGTAGTGTACTTCAATCAAAATCACAAAATAAATATATGTATAAAAATCAGCAGCAATTTAAAAAAATATATTAATCACTAACTGAAAATATAAAAGCAACATCAACAATATACCCAGAAGCATACTAAAAATCTTCACTACGGGTGTTACCTTTAATAAAATATTTCCTTCTGGAAGTGTTCTAACTTATTAAGAAAGATTTTGTGTGGTCAATCACAAAGAAAGTTCCCCTTCTCTCAGGGGTTGCACTATAGCAGTGGTGGCGAACCTTTTTGGGCTCGCGTGCCCAAACGGGGAAAAAACAGTGGCCGGTATGCCGCGGCGGAGGTGGAACCAGAAGTGGCGGCGGAAGGGGGAATCCCGGGCACGGAGGTGCCTCGAGACCCCACTCCGGATCCACCGCCAGCACCAACTGCTCCGGATCCTGACCCGCCGCCTGTCCGGGCACCAGCACCGCGGTTGCAGCCACCTGCTCAGGTTTGGCTGCCGGGGGAGGGGGGGGAATAGCGATCCGGCGAATTATGGCTTGCGTGCTGGCAGAAAGGGCTCTTCGTGTCAGCTGTGGCACACGTGCCATAGGTTCGCCATTGCTGCACTATAGCATCTATTCATAGGCATACTGAGTCAAAGGTAGCTGTGGTCATGGTTTTTCTTCCCCACCTTTTACTTGTGTTGTCCCAGAACCATTTGTGTATATGTTTTTTTCTTTTTAAACATTGCTGTGAAGTAATCTGTGAATGGATTCAAAATGTTTTCTAAAAGGAAAATTATTTTTGAAATCATAGGCCTATCTTTCATATGTAATAACAGAAGGCACAGAAGATGAATAATTCCAGAGTGACAGGGATTAAGAGAGAAAGGCCAAGTAGGAGACAAAATATAAAGTAACCTTGTTCTAAATATTAAAATCCCTCCCACTTCTTTTAATTCTAAGGAAAGCAAATAGCAGCCCATTTTTGTGACACCACCACGCTCTGCTACTGAATTTGCTGCCAAAATTGGGCAGCATAGCAGCAAAACAGCTGTGCTTTGCCTTTAAACAAATTTTGCAGGAGAGCACAGGGCTTCTTTCTTAAACCAAATTACACTTGCTGAGTGCCTTGCTTCAAAGCCAATACTGCAGGGTAGAGGTGGGGTTGCCAGGGTAGCAACAAATTTAGCAGTGATGGGGCAGGAAGTGTAGCCCAAGAGTTCAGGGAGGGCAATACAGTTCTGGAACTTGCCCACCTCCGATTCAGCAGCATCCTTCATCAGGAAGATCCTATAAAACTAAAACAACTTGTCGGAGTGTCTCTCCTTAATGTCATCTGCCCGACCCACAAGATCATCCCAGTCGAGGCTCCTCTGGGTGGCCACCCTGAGGGAGAGCCATTAATCCTCTACAACGGGTAGGGCCTTCTTTGCGGTGGCTCCAACATTATGGAACCAGCTTCTGGAGGAGCTCTGCCTAGCCCCCTCCCTGTTGATATTTAGGAGGTAATTAAAGACATTGCTTCAGCTAGGCTTTTCACACCAACCCCAGTTGATCACCCTCCCCCCCCTTTTTTTTTTTTCCCTCCTCTTCTTCCCTCCCCTCCTTTCCTCCATCTGCTCTGGGATTAGTCTGTATCATCTGTTTTTTTAGGGTTATTGCTGTAGGTTTTAATATCTCTATTTTTATTTTTGTCTTCTATTTTATGAGTTGTAACCCACCCAGAGTAGTGCTGTGACACTAGTGGGAGTGGGATACAAATTGAATAAAATAAATAAATAAATAAATAAAGGCCATTTTCTTAAATCTCTTAGCACAAAAAACAATTGTGTATACCCCTGAAATCTGTCACATGCAGATATTACATCATCAAAACAATTACCTCTTTCAAGAACCTTCTGGACTTTGATGTGATTTGCACAGAATCCACTGTACAATTTGAAATGATCAGCATAGTAGAGGAAAGAGCCACCCAAAGAAAAGAGCAGTTTCTGAAACAAAACAAAAACAGAAGAGTGCAAGAGAAATAAGATGATTTTGTGGACACCTGCCTGGTTGTCAAGACAAAACTAGCATTATTCTTTACTTTGAAGATTTACCCATTCAAGTAGAACTTCTCAATAAAACTTTTGAAGTACGGAACAACAGTTAAAAACATGAAAAACAATCCAAAGATACTACTTTTAAAAATAGAGGAGAGAAAGTGGAAAATGGAAAACTATGGAGCAGACCAAAAACAAACAAATAAACAAACAAAAAACCACATAGCTGCACTCATTTTTTTCCCAGGTCTGCAGAAACATAACACCAGAATTTGTGTTGGTTTTTTTTTATGTAGTAAGAAATTGTATGAAATTAATCAGTGTTAACATCTTATTTCTTGTTTTGCCTCATCTTTCCTTCCATAAGTATTGCTGGCAAAAAAGACTTTCTTAACTCTGGATGCAAATATTATCTGTTCTGAAATTCACATATTTATGAAAATATACCTTGCCTTTCTATCTCAAAAGAATCTAAATATGCCTTAACAATAATTTAATGTATACAAAGTAAATATAAATACAGAACAGTAAACAGATAATAAACAGCTTTAGATGTACTGAACAAGTGTGCTGGAAAACAAGCAAGTGCTCTCTCTAAGACTACAGAATAATTTTATAGGTATGCAATCACTGGCATCAAGTTTATATAGTCGCAGGATAGATGAGTGAGATATCTATCTGTAGTGATGCAAAAGTATACTATCCAGGAAGCAGTAATCTTCCTTACATTGCTGAGAACATTCTGTAGTAGAAAACAAGGTGTCTCAGTTTGCTAAGACTTCGACACATTGACTTTTTTCCATGACAGACTTAAAATCATACAGCAATTATGACACATGCTAACTTAATACAAAATATTGCAGTGCTTTGGAAAAGCATCCTCAGAAAACTACAGTTCCCAAGATTCTTCAGAACTATAGAATCTTAACTATGAATTTCTGTGAATAGCATGACTACTCACTCAGTTCAAACTATTTGGGTTCAGAGTTCACTGTGCGCATATGCCTTAAAAGCAGTGGAATTTAGAGAGGCAGACTTTGGCTTCCTCAGCCCTCCTCTTGCACTGACTTGTTATTCTCCAATTGCTACCCTTTTGAGGAGGAACATTAGGCAGAAAGAGACTTGGCCCACTGACTGCCTCCAGACACATGAAGTTATACAGTTAAAAGTTGTATTCAGTGGAGCTTTCACTGTAACTTAAAAACAGCTCCTGGTGTTTCTAGGTGTTACTTACGTCTGATAGCAAATGGAATCTGTTCACTTCAGAAAGCATTGGAACAGGTAAGGGGCATCTCAAAACATGTGCACAAGAGTTAGTGAGGAGGAGACCCTACTGTAATGGGCGAGGGCCAGTATGGTGTAATGGCTGCAATTATGGACTGACTCCAGAGACTTTGGTTCAAATCCCCACTGAGCCATGGAAACACAAGGTGGGTGTGTATGTGGCATAGGTAAAGCCACTCAAGTATATTTTACATCTTGGAAATCCTACTAGGGATGCTATAAGTCAGATGCAACTTGAAGGCCCAGAAAACATTGAATTACGCAGGCTATGATATAGGCAAATTCCTGAAATTTGAAAGAAGTCATCATCCATGAACAAAGCTGCTCTGAAATGGATTCAAACAGGAAGTCTTCCACCTGTGGCACACATCCAAATCTGGATTCAAGCCAGAGTCTCAGGTAACTTAGTCAAAGTCCAAAAAGCTTCCATTTTGGGTGCTTACGTTTTTTGTATAAATAAAAAGCTTCCAGTCAGGGAAAGATGAAGGATGGAGAAAGGGAAGCAAAGAGAACAGACATATCAGAATATGCTATTTGGGTATCCAAAGAGTTTGATATTTTGCATTTACCCGAAATTGTGAAGGGGTTTCAAGCATGTTAAAATCAGAACAGGAGGAAATGCCATCTTCAAGGGTTTCTAGAAAAACTTTTTGAAAATCCAACATCTCTGGCAGACTGCCAAACAATGATTCCATCTATAAAAGGGAGAATGAAAATAAAATTAGAATAATGCAAGTTCTTTGTACTTTGCAGTAATGCAGCTTAAGAGAATGCAATCCATCAATATGTTGCTAATGATATTTTTGTTTCCAACAGTAATGAACTTGCCATATAATAAATTCGGCATTCAGTGCAGAAGAGGACGGGATTTCTGAAACAAAGATTTCTGAGAAACCTCTGTCAGAAATACAGGCAACTGAGACATGACTCAGACATAAAAACACAGTGTGCCTTTTTTTCATGTCTGATATGATAAATAAGTAGATTTTTTTATTCTGGCCCAAGACTAGCACAAAAATACAATAGCTGAAATCCTGTGGCACAGTTGCACAAATGACGTAACTTTTAGAAGTAAATTGCCGTAAGGTAACAAATCTGTGTAGACATTAACTGTTGCACACTGGCTTGGCATGCAACAGCTAATGCCTACAGACATTTCATAACATACCACAACTTGCCTCTACCTTGCAATATGGCTTTGAAGCAACACATGCAGTGAATACAATTTGGCCACGCCATCTGAGTAACTGTGCAACAGGATTTCAGCCATTATGTTTCAATAAGGGGATACATGGAAATTCCTTTAACATTAGTAAGGCTGGAAAAGCAATTAAAACCACAATAACCAAAATAACTACAACATTTCCTTACCTCATCTTGAGTGAGGAAGGTCTCATTCTGAAGAGGCTCCAAGTATAACTGAAAGAGGCAGCTCAAATCCTGTAAATAGCATGAAAAATTACATGGCTTTACACAAATCTGACATAAGGTTTGGCAAATTTTGCTTGGGACTAAGAGTATGGATGGATCCAAGTCATGAGAAATAGTTTTCAGTCAGACCCACATCTTTATTTTCCTTGTGTCATTTGTCTGGACATCAGCATTGCCACACCATGAAGGATAGCAAAGACGTTGCTAAAGTTTGGTAGCACAGAGAGGTCACCTATCTATTCATCTAGCTATCCAATTGTGCATGTAATCTGCCTGAAGACATGCTCTCTCTCTTGCTCTCACATACTGTGTCTCTGTGTGTGTTGTGTTTGTGTATGTATGTACGTACACACACACGCATGCGCGCACACACACAGAGCACCCTTCTAAGACAAGGTTGAAATTTGTCTTTTCTTTTTAAATATCAAAGGCTACATATCCTCACGGGAAATCTTTGGGAGATTGCATGTCAGGAGGAGGCAGGGCCTAATTTCATAGTGGGCAGAAAGGTAAACCATTTCCTTTCTTCCACCACCTCTCCACCCCATCTTTTTCTCCTCCTCCCTCCTCCACACTCCTACTGACCATCACAAGGGAAATCAGAAAAATCCCCCCTACTAAGCCTTATTATAACATTTGGGGTGGGTGGGTGGGTGGGTGTGCGTGCGCGCAATTTTCAACAAAGATCAGTGTGGAGGGAATGGGTGGTTACCACTCCTCTTTCCCCCTAACATCCTTCCCTAAAGACCTTTCCTGGCAGATACTTGGCCTAGAGCATCAACTCTCATTCAGACTTTTTTCCAAGCATAATTGCTTTATAAGTAGAGTTCAAGTGGTGAGATCGGATCTGGAGACAATATGAGCCATATCTGGCCTGTGGCCCAGCAGTTGCAATTAAAAAACAATGAGGAAAAAAACTGCAGGGGAAAGTCCCTTTACCTTTACATAGGATTTCTCAGTGTCCATAAGCTCTTGGATGACCTTCCGAAGCCTGTCAGCATCTGTAAGCTGCCTTGCCAGTGGCTTTATAAAAGGGATATCCTTTACTCCTTCCATACCATCTACCTGAGCGTCATGGAATTGTGGACACAATGCTGAAATCTGTTCAGCACTCTGTAGGTTGAAAGCAGCAGAGACAGAATATTGGTGTGTTAGCCGCAATAAGAGTTTAGAAGCAGAGACACAATATGTAATATGTTTTGGTTACATATGAATATTTGAGCGCTGTTTCCCACCCACCACCTCCCCGTGCACACATTTCAGAATCTGTTTCTCTGAGTGCACACTCATGTGCAGAGATTAGGTGTAAACAGGAATACATCTTATGTCTTTAAACCAGGAATTCAGGGCCAGTGGCTCTCCAAATGGTGCTGGACTCAAATGACTATCAGTCCCCATCAGCATTGTCAGCATGGATGCAAGTTGGTTCAAAAATCTTCTTGTGCCCATAGGTTCCTTCTGGTTCTCCAGATGTTGGTAGACTGTAATTCCCACCATTCTTATGCAGCATCAACAGTGAGGAACAATGATGTGAGATACAATTCTAAATAAGCCCTGGAAGGACATCATATATTGCTGACCCCTGAGCTTGTTAGTTAACAAATTAATTGAGACACACACAAAACCAAATACACATCCACACCATGAACCTGAGGTGGGCTGCTTGGCACCCTTCAGATGTTCTGCATATTCTCCCACAATCCCCAACCATACTGGAAGTTATGGTCGTTGTAGACAAAAATATCCATAAAGTAGCATACAGCCTACCCCTGCCCCTTGGACAGCAATTTCTAAAGCCTTTCTAAAACCTTTAAATACTATTGTAAAGGATGGGAAAGACATCTGGTTTTATTTAGTGATTCAGATGTGCATTTTGAGAACATAAGGAATAAAAAGGATTTTTCAAAGGGTTTAGACCTAGAGATTTTTTCCTTCTTCTCCTTGGTTCCAGACTTTAGTTTTAAGATCATAATTATGCAAGTACTCGTATCAGAAAATACACAAGAGGTCTTAAAATCAACTCTTGAATTTTATCTATGGCACTATAACTACTAGGTTGTTTGCTAATAGACATTATTCAACTAGTTAGCCAATAGAAAAGTATGAACAGAAACACGGAAATTAAATGTTAGAAGAAAAAAGAATGAATCCATCAATTTGGATGACAACCTTGCAGCATTACAAAGAACAATTTGCACACTTTTAAGTAGTTTTTCAGAGAAGAAAGCCTTCAGCCTCAACATGACCTATAAAACTGTAGCTCACTTTAAAGGAAGTCTGATAAAATAATAATTTAAAATGTTCAGAAAAACAGGGTCAGTCAAAGTTAATTCAGCCCCCGAACTAGACTTTATTCTTTTTAGAGAAAGCCAATTTAGTTCTTAATTGCATCATGCTCAACCCAGACTTTGAAACAGCTTTTCCAGAATTGTTACTTTGAAGATATGTAGTATGCTTTGCTCCTTAATTCTAGTGATTTCAGTGGTAAGTGACCCACAGTAACAGAGCTGCAATCATCTGAAGGTCACACACTTTTTAAAAAAAAAATTAAAGTGTATAAAATAACATTTGCAGTTCATGGATACATCATAAGTTTGTGACTTGAACAAAATGGAGAAAGTAGCAGAAAGCCTAATATGCCTAATATGGTGGCCAGTATCCTCCCACAAAGCTCCTCTAGTGCAGTTGGTATGATGTCACTGACAGCAGTAGATTGCCACTAATTAAAGAGTTTATTTTTTTTTATCGTCACAGAGTGCAAAACACATGCACCACAAAAGTCAGCAAACACTAAAGCCAGCCATGAATGGATGGAGATATGGGCCCATACTTTAAGCACTTTTCAAATGCAAAAATAAAGTTTTTCCTCTTCTGATGCCCCTCCCCCTGAGATTTGTCTCCCCAACTGGAGAAGCATAGCCATTCATTGAGACTGCAGCTGGTGCCCTGAGATCTGGAAACCCTCTTTACTAGCCTGTCTCAAGGAGGGGACTGCAAGCAGATTCTGTACATGGGAGATGGCACTTCCACGCATGAGGCTCCCTTTGCTGAAAATACTAATCTACGTAAGTGGGATGGAAACATGCATTTCCCGTCTGTATGCACTACAGCAGCTGTCACCCAGCATGGGCCTTTTTTTTGGACTACAACTTCTGTCCACAATTGACATCTCTCCCCCCATTCTGAAAAAAAAATGGGTGAGGGGGGGAAAGAGGACAGAAAACAGTTAAAAATTGTTTATATACAGCTCTGGCCTGCCTGTGTGCCTGGATGTTTATCTCTCTTTATCTCTCTCTCTGTACAGATTGAAGCAAGTACATTTTTGCTTCTCTCTCTCCCCCCCCCCCCCCCCCCCCACGATCTTCCATGGTTCGATGCAGGAAATTAACTAATCACAATAAAGGGGGAACAAAATGTTGCTAATATACTATGAAACAAGCAAGGCAGAATGTTTTGCTCAAACACCTTGCTAAATCTCCAGTTACGATTATGAACTCTCCAGTTCTCAGCCACCTCAACCCAGGCCACCAATTGCAACACCAGCGCAGGCTGTGTGGCACAAGATTGCTTGACAGAAAATTGTGTATGCAGAATTTTGCCTGAAGGCCAAATTACACATATTTCCAGGTGTGTCCAGGTGTGTGCTCACACTAAACGTATCTACTTCAGTTTTTAAAATACTAGCTACTGATGGGAGGAGAGTGAAGCCCATGGTGCACAGGGCAGGCCATCCAGACTGGACTCAGTAGAGAGAGAAGGAGGGATAAATTGTCAATCAGCACATATTTGCAGCTTGTTAAGGCAGTTTCTGCTGTCGCCGTCCATATCTGCAGCCAGTCATCGGGGCAGAGACCGATTGTCTCTACAGCAGAAGCTGCCTTAACAAGCTGTGAACATGTGCTGATTAGCAATTTCCTCCTATCTTTCCTTTTAAAACATGGGTCTCCCAAGTGCTGTAGTGCAACTTTGTTGAAGTGCTGACATGAAGACTTTTTTTTTAAAAAGAAAGAAATGGTTTGGAGACAAAGGGTGTCAGTTGAGGGGAACTGACACCCTCACGTGCCCCTTTGCTTCCTCTCCTCCCCGCCCACTAAACACCAGCACCCTTGCACATCCCCCCATTGCATTTCTAAGTGAAGCAATCACATTATCTGAACAAATGCAAATGCATTTCCTTGGGAGAGAAAAAAGCCCTAGCAATGGAGGGAAAAGGTACAGATTAGAAGGGGAAAAGATTTCCATTGACTTGTACATAATGCAGTCAATGGAAAATAATGCTCATCTGACCATCCCAATCCCCAAGCAATTCTGGTTCTATTTGTTCATGCAGTCAACCCCTTAGAGGGGATAAATGAATTTGGCTTTCTGCTCTAACCCTCCAAAGTTCTGTGCTTCCAAATTATGGGCTTCTGGGACTTCATACTGCAGGTGACATCCATCCTTTCTTGTCATCAGTATCAGTCATGACTGCATCCTTCCCTCCAGTATCTTCCTGGATAGTCTTTCTGTTTGCTTTCTTTAATCACACTAAAACCAAGTCTTCCCTTGGTTCCTGTCATTCCATTTTATCTCTGTACCCAGCACCATTACTACAGATGATGAGGAAAAGGCAAAAAAGAGGACGATAAATCACCAGTAAAGCAGACTGAATGTGTTTTTGTACTTTGTTGTTTATGCTTTGTTATCTTCCCATTTAAATGTCATTTGTATTACAAGGCCAGTGCAGCAAGGCTGGTAACATTTGTTGGAGAAAGGCAACAAAAAGAAGTAACGTTGTCTTAAAAACCAAATGAAAAAACCTTGCAGAAAGTGGGAGGGTAGGAGAAACAGTTGATATTTCAGATACCAGCATTTTGATAACAAATGACTGCACCTGTTAAACAATGTCAGCATTTAGTCCTCTATTTGTTATTTGAGGAGTCAGGAGGTTAACTTTTTGTGATAAAGGAAAGCACAATTTTATCATTGGTCACAAATAAACCTGAACAGACAGATACTGGTGGTGACAGAATATTTTTTTTTTTCTAGTTCATTGCTCAATCCATGTCATCACACTTATCTGTCTGGGGCATTTTCCTGGAATGTAGCTGACTTAAGCTGTGTCCATATCCAACACACTTGTCACATTGCATTTTGATCATCCTTCACCATCCCCAGTATTCCATGCAGTTCCAATTGAATACATGTTTAAATTACCAACTTCTATGCTGCAGAATTTTTCCTAAAATAATTGTGTGCAGTTGCACCCAAAGGTCTCTTCCAATAAATTGGATGCAACATTACAAAGAGTATTTTCCCCTCACTGTTGTGCGAAGACCTGCCTGGATTTAGCTACTTGCAGAGAGACTGAGAGATAGTACAATCTAAAGAAGGCAAAAAGGTGAAGGGTGAGTGACATAACAGCTGAATATAATCAGAATAAAACAAAAATAAAAGCAAAGGTATGGTGTTACCTTTAAGATAGGGAAATTTATTTAAATTTGAGTTTTTGTGGATTACAGTCTCCTCGGACATATGGGTGAAACACGGATTTCACTCCATGCATCTGAGGAAATCAACTGTAAACTGAAAGCTCAGATGGTTACTCTTGAAGGTGCCGCAATACTTCCACTTTTATTTCTGTTCTATTTTTGTTATACATGTTAAAACACACTGGAATGGCTGTCTCTTTGAAAACTGTTGTAATAATTTTTTTTTAAAGGGGCCCTAGGGATCTCCATGTGGTGTAGTGGATAAAGTGATGGACTAGATTCAGCCATGGAAAATCACCGGGGAGTGGGAGCAGAACTGGTAAAACCATCTGTTAAAGGTCTCACTTACCTGAAAACCCTGTTAGGGTTCCTATAAGTCAATTCTGACTTGACAGCATATAACAATAACAACAGAGACCTCCATCCAGATCTGCCATAGAAAAGCCTATTCTTTTGCAGTACCAAATGAACTTTTCTGCATGAAAACCTAGAGACAGTTTTCTGATGAGGAACAAAGAGGTGCAAATCCAGTCTGAACAAAAATTTAAAAAGATGCCAACTTGGATACATCTTTCTGTTGTGCAGAATCAAGATCTCTATAAGAAGGGTCCACCAAGGAAACAAAAGGACAGGTAAAGAGAATCCATAAAACTCATTTGCAACTACAGTTATTTCTTCCTGCAATGCTTAGACCAGTGGTTCCCAACCTTGGGTCCCAGGAGTTCTTGGACTACAACTCCCAGAAGCCTTCACCCCTGGCTGTGCTGGCCAGGATTTTTGGGAGTTGCAGTCCAAGAACACCTGTGAACCCAAGGTTGAGAGCTTTTGGCTTAGACTGTGGTTTGCTGTTTTGTTTTTATTTGAACTTTCATTTTACCATCTCTATCAGTAAATACATAGTACTGCTATTTTGTAATCAAAATAGTTTCAGTCACAAATACTCCCAGGTACCTTGTTTTCCAAATTCTCCATATGTTGTGTTGTGAATTCAAGCCCATCTGTGTTTAATGGTGAGGCCACACAAGAAATGCCGGTATTGAAAGGTAATCTCCAGAGTTTAGTTTATAAAAATAATACTAATAATTATATGCTGCCAAATCAATTCTGACTTATGGTGAACTTTTCCAGGGTTTCTAAGGTAGAAATTACTCAGAAGTGGTTTACCATTCCCTTTTTCTTGGGGGTGCCCTGGGACTGTGCAGCTTCCCCAAGGCCACAAAGGCTGACTCTTCTGAGATGTACAATGGGGAATTTAACTCCCAATCTCTGGCTCCACAGCCAGATACCTAACTACACCTAGTATTATTATTTTTATCAGTGTGGATATTCAACATTCATAATAATATCAGAAACAAAGGAAATGGTAAATGTAGAGACATAATACAGCTATTAATTCAAATCTGTAGTTATATAATTAAATACTGAGATTTTTTAAAGATGCAGATATATATATATGGGGGGGGGGGGGAATACAGAACCCAACAAGGATTAATCTTATGTCGTCTAAAGAAAATCCACCTCAGGAGTTCCTGAATTAGTATACACATCTCCTTCCCTAGATCAAGGTGTGTGTGTTTTGTGCTGTCAAGTCAGAACGACTTACAGAGAACCTAATAGGGCTTTTCAAGGTAAGTGAGATATTTAACAAGTGGTAAAATATATAGGGAATCCCTAGATCAAAGCCCAGGCATGCAATTTTGCCATCAGGGGAGAATATGGAGATGGTTTCAAAACTAGGGACAGAGAGTGCAGTCAAAAATCCAAAGAGAGAGTCAAAACTGAGGGAATGTTGCCTGAGAAACATATACTTCTGCTGCCAATGTCGTTTTGGGAAATGCATTATATTGATATTATGGAACTATACTACCTTATTTTTAAACATCATTTCACATCTTGTTTAGAAGCAAGATGTAAAACGGAAACAAGTCTACACATTTCCCCAGAGAACTGAAATACTCACTTTGCTGCAGTTTGGTGCAAGAATCAGCAGCACTGGTTTTGACAGAGATTTTGAACAGAGTAATTATAATAGCACATACACAAAATCAAATCTACTCTTAGTTAAATAAAGGGTCTACAAATGATTGCCACACTCTATAATGTATTAACCATTCTGCACAAATCTAATAGAATGATATACCCTTTGTCTTTTGTGTCCTCCTAATTTTTCATTTCATGTTGCTCAAACAAATTATTTAAAACACTTAGCTTACTCTAGGAATTACTCCCTGAAGAGACTCATAAGCTGTTGAAGCTTGCTGCCTTACTTTCCTTCTCAAAGCTAAACTCTTAACTCTCATTTTGTTTTGTTTGCAGGTAGGCATTGCAGCTTCCCACTATGATCTTTTTCACACCTCAAAAGGAAGGTGGTAAGGCCCTTGATTAGCTTACTCTAGCACCTTACTCCTCTGAGGTGCATCGTGCCAGTGTGAAAGAGCGCTATCCAGCAGATACTGTGTGCTCCGACATGTGACAACCTGATAGGCTGCTCTCCTGGCCTTTGGCTGAGCCAAATGTATAGAAAATAACATGTTCCTCCACTTGCAAACCCCCTCTTGCTAAATTACTGTAATTCCATGTAAAAAAACAAAACTCTCCCCACAAAGTGCCTTTGGTCATTAAAGGATTTGCATCTGAATTTAAATATGAATATTTGTATCTGAATTTAGATACAAATAAATGAAAACAAAATACTACAAGGTAGTTGCTTGTTCTTTAGAACAAATCCCAGGAGGAGGGAAAGACTCTTGAAATTTACAGCATAAACAAAAACATCAGGCACGATCTATAAATTGGCTGGTTTGGGGAGAACAGTGGGGATGGCTGGTCCGGAAGGAGATTTCAATGACACTGATGCTGTGTTAGGTGTTTTGGCTATTAAACACTGTGGTTTAAAAATAGCACAGGTTTGGAAAGATAGAAAGGAAGAACTAATATGGACTTAAAATGGCTGTTTTGCTGTTCTCATGTTTTAGTTGAATTGAGTTCTTGCCCTTTGGTTGAACTGCCTGGTTATAACTACTTCACTTCAAAAATCTAAGCTGTGCTCGTTAATAAATTCATGCTTGAAAGGGCATTTGAACTCCTCATACTTTGTTTTATCTTGTTTCATGGCACCAGCTTTAATGGTAGGCAAATATTTGATAATATTGTTTTTAACTTTTAACTTTTATATTGAAACCTCACTTTATTCCCAAAAGGTGGGAATAAAGTATTTTAATTAAATAAATACATACAGAGTCTTTCTGGAATATTTTGTGAGCACTTTAAAATATGATGCTAGTGGAATAGCTCAGTGAGCTAGGTCTCTGGCTGCAGAGACAGGGAGTTCAAGTCACCACTGCACCTCTGAGAAGAGCTAGCCTGTGTAGCTTTGGACAAGCTGCACAGTCCTGAAATTCACCCAGAAGCAGGAAAGGGAAAACCATTTCTGAGCACTCTCTACCTAGAAAATTCTGAAAAGAGTCACCATAAGTCAGAATCGATCTGACGGCACACAATTAATTAAAATATTATTCTTCCACAATGTAACTTGTCAGAGGAACAAGTGCCTTATTGATAACAGAGAGGACATGTTACATTAGAATAACAGTTTTTTTTAACAACTGGTCAAGCTTTGTTAAAAAAGAAGTCCTGAAGTATATAATGCAATATAAATTACCTTCCCTTTCCCCCCGTTAATCCTGGAACTGAGGTTTGTCTAGTTTCCTTTCTATTAAGGTATTCATAGGTCTATAGCCTCATTCTTCACCTGGTGGTGTCAAGATACATTAGACTTCTAATTTGTTCATTTTTGGAGACAACCATCTCCATCAGATTTCCCATCAACTACAGGCAACAGTATCTTCAGCTGCTATGGCCAAGGGTTATGGATGATGAAGATTTTAGTCCAATATATCGGGGATCTGATCTAAACAGTATCCTGAGTACAGTCCTGTACTGCAGTGAGTCCTGGACCCTTTGTGCACGGCAGGAGAGGAAGCTGAACACGTTCCATATGCGCTGTCTCCAACGCATTTTTGGTATCACCTGGCAGGACAAAGTTCCAAATAGAGTAGTCCTAGAATGAACTGGAATTTTTAGCATGTATACATTACTGAAACAGTGACGTCTACATTAGCTTGGGCATGTCGTGAGAATGGCTGATGGTCGGATTCCAAAAGATCTCCTGTATGGAGAATTAGTGCAGGGAAAGCACCCCAGAGGGAGACCACAGCTGTGATACAAGGATATCTGCAAGCGGGATCTGAAGGCCTTAGGAATGGACCTCAACAGATGGGAAACCTTGACATCTGAGCGTTCAGCCTGGAGGCAGGCGGTGCATCATGGCCTCTCCCATTTCGAAGAGACCCTTGTCCAGCAGGCCGAGGCAAAGAGGCAGTCCCGAAACCAGCAAAATCAGGGAGCTGGACAGGGGACAGATTGTATTTGTCTTCAGTGTGGAAGGGATTGTCACTCTCGAATTGGCCTTCTCAGCCACACTAGACGCTGTTCCAAGTCCTCCATACAGAGCACGTTACCATAGTCTCTCGAGACTGAAGGATGCCTAATCTATCTATCTAAATCTAAAATATCTAAACAGTAAAATGAAAACAATCCCAAGATGGAGCTCCAGGGTTTGCATGTAGCAGCTGTTACTACTTTTGAATTATAGAACACCTGCAGGCACAAAAAGGCAAGAGTGTGTTTTGTGCTGGAGGTTCCAACAGGCAGAAAGAGGTTACCAGTTCACAGTGAGCCTCTTGTTTCACAAAACTAGCTTGCAAGCGTGGAATAGTTTTTAAAAAATTGTTCATCCCATGCATATGTACATTAAATCCTTTTCAGAACCAACCATTCAGGAGGTATGTAGGTAACCAGCACTACTGAGAGCAACTGTGGTCCTTGGAAAAGTGACTTTGTAATCCTATTGTATTTACTAATAGTTCTACCTCAACTCTGTCCATGCATTTTTATAACAATGGTGTACAAGATTGGTTATTTATTTAGTGCTTGTTATTTATTTAATGTAAAAATTGTTGGTATTCTAACAAAAGTATCCAACTTGTCTCTGAAATGTAGCCTAATTTGAGGGTCAGAAAGGAGTAAAGGTGTTATTAAATATGGAAATTACTTTGATAACAATGGCAGAAGGCAGGCTGTCTCACTCATAGAAACAGGAAACATCAGACATAACGCTGAATCATGATCAATATTATGAGAATTAGCAGCAACAAGTTCATGCATTCTGCCCCCCTGGTACAGCTGTAAAAAGTCTGTGGATGAATTTGGACGAATTTCAGCCCCTTATGAAGTCTGAAGCTGACTGCATACACCAAAAAAGCAGATTTAATATATGCTGGGGGAGCTGTTTTCCATGAACACTAATGAGACAACAGGAAGCATATGAACTCCAAGCTCAACGTGGCTAAAACCTCACTTTGAAGGTTTCTAGTACATGTCCTAGTATTTCCTAGACTGAAATGTATGTGATATTCAGATAGCTTCTTTGCTGTCTCATAGTGAAATTTCTGAATGAGATAACTGCTGGATAGCTCAGTAGTTCAGGTAGATATCAGGTCCAGCCCATGCCAAGGGGGCATAGTGGGGAATTGAACTCCCAACCTCTGGCTCCGCAGCTATCTAGCTGCGGAGCCAGAGGTTGGGAGTTCAATTCCCCACTATGCCCCCTTGGCATGGGCTGGACCTGATCCATACGGTTCTTTCCAGTTCTTCAGTTCTAAGATGATGATGATGATGTACAAATCTATCTAGGAAGCTAATACTGAAAAGTGTGTGTGTATGATTGGTGTGACTGGCTAAATATTTGACTTTTTTATATTTCTTTTTTTAATTTTGATGAACTGAGATATTAACATTCCACTTCACTCTAAACCTGAGATCCTTTCCTAAGAAGCCAAGTCTGAAACAATGATAACATTAAGCATTCATTTTCACTATCCTTCATCTCTTTAAAAACTCTTTGGCTTTGCATACGTGAATATTTTTAGGGGACCTCTAGTTTTGGTTTAAAAGCAAAAGCCATTTGCAGTTTAAACAGCAGAAACAAGTTATTACAGAACAGTAGGAATGTGATACTAGCTATTCAAAATCACAGCAATGGTTTAGCTGTCCCTTTGAAAGTGGCTGATTATGATCATTTAATTTTAACAGTACTAAGTAACAATCTATGGCTCCATTCTTAGCCACCTACTTCATACTTCCCCATCTGACATTTAACCATCTGTCATTAAATGAGTTAAGTCATAACACTCTCCACTGTATTAGGCATATGTGAGCTTTAGATATATGTGGTACTTTAAACAGAAACACAGAACAACTAAGAATGTGAGATGATACTTTTGGTTTCGACTGTGGATAGAAAAACACTCATTAAATTCCTCATTCTTGGCCATTTAGGCTGTCTGGATAGGATGAAATACCTCAATGCAGAATTTTAAAGCCCTGCCAAATTCTTTGCCTGTAACTGAGAACTACATACACAAAGAGCTCTGCTCCCATCCCAGTTCTCTATCATTTGTGCAAAATGTTAAGCAAAGCATATGCGCATGCATACATACAGAGTCAGCACAAAAGAACTGGGTGACTGTCAAGGAGGAGGCAAATCATCCATTCAGTGCCGCAAATTATTAAATAAAGCAGTAAGTCACAGTTTTTGCACATTTGCACAATTTCATAAAAAGTAGCCAAATTTGCACAAAACACCATTCTCACCAATGTGAGACATCTAAAAAGAGTGCCAGGAAACTCCTAGTCATTCTAAATGGGCAATGTAATAAGTAAGTAAGTAAGCAGAATGCTGCAGTACTTTGTTCTTTTTTGTAAAAGATAAATAATTTACATCCGTCGAATACTAACAAGTGTTCAAAAATGTCAGAAGCAAGCAACATTTTTAATTTACTGAGTTACATGGCATTTTTACTCAGCCTTAAAGAAATAACATATCCACTTCTACCATACAACAACAGAAAAAAATAAGAACAGAAAAACATAAGCAATTTCCTAGTGTGTCACACTGGAGATAAAAGCCTGGGTATTATTGCTGCAGCTGATAAATATTTAGATTAGAGATGAGGGTAGTCGTATACAAATACGAATATCCCTGCACAGGTGGCGATAACAAGGGTCCAGCCCCATGGGGCCGGACGGTCCACTCACCGATCCATCACTGCAGCAGACCCCACAATTCTTCCAATGGCTCCACAGATCACGATCGGCTAGCCACTCCTGGCAGGAGGCAGGAGGACAAGCCTCTCTGCAAGGTCGAAGAGTGTCCATGGCAGCAACGGATCAGTGAGTGGACCATCCGGCCTCATGGGGCTGGACCCTCATTATCGCCACCTGTGTGGTGATGTTCGTATTCGTATAATAATACGAATACCCCCATTTCTAATTTAGATTACTGAGCATGAATATTCTTACAGCCTCTCCGTTCCCCACACAATGAGAACATAGTTTGAACTCTCTAGGTTTAGAGGGGATTTTTATTTATTTATTTATTTATTCATTCATTCATTCAATTTCTATACTATCCATCTGGCTGTCAAGGCCACTCTGGGCAGTTAGATATATAAAAATGAGATGCCAGCCTCAGCATAATACTTTCAGAAGGAAAACAAAACTTTCTTAAAAGACCAGTTGGAACAGAAGCCACTTGCAGCCTTCCCTCGTCAAATTAACATAGACTCCAAATTCTCTAGGAGATTGTTCCCACTCA
Organism: Intellagama lesueurii; assembly: GCA_037013535.1. Lineage (NCBI taxonomy): Eukaryota > Metazoa > Chordata > Lepidosauria > Squamata > Agamidae > Intellagama > Intellagama lesueurii. Next base: position 282,435,863 of record JBAJHW010000001.1, on the reverse strand, counting down.
GAAACTGAAAAAACCCAGAGCCAGTTGCCTCCCACTCTACAAAGCAACACTGCCCTTGATTACATTATTACAGTTATCAAGCTGCAAAGCAAGAAACAAAACCGGTTGCATGGTAGAGCTATAAGTGAAATTGCATATTCAGTTCCAGAGAAATAGGTATTTACATATTGCAAAAGTGAAGTATGAAAACTATGCTATGTGGCAAGTGGGAGAGAAAACATGTTCACATGCAGCCCTCCAGCACAGTTTGGCAAAATATTTTTTTATATAATTTCAAATTCAAAAAGCAGTTTGAGATGCAACTGTTTTTGGAAGAGGAGCAAGCCATACTAGGTGCAATTCAAGGAACTTTTTGTATTGTGGCAGCAGTCCAAAATGAATGTCATTAAGATGACAATGGTTGAAATCCAGTACTAACTATAGTGGACCCATTGAATCCATGGAACTTACAAAGGTGTTGACTCACCAGATCCCTACTGATTCAATAGGTCTACTCTACTTATGACTTACTTCTGGATTTTAGCCACTGAATGCAATGCCTGTGGTAATACTGGAATTTTCCTGTGGCCCATCAAGATCCCAAGAAATAGAGGGCTCATCACATGACCTAGAAACCTGCTTCCCTCCCACTTACACTAGCGAAAGGAGCTTCCAACACCAGAAGCACACTTTGGATACTTGCTTACCATGCTTATTGGATAAGGTGGTGGTTCCATGTGGCTAACAATATTGTTCCACCAAGATTACAGGTCCTTGCATGTGAGAGAGGAGATTATCTCCTGAGCCCAAGTTTGTGGGCTGCAACAGCCAGAGGAAAGCAATAAATTTTCTCTTAGTTTTTCTGTTTTCCTTTACAGCTAGGTTGAGCCACTCTGTGCAGACATTTAAAAGTGCTGTTTCTGTTTGGGTGGCTTCTCCCTTCCTCTTCTAGACAAGAAAAAATAGTCTGTTTTACAGTTTGTACTGAATTCTTCTAGATTCATTCTGGTTTCCAATTCAATCACCACCATGGCAGCAGAAAGCACACAACAATTGCTTCCTGACTATATGAGTCATTTGCTTTTGTTATGTATGGTGTGCCAGAAGCCACACAGATTCTAGAAACAAGCTAAAACACTTTCAGTTCTTGAAGTGGGGAAAATGCAGTTTCTTATCAGAGACCCAAAAGCCAAGAAAGAGATGAATGAACAAGAAGAGACCCACAGAATGGAACAAACGAGAATTACACAATTAAAATGAATGAGATCTACAGAATTCAAACAGAAATTAAATGAGAATTACAATGATTTTCATTCCTACTTGGCAATGCAATTCAACAGTGCATTCATCACAGCCACCAAACAGTGGTTTCAGAGCAACTTACTAATGCTTCTCTAAATAACACTACATGGGGCATAAGGGTGGTCTATCTGTCCTCCCTTCTCCTAAATTGCTTTGGAATTACAGCAGAAAGGAAACAAATCTGCCAGTCCTCCATGTCCTCCAGCACAGCTTGCCTGAAGTTCACAATCACTTCAGCCTAGAAGCTTTTTTGCTTCCTGAACTAATTTAAGTCACTCCATGAGAGAAAGCCACAGAACATGTCTTGTCCAGTATGATTGACCCCAGTTACCTTTTCCAGCACCACTAAAACTACTAAACTACAATTTAACATGTAAGCTATCAAAGTACAGTGGTGCCTCGACTTACAAACGTCCCGACTTATGACCATTTTGAGTTACGACCAGCTCCGGCCGCAAAATTTTGCTTCGACTTGTGGCTGGAGCTTCGAGTTACAACCAAAAAAGGCAGGGGAAAAAGGTGGAGAATTCAAATTGCTAACTGTTGGTAGGCGAAGAGGCTGCTTCTTTGTAGCTCTTTTGCCCCAACGGTTAGAGTGAGTGTGATAGGAGGAGGCTTCAGACTGCCTGGTAAGGTAAGGTGCTGCTTTCTGGTTTTTAAAAACTGTCCTGGGTGGGTTTTGCAGGTTGGTTTTGGGCTGGGTGGTGGGATTATGTTTCTATGCTATGATGGGTCTTGCAGGTTTGTTTGTTTTTTGGGTTTTTTCCCCCCATTTCCAATGGGTCTTGGGGGGTTTGTTTGCTTTTTGGGTTTTTCCCCCCATTTCCGATGGGTCTTGGGGGGTTTGTTTGCTTTTTTGAGTTTTTCCCCCCATTTCCGATGGGTCTTGCACGCATTGCTTGTTTTCTGCTTTGCTTTTTTTGCATTTCCGATGGGTCTTGCACGCTTCGCTTGCTTTTTGCTTTACTTTTTTTTCATTTCCGATGGGTCTTGCACGCTTTGCTTGCTTTCTGCTTTGCTTTTTTTGCATTTCCGATGGGTCTTGCACGCTTCGCTTGCTTTCTGCTTTGCTTTTTTTGCATTTCCGATGGGTCTTGCACGCTTCGCTTGCTTTTTGCTTTGCTTTTTTTTATTCCCGATGAGTCTTGCACACTTTGCTTGCTTTCTGCTTTGCTTTTTTTTGCATTTCTGATGGGTCTTGCACGTTTTGCTTGCTTTTCTTCCCCCCCCTTCGGCCGGAACGGATTAATCGCGTTTCCAATGGGTCTTGCAGTGATTTTTTTTTTTTTGGTGATTTTTTTCTTCGGCCGGAGCGGATTAATTGCATTTCAATGCATTCCTATGGGAAATGGTGCTTCGACTTACGACCATTTCAATTTCAAGTTACGACTGGAGTTCCGGAACCAATTAAGTTCGTAAGTCGAGGCACCACTGTACTGTTTTAAGGTCCACCTATTACTACATTACACATACAAGCCTTAAAATAGGCCTCAACATTCTGCCTACTTTCTGATCTTGTTACTTGATCAGGTAGAGTCCATTTGGATGGTGTTTTTTGGGAGGTAGCCCCACATTTGTGAATTATTTTCTTTCAAGTTCTGCATCAAGTTCCTCTTTTTCATGTTTCTGAGTTGATAGGATACCCTTTTGTGTTCATTATTATTTATAAAGTGACACCAAGTAAGAAAAATTCCAGAAGCTGATTCCTTTTTCATCAGTTAACCACTTCTCTCCCAAAACCAAAGCAACTGACTGGACTAGTGATGGGCACGAATTGGAAAAATGGCAATTCATTTTGATTTGTGATTTGTCAAGGTCAATGAATCACTAATAATGAATTCATGATTTTTTTTCCTGACAAATCGATGAACATCAATTCATTTTTGACTTTAAAACCCTATTAAATGGCCCCCAAGCACCTAGAGACACCAAAATCACAGAGAAGCTTCCCCTCACTCTCCTCTACAAGCCGTGCAAGTTTGGTGAAGTTTGGGTTTCAGATGTCCACGTTACACACCCACAAAGAGGACCCCTCCAGGAAAGTTCCCCCCAGGCATCTAGAGACACCAACATCACAAAGCCTGCTTCATTGAGTCTTCCAAGAAAGCCTGTCTTTTGACTGCTTCTGTGACCTTTCATTGACCTCCAAACATTTCCCAGCCCAAGAAGCTGCAACAATGTATCTACTTTGCAACACTCTTGCTGGTGACCTGTTCCACATAACTCGATCTTATGGCAAAGGGGTTGTTTTACCCTTTTGAAAGGCCTTTTTTGAGGATTAATATTTCAGTCCCTGCAGCCTGGATTCTTCCAAAAAAAAAAAAAGCAGATGGGACCAACCATTCCCTTTCAAGATAAGCAAGATTGTTTTTTTTTTTTAATTTGTATGAACTTTTTTAAAATCTCAGGACATTTGGGGTCATTTGTTTCTGCACAGGGGGGAACCAGATCAACTTTTAAAAACTATAACTTGAAAATCATTTTCCAAATATGTCCACATTTGACACATAGAAAGAGAAGACTTGATGATCTTAAGTCCAGTTTCAAAGTTATAATTTTTTGTTTGGGCATCCCCCATTTTTAGAACCGCTGTATAGAATTTTATTTTGCTCTGCTGCACAACCATGCAGCTATAAGATACCCACTCTGAGCCTCCTACGCAGACTTTTCCATAATTTTAAATATAAACAAAAAACATTTAGCCTCTCTGCAGTCTTCTTACCCCTCTAGTTTGTATTTTACATATCTTGGTGTACTCAGTCTTATCATCTTTCCTTATGCATTTAACCCAATTGGATTGATTGAGACATCAAATGAGCCTCGTGTCTTTATTTCTTTCAGCTCCCCTAGGAAATCCTAACACATTTCATTTGTTCATTTACTGCCTTGCCTGCTGATTATGATGAAGGGATAAAGGGGCATTTATTTCCCCCACTTCCTTTTCTTTTCTTTTCTTGTCTCTAAGATCATAGCTCTTCACTCTAATTTTTACTTTGGAGTTTCCAGAATTAAGACAATTGATCAGTGCTTTTTTTTCCCTATTGAAATACATGTGATTTTTAATTTCATTTTACACATTTTCAGTTTGGTCTTATATTTACTATAACACCCAGAGATTTTGAGGCATATTATGACATGTAGGTAGGAATGTTCATGAATACAAGCTACTCAGGAAAAAAAAAAAATGCAAATACAGGTTTACAGCACTGAAAATAGTTCTGCTTTAACTATGTTGCTCGTGTGTGTGTGTGTGTGTGTGTTGTGTGTGTGCGTGTGACAACAGCAAGTTTAGACATAATTTAAAATTATGCCCACTCCATTTTTAAGAGCTTGGTGAACTGCAGGCAAACTTTTAACTCAATATAAGCTGCTCAATAACCTTATTTCTGGTGTATCCATAGAATCTCTCTACAGACTAATTGGGTTGCAATCCTAAACATGCTTACCTAGGAGAAAGTTTAATTAAATGAGATAGCACTTAGAGTACAGAAGCAACTATAGCAAATACCAGGTCTGATCAGGAACTGAGTTGTATAGTTCAGTTAACACATGCATTTGAAATAAGCAGTTCACACACATTAAATTCTCACCACATTCCTGGGCCCTCCTCAGTACAAGTCAGGTGTCACTCACTGAGTATTTACAGATTTATATATACAGATGCACCATAAATCCACAAGTGGCATAGTCAGCAGGCAAGGTAGTAGAGTTTAAAACATACAAATACAGATGTCCATTAAGGTTAGTTGCTACAGCTTGAAGAAAGTTGCACTGCAGTAGGAATGCTTCAGCATCTGATTGTTTTGTTTTAAATAATATATTATTTATAAAATCTTGGTTTGTATTGTGTGTTAACAGATAGTAAAAGCACACAGAAAAGTACATCATTAAGAATTATTTTTTGCATTTCTAATTAAGTTAAACTCTACATTATAAAATGCGGTGCAACCCTATCATCCTATATATGCTTATTTGACATTGTTTGAGAGACCAGTGCAACTCAGCCCAAGTAAGCATGCTCAGGATTCAATTATAACATAGTTTACTGCCAGCGGATAAAAACAAAGCAGCTAAACAAATTACAAATGGGTTGACGTACAAAGCTGAACATTATTGTGTGCAAATCAGTTACTGACCTTGATCACTGCTACTATGTATCAGCAGCATTTACACCTAATCAGGGAACAGACAGGTCCTCTGATGTGATTCAACAAAGTACATGCAATCTAGCCAGCAATTATGCAGCATTCTCAGATATTTCAAGGTCATATGATTTTATTTAAACTCCTATATATCATCAAGAAAACAACTGCTGAGTGTAGATTACATTATCACAATACAGCTGTTTTAATAGTTTGAAATCTTACTTTCTAATATCTTTTTGTTAAGTTTTTTATTAACATTCCATTAAAAATAACATAACAGAACCACAGAAGTTATGTCTGTACAATCACACTAATCTTATTTATAGACTTCTATGCATTCATATGCTGTGAGCACAATACCAATGCTACCTCTTTAATTACCTCAATCCCCCTCCAGTCTTATACCTTCTGATTCTCCATATTTTATAGCTAACTTACAAAAACGTAACCTAACCGATATTCCAGCCAATTTCCCACTTTGACTTCTATGTTTCTTTATTCAGTGCCAGAGGTCAACAGAGGGTGCCAGATCTTTAAGAAATTATCTTGTTTTATTTCTTCTCTATATAGTCTGACCCGATTAGTCAATTTCTCCATCAAAGCAACTACCCATATTCTATTCAGGAATCTTTGCAAGACTGAGCATATGTCCAGCATCAGGCAATGTCAATTTGCGCCATTTGAAGCACACATACACCACTTTGTAATTAGTAATTAATAAGGAAAAGAACCATCACAGTAAACAGGGATTGGCAACTATCTGAAGATGTTTATGGACAAAACACAAAATGAAGAATCATCAACAAAAGATGCAGGTTTTTACATCTATTTGTACACCATTCCTCATAGGGAAACATTTTCTTAATTAGAGAGCATTTCAACTTCATTTTGCCTCAATTCAGTTGTATATTCCCATGAAGAAAACACTTATGTTCATTCATTCATTCACCACCTGGGCAGAAGAAGTGAAATAGATATCCAAGTAAAGTATGTCCAGGATAGGCAAGAGCAAAATACTCCTCTCCTAAGAGTATATGCTTTGGGAAATCCTTCAAAGAAGCTTTAAAGAAAGGTGAGCATTACTTTGCCCAAGTTTTAAAAACTACAAGAACAAAAAAAGTAGAAAAATAAACTCAATCATATATTTGCATATTCTGCCTGTTCACTCACTGACCCAGACCCTTGCAGAGCTCAGATTAACTAGAATTTCTATTTCTTTCATTACATATATTAAAGGAAAGAATTTCAGAATTCTACTCCCTTCAAACCTAGTGTTTGGATATAATAGTGTTGCATGCTAGGAACTGAGCACTTCTTCCAAAAAAATAGCCCAACAACTGATTGTTCTTCAACTCTGTTCTGAAAGTCTCAGCACATCACCACCACCTTCTTCGCATCATGCTTTTACACAGCCCTGCATTTTGCAATATTACATAATGCCAAGATGCATCTGTCAGTGTACTTCCACAAAAGCGCCATCAGTGAAGTCATGCAGCAATACGAAGGCAGAGATGGAAATGAAGCTTTTCAATAATATATTGCTACAAAGCAAGCAAGCAAACAAAAACCACCCTATGGAAATCTATGAAGAAGCTTCTTAAAACAAGGTTAGGGAAAATACACACCATTGTGTTCTTTTTGTTCCATTACAAGATCTGTTCAACAAGATTACTTCCTAACTTCTCCATCCTGCCATGTGCACACACACACCTGCTGGAGACAGAATCATACAAATTGCTCTGACAGAAACACAACCCTTCCAACCGTGAAAAGAAAAGGGGGAAAAAAAGATAACCAATTATAAGCCATTTCCAGAAACTGCAGGTCAAAGAAAATGCCGTAAGCTGGTGGTCTTTCCAAGTCTGCTAGTGCTTTGTTAAAAGCAAGTTTTCTGATTTCTGAGAGAAAGAGAGATCTTGCAACATCTTAAGAGTTTAAAATATCAGCAACATGAACTAAGACAAAGAACAACACTACCAACACTGCCAACCCACAAAACACCCACAAATATGGGGAGAGGTATGAAAGAAGGCGGCTTGCTGTTCCAGTTAATCAGGAATATCTACTAATAAATGTAAAGGAGACAAAAAACAACAAAACAAAAATCAACTCACTTGTTCGCTCTGAATTCCCTGTTTTTTGATGCAGACATTTACCTGAACTTGCTGTTCTTCCCAGGCTGCCATAGCAAAGAACAAAAGAAGCAGAAATTCTTTTTGACAAGCAGTTCTTCTCCTTCAGTTACCTAACTATAGATTGATGGGGCTGTTATTGCTTCCTAACAAAGAAAAGGGAACACATGCAATGAATGTGTCTCCACTTTACTCTGAGCAAGGCGATTGGGGCAAGGGGGGAAGAACAGAGTGTGGCTTCCGCCTTGATTGCACAAGACAGTACAATGAGATGGGTAAAACAGAAGAGACAAAGTACAGAGCGAGGGAATGGAAATTAGTCTGAATGCAGAACATACTAACAGTTATCTGTGTAACCCTAAAACAGAATTCAAAGTTGGCTCAAGCGTCTTCTGCAGGTACATGATGTGCTGCTTCAGCACTCCTCACATCAGGACGCCTCAAAGGAGAAGCAAGAGAGACTGGGCGGAGATTCAGACAGTAGCAGTTCTCTCCCATTACCTACTGGTTATCCTGAATGTCCACAGCAGGAAGTGAGGAAACTGTATTTAACTCATTCCTGAGACAAAGGAACCACCAAGATCCACTGTCATCAATTGACTCACACAATATTTGATTCTCTAATATATTACTTTCTGGTTGGACAAAAATAGATGGGGCTCACAAAAATCCATTGACTAAGTGAAGTAGAGGGAATTCAGAATGATGCCTGAATTTCAGCATCTCAGAATTTGCATCTTCTGTTTTCACCTCTGGGCCCCTGCAGGCAGCAGGTTTACAAGCATCTACAGAAATCACTGAAGCCTGAGGAAGAGAACTCCTGTGTGTAATGAATTTGGCTACAAGCCCAGACATGTAAGAGAAAAAATGGACATTATAGACATGATGTAAGGGGCAGAGTATATCCCCCTTAGACTGCTATTCCTTTCTCTCCCTAAGTGGTACATTTCCATTCCTTTTTCCCTGGTTCACCATCCCAAAAGCAGTTTCCAGTAAATTTTCTAGTAATGTAAAAACAAACATCCGTGTGTGTGTGTGTGTGTGTGTGTGTGTGTGTGTGTGTGTGTGTAATACAAACATACACCCTCCTTCCTTCCACAAAGTCAAAATCCTTCGCATCAAAGAATTCAAGATACATGTGAAAATAAATAAATAAATAATACCCTACTGTGTTGAAAAGCCACAATTTAACAGTGTGACTAAGAACTCTACTTTGAAGTCTAATTAATCTCTCATTATAGTCACAAGCTTAACAGAAAAACACTATCAGAGATATACTATTTTCAACCGTGGTTAACTTTATTCAACCCTAAATGTAATGCAGGCACAACTTTATTCACATAATGTATTGCCTGTTTACGTATTAAGAAATCATGATGTGGCTGCTATGACCACCGGAGGCTCTCCAGATGTTTTAGACTAGCTACTTCCTGAGAAATCTATATGTGGGACAGGAAGCAAAATTGGGAAAGGAGTACGACAAGGCTGTATATTGTCTCCCTGCTTATTTAACATATGCAGAATACATCATGCGAAAGGCTGGACTGGATGAACCCCAAACCGGAATTAAGATTGCCGGAAGAAATATCAACAACCTCAGATATGCAGATGATACCACTCTGATGGCAGAAAGTGAGGAGGAATTAAAGAACCTCTTAATGAGGGTGAAAGAGGAGAGCGCAAAAAAATGGTCTGGAGCTCAACATCAAAAAAACTAAGATCATGGCCACTGGTCCCATCACCTCCTGGCAAATAGAAGGGGAAGATATGGAGGCAGTGACAGATTTGACTTTCTTGGGCTCCATGATCACTGCAGATGGGGACAGCAGCCACGAAATTAAAAGACGCCTGCTTCTTGGGAGGAAAGCGATGACAAACCTAGACAGCATCTTAAAAAGCAGAGACATCACCTTGCCGACAAAGGTCCGCATAGTCAAAGCTATGGTTTTTCCTGTAGCGATGTATGGAAGTGAGTGCTGGACCATAAAGAAGGCTGACCGCCAAAGAATTGATGCTTTTGAATTGTGGTGCTGGAGGAGACTCTTGAGAGTCCCCTGGACTGCAAGGAGAACAAACCTATCCATTCTGAAGGAAATCAACCCTGAGTGCTCACTGGAAGGACAGATCCTGAAACTGAGGCTCCAATACTTTGGCCATCTCATGAGAAGAGAAGACTTCCTGGAAAAGACCCTGATGTTGGGAAAGTGTGAAGGCAAGGGGAGAAGGGGACGACAGAGGACGAGATGGTTGGACAGTGTCATCGAAGCCACCAACATGACTTTGACCAAACTCCAGGAGGCAGTGGAATACAGGAGGGCCTGGCGTGCTCTGGTCCATGGGGTCACGAAGAGTCGGACACAACTTAACGACTAAACAACAACAACTTCCAGTCTTCTGCCCTCCAAATGTTTTCAACTATAGCTCCCAGCACTTCCAATCACTGACCATACTGGCTGAGGCTGTATGGACAATCCTTACTAATCCTAGCCAGCAAAGAAGTGGTCTGGAACTGTGGGAACTGTAGTCTGGAACAGTCTTCCCCAACTTGTGACCTTCCAGACAGTTTTGACTACAACAACCATAATCTTCACCATGCTCCCTGGGACTTACTGCCAAAACAGTTTACTTATCCCCACCTAAGAGTGGTGTCAAGGAGAATAGAAGAGCCGAAGAGATGCAACTGCTGCTTTTGAAGGGGTGGAAATAAAACCATGGTTTTCTGCAATTTAACAACATTCAGGGGGAGGCTGTTGATTTATGTCAACAAGCAACATCCATGGAGAGACTGATTTTGATTTGATTTGTTGCTGGTACTCGTTATGTTTGCTTTCCTGCCAATTTTCTGTAGGTTTCTTTGATTGCAAATTTGCATGCAGTTAAGCTTTCTTCTGTGGTCATTTTGGTGCAACAAGCAGCAGTGTGCATGCCAAGATGGAAAACGTCTCTCTCTTTTTTTGGACTACAGTTCCTTGAGCTGTGCGATTCCAGAAGCTATAATCACAATAGTAAAATTTCCCATTTCTGCAAATGGTCTATCTCTTTACATATGTTTCTGTCCTTCAGACTGGTATCTCAGCTTTGACCTTTCTGCTTGGGTAACCCTGACAGAAATTCAGACTTGTAAAAGGGTCTAGCCTCCTAATGGCATTGCTCTCAACTTACCTAACACACTCAACGTTATCACCACATGGTGGTGAAAATAGGTGAAAAAATATCATTGATTTAAGATATTTGATACTATATTACTAGCAGAAAGCAATGACTAGAAATGACTCCCAATGAAGGTGAAACTAGAAAGTGCAAAAAAGAAGAAGAAGAAGAAGTATTGCAGTTGAAGAGTAAGAAAACAAAACTTGATGATTGTGGAATAATTTCATAACTTTAATGCTGACAATAAGAAACTACAATTTTTAAATATTTTGTATACCTCCATTCAATCATCAATCCAACTGCAGTTAATCAATCAAGCAAACTGATTTATTAATAAATTAAGAGATACCGAGACTTGAGAAGAAAACTATGAAAGAACTAGAAAAGATCCTCTAATGTAAGGATGTGTCACTGGGGACCAAGGCCAAGATCATCCACACTGAAGAAATATGGCAGAAAAAAATCCATTCAAAATCTCATGCGGGAAGCAAACTTTTTGAATATTACAGACTGTCAAAAAACAGACAAGTGGATGCTACATCAAATCAAGTCTGAATTTCTTCTAGAAGCAAAAGTGACAAAACTGTGACTTTCATACCTGGGATACATAATTAAAAGATCTGACTCACTGAAAAGGACAATAATGTTGGGAAAAGCTGGAGGCAGCAGGAAAAGAGAAAGATCAAATATGAGATGGATTCACTCAATAAAGGAAGACATGGCCTTCAGCTGGCAAGATCCAGGCAGACCTAATGACAGGACCCTTTGGAGGTCACTCACTCCTAGGGATGGCATAAGTCTGAGGTGACTTAATGGTACATAAATGCATGATACAAACTGTTGGTGGTGGTATGCTGGTATCACCCTAGTACTTTGCCTAATATATTTTTTATTCTTTTGGAAAAGGCTGTATGGGCACGGGAAGATGCTGAAAGTAGTAAGCTAGGCCACACATCTTTACTGCTGTTGAAGTTAATGACCTACCATATTTTCTGTGTATAAGACGACCCAATGTATAAGACGACCCCCACTTTTCCATCCCCAAATAAGAAAATTTTATCACTGTTTTACCCCTCCATTCAGGGCTTAGGAAATGGAGGGGTAAAGCAGCCTTTACCAGTGAAACGGCTGCACGATCAAAGGGCTGCGATCGTGCAGCCCTTTCATCGCTGCTTTACCCCTCCATAAATGGAGAGTTAAAGCAGCCGTGAAAGGGCTGCACGATCAAAGGGCTGCGATCGTGCAGCCCTTTCATCACTGCTTTACCCCTCCATTTCCTAAGCCCCGAATGGAGGGGTAATGTAGCAATGAAAGGGCTGCAGGATCAAAGTGCTGCAATCCTGCAGCGCTTTGATCCCTTCCCCTCTTACTTCCGTGGATAAGACGACCCTCAATTTTTTATCTAAAGATTTTAGATAAAAGTATCATCTTATACACAGAAAAATATGGTATATTCCTTATGCGTTAATTGTTTTAAGAGAAGTTGCCTTCTTGCAGTTTGCAAGACTGGAGTTCTCCAGATGAATGCAAATGCCTTCCTGATTACCTGGTTACCACCCAGATCAGGCAACCCATAACAGTACTTTTGAATTCACAAGGTCAAGACTTGATAGGAATCATGGTGCAATTCTCATCTCAAGACAGAACAGCAGCTTGGAGGACTAACCAAGCACTCCTTGTGTTACCATTTTTTCTATTCACCTTTGCTTAACTGTCCGTCAGAAACACAGCTTTTGTAAGCCATGTTCAGCCAGCTTCAACTCAGACAAGAAGCCAGAACTCCAAAGGAAGGTTTTTATTTCTCCTTAGAGCCACACTATCTTTCTTTTTTGTTTGACTTCACCCCCAAGACTGAGGAAAGTAACTCTCCCTTTGTGCCCTCAACATGATGTCTTTAACTATTATGGAGCCTAGCCACTTTGAATGCAAAATGGGATGGGCCTCAAGATTCCCAGGTTGAACAGGTCAAAGAAACGATGGTTCAATGGGCAAAATTTTTTGGATATAATATTAACTTTGAAAAATGGCAAAAACTGTGGTCTAGAAACTATAAAATGACAATGGCAACATCTTATAAAGAGAACCTATATAAAATGTTTTATAGATGGCATTTACCATCCAATAGACTAGCTAAAATGTACTCTAATAGGTCAAGTAAATGCTGGAAATGTCATAAAAAAACTGGAACTTATTATCATCTTTGGTGGACCTGTGATAAAGCAAACAATTTTTGGAAAAAAATACATATATGGCTTGTTAAAATAATCAAAAAACATGTAGATTTTAAACCAGAACTCTTTTTATTAGGTATAATACCAGAAAGTGTTGATAAACAAAATGTATATTTAATACTGCATATCTTAACAGCTGCAAGGATTACATTTGCACAACACTGGAAAAATGAAGAAACACCTACAGATCATGAAATAATTAAAAAGATATTGGACTGCACCGAAATGGATAGACTGACATTGAAAATCAAAGGAAAGGAAGATGCAGAATATTATCAAACATGGAACTTGTTTTATCAATGGCTAGAAACACGTTGTATAGATTAAGAGCTTAATATATACTGTCGTTGTATTAACAAATGATTATAAGCTGAACCCAGGTGACATGATGTTAAATAAGCATAGATGGATTTTATACATAATAATAATAAAAAGGAAAAAAAAAAGATTCCCAGGTTGTCATTTTTGAGCTGTCCATGGGACTAGTTTAACCACACTGGAATGGAAATGGACTGTAGGCAGCAGTGGGTGCTTAGCTCTACTTAGGTTCAAAGGGGAGCACAGTTTCTATCTGGATATTTATGTTTCCAAGTCAAAGCAAGCAAAACAGAAATGCTCTTGCCCTGGAAATATGGATTCAGTACCAAAGGTGGAGAAGGAGAGGACAGAAACAGTTCATTACCAATGCACAACAAACCAGATGAACCTCAGTTAGATCTGTCTTTACCTAAAGTCCCATGATCAGAAAACACTGCACTGAAGAAACTACAAATCATTCAGAACTCACGTTCCAGCTACAAAAATGCCCAACACCCTTAAAACAGCCTTCCCTTGAATCTAATTCTCACCAGCCTCCACTGTATTGCACTGCACTGCAGACCAATCTTTTTAAGCATTTTTAAGTGACTTCCTTAGCCAGTTGTGAAGTGAAGCTATTCAACTAAACTTCATTTCTAATCAGCCAGACCAAAGAATAGGAGAGACAGAGACAGGGTGAGGGTGAGAGAGAAGACAGAAATCCCAGGTGAAAGCTGCATTGGAATCAACAACTCATTCTCCTTCTACTAACAATTAATGCTCTCGCTCTCGTTCTCTCTCACACACAGAGACACACATACACAAGTATAAACACAGGCTCAAACCACTGACTGTACCATTGACTGTACCACCTTTGTAGTGTGAAAACAATTATCCATCACAATGTCTAAATAACTATGATCCTCTGAATCCTAAAATCACAAATCACATTTTCACGAACTGCTGGAAGTACATATGCTAAGCACAAAAGTAATAAAGAATAGCTACTGGCACACTTTCATGTACACCAAGCACTTTACAAGTCATGTTCTTTCTGACAACAATCCCATGATTGTTCAAGTATTTAACGTTTGACAACAGGAAATTTGAATCTGGGCTTCCCAGATTTAAGTGCAGCCTGTTATCAACCAGAACACACAATAGCATTTAGCAGCTCCTGATTTATCACCAAGCACAACAATTATGGACAGATGTCATTTACATTTATCACAGTATGTTATGATGCACTTGGTCTCCTTTAAGCAAGTTTTCTCCTATATTACAGCAGTCATCATAACAATGGAAGTAATGATTCAAGAAGGATACAAGGTTAAGATTAGACAAATACAATTAACATGGGTTGGGTTTTTTTGCTACATCATTCCACCAACAAAAGCTGCCAACAAGTCTTCTGTACATGTTTATTGATTAATTCATCTGCTTAATTTTTTTTACAAAGCACCCTTACCCTGAAAGGTGATTCAAGTTTCTCCTTCTTTGGAACCTGGTCCAGAGTGCCATCCGTGCTACTTCTCCTTAGACTTGCAGCAACGTCAGGCACATTGCTGAAATCTGCATGCAAATGGAAAACAAAGCATCACACAGTTAGATAATCAAAATGTGCTTTCTTCATTCATAGATGCTCTCCAGTTGTATGGGGGAGGAAAGGCTCACATATGGCATTGAAGATTTGCTGCCTTTTTTAAAAAGGCAGTTCTGCTAAAACAGACTCTATGTACTAACACAAATATTTGATTGGCTGGACTAAAATTCTCCATGCTCAACTCCTAAAGTAGCATCATCTGTCTACAGTGAAGCACAGCTTGTGCTGTCTATGAGAAACAACCAATAAAAAGAAACGGCAGGTATCAAATTATTCTTTTAGATGAACACAATGTTCTACATGTTCTTAAATTGTTTAGTGGGTCAAAGTGTGGATGTGGAGGAGGAGAAAGATGGGGTAGATAACCTTTTAACAGAACATCATTTTGGAAAAAACTATATATAACTATGCCCACAAGACAGAACTATATTTTGCCAATATTGCTGCATAGCATGATGAGGGCAACAGATGGCTGTTGCCATCAAGAAAGAAAGAAAAAGAAGGGAAGACCTAAATTTCCTGTTGAAGGCACTCAAATACTTCCAGTCCTACATGGCTTACATATGCATCTGATTAAAACAAATGGGTCTTATAAAACTGAGCAAAATTTGGCAAGACTTAGTGTGATAAAGGGCAAGACAAAAAAGAGCATGTTGGGATGCAGACAACTAAGCAAGAGCTATGTGGGTATATAAAGAAATCACATAGTTTTATTTAAGATGCTTTTTCACCACTTGTGCACTCGCTGAGTAATATTGGGGTCCAAATCTCTGAACCTCCCTATGTGCCATAGTGCACTATCACATTTATGCCAGGGCATTAGCCTGATGTGTTCCATCTGTTGTCACACCTCTCAAACTGGGTGTGCCCCATGACATAGCCTGCATATGTTTCTTTCTACACATGTGCGCAAGAGTGAAGAACGAGAAATACTTCACATCCTCAAACCATCCTGCTAGCCATTTGTCACTCCCAAATATGTTCTCATCAAAAAGACTAAAAAACTTCTTTTAAAGTCTCCACTGCTCCTAGAAATAAACTTTTAAAAGAATTGCTTTGGATGGAGAACTCAATTCAATTTTTATTTTGACCTCTGAATCATCGTGATATATTCATCATATTATCAAGCTTTTGTGCTATGAGAACAAGACTGGAGCCTGATAACCAATCCAGCATCAACCCTGTGTGAGAGCGGAAGTGCATGCACTTTGGTCTGTGTATATTGTGTTAACAAAAGCAACAGTCACACTGGAGCAAGTTGAAAGAATCATCATCCTTTACTTACAAAGTTAACAGGCTTTTAGAAGGTAGAAGGGACTGGTCAGTAGCACACTTTTAAAAGAAGTTTTTTCTGCATTATTTCAGGAGCTTTGGAATTGAGTTCACTCCATGAATCATGTTAAAAGTAGTTATGGGTAGCCAACTCAAACTGAGGTGGTTGGTTGGGTGTGCTGCGATTGTGCCACTGCTGCTGCTGTCACTGCAGAACAACCATAAGCTTCGCTGGGCTACAGTAACCCAAAGCAAAGCCATTTTTCTTCTAAAAGAAATAGCCATCTTGCCCTGAGGGGATAAGAAAGGTAAGCATCAGGAACTTGATGGGCTGTTACTAGCCAACTTTCCCAGTCATCACTGGAGGAGCATCTGATGACTTCTCTTCCTCTGAAGGAACACAGTGACCTTAACAAATCTGGGTCCACTCAGAAGTTTCCCAGAAGGCATAATGATTAGAATTGTTCTGAGAGGATGAGTGACCATCAGGATGAACATGAATAAAAACACCATCAAAGGAGGGGTGGCCAATCCATACTGGAAAAGGATGTATTTACAGATGCAAGAGAGAGGATAGATGTAAAAAAGAAAGGGGAACATACTATCATATGTGATGGGCATGTGAAGAGAGACAGAAGGAATGGACGATTATATTTAATTAGATTAAAGAAATTCTAGGGATAAATTTACAAAGATGTCCAATGTTAGCATTGTTAAATATATTTGGAAACTGTCAATTAGATAAGGGGAAAATGGAACTAATTGTTATTATGTTAACAACAGCTAGACTGATATTTTCAAGGAATTGGAAAAATAACAATCAATTGATGTTGGAAGAATGGTATAATGAGATGTGGAATCTAGCTATTAACGATAAATTAACTTGTGAATTGAAAGTTAAAAAAGGATTATTGAAGGAAAATAGTTTTTGGGGATTTGGAAACATTATATAGAATATGTATTTACAAAACATAAAGGTTATACCTGAACACAAGAATCATTATATTTTTGGGAAGAGACGGGGCACATGATATAAATTAAGATGAAATATATTGATGAGAATATATATTTTATTTGTCATTTATGTTTTTGTTATATTTTGTTATAGTAATAAAAAGTTTAATAACAAATGCAAGAGGATTAAACAAGACATAGTTAATACATCCTCTGTGCCTAATTTCAGCTTCCTCTTTATCAGAAGTGTACCAATAAAAAGATTACAGATTGTGCCCAATGTCTATATCCCTGCTCTAGTGGAAAGAAAGTTCACATAAGATAATGTACCTAGTTTTAGCTAAATGTACTCCTGATTCCAGTCCAGTGTAACATATGAATACTTTCCTATCCCAAAGTGTCTCATTAGGAGCAGCTTTTCAGGAGCACAGGATTTCAGAGTCAGCTAAAATTAGTTGCCCCCACCTTGTGTGAGAAAGAAAGTATTTTCTGCAAGAACAAAGCCACCACTGGATGCCCCATAGTTGTTTCAAAGGTGTATGGGAAGCTCTGTATCTCCTTAATAAGAAATTGTTAAATAGGAAATTATAGGGACAGGATTTTGCATTCATGTTATACAAAGTAAGAGGCATTGGCAAGCCACTGATAAAGGCAGATGACTTTGGTCACAGCTAAAGGAGCTTAGTCTTAATAAAATTTCAGTTCCATATTGTGGGAAGCTCCTGCCCAAGGCCATTAGTTGTTATCTGTTTTCAGTGATGAGCAAACTCTCCTGGCAGAGAGCAACGGCTCCTGACGGGCGGGGTTACCTCTCATTCTGCCTTTTCCCTTAGAGTTAGGGCATAGGTTCAAAGACTTTCTCCGGCCAATCCTAGTGGCGATTAGGTAACCAGCATCCTATCTTGAATTCTAACAACATACGATGTAACCCTTGCTAAGTTAATAAAAAGAGTTCTCAAGGCGTGGCTTTTAAACTCCGCTGGCTCGGACATCTGCGGTCGACTTCTTTGCAACCTCTCTAAAGCAATTGCCTTCCTATTGTTCTGTGATCACCCCCACCATTAGTTTTCCTTTTGTTCCGTGATCACCTACACCATATATACCAATGTTTTGATACGCTGGCCTCTTAATTACATGACTTATACTGCATTGTACTGTACTGGCAGGCCATGCATGACTCAATAGTATTCAATAATAATAATAATAATAATGTAACCACCACAATACAAAGATGACACACAATTTGCAAATCATCTCCTCACTGCTAGTTATTCAGAGCTTGATCAGATGGGTGTCTGCCCAACTGTTTCATCCACTGCAAGCATGATTTGATTGCTCTTTTTTCTGGTGATCACATGATGTCATCGCTGGAGCGAACCAAACGATCCCCAAAACAGTCCCTGTCTGCACCCTTCTGAGCCCCTGTTAGGGCTTCTACTTTTTTAGTCTAGGTAGGGTCACTCTAGTTCAGGGGTGGGCAATTAATTTCTATAGGGGGCCACATGAAAAATCTGAACTGTGTTCGGGGGCCGAACCAACTTTACTTAAAAATAGAATGAAACAGTGATGTTATGATTGTTTTTATTTTAAACTTGTTAATCTTCACAAATACTAAATAGGTTTTTTGCGGTATGTTAAAGATAAGCAACTGGTGGCGGGCCGGACAGGAGCGGCTCGCGGGCCGTATGTGGCCCGCGGGCCGCACTTTGCCAGGTCTGCTCTAGTTTGATCCCTTTCCAGCATGTGATATGCTCTTCAAATTTTTATTAATGACCTGGATCAGGGGGTGCAAGGAATGCTAATCAAATTAGTGGATGACACAAAATTGGGTGGAATAACTAATGCCATGGAAGACAGAAACAAAATTTTAAATGATCTTGATAGGCTGGAGCACTGAGCTGAAAACAACAGAATGAAATTCAACAGGGATAAGTGCAAAGTGCTATACCTAGAAAAAAGAAACCAAACGCACAGTCACAAGATGGGGGATACGTGGCTCAGCAATACTACAAATGAGAAGGATCTTGGAATCATCGTAGATCACTAGCTTAATATGAGCCAACAGTGTGAGGTGGCTACAAAAAAGGCAAATGCTATTTTAGGCTGCATTAACAGAAGTACAGTCTCCAAATCTCGTGAAGTATTCGTTCCACTCTATTCAGCATTGGTTAGGACTCATCTAGTGTATTGTGCCCAGTTCTGGACACCGCACTTCAAGAAGGATGCTGACAAATTGGAACAAGTTCAGACGAAGGATGATCGGAGGGCTGATAACCAAGCCCTCTGAGGAAAGACAGAAAGAACTGGGTATGTATAGTCTTGAGAAAAGAAGACTGAGGGATGACATGACAACACTTTTTTCAAATACTTGAAAGGGTGTCATACAGAGGAGGACAGGATCTCTTCTCGATCATCCCAGAGTGCAGGACACGCATCAGTGGGAAAGCCAGATTTTTACAGGAAGCCAGATTTTGGTTGAATATCAGGAAAAAACCTCTTGTTAGAGCAACACAGCAATAGAATCAATTGCCTTGAGAGATGAGTGCTCCAACACTGGAGACATTCAAGAGAAATTTAGACACCCACCTGGAAGATATCCTTTGATTTGGATTCCTGCATTGAGCAGGAGATTGGACTCGATGGTCTTATAGGCCCCTTCCAACTTCATTATTCAATTCTATGACCAAAAGGGAGCCTTCCTGGCTGTCAGGGCTCCTTCCAGTGTGAATTCCCGATATTGAGAAGTGGCTTTATAAAAGAGCCACTTTAGGACACTGGAAAATTGGACACTTCCTCTGTTCCTCAACAGAGGGGCAGGGGAAGTGAATTTTTAAAGCCACCCAAAAACTAATAAACCTTTGCTGAGGTACTGTAGCACATTTTTAAAAAAGGAAAACGATATTTCATTTGGTTTCGCTTAAAGGACAAGTCAAGAAACCGCCCACGTTTTCTCAACTGGACATTCAGAAAAAACAAAGAAAAAAAGTTTTTTTAAAGTGAAGCAGCACCTCAGTGATAAGTCAACTGGAGTATTTTTTTTAAAGTTCACTTCCCCTGCCCCTCTGTCAAGGAACTTAGGAAGTGCCAATTTGTTTATTAAGCCACCTCACTATATCAGAAGGAGCCATACCAAATAGGGTTGCAAGGACTAAATGACACATCGTACCTCCACCCAATCCCAAGCGACCCTACTTGGCTCACAGCAGCCTGCTCCAAAAAAGCAAGTGTAGACAAGCCCTCAGTTTAAGCATAACTAATCATGTCCAGGCAGAATATCACCAAGGCAAATTTCTGGCCCATAAATTCCTCAGAACTGAGAAAATGCAAGTCTTTGCTCTTTTTCAAGTCAAGAGAATGGCCTTTATAAACATGATCTGCACATATTCCAAATTAAAGAACACAAAGACCCCTTTAAAGAATTTTGGTGTCAACATAATGAAGATGGGGAAGACAACCCAAGAATAAAGCAAAATAAGTACATCTGTCTTTCACAGAGGAAGGCAAGCAGATGCAAACTGCACATGTTGCCTTTGCCTGTTTAATTAATGAAGTTTTAATTGCATGCTAATCAGCAGTGATCTTGCCAACTCATTCTTCCCTCTGTAAATAAAGGGGAAATTACATATGGAGGAATGGAGGAACTTGCTTTCAAGTACCTGCCTAATAGGATGTCTTCTCACCATTCATTCTATTTTGTCATTCTATTTTGAAAACTCACCCATTTGAACAAGGGCTCATCAGCAAAACATCAGGTATCAAATGTCAAGAGTACGGTAGGAGATGAAGACTCCCTCTGTTTTAAGCTAGAACAAGGAGGTACACAGTATCTTCTACTTTTCTGACAGTAACACAAGGGAGGGGTGGAGATTGGAGACCTAAAAATAAAAGCAGATGGCCTAGCAAAATTTGGTGCATCCACCTCTGTAAAAACACCCCCTGCTGCTGCTGCTGCTGCTCTGGATTTAGGAATTTAAAGCTTATATTGGCTACCAAATAAATAAATAAATAAATAAATCAAGTTTAATTTCGAAAATCCACTTTAAAAATTCATTTGTTGAATAATAATGGAAGATGTTCGGGGGGGGGGGGGGGCAGCCAGAATATGAAAGGAATTGAAAAGGAAATGATTCAGAAGAAAACAAGCTGTTTTGACAGCCAGGTCTTTTAATGGTTCTGAGTCATTTCTCTACTACATTCAGATTTAAACAATTTAAAAGTGGCTATGCTCTGAATAACAATCCCACAATGCTTGCCCCCATGGGCAAGATTCTAAGTACTATTTACTCAGAAGTTAAGTCTACTTTAGTTCTAAAACCAAAGGCATCTGCAACTAATGCAATGTGAACCAGCTTCTGATTCTCTTGGCTTATAAGCATGGCAAAAATCAGCTCTTCAAATCAATAATTTTCTGTTCCCTCTTGACTACCCTACAATTATCCACTTCCTCTTCGCAGCCATAGCAGTCCCCTGTTTCTTTCTTCTTCCTTTTCTTCCTTTAATTAATGCATACGTGACAATTTTCCAAGTCAATTATGGAGATGGATAGGAGGGATGCTTTTGGCATCAAGATGGTGTCAGGATTCAAGTAGTGCTGCTGCCAGTCTTCTGTCAGGGGAAAACGTTGTCCAAGTCAAGCTCAGGAAGACAAACTGACAGAGTGCTGCTCTGGGTGAAGATGCCATCCAGGTCACAGAGCAAATTAGCCACAGCATTATTTTTGTGGGAAAGTTGTTCAACATAGCATCAACTGCACAGCATGCCACAGAAGAGAAGGATCCCAGAGAAAATGAGAGGGTACCATGGCATAGTAGGACAGGACAGGCAAAGCAGGTTAATCCCTAAAGAAAGGCAGTGCTCTGGAAAAAGGCAATGCTCCAATGACTTATTTTCCACACTAAGTTTCTACAGTTAAATAATGTAATTATGCCTTCATTACTGGGGGGGGGGGGGGGAATAGTCAAATCAGTGGTTCCCAACCTTGGGTAACCCACAGGTATTCTTGAACTGCAACTCCCTGAAACTCTGGCCAGCACAGTTGGTGGTGAAGGCTTCTAGAAACTACAGTCCAAGAACACCTAGGTTACCCAAGGTTTGGAATGACTTTGTTAAATAATAATAATAATTATATGTCATCAAGTTGATCCCAATATATGGCAACCCTCCCTAGATATAAAGTACTCAGAAGTGGTTCACCAATCCTTGCTTCTGATGGCACTCTGGATCCATGCAGCTTGCCCAAGGCAACAACATGGCAGGGCATGTAACCCTGCCCACCACCCTTGCTCCAGGTGATCTCAGCTGGCCCTTCTCCAGGAAGGCACAGGGAGGATTCGAACTTCAAAATCCTGGCACTGCAGCCAGGTGCTCCTGCTCACTGTGTGATACAAGCTTTAATTAGTTTTTAAATGTCCATCTGAAGTATCTGAATGTACAGATGAGAGTTCTCCTTGTGTTCCTCAGTATTATCGCTGGTTCTCTAACAGGGACCTTCTGTCACTTGGCAATACAACTTATGGATCCCAGCAGAAAAAAAATATTTAGAGTGCTTTAGGAGGTAAAATGTTCCGTAGCATCTACTGCTTCTGAGTTTGTATTCCAAAGCCAAAAGCTTCTATAGCCAATTTTTAATCCTAAGGATCAAAACCGGTGTGATGACAAAGTTAGGTTCAAATACATTATAACTGAGAAGTACAATCAAACATGTTAGAACACTATTTTCTGAATGTACAGAGAAGGAACCTTAACTAAGAAAAAAGATTTTTTTTACCACAATAGCATGTACTGAAGAGCAGAAATAATAATAAATGTGACAGGACAGATGCTTGAAAAGCATACTTTCTGTTGCACAGTTAAAATATGGGGAAAACGATTAAGTGATCTCTCAAATTATTATTATATATATATTAGGTACAGAACCAATAAAGAAGTGCTTTGGGTGAAAAACGCCACCATATATGGTGATGTTTCCATTAATGAAGCTCAGATTTAATATTCCATTAAACAGGGAGTTCCAGTCAATTCTTCGTTCTAGATTACAGAGCAAGCAAGCTGCAGAAATAGTCTGTTTATGCAGTTGAAGAATAAATACAAACTTAAGGAACATACAAAATCATGGTGGTCTTCTGGTATTTAAGTACTGGCTGTGGTGGGCGCAATGGTAAAAAGAGAGGAAAATAAACTGGTGCACCATACTGAGAAGAATAGGAACAGCTGCTGAATAAACTCTAAACATTTCTCCCTTGCCAGCAGCATTTCTGAGTTTTAATATTTCAGACTAAGTGGTAAACATGTTGCTTTATTATCAAGAAATAGCACATTTCATCTTTGGAAGCTCATGCCCAACAATTATAAATTCCATAGATGCAAAGCCTGTGCATGGTTCATTATTACCTTATTGCACTAATCTCTCTCTTGGTATTATATTAACCTCCTGCTTCCCTAAACTTAACATCAGACACTATATACTTCAAAATTATTCTGAAATAAATATTTGTCACTAATCCACTGATTAACCTAGTACTAATCTCAGTCTTAGTCCAATTTTTGTCCAAGAAGACTCAATGAGGCCCACTGACTTCACTTATAAAATTGAATGAACCCAATGTGGGCTAACAGGTAAATGTATCAAGGGTGTAGAATATATAGCACTACTACGCACAACACAAGTGCAGTTGGACCATACACAGAAATCCTCCCTTACTATTCCATTCCTAGGCAATCCAATTGTCAAGTAACTGTGGAATACAAACTCAGATGGGCCAGCTGTAGCAAGTTTGGAATGGACAGAAGCTCTTGTGCCACCACAACTGTTGGATCCGCTGTTGAGCTTACCTTTGCCTCCTTCCCAGAATAATACGAGACACTTGGAGTCTAGCAAGAGTCTCTCTGGAGGGGAGGGGGGAACGAGTGAGCTACTTAATTGGTGTACCTCCCTCACTCCGTCCTCTTTCTTGCTGGCAACGGAAAGAGGACAGAGCTGGGCGGCTGGCCTGCTCATTTCAAGCTGCGTAGCTGCTTTTCAAGGCCTGCTTGTGTTGGCTTCAAGGAAGGGAGGGTTGCATCGGCCCCCTCCCACGGTTTGCTTTGCATTTCTACAGCTCTGCAATCTAAGGGCTGTTACCAGCAGTATAATTCATCTCTTTTACATTTATAATTTAGTTTCTTAATTTTGTCATCATTGGGTAATAGGAGACAACGCGAGGCGGAGTGGGCGCTGCCGCTCGGGCCTTGCCAGGCGGAGGCCTGCGCCCCCCTTTTGCCTTGTCGACAGTGTGTAGGGAGATTCTTCAATCAATTTAATATTTAATCAACAGGGGAATATGATTTAATTAAGCGTAATAAATAAGTTGGAAGTTAGCTCAAAGCTTACTGATCATTGTAAAGCAGTGGGACATGGTTTGGAAAGTAGCCTGGATCAGCTGTTAGGCTCTCAGTCCTGGGTGGGGGGGCAGGCTTGGGAGACAGGGCGTGCTTTAGAATAGCATATTGTTTTTGTTTATTGTATATATATTTAAATTAATTGCATTAAGTCATCAAGTGGCATTGTTTAGTGGTTTTGAATTTTAGTTATTTTATTACACATCACGAATAGGGCTAATTAGG
The DNA here is from genome assembly GCA_037013535.1 of Intellagama lesueurii. Classification (NCBI taxonomy): domain Eukaryota; kingdom Metazoa; phylum Chordata; class Lepidosauria; order Squamata; family Agamidae; genus Intellagama; species Intellagama lesueurii. The sequence goes on along the minus strand of JBAJHW010000001.1, from coordinate 282,411,196 downwards.
CAGACTCCACCCGGGTGGGTGGGAGCCTTTTTGGCCCAGAAATTATTAATCTAAATAAATAAATAAATAAATAAATAAATAAATAATTGGAATTAAGAATTAATAATTGATTTTATTAACAGAGGAATTAAGATTCATAATAAATAAATATATAAATTAATATTAAATATAATTATAAAAATAAATAAGTAAATAAATAAATACATAACATATATATAACTATTCAAAAATTATTAATAAATAGTATAGCATACTGATATACAATAAATAAATAAATAAATAAAATAAGTAAATAAATAAATAATACATAAATAAATAAGGAAAGGTTGTAGCTGTGTATATCCATTAGTCTGCATAGTGAGCACTTGTCGCCCGGCACCAATTGGGGTGGTACTAGAATTTTAGAGTTTAGTTCGTGGTAAGAGTGTGGGAGGCTAGACTAACTGTTTGTGTGAGTCGGGCATGCAGAGGCTTGAACTAGCAATGGCTTCCCGGAAGGGCCAAATTAAGAGAAAGGACAAGCAGCTTGCTAAGAAGCGTGCAGCTCCTGAAGTTACGCCACCTCAGTCATCCTCAGACGAGGAGTCTTGGCCTATTTGGCAACAGCTGCAAGAAAAAATTTTGGCTTTAGAAGCTGAGCGAGCAGCGCAAAAGGCCCAGCAGCTTGCCGGAGTACAACCACGCCGTTCGGCTCGGGAGGCCAAGACTCATAGAAGGGCTCAGCTCAAGGCCATGGCAGATAACCTGATGTCTCAATTTGCTGCTCTAGAGGCAGATTGGCAGGCCCCTGGGTCGTCCAGGAGGGAATCAGAGGAGTCTGCAGTAACGCCACGACATCAGAGCAAGGATGAGGAGAGAGAGGCGCAGACCCCGGAGGTATCTCGACCGTTGGCAGCAGCTGGGAGTTGTCAGGAGGCCATGGGAGTGTCGGTACCGAGTTGCCAGCAGGGCAGGGAGGAACACGATGCGATGCTGCCTATGTCAGGTAAGCTAGCGGTGGCACCGGACACAACATTGCCTGCATGGCCATGGCCTGCCTATGGTCTAGGCAGCTCACCATACAGCATATGACATGCAGGGGTTTAGGGCCCCGAGCAACCCTTGGCCCAGTACAAGTACACAGAGAGGTGGCTGGGCAATGCCATATCCGCAAGTTTTGTTTCCTGTTCCGATGAGCTCGACCGCAGGTGTGGGGGTGTGGCCTTACCCATCAGTACCAGATACTGGGTATGGCGCAGTCCCTTTGAAGGCTTTGCCATTTGGCGACCATGCTATTCGTTTGGGTGATCACCTCACCCCTGCAACCAAGGGAAGAATATGGAGGGGAAAATATGTTGACCTTTTTGAGCTTTTGAATAGAAACGTAGAAAAGAAGGACCTTGATAGGGAGGATGAAAACGATAAGGAGAGGCATAGGAGACGCAGACCTGAGAGGACATGGGCTAATTGGCTTCCTGGTTTCCTGATTTATGCTGGGGTGCCAGTGAGGGCACATCCCTGGAGGGCGCTGTCATTATTCCAGTACCTTGATTTGATATACAGGGCATACGTAGACTTTGTTGGGCAAGCATGGTTGATCTACGATGAATCATTTCGTACGAGAAGTGCGATTCATCCGAATTTAAGATGGGATGAGCCTTTACCAGGGCTTTGGTTACAGTCTGACGCCTGCTAGGCCAAATTTAGGTGACAGGTTCGATAGTGGACATCTTATACGTAAGGTGGGCCAGAATCAGGACCCCCTTGTAGGCACGGGGCAGGCAGTACAACCCTGCCTGCTCTGCTGGGATTACAACGCGAGAGGTGCATGCAGGCGAAAAGCATGCATTTTCAGGCATGAATGCTCTTTGTGTGGAGGTCAACATCCCAGCTCATCCTGTTTTAAGGCCAGAGCTCAAAGAGGCAGCAAAGACCCTGGTGGTAGCAAGAAGTCCAACAGTGGAGGGGGTAATCCTGGCAAAGGGCCCCAGTCCAATTAAGGTTTCTGTGTTGGAGACATGGCTGCATGAATAACCCTAAGCGGGAAGATGCCGAATACGTTTTAGAGGGTTTTCAGTGTGGTTTCAGGATACCAGCGGTGGGAGGGTGTAAGGCGTTTTTTCACGCACAACCTGAAATCTGTAAAAGGGATGGAAAATATAGTTCGGGAAAAGGTTGAGAAGGAGGTTAAGGAAGGCAGAGTGTTGGGACCTTTTCAAATACCCCCCTGAAGAATCTGAGGGTTTCGCCACTGGGTGTGGTGCCCAAAAAAGAACCAAGGGGAGTTTCCGCTCATCCTTCACTCATCATACCCGCAGGGAGAGTCGGTGAACAATGCCATCCCTCAGGAGTTGTGCACCATGCGTTATACCTCTTTCAACAAGGCAGTACGTATGGTCTGGAAGCGCGGCATAGGGGCCCAGCTCACAAAACGCATTGCAAAACAAGGGAGTCGGGTCTCCGCTTAGACGAAGAGAAGACGGAAGGACCGGCTATGTCCCTTACGTTCTTGGGAATAGAATTAGACACTAGCAGCAGACATCCAGATTGCCTGACGGTAAACTAAGCGACCTTTAGGCTAGGATTGCCTTGACATCCAAAAAGGATAGGTGTCGTTGAAAGAATTGCAGGAAATACTCAGGCATCTGAACTTGGCATGCAGGGTGGTGGTGCCAGGTTGTGCACTCCGGCGCAGGTTAGGTGATACAATGAAAGGTGTTCTTTGTCCTTTTCATAGGACAAGAGTCAAACGGGGTATGAGGCAGGATCTACACGTTTGGAGCCAGTTTCTAGATGAGTTTAGTGGAATTTCTTTTCAGAGGTCTGAGATAAGTCTTAAGGTTGAGTTCCAGGTACAGACAGATGCAGATGCTTCCCTAGGTTTGGGATCTATTGTAAGGGCAAAGGGTGTGCCGAGAGTTGGCCTGAGGATTGCCTCCCGCTGGGAATTACTAAGGATTGGACATTTATGGAATTTTTTTCCCATAGTCGGGACCCTATGGCTGTTGGCTCACGAACGGGCTAATTCAGTGGTACGTTCTGGTGCAATAATCAGTTAGTGGTGTGCATAATAAACAGCCTCACCTCACACTTGGAACACATTATGGCATTGGTGCGTGCATTTACAATGCATGCCCTGAAATACAATATTTTAGTTCAGGCAAAACACATTCCAGGCTTAGATAACACTTTAGCTGATGAGCTCTCACGCCACCAGATCAACTGGTTCAGGGAGTTAGATCCAGGAGCCAATGAATTCCCAGAGATTCTTTCCCCAGAGGTCTGACAAATTGGTGTGACGATGCTGTAAGAGCAATAGGTTTTGGGCTTGGCTCCGAGGACACAGAAAGGGTACTCGGCAGTGAGCATAGAGTTTCAGGAATTTAGAAACTCAGTGGGTTTAGAGCTGTTCTGGCCTGCCCCAGTAGAGCACCTACAGCAGTTCATCGTATACTTACATAGGAAGGGACTTGCGCCAGGTTCCATACAAGGCCAGATGTTGGTGTTAGCTTTCACACTAGGGTTCAGGGGTATCAGAACTATACCTCCGCTTTCTGTACACGGAAAATGCTTGAAGGTTGGGGTGAAGAGTAAGGTCGGGTTAAGACATAGGGCGCTCATATCCCCAGTATTATTAGAAAAATTTGCAAGCAGCGGGCTGCCACCTGCAGGGATGATTACAAGGCAGCGTTGTTTAGGGCTGCATCATTGTTGGCAATTTTGGCGCATTAAGAATTAGCGAAGTAATAGCCGCAGGAAAGGGCGATGTGACTAAAGTTGCATTGCAACAACAGGACGGGAGGATAGTGGACAAGACGGTTCCGATTCATATTTGCCGATCCAAGGCTTATCGCAGATATATCAGGACACTCCCTCACGTCTAGGCAGCTGCCTGGCTCTGTTTTGTCATTGCAGGTACAGTGGTAATGGTGAAGAGGCGACACATCATGATTATCGGCCACAGTTATGTTCTGGGAAGCTCGATAGGGAGCCAGGTCAGCCTGAGGCTGTAATCTGGGTCTTTCAGCGCGAACCCAGATAACCTGGAAAGGGATCCGATTAATGCAATGGGACCAATTTGGCAGAGCTGCTGCATTCGGACTGCATTGCCCAGATGTGTTGCTAATACATTTGGGTGGTAACGATCCAGCCAGACATGAGGAATGGCTTTGATCTTGGACATAATTCGCGACCTAAAATGGCTGAGGGCGACATGCCCTGCTATTGAGCATTTTATGGTCTACAATCATCCTGCTACGTGCATGGATGAAGACGGCGGCATGCCCTGCTATTGAGCATTTTATGGTCTACAATCATCCCGTGGTGTGTGTGGATGACGGCGGCGGCATGCCCTGCTATGAGCATTTTATGGTCTACAATCATCCCGCGGCGTGCGTGGATGGCAGCGAAATGTGTCTAGCGGGTTAACACAGCACGGAAGCATGTTAACAGGGAAGCATGCAGAGCTGTTTGCAATCGCCTTAGATCGGTGATTGGTCACCAGGAGATCCGTGTGGATAGGCCTGAGCTCTTTCGGTGTGATGGCGTGCTCTCTGATGGAGGCTTGGATGTCTTTATTAAAAACATCAAGGGAGGCCTGCTTTTGGAGCTTATGAAGCTGGATGGCGGGCATGGGACTTAGCGTCGCTAGTCCCTATGCTATGGCGGGTAGTGCGGATAGAACAGGTTTCGGTGAGTCCCATCGCAATCACAGGTAATGTATAGCTCATCTGACCTCCCAGCGCTGCGGATCGTGCGATTACAGTGCTTGGGGGGGGGGGAACTGCGCTGGGGCCACACCCGGACCAACAGTCAACAAGCAGAAGGTGGCTTGAGGTCCGGGGGGTGGTTAAATTTGGGCTGGCCGAGTTCTTGCTGTCTTCATGACCGTGAGAACTTGGGGCTAGGGACTCGCCCATTTGTTTTGTAAGGGGTCCGTTGAGACCTCTGTGCTTAAACCTGAATTCTGCATTATGGCAGGACCCCCCCTTTTACAGAGGGCAAGAATGATTATTTAATAAAGTGTGGCCCATGTTTATCCCATAATACTTGTCTCGCGTCATTATTTCGGGGTAAGGGGGCAATGCCCTTAAACCAGCAGAACCTGCTTGAGCTTGATGATCTTTCAGCACAGCCACTCTACTGGCTAAGATTAGCCAGCAGAAAAGTCAAAGAGACAGCATGCAAGGTTGTAACTAAAACTCCAACAGGAGAAAGGTCAGAGAGAGGAGGAGCAGAGGTACGGCAGGCCCAACCACCTCCAGCCCAGGGACATAGCCACAATTCTAGCACAAAGTCAAGCTAAGAAAAGGGTAGCTCTAAATAATCTCCAACATCTGAAAGCCAAGAGGTGTTTGTATTTAGCACAGTTTTAGGGGACTTAGTGGCAGCTCAGTTAGCAGTGACCCATCTTCGTTAATTAGGATTGGATTTAAGTTAGAGGGTCTCTTCTGACTGCACAGAGTTACATAAATATCATCCTCCTTCCAGAAGATCTGGCAAAAAAGGCAAAAAGCTTAATTTTGTAGCAGTGGTTAGACTTTTACTCAAAGATATGAAGCAATTAAAAAACAAACAAAAAAAACCAAATCCTTCCACAATAAGTGGTCCTCAAGATGATTTTATATCTTTTCTTATTGAGCAGCTGTGTAGGTGGTTTACTTTAACAGCCTTCTTATGTAGGCAAAGAATGATTCATAACAAAAATGAAATGACTGAATTGGCAGATGGTAGCACAGACATGGATAGCTGTGAAACTAAAAAGCTCAAGGTTTAGTCATAGTTTGCAACCTGTGGAAGGAACACTAGTTTCCAGCTCAACCAAACGCTCATATCCTTTTCTCCCTCTTTTCTCTCACTGCTCTGTTTGCTATAATTAAAGGACATTACCTAATACTGAAGTGAAAAAGATTTTAGGTCACAGGTAGATATCTTTTCACATGTCTGTGCTTGATGCATGGATAAAATCCTCCATCACCGCTGATAGAACAATTAGCTGTCCTGTCCTGTTTCCATCTGTAAATTTGGATTTATGGCCACTCACTGCATAAGAAAAGCTACCTGGCTCTTAAATTGTCAGTGCCAGCATTCTAAACCTCCTCCTCTTACCTGAGAGGTTGTTGATGTACTACAAAATTATTTGATGGGATGCTTAGAGGAAGCTGGTTTTTATTTAACCTGCCTGTCACAGCTGCCTGAAAGCCTGGAGAGGCATTGCCGGTCAGAATTGGTGGGTTAGGTGGACCAATGAACTGATTTCATATGGCAGCTTAGTATTGTCCACTGACATAACTTCTTTGACATCTGACCAGCATCCCCAGTTAGACAAGGCAAAAACAGAGAACTCATCTTTCCAGATAAGAGCTTCTTGTTTCTGTGCTACTCTATCATTTTTCAAGGTAGTCTTTTACCACTTGTCCCTCTAATACAGTTATTTATTTCTGTAGTTCTACTATTTTCAGTATGCCTACAATTACTATTTTTCTCTTTTCCTCCACATCTAAAGCTGTTTCCAATAGTCAGCTTTTATATCTTTGTTACTATAGAGCACCGCCATCAGATCTTGTAAATCCTAATAATGTAAACTATGTCATTGTTCATTCTTTAGCATTAAAAACAAATAGGGAGGATTCTTCTCCTTCCCTTCATGGGGGGGGGGGGTTAATCTCAGAGGGAGAATTTACATGAGAATAATTTTTGTCCAATCCTTTCAATGCACAAAACCTGAAAATTACAATAACTGCTGCCTTCTTCCATGGCTTACTGAAAAGCAGAAGCAACGGATGGGTTGTTTGCATCCCTGTGTGTATGTGTGTCTGTTTCTGAGTGTATGGGTGTGTGCACATGCGTGCACACTGGGCCTCATAAAGGGAAAAGATACTAGAGATATTTTGTGCAAAATTATGTTGAAAAAAGTGCCACTCTTGTGCTGGAGGCGAGATTCATCACAGAGGGTTGAGGATCTTTGGCAAGCTGTCTTGATGACAAGCAGGATTTTGGCTAAATTTCTTTTATATCAGTTATTCTAATATTAAATTAGCAGAAATAAACCAAATGGTTAAAGAAAAGTTTGGAAAAAAGAGACCAGGATATTGCCTTTTCAAAAAGAGTAGAAGCAACATACACATTCTCAAAATTTTACCAGGAAAGGAAGCTGTTTCCCTACCCACCCCCATTACCCGCTTGCTTTTGAGCTTAAAGGAAGGATTTGGCTAGCCATTCTTGGAAATACAACTATAGACTCTAGATGGGACTTTAACCTCATAGTATGTATGACAGAAAAGGAGAGAATTATTGTGGTTTTAGCCACTGTTTGGAAACAGGGGTTAAAAAAGATCTAAATCAGTAATTGTGAAGATTTTCAAAAGTTCTAGAAGTAATTGCTACGTTTGGAAACCAATGCATATGCTATTGAGAAACGAAATGACAGAGAACGCCAGGGCAAAAGGGATAATCATATTAAAATAATTCATTCAGTTAAACCTATGCTGCTTGCATTTGTTTCTATTAGCAAGACACTTGGGAAAAAAAACACCACTGTAATCCTATAATTGTGACAGACTTTCTCACAAGATTTAGTTCAGAATAATTCCAATATATATATATGTGCTGATCTTCTGTTCAAAGAGATCCAGAATGGCACACAACACAAAAACAATGCATATAATAATAAATAATATAATAATAAAATACTCCAAACAAATGATAAAATACAAGAAAACCTAGCAGCAAAATAAATAAATCCACAATGTTTGCTATCTTAATTAGGCAGCCAAATCCAAAAATATTTTGTATGTTACTGCCTTGGAGTAGAATAAATTTCCAGCAGGTTCTTAGTATAAGAGACTATACTAATTCAAGTTGCAAAATGCATCCCAAAAGAGTAGTGAATCTGGTAAGTGAGCACATATATTTATCTGATGAGTATGCCAGGTAATGCTGGCCTATAATACCAAGCCAATAAGCTAAGTGGGTATCCTAATAAAATGAATGATAATTAATTAGCTTCATAGTTTTTGTTTTATGACATGAGTTTCTATATGCCAACAATTTAACAGTATTTTAAAATGAAGAAAACCTCATGAGAAGAATGCTACCTATATTGCAAATCTTGCAATCCATTTTTTTATTTTAAAGATGATCTAATAAAGCTGCTTTATAATCAAATCAACACTACCAAATTATCCTTAGTGACTTTTCATTTTCACTGGCATAGAAGGAACCATTGCATTTTACAGTTGAAAGATACATTGGAGATCATTTTGTCCAATTCCCCAGCCAATGCAGGAGTCATTCAACTACAATATCCATAACATAATAGGCCAAAACCAAAAGAAAAATAAGAACAGAAAGGAAGGAAGGAAGAATGGAAGGAAGAAGACAAAAACACTGTGGTATCTTAAAGACTAACTGCTATACAGTATTTTAATGTGAGCTTTTGTGGACAAGTCCACTTCCTCAGACTTGTCCACAAAAGCTCACATTAACCTGCCACAACATTTTTGTCTTCTTTATTTTTTAGTTTGTTTTTGGACTGATATGCTAGCACTGACTAACCTGGCTCCTCTTTTAAAACTACACAGTATCTATAACAAGTTGACTTTCCAGCCTCTGCTTAAAGATCTTGGGCAAAAGAGAGCTTGCCATGCCTCAAGGCAGTCTGTTCTACTCTGGTACAGCTTTTGCACTTAGGAAGTTTTCCCAAAACGTTTAGCTGAAAGCTTGTGTCCCATTTCCACCTATTAGTTCTAGTCCTTCCTAGACTAGAAGTTTCTAGCAACTAGTTTTAGCCCTTCTGCTCATTAGTTCTTTACATGAAAAACAAAAAAATATTTCCTCCATCTTCTGAAAAACATCTGTTCAACCCTTTAACTCTCTCCTGCCTAAACATAACTAGCTCTTTAAGTGATGGTTCACAAGATTTGGTTTTCACACCCTTCCCTACTCTGGTCATCTTCTTCTGGGCTTGCTCTTTGTCAGTATCATCCTTGAAATGTGGTGCCCAGAACTCCACATAATACATACTCCAGATGCCACCTGACAGCAAAGAAGGGAGTGAAACTATTACGCCTTGTGATTGGGATACACAGCCTCTTTCTGTTGATACAATCTAAGGTTGTGTTAGCTTTCTTTCTGTCAGCATTTACTCTGCCATTGTAATGAAAAATGAGTTGACTTTTAGCAAACATTTTCAAGCTGGAGAAGAAAAATGATCTCAGTCAGTTATTTAATTTATACCCTAAAAACCCTTGCTTCCTTTATCAACCATATGAATCACTTCTCCAGGAATGACATACTGTACTTACAATTACCTAGGGTTAAACCAGATGCCCAATGACAGATTTGCATAATCCTGACTTTTTTTGTTTTTAAAGAAAGCAAAAAGTAGTGGATTTGATTAAAAGAGTGATGGAGGGAAAGATGTTCAACTTTTTACCCATGGACTATTTTTACTAATAAAAAAATCACCGTCACATCTCAAAATAAGGGAAATTTTACATAGACAAGCACATCTATTCATTTTGCCAATGAATAGAAAATGAGCTTTGAGAGCAATTTTGAGTAGAAAAACATTAGCAAAAACATCCACCTGTGAATGGTGGCTATTCAGTCCCTTAGAGTGCAGGAAGTGTTATACACACACACAAGTACATACAAAAGTTGAAAACAATGCAAATTACTTAAATTCTAAACCCACCTACTTGGGAGTGAGTCATGTTAGTTTCAGTGGAGCACAGCTCACAGTATACTCTTGCAGTAGCAGGACTGCTGCTGGTACAATTCTGTCCATAAATTGTGACGCTCGAGCCACATGGTTAGGACTACAATTCAAGATTAAATATTCTCCTCCCCTTTTTTTAATTTTACCAGCTTTGCTTGCATGAGTGACTTCTGCCAGAACTACACAGGTGCTGTTTTATACAGCAAATGATTACACAGAGAAAACATCCATGTTGTCTGAATGGTAAGAATGCCACTGGGACACTATACTGTCCTCTTACACTGGGGTTTTCCTCCCACCAACATGCACTGTAAGGTACAATGGGCCTTTATGAAGGACACTGCAAGTAGTTTACCCCCAGAGTTTTAAGTATTGCCTTCCCAGCTTATCAGTCTAATAAACTGCATTAAAGGAGACATACATCAATATTCTATAGAAGGCAAGTGATGTTACTGCCTTCTATAGAAGGGAAGTTAAAGGAAGAATGTATGTTATCAAGTTAGTACCTGTTTATAGGGGTCTTCAGATGCTGGAAATCTCGGGAGGCCTTGGTGAATCTCAAAATATCTTCCCATAAATTAGCCTAATAACTAGCGACAATTTATTCACTATATCCTTTTCATATTTAAAATGATGCCTACAATTAGTGCTGCTTCATTAGTGTTTAAATTTTTTGTTAAAAATATTTGTTTCAGCTTATCTTCTAGCACTCTTTTCCAGAAAAAAAAAGTAAAATCGGATGATAATAAAAAATAACTGTATCTGGCTTTTTTTTTTTTTACATACAATAAATACTGATTAAGAAAAACACCACATATAACCTGAGAGAAACTGCCAGCATCTCACCTTTTGCTGTATTCTTTTTGAAGTTATCCAGAAATTCCTCCAGGAGTTGCGACTGGTTGGGAGGGGGTAACACATTTTTTGCTTCCCTGGAAATGTCACCATCCGACCAAGCTGTGCATAATGTCCCCTTATGGCTGCTGAGATCTGTAGTCAAAGTTAGCTTCACACTTTTCTCAGAGAATAATAACTCCATCTGTCTGAGGTCAAGATCAGATACAGACTCTCCATTTATAATCAAGATTTCATTGCCAACACGTAACCCTGGGAGCATGAGAAAGAGAATATGGAACAAGAGTGATTGTCAGTAGGCTCACCAGCAGTCAATTCTGGTAAATAAGCCATACTGCATTCTCCAAATATTTACCCTTTTCATCGTCTTATTACCTGAATGTTCATAGAATGTAATTGGATGAAAAAAAATGACTCCAATAAATATTTTGTCAAGGTTGGTAACTTTGCACTAAAAAAAGTATTTTTTTTCTTTTCACTTATTTTATTTATATAAAAGAGGAAGAATGCACTGATAATATAGTTTATTGTGAAAATGCCACAGTAAAATAAATTTAGTATCTAACAAAATAACCCTAGACATATCTGCTTGAAATGTAGCTCCATTAAATTCAGTGCAACTTTTTCCCAGGCGAGTATGTACAGGGACTGAAGTCTAAATCACTGCTAACAATGTTCCACTAGAGATTTCTCCATGTAAACATTATTTTCTTCTTCTTTTGTCTTGGAATACAGCACACACTGCAAAATAAGCAACAACTAGGGATGTGCCATTTAGATTTTTTGGTTTCCCAAAATTCTCCAGAAACTCCTAAGCAGAATTCTTGGAGTTCTAGCCACAAATCCATATCTATAGACACCTTCAGATATCTGTATTTCACTCACCCAGAGCCAGGCTCGTCTCTGAGGCTCCATGCCTGTCTCAGGCCTCTATGTCCTGTTGTTAATGTACCAAAATGAAAACTGCCACAGTGCTTTGTTGACACTGTAGTTCTTCAGGAGGCACCTTCTATAGAGTCTTAAGGGCAGTGAGACTACAAATCCTAGAAGTATGGGAAGTCTAATGAGGTTCATACAGCATTTAACAAAGAGATAATGAGGCAATACTAACCTTCTCTGTACGCTATCCCATCAGGAAGGACATCGCTTATTAAGATACGGTTGAGATGCTGATGTTCATCAACTTGCGCAGTTACTGCAAATCCTGAAATTTTAAAAGAAAATGCTGAATATTTTTTTTATTACTGACAAGGCATAGCATAGATTTCTGAGGCTATTACAGCATGGAGGTTGGTATCTTTTTGAAGGGCGCACGACAAGCCTTGCGTTGCCTGCTACAATTTCTCTTGGTCCCACCCCAGCACTTGGAATGCCATGTTTAAAAATTAATTTATTCTTGTCAATAATTAGAGATTGGAAGATCAATACCTTGTTGTTAATGTTGGGTGGTAAAATTGTTTAGTTGTTGAATGAGGGTTAACTAAGTTGTTGATTATAGTGTTAGCTCTGACATAATGGGATTTACTGAGAATGGTATGGTAGGTTGACACTGACTCCTAGTGGCACATTTATTATTAGCTTCTTTGGAAGTGTTCTTTTTGGTCTTTCAAAGTTGGTGTCTGGCACTTCTTTTGGACTACACACGCCTTAATATTGTTGTTTGTTGCAGATCATGGAGTCCTACACAACTACAAACTGTTAAGGATTTTTGTTCTAAAGCATTTCATCCTACAGCCTGTTCTACTATGTTTTGTCATTGATCTACATCACCCTTTTTTCCCATCCTCACCTACTTGCATCAACTAGCTATTTCTTTCTGATCCACAATCACTCACTATACATATTACTTCCATGGAATTTGAAAGGAATAACTGTTTTTAAAAAATGAGTACAGGGCATCATTTTACTCTGAGCTAATAAGCAGATGAAGAAGATTTGTATTTAATACTTTACATATATAATGCAACTCATTGGGATTGCTCGGTTAACAAAAAGCACAGCATAGAAATAAACTTATTGCCCTGTCCAACTCTAACATCGTTCAGCACTTTCTCCCCATCAGTCTTCAATCCAGCAGCCTGATCACAAAAAATTAACACATGAGCATCACTTTTCTTAATGGCTCCTCTTCCAGTTAAGATCAGGTTCAAGGTTGAACTAGACTGTTTTCACTATTCACACTGCTTTCCATGAACTGCACTCAATAACACAGGCACCTGTTCAGTACAAAAACACCAATGCATTCCACAATATTAGAGGTGTAAAAAATTAAAAGCATCCTGCCCGGAAGCTTAGAATCTGAAGAAAACATAAGGGAATGAAAGGGAAGCCAAGTGAAACAAAAAGAGAACATACACTAAATAAAGCAAAAGTGACACCTAGATTTCAGAACATGCAGACTTACCAAAATCAGTCACACCCTCTGTCTTAGTAAGATGCACATGATAAATGCTTAAAGGAAAGATTTCTATTTCATTGTATATCTGCAAGAGAGAAATATTATCTGACACTGAGTGCTGAGGAGATACACAGCTGCAAATTCAACTTGTGGTCATGCACAGGTGTCACCATTAGGACTGCCTCGGTCACTAGGCAAAGTGACTTAAGATGACAACTTCTGGGCACCATTAAAAAGCAACAAAATGCTTAGTTTTTTGATTCAGTGGCTGAAATCCTGTCGTGCTGCTACGCAAAAGGTGTAACTTTTGGATGTGAATCACCTCAAGTTAAGAAATCTCCACAGACATTATTTTATGCACGCTGAATTACATGAGTCAGTACACAACAGGATTTCAGCCATTATCTTTTAATAATGTCTCCATTTGAACTTTGTCCCTCATGCTAAACTGTCTCATGACTAGTATATCTCCTCCTTGGAGTGGGGTATAGGAAATGTTGTGCAGATTATCTAAGAGTTATTCTCAGGTTCAAAGTAGATATAAATGGGAAGCTTCAGGACTGCTGCTCCATTATGTTGTGCCAACTGGGCCTCATGTTGTCTAATTTTTGTTTGTTGTGGTTGGATTTTATATTTCTTTCCTTTTATTTCCATTATATCATTGTTTTTAAATGTACACCACCCAGAATAGTACTGTGCAGTAATGAAGCGGTAAATAAATAAATTTGCATTTTGTTCACATGTCTGCCTTGTTGACATATAAATGTGGGATCTGGTCCCTACTCCTATATAAAACAGGGATTTTAAAAAAAGTAAAATTGACTGAGGATTTGCCTCCAGCAGTGTTCCTCTCCTGCGCCATCCTTACCATCTTGTGTCCCATTTTCCATCAAGTTCAGTTAAGTAATCCAGAGACACATATTTTCTAGTTTTATAGGTTACTTTGTATGGAGCAAATTAAAACTCTTTGATTTTACTTATTCTGAGAAGGAATTTCTTGGAAGCACATGGACAACATTTAGCCTAAACCAGGAATAACTGGGGGCACCATTGTTCCTCAGGAAAAAGGATAACCTCTGCTGCATGACTTGCCTGGTCTTGTATGTATTCGTATGGTTCAGGAATATATTGCTCAACATTTTCCCCAATATGCCTTCGGAGTTGTAAGCCACAGTGTTTTGGTTCCAGGTGCTTAATCTAAAGAATAAAAAGAAAGTATTTGTAAGCAGTGCAGTTTTTGTTGCTTTTAAAAATCTAGAGGTAGTTAATATTACTTTCTGTGTGTAAAATTAACCAAACAGTAAAATGTGTAAATAAACTTTTAAATCTGTGCTCTACCTCAATCTACACTGGCATCTGTTCAGTTTCTACAGATCTTCCAGATGGCTTCCTTCTATATGTGTTATAAAAAGGAACATACATAAAATACATGTGTGTAAATAGGCTGTTAAGAGAAAGGTGTTCTGTATGGGTTGGCTAGTATTCCACTTTTTACTGCCAATTTCCTCTGAATTCATGAAACACTGCTTATTTGCCACAAGATGTTCCATCTCATATTTCCTTCAGGTTATTGGGTTAGAATGAAATATTAAAGCAACCTGATACATGTCCTTAAAGATAAAAAGCTAACACTCCACTGATCTTTCTTCTAACATCAACAGTGCACTAGTGACTGTATATCCTTAGGGTTGAATCCATGGTACCCTTCTATCCACAGGGAAGGACCTTTGATTCACCACAGAGAACCACAACTGGAAGAGGAGGATCCTCTTTCAGGCTTCTATCAACACGATTGATGGGGCCACCAAACCCCGCAGAGCAAATGGAGAGGAATGTAGGGAGGAAATTGTGAAACTCATTCACCCCTTTCATTTGTGGACACTGTGAGTGTCCTTTCTATGAAGGGAACTTCACTTACACAATCTTAGGACACTGAACGCATCTTCAAGAGGATCTACTACCAAGAGCACAATTTTGAGAGGCAAGCAACATTCCAGTTTATCTGATTTTAACGCACCTTGCTTGGATATGTTACATAGGTAAAGAGGCAGGACAACCAAGAAAGAAACAGGTAGCAATAGGCAAACAATACCTCAAAACAGCCTCCAGTTCTGCATAATATGAATTAATTGGTCAGCTATGATCTGTTGCAGAAAATTTTACATTCAAAAAGGTACCAAAAAGTGATTGCTATAAAAATACAAAATTTCAACAGATGGTGATAGCGACTATGCCCACTGTAAACGGGGGAAACACTTTTAGTCACAAAATCTCAGTGAACGTTTGCTTGAACAAATTGATCAGGAAAGTTTCTTTGTTTCCTCAATAAAGCTAGGAAAGGCAAGATTTCTTTTCCGACCAGGGCTGTCTTGCATCAAGTGTTACAAGCTGCATATCACCAGTGATCAGGGCTGAAGCCCCCAGTGGGGCCATAGCCACAGGTAGGCAAGCCCACTTCTTTAATCTCTTTTTCTCTGCCACTTCTTTTTTCTCTCCCAGGCTGCTGTGTGGGACAGGTCACACTTGTAAAAGTCTTAACTGATTGCTCCACAAAGAACTTTTGAAATTGGATGGAGGCTGTCATGAAATCAGGGCAAGGGCTATGGATTTTCCATCCCTGAATGACAGCCTAACTTACAAAATCTTCAGCAAACTACAATCAGTAAAGATATCAACACACTCAGTTTTACCTCAATGTAATTTTCTTAAAGCCTAGCATTTCACATGACATCATCCATTCTTTAAAAAGCATGAGTGTGACATCATTGTATTCACAATGTTAGATTTTGCTTTCTTCATTTTCAGCACTTTACATTTGCTAAGAGAGACTGTAGTGTCTGCTCAGCATGCTAGAAATGTTCCTTCTTCAGACCTCACAAGTTCAGCCCCAGAGTCTTTATCTCAGTGGTGATGAGAGATATGCCCATGCACTTCTTTCTTAAAGTCACCTCATTCCTTTGAATGTGTGGCTTTGATAAAGACGTCCTAGTGTTTGAAACCACAGTCTCCCATGTTGCCTGAACAAAGAAATGGTAGCTTAAGGGATCAGATCCTAGACGCACACTCTGCTTTTGAAGACACTTTTTAAGCCATAGTTTCCTGCTTCAGTCATCACAAGACTGTATATTACAATGCAACTGGTTTTTATAAATATCTGATCTTCCTATTTCCTTGCATTGTATGTGTCAATATATTTTCCATGCTTTGATAGTTATCCATATGACTATTTATCAGCAAATCCATCCAATGTTTGGTCATTCTTCTTCTTGAAGCTAAATATTAAGGAACCTAGAGATCTTTCTGTTATTGAAGTTTTAAAATGACATGGGACTGCGGAAATCCCTCAGCTGATCCTATTTCACAGATCCAGTCAGATGACTTAGATACATAAAAACGAAGGAGATTTAGGCAGTCTGCTCCCGTTGCCAGACAGCTTTGAGCCGCACACAAATATGCACAACAAACACAAAACACTCAAACATCACATTGTGCTAAAAAATGAAGATGCCCAGCACTCACCAGAGAAGTATGGAAATGTAAGAAAAAAGAACCAGGAAAGATGTAGCAGAAAGGAGTCAGCATTAAGAGACTGCTTATGAAAAATATTAAAAAAATATATTCAGAAATGAAAGGAAGACAAAACAGAAAAAAAGTTTAATTGAAAAAGAAATAAAAATAAAGTGATAAAATGATATATATAAAAGAAAAACAGTTTAAAGTAGTTTTTATAAATAGATATTTCACCACAATATAAGTTCTATGTTTTTATGAACCTTATACAGAGGATTCTTCTCTGAGGAGTTACTTGTCCAAACAGTAATATTTTTCTCAGAAATTTTTCCTCCAAAATTTAAGTCTCTCATACCACCTAGTGGTCATCCAAATATTGCCCACAATTACTTGCCTTTTCCATTCCTTATTACTTCATAATATTAAAAATATAAATGATAAAAACAGTATAACGGTGGCAGCAACAACAACAGCAGTGTATAGTTTCATAGTATGCTGGTTTAATTACACCAGAGCTTATTTACTGTTATCATCAAATACCAGGAAAAGGCTCAATTTTAATTTTCTTTATTCTACTATCTAGCTATAGGTTGGCTGGCTGGCTCAGTGGTTTAAATATCTGCCTCTGGAGCCAGAGGTTGGGAGTTTGATTCCCTACTGTACCTCCTGGGAGAAAAGCCAGTCTACGTGGCCTTGGGCAAGCTGTACAGTCCCAGAAGAAGAGAATGATAAACTATTTCTGTGTATTCTCTACCTGGAAAACTCTGAAAAGGGTCACCATCAGTCAGAATTGACTTGATGGCACACAATTATTGTTATTATACTGACATACAGTTATTTACAATTATGTCCCATCAAGTCAACTCCAGTGTATGGAAACCCTTTCCACGCAGTTACAGATAGTAGGTTTCATGCACAGCTTCCCTATAAAACAAGGACAACTGGCACATTATTATACTCAGCTGTCTTAATTGTAAAAGAAATGAGGAGTTTGCTTGGCAGAGGACTGACATGCCCTATTTGCTGGAGCTAAAGTGATCCATAAAATTAGCTAGGCTAAACTACCATTACTAGTGAAATGCATATAATAACCAGGGAATCAGCAAACATTAGTGTCAGAACCAAACTTCTTGCTGTTCCCCAACAAGCTCTCTTTCTGAGCCTCTGCCTCAGAAGTGATACAATTACATACCTGAGCAAACTCAGGTTCTATAAAATCCAATTATATATATACAGTATACTCATCAAAATGTTTGCTTACTTGTACTGTTTACCTCCAAGTCATTACTCTTTAAGCATCCTGACATTTCACCAAGAAATGCTTCCTGTACAGAGAAACTTTCCATTTGATCTAATATGCTATTTCAGTGACAGTACAATGGCTTGGCTTTCTAAATCATCTAGTTATGACAGTACCCTTTGGGTTAAAATCTCTCATACTCTTGCTTTACCTTCTGCCATAGCATATTATATTGTGAAAAGACTACATACAGTTTTAATAATGGCCAAATCCTCTTGTGCAGTTACGCCAGCAAAATACATATAATGTAGTGTACCATTTGGAAGCAAATGCCTCAAGGAATCACCATATACATTACCTGTTTCACACTGAGTTACACAACTTATACACATGATGGACACCCATATAAATGGATTTATTAATTAATTACCAAATGCAATGCTTATCCTGTTATCTACTGTTATTTTGTTCACAACTACTGAGCCCTACTTTCATCACAAGGCTCAAAGGTAAAAACCGTTCATATCAGTATGTATTGTATTAATCAGTATCCTATTGTATTAGCACATTTGGCTGCTCCGCTGTCTTCTTTTACTTTTATACATACAGTGGATATAAAAAGTTTACACACCCCTGTTAAAATGTCAAGTGTCTGTGATGTAAAAAAATGAGACAAAGATAAATCATTTCAGAACTTTTTCCACCTTTAATGAGACCTATGAACTGTACAACTCAGTTGAACAACAAACTGAAATATTTTAGGTGGAGGGAAGTATATATAAAAGTATATATAAAATAGTCTTTAAGGTGCCACCTGTTTTTGTGTTTTCTTTCCTTTCTTTTTTTGTTTTTTTCCTTTACAAGTCAATATATAACAGATAATGTCTATTGTGATTTCCTCATTTGCCTCAAATGCCTGTCTAAAGAGACAGATCGTTAATTGTTGCTAAAGGGATAAAAAGGAGGATAAAAGGGAAGGGGGCCCCAACGTAACCTCCCAAAATTTGCCGTCTCCCTTTCATCCTTTCAGCAACAGTTAAAAGATTTCAGCAGAGCCATCCAAGGCACAATGGTCAAAACTGAGACATAAGATTAGAAGAAGGAAAAGAAGATTATGCATCTTTATATAACCTAGCACAATATTCTTTAGCCGCATCTACATCTTTAACATTTTAAAGTATAAAACAGCTGGGATTTAAAGGCAGTGAGATTTAATCAGCCACTTTAACATGCACAATTGTATACCTTGCATGCCAGAGTCAAAACATCATCTACTCTATATTCTGGTTTGAGAGTTAGCATCAGTCCTTGGCCATCAGGAAAACGAACAAATGACTGGACATCCCACGTATTTTCTGTTGCAGCATTTTCTGGAGCTGAGCAGTATGTATTCAGAAATTCATCTACTTTCTGCTGAAAAGGGGGGTAATCACACATTTATTATGAAATATTAATTGTACAACTGAGCTTTTTCTTTTTCTAAAGGAGTCTGGTGTCTACCAAAAATATAACAACTGACACATTCTGATACAAACACTTCAGTCTCAGATTTCCCTATACCATCTCCAACATTTTGTCATGGCAGTATTTTAGTAATACTGAGCAGACTTTAAGCTTGAAAGATCCACTTTATATTTTATTATAATATAATTATAATACACCACATTCTTTCACAGCAAAATCCACTCCTCTTACTATAAGCTTTCTATACTTTAGCCGTATGGTTTGGATGAAGTCATTTTGTTGCTCCTATTGTTAAGCAAGGTGGAAGATAATAAATCGTTGACCAAACTACTGGACCAACACAATGCCCATCCCAAGCTACTTTCTGCCATACTTGTTTTATTACACTTTAAATCAGTTCTGAGAAAGCAGCGAACTTCTGGATCAGGATAAGAAGAATGGAAGAATAAATGCGGCTTTTTGCTGACAGCCATGCATCACCTCTCTGTTCCTGACAGGCTGCATTTACAACAGAGCTTCAGCTGGGGAAAGGATTATAGAACAAACAATCAACTGATTGCAGGATGATGTAGGATGAGATGCACTGCACGCACACAACCTAAGGGGCTCCCTGGAACACAATCTATTGGATCGTAGAATACTGTTCTATTAATGCTGTCCTTCAAATTTAAAAAGTTGAACACTTCTCTTGGATGCAACGAAGAATGGATGTACAATGGATTTATTAATTAATTACCAAATGCAATACTTATCCTGTTATCTACTGTTATTTTGTTCACAACTACTGGGCCCTACTTCCATCACAAGGCTGCAAATTACTACACATGTGTATATCACCAGATGGGAAAAAAAGAAATCATTATAGACAGTATAGTTGGAAACCGAAGATGGGGAAGATCTATTCTGTCTGCAAAAACAAGATAAGAATGGACTATAATACAGACCACAAAATGTACTAAAATCAGAATGAAGCTGAAGAAGAACACTAAAACAATCATAGTCCCAAAATATGGTTTAAATACATTCCTGAAAAATGTAAAGACCATGTGAAAACAGATTTGCATTACTAAACTCAATCTACTGTGCACCAGAGAAACTGTAAATTGAAAGCAGAGATATTATCAGGGAAGAAAACAAATACACTACTCCTACACTAAAAGGAAAAAAAAGGGAAAAAAAGAGAAAAAAATGGCCAATGAAACTTTTAAATTTGCTTACATGGTATTGTTTTGCTATTCTTATTCTAATTTCTGTTCCATGAGCATTGGAAGTATTAACTATTTCCTGCTACTGCAACTGTTGGGTGTATCTGAGTGTGGTATTGACCATTTCACCTTGGGTGGTGACACTAGATTCGTACCAAAGTCTACTTTCCCACCAATACTGCTCTTTGTTTCTTTGACACATTCAAACCTCTTCTCATGTTAAGGTACATGCATCCATGACAGGGGATGCAACTAGATATTAAAAAATGAGGAATAATAAGATACATCTCTACTGCAAAGAAAGCAATAAGAAAACAAGTCTTGTGCTTTAATGATTTTCTGTTCTTAAATTGTTATTTTTATTTATAATTTGTTTATTTATTAGATTTATATACCGCCCATCTAGAACGTGTCTACTCTGGGCGGTTCTGAATATTTTTCAAAACGTATATTGATATAGTTTCATTAGGTTTTAGTAGACATTTCTTAGAGATTTCTGGAAGAAATTTCATCAGTAGAGGGCACTGTTGTTCAATGTCATCAAGATACAGAACTACTAGGGAATTATGCTACATATTGTGTTGCATGTTTTGGTGGGACTATAGCTACCACTGGCCTTAGCAAACAAGACAAATTAGTCCTTGCAGCAAGCTGCACCAGTCTTTAGAACACTAATTCCAAAGCTTCAAAGCACCAAAAATTATTAGACTCCAATTCCTAGAAGCCACACACTCTTAATGATCAGGATATCTGGAAGATATCTGGGACTCCAATTTTGGGAAACACAGTGCTTTATAATGTCTATCTGCCTTCATTCTATAACTGCAACACTAGCACCAGAGTTTCATTCATTATTATATATTTAAAATATTTATACCTCATCTTTCTTCTCAGAGGGACTCAGTAAGGCTTACAATAATAAAACAAACAATATAAAAACTGGAAGGAGAGAGGGAAGCAAATAAATAAGCAAAAAATAAACAAAAACAGCAGCCCATCTCCTAGGCAGCCATTTACTAAGTTTTAAAGCGAGATGGTCCAAAGCTTACTCTAAAAGCACTTTCTTTGTCTAGCATTCACATAGGAAGGGATCTTTGCAGACTGTTTCAGGTTCACTATGACCAGGCATAAATAAAGAAAAATATTTATTTAAAAATTTTGATGGAAACATCATGATGCAAAAATAAAAATCACTGGTTTTGTGTTCAGGATACAGTTGCTACAGCTATATTTTCCATCTTCAGATTTAGGGAGTTGGGTTTTTTCCCCTTCAGCCCTGTCTGCTCTATGAGTAATACCACAATACTTTATTCATTCGTTGCCACACAAAGTTCTGACAACACATTCAGTTTTCCAGAGACTTATGCCAGGACTGTAGAGTGTGCTGTGTTATGCCATGGTGTTGCTTGAAGAGCACTTGGTTACTCCATGAGTTTTCCCTGTCTTTGTTTGTCACCATTTTTATATGAAACACCTCAGAAAACCTGCATGGAAGTTTTAATGGGTTTGTACTTCACTGAACTCATCAGGAAGTCTCTTTTAACAGCTTGATTTTATTTTTCTTTAAAATTCCCTTACAAAACAGGCTTGTTTCCAGCCTTGGTGGTTTTGCAAGTTATGATGAATCACTTCTTTTGAGTTGTTCGATGAGGCATTAAGAAATCCACAGAAAATCTAGCAAAACTGCAGACAGTTGTTCAACTGTTTTAAAAACAAACATAGATGAAGTGACCAATCCTATTGACTTAGCACATGCAGGCTCAGATGATGAACCATGTTCCACAGAAGTAATAATTTGGCATCAAAATCCAGGCTCCTTATAAAATGAAAGATTTGTCCTAAAAAAAACACTGGACACTTATAAGGAAATATCCAAATAAAACTTTAAAATGCAGTTTTATCTATGTAGGAAAGGCATAACAGCAGAAAAGCACCACAGGAATTCCTTAGGTGCACCAGCTTTTGCGTGGAGATACCTTAAAGAGCTATCACTTGAAATGTAAACCTATTCATCTTTTGTACAAATAGTGCACGTTCATTCAAATAGATGAAGGTGCTATAAGTTTATATAAAAGGAACTACCTTTTCCAAGTCATTTCACTCTTGGAGGAATTTCTAAAGTACACAATATTGAAGACACATATAAACATTTCTCTTAAGACCTAGTTTGACCTGGAAATAAACTTGGGATAAAATGAAAGCCCAGAGTCCTGCAATGAGATCCATGAAGCACAATAACAGCATGGATATTATTAGGAGTTCACTCATTAAAAACTTTTCATTCAAATAGTCCTTTGGTTTTATGCAGCATGACTACTGTTATGGTCGTCTACATAAGGCAGATCAAGTTGTGAAAAATAGCTGACCACATACAACTGATTCTTTGATGGAAAGTGTAACGGGTGATGTATACTGTATAGCTCACATTCCACAGCCATCTGAAACAAACTCAGCTGTTCTTTGACAGTAAACATAACATAGACTAGACATTTGAAAACTACTAAGATATATAATGTTGTGTCTGATCTCTCCTTCCAAGGATGTAGCCCAACCCAGGACAGAAAGCACTGTACAGATTGGAAAGCAATATTTAACAGCATCCATGGAACAGGAAAGTGGAACAGTAGTGTGCAATTGCAAAAAATAATAAAAATAGAAAAGATGTAAGGCTCTCACGTAGAAAACTCCCAGGGTGTGTAAGAGAAAGACAGGGTAATGATTTTTCTTTCTTTGGAGACAGATCAAATAAGGACTTTCCTTCAGCTTGATTGGTTTTCATATAATTTGTTATGAATTAATAAACACATTAAGTAACTATTATCGTGGTATACTAAAAGTTAGTTTACCTCTGTAGAATCACTGGAACTCTGAGGTAGATGTGTTCCCATAAATCCACGCCCTCCAGCTGAATCAAAAATCTAATTAAAAAAATAGAGATTAATACAAATGGTTTCAAAGAATAACTGCTTCACATGCAAAGGAAAAGTTAATGATGTACAGTATGTAAGCCTGAACAACGGTAAAAATCTGACCACTTCTCATGTTCAGCGCAGATATCCCAGGTGCCTATGCAGAAAAAGTAGCACAGGAGCCTCCCACGTTCATGGTTTCTCAAAGGGATTCCAATCTTCTTGAATTCCCCACACCCCAAAAATCATCCTGTGTAATTGTGGTGCATGCATAATAACACCACACTATCAAAGAACTATCCTGACGGCAGACTGCAGCATCCTCACAAGCCCTCAATGGGGATGGCACAATTATGTTGTGGGTGAAGGGAGTCCAGCTCTCCAACTGGTCACCTCCCAGGCAAGATAACTCTGAGAAGACTATCAACAGTAATCAAGAGCTCTCGGGTACTAACTTCTTAAAGACTTTCCGCTAAAGAGCTCCCAAGTGCCAAAATTCTCCCTGAGGGTGCAACCATACCACAGGAAAAATGTAAATGGATCCACTGTGAAGTCATACCAGGAAGTCAGGTTTCCCTAGGTTAACCAGACTGGAGTCTGCAGAGAGAGGTGAGGAAATCAGACTTCTTTGCGAAGTATTAACAGTTTGAATCCTCTTCTCCCCGGACCTGGTGCCTGGGTATGCTTGTTTTCCTCTTCCCTTTCCATTCTGTTCCATTTTTTTCTTTTTCTTTTAAACGCTTGCTGTCCAAGCACTAGGACAACTAGGTGACCAAAGGGCAGTGGGGAGGAAAGGAACTGGCAGAGAGACAATAGGAAGTTTTCAGTCAGTCTTGTTTCCAGATTGAGGTAGCTCCATTCTGGTTATTTAGATTTGTAGGACGCACGGTCAAAGCAGATCTACCTTAAAACTTCCTCCTCTTCCTCTGTTGATTCCTTACACTTGCCCCCCCCCCCTTTGGTAATCTATTTTATTTAACTCTAGATTAGCAAGCTTTTCTTTAAAAAAAAGAAGAAGAAGAAGAAAAATTAAGGAAGAAACAGAAATGGAATGAAAGATGAAAGCAGACACAGACACCAGGTGTTGGGAGAAGAGGATTAACAGCAGCCAGTTTCCCTGCTCCTCTGCCTCTCTCACTGCTGCTGCAGCTAGCTAGAATGGGTTTAAATACAACAGCTATAACCCCCTCCATATCAACTCAAGTAACCACACTGTCTGAACCAATGTGAATGCATTCAATGCCAAAAAAAGTAGATGCCCCAATGGCAGAGAGAAAAAACTCTGGATTGCAGGGGGTCTTTCCAGGGTGATTCACATTGACATTTACATCATATAGTCAGTGGAAAATAATGTAAATCTGACTTCTCCAATTCCAGCATATTTCCTGTATTATTTTTCAATGTAATTGTACACTTGTTCAGGTTTTATCTTTACAGCTGAGAAAAGCAAAGGGAGTTAAAATGTGTCCCTTTGGTGTACTGGCCTCCCTTCCAATTGTTACCTCCCTGATAGCTGCATTCAGAGTAAATCAGTGGATTATGTATTCACTCCTATCCTCCAACATAAACCATTTTAACTATTTTTCAATCTGCCTTGTGTCACTGTATTAGAAAAAAAGGAGGCTATTAAACAGATAAATAAATAAACCTACCCTTCTAGCTGTTAGCTGTGGCTGACGTTAACCAAATGCAATAGGCAATACCTTAACCAAGGAAGCAAACTGATGGAGTGGTGAGCACATATTGATGAAACAATTTCTTCTTGGGACAAGTGTTCATAGGAATTTTACTCTACTCATGCACCACTGCTGTCACTTTTTCCATGTGTATCAATAGATAACAAAGGAGCATTTGATAAAGGAGACTACCCAGAAATGATAACAGAACTGCACTGTTTCCTGATATGCCTCCGATTAATGTTCTGCATCTTACTAAACATCTTCAAGATATGAAACTGTTTTTATGTGGCTCTAACTGATGCTTAACCCTCATGACTTTCTCATGCACTTCACATTTGATCTGTCTGAGCTGTTTTCTCACATTACCCTTTGCTAACCATAGTCTTACACATTCAAGCCCTTTCAAAATGAACAAAGAGGCACCTCTCTGCAACTCAGCAAGAAGGAAGGAGTTTCTTGCTCCTTTATGAATTATGATTTAACCCCACATATAATAGGGAACTAATGGAGGCTACTACTTCCCTCTGATCCTCTTATATTTGTTTTTCCTATTAAATATGAAACCTTCAATTACCTATGTGCATGTGAAAAAACAACAATTTTACAATCTAATTTATAGTTAGATTAAAGGAAGAAAAAATAACAAGAGGCTTTTTCTTTCTATATTCCATTACATTCTGGGGCCTAACAGGAGACAACCAATGTCTCATCAGAGAATTCCTATGGATAGTAAAGTTTCTCTTTGTTTCTACTTTTCTATACATTTCCCCTTTATTTCCTATTAAATGACCCAGCTGTTAATGGAGAGACAAACACCATAAGCAGGGGTTGCCAGGACAACAGCATCTCTCTGTTTAAAATTTCAAACAAGAAGCAAGGGGACAGGCCCTCATGTTGTCATAGAGGAAAGGCAACCAAGGTTGGATTGTGGAAACAGGCACAAGAGAAACCTGGGTAAATTGGTCTAGAATCTAGACAAAACCTTGTTAATCAGATATAATACAGCAATCTGGAGCCAGGGGAAGAAGAAAAAAAGAAAAGAACCCTTTTCCAGCATCTGACCAGACAGCAAAATGCACCCAACACCAGCGACAGTGGTTGCTCCCATTCCTGCTATGGCTTCCATCTCAAACTGTTTAACTTACATCACACATGATATGTGGAGTGTTTTCTCAAGCTATACACAGCTTCTGAGGCTTATGGAAAGCTCACCACCAGCTCGAGTGGAGTTTTTCGCAGGCCCACTGTTAATATACTGCCAGAGCTTATGCAACAAGAAGGCTTACACACAAAACCTAAACTTCCTCCTCTTCCATTGTCACTTGCCCTGAGATTTGTCTTCCCACCCAAAGACCTGAAGAAGCACAGCAACTGAGATTCCAGGTTGCACTGTATGGAAATGCCACTTTCTTGAAAATAGTTGAAAGGATCCAATTTTGCATAGGTATTAACATTAATACCTCATTAATTAACCCACAAGCTTATATCTTCTTTCTAACTGAAGAGGAAGTTGGTGTAGTTCAAATGATAACCCGCAAACATTTATATTTACCAACCGGGTCACTTGAGCATAACACAACCAGTCTTGTACTTTTTCTTATAGAAAGCCTTGGCTGTTACAACATACAAATCCAGTGCTATGCTTGATCTTCCTCCACATGTTACTGCTACTATGGAGTAGTCATAACTCAGCAATAGGAACCGGCATTTAAAGGCCCAGGGCTCTTCCTCTGAATGTGTAGTTTGATTTTTGCAGAGTTGACATATCACTACATCCCACCTTCAGAGTGGGAACAGCTACACAAACCTGCCAATGTCATTTGCTGTGGCTTCACAGGTGGTGGGCAGTGATTGCCTGCTGGGCTCCATAGACATCTATTGGTTGTAACCAGCTAGATCCCTTAACTTTAACCATATGTTTTTCACATTGCAGATCAAGAACCAGCTAATTTTACAGCAATTTCTGAAACTCAGCAGGATGAATTAGCTGAGAACTACCTGTGTAATGGAAGGCCTTTTCTCCTTTGTCTTTCTTGCAAGAGTGTCCAGTCCTTTAAGAGAGGAAAATAAACCCTTCTTGCTTTGCACCCTTTGTGACAATGAGAATGTCCGCTTCCTAAGAGTCGCCTCATCCCTGGAGCAGATCTGTGAGAGAGAAAGTGAAAAGGCATTTAGTAATTGGCATTACAGAGATCTGTACACAGATAATGCAGATACATTAAAACATGCACCGTACATTTTTCTGTTTTATATTAAGCTGAATTACAACCCTTATGAATACAGCAATCACATTTCAAGCTGACTGAATTTTGTTCTCTTTTGACTGAATATTTTAAAGGGATTTTACATATCTACATTGTCTGCAAGTGAAGTTGCATTGTTTCTTCATTTCATATTTTCAACAAAACCTAACTCATAGCTGTTTTATTAGAGCAGCCTTCACCAAATTGGTGCCATCCAGATGTTTTAGACTTTAACACATCAGCCGTAGCTAGCATGGCCAAAATGGTTACTGATGCTGGGCATTTATAGCGAGAAACATCTAGAGTCCAATAGGCAAGGGAAACCAGCTTTAGAGACCCAAATGGAAGACAAGGACAAATAAAATATTTATGTGCTAGTAAGAACCTCATTCTTATTAGGAACCATTTCAAATATACACATTTCCTACATAGTAAAAATTGCTCTGGAAGAAAACGCAGTGAGAAACCACATGCAGATTACATGAAATGGTCATGCATTCATCTATTCCATTGCATCTGTAGCTGCTTGCTGTTTTGGAGGAAGGGATACAGGGCAAAAACAGTCATGTGCAGCAACACCACCAATCTTTTTCATGTCTTTTGCAATCAAAAAAATACTTCCATTCTTAATACTTGGCTGTTTCAAACCAGTTTTTCCTTAAACAGGAAACTGAGTGCAATCTATAGCTGCAAAGTGAATCTGTCTGTTGGTGTTACTGAACATTTTTTTTAGCTAATAGTAAACACTATTTTTACAGGGGTGGGAGAAGGACTGGGCCTCTTCACTTTCTTTCCACAAATCAAACCCTTTTATACGATACTGATATGAAGCCTCTTGCAATTTACCAATGCATGAAAAGATGAGACTGAGAAGATTCCAAGCCTTCCTAGAGCCATCTTTGAAGGACGACTCGCAGCAGCCAGAAGACTCTTGGGATTTGGTAACTCTCCACCTTGTAGACTGGCAAGATAACAGCGCACCCTGAAGAGATCCATATTGAATTTCTCCAGATTCTGTTCCCACTGCTGGATCTGTTTACATATACAGATGAAAATTAGAAGAAAAATTAATGAGGTTGTGCCAGGAGGGGGAAAGAAAACCTAAACTTTGCAACTTTGTCGTATTATTTTCATCTCAAAGACGAGAGTCAAAATAGATTTGAATTAGAAGACAGCAATACATAACTTAAGGATGAACACTTTACCATCATTTCTACAAGTCTCTTTTCTCAAACCTCAGTCTTAAAAGTTGCATCTAGTATGAACATGGTAGCCACTGGAAAGCCTTCTGTGTAACAACCGGAAAAGCACAGAGACTTTCAGTTGCTATGGGCCTAGTATTATCACTATATTT
Organism: Intellagama lesueurii; assembly: GCA_037013535.1. Classification (NCBI taxonomy): domain Eukaryota; kingdom Metazoa; phylum Chordata; class Lepidosauria; order Squamata; family Agamidae; genus Intellagama; species Intellagama lesueurii. Next base: position 282,382,639 of record JBAJHW010000001.1, on the reverse strand, counting down.
TGAAGTTTCTATGCAGAAATTCTAATCCCAGCTACAATGTGAGCACACTGGACCAATCCTTTTAAAGTCATTAAAATAAATACATTACAATGTATTTCATTCAATGATCATGTTTTTATTTAAATGGATATTTACTGATTGGGAGCTTGCAGCTCCATCTCTGGATGTTTTAAATAAGATTATTTGTTAATTAAAATTATATCCCACCTTTCTTCCAAATAATTTCTATTTCAAAGACACTAGCCCCAAGTCTCAAGTTCAAACCTGCATGTGAAATTTACTATCTCACCATTTCATGGTGCTTCTGGGCTTTCCCTGCCTCCTAGTAATAAAGCTACAGCGGCAGAAGAAGTGGCTGCAGGCAGTGGAGAGAATTTTCTTGTCAGACTCTAGATTTAAGACCAAAGAACCTCATATTTGCTTACTGTTTAGATAAAATTTTACTGTTCTTTAAGGTTCAGTGTTTTCATGAAGTGATTAGAATGTTTCATACTTTTGAACCATACATTATTGAGAATCATACAGGAAGACCTCTTCTTGATAAATTCTTCACTGCCAAAATCCAGTTGAAAAATTAATAAGAACACCAGTGTTAAATCCATCACCATAAATTTCACTGGGAAATTGACATTAGTTAAGAAGTCACTGTTCACATTTCTTGTTCAGTGCCAAGTTATCCCACTAGTGTGTGACATGAAATACAACAACCAGCTTCTTAACTACAGAAACTTAGGGCCCCACAGGAATCATTTGTCCTTTAAAATGCCCTGCAATTTTATAAGGTAAGCTTGTCAACCACATTTTGAACACTATAAAGAACTCTGTATTTCCAGCTCCCACATCTGAGATCCAATCCATATTCCACCCATACAGGTGATTCATCAAGTACTGGGGGTTGTTTGTCCTTGTTTTACATTGCTTGATGAAGTGTATATCTTACTTTCATTCAAATCCAAGCAGCTTCAAATGTAAGGGCTTCTGAAAGCTAAGGTTTGGTGCATGATTCACCCTGCTTTCTAGAGGACAGGCCCTGCAGAAGACAGGGTGGATTTGATTTAAGTCAAATTGATTTAAATCACAATTTTAATCAAATCAATTTAAATCACAATTTAAATTAAAAAATCAATTTTTGACAATTTAAATAAAAATCATTTTTAAAATTTAAATTATGATTTAAATCATTTTTAAAAAAGAAAATCATTGATTTTTATCCACCCCAACAGAAGAACAAGTGGTTATTTGAAGGGTAGGTATGCAGGGACCTTCTTTTCTTTTCTTTTGTTCTTATAAGGAATGGTTTCCTGTTTAAACACCCTTAACTGTATTTCCTCCTCAATGGTCTGGCTCATATATTGGGGTAGGCTACTCTACTTCTGGGCCAGGAGATAAAATGGTTGACTTGAAAAGCAAATCTTAATATGGGTGCAACCAGATGGGCATTTAGCCCCATTTGGACTGTTGTGGGGAATGGGTTGTTTCACTCTTTTTGACAGCAATCACACAATGTAATTGCTGGAGGAAACTAAATCATTCGCAGAGTATTTCTACCCACACCTTCCTGGCCCCTGTCAGGGGCTTCTTTTTTGGTGAGAGTAGGATTGCTCTGGTTTGGTCCATTTCCAGTATATGTGATTTCTGGAAACATACCAAAAGTGAGCCTTCTTCTAATTTTTCAATATTGTGAAGTGGCTTGAGAAGAAAGCTTCCTAACTGTTAGAGCAGTACGACAGTGGAACCAGTTACCTCAGGAGTTAATGAGTGCTCCAACTCTGGAGGCATTCAAGAAAAACTTAGATAATCACCTGGCAGATATGCTTTGATTGTATTCCCGCATTGAGCAGGGGTTGGACTTGATGGCCTTGTAGGCCCCTTCCAACTTCTCTTTTCTATGATTCTATGATAGGCAACAGAAATATCTTCATTTTCAGACGAGATCCATATGAATGTTTATTGTCTCCATTTATTTTCAAACAGTTAACAAACCATGTGGTATGAATGAGAATATCTATGGAGGAATACAAATATGCAAAATAATCAAATGTTTAATACCTGGTTCTCAATTGCTTTCCTGTTTTTAGGATCACTAACAATGGAGAGTTGCAGCTCAGCCATCTTTTTCATCTTGCTATCCATGTCAATCTTCTGGATAAGGCTTTTGGTCTGATTTTTCAGCAACCTTATTGTATCCTCTTTCCCAAGTTTTTTTGCAAAAAGAGAAGCAGAAGCTGAGTGTATTGCTGTAACCCAGTTTTCAAGGTCAGTTTGGCTTGTAGCCTAAAAAAGGAGAAAGGAAGCAAAACGTAACATGATAACAAAATGCAAAAATAAAGTCTAGCTGTTTCCAAAACCAGTGTTGCAGAAGGAAAACTGTGTGGAGTCAGCTTAAGTGTGGGGTCCCTCCTCACCCCATGATACTTAACATGCAACTTTTCCCCCCAAGCCTCCAAATAATAAAAGGTTTCTGCTATACTGACTTCCCGTTGAATAGCTGGTATCTGTAATTACTAGTAATGCTTATTTTATCTCAAGAGAAAGAACTCTGCACAAAAGATGAAAATCATCACATGATATTTGGCTTCAGGGATGGCAATTACATAACCTATCATTAGTTTAATTTTAAAGAAGCATACAGAATGGAAACTACTTCTGAAAGTAATTGCAATGGGGGAAAGTTAGCTGACCATTCCATTGCCTATTCAAAAAGAGTTTTATGTGCATGCCCTAATTTTTCTGTACACAAGGTAGTTCCATAATGAATTGAGGGCCTCTTCAACCAATGTATTTGACCTACACAGGACCAAATTTTCATTTTGTTACTATTACTGTAGCTCTGTATTAACAAAGCTACAGCACATATTGGACTTGGAAAGACAGCTATGATGGAACTGCAAGGTATCTTGAAACATAAGATGTCTTGCTGGAGACCAAGCCCAAGATCATCCAAATTATGATATTCATGATTACTATGTATAGGTGTGAAAGCTGAGCAGTGAAGTAAACGTACAGAGAAAATATAGATGTCTTTGAAATGTAGTGTTGGAGGAGAGTTTTACAGATAGAGTGGAAGAAAGACAAATATATGTGTTTCACATCAAATCAGTCCTGATCTCTAGAAGCTAAAATAACTAAACTGAAATTATTTCAGACATATCATGGAAAGATAAGACTACTGGGAAAAACAACAATACTAGGGAAAGTGGAAGGCAGCAAGAAAAAAAAAAAAGAAAGACTGAGCATGAGATGGATTAATTCAATAAAGAAAACCATAGTATTTGGTTTGTAAGTCCTGAGTGACACTGTTAATGACAGAAACTTTTAGAAGACATTAATTCATAGGGCGTCATGACCTCAGGAGAGGAGCCCTTCATGGATGACAAGCCCAACAAACTTGATACTTCAGAGCCTGATAGGATGGAAGGTATGCCTTGCCTTGCAAACCCCAGACCTTCCAGAATCATGAACTTGAGCCCATGGAAGGGGAGTTCAGGGCTGAGTTCTAGAAGAAGGGGGGACCACCACCCAGTCCTTGGGAGTGTATAAGGCTAAAGGCATGAGCCCAGTGTGAAGTCCCTAGGAGGAGTGCTGGGCTTCAGTCTTGTGAGTAGGTGGGATCCTCTTCAGTGGGGCTTTCCTATCAGGAAGGCTCAGGAGCCAAACCTTGTCGTCAGTTCTTCCTCTTGTTGCCTGGGATTCCAGCAACATGGCTATAAAACAGCCTAGAACTGCAAGCTACTGGAAGCAACTTGTTTGATAGATTCTTGCTTTGTTCTTGTGTCCTTGGGCCCTGCTTGACCCTTCAGAGTATTTTCTGAACTATAAATTCAGATTGCCCTGCCTGGTTCTTTGCTGCAGTGGGTTCTGCAGTACTTGCTCTTCCTGCCTCACCTTTTCTCGGTCTGGGACTTTACTGGCAAGGTGATTGCCCCACCTTATGTAGAATTTGACATATGTTTGTCATAGGTCTGAAGTGACTTGATGGCATGTAACAACAACATGTGGGGAGTCTCTAGAACAGTGGTTCCCAATCTTTGGTCTCCAAATGTTCTTAGACTAAAACTCCCAGAAGCCTTCACCACTACCTGCATTTGACAGCATTTCTGGGAGTTGTAGTCCAGTAACATCTGGGGACACAAGGTTGGGAACCACTGCTCTTGAATCTGTATGGAAATAGCTTATATGTAATAGAGTGTATGCCATGTGTGACTCAGGGATGGCACCAAAAATGGTAATCTCACATTGAAATTTCCTGCCCTGCTCCAATGTGTAGGACCACATATTCCATGGCACAACACCACCATGTAAGGGGCTGGATTTAGATTCAATTATATTTTCATTTATTAAAATAATTATAATTATCCTATCTTCCCACTAAAAGATATCAGTCAAGGTATGCAACATACAACTTTAAAGGCAATTTGAACAGTGAAAGCATCAAAATCACAATAATGAAAACAATTTAAACAGCTAAATTGAAAATATGTGTGTTCACAAGCTTCTGAAAGCAGTAAGAACAGGCCAACTGGAACCAATGGGGTTTAAGTTCATCACAACTATCTCTGGTACAGCTGATCTCTGTGTTTTTGTAACCAGCCCAACCTTTCCCCTCTTCCCTTCTGTAAATATATCTCCATAGCCCAGGCAGCTATAGATCCCAGTTTCCATTTTTGTGTCCACTGAAGGCTGAATCAATATCACAAAAATCACCAGGACTGTGTCACCCAAGGTCATTGATTGGTCAATTTGAATTTCCCTCCCTCAAAACTGCTCAGCCCTAGAGAATGTCTGTTACAGAAACTTCTTTCACCTTCCACTGGTAACCAAAAAGCATCATCAGAGAAAGAAAAAGAAAAGTATGCTGCAAAGGCCCAGAGATAGCCTTCCCCTGAAAACTACTTCCAGGATTTATTCGAATGGTTTCATAGTTCATTTTACTTCAAAAAAAAAAATTTTTTTTCTCAATCTTTGTCAGCTCAGTCATGTAACAAATGTATTGAATTGGTAGCTCGAGCTAGAAACTTGATTTTACTCATTTGCTGGCTGTACAAATATTTTAAGACTGGTTTCTCACATATCCAGCAGTTAAGGAAATGTGAGTGGTAGCAGTATTAGCTCTGAGGAGTGGACCAAGGAGGCTAAATCCAATTGTTAGTTCCAACAGGACTAACTCACTGAGTTAACACAATTTATATAAATGTGACTTAACAAATATGTATAAAGGTCAGGTGCAAGTACTAGATAAGTCCAGCAAAGACCATTTCACTTCAGATAAGGATTCCAATAATGACTGCCAATGCTTATCCAGCTAAATTGCCAAAATTAACTAAAAAGGTGTTCTCAGATTTCTATTTAAAAACAGCTTATAAGCATCTTACAAACAAAACCATAACTATCTAATTCTCCTCCAAGGCAAGAAAATAAACTATCACCCTTCTATATTTTTATGTTAATCATTTGAAGAGAAAGATAAGTGTGTCAAGAATAGGAAAAAATAATAATAACACAACATTTATTTCAGACTTAATACAAGCCGCCTAGCACTGACAACCTGAATGGTCTTATGGTTTCAAATAGAGATAGGTACAAACCGCTAGTTCGATGGTTCATTTACCACCGCAAGATGTGTTGGACAGTTTGGCTTCCCACCACCTCCTGCAGGCACTCACTTAGAGGCAGTGCCCCAAGGACAGGGGGCAGGGAAGCCAGGACACTGCTTCTGAGTGGGCGCCTGCCGGGGGGGGGGCAAGGTGCTGAATGCCAAACATCTGTTGTGGCAGTAAACAAACTGGAACAAACTGCCAAATTGGAGCTTTGTGCCCATATCCAGTTTAAAATAGTGCCACGAAACAACCTCTGCTCTTGAAAAGTGCAGAAACAGTAGCAAGACAAGGCAATACAGAACTATGAACACACACAAAAACAGCACACAGACTGAAATTTGCAATGTTCATTTTGAAGAAATGTACCCTTTTCCTAACAGCATGGTATGCTTAGGATAGTTAATACATATTTTACATATTTTTTCTGCATCCCTCAGTTTTGCATCCCTGAGGTAAATACTTCACTTGACTTGTTCGTATTTAGAAGTACTTATAACTTTCATTTACCAATGAGAAAAACAACAACAGGAATACCTGGAATAAGTAGACATCTCCAAAACAGTTGCTCAGACAGAAAACATTCTCCTTCTTGGGGTGTTCTGGACAAGACTGCACGATACAGTCTTCTGCAAACAGAGCATATCTGAGTGAACTGTTCTGCTCCATGGAATTCTTTCCATAAGTTTCGTAAAACAGAAGTGTACATCCTTTACAAAAGGAAAAAGAAAAATATATTTAAGGCCCTGGTTTATTTCATTGGACTCTCTCAATCAGTCTCCTTAAGATACACAGTGCAGTTGGAATTGGGAGCAACTCTCCATATCATAACCGTACAGGACGTCAAGTGTGAACTAGGCCACATTATTACAGATGTATGTCAATAAAGTTCTTATTATCATCACCCCATTTATTTTATCAGGAACACACAAAGTGCCTTACATAAAAGTTGATGTAAAGATTATTTAACATAAGCTTTTTATTTGCATTAGCCTTATGCCTTAGCAAGATGAATATATTTGCAAAGATATAAAATCAACATATTAAAAGTGTAAAAATTATGTAAACTGTCATTCAGACATCCATAACAAAATTAACGATTACATTCAGAAATCTAAAACAAATGTAGGAAGCAGGAGTACAACAAGAGCATTACTTCCTATAGCAATTAATGCTTTTGCGCAACTACACAAAAGGCATAATTTTTAGCACTGAATTGTCATAAGTTCAGAAATCTCTGTAGGCATTATCTGTTGCATGCTGATTCACCGTGCACAACGGGTAACAGCTAAATAGCTTTCTTAACTTTCAGCAATTCACTACTAAAAGTTATGACTTTTGCATAACTGTATAATCAGATTTCGGTCTGATTTTCACTGAAATCAGTTGAGCTTTCTTTCAGATACCTTACACTTCACTAGCATGTTTATGCTTATGCCCTCTAGCTTCTTCGTCTACCTACTCTTCCACACTGTATTCAGCAATAAGGCATATGTCACTGACTGTTTTCATCTAAGGCAGACTCTTATGCTGCCTGCATCCGATCATAAACCACTGAACAAAAGATGTGCTCAAGAGTCAGGGTGGTATGTCAGAATACTGATCATGGTATGTGTGTGCGCGCGCACGCAAGTGCATGTGCACATCTAGATCCACAATCTTACAACTTAACCTATTATACAACAGAAATATATGCAATTAATTTGAGAAGGAACTCACCCCAGTTGTGTTTGTGCATAAGAATGTGGTATATAAGTTACAAACACCACACTGCAGTAACCTACATTAATTTCAAATAGTACTCTTAGTAAGCACTAAAAATATTACCATAATTTTAAAAAGTTTATTGTGGCAGTTAAATCTTTCAGGAGACACCAGGACTATACTAATATTTGCAAATAAAATTAACAGAATCTAATACATTTTATATCAACAAGGCTACACAACTTGAATGATGTCACTAACTGCAGCCATTTGGGGGAAGATTAAAAGTTTCCTATTCCCTCTGGCCAGGTTTCGGGAATCCCTGGGGGATTTCATCCCCCAGGGGAAGCCTTTGAGAGCTGCAGAACAGGGGGAGACTCTTCAGTACTCAAAAACTGCCACAGCAGATGGCATCATCTGAGTTGTGCAGCAGAGTTGTGCAATAGGATTCCAGTCAGTATACAGAGACTAGCTGCGCTATTATTTACCTTTATCTGAAATAACACAATAAACACATTGATTTTATTTGCTAAACATGAATGGTCACTACTCTTTTCTACCTGCAGCCTGTTCAATATAAAGACCTGGGAAACACCATAGCACCTGAAATATAGTGTTAGAAAGCATGTACAACTGGAAAGTCATTACAGCAGTACATCTTTTTCCAGTTAGACAAAAAATTAAATCCAGCACTAAGCCTTAACTAGAGCAGGCCCATGAAATCAGTGAGGATTTGGTAAGTCAACTGCCTTGCAAGTTCCACTGATTCAATAGGTTTATTCTAGTTGTAACTTACTGCTGGATTTCAGTCAAAGAGTGCTTAATAATTCCTCCATCGTAAGCAAAGCTTTTGCTTACGTTCTTTTACTCTCTTTGGTTAGAATCCTACTGTTGATTTATGCTTGCATAAAGGAAACTGCAGAGGCCTTTCTGGCAAATTGCCACTCAGTAATGAGGTGTTGTTTGTATTATAGGACACACACACACCCAATCATGTAATTGGGTACATATGTGTACAGTGAGTTCAGATGATGAAATTGTTTTCTGGTTATTAATTAATACATCACCAACAATGGCATAGAAGATGCATCTCTAAAGCTTCTTCCCAGTAACTACAGTGATATTTGAATTCAGTGGACAAAATGTGTCATACAGTCTATCACCATCCACTGGTCAATGGTTACTCTCAGGTTTGGCTGGGAAATGCTTAAATTCATGTGTATTTAACAAATACAGTAGCAGATTCTCAGTCCTGATACAACCCCTTCCAAAAAATAGGTCCTGATAAGGACTATGTCAGAAACCATGCTCATTTAGTTTTTGGATCCAAATATACCAGAGCATCATAAAAAGGGGACATAGAGATATGCTTCTCATGCTCTTATCTACCAAAAAGATATGAATTCATGCTGTCGATTTAACAATGTGCCTAGCATTCTCTGTTATTTCTTTATCAAATAGTTGTCAAGTGCCATGAACACTCCTTACACCACAAGTAGGAAACGTGGTCCTCCAGATGTGGTTGGATTGCAATTAGCACCAGCCCTAGGAAATGTAAGTGTAGCCTAAATGTAGCCAAACAACATCTGGAGATTCACATGTCTCCCATCCTTGCTGCAAACACAATAGCTGAAATCCTGTTGTGCTGCTACATGTGTGTAAAACATGGCTGCTGAAGCAACAGAAAAACTGCAGTGGGGTGGAAGGAATATCCATAAAGCAATTCTGCAGGTGTGTTGCACAACAGTCATGATGTGCATCACATAATTGATTCCACAACTGAAACATGATCATAAATTGCACTAACAATTGCACAAACATGATATGAATCACATAACTATGACATGAACTTTGCAAGTGATCATGCAATGCTCACTGTCTAGCACACTTTTGTAGTTTTAACTGTACATTATGCCAACTTCAACAGGATTTCAGGTTCTGTGTAATTACCCACTCACAACTTTCCTCCAAATATCATCACCAAATTATTTTTAAAATCAGTACAATGGATATTGTATGGCAACCTTTAGAAGCCTTTACATAGGAGTGTTGTGGGCAACACCACAAGCCTAAACTTGGGAAATATAACATAGCATTTTGTGAATCTTTGTCTAGTTGACATACACCTTCCCCCAATTACTTTCAACTGCTTAGCACCAGCCCACTCTCCCTCTTTGACATCAAAGTGTACAGGTGGTCAGGTTCAAACAGCAGCAAGGTTATCTTCCTGAATATATTATGAGTGGAAGGGACAACATGTAATCGCTCCTGAAGAGGCACAATCATACAGCAGGCAATATAGAGATAGGGCATGCTTTGATTGATTGCTTGAAAAAAGGCTAGAATGCAAAATCTCATGCTCTGCTGGTCAAGCTGCATGAACATCGTTTGACTGAAAAATCCTGCAGCATTTTCAAAATGAATATGAGTTTTGGAAACAATTCTATCTCCACCTCTTTCCTTCCTTTTTGTTCAACAGAATCTCAGTAAATTCATGCACAGGCAAGATTGCATAAATCCCAATTCAAAACCAATTATGGCATCTTATTCATATAGACAAAATGTTATATATATATTTAATAATTATATACATTTAACAATAATGTTAAATGAGTTTTAAAACTATTGAAAATGTATATGTATTTTTGAAACATAAGAATAAGCTATCACTGTGATTTTCTATTATAATTCTACGTAGAAGACACTTCTCTCAAGAAATACACAGTACCTACAATCTCTATCCTCATACGGAATAAGGCAGCCTTCTCATGACTTTTCCCCAGGGACAGACTACAGCATCCATGATACGATCAGAACGTGTCTGGAATGGAGTACCCCTTGGCCAGATAAATTAATTAGGCATAACAGATGGAAAGAAAGGGGGGGGGGAAGCATTCTATGTTAAAGGAATGGTCTTGGTGGCCTTTTAAGCACTATTGAAGTCTCAGACCACCCATCAATCCACTTTTGGCAGGTAACCAGATGGTAGTAAAATCTTTCTTGTTATTGAACAACTAAACACAGATCATGGGAAGTTAAAATGAAAATAAAACTACCAACACACCACACATTGTGTTCAGCTCTAGGTTGGAAACATCAGTGCAAACTCTGCAGGCACTTACATGCTATGAACACACCAGCTGACAGATGTCTCGCAAACTGAGTTTTTGCAAATAAACTGAACAGAAGAAGAGTTCTACCACAAAATCCCCCACATTTAGGACATTTTAGCAGTAGGAATCATAATAGAGCCAGAACAGGAACAGACAGTAACATTAAAGCCACTATACAAACATTTTGGAGATGCTTACTTCATCAAGAGACACATCAAACTATCAACTGCAGTATGAAAAACCTCAGGAACTAGGAATGAAAATGAAATGAAAATGGCCAATGAATGAATGAAAATGGCCAATGGATACATAGTGCAATTTATTGAGAACAAATTTGATACATACTTGTGTTAAAACAACAACAACCATCACCAAGAACAACAGAACATGCATTATTTACTCTTCTTTGACACACGTTGCTGACTTCACATATCATTCCAGGCATTATGTGCCACAGTGAAGAAAATTGGTATTCATCTCAGATTTACAGAATTGCAGGCCAGGAGTGTAGCTTCTTGTGGAGATGGAATGAATGGACAACTGTCTGTGACTGGTGTGTTTGTGTGTGTATCCTATCATTCTTAGCCATTTCTTGTCCTTCTCATCCTCCTCTTGTGTTGCCCACTTCTGTTCCCTCTCATCAGAAATCTGTTCTCATCAGGCTGATGCCATCACCCTCACTCTCTATATTTGCCCAGGGTAGGGGAGTGGGAAGGAGAAGAGAAAGGAACTCTACTGTAATTGCATCCTGTTTCTGCACTACCTTCCCAGCTCTATGATTCCTGCTGTGAGTCAAATGGATGTACTGACTCCCCCCTCCCCCAATCTCTCACTACCTCCACTTTTTCCTTCTCAGCCTCCTTTTCACATTTGTTTTATCTGGCAGCAATGACAACAGAGGTAATGAGGAAGGCAACCCAACCCACACCACTCATATTGGCCCTACCAAGGATGCCCACTTCCTGTTGGTATGCAGTTAGCAGCAGTAGATACAGAGACATTAGTGAGTGCATAGGCTCCCAAGAATGGCTGAAGGAAAACAGCACTCCTTTCCACTGAGGTCACGGTCATACCAATCAAATGTCTCCCTGTGACTACATGACTTTTAATCGTGTTCCTGTTGTGTTTTGCAGTCACGTGGTATTTATTCCAGGATGTGCGTCGCAATGTGGTTTTGGGCTACCGAGTAGATAGGTGTATTTGGATATGAATACAAATATCCCCGCGCAGCTAGACTTAACGAGGGGCTGGGTCCTGCAGCCGGTCCATCCACTCACGCATCTGGCGGCGGCAGCCTTGCTCATCCTTCCAATTGCCCCCAGGGCTCTGCTCTCTTCCTGCTCGCTTGACCACTCCAGGCAGTGGGAGGGAGGACGAGTCTCCCTGCTTGGCTGCTGAGTTGCTAACCGAGCAGGAAGAGAGCGGAGCTCCAGGAGCAATTAGAAGGATGATCAAGGCTGCCGCTGCCACCGGACACATGATTGGACAGGCCAGCTACAGGGGCCAGCCCTTCATTAAGTCCAGCTGTGCAGGGATATTCGTATTCGTATACTAATACCCTCATCTCTACTACTGAGTCATTTCCTTCCAATTCAATAAACGCCTAGACCTTCTTATTGAAACTGTTTGACAGAAGTTAACTGACACATTGACAAGTGCTGCAGATTTTTTTTTTATGAAAACAGTTTAAAAGGACATGCAGGCTGACAGTAATTCAAAAACGTTGCAATAAGACCGTTCACACACTCAGAAATGCAACCTTTTTAAAAAAAAAACCCACAACAAAAAAAGTAGAAGCCTCTGGCTGAGTGAGAAATGATCTGCAGTTAGCATGTTTGCCGGGTAAATGATTTGCATTGCCATGCATCATGTGACCACAAATTTACGATATGAATTCAGTGGGGGACAGGAAGGCAAAATTTGGTTTTTGTGACCATGGCCTGAGTTCCAACCAATCCAAGCCCTTTTGCCTATTTTAAATTCCCACTCCGCCACCCCCCAACATTCTGACTGGCTGCTAACAGCAGCCCTTGTGGCGCTATTCAACACAAAATTTACCTGGGTGATTTTACATACAATGGAGTAAAGGGAAGATTAAAGGGAAGAGGGTTACACAGAAGAACATAAAATTTTGATTTATCCCTCTTCGATTAACATGAATGATCCATGTTTTAGAGGCTTTTTCCTGGAAAACTACAAAAGAAACACAAATCATGAAAAAAGTGCCTATTCTGTGTTTTCCTGCCTTTGTGGTAACATGAAAAGCCAATCCCTAATGCCGACCTCTTCTTGGAGTAAATTGTTCTTAATCCATGTTACTCAATGCATGCAGTTATCCCTCACCTTGTTCAGCATATCAACATCTTAGATGGCTTTGAAACCCATTTACAATGTATCCAGCAATTAATTTAATCACTGATGTTTCTGCCATATAACAGGATTTCCTAGCAGGGCGCACTCCAAAATAGGTGCAGTAATAGTCTGTACTGAACACAAGCAGAGCATTTTTTTAAAAACAATTAATAATTGTATTCTAAGTTTTGAATCTGTTACACATATCAAGCAAATACACAGTAGCTCACAAATTGTTACCACAATGGGCAACAAGAAAATATGCATAAGGAGTCTTTTCTATGCAATACACGGAGCACTTCTCGGTTGAATGAGATAGGCACTCATATCAGTAATACTATCCAACTTTCAGCCCACTCTTGAAGCTGCTCACTAACCATTGCCAGCTCCCTTGTTTAAGAAACATGGCTTCCAAGAACAAATGGCTTTCAGGCAGACTTGAATTTCAAGTAAGCACCAATGGCTATCTGCAAGCCACTGATGACAGGTAGCCTCCTTCACTACAGATGTAACGAATGCTAACAAATATCCTTGTCCTCCATGAAAAGGGAGATCTTGACACACTGAGACACTGCATTAAAAAAAAAATCAACTACTGAAAGATTTTTCACTCCCACATGAGAGCAAAAAAAGGCCAAGCCTTTTTTCATCATAATCACTAGCAAGCCCCCCCCCCCCAAGAACCAGACAGTATCTAATGGCCATTTTTGTGCAAAATATAAGGTGTTTGTGCAAAATAAAAAAAATTAAACAGTTTTTAAAATTGTGGGGTTTTTTTTTTCTCAAAAGAAATTCTAAATGCACTCAATTCCATCCATTGGAATGAAGACTTCCAAAAATGGTTCTTATTAGCAAAAATTGCATCACTGTTCTTCCAAGCACACATTCACATGGAAGTCAGGAAATGTGGTTGATCATATGACCAACATTGGGCACAGATCCTGCAGTAGCATGGTGCTTTCCCCCAATAATGTTATATCTTCTTTCACACATGAAGGGAGTTACTACAGAACCACAGAACTATGGAGTTGGAAGATACACCAAGGGCCATCTAGTTCAACCACCCACCAACACAGGAAATCCACAGCTAACTCTCCTTAAGCTTCATGAATTTTGGTAATCAAAATCTGTGGAGGATATCAGGCTTCCAGGAGTATATCAGCTGCCAAGTTTCATAAGTTGCTGTATTTTCTAGCATGCATATTACAATCATATTTTGCTTAGGTCAAAGAAAAGGGGGAAATGTGTGCATGGTTTTCACATCTCCAGAGAGTATACTGTTGAGAAGGGAACCCATTTCATTCCCCCCTAATAGAACAAGCACCTAGAGTACAAAGAGAGTGCAAATAATTAACAAGAGTTATTAGCATATACACCTAAGACAAAAGGAATATAATGTGTTTGTTACAAGGATCTGAATCATGAATACGTGTGCATGGGATGAAGGTAGTTAAAATGGAGATGCAGGAGGAATCATAAAACACTAAAGAGGCAATATTTAGAAAACTTTCATTTCAGCACACAAAATATTTTTGAACAGATGTAGGAACAAATTCAGAAGCACTTAAGTAGAGCCCCTAAGTCACAATCATGAGCCATGACTTACCTTTCAATGTCACCCAGTATTGTTTCCATTTCCTCCGTGTAACTAGCTCGAGCTTCTTTTCTTTCTGCATGGTCACAAGAGGTTTGAAGAAGAGCCACCCAGCTTTGCGAACAACTCCTTGCTCTTTCTCATACAGCAGATCTAATTGTTCTATAGAGCTAAGTGACTCGCTACTTGAGTCCTCGGTTTCAGTGGAAACATCTGTGTTCTCAAGGCTGGGCCTGCTCAGATCCAGCTCACGCATAAAATTCTCATAAATGTTCATTCTGAGGACATCGCTGCTGATTGCACCGGCAGATTCACTCCTCTGGGGAAAGAGGTGGCCAGAGCTGGGTGACCACAGAGAACCAGAGAGATGTAAAGAACCAAGAGGATCTGGAGAAAAACATTCAATTCCAGTGTCGAAGTATTCATTTGAATCCCTACATTTTGGTTCCTGTGAATAGCCAGGGGGAAAAACACACACAATCAACTGAGGTTTACTTGTAACATTTACCTCCTGCTTTTTGTCTAATGAGCTCAAGGCATCAAACACAGCTGCCTTCCTCCCACACTTTATCCTCATAATGCCCTGTGAACAGTCCATGGAGTGACTGGCCAATGGTCACTCAGTGAGGTTCATGGTTCAGTGGAGACTAGAATTGCAATCCCCTTTCCCCAGTCCAACAGTGATCAAATAGGTGAGCAATCCAAGCTTTCAAAAGTTACTTTTTTTACATTGCAACACCCGGAGTCCCTCAACCAGCATGACTGTATCCATGTGGATTAAGGGATTCTGGAACATTAGATTAAAAAAGAAACTTGTCTAAGCCCTGGGCAGGGCTGGAAACAGCAGGACAAGAACAGAGGCTGGTCCAGCGGAGCATTTGTTTATTTATCTAACTTATACCATGGCCATCTAGTGGCGATCCACTACTCTTGGTGGCTACAAAAGACATAAACAAAAGTACACAGTGAACAAGATTAAAATGACAAACAAAAAAGAAAGGAAAGAAAAGCCCATCCAAAAACCCAACTGTCTAGCAAAGACTGATAAAATTAATTTTCCTGCTCTGCAAAAGGGAATTGGCTGTGTGTGTTAGTTATGCGCAAGATACCAAAACTTTTTTTGCTGGAGATTATACCTTAGTTTTGATGGCCAGATTTAATCTAATCATCATCATGACAACTGCAGTGACCACACTGCAAGTCTCCTGCTTGGAAGCAAGCATAATTAGGAATTTTGACTAAATATTATGAAGAACATCTTGACATAAGAGCTTTTGAGAGCTGAATGGACTGCCTTAGAAGTCAGTGGCCTCTCTTTTTTTGGAGGGTTTTAAACAGAGGTTGGATACCCACATCTCAGGGATATTCCACCTATAGACTTCCTGCATTGGCACACGTATGTTAAATGACTTGTGATTCCTTCCACCTGTACAGTTTAATGATTCTATGTTAACCATGCCACAACATCCAAGATTAGCATGTATCATCAGCTGTATATAAGCATCTTCTTTTTGAATTTTTAGGTGCTTCTCTAATTCATATTTTCAAAACACATTGTTTGCTGCTTCAGGAAGTCTCATTATCCGTTAGTACAAAGTTATGTGTTACTCATTTTCACTAGCTGTGATTACATAAAGGAATTTTTATAAGAAGGGCAGGGAACTAAACTATTCAGAGCTGAATGCTTTACATATGATTTTAATTTTAAATCTGGCAGCCCTCATTGCCTAGACCTTCTGCTCATACTTCGGTTTATCCAGAGCTCACTCCACGACTGAAGTTTCTGCTTGATGGCAAAATATAATAATTACTCTCAACTCCCAATTCAAGAATCATTCCAGAGATCTTTGGATGAAATTTCAGCAGAGCTGAAATGGAGTTGGGACAAGTATCCCTGCATGAGATTACTACTAACATGACTAAATTAGCATACATACATGGGTGGAGTAAATCACAAATGAAGAATTAGCTAATGGCATTAAGTACTGACAGAAATATATGAGACAGTTGTTCACATCTCCATCAGAAGATGCTCACAACAGGCTTTTTTGTTTCCTACACAAATGTTCATAAAGTGTTAAATAAAAGTTTTACTTTGCAGACTTCTTTAAAAATGCTCTGGACAAGAACCAGCCTCAACTGCATGCTTCTGGTCTTCCTTGTAGAAGCACTGAATGCCAGTTTCTTGAAATGATGCTCATCAGAGAGCTAAGTTGTGTTTTCAGCAGAACTACCTCCATTCAACATGTGGCCAAAGTAGCAGTCAGCTCTCTGCAAAGCAACTATCATCAGAAAAGGCTATTCCCATGAAAAAGCCACTACTAGCATATATTTATTCACTATTAGAAGGAGAAGAACCAATATACACAGATATATACTTTTTCTAGGTTTCTCTTATTCTTCCAAAGTCATTATAATTTAGCAGAACAAAAGATGCTACACATTTAAAATATGTAGTCATTGTAATATGTTAATAGTGAAATTGTAATGTAATGATTCAATAGGGGAAAAAAATCTGCTTGTTGAGCCAGGACATTTGAGTGCATGCTTCCCTAGCAGCAGCCAAAGACAAATAACTGACAGGTTTGTTTAGAAATAGGAAACTACCTTATACTAAGCAAGGATGCCAGTCCATCTTTGCTTAGTATTGTCAACGCTGGCTGTCATCAGCTGTCCCACAGTTTCAGGCTGGAGTCTTTCCTAGACCTACTTGGAGATCTCTGGGTTTTCCTGGCAGTCTCACTTCAAGTACCAGTCAGAAATTAAATGCCCTAACTTCTGATGAAGTGTAGCAAATCTACTATACTTTTTTAGAATCATAGAATCACGAAGTTAGAAGGGGCCTATAAGACCATTCAGTCCAGCCCCCTGCTCGATGCAGGAATACAAATCAAAGGATATCTGCTAGGGGTTGTCTAAATTTCTCTTGAATACCTCCAATTTTGGAACACTCACCACCTCTTAATGTAATTGGTTCCACTGTCGTACTGCTCTAACAGTTAGGAAGTTTTTCCTGATATTCAACTGAAATCTGGCTTCTATTAACGAGCCCATTGTTGCGTGTCCTGCACTCTGGGATGATTGAGAATAGATCCTGCCTCTCCTCTGTATGACAGCCTTTCAAGTATTTGAAAAGTGCTATCATATCTCCCCTCAGTCTTCTTTTCTCAAGGCTAAACATGCCCAATTCTTTCAGCCTTTCCTCATAGGGGTTCGTTTCCAGCCCCCTGATCATTCTTGTTGCCTTCCTCTGAACTTGTTCCAATTTGTCAGCATCCTTCTTGAAGTGTGGTGTCCATAACTGGACACAATACATTAGATGAGGCCTAACCAGTGCCAAATTGAGGGGAATGAATATTTCGCCGGATTTGGAGACTATACTTCTACTAATGCAGCCAAGCCTTCCCTCAATAACCAGCTACTTGTATGTGATTTTGCGTTATGCATTACTGCTTTGAATGGATTGTTAGTACTACTTGTGTTTTCCTCTCAAAGTGACTTTTAAAAAAATATATATACTTATTGATTTTTGCCTTAATATCGCCTGCTAATAGATGTAAATTGCCTCATTATTCATTGTTCATAATTTTTAAATGTTGCTTTTTAATGATGTTAACCACCATTATGTACTCATTGTTTTCAACTTTAAATATTGTCTTTCATTGTTGTAAGCCGCCTTGGGTTCTTTTCAAGGAGAAAGGCAGGGTAAAAATATTTTAAATTAATAAATAAATATTTGCCTTTTTTGTAGCTACGGTACCTCACACTGTTGCCTCATATTCAGCTTGTGATGTATGACGATTTCAAGATCCTTCTCAATCGTAGCATTGCTGAGCCAGGTATCCTCCTTCTTGTAACTGTGTGTTTGTTTTCTTTTTCCTGGGTGCAGTACTTTGCATTTATCCCTGTTGAATTTCATTCTGTTGTTTTCAGCTCAGTGCTCAAGCCTATCTAGATCATTTTGAATTTTGTTTCTCTCTTCCCAGGTATTAGCTATTCACTCAATTTTGTGTATCTGCAAATTTGATTAGCATTCTCTGCACCCCCTGATTCAGGTCATTAATAAAAACGTTGAAGAGCACTGGGTCCCCAACCCTTTCCCAATATCATGTACTTATTTATACTTGAATGCACCCTTCATATCTCATTTGATAATGTCTGTTTTCTACTCGGATATAATAAACTTGGTACCTCCTCCTTGTTACCTCCTCCTAGTTTGAGAAGGAGCCATTAATCATCACCCACTGACTACAATTCTGTATCCAACTGTGTATCCACCTGACAGTTGTCCTATTCAGCCCACACCTAATTAGTTTGCCAATCAGAATATCACAGAGCACTTTGTCAAAAGCTTTGCTGAAGTTGAGGTATACTACATCTATAGCATTCCCTCTGTCTATCAGGGAGATTACCCAATCAAAAAATCTTATTAATAAAATCTCTTCCCTATCATTTGGGAGAAACAGATTCTTGTCTCTGAGGTGGCAACCAGGATCAAGACAGGCACATGGAGTAAAATAAGTGTGTGATACACTTTGAGTAGGATAACAAAAGATAGTAACACACAGGGAATAAAAAGGGAACAGTGGCTTATGCTGATGGCGTGGAAAACAAGAATACATGGTGTTCTTGGTAATATAATTGAGGTTGGGTAAGGATTTGCTCCCAGCCACACCTCTTCAACATAACTTTTCATCAACCTTACCTTTTAATTTGTTATATTCAACAGTAATAAAAAATGACTTTCTGTGTCACACACAATGAAGATGTGCAACTGATGGGACAGGAAATCTTCACATGGAGATAAATTACCACAGTTCTTTTCTTAACATATGCACGTGGAACACCAATCCTTCCATAATCTCATGTACTTATTTATACTTGCATGCACCCTTCGTATCTGATTTGATAATGTCAGTTTTCTACTCAGATATAATAAACATTACCACGGATATATCATATGAAGCAGCCTCAAAATTAAAACAAAAACAAAAACTGAAGACTATGAAAGCTGAAGCTATTCTTTAAGTACTGTGGGCCTCAAATCATTTAGGTCACTTGGGATTGGGCTGTTGCCTTATATGGATAAGCATAAATCCTGAGCAAATACTTTGCACGTACATAGGAAAAACGTGGTATAAAATACAGCATAGCACAGCATAAAAACACAGCACTGGACAAAAATATTACTCCTGAAGAGGAAAAAACAAACAGACCTTGGTTGAAAATTGAAGTTATATCACCCAAAGCAAGGCAATTCAGACCACTGACTGACCCCACCTCTATCCTCACTCATACTATGGGCACACTTGGGTACCCTGCTTGTACTTTAATTTCCATCCTAAGTGGATGCCACCAAAGCTATATGGTAGTTACTGTTAAGTGCTAGACAGAAGACCCTTGTGAATACACACTGGATATATAAATGAATTCCTGTTTAGAGTTTTCTTGGCTTAGCTTGAAGTCACTGTGGTTGTGCAAACACACACATTAACAACAACATGTCCAGTGAATACACAGCTTACAGATGAAAGGGGCTACTGTTCTATACTAAACAACACTCTTCCCCAATAGATATATAGTGGAGTATAGGATTTCTGGAAGCCACAGTCCAACATTATCTGGAGGGAACAAGGTTGGGGAAAGATGCTACAGAGAACGTTAGATCAACAAAACTATGGAGAGATATATCCAGTGCCCTCTTCCCCCTGCTCCTATGTAACACAGCTGAAATGAAGGGCCAGAATGCTATTCATGATGGGAAAGCATTACTGCTCCATGGCTGGAGTGTTCTGTCATTCTCAAACAATATCTGGCTCACAGCTACATAAGCCAAGGATTGTCCTTTTGTAAACAGTGGGGCTTACATCTGTGCAAAGGGTTAATGCATACCTCTTTGCACAACTGGCATATTTCAGCAACTATATATGCACACATAAAAGAGCAATAGGATTCCAGACAGAATGTTAATATACATACTGCACGAACTGCTCAAGAGTTAGTTTAATATCTAAAGCCAGTGGAAACCCATGAGTAACAAGATATCTGCACTACTTAATTCTTATTCATAATAGCTTCATGGCACAGTGGTTAAACTGCAGTACTGCAGCCGAAACTCTGTTCACAGCCTGGATTCAATCCTAGCTAGTCCAGGTTCACTCAGTCTTTCATCCTTCTGAGGTCAGTAAATTGAGTACCTAGCTTGCTGGGAGGTGGAGCAATGTGTAGCCTGCATAATTAAATTGTAAACTGCCCAGAGAGTGCTTTAAGTGCTCTGGGGCTGTATAAAAGCAGCACACTTTGCTTTTTGCTTTAATATGCTGTCTAAAGTGGAAACTTATAGGTTTCAGTTATGTATCATTTACAAAAAAAAATGTTTACATGGCAACACACCAAACTGAGAATATGTATAGCAATGGGATGGATCCCAGTCACATACTTCAGATGAGACCTTCACATGGAAACCCCACATACCTGTAGCTTTCTCTTCTTTCTTGAAAGGCTTCCAGTCCAATCACTGATCCGGCGCATTCGACTTTTCAGTGTTTCCTTCTTTGTTGTATCCTTATTAAGGGCCATAGATTTCCTGCAGGGGAGAGTGTAGGAAGAGTACTGTGGAAGCTCTCTGTGATCCACCTTTGAGGGAACATCTATGGTGGAGGCGAATGAAACACGGTTGCTTAAACTGGCATGAGTATTGATGTAATCTGCAGAAAGTCCAATATCAGAGGCTTGGCAGCTTCTTAAATTTGAATCCCTACATAAATCACGAAGTGAGGAGAGAGATGAACTTTGGTTTAACAGTTTCTTGCAGTCATCCTGGGGAAAGGTGACTTGGACACTTGGATCCATGGTGCTTCTGGGCATGTACGATCCATCTAGTTCATTCATATCTCCATTATTGCCCCATGGAGCATCATACCATGAAGACTCTGAACTGATGGAGCTCCCTTTACTGGATCTAAGTTTTGAGTCAGTGGCTGACAGGCGATGACTGCTAGTGTAGCCTGTACTAGAAGATTCCTTCACTTCAAGCACATTAGTCTTTTCAGTCTCAGAAGTAGGCGAATACCGCAGGAGTTGAACTGGTCCACTAGATTCTTCCCTGGAGACTGTGCTGTTGCTGCTGCTGTTGTGAAATTCAACCCTCAAACATCCATCCAGCTTTCCCAGTGTCTTAATGAGAACTTTGGGGCTCATTCTGTCATCTGATGGTGGGCTCTCTTTCTTCCCATAGCAATTTAAAAAGTGCCCATTACATTCCCTGGATGCAACATGGTTATTTGTAGCCTCAAAGTCAATGTACTGAAAACCATTATCAGGCAAAAATACATTACTACTCCCATGGCTATAGTTCCCTGATGAGTGTGTTCGATGTCTGGCATGGCAACTGCTCCTAGAAATCTTCACCACCGGGTCACTGAGTCTTGAAGAATAAGGCTGAGTGCTCTTGAAGTGAGAAAGGCAGCTTCTGGCTAAAGATCGGGATTTGTAGTTTGTGCCACTGATGCTGTTACTCCATCCTTGTAAGGACTTCTCATCTTTATTATGGGTGCCACAAATCTTGAGAGAGCAAGGTTTCTGCTTGGCACCAGACGTAGAATTTGTATGACCTTTTGTTCCCTGAAGACTGTACTGGCTTTCTGAGTTCCCCATTTTTCACTAAATTAAGAGAGCACAAATAGCTGCGTTACTGAAGGAGTCCTCACAAAGACCAATTTTAGAACTACATGTGAAACGTCTTTAAAATGTTTGCTGATAAGAAAACCAAATATGTGGAGTATTCTTCTGTTGGCAGAATGCAGATTTACCAGGGATCGTGTGCATATGGAATATTCTGGAAGTGACCCTTTACTCTTTGTGTGTGTTTGGTGGGGGAGGGCAGATATAAAGTAAACTAGTATCTACTAGTAGATATCTATGTATCACAATAGATTGAGAAGGTTGTCTTAATTCTCAAAAGGGACAGATGAAGAAGGATCCATACCTCTCCCCACAACCCCAAAATTGGGCTGCTGAAATAAAAAATGCTAGGAAGAAGGGACTAAGAGGCAGTTTGCAGGTTAAAAGACTATTCTAGTCTTGAGAATAAACTAATGCTGAGTTTGCAATCAAACTTCCTTTTCCTCTTCCTCTGCTCTAACTGTATGCCTAGGCCACTGTTTTGCATCTGTGTCGAAGTTGGTAAATCTTGAGATTTAACCAGAAGACGATATACATCTTTTAAAGTCAAATTTTCTTATCCTTGTATTTCATATGCAAATAATTACTTTATAAAAAAAAGACTCAAGGAACACAGCAAGCTCCCTGAGTCAGTCCTTTGGTCTAGCAAGCAAGGCAATTCTGACTGGCAGCAGCTCTTCAAGGCTTCAACACAAGATTTTTTTTCCTCTGCCATACATTAAGCTCTAAGACAGTAGTTCCCAACCTTGGGTAACCCAGGGACTGCAATTCCAAGAAGCCTTCACCACCAGCTGTGCTGGCCGGGGTTTCTGGGAATTGCAGTCCAATAACACCTGGGTTACCCAAGGTTGAGAACTACTGCTCTAAGCTGTTTATCTGGTGGTCTCCCATTCATGTACTAGCTTAGCTTCTGCCTTCAGAAGAGATCAAGAGTGTTTAGGTTGCTACAGTGGCATCCCCCTCACTCTTTTGGCACGTTCAATTGCAATGAGCCTCCATTCAGAAGTCTGAAATTCACATCTAGTATCTACACAGCACTGACTCACATTAGTGTAAGGAGTAAAAGGTTTGTTGTTGTTTTGTGCTGTCAAATCAGAACAGAGTTTTAATGGCCCTTTAATGGGGTTTTCAAGGTAAGTGAGGCATTTAAGGAGTGGTTTTATTCTAGACTGTATGTGTCCTGAGAGAAGAAAGTTGCAAGTTAGGAATTTTTAACTAACTAACTAAATATGTTTGCTATTCCATATCACAGCAGCAATGACCATGGATTGCAAATGGCTTGTGAATTTGGACATAAAAGCTGTTCCCATGATGTGTACCTTGCAAACCATTTTTCAGACTACAGCTTGATATCTAACTCTGGTATCCTTTGCAAAACATGGTTTGTAAGGTAGTACAAGTTCTGTCATAATACCTGCTCAAATCCTCATTCTGGCTTTATTGTAATCTGCCATCAAGTCATGCTAAAAGTGTTTTCAAGGTATGCGAGATGTTCAAGGAGTGATTTACCACTGTAACCCCCAGTGAGTTTCCACAACCAAGTGGGAATTTGTACTCAGGTCTTTTACGTCCTAGATGTTCTATCCACTACACCACACTGGCTCTCACTAAATATGATGATTAGTGGAATGCCTGAATATAATAATGTCACAAAATTATATTTGCTTGAAAAGGCAAGCAAATAGCACAATAAATCAGCAGTAATTTTGTGGCATTGGGAAAGGTACATGTGCATTTCAATTAGGGATGGTGGTGGAACTATATGACTAAGCTTATTCCTCATCTTCTGGAAACAATTCAGCAACCTACCCAACGCTTTGTTGATGTTATCTTGGCTTTTCGGATGTTCTCAGTCATAAAATTAGCTCTGGAAACCTACATATTATGCCAGCTCAGGAAATATTCCCTTATATTGACTTCTGTTTCCTCATCACAGTCTTTCAGACAGCTGAAATAAGCAAGGGTTCATTGTGGCTTTCTGCACTGTCCAACCACTGCCCAAGTTCAACTACTGAATTTAGACATTTTAATTTATGTGTAAATGTGTAAATCAACTCTTATACTATCATATCTAATTTTCATAAAGTACAGTTAATAGTTTCAAAATAGTTTCAAAATGAAAATGTCTGTGTCAGGCATACCTGAAGAATCACTCAAACAGGAATAGAAACAGCAATCTGTGTCCTCAGCATTATCACCCAGCTAGGCAATCAAATTTTCCAGAAATCAAATGGAATTTCCTAAGATATCCTGTAAATAAATAAATAAATAAATAAATAAATAAATGTAGTAACATGACTCTCAGAATGTCCATGTTGTTGCCTTCAAGCCAGCGTTTACTTGGTCATATTCCTGTAGTATCTGGCACTACATCACAAGCAGCCCCAAATATTCTATTTTTAAAGGCTAAATAGGCACAATTCAACATTCCTCCAGTTTCATATTTTAACATGACTTTAAAAAAAATAGGTTAGTCTTTAAAGTGCTACCACATTTTTTATTTTTTATTTGTTCTTTTATTTTATAATTATTTATTTTAATTTTGTTTTTACCTATATATAGCTAACTCTGTTATTACATGCAAAAGCAAAGGCGGGGGGGGGGGGGGGAGAGACAAAAGCACTGTGGCACCTTAAAGACTAAGCATTATATTTTCATGTAAGCTTTAGAGGACCTTCTCAGCAAACTTCTTCAGACATAGGAGGTGGAAAACAGAGATTAACACCGTAAATGCTCATGCTGTGTTCCAAGAGTCAGTGGTGTCTGGTTGCACTTCACACGTGCCATAATGTATGACCTCTGTTTGGTATTCAGTTCTGTTTGGTTTGTTTCTGTGGGTCTTTTTTGTTGTTGTTGATTCACAATCCAGTCTGAATTTCAGCCATGTCCCAGAGGTGAAAGGCCACTGGGTAATTTACTGATCCAACCAGCTGACAACTGTTCTATTTGTATTTTTAAGTTGATCTGGTGGCAAAGCAACAAGAAGGACAGCACTGGGCTTTGCACACACCAAGAGAAAAAAAAGCAGCTACTGAGAAACCATATACAAATCCACCCAAACATATAAAAAGTTATCTTTTAAAAAAAGGTACAGCAGGTTTGTATTTTAAATATATGTAGGAGAATTTCTTATTGGAACTTGGAAATATCAAAGACATATGTTGAGTGTACATTAGAGATGGGGGTATTTGTATACGAATATGAATATCCCCCCACAGGTGCAGATAATGAGGGTCCGGCCCCCTCAGGCCAGACTGACCACTGACCGCCGGCTCCGTGGAGACTTCCTATCTCTCCGTTGCTCACGATGTATTAGCTACTCTGAAACCTGGCAGAGACGCTCGTCATCCCGCCTTCTGCCAGAACTGGCTAATCTATTGTGAGCAACTGAGCGATAGGAAGGCTCCGTGGAGCCAGCAGCAGTGGCAGAATTGTCAGTGGTCGGTCTGGCCCCAGGGGGCCGGACCCTCGTTATCTGCACCTGTGGGGGGATATTCGTATACGAATACCCCCATCTCTAGTGTACATCTTTAGAACTCAAGGTCCTACGAAGTATTTACACAATCTGTACTCAATAAGTGAATTAAAAGTACATCATCTGGACTGAAAAATGAAACAAATACTCTTTTACAGTTATTGTTTAACATTATAAAAAGTCTCACTCACTATTTAACAAACCCATTCTTCAATTAGAATGTTTACTACAGACAAATGATGTTGAAGATCACAACAATCCTGTCCTGTGATATCAGTAATGGAAGGAAAGTCATCATAGCCTGTCCACAAACAGTTATTTTCTGGATTATTTCATGTGGTTCCTAGGCATACAAATTCATAATAATGTTCATTTACACATTCTGTTTTACAGTTTTGAAACAATGCTGCAGCTCAGTCTGATTGTGGCCAACTTTCTTGCTTTATAAGAAGAACTGTGTAAATTTTAATGATTTTCATTCATTTTAAGTACAAATTACTTCAATATACAAATGTCACCAACATATAAAATGCATTTTAGGATAACAGGCACAAGATGTAGACAAAACAATGCTGACAACTGGATGGAAAACACCACATAAAGTTCACTGGTACTGAGTAAATCACCAGGGATCTATTATCAGTGCAGCCTAGGGAAGTCACAAATCAGGCCATTTATATTCAGAACTTATGTTACAGGAGCATAAACTACATTCACAAGGCTACTTTCACAAACTTATTTCTATTCATAAGATGGCACGAAACCCAATTTGTCTAAAGAATCAGCAAAGACCATCTGGTCTCTACCATGATTGTGCACTCACTATGTAATCCTTTTTAACAGAGTGGATAGCAAGGAAGCTGCTATTATAGACCTCAGTATAACAGCATCAATTCTTCAGACCTGAGCCACTGATACAACTTCCATTGTGCACTGATACAATGATTATTAATGAATATGTCTATCAGATGCAGATATGCAAAAAGAACTGACATGCAGGACAATGAACAGCTAACATTACAACTTCTGCATATGAAAAGTGCTCTCATGAGTGATTTTACAGTCACATATGGCAACTTCCTAGCAGCAGAGACCAAATGCAATTGCTTACCAATAGTTAAAACAGTCTTGCATGCTCTTGATCATCAGTACAATAGGATTTAGATCTCGTTTTAGGCCTTTCTCACTTCAAAAGTATACTATGTTTGCATTTGGAGATAGAAAGGAATATAGGTGCTTGTCTATAGGAATATTAGGAGCTACATTATACTAACTCCAAGCAGTTTAGTATTATCTACACAAACTAACACAGAGTGTCCCACATGATTCTTTCCCCCTCCCCACCTGGAGATGCCAGAAACTGGACCTGGGATCATTCTCATGTGAAACTTGTGTCCTTCATTCAATGAGTTGTGGCCCTAAGGGTCACAAGCTCTTGATTTCCTTGTTCTCCATTAACACTCCTTTAAGGTCTATTTGAAATTAAACATAGTTTCATGTGTCATCTAAATCCTAAACTGTGGTTAGCTTCACTGTTTGCTTAAAAAAAAGCGAATTTCACAGATTATGTTTCAACATTTGCTTATTTCAAGACACCATAATTAAGTTGAACAACAGTTTGGTTTCAGATAATATATCAAGCTGCAGTTAATCTCAAATGAAAGCAATTTGTTTTCCTTTCCCCCATTCTTTTCCTTTTCTTTTGGTGGCCTGTAGTATGCCCATTCATTGTACCAAGTTTCTCTAAACAATTGCTAGTTTCTTAGACTGTTAGCCAACAAAAGTTTTCATAATTATCATATCATTTGACTTCATTAAATCAAATAGATACAATGTCTACTAACTCTGGTCATCACACAAATGAGTCATGTTTAAAAATAATAACAGCCTGGAAATCTGTTGCCAGTTCTGGAGATACATCCTAGAATGTTCAAAGAACAATTAATTTTTCCAAGATCCTAGAATGTTAAAATCCAGATGGAAACAATAAAGAAACAGATTAAGGAGAGATTAGAAAGAAGAAAGAGGGCAGCTACACTTTACAACACAAACAGAATAACAGAATGTGACTTCGGGCTTCATAAAAGCAACAGAATTATTGACAATTAGCAGGTATCCAATGTTATCAAATTAAGCTATTCCTCCACGGAACTTAATTTAATGTCATGGCACTGCTCTGGTAGAGAAAATAAAGGTTTCAGCGTAGAATTCCTTCTTTTCTTAATTAGGCAACTACAATCAACAACCTTTCTCTCTTTACCCTCTTATGATTAATAACACATATGCACAAAAGATTGGGATTTTTGCATTTGCAGAAACAGTTGTAGAAAATTAAGATACTTGATTTGACAGCTTCTCATCATGTAAGCTGTATTTCCTTTTAAAGTCATACATTTTTAAATGAAAAATGCAAAAAGGAAAAAAATCACAACTATTACATTAATGTGTCTTTTGCCAAACCATATGTGGCTTTATTTCCCCTTTCTGTATCAAGTAACCAGAGATGTGCGTAATAGACAGTTTGCAGCTCAAATACAGAGGACTTTCTGGAAGAAGTTACTGCATTTTTGAAAACCAGGCATTTCAAGTCACAAGCTCCTTAATCAAAAGCAGAGTTTTTGATTTCTGCAATCTTAGCCACATTCCTATGTAAATATATATCAATTTAAGTCCACCCTAGGATAATTAGCAAACTTAAAAAAAATATGCAGAAGGATATAAAAGAATCAAGCAGAAGAACAGAAATAACTATACTTCTATTTAACTGTATTGAAGTATTTAACTTTACATCATTTATTTATGCCATTTGAAGCTAGATTTCAGTATTCCGCCTCAGTGCTACTTCATTTCACAGCTATTACAACAGCCTTTTGGCAAGTTGAAATCCAAAACATTTCCAGTCTCTTGAATAACAGTCCCAAAATTACCTTAACAGAGAGAGTGAATGGTCTAAAGTAACACGATACAGTTCAAATATACAAAACCTACACTTGATATTTCCTGTACACATATTTGTCTTGAAGATTACATTCAAACTGAACTATTCAAAAACAAAGTCACTACCTCACCTTCCATGTTAATGAATCAACAGCAGCAACATACTTATCCTGCAACTTCAGTTACTAAATTTGAAACCATTACTCTACACACCAATTTAAAATAGATTAAACTACTGCAATTTCTCTTGGAAATGATTTTTTGGAGACACAGACGAACACAATTACTCAGATGGTATGTAGCTGTTACCATCCTTCTCCTCTGCTACCCTCCCAGCTTGGGGCACAGATGATGAGATTAAGGAAATGACACATCAAGAGCACAACACTTTGTGGTCATTCCATGACAGCTGTTGTAAAACTGTCTAAGAAGCACTTAGCAACAGAACTAGCTAACCCAAAACAAATAGAGTGTTGCATTTTTAAATTACAAATAAATTATGGCATTAACACAAATTAGAATCCACAGGTTGGAAGTGGAATATCAGTTCAGCTGAAGCTGAAAATAAACCAGTCGAAACAAAAAAAAAGTCTCACAATCATTACAGTCAACAGACAGAGTGGCCCAATACTTAAATAGTTCTGGATGTGAGAAAAACAGGCTCAAGTCCCTGCACATCTATCATCCTAGTAAATCTTACTCACTGCCTTTCAGCTTGATCTTCTGAACCTAGTTATTGAGTGAAAGCAAGGAAAGATTATAAAGTTGTTCGCACTGGAGAACATGCTGTAGAAATTATAACAGCAAATACACAGCATCATTGCTAGAGACCCACTCTTCTTTAAGGAAGGACACGTCTGTGCTATGACATTGCACCCATACCAATTTGTTTGTGTGCATGTGCATATTTGGTGTCTATGGTGTCTATGGTGCACTGTTGTCCTGGTTTGGGCACTGAACCACATAACTACCATAAACTGGGAAGCCCTGGAACATGATTCTGTCTCCAGACCTACTGCACATAGGGCCAACTCTCTTGGCTAGTTGGAGAGAAAGGCTCTTTAACTCCACAACTCTGGCAAGGTGGATGGCTACTTTCAGAACTAACCATAAAGCTAGTTTTTACCAGCAATCATTAGAAGATCGCAAGGGATCTTCTAATGGGATTTTCAGCCTTACTAGTGTTTGCTTGAATTAAATGGCCAGAGGCTCATTTTATATCCAAGCTTTCCTGTGTTAACTTGGAAGTTAGTTTCCCTAACTTCCAAGTTAGGGAAAAGAGGGGCTCTCTCTTTTCCCTAACCTGGGAGTTTTTATTTATTTATTTAAAATATTTAAGTATTACCCATCCATTCCACTACCTTCTCTGTCAAAGCCTATGGTTTAGACTGAGGCTTTAGTGGTGTCACTACTTCCTGCATCCTTGCT
The DNA here is from genome assembly GCA_037013535.1 of Intellagama lesueurii. Classification (NCBI taxonomy): domain Eukaryota; kingdom Metazoa; phylum Chordata; class Lepidosauria; order Squamata; family Agamidae; genus Intellagama; species Intellagama lesueurii. Next base: position 282,352,759 of record JBAJHW010000001.1, on the reverse strand, counting down.
GATGTGGCCTGGAATGTTACTACTGGCCCAGGGCAGCCATTAGGGCATGATCAACTTTGGGCTAAGAGAGACGATGGATCTATACTTGATACTCCACAGTCTTTGCTATTCCACAAAGTATTATAGTGCATATAACATTTTTCATCCTTTAAAACAATCCCATACTAGTCTAGACATACTGTTTAAAAACACAGTTCTAAACCAAGTTGGAACAAAGTACTGTTTAGGATAAGTGTTTGGTGCACTGAAGGAGAAACGTTTATACACATATATACATCCCACCAATATGCAAAAATGCAGATGGTAGTAACAGTTCTATTGATACTTCTCCTGCAAAAATGATGTCTCTTTGTACATATGTTCAACCTTCTTTTCTTTTTTAATTATTCCTTCTTAAGGCTATAAAAACCCATTGCTCAAAACCACACTGAAGGTCAGTTTAGTCCATCTTAAAGCCAACCATGGCCTGCCAAGAGTTTGAAACAGCAAACGTATCACTGGAATGGCTATATAGAGTGTGGAATATGAGCAACATTCTACAGTAACTTAAAAATCCATCCTAGCAGGGAGAGGGATTAGGAGGCATCTTTTTATATATAATATATGCTAGCTACATAATATATATATATATGCTAGCTACATAATTGTAACCCTTTCAGATCTGGGTTCTGATGAGAGAAGACACACAAAATAAAACCCTAAGGAAAAGAGAGAATGTATGCATTACTCAGTGTGTGCAGTATTATATACAGGATAAAAAGCTCTATCACGGGATTCTTTCCTATAATAAAAGAACTTTCACTATTCATTCTGTAGAACAATTTCATTCAAGAGCTTAAAACTAATCAGGTAGTAAGTTCCGTAAAGCTGGCTAGAGGGCTGCAAGGGAAAGACATCTCCGCGTCATCTGTTTGGAAAAGAAAGCAAAACTTCAAAGTCAAGAGACAGAAACCAGGCAGCTCTGCCTAGCGTTCCTTCACAGTTTTTGCTTAATTGAAAAGATTGTGTCCTACAGGCTTTCTTACCGCAATTACTGCTGCCCAGACTGATGTCTCCCAAGTGCTTCTGCTCCAGCTTCTTTCTTCAAATGTATCACGGAGCTGTTTCGCACACGTACATGTATCAGCTCTCTCTGTTTCTGGTAAGCCAGGAAACTGTGTCTAACCTTCCAAAATGTTGAGCCGTTATGGGCTAAAAACAGATCCTGTGCTACGCTGGATGTATTTTTGTCTGCAGGCTACACACCCTCCTCATGTTCAATTTTTTTCCATTGGTGGAACAGGATGATGCAGACTTAACCAGAAAGTGGTTTTCCATGGGCCGCTTGAAATGATTAGCCTGGACAGCCTGCCATAATGCCTCTAAGCCACAAGGGAATACTCTATGACTAGGCTGTTGTTTGACCCTGCATTCCTAAATTGCCACCGAAGCGCCATAGGAAAGCTACTCAAAGACTTGCTGAATAAAGGTTTGCTTGCTGAAATTGTAGGACTTCCCTGGTCCTTTTTTTTTAAAAAAAATGATAACAGTAATGCACAACTCTTAAATTTTTTCTTTTTAATATACTGCACCTAAGTAAATTAACAACTTCCCAAACCACAGCAGAATGTTATAGCCAAGAAGCCTTTTAAGACCACTGAAAAGTAATTATATCACTCCAATCAAAATTAGGCACACTAAAAATGCATTTAATTTTACAAACCATGTTAATAATTCATTTGAATCCCACAACAGCTGTAATATTAATCAAATGTAGACTAGAGCTGAAACCCCAAGAGTAGACTCTCAGGAAAAGATGCTATATAGCACATGAGTGGTGGTTTAGTCCTCAACATTTTGAAAACTGCTTAGCATCATAGATGCTGTACAGTAGTGCATTTCCTAGGTTAAATTGCCAAAACTGTATTTATTGAATATTGGGAATATTTTATCAGAACAAGACTTCACTGCTAGGTGCTGCTCCACCCTAGTAAAAGAAATATGAGCAAACCTGACTGGAAACATATATTCACAGTAAAGTTACTTTGCAACACTGTTGCAAGAATTCAGGTTAGATAGATAGATAGATAGATAGATAGATAGATAGATAGATAGATAGATAGATAGATAGATAGATAGATAGATAGATAGATAGATAGATAGATAGATAGATAGATGCTCCATTTTAAGCTGGTTTTGTCATCTGAATGTGGATTTATTATGGAATGGCAGGTAGTGGTTATACTATTTCAATATACTTTTAATAATGCATGAATAGATTTTAATTTTTCAATCATTATTTATTTATTTATTATGTTTTATAAGCCTGTTTTAAATGTTGGAAATCCTACTTAGTTCTTTATATAGTGAGAAAGGCAGAAAGATAATTAATTAATTAATTAATGTTTAGGTGTATCGAGGGGGGGCATCAAAGCATACCTCTTATGAAACATCACAACAGAATCCTGCCCATTTCATTCTCTGCACTTTCTTACAAGTTTTCTTGTATTACTGTACAAGGTTAAACTTAGCATTTATCAAATGAAGTGTTACGTTACTTAAATGTAATTTTGCCAGCCCTGGAGTTCACGGAAAGGAGAAATCAGGAAACTGTGCCACAAAATTACATGGCTTTTCTTTATTGCATTGATCAATGGGCATTTCTTTGTGTGGTAAACCTTTACCTTTATTTCTTCACTTGTTCATTTCCACTAGTAATTTTCCCTAGGTATCTTTCCACATCTTTTCCACTAGTAATGTTCACTGTCCTTTCTTCCTTGAGATCTAACCATGGATGTAATGATGTATTTAGTCCTGCTGACATGGATAGATATTTTGAGTTACAGAACTGATTCTGGGGGCAGAAATGGGAGCGACTAGAGAAAAGATGAAGGGGAAGTTCTATTCAATGTGGAAAAATCTGCTGATTTAGCTTTATTTTTCTCTGTTGTGTTCCTCTTCAATCAGAGATGTATGTTAACCTTTGCAGTAACCTTGAGATGTGGGTTTACCAGTCAATTCCTTTGTTCCAGTGATACTGTACAGAAGAGCCTATAGACAGAGTAAACAGGAATGCCCATTTTGTTCAGTCCTTCCTACAAGGAAAAGGGGTCTTGTTTGAGCATCTTACCCATAGCAAGATGGGTAAGCATCTACAGCATTCTGTTTTTTTACTTCTAGCTTCCTGAATTTTATGTATTTTATGGCATCTTGGTCTTTACTCATTAGTAGTTCTTTGTTGGTCATTCATTCTCTAGATATAAGAAATTCTTAGCATTCTGCCATAAATTCACATTTTTAATCCATCATTCCATGCCACATGAATCCCTGGTTCCATGCCATTCAGTGAAACCAAGAACACATAGCTTTGTACAAGGCACATGCTCAAAGCAAAAAATTAAGTTTTTGTTGTATAGTGTATTGTATGTGTCATCTTAATGAAACTGCTCTGAGCCATCTCTATTTTGAATTTTATTGGGTAGTTGTTATCCCACTGTTCATTCAACCAAATTCCAAGGCAGTTATATTTGTCAATGAGCCATACACTTCAATTTGAGATCTTAACTGCATTTGTTGCACTGCTTGCTTTTAACTGATTACCATGAACTTGATTTAGACCCCGTTCATGACTTATTTAAATAACCTTTGCAAACCATCTAAACTGTCAGTGAACAAGATATGTCTGCATAGTTAATAATCTCTCCCTTGAGAATTATACCACTATTGAATATGCAAGTATTTTTCTACACATGTCCTGGAATACAAGTTAAGAAGTTGTACTTAGAGTATACATCCTTCTTATAACTCCTTTTCTTGTCTCTTTGTCCTTTGATCTTCAATTTTTACTGAAATTATTTGTTGTCAATACAGGTTGCCGTTTTTATGGCTATCTCTTGAATTAAGACATTAGCTTACAAACTGTTCTATCACTTTGCTATAATGGGCTCTATCAAAACCTCTCTTATAGTCAATAAAGGATATTCATATTGATTGCTATGTAGCTATATTGAGGGCAAAAGATTATGCCATCAAAGTTTTGAAGGAAATGAACTAAAAGCACAACATTAAAAAAATGCAGAGATGTGTCTCTTTATATTTGTGCTACTTCAAATATTGAATGATGTATTGGAATTTTGTTTGCTGCTACAAGAAAAGCTGCCCAAGGCAAAATTAATGACACAGACAAGTTCAACATCTGCCAAGGCATCTAATCGCTCTGAACCATTTTGCTGGTTGGAAATGCCTTTGTTAGAACTGACAGGTTCTTAATGGGCTGACTTATTCAGCAAATCTCAGAGGACTCTTTCTACTCATGGGAGGGGGAAGAATAAGAACTGGCATACTGGGGCTCTTTTACTCCCTTATAGCCCATCATGCTAATCAAGGGGAACATCACCATGTGGTCCATTTTAATTACATGAACTAAATAGGCAAAGAACTTCTTTTATCTAAAAAGAAAGGAAGAAGCAAGAATGGAATAGAATCAACCCTCATTATAATACATACTACACTAGATGCAAAAGACACTTGTTTAGCATACAACTGTATGGTCTAAAACTTTTAAAAATTAAACTGTATCACACAGAAAACTGTGCACCATAGGTCCTTGCCTCCCAGGAGACCCCTGTCTAAAATCCTGATATCTGAACTAAGATGATACCTTTATTAGACTAACCCAGAAAAGGCACAAAATAGTTTTGGGACTTTTTGTTTGTCCTAATTAAGGTCTCAGAGCAATTTTGTATTTTGTTTTGTTCCAACGCATCTGCCCCTGGTTCTCTTTGTGGCTTTTCAGAATTTAAAATTTGATGCACAGAAAACAACAACAATAATAACAACAAAAAGGAAATGGAGGAAGGCATAAAACAGAAAAGGAATGTGGTTCTGATCCAGTTACACCTGTTTAGGCTGAAGACCTCAGTAATGAAGATGCTGATTCTATACCTAGTAGCAATGCACTCTTAAGAGGGAGTGTATGTTTATGATAATGTGAGTTTGCCTCAATCCACACCTGGCAAATAAACTTGCCTTTGTTTTGTAATTCATCTGCTGGAAATAGCAGGTTCTGTTTGCATGTGTGACTCTCAGACACACAACACTGAAATATTTGCACAGTCTTGCAAGAGTAGTACTGCAAAAGGAAGAAACACATTTTGCCTTCCTGTATGATCTGCTCCTTAGTAACAGTCAGGCAGGAAAACAAGAGGCTTCGTGGAAAAGTGAGCTTTGAGTGGTTTGAAGGAGGCATCACGTAGTATGTGGTTTCTTTTGTAGGAGACAAGCAGGACAGAAAAAAGTAAGCAAATAAAGTAAACAAACAGATATTCTCAAATGTATAGGGAGAGAAACGATAAATTTTGAGGGAGGAGAAAATCTTTGCGGTTTGGAGGATGGTAGTGAAAAATGGGGCATGGTAGACCAAAATGAGTGAAGGTCATGGGGAAGGATACACTGGGAAATAAGAATAGAGAACTAGAAGAAGAGGACACTGAAGGTAAGGTACTACCAAGGTTCCTACTGTGTGATGGTCCTTCTGTACAATACCAACATTTACTTCTTATTACTTAATACCAAAATACAAAACTGAAAAAATGATCATACAATGCTGCAATCCCTTCCATGCAGCCATCACTTTGAAGAATAATAAATATATTATTCCTATAAGTAGCATGAAAAGGTGCAGATAATCAGCAAGCCCATTTAACAAGCAGCTGAGAGATGTCATCACAGTTCCTTACAATGGCCTAACTTATATTAAACCTGCAACTCCTCAGCAGCATTTTTGGAGTTCCCAGTGCTGCAACAGCAGAAAGAAGGGCTTACATGATTTACCAAACAGCCTTGCCAAAATTCTTAAAAGAAACATTTTATCCTTTTAGCGACCACTGGATTTTTTTTAATGCTCTCTGAATTTATATTAAAAAAACACAGATACATGAAAAACATATGATATTAACGTAAAAACAAAGGTAATGCCTTTCTTCAAATTTTCTGGAGCAAATCCGAATCAAATTCATCTCTCTGTTTTTTTAACTAACTGTGTGTAAGTTGCTGTGACAGCCTTTTTGGCTGAGGAGCAAGATAAAACTGCTATAAATACTCTACAAATACTCTTTTAAAATGACTGAAAATAACAGCAACGTTATTACATAATCTTAGGCTAAATACAAAAACACATCTAAAAGAGTAACTTGTGCTGCACACAGTGGGGCCTGCTCTTGAATAAACATGCATATGAATGTCATGTTGATTTATGTAAAATGAAAATATGTCGATAAAACTATATTTCAAATACTATGACGGCAGGCATATCAGACCAGCAAAAACAAAAAACAAGAGACAAAAACTTTGTGACTCCTTAAAGACTAACTACTATATTTTAATGTGAGCCTTCATGAACCAACATTCTCAGTGCAACAAAAAAATTAAGTCTTACATTTATTACTGGCAGCTCATATTGTTTTCAGAACTGGGAGAAAGAAAGTAGTGTTTTCTTTTTTTATAACACTTGTTTTACTACTAAAACAGTATGAGTGAACAGTCAGTTCTATGAAAAATAAAGGTAAAAAGGCTGATGTACTCATCAAATTAATCTCATCAGAATTTCTCTTTACAGAATTTTCTATTCAATCATGGCACCAGTGACAGTGGTCACTAATCCAGAAGTACACCTATGAGATAAATTTGTGGATTTGGATCAGCCACTGAGCTGGATAGCTCATTTTAATATTTATTTAATATATTTTATCCCGCCTTTCTCCTTAAAAGGACCCAAGCTGGTTTGCATCATTAAAAGACAATATTAAAGCTAACAACAGTTGAGTATACAATTACTAAAAAGGATAAAAGAATTACCATCCTAATAAACATTAGCAGCACTAAAACACATTCAAAGCAGTACAGTACAACAATTGGTTTAAAAACCCCACTTAGGCAGCTAGTTTAGATATCCAGTTGCAGAGCCAGAGATTGGGAGTCTGATTCTCCACTGTGCTTCCTAGGAAAAGAGGCAACCTGCGTAGCCTTGAGCAAGCTGCCCAATCCCAGCCCACTCCCTACTAGAAAATGTCATCAAAGCTTGGAAAAACTACTTTTTAAAAACTCCCAGAATCTCCCAGCCAGCAATGCTCATGCTCATGCTTTTCTGGTTGCTAGTGAGCATGCCTAAAACATAGCTGTGTGTTGCAAATATTTGGAAACACTCACATTAAACTTCAGTATTTAGCGTTTCCAACTTAGAACCACAAAAAGAACTTCAGTGCCTGTTCAACATTGTATAAAATAATTTTCTTTCAGCTCTAGTCAAATATCCAATGTCCTGTTGTTAATCCTCAGCATCTGGCCGTCAGAATAATATAGCCTTTGAAGTTCCATGCATAGTTCTAAGTGGGTGAGGTAGGAAATGGTAGTCCAGAAGCATCTTTGTGTGTATCTCATAAGCAGTGGCACTTCAAGACATGCATCATTTTAGTGGTGTGCTTGCTGAGGAACTGTATTCACTGCACATCTGAGATGCATAGACTGCTCTCTCCCAGATTGGGAGAATTGGGCAAAGGGAGAATTTGTTTTCTTCCCAGCTTTAATAAAAGCAGAAGCAACAGAACTTACCAAGTACAATATATATATATATACCTGTCCTGTGCAGGCATATCCACATTCAACCTAAGAGATGCAGAAAGAAGTGTTAAGATATCTTAGGGACATGCTTAGGGAACTGATCATTAAGAAACATCAAAGCCACCTTGTGTGCAGTATGAGCTCTCAGCTTATGTAATGGGAGGGAGTACTATTGGGGTGGGGGGCGGAAAGCTCTGAAACATCATGCAGTTGGTCCCATTGGAGTATTTAAGATGTGAAATAAAATGAGCCATTATGTGGTAGGTAGGTGATTCAACGCAGGTGTGATCTAAAGATATGTCATCAAGGTACTAAAAACCATATAGAGACCGTTGTTTTATGGAAATAACTTTTCCTTCAGTTTTCAAAGAGGAAAATTAACTCTTATTTTGTTTATCTGGCTGCTCAAGAGTTTCCTTTTGGAACTCTTTCCTAATTTTCTAGGAATCCAACACTCGTGGAATGCTAATAGTATTTCTGGCCAGAAAAAGTGGAAAACTGTGCCTACAGAAACACAGATCATTAATCAGTTCATAAAGCTGTTGTCAAGCACTTGATGTAAATCACAATCAGAACAAGCCCATGTGGAAGTTTCCCAATGTATTTCTGTACTAGCTTTAATTCAGCAATCTATTTAGGCAGGAACAACTAACTAGAAAGAATATTGGGGTTTTAAGCCAGGCGTTTTAGGTTCCCTCATTTTGGTTTATTATTTTAGTCATTTTGGATGCCCAATAACTTTTCCTCCATCTGTGAAAATTTTAATAACGTGCACATAAATCCTCTCAAATTCCTGGAACTCTATTATAACACATTCCCATGCATGTACACTTGGAGGTTAATCCCCATTCTTTTCAAAAGAGTTTACTCCTTAGAAAGTATATTTTGGATTGATGCCTTAATGTAACATTTCTAGAACACAATAGCCACAACTAACTTAACTGTGTTGGAAGGAGCTAATGCTCTCTTGAACTTTTTCAAGATCACATATACTGATTAATTTTATTGTAGCATAGGTTTTCATATACAAGAGCCTACTTTGACATGTCTTGAACTGAGCTCAGAAGCTCAACAAAGATCCAATAGAGATGAACCACCATTGGTACTCTGAGACCTATCGTCAAATGGGCACTATGGCTTGATTTTAATTATTAGTCCTAACCAGAGGATAACCATGGTACGAATGAGAATTTGGTAAATCAACATTTACATTAATTTGCTTATACAATTTATTATTATATAATCATAATAATTATCTGATACTTGATGTCAAGGGTGAAATCATAATGTGGAATGAGTACATTAATAAGCTGTCTGAAGATAATAGACAGATGTCAGTAGTAGTGCAGAAAAACAGAAATCTGAAAAGTGGTCAAGTTCCTGGACTGAATGATGTTTTCAAGAAGACACAAAATATGTTTTAGTCATTTTTTCCCCACGCATATCTCAGAACTGGAGTCATACCTGAAATATAGCTGAAATTAAATTTTATTACATTACCCCCAAAAGAAAACACCAGAATTTGAAGTGAATACAGAATGATAAGCTGAAAGGATTTGATTTTCTTTAAAATAATACATATAAGAATGTATAGGAAGTGCAAAGAAGGGGCAGAGCACACACAATGTGGATTTGAAGAGGATTTGGAACTTGGGAAGCTGTATTCTGGATACATATACAGTGATGCCTCGCAAGACGAATGCCTCGCGCAACGAAAAACTTGCAAGACGAAAGCGTTTTGCGATTTTTTTGGTGACTCGCAAGACAAATTTTTCTATGGCTGTGCTTCGCAAGATGAATTTTTTGCATTTTTTTTAAAACTTAAATTTCAATGCATTCCTATGGGAAACCCCGCTTCGCAAGACGAAATTTTCGCAAGATGAAACGACTCGCGGAACGAATTATTTTCGTCTTGCGAGGCATCACTGTACTTGGAAAACGATGCTATGACAGGAGCAACTAAGATTTATTGACTAAGAAATGCAGATCCAAAACTAAAAGTGTGGAATACATTAACAAATACAAGTACCTTGGAATTTAGTTAATACTTTAGCCTCTGGGAACCAGGTCTGAAGAGTTTGTGCAAGAAATTAATTTTTTATCCTGTCAGTAGTTTACTTCTGGAGAAGAAAAGGCAACAAGTTTCATGCCAGTGTTTCAGCAAGTGGATTCACTGACCCTCACCAGCTGTATTACCTGTCTCAGTTGAAAAGAAGTGAAGTATAACTCCAAATTTTGGACAACAATATCTCTGAATATCTGTGGGGGCAGACATTCAGAGTGCCCTTTGTGAATGTAAGATACATGCCACTTGCAATGAAATTATCCAAGAGTTTTTGCCACTTGGTAATTTTTATTTTTATTGGTCTAACTGCATGATCCACTGAAGAACTGGCTTGTATTTGCTTTATGTCAATTGGCTTGTACTTTTAGTGACTATTGCTGAAAATCATTTACACCAATAATATAGACAACAGCACAGCACCCTTCATATACTCAAGCTAGAAAGGATACAAATCACTTTCCAAAACCCAGTTTTTCCAAAAGTTTAAATAAAGCTATTCAATTCTGTTAAATGCTGTGAGGGCGTTTAGTAATAACACTGTCATTAATTGTTTATTTCTGATGCTACAGTGGATCACATTCATAACTCTTCTAACTACATCAGCTAGCTGTCTAGTGGACATAAAGCCCATCTAGTCAAGTGAATTGTTATCAATAATCAATTCACTTTGCCTGCAAGTAAAAATGGCCATTAGAAAATTCAGATGTTAATTCAGCAACACAGTAGGGCAGTATGATGAAATTAGATGACATCTCCTCCCAATATGCCTCCATACATGCCATCTGTCAACTCTGAGTAAGCTATTCCCCCTTAAATATGCCATTAAAGAGAGATTTAAGGTGTGGAATTTATGCACCTTCTAAGTTGGTCCATGAAGCCATCTCTCCCTGGTAACTTTCCAGTTTTCAATTCCTTTACTGCCAACTTAATTTCAACATCCATCTGAAGCAGGGCAGTTAAGAGAGAGCTTATATTCATCACGAGTTGGGCACACAGTGACAGTGCTCATTAAAAATTTTAGGTCTAACTTTTTAAATGCTGGCTGGACAGCTCAGTGGTTTAGGTATCTGACTGCAGAGCCAGAGGTTGCAAGTTTGATTCCCCAATGTGCCTCCTACAACGAGAGCCAGACGGTGTGGCCTTGGACAAGCTGCACAGTCCCAGGGTACCCCCAGAAGAAGGGAATGCTAAACCACTTCTGAGTAATCTCTACCTGGAAAACCCGGAAAAGGGTCGCCATAAGTCAGAACTGATTATTATTAACTTTTTAAATAAAACATCAGCATACATATATGCTAAAAAATTTCCAGAAACACCTTGTTGATACCTATAGAAAAGAGTCCTGTTTTGGACTTTATGGTTGCTATTACATTACATTGGTTCTCTTTTAGAGTACACTGCCCAGAAGGAAAGAAGTTTTGTTATTAAACTTGTAATATTGCCTGTTTACACAAAGTAAGGATGTTTGCAGCTTGTGTGTTCAACTGAACTCCCCTGGCAACTCAGAGAGAACTTGACTGTCACCTGTCTGTATATGATTTCATGACAAGATCTCTATCATTTTTGTTAATTCTTCCCTCACAGACCCATGTTTAGGTCTGTGTAGTTTCAGGAGGAAGTGATCTAACACAACAATGGGTTTAATATTTACGTCTCTATTCTAGTCTGGCAAAGTCTGTTGGAATGAATGGTGACTGAAGATGCGAAGTACTCTGGGACATATATTTAACCAGGTAGAGGGGAAGGTGTAGTCTTTGCAGCTGGGAAACTTCTATTTGCAGGTATTGAACACACCATAATTATAGCAATGGTGATAACTTTTATTTGGTCTTGTGGGGTTCAATCCAAATTATGACCAATACTGCATTTGTATTTCTCCTGATGATAATTCATATACTTTCTGAAGCAAGTTGGTCATTAATGTTACCGTATAACTTCTTGGGGCAAAATATAATCCAAAAGTAAGACGTCTGCCAGCAAGCTTTCCTTTAATAATGATAAAATGCTTCAGTGTTTTTCTCACTTTGAATTATGAAAGAAGAGCTCCTGAACAAAACTGCTTGCCTTATGATGTGGTGGTACCTTCTTTGTTCCATAATGCTAATGACTTTTGTCCAATTTCCTTTCAATTCAGTTTGGTTGGATAAATAGTGGCATCATATAAATGTAACAATTTAAAGTCAGAACAGAGGTGGCCCAGAGCAGGTTTCTTAATATGAAGAATATAATATTTATTAAATATATATATATATTCATTGAGAATACATATTGTACGGGGCTATGTATTCTCACTTAAGTTGTATGGCATGGAATTATGGGCAACTATAAAAAAGAAAGAAGTATTGACATTTTTAAAAATTATTTACACTGAGAAGATGATCAAAGAAGAGCTATTAGGGAAAGTGAGTAAATATCAATGAATCATAAAATGCAGGAAGCTAGGATGTTTTGATCATGTAGTGAGAGAGAGAAAGTGCAGATTCCTGCAATTGACCATTTAAAGTAAAATAAATGGGAAAAGAAACACAGGAAGAGGAAGAATGTACTGACTTAAAAACCTTGGAAACTGGGTTGGATGCAACACATCACTGCTTAGAGCTATCAGATCCAGATTTAGAATACCCACAATGGCATAAAATCTCCAGAAGTCCAAGGAATGAGAAAAGGAAGTCTCTGCGTTTCCCACCAACCTCAGCAAGTTATGCACAACAAATACAAGATTCCTTATAGCCTCTGAAGACATTAATGGTTTCGCCTTTAAAATGCAAGGTTCTAAGAAGTGAGGGTTCATCTTTCATGTTGATACACAATTGTAAACAGTTGTTGTGATCTAAAAGAGGGAGCGCATCTGCAGAATAGCACAGAAGGAAACTGGCTTTTTAAGGGCCAAGCCAATTTTTGTTGAGTTCCTTTTTCATGGGTGAATGTTTCATGTTTCACAAAGTCTTCTGCACAACAGCAGCACTACTTTGGGGGGCCCCTTTGCCCTGCAACATTAGGATGGCTCCCTCCTATCTTGGCAAGTTACCTTAATGGAAGCAAACAGGGCAACACAGAGAACCTACTTCTCTTTGGTAAAAAAAAAAAAAGGTGGGGGAGAACAATCAGGATCTGTATGAGACCAGAGTAAAGCAAATGTTTTGCTCTTGGAAAGACCAACACAATGGTGCTCTTCTTCACAGAGATGGGGAAGAATGAGCAGTTTGGGAAAGAAAAAGGGAGTGGAAGTGCTCCCCCATATGAAATCAGCTGTAGACTGATTAGTTAATCATCCATTGTTTTAGACAGCTGCCCCCCTTAAAAATATTTGCCAAAGTTTCATATGATTTATTGGATGAAATCTTCAGTACAAATGTGAGGGAGGAGAAAGAGAGCAAAGACCCACTTATTTATCCTGCAACTGCAGTCTTGTTGAAGGCAGGATATGTTGCAACACCAGCAGTTTAGGAGCTGGAGTTGACACACTTTTTTTTTTAATAGCACAGCACAGATTACTCTAAGGCAGCTTGATCTTCGGTCAAAAGTTCATTCCACAGAAACAATCAGTCGACAAACCAGTATTATAAAAATGGAAAGAATGTCCCTGAGCAAACATCAAGAGGTATCAGCAAAGCAGGTATCTCACAAATATCAACATCTATAGTTCACAATGATAAATTATTCAGCAAAGAGAAAAAGTGTTTGATTTAAAGCAAAAGTAATGGTTGAATCTATAGTCTCTAAAAGTAAGGAAAATCAGACTAACTCCAAACATGGACACACTGATGCACCTTTCTTGTATCTTAAACTTCACCACAAGTAGGCATAAGAGAACTCCACTTCTTTAAGGAGGAAAAAAAAAACCTTGCTTCCTCTGGGCTTAGCCCACTAAGCACAAAGAGAGCCAGAACAGTGTAACACCCACTCACAAAAAGCTGCCATTTAAGCCTCTCACTTATAGTAACTACAAGGTGTTATTCTCAAGTCTGCTCTCCATGAGTATTTGGTTTTGGCCCAGGAAACATATTCCAGGATGAGACATTTACTTCCAGAAGATTTGTTGTTATGTGCCATCAAGTTACATCTAGCTGACAGCAATCCTAATAGGATTTGCAAAGTAAGTGAGATATTTAAGGGATGGTTTTACCATTGGCACTGCCCAGTGAGTTTCCATGACCAAGCAGGGATTTGAACTCTGAGTTATAGTCTGTTAGTCTATCTACTACACCTCATTGACTTTCCCATCACACCAAAAGCTGGTTCTACCCAAAAGTGGTTGGAGAGGAGTGTAGAAAAACTATTTTCACTATATAATTGACACTCTGAATTGTCTGTCTGAGTAAAAGGCATAAGCAGACACTTCAAATTTTTCAGAGATAGAAGGGCTGGGAGGTGGAACTGCAAAATCAGGTAATGCCGCTGGCAGCCAACAGTAATTCCATGGGCTACAGGTTGGTAGAGGAACCAAGAACAGTCTTTATTGCAACTGAGCAACCAACAGGAACACTGTCCTTAGCTCCCTTCAGGAGCTTCTGGGGGCGTGGGGGGTTGCGTTCCCTGTACTAACTCCCCAGGAAATGTCATTTCAAGAGAGCCCCCTGTTAAGGCCACAGGGAAGCCTGAGAGTCCTGGTCTCCCAAAGCAAGAGAAAAGGAAAAGTCCTGGCCCTGGTTGAATGGCTGCTGGTAAAACTGGGTGGGGGATATTGGTGTCCGGTCCTCTGCTCCTCATGCAGCCTCTTTTGTCTCTTGCACTGGCACTTTTGTTGCCAGCACTGAAGCTGTGTTGGAGTGGGTGCCATTGCTCCCACTGGACGAGGCAGATACCAAGGTCATGTCAGAGGTACAGTAGGCTCCTGGAGACTTGTCCTTGGGGTTTCCTGTCTACAGCCCCTTCCTTTACTCAACAGGCATGGCTCAGGAACTTCAGCCTAGGGCTCCTCTTCTCAGGCAGCCTCCACTTCAGTTGAGATGCAGAATTGGGGATCCCAGACCTGGGCAGCCCCTCCACACGTCTCGTCCTCCTTGGAAGTCTCCATCTCTCACTCCGTTTTCCTGAAGGATGCCCCTGAGTCCTCTTAGTCTTCCTCTTTTATCCTAGCCTCCACTTTGCCCTCTTCCCCTCGCAGGTGGCCCTCACCAGCCAGCTTACTTGCAGGTACCTCTCATCCCTCCTCCTTCCCTACTAGGGGCCCAGGAGCTATGGCCTCACCTGGCCTACCCAAGGCACTGGTAGCAACTCCCTCAACAAGGGAATATGGCAGGAGAAGGAGGCAGCAATGCCCTCTATTCTGAACTGCCTTCCACTTCTATAACGTTTGGATACATACTAGTGCAAGCATTTGTGAGAAGCAAAACAGAAATTGAACTGGACAGTAATATTATCTCAAAATGTACACTGCACCCTATCAGAAAGGAGTGAAAGCACTTGACTCAGGCACGCATGTACTTAATGGGACAATCCTCATGCCTACTCAGCGTTAAAGCCTGTGATTTCATTGCAGTTATTCCCTGGCAAGAGTGTATAACCTTGCATCATAAATGCCTTTTGAGATGGGTTTTTAAGCCTGCCAAAAGTAAGTGGAGTTACCAATAAAAAGGTCAGACAGAAGAACACAGGTTCCCCAAAGGCAAACACCCAATATGACTGAAGAAGAATCCACTGTCTATAGAGAAACTTTCTACTAGCACACATCATTGAACAATCAAAATAAGAAAATACAAAAGCTCCTGAAAGCAAGTACCAATTCAGGCTTAAGCCTGTCAAACCTATTCAGAGGAAACAGTCAAAAAAGCACATCTTCTGACATATAGGAAATCAGCAACAGGGAAGAAGAAAAAACAGCATGCCAGGTTTTATCGGATTATCCATCAGAGAGTGAATAGAAACTGGTATTTTATGTCTCTGCCTTGTGTCTGTCTTGTGGAGAAATGTTCATTTTTCAGTCCACTGATGTATTAATATTTTGAGACAAAGTTTTAAGGCAGGAGGGAGATCAAAATGGAAAGAAAGTACATGTCAATCGCAGTACTTCATGAAACCTGTCCATGAAGCTGACATACATTTTCTAACTTTGTAATCTTACTTTCTTTGGGAACTATTGGAAAGCTGCAGAAACCTGAGAACTTAAGGTTTCTAAGATAAGGCAAAAAGCTAATGTTCTCTGCTTATTATTTTGGTATTTTTTTGATGGTGTTAAGAGAATCATTGCAAGTAGGCAAGGATATTTAATTTGGCCACCTAGATACACCTTGGTGTGAGGTGCCAAACTTGGTGTGAGGTGCCAAACTTCCCACCAGTTCTCATCATGCCAAATGCATCTTGTCTCTCTAAACTCACAAAATGTCAGTAATCTTGAATTACAAAAGCTAATATGTGCACTTCTGCACCTAAAACACTTTAAATATTTGTAACACAGCAACAGTCACTACATAGATTCCTATTACGAACTGCATTTCCACACCAGCTTCTCAGTCCAGAAGCCTGCCACATATAAACTTAAGCCACGGTTGTGTATGAGTAAGACTCCCACACACAGAGGGACTGGAATCTTTAGAATACAGACATTTCTGTAGTCAGAGGCATGTATTTATGGATGTGCACAGTGAAAGCGTCTGATGGCATTTTAATTTGGTTTCTTTCAGGATCTTCCCTCTTTTTTGGGGGGGGGGGTTTGTTAGCTTCTTTTGTTTACCACAAAACTGTGGTACTTTTCAGTCACTGAATTTCAGATTTTGCCTTAAGCAGTGCTGTGCACCTAATATGCTTTTTATTCCCCACTGTGCCTCCCTGACAGGGACTGGATTTGATGCTCCATAGGGTCCTTTCCAGCTCTGTAGTTCTAAGATGATGATGGTGGTGGTGATTAAAAAATACCAGGCACAGCAATCAAAATTATGAAAACATTGACTGGTTTTATATAAGATACAAATTTTAACAAAAAAACTAAGTATCTGTTAAATATCGGTGCAGTATGTATGCTGTTCCTAATATCGCCATTTCTGTAGCTCTTATGGTGTTATTTCTGATATCTGCAACTGCTTATAATACGGTGTGAAAATTCTTGATATTGTTCCCAAAGCCCCGACGATGATAATGACCATTGAGGTACAGTTCGTAAGTCGAGTACAGCCTCGACTTACGAACGCCCCTACATACGAGCAATTCGACTTACGAACAGCTCCGTTCACAAAATTTTGCTTCAACTTGCGAATGGAGCTTCGACTTACGAACAAAAATAAACGCGGAAAAAGCGGGAAATGGACTTTGGACTGTCTGGTACTGTAATTTTAAAATGTAAAAATTGGTTTAAAAGGTGCTTGGTTTGGTTTAAAGCTGCTTGGTTTTAAAGGTGTTCTGTTTAAAAGGTGTTCATTCCCTCCCTCCCTCCTTTCCTGCCCTTTTTTTAACCTTAGGTCATTTTAGGTTAAAAAAAATATAATTCTCCCCCTAGTGGTAGAGGACAGATTAACCGCTTTTGCATTAGTTCCTATGGGAACGAATGCTTCGAATTACAAACAGCGCCTCTACATAAGAACAAAAAACAGCCGGAACAGATTGATCGGTTTTCAATGCATTCCTATGGGAAATGCTGATTCGACTTACGAACGTTTCGACTTAAGAACATCATTCCGGAACGGATTAAGTTTGTAAGTCGAGGCACCACTGTATAAGCGAGATATTTCAATTGCTAGGTCTTTGTACTTTGCTAGTTTTTCCAGTTCTTTATCTTCAACTCTGGCATCTCCTGGAATTGCAATGTAAATTATCCAGACTTTTCTTCATTCTATTACTACTATGTCTGGTGTGTTATGTTCAAAGTGCCCATCAGTTTGGATCTTGAAATCCCACAATATCTTGATTTCATCCTTTTCTGACATAATCTCTACCTGATGTTCCCATGGGTTTTTGAAGGCTCGCAACTCAAAATAAAAGAAAAAAGAACCCATGGGAACATCAGGTAGAGAAGGTGTCAGAAAATGACAAAGTCAAGATCTTGTGGGATTTCTGGATCCAAACTGATGGGCACTTTGAACATAACACACCAGACATAGTAGTAATAGAATGAAGAAATGTTGGATAATTTACATTGCAATTCCAGGAGATGCCAGAGTACCACCACCACCACCACCACCACCACTACTCCTCCTCCTCCTCAGTGCTTTCTTGTTAAGATGCATAGAGGACAGTGTTGTGGATAACAAGAATTCAAGTACTGTAAATAAAGTGACTACGTTGTATTCTACCTTTAAATCACAGATGGAAACCTTTTCCTTATGAAGGACGACTGTACCATGCAGGGAAAAATTAACCAGGGGTGGAGTCACAATCAGTAGGCACAATCAGAACTTGAGGCCTTTTATCACTATAGCAGGGGAAGTTGAAACCTTTCCTCCTATGCTATGCTCCTGTCAAAAATAGCTTCTTTCTGCAATTTGCATTTATTTGGCATTTGCATTTGGAGGAAATTCTTCATTCACACTAGTAAAAAAATTATTCCCAACATAAATCATGGCTTCAAAGGAAGCATTTTCCATCAAGAATATGATAAGCAAAGAACAGGTTAGATTCGTTCACCAGCCTGCTGAAATTACAAATATTGGTTCTCCCCCAGCACCATTGGCTGCTCGTTACAATAGACATATTCATTTAATTATACATGTCTGTTTAATAATATATGTAGTCTGCCCCTATTTCAGCAATGCCAGTTCTAGTCCTTCTTCTCAGGAAGTCTTATCTAATTGATGTCAGAAAAACCTACTTACAAAGAATCAATTACATTTAAGTCTGGGCTTTAAGTGTGCTATCATAAAGGCATATGCCACTCAATTTGCTTCTAAACATAGTGCAGAGAATTTCCAAACAGTTATTCTTCCTAATCCTGTACATTCTCTACTACCATCCACACATTCAGTGCAGCTGCCTCAGCTGTGGAAGTGTTCTCTCCTCCTCCTACATCCCCATTCACTAACCCTAGCCTAGCTTTTCCATTGTGAAAAAGTTATTCCCCTATGAACAAAAAAATGGCATTTAACTTCCTGCTCCACCATACCTCGCTCATTGAGGAATATTAGGTCACAGGGCAATTCTGGTTTTATCTGATTATTTCATCTTATACCTTCTTTTTTGCTGATAAAAGAGTTCGAAGAAGCTAGCTTTTGGAAGCTGCCATATCTAGGAACCAAACATTCTGCAAACAAAAAGATTACTGTCACAATTCTCTAACCACCGGAAAGTTAAATGCACACGTGTTCCAACTGATGTTTATAATGATGTATCACTGTCCAGCATTTCAGCTACAGTTTACCCTGCACAGAACAAGACAGATTATTGCCTCTGATCTATAGGAGAATTGAGGACACTTAAAGCTCACGACTAATATTCAACCAGATGGGTCATCTGTCTGCCTCCCCTTTGGTAATAATCCTTTCTGTCTATTTCCCCTATTCTCTTTCTCACACCACTCTTTTAAGCTTTTCAGGACTTATGAAAGCCTGAGGAAGGAAAATACCTGTACAAAAGGAACAGTCCTGTGTTTGCCTTTTGGCATTTGCTTAGGGCGGTGCCTAGCAAAAGCAAACAGGTAAAGGTAAAGGTAAAGGTTCCCCTTGACAATTTGTCCAGTCGTGTTCGACTCTAGGGGGCGGTGCTCATCCCCGTTTCCAAGCCGTAGAGCCAGCGTTTGTCCGAAGACAATCTTCCGTGGTCACATGGCCAGTGCAACTTAGACACGGAACGCTGTTACCTTCCCACCGAGGTGGTCCCTATTTATCTACTCGCATTTGCATGCTTTCGAACCGCTAGGTTGGCGGGAGCTGGGACAAGCGACGGGCGCTCACTCCATCACGTGGATTCGATCTTACAGCTGAAGATCTATAGACCTTACAGCACAGAGGCTTCTGCGGTTTAACCCGCAGCGCCACCACGTCCCTAAAAGCAAACAGGCAAGGTGACAAATATAAAAACGGTGTTTTCTAAAGCAAAATAAGTTATACAGCTTCTTTGAACAATGTATTGCTCCTGTAGGATAACAATTGACACAAGTTTGTCCCCCATTCAGCATACACAACGGAAGTACAACAAAACAAGAGTTTTAAAAGAGAACTAATGTTAGTAGAAGAAAAATAACAAATGTTCATTTTCTCTACTGAGGAATACTTCATCCCCCTCTATGGAAGAACAGTTAAGAGGTGAGACAACCTCAAATAGACTGGATGTACTGAGGCAGTTTGCATATCTGAACAGTGCTGTTTAAAGCACTTACATGCTTAAGGGTGTGATCCTAAAAGTGAAGAGGTTATAAAAGTGAGGAGGATACAAAGAATACTCAAACTCTGGAAGGTCCTTTTCATGCACAGCCTTGTGGAGACTACTGCTGGCAGGATGAAAGTTACAATAAAATTCATGTCAAATTCACTTTATGGGGCTTCTCCATAACTTCCTCCTAAATTGACCACACTGTAACATACAACTAGATTTCATTCTGTCTAGGTACCATACACTAGAGTGCTGAGAGGCCCTGGAGCCAGGACATTGCCCTACCTATTGGGACACCCCCAACAGAACCCTTTTTGCTGCTCCCCAAGATCTGGATTCTGTCCTGGCCATCAAGGCGACAGCAGGAACCTCCAGAGTAGCTGGGAGGGATCAGAAGAAGTGCTCCAGCGCTGGATCTTTCCTTCCAAGAAAAGAGCATTTTGGAGTAGAAGATACCCTTCCTGTGGTCCTTGAAACATATTCCTAGTGCAATATAATTGCTGTTTTAATATGGCTGCATTCTTGATTGAAAACATGAAGAAATGTTGCTAACACTTTCTGCTACAACTCCCATTAGACATTAAAACATGTGAAATTTAAGATGTATGGTATGATATAATTTAATCAGGAAGCAGTGTAAGTTGTGCAGTTCAGACGAGTTATGGCTAATGGCTAGTCCAAAGATTTACATTCCCTGTGCAATGTGGGATGAAAAGTTACGTTAACCAACACACTATGTACGATCTTTATTTAGGAAAGAACGACCACCTTTAAACAGAGCAGACAAGCAAAAAGAAAAACATACTTGCCTTCAAATACTATTTACAAAACTTCTCTTTTTTTCCACCCTGTGTTGCTTATTTAGCAATAGTACACTCACTAACACATGTTTGTCAAGGGGAAGTCATGCTATTATGGAATGGAATTTTTCCCCAGTCTCTGAATGGGATATTCTTTTAGGTTTTTGGCTGTAATTAGGCACATCTCTTGAATGTTTCGTTTCTTTAGACTTTTTTGAAAACACCAACTATTACCACTCAAAGGTCAGGAAAAAATAACAATATACAAAATATTTACTCTCTCTCTCACCATCATCATCATCATCCCTCCTCCTAATGGAATTTTTAGATTTAAAATAAATCAGCACCAATGAAATCTCAACAGTTAACTGTATGAATACAAAATCTGCCGTGAAAGCCAACATAATCTGGTAGGAAAAATAAAACTAAACTGTGACAAGTGAAACAAATTGCATTCACTGAAAGCAAAAGACAAAAGCCATATGCTTATTACAATTCTCATGTGAGTAATTGTGTGAACATCGCTGAGATACCCACCACATTGTCACCAATACGCCTGAAATGTGACTCGGAAATCACAACCAAAGCACAGAGTGGCAACTGTGACTACTATTTTACAGGCTGATTCTCTCCTCCCTTTCCTGGATTACTCAAAGCAAAGATTGCCTAGTTCAGATGACAGTCCAATATGATTTGAGCAGACTAGGAAAGGAGGGAAGGAATTAACAAGCTACACTCAGTGGTGTATTGGAACCCAAGCTTTCAGGCTAGAGGCAACACCATATTTTGTTTGGCAAAGATTACGATGTCATCTGCCATAGCACCCCCACCCCCCGCAGCCATCCCTGTTTCTTCTGTACTTAGCAGCAATTCTCATAGTTCCTCTAGAGAGAAAGACGCAGTGGATTTTCCAAGCAAAAACATTTTGTTGTGAGCTGTCTCTGATGCAACAAAAAATATTTTGGACTGGCTGCTCTTGACCTGGCAATTAAGACCCATTATTTTTACAATGAACTTGTTCCTGCTAGAAATGAAAAGCACCAGAATTGGTTTATTGCAAGGATGGGAACATTACAGAAAGAAATGTCCATCAATTTAACTCATTACAGGGTGTCTTACAGAGTAATAAAGGTCAGTATAAATTTTTCATCAAAACAAAGAGAGATATTTGCCAGTTTTATAGCTTATAAAAGTCTCTTGCTATTACAGATTTGCATGTTAGAAGCAAGACAGAAGGAAGAGAGTGCAGAAATACAAATGTTTTATGCAAATACACATACATTTTGCAGATGTAACTACAAAAGCAGCCTTAAATAGCATTTGCCTTTTTTGCACCCACATCACACTCTTGGCTCACATTCAGCTTGTGAGCTACAAAAATGCAAGATCCTTCTTGCTCATAGTATTACTATGCCAAGTATCCACCTTCTGTTGTTTTCAGCCCAGTGCTCAAGCCTATCAAGATCCTTTTGAATGTTGTTCCTGTCTTCCAGGGTATTAGCTATTCCATACAATGTTGTGTCATCCACAAATTTAATAAGCATTCCCTGCACACCCTGATTCTAGTCATTAATAAAAATATTGAAGAACACCAGGCCCAGGACTGAGCCTTGTGGAACCCCATTTTGTTACCTCCTCCCAGTTTAAAAAGGAGCCATTGATAAGTACTCTTGGAATACAATTCTGTAACCAACTGTGTATCTACCTGACAGTAGTTCTATCCAGCCCACACCTAGTTAGCAAGCTAATCACAGTATCATGGGGCACTTTGTCAAAATCTTAAATTGAGTCTTCGCAACTGCTTTAATCCTCCAATTGCCTGTCTTCAAGGCAAAAAACAAGCTTAAGAAGAAGTAATATACATTATTACAATTATTTTGCTGAGAATTTTTTCCCTTAATCCTGTAGCCACATCCTGTTTTCCTTTTCAATGGGTGGACCTCAGCTATGGAAACATTTACAAATTTTGCTCTTAGATGTACCAAATTTGAGTTCATGTTTCATGATTAAAAGAATCATCCATCTGTTCTAAAAACTTGTTAAAATTACTTCTTTCAAACATACCTTTTAAATGAAATTATATTGGTACATTACCAATGTCTGCTTTTAATCAGAAATGTTGTTATGATAGCAAACAGGCACCTTCACAGAAACTGTAAGCTTGTTCTCCAAATCAAAACAGATTTGGAACAGTTAATTGTGAAAGTTATTAAACCAAAATTCAACTCAGTAAGGTTAGCAAAGACTTTCTTAAAGCTTTCTTTCTTAGGTAAATAATATGAGTAAAACAAAATTAAGTTGTTACAGCTGGACAGTGGGCCGTATTAATTTCAATGCCATCATTAACACAATTCCACCAAGAAATCATACTAACATTTCTCGGTTACCAATATGGTGAAATATTGAGTTAAAAGAGGGAGGCACACTGTCACTTCAAGTGTTTTACAGTTTTAGCATATATTACGTTAAGAAAGAAATAGTGCATCATGTTATAAAATGTGGAAGACAAACTGCAAGTAGAAAGAAACTGATGGTTGTTGTGGGTTTTCCGGGCTGTTAGGCCGTGTTCTTAAGGTTTTTCTTCCTAACGTTTCACCAGTCTCTGTGGCCGGCATCTTCAGAGGACAGGAGTCAGAACTGTCTGTGCTCCAGAGCAAGAAAAAACTTAAGAACACGGCCAAACAGCCCGAAAAACCCACAACAACCATCAGATCCTGGCTGTGAAAGCCTTCGAGAATACATAGAAAGAAACTGTTTGAACTTTACTATATTTTTATGACAATTATAAATGAGAAATGAATGAACTTGTAGACATACAGAGTTTTCTGCAAAGTCCTCATATTTTTACATGGTATTTGCATGACTGAATCACATGATATTTACAGTCATCACATCTCCTCATTCTTAAACTATGCTACCAGATAACTATTGTAGCACCTTTTAATTGGAAATTGTATCTAAAGGGTAAATTCTTACGGCTGTGTAACACAGAAATGTAAGGGGAACATAACAATTGTTCAGTAAACACATGAGAAGTACAGCATTTCAGGTTCTTATCTCCCAGTAGTATTCATACCAGGTAACTAAGGATGTGATACCCATTGTGGTGTAGCAGAGTAACAGATTAGGACTCAGGAGACCTGGGTTGGAATTCCCACTCAGCCATGGAAACTCACTGGGGGAAAGGAATTGGTAAAACCACACCTTGAATATCCCACTTACCTTGAAAGCCCTGTTAGGGTCGGTATAAACCTGTTCCAATTTGAGGGCACATAAAAACAACAACTAAAGATGCACCCAGAAACAATGAAGCTTGATAAGATTAGGCCAAACAAACCCCATTAGAGGACACAATTCATTCTCCTCAGAACTAGGAAAGGGTCCTTTGTGGCTTCATTGCCCAGAAAATTGATGGGATGACTAAGAAGATCGCTACTTCAATTTTGGAAATCACCAAAGATTCTGGTATAAGAGCTAAAACAGTGAATGCTAACGAAGAACAAATCAAAACACTACTTCAAATCCCACTACCATAATTTTCCTGACTTACTACTCGTATAAGTCCCGAGCTCCTCCAACCTCTTCTTGTCATCTCTGTAAAGGCAGCTCCAAAGCACAACAGACACATTTCATGCTCTATGTAGACTTTGCTCTGTTTCTTGTTACTTCTGTGCTAGTTTCACATTGCAGCTAGGGAATTTAAAGCCATGTAATCTCCCCCAAGCCCCCTCCCCAGCTGCTGCTGTTGGTACAATCAGCTCCCCTTGTTCTCCTGGCCTTCCTGTGTGTTCTCTACTGGTTATGGCCCCAACAAAGCAGATGAATCAAAACTATTTTTGAAAACTAGTAATATTGTGAGTAAACGTTAATCAATTACTGACAACTGAAGTCAAGCCTCCATGTTAATTGTATTTGGCACTCACTGGGTTAAAAATTAATAGATTAGCCTAATTAGTAATGCAATTATTCTGTCCCAAGTCCTGGGTGGGCCAAGAGTGGAATAACAGTTTTGTTTTAAATTAAAGGATCAAGCGTACATGTGTAATTTATATACGTTTATAATGTATTTTGTATTCCTAGTTCATCCATTTTATTATTTTATTGCCTGGAACAGATGAAGTCAGATGACACTAAAACAAAACAGGGAACCAGAGTAGACCTTTTATTATTCATAGAACAAGATCACTGGATTAATAACTTTGGATAATATTCTCCATGGAATGCTGCAATCATTTTAAAAAATAATCTGAAGAGAAACATCCTTGACTTGACTAAGGGTTACATTAAGTGCTTTAAACTATTAGTGTCAATTCCACCATATTAGAATATAATACAATGGCAGAGTTATTGAACTGGCTGCAGTACTGGCTACAGGTTCTGAAGATACCTAAAACTTTGCAACACAGGTTTTCTGAAACAACAATCACATACAATCACTTTTAATAAAGAATCATATGCTTTCCAATGCTTTACCAGTCAACTGCTTTTTTTATACAATGGGAACAGATGGTACTTTCAGGCTAACTACCTTGGAATGCTTTTAATTAGACTAATGTTCATGTTCGCCTACTGGTATAACATGCATGGAACCCTAATAAGAACTAAACAACAACAGAATTTGGTGACTTCATTACTTTGCCCAACCAAGAATGTTTGTTACAATTATTTCATGATAAAGCAATTGCAAAAACTTTATATTCCTCAACATATCAATGAAAATTCACTGGGTTTTAGTCTCTAATTATTGCCACTTAATCTAATTTTTGTCACAAACTGCTTACTCTTCAGACCTATTAGACTGGCAAGAAAGGAGGCAATGGACAGGACATGTAACCTGGTATGGTGTAGAAGTCAGAGTGCTGGATTAGAATTTGAGAAATCCAAAGCTTCATTATAATTCTTCTCACAAAGTAATGTAACATGCCTGCACGAGATGTTATATGAATGGCTTATTACCCTGATCCTTTTGGACAATATCAGAAAGATTTAGGGCCAGCAACTTTATGAAACATGAATAGGTAACAACACATTTGCAGCTAAGAAATACAACTGAGTCATCCAATACATCTTTCAGTGGCTTGTTTGTTTGTAAAACACTGTAACTTTTATGCAAAGTCTCTCATTTCTACATCTTTGAACTTTAAGAAAACAAACCAACCTTAATTATTTTCCTCTATGGTTTTCCTCCTTTTTTCCTACAGCCTCTTTAATCAACAGCACAGAGCCATGTTAGCATGCTGAATCCATTGTGGTACCTTTGTTGGGCCACATGACGAGGTATGCTCCTGAAAGATCAAAAGATATTTGCATAGAGATAAGCAAATGGAATCAGAAATCACTTTCTCATATCTGTGATGGTCAGGCAAGTTTTCAAGTTAGCACAACTCGAGGTCGAATTCATATAATAACAAACGTATTTATTTGATGTGGATGTATCTGCCTCCCTAAAAAAGAAAAACATAGAAGCATGTGAGGCAAGACTGCTAATGACCAGCTGACTCCTCAAAAGAAGCACTGCTATTACTTATCCTGAAAGCAATCAATCCTAAAGCACTTCTAGGTTTCTCACCTTGTGTGATATGGGGGGGTGGGCAATTCAGACACTTCTAATCAGTAATCGTCTGCTGAAACATTTATCCCCTTGCAGATGCTTCACTGATCTAAAGTCATTACAACAAAAAGCCAATGGCTGAATCCTTGCCAGCAAGTGGTTTGTATAAAAGGCTATGCATCCTCAGAATAGCACAAAGTAAGCCAGTCAGCAGCTGACTACAAGCTAGCTCTCACATTCTGAGGTGTAAGTCATAGAAAGAACAAGTTACCCCAAAAGGGCTTTCTTTCTTTTTCTTTTTTCTTTTTTTTGCCATCAGTTCTTCTCATTCTCTAAAGATGTCAGAGCAGGTTAGAGCTCATGAAAACAGATCAGCAAGGAAACCTCCAGAAACAGCTCACATAAACAGTCTGATCACATGAGCAAAGAAATGTTTGATAAGAAAGTGATTGTGGTGGAACAGCAATTTTTATGACTATTTCATAAAATATTTGCTTTTAAAGTTACCATGCCTACGTGAGAGCTAAGTTAGACCATAAAGACACCAGTAGTAGCTCTGTCTTTAACTCTAAAATCCCCCCAGGAAATCCAGAAAATCTGGATCAAGAGTAGAATGGAGGTGGGGAAGGGTTTATCCCTCTGCCACTGCCACCCCCATGGTCCCAATCTGAACCACCCCTGCAATTTCTACTGCCACAAACTGAGACATTACCATAATTATCCTGAGGTGATACTCATGCCCAATGCCATCCAACATTTTCATAAATAACTTGGATGAGGGACTAGAGGAGGAGCTCATTACATTCGCAGATGGCACTAAACTGGGAAGGGTAGCTAAAGTTTCAGAATATAAAATCAGGATTCAGGAGGACCTTAATAGACTGGAGAACTCAGCCATAACAAATGAAATAGAAACTAATCTTTAAAGAATTAAAGGATATATGCGAAAAAGATATAGAATTTAATCCTGAGATAGCTTTGTTATCAATATTTGAAAATGTGGATTATGATATGATGACTAGAGAGTTGGTTACAGTTTATTAGCAGCTAGATTAATAATAGCTAGGAATTGGAAATCAAAGTCCGAATTTCAAATGGAAGAATGGTATAATGAAATATGGAACATTGCTATAAATGATAAGTTAACTTGTAACTTAAAGGTTAAGAGAGGAGAGATAAAAAATAATAACTTTTATGATATATGGGGCAGATTTCTTGAATACGTGCTAACAAGAGGAAAAGGGAAAGTTCCGAATCAGGAATCAATGCAGTTCTGGAGAAGAGGACAATAAAGGAAGAAGAAGAATAAAGACAATGGAAGAAGAAGATTATTACAAGAGGTCCCGACCAGAGTGGTAATTAATACAGTTAATTTGTATTTTGATTTATGTATTTTATGTTGTAGCTAAAATAAAATAAAAATAAAAAACAACAACAAATGAAATGAGTTTCAATAGGGGAAAAACGTTTTACACTAGGCAGAAAAAAATAGAAGCACGAATATAGGATTTTTAATTATTCATTTATTTCTAACATTTGCAGCCCGCCCATCTTAGTGAGACCACTACTCTGGGCAGTCATTACAATATCATATAAACCCTAACCCCTCACTCCAAAACATAATAAATAAAAATAATCTCCAAACCCATAAAACAAACCAAAGAAAGAATGATGGCAACAGCCCTCAGGTGGCACAGGGTCGAAGGGTACACTAACTGAGGAGAAGGATATCCTTAAAGACGTCCTTAAAAAGTGGGGTTTCCAGCTGTCTTTTAAAACTGTGGAGGGAAGAGGCCTGCTGGATTTCTAATGGGAGGCCATTCCATAGTGCAGGGGCCACTACTGAGAAGGCCCAAGTTCTAGCTGAGGCTATTTTTGCCCCACATAGAGAGCATTACAGTAGTCAATCGTTGAGAGAACCAATACATGAACCAAGGTTGTCAGGGACGCGCACACCCATCCGGAAAGAGATGCAACTGCACAATATGTCAGAGCTGGGGGGAAAAGACCTAACCATGGCTGAAAAGTAACATTCCATAGTACCAGCTGGTCTTAAGTGTACAAGTGGTCCCTAGGGTAGAGGGCAACACCATCCAGCCTAGGGATGGTTTCGCTCAACTGATCAGGAGAGCCCTCCAAAAGGAGAACGTTTGTCTTGTCCGGATTCAGTCTCAGCTTGCTAACCTTCGTCCATTCCAGGGCCACGGCCAGACAGTGCTCCAGGACAAATATGTCATCCACTGCAGAAGAGGTGAAGGACAGACAGTGCTGTGTGTCATCAGCATACTGATGACAATGCACTCCAGAACTCCAGATGAGAGGGAGTTGATTTGACAATGAGAGAAAGATCTAGAGGTCATAGAAGAACACAAACTAAATATGAGTCAACAGTGTGATACAGCAACAAAAAAAGATAATGTGACACTTGGTTGCATGAACAGTGTCTAAATCAGGAAGTACCAGTACCACTCTATAATGCATTGTTCAGGCCGTACATGACATACTGTGTCCAGTTCTGGGCACCACCATTTAAGGTTATCAAGAAGCTTGAATATATCCAGAAAAGGACAACCTGGATGAAAAAAGTATTTAGAGAGCTAGCCCTGTGGAGGGTGAGTGAGGGAGTTGGGCATGTTTAGCACTGTAAAGAGCAAAACTGAAAGGTGATATGACAACCATCTTCAAATGATTTGAAGGGCAGTCATGTGGGAGATGAAGTGAGCTTGTTTTCTACAGCTCTGGAGGGTGGAACCCAAAGTAATGGATCTAAATTGTGGAAAGGAGAACTCAGCTCAACATTAGGAAGAACTTCCTTACAGTGAGAGCTATTCAGCAGTGGAATGGGTTGCCTCAGATAAGTTTCCCTCTAAGCCATGTATGTATGCACATGCAGCTCTCTTCCTCCTCCACACAGTGATCTCATTAGGTTCCATTCATGACTGAATCCTCCGTGTGTGGGGGCAGAGTCACACACACACGTAGGGGCAAAGTTGTGAGAGAGACAGAGCCCCCCCCCAAGCAGGAGCTGAAAATTATAGGGCACATTGCCTCAGAGGGTAGTACATTCCCTAACACATTTAAACAAATGTTGCATGATCACTGTGGTGACCGCCCACGTCACTCATGCCATTCATATTCAAGAGCTGATTTGCATGAACCTATGAGAGGGCTGGAGAGGTGGAGTCAGCAGCTACATGAGGCTTGGTGGGAGAAGGAGGAGTCAGATAGGGCTGGTTAGTCAGAAAGATAGGGCTGGTTAGTCAGATAGATAGGGTTAGTCAGAGAGATAAAGCTGGTTAGGAAAATAGGTAGAGAGGGTAGTAATGATATTGCAAGCAAAAAGAACTATGTACTGAGAGAACTGTTGATGAACTGTTTATGTATACTGAATATCTGAAAAACTTCTGTTATTACTCATTCTGCTTCACTTCAATAAATAAGTTCTTTTCTGTTCACGAGACAAGTATTTTGACATACGTCATTTATATTGTGGATTGAAGTAATCCACTGGTGGCAGTGAGAAGGAAATGCGATGTGCACCTTTGTGAGGGAATAACAAGCAGGGGCCACGTGGGTAAACATCACAATTGGTGTCCAGCGGTGGGATACGAAATAATCCTGTGTGAGAAAGTGAATGTTTTGAGAGTGAGGTATTCCCAAGTAGAAGGAAGTTTTGGATCTAAGGTGAAGAAGTGGGTGACCTGCTAGAGTCTCAGGGAAGACTTAGTGGCGGGGTTTCTAAACCTAGATCTGAGGGAAGTCCTTGAAGGGGAAAAGTACCTACTCAAAATAAAATATTTACCTCAGGAGTTATAGGACAAAAGAGGCTAACTCAGAAGATCTGGTCTGACAGAAAGGACAGGCGCGGATGGAGTAGAAGCCTTAGGTCTGAATAAATCTGAGGAAATTTTTTGAAAAGCCTAAGATCAGTATAGAGCTGAAGGAGTTTTGAAAGGCCTGAAGTGAAGAAGTAGTTAAGTACAGAATTTGTTTTGTGTCTGGAGGCAAGAAGGTTGTCTCAGACCAAGAAACATAGTGGCCTGTGTGGTGCCAGAGAAAGTGTAGCCATCATTAGCTGCTGAGTGAGAGCTACTTAGTACCCCAGAAAAATACTGAGAAAAGAAAACAGAAGTAAAAGTGTTTTTAAAATAGGCCTGACTAACTCAGCAATAGAAATCAGTCACTTTTATTAAGAAAGTACATACTTATGCCACCCGAAAAAACCCGAAAAAGCCAGTAATGGAGGAAATTGATCCTCAAGAGGTTGAGGGGAATGGAAATGGAAATGGAGACCCTCAAATACCTGAGGAACCTGAGGAACCCTCAAGGGAAATTATTCAAAGCTCCCTAGATCTTGAGAAATGGAAACTAGAACAGGAGTACAGACTCAGAGAAAATGTCATGGAATTAGAAATTAAAGAAAAAACCATGGAACTAGAAATTTAAAAAAAAGAAAGTCAGACAAATGGAATTTGAGCAAGAAAACAGGCAAAGGGAAATACAGTTTCAAATAGAGATGAAAAAATTGGAATTAGCTGCTAAAAATAATAACAATAATAATAACAACTCTAGTGAGGGAAATCTCTCAAAAATCAATCTAAAGAATTTTCCCTAATATAGGAAAGGAGATTGCCCTGAATCTTTCCTGATTTCATTTGAGAGAGTGTGCTGGGACTTTGAGATTAAAGATGATGGAAGGATGATAGTATTGAGATCACAAACAAGTGGAGATTTAGCTGAGCTTTATTCTCAAATGCCTCTGGAGCAAGCTAGAGATTTCGAGGCATATAGAAAAATAGTATATTCTAGATTTGGCATAAATGCAGAACACCTTAGAAGAAAATTTCATTCCTTACCAAAAAAACCTGAAGAATCTTATGCCCAATTGGGGGCTAAATTGATTCAATGTTTGGACAAATGGATGGAACGTGAAAATGTCACTTCTCTAGACCAAATGAAAAGTGTAGTTGGTTTAGAACAATTTTATTCAGTGTTGCCAGGGGAAATGCATTATTTGGTCAAGGACAAAAATCCTAAAAATGTATTACAGGCATCTGAATTTGCTGATTCCATTAGTGGGATTAGAGATCCTCGATTTTCTGAGGTAAAAATTGGTAGAAAAGTGTGGGACGACAGGAGGAGAGGGCCCCCACCTGGTAGAGATTACCTCAGAAGTACCCAAGCTACTGGAAGCCATTTTAGAGACAAGCCCTCATCCACAGAGCACAGTCACTTGAAACCTAATAATTCTGAGGGAAAGGTTAACAAAGCCCTTTATTTTGAACCCAAGGCCAGTAAACAATGTTATGCGTGTGGGGAGAAAGGTCATTTTTGGGCTCAGTGTGAGACTCAAAAGACCAGGGATTTTAATCAGCATAAAGGTGGAAATTCCAGTCAGCCTAAGAAGGTGTTTTGTGTGCAGCATAATAAGACACTGCAATCGGCAGTTGAAGTTGAGACTTCTTCCCGCCACAGCATGGTTGCTATGGAAATGAACTTGGCAGAGAGCCCAGACCTTCCAGAAGTGAGAGTGATACAATGTTTCCTTATTCAGTGCAATCAGGATTTATTGAATAACTCTGCAGAGCCTATTTTCATTAACAACGTAAAGTATCTGGGTCTGAAAGATACATGTTCCCAAGTTACTATTTGTCACTCAGACATCATTCCTAAAGAAAATATGGTGGAACAAAACATCACCCTCAAAGGCATTAGCTCAGACGTGTTGGTGCTGCCAATGGCCAAAGTAGCAGTGAGATACCAGGGGTGGTCTGGTATATGGAAGGTAGCAGTGTCAGACCAAATCCCTGCTCCATGTTTGATCGGATTAGATCTCTCCAAGCATGTGCAGAGTGTTTTAGTGGTAACCCGCTCCCAGGGCAAGCACATTACAGTCCCTCAGGAAACATTGGGAGCCCTAACCTCTGAATCAAACCTGGGATGTCCCAGTCTAGAGGAAAACCCTGAGGTAGCAGAAATGGCTGAGGTGGTCATATATTGAAAAATCCTAATAATGATCCAACTCCGGGAGGCAGTCGAAGACAGGAGGGCCTGGCGTGCTCTGGTCCATGGGGTCATGAAGAGTCAGACACGACTTAACGACTAAACAACAACAACAAATAATACTTCCTTTATTTTAGAACAGAAGGAAGATACCACCCTGATTCCTTGTATAGAGAAAGCCAAAGAATCTCCATTCCCATTATCTCCTGAACACCCAGAGAGGTTCATAGTTGATAAACACCTGCTATATAGGGAAGTTTTATTAACACCTCATAGGAGTGGAGATGGACATCTCAAACAGTTAATCATCCCTGTAAAATATAGGGAGAAGTCCTTAGAAGTAGCAGAGCCAAGCTTGGGGGGTACTCATGGAAAGGAGAAAGGTTTGTGTGATGAAGAGGCCCAGGAAAGAGCATTCTGTACCGAGGACAAAGTAGTGAGGCTGAGACCCATAGAGGGGAGTGAATTGCTGTTGGCAAAGTCAGAACCTGTTGATTTGTTGCAGCAGCACTGGAGGGCTGAGGAGACTAGTATTGGGAAGGCTCCATATGCAGCTGCCAATGCACTGAGAATCCTGAAAAACAAACCCCTACCTGATAAACCAAAGATTAGAGGGATAGAACCATATAATGAAAATCTCAATGCATCTAAAATAAGCCAAGTGTTTGAGATTTCACCTAAAAGAAATTTGCCTGTAAATCTTAAGGTGACCTGTGATAGTGGTCCCCCACATATGGAGAACCTCGCAACAAATGTACCTGTGGGTGAATTTGTTGGTGAGGAGGAAGGCATAAGCCATAAGATTTCAAGGAAGTACGCAGTCATAGCTGTGCTGGAGGAGTGGAAGAAACTGCCTAACCTTCCCACAGCTGAGAAAACTAAGCCACTATTCAGAAAAAGAACAGTCTTAACCTGGAAGAGGTGAGCCGAAGACATCCAGTGGACGTCAGAGTGCCAGGTGACTTTCAGTTGTCAGAAGAGAGCGTGGACTTTGGGACTTGTCCTTGTTGCGCCAGACTTCAACCGGGAGTTCATCGTGTACACCGATGTGTCGAGCGTGGGTCTGGGAACCAAGCGGATGACAGCGGGAATCTACACCCAGTGACTCTGATCAGTAGGAGACTCCAATCTGGTGAGAGACATTTGTCTGCCATTGAGAGGGCATGCCTATCCATTGTCTGGACACTGCAGAAACTAAAGCCCTACATTTGGGGAAGGAAGTTCGTCCTTTGCACCGACCATTTCCCTTTGGTGTGTCTACGGACTATGAATTCCAACAACAGTAAACTTGCAAGATGGACGCTGAACCTGCAAGACTTTGACTTTATGATCTGCAGTGTAAAAGGGACTCAGAGTGTGGATGCTGAAGCCTTGTCTCGAAGGCCAAATGACTAATGGGTGGATAAAACAAGTTTGTGATGGTGTATTAAATGTTCTGGTTATGTAAGAGTTATGAAATATGATTAAAGTGCAAAGTTTGTTTGGATGTTGATTAACTGAGAGGTGTATAATGATGGTACTGTTGGTGAACTGAGAGGTGTATAATGATGGTAAACATAATAGTGAATAGCCTTATTAATGTAGAGGTAATGTAATTTGTCTTAATGTGAGTAATGCAAATGTTTATAATTGTATGGATTGTTTTAAATGTTTAAAGTACACTTTCTTTCTCTAAAGAGAGAGAAAACTGTTATATAAGGTATGTATAAGTATATGGTAATATAATGTGTTATATGTTGAAGTATGATATATGATTTAGGACATAACTGGTAAGCATATTATTATGATGGTGTTTTTGTATGTATGTTCCGTTGTATGTATGTTCCGTTGTTCATAAGGGTAAACTGTAAGGTTTTCCCTCATGAAACAAACTTTTTCTTAGGGGGGAGGAATGTGGCGACCACCCACGTCACTCATGCCATTCATATTCATGAGCTGATTTGCATGAACCTATGAGAGGGCTGGAGAGGTGGAGTCAGCTACATGAGGCTTGGCGGGAGAAGGAGGAGTCAGATAGGGCTGGTTAGTCGGGAGATAGGGTTGGTTAGTCAGATAGATAAAGCTGGTTAGGAAAACAGGTAGAGAGGGTGGTAATGATATTGCAAGCAAAAAGAACTATGTACTGAGAGAACTGTTGATGAACTGTTTATGTATACTGAATATCTGAAAAACTTCTGTTATTACTCATTCTGCTCCACTTCAATAAATAAGTTATTTTCTGTTCACGAGACAAGTGTTTTGACATACGTCATTTATATTGTGAATTGAAGTAATCCACTGGTGGCAGCGAGAAGGAAACGCGACGTGCGCCTTTGTGAGGGAATAATAAGCAGGGGCCACGTGGGTAAACGTCACAATCACCTGTCAAGAATGCTTTTGGTATGGATTTCCTCATTTGGCAGGAGGCCAGATTTGATTACCCTTGAAGTCCCTTCCAGCCCTAGTTTTCTACAATCCTATATCATTTATACTCCCCATTTGTTCATTAAGTACAGAATAAAAGGCAGCATCAAACATTAGGAGTGTATACAGTACACTTGATTCATATCTTACAGTATTAACGCAAGTAAGCAGTTTGAGGGATTGGCTCATATTCCAAGGCAACAGCATTTAGTTGCTTCTTCCTTATTAATAACTAAAAGTGGCGCGGTAGATTTATTGAATTTGTGTTAATAAGAGGAAAAGGTAAAGTCCCAACACAAGGATCAATGCAATTCTGGAAATGAGGACAATGAGAAGAGAGCTCCAGAAGGTCCTGATGGTGGTGGGGAGCACAATTATTATAGTTTGTATCTTGTATTTTGTATTAGTTAAAATATTAAAGAAATATTAAAGAAAAAAAACTAAAAGTGGCCTCTCTTAAAATGATATTTCAATTGTCATTGAAGCCTAGGAGGAGTTGACTGGCTGCTCCACATGGCACATGACTGACGACAGCATGTTTTAGAAATCTGAGGGCCAAACTAAGTGTGAGGTTAAACAGTTTTGGCACTGTTTAAAAGTTTAAATAGCAGCAACAGAGGCCCACAGTCAAGTACATAGCCATCACATGCAGGAAGAGAAGCGTTAAGCTCTTTACTCCTGTGCTGCTGTCCCAAGGAAAAAATAACACCCTGATGCTATTTGGAGTAGGGGATTGCTCCTGTTAGCAGCAATGGGAGCTTCTCTGCTCTCCCAGGAAGCAGCTGGTCAGACATCTTTCATCAGGGGTTCATCTCTCATATCTCTACATAAAAGTTTAACTCTTTCAAAGAGAGGGAGAGACTCACAGTGCAGGCCCATGTGTTTAAATATCACATGCAGTTGGGACCTGAGATTATATGAATGTACTCATGGTGTGGCCATTCCAGAAAGACCTGATCTAGTTTCCAGGGGTAGGAGGAAAACACTAGCTTAAGAAGCCAATATGTCATGGGCTCATCCCCAATTTCTGACACTACCAGAGCAATAGAGGTACATTGCATTAGCTTGCACAACGTGTAACATTAAAGGAAAATATCCACACTTCAGAGAATCAGAAATGTTTGGTCAAGACACCTAAACAACTTGAATGACCATTTCACCCCATATAATCTGCCTCATACATCTTCCATATTGCTTGGCCAAGAAGGTATAACTAGTATGGCAACAGAGGATATTAACTGACCTGACCCACAGAGGGGACAAAGCTTAAAAGCTCCTCTCAAGACCTCTGTATGCTCAGTGGCATGATCTGCAGGAGGGAATTTCATATCTAATCAGGATTTCCTCACAATACTGATCATACATGGCCTATTCACACTTCGCATGATATAATTAGTTCTTAATATCTTTGCCATTAGATCAGTGGTTCACCATTAGCTGTGCCAGCTGGGGTTTCTGGGAGTTGCCACTGCCAAAATTTACCTATATTTCTATACATCTCAAAGTTATTCTCCTCAATTTCTTTGATCCTCTTTTCCATCATCTTGTTTGTAGTAATCAAACAAATTGCCACTTAGCTTAACTATCCAAATAAAACTGTTTGAATAATAAACCCTTAAATGGCTAGCAGAGATTTCCAATCCACACAAGCTCACTTGCTTTCCAGTTGGCAAGACATCAGGTATGAAACTGAAATTAACACGCCTCCTTTTCAGCATCTTCTTAACCAGAGCCCAGTGCCTTGCCATAGCAGATCTTTATTTGTACAACCATTTCACAATAAATGATGAATAGTTCTCTTATAAAATGAAAATTTCTTTCAGAGTCTGAAAATTTCTTTCAGAGAGGGCAACACTAAACATGAGCAAACTCATTAAAACTTATTATTAGAAGAAATGCAGTAAGTTATCAATGAATACTGGTCACAAAAGCTGTTTCACTACAAGAACATGTGCCTTCTGTTTGGGAAAACTGTGGATACGGAAGACTACTACAGTACGGAAGAATTCATGGATTAAACAGATGTGGGCTCATTCACTCTCATTATAAAGTTGCCTGGGGAAAGAAAGCATGTGGTCTCAGCTAAACAGCATCACTTTTCCAGGCTACCATCAGAATCAAATATTGTTGAAGTTCCTTTAACTCATCAGTGTCAAAAATCAACATAACACCAAGGCACACCAAGATTATGGATATCAAAAGATCTGCCATATATAGTTTTGAGTTCTTAATGTCTATCATCAATGTGAAGAATTTTCTCTTTCCAACTTAGACAACTCAAGTATGGAAGGGTTCAGCAGAAGAAAACAACTCCAGAATGTGCACATCTGCACCCAAATGCCCACACATTTGTTACACAAGCACGTGTCCTCTTAAGACACAACAGGAACAAGTCTTGTCTATGTCATAACTGTTCTGATAGCTCCAACAAGACCTTCTCCTCTTCCTCTGCCCCCTCCCATAGAGCACTCAAGGATACATGGGGGAAACAGAGATAGGGGCCCCATGATTCCACTGTGGGAAACAATTCATTCAGCAAAAATATCCCACTGGATCTTGGCTAGTGTCTTGAATATATGCAACAAATGCACCCTTCTCCATGTCCACACAAACTCATAATGGATAAAGTGGGTGTGGCAGAACAGAGTCATAATGCCTACTATAAACAGGCACATGCACCAGTCAGTTCTCAACACAGTTCACATGCAGTCATTTGACAGATCCTCTGTTCCCAGCATAGCACAGCAATGTTCCACTGGGAGCTTTTGTCAGATTTTGGCAGGATGGGGTATGGGCTCATCTTCTTAAACTGTGTCCCAAAGCTCTTCACCTCTTGGACTAGTACCAGAATGAACAATCAGCACACTGCCCACCTCAAGAGAAACCCCAAAATGCCTGCAAATCTCAGTGCATTCATAGAGTTATAAACGCATGAGGTGTTGAACTACCTGTGCAAATTTAAATACATCACACAATTAATCCAGTTTCCATAAATCCTAATTTTTACAAGTCAATGTTGGTTCAATTGTTTATTTTTTGCCAGGTGTGGGAAAAGAAGAGAAGAGGATCAGAGGGCAAGAATTTTAAGGCTGCAAGATACAGTAGCCGTACAGGAGGAAGATGGGCAGAGCTCCCCATGAAATACTTCCCCATCTAACACTTTGGGAGGCGCCACTGGATGCCAACTACACTTGTTTCAACTCTCTTTACAAAACTCTCTAGAGGACGAGACTCTTTAGTTGCTGAACTCTAGCCTTGCTTGCTAAATCTGCAAATATGAAAGCTTAGATGGGTCTACTGTAGATAGATAGTTGTAGTACATGTTCACTTCAGATATTAACTTAAATCTTTGAAAGGACATGCAAAAAACAACGAAAGAGTATTTTGGCATTTTAAACTTTAACAGGTTTATTGCACCTAAGTTTTAATTGACTGCAGCCCATTTCATTGAATCCATCTTATGAACTGCAGTTTACAAAAACCTATGCCCAACAAAAACCCACATGTTTTCAAGGTCCCAGAACACTCCTTGTGCACTGTTTGAATCTGTACATTAAAACAAAACCTCTTTTTCTTGGTAACCATGACGAATTAGAAAACGTATTTATATGCAAGTCCTAGTAAAGTGAGATGAAAATGTATTTAATAAGGATCTAACATGAGAAAGAATGCATTTAGCCAGATTTGCTTGGCCAGAATATCCAGTCTTAAGAATTCCATGTGCCAAAAAGCAACACACAACCTAGCTTTTAGAACATGTACATGTTAGATTCTCTAATTATAGGGTTTGCATGCCAGCAGAAACATTAGTCATTTGCTTAGTAACAAACCAAAATGCAATCCTTTTAAATATAGTTTTCATACAATGTCATTTACTTTTATAACTAGTTTTTTTAAAAAGTTTCTATCTTTACAACAAAATTGTGCATAACATTTAAATGTACCACTTCCTATATATAGGTTACACCCTACTAAAATAGCAGCGCTCATGTGTGGATGGAAACTCAGGGATGGAAACCTAAGCATGAATAGAAACAGTTTAGAAAAACCTATATGAATGGTGTGATAAGACACTTTAGGGAAACGTTGAATGACAAGCTATATATACTAGAGACTGTATAGGGAGTTTCCTAGCATCCTGTACTTTCCCAGACATGCAGCCATTTTCCAAATTGCTTCTTTTCAAGGACAAACAACATAATCCTGCTAAATAAAAAAATTAGTAAAGCCAATTGATTTTGATGGGTAAAAAATGTACTAGCTCATCACTAGGATTCGGCATTTTTAGTTTCAGATGGATCATATCATGGGATGTGTGACAATTCGCTCAGATTGGTAAATCTTACCAAATTCACATTTCTCCAATCAAACTAAATTGTAAAGCTTATATACTGCCCAATTAGTACATGGGCACTTCTCCGGGTGGTTTACATTGAAGAGACAACCAATGAAATATTATAAAGCAAACAAAGCAAATAGAAACAACATAAAATAAAAAAAACCAAACAAAAACAATACAACTATACTTGAGCACTAAACAATGACATTGTTAACCTTAAAGAATCACAGTCCTTTGAATTTTGTAAAACAGTTTCTCCCCCTTCAAAAGAAGCATACAAAAATCCATATACGATAGGAAAAGTATGCACAAATATGTATATATTTGTGAACAAAACCTTCAAAGTAATACTGTATTAAGGAATACTCCTGGTGAAAAAATGTGCATATTAGGTAAAATATACAAAAATGCATACAGATTTTTTGTGGCAGCATTATAAAAAGTTACCATGGATTCATAAATAGGGCAGAACAACCTTAAGACTGTGACAAGCGAGAGGAGAGTATAGAAGTTCTCGTTGGAGTGCCGTCCACTCGTAAGATATCTAAAGAGGTGCAGACCACTCCACCGCCAACCCCTCGTGAAAGAGTATACCAGGGAATAGACACCCGGGAGCTGGAAGCAAACCTACGGGGCTTGACCGTGGCAACTCAGACAGAAGGAGTTTTGGCGGGAAAAGCAGAAAAGGGGAGGTCTGTAGTGGAGGCGGGAATGGGGGATATAAATAGGGAGCACGACAGTATACCAGGGGGTTGGGAACTCATCTGGGTAGAAGACCTGTGGACAGGGGAATGGGAAAAGGTAAAGGTCCCTCGCGAAAAAGCCGATTATCGCCGGAGAAAGGGGCTTCCTCAGCGACCGTCATACTGGGGAGAGTCTGAGGCGAGAGAGTGGAGGAGAAGGTTAAAGGAAGAAAGGGAAACAGTGGCCAGAGAGGCGGAGGAGCGTCGGGCATGGCGTGCGGAGGAGGCACGGAGAATGGCGTATCTCCGGGACCGTGGAGTACCTTTGAGGGAGCGGGAGACCCGATCTGGAGAGAGGATGGAGACGAAGAGACTTTACCGTTATTAGGGAATGAGGAGGAGGAACAGGATATCCCAAGTTACAACCCGTTCTTGCCAGGTCCATGGGAAGATAAATCCCTAAACCCGTTTGACACAAGTCTTTGGATACCCTTGAGACGTCCGTTGACGCCGCAAGAGATGTTGCCACAAGACCCGTTAAAAGAAGTTTCACCCAAGTTTAACAAAATAAAGAACAGTTTGGATTATAATCATAAAGAGACTCCCGTTTTATTTGACAAAAAGTTGGAGGCTACATTCGAACCTTCACAAAGACAAAAAAGGAAAGAAACTGAAATTGACAAATATATCTATCCCTGCTCAAAAGATTTACAATACTGCTTATTATTTTACTGCATGGTTGCATTAGCTCTGTTCTTAACTGAAGACTCCAAAAGAAACAATCAGTTCCAAATAGCATACTTGTTTTCTTACACAGTGCATACACTATATGTAACTTATTTGTAAGTTGAAAAAGATAGATTTTACAGAGTTGGTCTCCATACACAACACAAAAATTTTCTTCACAAGAGACAAGGCATTGACAGAGGAGCAATAAAAGACTTCACATGACTTGGTCCCCGCCTGTGCTTCATAAACATTACTGAATTTTATATAATTGCCCACACTGTTGTATCATGTAGCAGTGGAGTAGAGAGAAGGGAAGAAACATCCTGGCTCATTGGAGCTCTCTCTAGGTGGTTACTGGTGGGACAGGAGCAACCTGGGCCTGCCCCATATCTCAAATATTGTGCCTTCAAGCTGGAATAGGCAGAAGAAGAAAAAAATGTGTTCTGGGTCATTTTGCAAAAACAGAAAAATGAGAAATCAGATTTTGAGAGAGGAAAAGGTAAGAGCTATTTTCAGAGGGAATGGGTGGGAAATTTGTGGAAGGAAATTATGTCTTGGGTGGACCTGAGAGGAAACTGATTAGAAAGAGGAGGGAATTATTTGCTGGGAAATATTTTTGGGAAAGTTGACATTTGGGCCTGGATCCTATTTTTTCAACTTTGTGGTCTTGGGGAAGTCCCGTATTTTGTTGTTCAAAGGAGGCCAGCCAAATGTCTCTTAAAAACGTACAAGCAAGGCATATGGACAACTCTGTTCCCTTCTAATTTGTGACCTAGCTGTGAAAACTACGCTTCCATTTAGCTAACATGACTGATAAGAATGGCTGCCAGAGGCCAAGCTGGAGCAGAGGAAGTGGCAGAAACCTTAGATAGACAAAACCAAGGGAAGACATATTATAGAGAAGCTTGGCAAGGTGAGTGGGAATTATAGAGCATACTCATGGGCACACAGGCACACGAAGGGTTTTGAGACACTAACAGCTCCTGGATTGTGTTTAGCTTTTCCCTCCAAGAGAGGGGAGGGCAGTTCAATAAAACTGCACTGAAAACCCAAGACATTACCTTGCTTAACAAGAGTAATTGTATAGTATAAGAGCCAGTACCAATTTGACTAAAAATCAGTATTGAACTAGCAAACTTTACTCTATCAAAAGAACAAGCAGTTTCTTCGAACTTCAAGAAACATGAAAACAGCTGCAAATATTACTTCTCCCTGACAAGATGCAGACACCTTTCCATATAAGGTGAAAAATGAACTAAAGCTGTTCATACCATACTGCTGCATCTTTCCCAACCTGTGCAAAACACAGAAGACTATACATAATTTTCAACTACTTGCAGGCAGATTGCAGATACACATTTAATGAGGAGGGGGGTGAGGATATTAAAAACACTAATTAGAAGAGAATGAAAATTATACCACTCCCCCTCCCTCATGAATTGCACCACAACACACAACACCAATTCAATCTTTTAGGTTGTAACTTAATTCTAAAATATTATTGGACATTATCTTCATGATACAATACTAAACTTCATACCCTGATAAGCAAGCTTGTGATTAATGTGCCACCGGGAACAAAAAATGGATCAGAGGGAAAGCACTCAGAGAAGAGGAAGAAGGAAGGTTTTATACCCAAAAGCCCTAAGCAGAACATATTATATTAGGTTATAAGTAATATTGTGGGGTAATCATCTGTGAACAAACACTGGAGGAGTTCACATTTGGTTAACACGTCATAGCATCATGAAAGAATATAACAGAAAGTGGTAGCCATTTTTTTCTTGTCTGAAGTCAAGGTATCCTTGCTTGTTAGCTAGAGCACATTGCAATAGGTTTTAAGAGGCAGGCACAAAGTCATAGCCTTGTCAACTCCTGCCAGTGACCATCCTGGCTCGTTCACAGGTCACAGAAAATCCCTATCCAACAATTAATTTCTCCAAAAGCAACATTCCTGCTTTTGTCTCATTCATCCCAAATCTCAGACAGTCAAAGGCCCTTAATCTTAGCAGTTGTCTTCTCCTTCTATAAATTCCAATTTAACCCCTTAGTTTCTTATTTGTTCACACAATTCTTATCCCAAGAAAAGTGATTCTTCCCTAGAGTTTCAGAGCACTTACGAAAAAGTTAGGAAAAGGGGAAAAAACTGAAATATGTTATCCTTAGAACTGCACCCATCACATGCAAGATGGTGTATTTCAATGGCAAAAAATCATGTTT
This sequence comes from Intellagama lesueurii, assembly GCA_037013535.1. Classification (NCBI taxonomy): domain Eukaryota; kingdom Metazoa; phylum Chordata; class Lepidosauria; order Squamata; family Agamidae; genus Intellagama; species Intellagama lesueurii. Next base: position 282,310,134 of record JBAJHW010000001.1, on the reverse strand, counting down.
CTTAAAGTAAAGAAGAAATCCCAGCACAATTATATAAGACTATGGCATTATCTATTTTTAAAATGGGTTGAGATAATAACCGTTGTAACCCCAATAACTGCTTACCATGTGAGGATCCTAGAAAGCAACCATTTATTTAATTATTTATGTGAAATTTATCAAATAATAATTTACTGCCATTAATATAATGCAGTTTCTTTACATGTTAGGAGAACTGGAAAGGAATACACAACCCAAAAAATAAAAAATGAACACATAACAGTACCTTAAAAATTGTTATATTTAATGGCTAAAATTCTGTTGCTTAGTGTAGTCGGACACAACTAGCATAAACCTACTGAATCACTGGAAATCTGGTGAGTTAGAAGAACTCTTCCATAACGTCCATTGATTCAAATGGACCTATTCTAGTTGGAACTTGCTATGCTAAACAATAGGATTTCAGCTACTGTTTCTCTTCATATGCCACTCCTCCACCCACAAGGATCTTCTGTATCCGACAATTACATGAAGAACTGCTTAGTTCTATTTTTTTCATTTGATCAGCAGTTGTATGCATATCTCAGAGGACTTACTACTCCACACTGAAAAGTTAAAAAATTTGGCTTTGATTAAAATATGAACTGAGGCAAATACAACAGCTCATCAGGCTTGCCCATTTTAGGATTCTGGTATGGGCCAGGGAAGTTATCAAAGGCAGGGGAATAAACATGTTAGGTTAACATAAGAAGCAGTATTAGGCAAAAGCCAGTTCCAAATATGCATTTTTAATGGTATAAGCTATTCCCAGGGAGCTTCGTCAACAACAATCAACTCTAGTTTACCATCTCCTGTTTTCAAAGTTTAACAAAGTTTAATGACCCTTTGGCCTTCACGATGCTTTAGAGTTTAATTCCATTGCTTCACTCCTATTGGCTACGCTAAGTGGGGCTGATAGCAGTTGTAGGCCAAACCATCTGGAGGGCTAAATGTTCTCCACTCCTGTTTTAGACCGAGATTTTTTTAAAAGAAAAATCAAACACATAAGACCTTCCCTTATGTCTCTGCCCACTCTCATGAGTCTGGAGTCCTAAAATTTTAAGGCAATTCTTCAGGGCTGGGTTGAGCCAGGTGTATGGGTTTCGATCATATACGTAGAATGATCTTTCTTTTTTAAAACATGTGCTCAGAACTAGATACCCAGTGTCAGAAGTATACAGATGTTTTAGGAGAGGAATGTCTTTGTTTCCTGTTTGGGATTGGGTATCTGCTTCCACCTGCTACAAACAAACCAAGAACAAAAGTGAAATATCCTCTCCTGTCTTGTGTGTGGTTCTAGGCTAGCACTGGAAAAACTAGCTAATAAGTGGAAGAGCTGGACTGCATTATGTAGGTGTCACTATTTGGATTACTCAGTCTCAACATAAACTGCAATGATGGTAGCTTACTAACTTAAGATGTTAATGTCATCATCATCATCATCTTAGAACTGCAGAGCTGGAAGGAGCCCTGTCTGAGATCTCAACTGAATACCTCAAAAGCTAATTCAAGAGTTGTTGCTTTTAAAATGAGTCCATTTTAAGAGTGTATTAAGTATTCAGAATGCTTAGAAACTTCAGAATATTCATGAGATTAAACCACCAGCCAGGAAGATCCTAATAAACTACAGTAGCCTGACTCCTCCTCAAATATGTGTACACTAGGAAGGAACAACTAAAACCTAACAGAGGAAAGAAAACAACCTATTTTAGTCACACTTTTAAACTAAATGAAACAACATTATTTGGAGAAAAAAGAGGAATTAACAGAAATTGCATAAATTTAGGGATATGTATGGAAGTTAACAGGCAGTCTGAACTATAAATAAATTACTGTTTCTCAAACCTCAAGATTGCTCCACTACAGCAAAACCAGAACACCCACCATAGTTTGTCATGCAGCCAGTGCCAAAGTTGTTAACCTTCCAAAAAAACAAACAAAAAACAAGTGCTATATATTGGCTGAAATCCTGCTTTTTAGCATAGTAAGCCACAACTAGAGTAGGCCTATTTGAATCAATAACACTTATGGAAAAGTTGATTTGCCAAATCTCCACGGATTTAATAGGCCTACTTTCATGTGATGTACTATGCTAAGCAACAGGATTTAAGCCAATGTGTCAGGAAACATGGGTGTATATTAAGTGGTAATCAATGTCTATCTTTTTTCATTTAATAATTGTTATATATATTATATGCTTACTATGAACAAATGTAGGCATAACCCAGTGCACTGTGAGCATATAACTCATGGGCCTAGTATGTGAATTATTTACTTTTCAACCTACTGATTCCTTGCTTTTCAATAATAGACCATGAAAATGTGTATGATAGGAGGGAGATAAAAATGTGAAAGTATTTGTTTGTGGCTTATGGTTTCAGTTATTTTAAAAGGGCAGAAACACAACCATTGATTACTTTTGAAAATTATGCAATTAACTCCCTTCATCATATAGACATTTCTACTTGAACTTCAAATTCTACTTGAACTTCAAATTACAGACTGCCAGTTCCAGCTAGCCTTCTAGGCAGACCATATTGGACGGTGTTACTGGAGGAACCTCTGGTACATTGCCCATCTAAAACATTTAATTGCTATATTTTGTGATCTCCATTATTTTTAAAAACTTGGTTTATTAAAACAACATGCTATGTAGAATTCCCCTTGTCTGAAAGAGAAACTTAAAATTGCATTGATTATCTAGCTTTCAAAGTCTCATTTAGGTATAGATTTTAATACGTAGGTAAGGTCTCAAGAAACACTAGCTCTCTGTGTGCTAATATAACTAGAAACACATGATGGGTGTGCTAGCAAGACTGGAATTCCTGTACAAACAAGGTCCAAAATTTTAAGAGAAACTGAAGCAAAACTGGCAAATTGTAGGTGCTCTCTTAAGTATGTCTAATGATGCACAGCCAGTTTTTGGCCAGCAAGATATTAAAGAGAAGCACAATTGTTCAGCAATTCATCACAACTCTCAAAACACTTCCTCTGAACAATTGTGCTTCTCTTTCAGAAGGACACTGAAAAGTCTGTTATGATCCGGAAAATATAAGTGGTACCACACAATGTGGGAAAAAGAAAAACACTGAAATAGGCTCTTCTCATCAAGCCTGTGGCTTTTCCCTTCAACTCAAGCAGAAGGGAGAAGCCATGCTGCAGGAGTTCCAGATACCACTGGTATCCGCCAGTGATCCAAAAGATGAAATAACTCTGACAGAGGATAAAACTCCTGCATGCTCCCAACTACCAGCTGCTACTACTCCCCCCCCCCCTTCTCTCTCTCCCTCTCATACATTAACACACATCCCAATAACTTATTTCCTAGTTCCAGTTCTTGTAAAAACATGCCTTGCATTTTATGGAACTCCCAAGTGCTAAACACTGCAATCAAACTAAATGGCTAGCCTGTCAATGTTACATTGTTCAATGAAATGAATTCTCTTCTCCTAGCTTGTTTGTTCAAGTTCATAAGGAACTTGCTCCATCAAAGGCGATGGGAAAATACATTCCCTCTAGCCTGTGGCTCAGTGTGGTCCATAGAGTCTCCTCATCCAGTCTTTTGCTTCCTCTACTCATCCCACAGAGCAATTCATGTCTTGAGGAAAAAAAATCCCTCCATCAGTTTCAATGGAAGATATTTTCTCCCACCAGGTTAGGCATCCTTCAGTCTCAAGGGACTATGGTAACGTGCTCTGTATGGAGGACTCTAGTGTGGCTGCAAAGGCCAATTCGAGAGTGAGCACGAAGCCTGGGTAAAATAATATGGAGGATAGGCTGTTACCCAAGCAGCATATCCCCCCTCTCCACGTCACTGAAATAGTCCAATGGAAAGGCAAGAGCCAATACAACTGGTTCCAGCGACGTCGCAGGAGTTGCCAGAACGACACGAACTGCCTCCGGGACTCCGGCTCTGGATTTTGCCTCGAGGTTAACTCCTGAAGCCTTTTCCATCGGTGGATATATTTCCCCCCACCATCTCAGCTTTAAAAGGTGTACTAAATTATCCCTATAAACAACAGCCCCCAGACTGCAATCAGGTTTGAAGAAAGCCTTTCACTAAAACAGTGGCTCTTCCCCTAAACCAAACTGCAGAGCAGGGGATGTGTGTGTACAAGCTAGTTGTGCACATGAAACATTTTGAGACAGCCCAACTCACTCTAGCTTTGATCCCAGCCACTTTTTGTGTGTTGCCTGCTCACACCTAGCTTGGAGTCCCTAGAAAAACAGTTGAACCTCGGACCAAAACTGGTACTGATGCCAAACAATATGGATACAAAGTAGAAAGAGAATGGAAACTCTTTTTTTTAATGGCCATTAAATAGTCCAACTCAAAAGAGTCATATGGTCATATGAAAGTACAAAAGGAAGCTATTATTTGAAGGTCAATAACTGTGTCCTTGTCAAAATTAATGGAATCTATTTTGTCACTATTTTTTAAAATTCCTCTACCAGCTGTCTATACAGTAAAACATCTCAGTAAGTCTGTCTATATATAGACAGTCATTGTGTGCTTGGGTACTATTTTCTTGTTATGAAGTCAGTTCTTATTTCCTAGTTACAATTTTTAATATATATTCTTACTAGCTGGCAAGTCTATATATATATACACACTTGCCAGCTAGTAAGACTATATATTAAAAAATTGTAACTAGGAAATAAGAACTGACTTCATAACAAGAAAATAGTACCCAAGCACACGATGACTGAGCAAGGCATTATAAAGTCTCAGTACTTCCCCATGCCCTGGAAACGTCAATAAAATGCTCAATACCAAGTAGTATTTTCATTGCATTTATTGCTTAGCAAAAGCTCAGAAAGTATCAATCATTAAAACAATGTAAAAAACACTTTTTTAAAAAAAGGACTATGATCCGGGATACAATCTGTGAAGACCAAGGGCAGCTTCCTCCAACTGGTCACTGCCAAGTTTTGTTAGACTACAACTTCCACAATCCGTAGCTAGAATCCTCACTACGGATACATAGCACGACATCCAAAACATCAGGTTCTTCATTGGGGAGACTGAACAAATGTTTCAACTAAATGCAAAAAATAATTCACATAACTTTAAAAGAGGAAGAGGATCGCAGCTCTACCTACCAGCTGAAATCCTATTGCTTAGAATAGTAAATTGCAACTACATTGGCCTATTTGAATCAACAGAATTTACAGAGGGATTGAATCACCAAATTCCCACTGACTCAATGTGATATACTACACTAAGCAACAGGATTTCAGACACAGTGACCTTTCTTTTCAAATGTATTCTAAAAATTTGATGACAAGAATTCCCATTTCATATATCTATGTTTTTAACGGTTAATGTTATAAAACTATAACTAGGAAGCAACTGTGATCCATATTTAAAACATGTTTCAAAGACACAATGCATTTCCCCTTGTGTGCCTACTTGGCTGTTGAGATCATCAAGAGAGGCCTTCCTCTCAGTCCTGTCACCTTAGCAGGTATGTTTAATAGGTGGGAAATGGCCTTCTCTGTTGCTGCTCTCAGATTCTTGAACTCCCTCCCACAGGAGGATAGGTAAATACAACCTCAGATGAATGACAACACATGACACATTACACTGTGTCATGATTTATTTTACAATATAAAGCCAAAATGGAGAAGCCATGTATGAGAAACTAAGTATACCCTTACTGCTTCCATAAGAATTAGGAGGCTAAGTAGCAGCCAGGTGCTGCTAATCAAATGCCCTTGTGTGACTGATCATCAGCAAGTGTGACCACCTCTATAAAAACCAATGTTTTAGCAGTTTGCTGGTCTGGAGCATTCAGGTACATGTTAACACAATGCCAAGGAGGAAACACATCAGCAGTCTTAGGAGAGAAACAATTATTGCTGCCCATCAATCTGGGAAGGGTTATAAGGCCACTTCCAAACAATTTAAAATCCATCATTCTATAGTGAGGAAGATTATTCACAAGTGGGAAACAGATAGTTGCCGATCTTCCCAGGAGTGGATGTCCAAGCAAATTCACCCAAGGTCAGACTGTGCAACAGTCAAAGTAATTGCAAAAAAACCCCAAACAAACAAACCAACCAAGAGTTACATCTTGAATCTACAGGTCTCAGTTAGCATGTTAAATGTTAAAGTTCATGACAGTACAATTAGAAAAAGACTGAACAAGTACGGTTTGTTTGGAAAGGCTGCCAGAAGAAAGCCTCTTCTCTCTAAAAAGAATATGTTAGCACAACTTAGGTTTGAAAAGTTGCATCTGGACAAACCACAAGACTTCTGGAACAATGTCCTTTGGACAGACGAGACCAAAGTGGAGATGTTTGGCCATAATGCACAATGCTAAGTTTGGTGAAAACCAAACACAACATATAAGCACAAACACCTCATGCCAACTGTCAAACACAGTGGTGGAAGGGTGATGTTTTTGACTTGTTTTGCCGTTACAGCACAGCATGACCTTGCAGTCATTGAGCTGACCATGAATATATCAAAGTATTCTAGAATCCAATGTGAGGTCATCTGTCCAACAGCTAAAGCTTGGCCAAAATTGGGTCATGTAATATGTCATGTGTTGTTGTTCATCTGAGTTTGTCTTTACCTAATTCTCAGACCTGATAAGGACCAGATGATTTTTAATATGTTCTGATATGTAAAGCCACAGAATTCAAAGAGGGTATACTTTCTTTTTCACAGGACTATATCTTGGGAATTTATAATGTTGAGTAAAACATTGATAAAACTGTAAAAATAAAAGAATATTTGTGCCAGACTGAGCCACAGTTTTCTAACCTTGGATTCTACCCTGTTTCCCCGAAAATAAGACCTAACCTGAAAATAAGCCCTAGTATGATTTTTCAGGATGCTCGTAATATAAGCCCTACCCCCAAAATAAGCCCTAGTGAAGTGAAACCCCACCCTCCACCATTGTGCAGCAACCAGAAGATGACATGACTGTATTTGAATAAATGTAGATTGTTGTACATGAAAAAAATAAAACATCCCCTGAAAATAAGCCCTAATGTGTTTTTTGGAGCAAAAATTAATATAAGACCCTGTCTTATTTTCGGGGAAACACGATAGACATCTGAAAATCTGGGACATATGATAAGGAAACCACACAGAGATATGTGCCTTGGAGTTATATGACTTTCAAAGCATACTAATTTGTTTTAATTAATTTAAATGTACTTTATGGCTGCTGCAGAAACATCATCAACCACTAGGTGGCAGAATTCCCTGGACAGTGCAAAAGATACATTGCACTGAGTAAGTCTGAAGCCACTGGGAATTACTCCAAGAAAGAAGAGTGACACAGATGCCTCTTCCTCTGTTGTGGAGTAACTTTCTCATGGCAAGGGAGTGGATAGATCATTTCCCTAAGGGGCTTTCTGACAGCACTATGGTAGAAGTCATGCTTATGTGTGCCAGCAGCTGTGGCGTCATTCAGACTGGGCAGGTAACAGCTGTTCAACTTTGCAGCAAGAAGTCTTCAGTGTATTAAACTAAAGGCTAGCGCAAACTATACAAAGCTGGGTCCGTTCACTAGTAAAATATAAAAAGAAAGAGAGACTATGCTCTGTGGCAAAGCCTAAACATTACTCAGTTTTGTACCTATCTTTAACCCACTGTCAATTTTGGTAAGAATTAGACTGTCAATAGTAACACAGCTATTCCTCTTGTGGACATTGTGCTGGAGCCACAGAGTGCTATTTATAACCCCGTTTTGGTGATGCAGAAGCTAGTTAGTATGTGTTAATTAGTAAAAACTAACAGACTAACAGTAAAAACTAAACTAACATAAAAACTCAATGTATTCTTGAACTAGTTTAACCAAATTCTATCAAATCCTAACAAAAACGGTGTGGTGAGGTTTAAGATAATGCCCTAGCCGAAAGAAAGAAAGAAAGAAAGAAAGAAAGAAAGAAAACTTTAACAAATGGCTGACCCTGTTGTGCATAATAGTGATGATAAGCACAAACAATCCACCACGACCCTTTTTTTTTTACAAAATTTATACACAATTTCACTAAAAGCTAACTCACACAAGAAAGAAATACAATGTACACTGTACTCATGTCATGTTCTATGGCTGCTTACTTTATAGCCTGTTCACTAGGAATTCCGTTAACTCCTATCTTTTCAGTAGATAGGCAGAGAAGCTTAGCACTACATAGTATAAACACATGCCTTATAATCACAGAAATCCTTATCAGTACACTGGAGTTAGCATCTTAATATTTACTAGAACTCTTTAATATCAACATACACGCCCATTCAAGTACCCACCCACCCACTCCTCCCTACCTCACGATTCCCACAAAGAAATCTAGCGTGGCTTTTGTTGTTATACTGAAGTAGCGCAAACAGATAGGCAACTACTTCGGAGTATATAGCACTCATGCTTCTAGTGTAACATTTAAAAGGAGAGCCCTGCATGTCTGGGACTAGGAGATGTATGGAAGAGTTGTTTCAAATACATTCTCAGATGGAAGATGCACAGCTTATCCTAGCTGTTTTTTATCGATAGGAATGTCTAAACAAAGTATGAACCCTTAAACCATTCAGAATCATAATCCAGCAATAAAACCTTGGTTTATCATGATATCTAATGTTTCCTAAAATATGCATGCCCACTTTGGTTTCCAATAGTCACAGAATATTATTCCAGCCAAAAACTGCACCCTCTAATAACATAACAAAGAATAAAATGTTTTGCTTTCTAGTAGCTCCACTAGACAAGTAAAGGTTCTACACTTTAGCTTGTTTATAGTAATTTTTCACTCACAGCCCAAGATTGCACTGATTTTTCTTTCCACAGACATCATGTGAATGGCCATATATGTGCATGGGTAACAAGAAGTAAATCAGGACTCCCAGGAATGTTAACATGAATGTTTAAGGATCTATTTCATTCAATTATACCTTATCTTTGTTAAAGAAAAACACTCAGATTCTAAGCCTGAAGCCAGATTGTAGGGTGGTGTAAAGCATGCTGCTGTGCTCTCAAGCCAGAGTTGACTTATAATGACTCTAATAGGTAGGTGAAGTATTTAAGGAATAGTTTTACCAGTCCCACCCAACCCCAGTGAGTTTCAATCGCACAGCCAGGGAAATGAATCCAAATCTCCTGAGTCCTGATACATTACTCTGTCCACAACACCACACTGACTATCGCTGCCATTGTCAGTTACCACTGCTGCCCAGCAGCTACCCTCCAGAAATTTGTCTACTCCAATCACCACTGGAACTATTCATTCTGTTTTGCTGATATGGCCATTAATCCTGAAGAGGGCAGATGTATCGTAGTCTGGTGCCTCAACTATGAACATTCTGCCTTGGTTGACCATGCTAAGAGACTGAGATCATAATTGAGTCCAGCCTCCTGACAGCATTGCTCTTGGCTTCTCTGATATACTCAACCCCCCTTAAAGTGTGCATTCAAGAAGATTAAAGCCAAAATGCTATCTAGTGGCTGATGTGCACAGAGGTGAAAGAAAAGTCCAATGCTGCACAACACACACAACTGGAACATGAAATGCGAGACATATGAATCAAGATGAACTGGAAACCGTTAAGCAAGAAATGGAGCATTTAAATATTGCAATAATGCTAGGAAAAGTTGAAGGCAGCAGGAAAAGAGGAAAACCAAATGAGAGATGTATTGACTCTTATCAAAGAAGTCAAAGGCTTTTTTTTTTTTAAGAGCTGAACAGAGCTGTTGAGGACAGGACATTTTGGAGATCATTCATTCACAGGGTCATCCTAAGTCATAATGTCAGAAGCAACGTGATGGTGCATAACAACAACAAAGCATGGAGCTGTTTTGAACAGCACAGTTGTTCAGTCATACTACTGTGGCAAACGTCATTTGAAAAATGTCAATGTTCAGAAGTATAGAGGCAAGGCAAGAAAAGAAACCTGGAAAACTAACCATCACAAAGAAAATAGCCATTCTATTTCTTTTGGAAAGCAGATGACAGGTTACATAAATAAGCCCTTCGGCATAGTTCATGCAGATACAATTATATTCTGCTACAAGTGAAAGAAGATCAAAGTTTTATATTGTCATGTTTCCAACAAACATGGCAATTCAGAATATGTGGCAGCAAATGTGTAACAATTTCCTTTTGTAACAATCATCTGGTATTATAGGCCATTCTTTTCTGTTTTCAATAGTGGTGATTGCACAATATCTATAATTCCAGTGAGTCTGTTTTGTTGCTCTCTAAGAGAAGCATATATGTTTGATGTCCTAATGATACAAACTGACTGGCTTAATTAGAAGAATATGTTCCCTTCCTTGGCCACTCTCCCTCTCTTTGTAAAGTAGGGACTTCCTTTTGAGCAGACAATGCATGCAAGTGAAATGATTAGCTAGCTCTTGCTAGCTGCAAAGAATAAAGACGAACTTACATTTCTACTGGAGACTAAACAAGTTTAACTTATTGTGATATAGCCTTTCAATTCAGAAATCCAAATTATTACAACAAAACTGAGTGAACAGATTATTCTATAGATCTCTACGCAGATAGTCCACCGTTAGCCCAGACATTTGGGGTAGTCACTGGTGTTCATCTGGGCGTATGCAGTTGTGAATCAACTAGAAAATTGGCCCAGTGTAATATAAGATAAATAGGCAGAAGACGAAGAGTAAAGCAGAGAAAATACTATAAACCTGTTCAAACCTAACCTAGTCTGCCTTGAGGCCATCAGATCTCTTATGTACACTACAGCCCTCCTCCATGGTCAGCCACCTGTAATTACCTATGCCAACACTGCTACAGTCACCAAGGACATTTTCACAACTCTTCATACTTCCTCCCAAGAGATATGTACAGTGGTGCCTCGCTAGACGATGTTAATCCGTTCCGCGGAAATCGCTGTCTTGCGAAAACATCGTCTAGCGAAGCACGTTTCCCCATTGGAATGCATTGAAATCTCTTCAATGCGTTCCAAGGGAAAAGTCGTCGTCTTGCGAAGATCGTCCATAGGGAAACCTCGTCTAGCGAGCGCGGGTCCCCGTTGGAATGCACTGACAGCTATTGACCGCTAGTCAATGCATTCCAATGGGGAAACCTCGTCGTCTAGCGAAAATCGCCCATAGACCATCGTTTTGCGATCGCATTAGCGATCGCAAAAAGCCATCGTCTAGCGATTTCCTCGTCCTGCGAGGCAATCGTCTAGCGAGGCACCACTGTACTCAACTTTAACAATGTGCAAAGGAAACACTTGTGAATGTTGTTCTTTCCGCACTATACAGAGTACCATTACATGGGCACAACATGTAGGGGCTGCCAGATCTAACAGGAGGAGCTGAACTCTGAAAAAACAGTTGTGTTTCTCTGGAACTCCAGGTAAGGAGATAAATCTAATGGTGAATGATGCTGGGGAGTGGAGGAGGGAATTTCATATTATTCTGTGTGGCACCTTGAATGCCTGGGCACTCATCTCCTATTCACGTCACACTGGTGCCAGGGCTCCCTGGCTCAGCACAGATGTACTCATATGTCTGCTTGGCCACACAATATTTGTTTTGGAGGTAGTGCAGGAAATCCACATAGACTTTCTTAGGGACTCCGTCTTACCATGCTGCAATTTTTATACAAGAACCCATCACAAGGTCGCTCCTCCTCAGTTCTTGACCCTCAAACATCAGAGAATGGGAAGCTGCTGACCAGCTAGCTGGCAACTTTAGCAACAAGTGAATTGGTTTTAAGTGAAACAAATCAGAAATACAAGCTATTCTGATACGCTTAAACTGAAAGGAGCACAAGAGAAAGAAGGTGATAGGAAACAAGCAGGGATCAGAAGTGTGAATCTCTGTTATACTCGTACATGCAAAATGTGAGTTCTCCCTGGAGACATTTTTCATGCAACCAAAAGCTAACTTTCAGTGCATCTGATGCCAGCCATACACAAACAAGGTGTGTTGGCCACCTCACACAACTAAAATAAACTAATATAACAAGAAGTATAAACAGACACACACATTTGTAGTGCTTGTTTCCTCATACAAATTCAATAAATAAAATAAATAAATAAATAAATGAGATTCCAGTAGGGATGGAGCTCTGTCTTTGCTAGTTGCATTTTTTCTGCTGGATGTACTTTACACCATTGATCCAGGTACATGGGAACAGTGTAACTTTTTCCCTGCTTTTTCCATCTTTATAGGGAAAATGCATAAGAAATTCACAAACCATACACCAGTACATGTCACTTCCCCTTGTCTACTTTGGGAAAAATACATCTTTTCCTATGGGTCCCCCTTAGTGAAAACTATGGTTCATAAATTAATCATTTTCCCTCTTGAATACCAAACCCCCCTCTTCTCTAGTCCTTTGTTGTTACATGGCTGCTTCTCATTTCGGTTGACAACGCTGCCTCTCTCATCATTCAGACCATATTTAAAGTCACCCCTCTTTGAATCCTGGCTTCCTTCCAGCCTGTCCTGTAGCCTGCACAAGTTCCTTGCACTTATTTCTAAAGGCTTGTCATGGCCTTTCGTGCCAGCTCTGTCCATATAGTCATTTCCTGTGACATTAGCTCTATCAGGTCTAACAATCTCAGCTTCCAAATGCTTCTAGCTCCCTTAACATCACTTGTCATTCTCTGTTGCCTGGAACACACTCCCAGAACATAGTGGTTTCTCTTCTTTCCAACTCCACTTCACATCCACTCTCTTGGACAGAACCTTTCTCTCACTTCAGATCTTCTCCTGAAATAAAACATAGGTATGCATATATGTGATTATATATTTATATATTCTTTCCTCACTATTCTTCCCTTTCCATCTTCCCATTCTTCCAAATACAAACTGTAGGATCGCAGAAGAATAGACCTGTCTTTGTGCTTTTTATACTAATGACAAATAATAATTATAACTACTAGTAGTAGTAGTAGAAGTAGCAGCAGCAGCTGTATTGCAACAGGTCAAGGCCATTGGAATATTCAGATACTCTGTAATTTTAAAAAAGTAGTATTTCACTTGTTATGTAGTATGAGAGCCAGAACTGTAACTAGGCATTCTGAAACCCAGGGCAAGTGGTGCCATCTCCACCCATTGTGCCACGAGGCATGGATGTAAGCAAGGAAGAACAAGGAGAAGAATGTGGTGTCCCAAAAAGAAAAAGTTTATGTTTTCACAAAAAGGAAAGTTAATAGGGCTGGGAGCTGTTGCCATTTATTTCCCTAACATTCATCAATAGATTCACCTCTAGATTTTGTTGCCCTCTAAATGTTGGCAACCGGGGCAGAGCCTCAGTTGCTGTCCCACTTAGTTACAGCCCTGGTAAGAAAACATGTACAGAAAAATTATTCAATATCTAATAAGTATTGCAAGATTTATAACTAGCTTTCCACACAGAAGACATTATTATTTTTGCCACAAGTGAGTATGAATATGTTTGTCCTAAATATTATTCTGGGTATAAAATGGGACGCTTGCAACAAAGATATTTGTAATCATGCACTAACAAATAAATCTATTTGCAATGGATACGTAGTTTGCAGCTAATTATCCTTGCTAACACACCACTTGTAAACAGCTGTCTAAAAAGAGTGAATTTTTTGGTTTAACAAAAAGAACAGAAGAGTCAGAAGAATAGAGCGACAAGATAGGGACAACCTCAGCAAAAGAAATATTCTGTATCAGATGCATCTCAACCCCTGAAAAATTTGTTTGATCATCATGGCATCATCATTTAACTGTCTTTAATGCATTTATTTAATATATATATATAAATAAATAAAACCCTTTTTAGTAGAAAACAATGTAGGAAACATTATCATAAATTTTAATGAATAGATTTGCTTGGTTTCAGACATTGTTTTGGAAAGAAGAACAAATGTAACCAGCATGAAGACAGGGCAAAGTCTCCTTCCAACCATGGATTACCTCCACATTTCCTTTCAAGACCAGGGAAAATTATATGCACACATCCAAAGGTCAAAATTTTTATTGTTGTTGCTAAATTCAAAACTCTCCTCACAAACTAGTCTGGCATTTCAAATGTTTACCCAGATATTATATAGAGAAAAAGAGAGAGAGACTAGGAAATAAAGCTTGCAATAATCTGTGCAAATCAGTTGAGATTAACTAATTAAGAGCCAATGTAATACACTGATTAAAATACTAGTTCTGGAACTCCTGAGATTCAGGTTCTCGGACTCACTGAGCCATGAAACCCACTGGACAACCTTGGGCTCTCTTAGCTTGATCTACCTCACAAGGTTGTTGTAAGAATACAAATGAGGGATCCAAGCAACCTGAGCTCATCAGCAGAAAGATATATCCTTATATCCTAACTAATAAATTCAGGCACACTATTATTTTTATATTTTATATCTGTGTTCACATGTGAAGTTGATATTATCCAGATCTGCAGAGTGGCTGTGTGATTTTATTTTTTTAAAGCACACTAAAACATGCTATACCTGTGCATGTGTATAATTTCCAAAGATACTGATGCACAGAAGATGCACCAATCCAAGTTCAAGAACAGGATTAAGGGAAGCAGGTGCCTTTCGTTTTAATAAGTAGGTCACCAGCCACAGCAGCTGGGGGAAGGGAGACACAATTTCTAAGAGAAGAGAGATTGAAGGTGGCAGCCACATCTTATTTGTGAATAATAGCCTTATCACAACATTCGGATGCCTTAATCATTACAAGTGTCAGCAAGCACCAAGTGCCTGGGGTCATGGGACCCTTGGCTCAGCAAGACTTCCAAATGCACAGGGTTTAGAACAGGATTCTGCATCCTCAGATAAAGCCCAATTCCCAGTGCAACCTTCAGGAATGTAAAGAACCAAGTCTGACTTGTCCATTCTTTTTTTCCTTAGCATTCCTTTATCACCAAAATCCTCTAGCTGGTACTTAGTTTCCACCCAAACTCTCAGACCAATAACAGAAATATGAAAAAGTTTCATTTAATGCTGACCTAGCTATGGGGATTTCCAAAAGCTACATTCCTGTACGGAAGCTCTGTCCTTATATCTGCCATATGTCTGGTTTTAAGCTCTGTTTTCCTTGTACTGTACTAATTTACTCTGCTAGCCCTATTGTTCTATACCACTATATGCAGGCTGAATTTCCAAATCAGAGATGAGTTGCAGGCTGATTTTAAGGATGTTGAAAGTGGTTCCAGAGAGGCATTGCTTTGAATAGTATAAACTGTAATCACTCCATGCACATTTCCTTTGTCCCCACTGTTGTTGATGAACAGATCTCAAAACTACTTACCAATGTCAAAAGTGGAATAAGCATACACATTACGGGAAGCGATCCCCCTCTGAAACCATATTCTGTCCTCTGGGGGAAAATAACTATTGTGGTCCCAGCCTAGTTTAAGTGAAAAGCCATAAACAAACTTAGATACCATTTAACTGTTTCCTTTCTTCTCCTGTGTCTCCCCAGAATGACCAGTACACAAGGGAACTATTAAACTCTACAACAAGAAAAATATTTATATGCCAATGTAAACTAGGTTCCCCATGAATCTCTATTTGTATAGCCTAGTCATCCAGGACTTCCCAGCAGTAAAAGTTCAGGAACATTTTCATAACAGCTAACACACTTATTTTTAGTATCCTCTAAGATACTTTCTAACCAAGGGCTGCAATGAAATTAACCAGGCACATTTTTAGGGCAGTCCCTCTCTGAGGGCATTATTTGTACCCAGAGATAATGTCCTCCTGTTCAAATCACGTAATTTAAAGTCACTACAGAAATGCAATTGTTGTTCCAGAGTGTGTGACCAGGTTAATGTGGTCTACAGCCACATTCACAAGCCTTGTATTGTGAATTGCTGCAAGCTGTCCCCACCCACTCCCACTTCTAGTGCTGTGCTGAAAATCTCTTAAAACTAATCAGAACAAAAGCCTGAGCGAGAAAGACCTTTTTCCTATTTATACTTCTTTTAACTTGATTTCTCCTTGATGTTAGAGGGCGGGTAACTACAGCCTGCACCCAGAGCACAAACAGTTAGGAGGTTCCCACCCTCCTGATTCAACGCAGCACCCATCTTGAAGATGCCAGGAAGAGGGGTGCCAGGGCTTGGCCTTCGCACAACTTCCCCCCACTGCAGATTCTTCCAACAGCAGCACCAGGTCCTGCCCACCCCGCCACTCCCGCAGGCTACCAGGTGCCCCCAACTGGGCTAGTGTGAGCCTGGTGTGCAAGGCACCCCTGACCAGGGCTATCTTCTGCCCAAAGGTTCCTGTCCACCACCTCATCCACCCAATCTTGAAGCCTTTAAGGCTGCAATGCCCTGCAATGACAAGAGGAACCCTTCCTCTTAGCGGACTCCAGGCAAAGGACACAGCTCAAGCACAGGCAGGCGACCATCCTGGATGGCACCACGCGCACCCCGATCCGCCCATGAGAGAGACAGAAATGCCCGGCGTCCATTTATTGTCAAAGGAACCCTTGAAAAGAAAGAGCCTCTTTGACGGAAAGAAACCCTTTTCTATAAGCCCGCTGCCCTGGCCGTCTACTCTGAAGTAACGCGGAGGAAGCCGAAGCTGTAGCACTGCTTCTCGCAGCACTCCTGACTTCACACACAGACACACACACACGCCAGTTAGGCGAAGAAAACCCTTCTCTTCAAGAGAAAGACATGGGAGACAACGGGGCAAACCCTCGCCTTGCGCTCAAGTTAAGTTGGAGAGCCGGGCGGCAGAGCTGCGGTTTGTCCGCCTCACCTCGACGCGAGCCCCGCGGACGCCCTAGCGAGCGCCTCCTCCCCCGCCCGCCCAAGCTTCTGCCCTCCGCGGGACAAGCTTTCGCAGCCTCCAGCCCCCCGAGAGGGTCCAGGGGAAGGCATTTGCTTTTGTCTTGCACGTGTCGCTCAGGCACGGAGCTGTACGGGATCAAGCTCTCCTTGCTCAGGAAGGCCCCCCCCCCCCTTACCTTGGGCGCAGAGGAAAGGGCGCCCTTTTCGCTGCCCCGAGGCTCCACATCCAGCTCTCCCCTCCGCTGGCTGCGCTATCATTCCCGACAAACCGAGGCAAGCTCCGAGCAATCCAGCCTGGGCGATGCTGCGGCTGCTCCCGGGCTCCAGGCAGCGCGAGGCTCCCCCCCCCCCTCCCGCGTGCGAGCGAGCGAGCGGGCGCGCGCACGGCCGCCCAGAGACAGACTTTTGGAGTTTGTTCGGAAAGTGGCCACCGCTGGCTCGCGGGCCTGACACACACAGAGAGAGAGAGAGAGAGGAGGAGGAGGCGGGGGCGCCTCCTGCTGCTGCTGCTGGCCTCTGCTCCCTCGACGTCTCCGAGGCGCTTGGGACAACAGCAGCACGCGAGCAGCGCCGCCGGCACCGCCTCCGTCTCTCCCTCCTCCCCCTCAGAAAAGTCCTCCGCTCCGCCTCAGCCCTCCTCCCCAAGGGCTGGCGGGGAAGGAAGGCGAGGAGGCGGAGGGTCCGCCGGAGTCTCGCCCTCTCCTGAATAAACTTTGGTCCCTTGGCTCCTTCCTTTGTGTCTCCTTTCCAGCTCCCTTCACTCCCTTCAGGGCGTGGCCGCAGAGAGGGTTGTCCCGGTTAAGGCCGACTTGTGTCTACCGTGCCCGGGCGTTGAAATTGCCACTGTTGGTGGACACAGACATGTTTAATTATCCTGGGAAGGCGTGTTTCGAGGGTCTATATCTCACACAGCCTTTCTTATTCCTCACTGTTCTCTGCCGTTGTCATCATCCTCTTACCCACTCCTTCCAATGGCATTCAAATCCCTCACTGTCGTTTAGTATTTAGTAAGTGAAATAGCATTCAACTGATAAGATACAGCGAGTGTTTGAATTTGTGCTGCTTCCGTTCAGAGCGGCCTTGCAAAACTGGGAGGGGAAAAAAAATTAAATGCAATTTAAAAGTCACATCCTAGTTGTTGTAGTCCTTGCCAGTGCGACCAGAAGGCAGGCGAAAGAAGTAGGATTCCCGCCCACACCATGCCACACTCTGTACATCATTCATTTATCTACAATAAAGTGAACGGTGATGTTGTCACTGCCTGGCTCCACTTCCCAAAGCCTGTGATTTGGGATGTGCATGATAAGTAGACATTCAACAGGTGTAGCCCTTCAAACTGAAGACCTGGTGATAGGGGAAGCTCCCACAAAATGGTGTGGGAGGGGGAGCACAACAGGCAATTAAGAGTGTGAAGGAAAATAAAACAAAAATTGTTCCAAAGTTTTACAGGTTGTTTTGGAAATTGGGGCCTCTTGTATCTACTTGGAGTATTATGCAGGTTGGAGTTTTGTCTTTAAAAATGTAACTTTTAATGGATAGCAATATTGCTGACCAGAGTGGTTTAATCCTATTCAAAGAAAACAAACAAACAAAGAATGATACATAAACCTTTTAAGTATATGTGGGTCATAATATCAGCAGTAGAAGCTTATTTAACTTTTATAGTACGTATTTGCATATATGTGTATTGTAGAGTTTGCTGATGAATGACCGTAATAACTAAAAAGGTTCAAAACATGTTGGAACAATAAATATTTTTGTCTACCCCATTGTTTTTCAGCCCTTGAGGAAACATTTTATCGGTCTCGACTGAGCAATCAATGTTCAAACCAACAGATGTAGAACACAAGGATCTTGTCAGGAGTGTAAAAATGTGACAGTCAGTTCTGCTAAATGGTGTTGCTCTGTCCTCTGCCCTAAGGATGATCCTATGTTTGGGATGCTACACCATCTTCCTTTCTCATAGGACTGTGTTCTGAAAAAAAAAGTGTCTAGTTTTTAGGGGAAGTGCCTGCATCTATACTGGTTTTATTAATGCCTATACTTTCAAATTTTGCTTCAGAATTCAAAGAGTATGTTAAAATAAACTCCCTTGAATTTTCTTTCCATCTTTTCCAGCCTTCCCACCAATGTGCTTGAACTTGAACTGCAACCTGTACACCAATCTGGAAAACAACAATGTAGATAATATTGCGCAAGAAGGACTGATACTGTAACAGGATAGAAGCTGGATTCCTTTATTCCTGTGAGTATTTAAACAATATAGCATTGGCAGGGTAGCCTGTAGCCCTTCAGATGCTGTTGGAGCTCAGTACCCTTCCTTGTTGGCTGTGCTGCCTAAGCTAGTGGACTTGCACTTCAACAGCATCTGCTTGACTATAGATTACTGACTACTTCTCTGCAGATTAATTCTGCCCTTTTCTGTGTGTTTGTACATGCCATAAAGTCACCCCAGACTTACAGCAACCAGGATTTTCAAGGTATGTAAGATATTTAGGAGTGATTTTACCATTGCTATCCCCATCACATGAGATTTGATGGCCAAGTGGGCACTTAAACTCAGGTGTCCTGAGTCCTAGTCCAACACTCTATCCACTGCACTATGCTAGCTCTCTTATTGATTCCAAACTCACCCTGAACCTTTCTCTGAGGGTTCTGCTTTATTTTATTTTTTAAATTAAACTAAATTTAATTTAATTTTAAAAATGGGAAAAAAAGTTTAATTTATATTATTTCTCTGTCACCTTTCTCCAATAAAGGAATTCAAGGCAGCTCAGAAATAATTAAATACAGGTAAAGTTAAAAGCACAATAAATTATTCAATTAAAATCAATTAAACATACATTATTATACTATTAATCATCTAAAACACAAAAAACACACTTAAAAACACAGTTTAAAATACAATGACCAAGATCTCAGGAAGATGCAGGTGGGGAGGCATAGAAATGTATACTACCTTGTTCCATCCCCTTCTGTTTCTTGGTGCTGAAAGAGTGTAGGGTTTATTGGGGCTTATGTCCACACTGGAGGTTTATGGACTAGAGGCGGTATAGCTAGTAAGAGTTTCCCAAGGGGCTTATGCCTTTCCAGAGGACTGCCCTGCTTCTCACCACTCCTTTCAGACATCAGTGAAATTTCTTCATTAAAAGGTAATTGAGAATTGAAAGACTCCTCCCACTGTGTGTGTATGTGTGCATGGGTGTTTGCATTCATGTTTGTGGGGGCAACAATTTATAACACCATACATTAATACATCAATTAATTAATGCATGCCAGAATTAGTTTTTTGGACTATAACTCCCAGAATTCCCCAGGCAGCATGGCTGCTGCTCTGGTGCAATTTTAATGAAAATATATATGGGAAGAAAATTGAAAGCCAGCAGCACCTACCCAATATATGTGCTGGTAACTGGGATGTTTGCAGATTATGGAGGACATATTTGTCCCCCATACTCATATGTGATCCCAACATTAAAATGTCATGCTGAGGGTCAAAGATTCCATTAGAAAGAAGGCATCCAACTACCCAAGGGACTGAAGACATGAAAAAGAACTCTTTTTGTTTGGATAAGGTCTGCACAGCTTGTGGCATGGATCTGAAAACAGCTTGCTTGCTCACTCCATTCCAGTCATGTTCAGTTTCTGTCTGTCATATGTGCATACATAAGGCCTTCTGTGGAAAGCAAAGGAAGCTTCCACTGAGAACAGAATTTAAAGAAGAGAGACACAGTTTCCCATGTCATTTTAACTTCTCTGGTGAACTCCCTAGTATTGATCTTCGTTTGTCCAGCTTCTAGCTGGCACAGCTCAGGATGATAGCAGCTATGTTCAACTCAGTGTTAGGTAAACTGAGGAGAAGAACAATCAAGTTGCAGATAGTCAGCTGGAGTAATATTTGTTAATCCTAGGTAAGAAAATCAGAATGTCTGGAAGTAAAATAGTGATCCTGTTTTATGTACTGAAGTGTAGAAGAAAACAGCAAACCCAGGGCTGTATTAGATTAATGTGCCTTTCCTCTCTCGATGACATAATTGCTAATGTATGTTTTCATACTCCACTAAACCACTCCCGCCACTGTGTTGTGTTGAGGGCAAGCCTGTCTCTCCACTGGAATATCTTGGTCTTCAATATAACCACTAACTGATTCAATTTCAGTTGAGCTTTTATATTAAAAAATATCTCTGGCTGTCATTCTGGCCAACATTCTTTCTTTTTTCACTGTGCTCTGTGTATGCGATTTAGATTACCACTAAACTGGCATTCCATATTCTTAGAAAATTATTATTATTTAGCTAACAAGGTAACAACTAACCCTGATTGTTATTATTTTGTTGTTGTTGTTCTCTTACTTTACAAGATGTGTGGATAGTTGTCGAAACCTTGTGGGTCACTGCGCAAATGCCTATGTGGTAAACCGCTAGACTGCACATGGCAGCTCCTTGTGCCAGGTCCTGAATTGGCTTTGTCCCCTCTGGCTGGTCACTAGATTCTCCTTGACAGGAAGGGGTATAAGGGAATGTTCTGTTCTACTAGAAGCTTGAGCAAGGACTTCCAGAACTAGGTGGTATTCCTGCATTAGTGATTAGTCCTAACTTCTGGGTTTTTCCTTGACCTTGTCTTCTGGTTTGGTCTTCTGGCAAGCTTCTCAGCCTAACCTCCTAGCTTATTATTTGGTTCTGACATGCTGTTTTCCCCCCCTAAATACAGACTTGTTGCAGGGTTCTTGGTTCCAAACCCCTGGGTCATTTGAGCTTGCTGTCCATGGCCCAGTCTAGATAATAGTGCAATTAAGTAGTTTAGTCATGAGGTGGTGCTGGATTTAATTGTATCTGGATGGCTTCAGGGGTTCCTTCCTGCTGTTCTGCGCAATGAAGTTCTCTTCTGCCGTCCTCTCTGGTGCATCCTGCAAGCTTTCTATTGCATGGTCTAAGAATTAAAGTTTTAAACCACTAATGTCTAACAAAACAAAGAAAGTAGCACCAAAAGCATGCAGCTTTAAAAATCCTGCAGGATTTAGGCATGAATGGGCAGAAGGCTTGCTTGCTTTTATTTAGCTACAAAGCTGCAGAAGGAGAAAGAAATAGTGCAACAAAGTTTACTCCTAACA
This sequence comes from Intellagama lesueurii, assembly GCA_037013535.1. Lineage (NCBI taxonomy): Eukaryota > Metazoa > Chordata > Lepidosauria > Squamata > Agamidae > Intellagama > Intellagama lesueurii. Next base: position 282,288,290 of record JBAJHW010000001.1, on the reverse strand, counting down.
ACTAAGCGGATCACCAATCTTTATACTTTCCTTGAGGAAGACCAAGTAATTTTTCTGTGCTGTTGAGGAAGACTTCCTATACCTATGTTGAAAAATACCATTATCACAATTATGACACTATTCTGGCCATATACGAGAGGAATTTTATCCAGAAGAGCAAAGTAATAAATAAGTGGTTCTGCTTTTATCAAAGAGCACAAACTGTTGAGTCATTTGGTACAACCTTGGATAAAGAGGCGGAATGTTGTGTTTCCTGATAAAAAGAACACCTTTGAGTTTGATGCCTTGAATTCTATGCAAAAGGCTTTCTGAAATAATGAAATGATAGAGGCCTTTGCCTTTTGCAAAGACATACAGATGGCAAGGCAATGTACAGTATGTTGACCAAAACTTAAAACAGAGAGGAAAGATAAGGCAACCTGGGTGGGAATAAGTTGGAATAGGCAATGTGTACATCCTAAAAAAAGAATGAAAACAGTTGCAGCAGCCATTTTTAAAACCAGCAAATTCACTTTTCATGTCTCTGCAAAAGCAGCATTAAAGAGATCTGAGGAACAAAGCAGTCTACCCATTCTAAAAGCACCAGAGAATGTTACATATTCCTAGAGAGCTGAAAATAGCAATTGTCAGTATGAAACTGATGTGCTTTCTAGGAATTGTAAGATAGTTTGATATACATGAAAAACATTTCAAAGGCATAGCAGCTAAACCTGTGACTGAAATACACTACAGATTAGTTTTGGGGAACCAGAGTAAGAGGCTGCATTTATAAAGCTAAAAGATGTGATTCCTAGTTACCTCATTTGTAAAGCTCTTTGATGACAACAAGCCCACAATGACTCAGCAATTTATGATTGGGTAGATCATAAATCCTTGGTGGGAAAGGAAAAGAGGGGGTCATGTACCATAATAATGCTGATAAGTTCTAGTATGAATTTAGTAGCCAAGGATGCTCCAGTAGAATAAAAATTGTGTTAAGCAAGATCTTTTCCTAACCCACAGCCCTAAGAAAGAGGTTACAAGTTGGAGGAGAGCATGAGAGCTTAAATTATATATTAATCTACCAGCGTATGAAAATAGACTTCCCCCTTCCCTCGTTAGCTTTCTTCACTGTCCAACTTTCACATCTGTATATAGGGCCTGGGTGGCATCTGGAAGAACAGATAACACAGGCTTCAGGTAGAGGGTCATTAGCTACTGGAACAACACAGGATGCACAGCACATAGGTGTAGCAAGCTGTATACAACCCAACTCTTTTCTTCCCTGATTGTGAGACTTTGAAGGATCCCAGATAATATTTTGCTCAAACAGGTAGTATGCCTGCCTTTGGACTGTTCCATGCATTTGATCTCAGCTTTTCCTATCAATTCTACTGTTAGACCACACCTATCTTTGCCCTGCTTCACTGTGTTTACCTCAGCTCCTCCTCAGGGCTCTGAATTTCTGAATTGACCTAATACTCCACTGATACCACGACTCTTGGCCTGCTCTCTATCTTGTGACATAGTTCCTTCTAAGCCTTCCACAACAAGTCTGTATGAGCCTTTTATATAAAGAAAGCACCAATCTGGGGTTAATGGAGAAGAATTCTGCTTAATCAGGCAATGCCTCCTCAGCAAGGCTACTGCCAGGTGGATGGTTCTTTCCCCAAGCAATCACTTTTCCTAGCCTGTGTTTGTTTACCAGTAATCCAAACACGGGCTTTCACTGTGGCCTTTCAAAGGCTTGATGACCTCTGCCTAGATCTGCCCCAGGTAGGTAGCAGAAACAAGAAATTCATCATGTTAGGTGTATACTTCACAAATGAAGGAATGTACATAATGATCTAAAGTCCACTCCAAATCAGGTCACTGTCTAGGTTCTAAAATTACCTAGCTCAGCTCTACCTTTTTAGCTGGGTAGCAATATATTTGCAACTTTTTGATGCAGTTATATTGCTACTTGTCAACATATTAATTCCAAGATAATGTCTAGGAATATGTTGGATTTTCTTGAATCACAGAATAAAGCTTTGGTCTGCTGAAGTCTGCACATTTTCCCTGGCAGTCTGAAAGGCTGAGACTGTGAAATTTAGGAAATCCATGAACTCCCTGAAGCAAAATAAGTAGTCAGAAAGAGAGAACGGTGAATAAAGTAAATTTCTCTTTTGCAAATATGATGATTTAAAAGATAACCAATCCAAGTTGTTATAGAAACTATGTGCATGACTATGTATATTTGCTTGCTTTTATTCTACTTTTCCCACACTTGGTATGGTGATAAAAAATTAAATTATATGTTTTTTATTTCTCTCATACATGTATTATTTACATATACCTAAGCTAAGGAACTGGCCTTACCATTAAAGCAAATAAAGCAAGAACATACAAACCATAAAATCAATAAATATAGAAACAGTTAAAATCTGCACAATAAATGTACAGTGGAACCCTGCAGCCAAGCCTTTGCTCATGACCTGAGTTCAATCCCAACAGATTCAGGTAGCCAGTTCAAGGATGACTCAGCCTTCCATCCTTCCAAGGGCAGTAATATCAGTACCCAGCTCACTGGGGGGCAAACTGTTGTTTGCATAATCATGTTGTAAACCACCCAGAGAGTGTTTTAGCACTATGGGGCAATATGTAACCCAAGACAACAACAGCAGCAGCAAGAGCAGCAGCAACAGCAACAACAACACAAAGATAAGCCATTCTGGTGACATTCGACCTGACTTGTCTGGGTTTGTGAAAGTGTTAGAGAAAGTGTTAGAGAAAAACCTCAGCTCTGTGAATGGGGAAAATGCTAACAGCTATAACCTGGGAAAGGGGTGGGGGGCTATACAACACTGTCAGTTTCATGGATGTGATAGACAGGAAGATTTTACTTCTGCCCACAATCATCCTTCTAACAATTGCACAAAGACCAGGAGGCAGTGAAATTGCTACTTCACTTCATTTATAAATAGATGGCAAAGTGGCTCCAAGGGAATACATAATGTATAGTTGGAAACCTCAGTCTGAGCTCTCCTGGTGCAACCACTGAGGCACTAGGAGGGCTCAGATTGAGGTCACCATGCACTACATAAGGAAGTTCTTGATCTTCCTTGGTGGGTTCAGCTGTAACTCACTCTCTCCTATGGTACCAACAGTCTTTTCCATGTTCATTTCTTGAGTTCATATTGCTGGGTAGTGAAAACAATTTTAACCCCACGAATGCCAGATTGAACAGAAAGGATCCATGGGGGCGTTGCTTCGCCCCATGGGTGACCAACAGCTCTTTCTTCTCCCCATAGTTGCTCCAGTATTTTGCAAACATCCCTGACTCAGTCCATTTTTCTAATTTTTGTCCACAGACAGTGCACATCCTTATTAAAAATTATTATAAGCCGCCTTTAAAAGAAATGAAGGAGTTTTAGTTAACACTGTATGAAAATAAAGGGAGCACTTAGGGATATCAGCTCTGTTCAGCTCTAGATCCAGGTCAACTCTACCATTAGACATCTACTATGGGGGCAGCACTGAACGCTAATTGACTTCCTCATGAATATTCATGAATTTCTATTTGTTAGAGGACAAAGTTATGTATGCCATGCAACATCTTCCAAAACTAGTCTCCTTCTCCAGGTATATATAAGCTTCTACAAATGAGCTGAAGAAAGGTACTATGCGGTCCTTTGCTGCACGAAACAAAATGGCTTGGGTGGGCACTGTCTGGACCCTGCATCCTTCAAATGTTGACCAGCAGAAGTTCAGCAGCTGAATATTTTCTTGGCATAGAAAATACAAAAGTTGTGGAAAGCTTCACTTGACATAAGTATCAAAGGTAGTGTTATTGAGACAGAAAATAGTAACAATGCAAGGTGCAATATGGGTGCCACTGCAATATTTTCTTCTGGATTATGTATGAGAAGAAAATGTTGTTGCTGTTGTTGCTATTTGCCAAGTGTACAGCACTGCCAATCACCCATCTGCTAAATTTAGTCTACAAAATTATACCCACATATCTGAGGACTGGTTGCACGGAAGTTAGTAGGGCTTAATTCCAAGCAAACATGTGTAGAAATATATTGTTAGCAAAGGCCACCTCATTGACAATGTGGGTATATTAAATGTTCATTTCCATGGAAGTAATGGGCTGCAAGGTAACCAATTTGGTTTTTCAGTAACAGAGAAGCTTTAGAGAATAGATTCTTGAACCCAGATGGCTTATAATTTAAACAGTATGTGTCACAAATCATTGTTCCATACTAAGACAATAGCAGAAGCTATGTTAAAATGTGATTCCTTCCAGGCAACCACATGGTATTAATATTCTGTGTTATTTTAACATTGTCAATAGCTGTTTCATTAGCACTTTTCTGAGCTAGATTTAACCCCAGGTAGGCTTGAAGAGCTTAAGTGAGAGAGCTAGACAAAATTAGAAGGAATAGCTGGGTGTGCACATCATCCTGAATTTAGCTCAGATTCTGGGAATTAATGCCTTTTCGAACTGAGACAAACTTGGGTTGTAACTCACCCTCAATGTGACTTCTAAGAAATGCTAAGTATTGAACTACATTCCACAAAAAACACAGACTTTTTAAACCTATGTTGGTATCATACAATAATATAGGGCTTCACTGCAGAAAATTAGTCCAACAGGGCAAGTGTCTACCCACACATCCACACATAGAAGCAAAATGTAAAAAACAAAACCAAACAGTACAGACTCTTCTCCCCAAAACCAAGAAAAGCAAGCAAGCAAATAAAGCGGGGGAGGGGAATCAGCCCCCGCAAACTAAAAGTACTAGAATATGGAGAATTCTCTCCCCACACCACTTCATCTCTTCTCAAGTCCAGTAGGCAACAGCAGTCAGCAAAAAAAAAAAAAAAAGAAAGAAAAAAAAAAAAGATCAAAGGAAGGTGGAGGGAATCACCCTCCAAATCAATTAAAAAGGCCCCAAAAGGAAAGAATCCAAGATGGAAGCATAGACAAGCAACACAACAAGCTGAAGAGCACCAGGAGCTCAGCAGCACATAGTAATTCCACCCAGAAGAACAACTGAAGCAAAAGAGCACTCTTCACTGGGTTCCAGACCTTTCTACAGATTCCAAATTCCACGATCTCTGCCCACCCCCACCCCTGCAACATTCTGGTCAATCTGTTCTAAACTACTGTACTTTGGGAGCTCTAGGAATCAGAAAAGCAACAATAAAAACAAATTAAATATTTAATAAATTCTCCCTACCATACAAGATGCTTGTTCTTTTGTTTTGAACTTCCCAGTATAATAAATTTGTGTTGTGCTACTAGGAAAGAAAAAGGATAAAAATATAACTTTTTTGTGTGTGGATCAGTTTTATTTCCTCTAGGATTTCAGATTCAGACACATCAAGCAAAGAACCCAGTCCTCAAAGTACTTCTGTGAAAAACAGCTTGACAAGCAGAGCTTCATTCTCCTGTTGGGTCACAGCCTTACCATCTGCTCATAGGGAGTGGAGATTTATTGTGAGGCATTCAAAGGGAGAAAATGTGAATCTCTGGATCTTGCCCAATAACTTCAGCTTAGCCATGACAGTTCTTTGAATGAGTTTAAAGCAAGCGTATTTTTCATGAAATCTGAGGGGGTGATGTTTTAATGTAGTTTCATAACAAACTAGGCACTTATGAGGAGGAAGCAATATCATTTTTTATAAATAAATACATGCATTGTCTGGGAGGCAGGTTGAGCTTACAAGGTCATTTCTAAATTGCAACTGTCATAAGAATTGAAAAAAATGGGTAGCTTTTTATGGTGTGTGTGTGTGTGAGGGGTGTACTTTATTAACAGACTACAGCATGGTTTTAAAAGGCAGGATTCAGAGAAGTTCCCTACACTATTTAACTAAACAATTATTTTATTCAGAACACAGGCTCTAGTATCTCCTGTAACAACTGCAACTCTAGCTGTCACCTCTGTACACTGGCATAAAGGGACTGAAAACCTGTGCACTGATCGGGAAGTCTGCCATCTAGTCGTAGAAGTCTGACTGATGTCTGTCACCTAGTGACAGAAGATGGCACTTCAGGCTTCAAAGATTGTGACAGATTTAAATTATTCAAAAAGAGTTGATGTGCTTTAAAAAAATTACAACCAAATAATTTCTTGAGAACACCCCCCCCAAACCCCATAGTTTGCACAGTAAATTTCAGATGTTTATGTGTCATGATCTTGGAGCTATGGTTTCGAAAATCATAGAAACACATGCTGTCTTTTATTATTCTAGAATAGAGTAGGACACCTGTATTCACGGGGGATCAGTTCCATGATCTACCATGGATGTCTGAAACCACGGATATGAGGGAAACATATATACAACATACAAGAGGGCAGGACAAAGGCCACAAAGGAACATGACAAATGCCACAAGGGGGTGCTCCTGTATGTTGTATATAGGGCTGCAGCAAACTGCAGTTAAGTGATATTGATCCCATGGATATGAGGGTCCTACTGTATTTTAATAATTTGTTGTATTTTATTGTATTCTTCATGAATGAAGAATGAATGAATTATTCTTCTTTGCTGCCAGTGCACCTTTACAGAGCCATTCAGTGTAGCTGTTTAGCCTTTTACGTGCTTGCTCATAAGGGCAGGATGCAGACTAGCTGACGACCTGCTGTGAAGATTTTGTGTAGCATGTTGCACACAAAGTTCTTTAGGTTTACTCCAGTTTGGATACTGTAGACGATGAAGGTTCTGGAATTGTAACTTTGGCTCATGTATGTCCTATGATCATGGATACATTTCAGGTTGTGCAACTCAAGGATATGGACAGGATCCTCGGGTTGCTGAGAGCCATGACAGGATAGCAGTCTTCAAATATTTGAAAGGTTGTCCCATGGAAGATGGAACAAGCTTGTTTTCCTCAGCTCCAGAGAATAAGACGAGAGTAATGGATTCAGATTACAGAAAAGTGGGTTTTCACTAAACATTAGAAAGAACTTTGTGACAGTAAAATATGTTTGACAGTGACATGGGTTGTCATGAAAGGTGGCGGGCCCTTCTTCACTGAAGGTTTTTAAATCCCATCTGCCTGGGGCTTTAGTTGTAATTTTCCTGTGTCCGAAGTAGGATGGACTCAGGGGTTGACTCCAGCTCTGCGCTTCTGTGGTTCCATGACTCTCACCATGTTCTTTATATTCATTTCTCACTCTCCACATCAACTAGTGCTTTATGCACTTGATATGTTTCCCTCTGAAAAGTTCGGAGAGACAGTGCAGCTCTGTGCTTGCCTTGAACCCCCACCGCCCAAGAACTCATCTACGTAGTCATCTGGTGTTTGATTTTCAAAGGGAAGACTAATCACAAGATGTCTTGCCCACAGCATTTGCTTATATCAGGAAAAAACATCCGTAAATATGCAAGAGTGAGTATGGAATGACTCACAGTCACACTTGCACTTTTTATGCTTGAAGTCTTGTGGTCTAAAAATACAGCAACAGAACAGTCTTTATGTTCACCTGGGAGAGCTTAGCCAAGTTAGGTGTGAAAATAACATGGATCAGAGCCAATGCTGTACTCCATACAGCTGCTTATTTTGGATTTGTCTGTGCTGTTCTTGGTCTGCACAGATCTTAGTATCCATGGCCAGACAACTTACAGAGTTGTAAGTTACAGAGCTTCAACCCTGCATATCCTAGCTCCACTACACCAGTGGTGACATGATAAACCAATTTCAAATTGCATATGTTTTATAGTGTGAAAGCAAATATCAAAAAGTAGTGTATTTCTGGTGTGGCAGGTTGTGGGCTGGCAAGTTTTGTGCAGGGTCCAAGTACTAGGAATGATAAACTTTTCTAGAACTGAGAGAGCTAGAGGTCCCGGCCCAGGGTACAACTGCCCCCCCAAGTTAAAATAAAATGATGCTAAATTAGGCATTGATGGAACAACATATTTATGACTATCTGGTTACCACATGTTCATTCACAGTGAAAGCTGATCCTACTTTTATGTCAATCTACAGCTTTCTGAAAAATGTTGCTTGATAATTTACATTATGATTGAAAATATTTCTTCAGAAAATGCATTTTGTATGCATTTTATCTCAAGATATATAATATAGTTTTAAAAACCCTCTGAGGCATATTGTTATCAAATGTGTGTGTGTGTGTGTGTGTGTGTGTGTGTGTGTGTGTGTGTGTGTGTGTGTGCATTTTGATACATGTTGTGTCACAAAATCCAGAAAAGATGGTACAGTGGATGAATGTTTTCTGAAAGCTGGGAATTGGTCCTAGCTGATGTTATTATCACAATAGAATTGATTGACTAAAGCAGGCATGGACAAAGTCCAACATCTCTCATCATTCCTGGCCAGGATAACCAATGGTGAGGAATGCTGGGGATTGTAGTCCAACTGCATTAGAAGGATCACACATTGTCCACCTCACAATCAAGTGGGTTTCCTTCTTACATACATCATTGTATGCATTAACAATCATGCATGCAATCAACAATGTAATGCATTACAAACATTAATGTGGGCTGGGTTCAAAGATCAGCATCCACCAAACATGCCATCCTATTTCAGGAAAACAGTATAAAGATGATGGTTAAAAACTGATCAGTTTCTCATAGTAACATGAACATAAGAAACACATGTATATTCAGGGACAATGATTCTCAAGTGTAAACAGAACCTAGGATGAAATAATGTGAAACGGGCTGCGTGTGTTGTTTATAGTTGATGTTTGCTCATTCTTAATTCCATTTGTATGTTGTATTTCAAACCTAAAATGCTAATTTAAAGCAACAACCTAAGGGCTGAGGCAGAGATCAGTTCACAACATGTATAAAATGAAAAAATGTGTATTTTAAGTAGAAACGGCAAGAGAGAGACAAAGCCCCATAATCATGAGGAACAACAGAAACCAGTGCAAGCAGGAGGATTTACTAGCCCCCAGATATAAGTGGGGTAATGTCTACTTCACAAGGATCTTACAGGGAGAAAAACTGCATAGGAGTACAAATCTAGGAGTACAAATAAGGAGAGCCTAGTAGGAGAGGATTTTAAGTATCTTGTCAAACTATAAGTTCTGGAATTTTGTAGAAATCCGTGACAGCTGAAGTGGTATCAAACTGCTAAGAATCTGAATAGTCACTTACAGGCATGTTCAGTGCTTCTGTGATCAAAAGCCATGGCCATGGAAGAACTGTAAGAACATTCAGCCAAACACAGCTACAAATGCTCTTTAGCCCGTCACTCTCAGTGTGTGGGGTGTTGAAGGGGGGACTTGCATCCTGCACTCTCTTCCCCACCAAGATTGCAGCCTTTCCTGCTTTCAGGCTGTAAGTTCTGAATAAGACTACTGTATATTCAAAAATGGGTGGGCAAAGAGACTTCTGGTCCCTTCCAGTTTTGAGATAAGGCCCTCTCTTGGTCCTAAAACAGTTCAAAAGGGGACAAAAATACGGCAAAATTGTCCTCCCAATGTCTGAGAAAGCTTTCTTTTGTTTTGCTTTTTTTTTTAATCCTCATGTCTGCTCCATGGTTACAGCCCATAACCGTAATGTCTGAATTTGATACTGTAGTCCTTGAGCTCATATGTGTGTGTTGTAGGTCCTGGTGGCATGAGACTACTGAAGGGAGATGATGGAGATAGTTATTTAACATGGTGAAAAGAGCCCAGCCTTAAAAAAAAAAGTAAAGGGTTTGGGGGGGGCCGCACATTAAAACCCAATAATGATAGTAACCACAAGGATTATCAAATGGACTACTGTGAAAAAATTGTAGAAGGTTGTGGGGTTTGTAATGATATTCTACCAACCTGACCTGCTCATAGGAAGACAAGAATATACTGTATTCTGATCTGAGTGCCTTGAAGGAAGAGAAGGGTACAAATGTGTCAGCACCGATTTTGCTGGTTATTTAGGTTGGCCCTTTGTTAACTGAGGCACCTATTAATCTTGCCCTATTTTATCCTTATGCCTATTTTTTTTAAAAAAAACAACAACACCCAGATGTATATAGAAAAGGAGTTCAAATTGTTCTATCTGGTCCTGAATATCAGTGATTTCCTGCCTGTCCCACACTGTCTGTACCTAAGCCTTGAGAACCAGCAGTCGTTCCAAAGAGCAGAAGCTGAATAATACCACAGTCATAATGAGGCTACATAGGGGTAATCTCGGGCATTGGAGGGACCCTCTGTGGCTTTGAATAGTCACACATTGCACATGGCTATTGTGCCACATTTCCATTGTGTTTGCTTCACACACCCTTACTTGCTGCTCTGCCTCTGTTGAGAGGAGAGCTTTAAAAAAAAAAAAGGCATTTCCTGAATAGGAAAACAGAAGACAGATGCTGGGTGATTATGTTCCACCCCCAACACATTTCTGAAATGTCAGTCATTGGATTCACACTTCACTTAGAATCAAAGAGGCACAATGCCTAGTGGGCAGCAACCTTCCAAATTGCTATTAGGCTAATTACTTAGCTCAGACAGCTGGGGGAACTGTGTTGGGCAGATACCTCACCCTTTTACTACATGCATGGAATTTACTGAGAAAGCTGAAGAAGCCCCACCCCCACCTCATTACCACTTTTCTCGACATTGCGCACAATCAAAATGCAAAAGTGCAGCAGATGCCAAATTGTGCCTTCTCCTCTGGGAGGAAAAATCTCCCTTTAACTAACGTAAAATCAGACCATTCTCTAGAAACTATAGGCTTTGTTAGGTGCCTATACTTAATACATTATTTTTCTCTTAAGCTTCTCTTCTTCTTTGAGGAATAGCATGATTAAAAGCATCTGTAAATTCAGTGGGACTTAACTTCTGAGATGCACATTTGGGATTATACCGTTAGGCCCAAGGAATGGGTTTAACCATGGATGAGAAATATGTGCTTTCCAGATGTGTTGGAGTTCAACGCCCAGAATCCTCAACCAGCATGGCCAGTAGTGGTACAGGATTACATGAGTTGTAGTCTGAAACATCTGAAGGACAGAAGATTCCCCACATTTGCTTTATCAAAGTCTGACATATGCATATGTCATAAATGGTAAAAAAATAAAGATTCCCCTCGACAATTAAGTCCAGTTGTGTCCAACTCTAGGGGCTGGTGCTCATCCCCATTTGTCAGCCAGTGAGCCGGTCCTTGTTCATAGACACTTTCCATGGTCATGTGGCTGGCATGACTAGACACAGAATGCCGTTATCTTCCCACTGAGGTAGTAGCTATTCATCTACTCACATTTGCATGCTTTTGAACTGCTAGGTTGGCAGGATCTGGGACAAGCAACGGGAGCTTACCCTGTTGAGTGTATTCAAACTGCCGACCTTTCGATTGACAGCCCAGTGGCTCAGTGGTTTAATCCAAAGCACTACCCGCGTCATATATGAGAGACTAACAAATATATACATGTACAAATATGTATAAGTGTGTGTGTGCATGTATATGCATGTATACACACACATATGCACAGACACATAGGCAGCTCATGACAGGAGCAAGGTGTATCCCCCCCAAATTTGGGAATACGGCATCCCCATCCTGGATCACAAATCACCCTTCATATTCATATGTATGCATATCATATATACCTACATGTGCAGTACATGTACTGGGTGAAGCTTTTAGCATTACTTGGTCTCCATGACATAATGCGTTCCCTGCTAAATTTCTACAGTGTGAATAGCAAAAGAATGGGTCTGATTTAAAACATGGATAACCCTGTGTTAGATTTACAGCATAGCAACAAGCTGGATATGTATTTGATAACAAGAAGCTGGGCCTGGTTGTCTAATCAGTCACACCAGGTTTACATTGGTTGGAGTCACTTGAGGCAAATAAAATTACACCAGCATAAAAAACTGGTGTAATGGAGTGGAGAATTACACCCTTTGACACTAATTTGTTCTGACAGAATGGGGCAGAGCTATTTGCCTGATGTTTGTTTCTAAATTGTAGTGCTGATGAAATTTGTCAGGGGCAAAAGCCTCTGAAATTCACAACTTCTTTCTCCTCCATTAACTAATTCTGGAAAGGTAACTCCAGTGCACGCTTCAGCAGCCCCTCTGTATGTTTCTCTGCCAATGTGCCTTCACCCTGAGCAGGAGCCAACATCTCTGGCGTGGGAAGGCATTGTTTGCTTCCAGGCCCATTCAAGCCTTGTGGACCCTATAAAACTGCTGAAGAGAGAGCACCGCTCAAGCTCACCATAAAAGCTTGGCTGTGCTAAGAATGGCCACTTCATGTGGGCCCACAGTTTTTGTGCACATTAAATAAATATTGTCATTCTCTCTGCCAGATGTTTGGATTATGCTTATCATAGAGAAGGGGAAGGAAATGTGTGCTGAGATACTCAACAAGGACATTTGCCAGAGCAGAAGTAAGATTAAACATGTTTGGTAGCGGGATAAATGGGATTGTTTGTCCTTTTTCTCAGGCAGCAAAAGCTCTTCAGCAATCCTGTTAGGCAGCAAACCCACACATATCTTTTCCATGTACCAGACTGATTCCAGTGTAAGCAGAATCTCTAAACCACACCGAATCTTCACCAGTTATCCAAGAAGGGTTACAGCAAATCATGCCAGGGGAAACTTCAGTTCTAGAGTTTCTGCATGTTTACAGCTATTACAAGGCAAAGGAGGAGCTTTGGCAGAAAAATATTGACAAGTTGCTTACATGAACATAGCTGTTCTGAATGTTCATACAGAGATGCTCAAACACTCTGCTATACATAATCCATTTATTTATGTGATTTATATCCCAACTTTTCCCAAAAGCAGGCTGGATAGATCAGTGAGCTGGAGGACCTGGCTGTGCAGCCAAAGATTGGGAGATAATTTACCCACTGAGCCTCCCAGGAGAAGTGACAGCCTGCACAGCCTTGAGCAAGCTGCACAGTCCCAGAGCACCCTCAGAGGAAGGGGGCAGTAAACTGCTTCTTAGTACTTTATACCAAGGAAACCCTAGCAAGGGTCACCATAAGTTGGAACTAACTTGACAGCACGTTGTTGTTGTTGTTGTTGTTGTTGTTGTTGTTGTTGTTGTTGTTGTTGTTGTTGTTATTATTATTATTATTATTATTATTGGGGTCTCAGGCTGGATCACAGCAAGGTTAAAACAAATGCTTAACACTCCATCATGTCAGGACATAGAAAAACAAATTTTAAACCTCTGTTTTCTACACTGCCCTTCATCACTTGCATTTGCTGTGTATGCAGGAGTCTTCCACATGTACCCTTCTAGCTAATGGGTTAAATGGCACTCTCTGCCCAAACCACTCAGAGTGGTTCCAGTCTGGAGTGCCTTCCCTATGCTTACTTTGAGTGGTTAGGGGGAGTTCGGAAAAGTTTGTTTGTTTGAACTACAACTGAGTTGTAATCCAGGAGTCATGCCAGCTGAGGGATTCTGGAGGTTGTAGTAAAAAAACAAACAAACCCAAAAATCATAATTGTTTCCAAGACTTGGGTTATGGGAGGTTTAACTCCCCCACACCACCCTGCCCCCTACACAGCAGAAAGAAGTGATCTCTTGCCCGTTTACAGCGGCTGCATGCACTTGCCTGGAAGTTTAAAAAGGGAGTCTCAACTGCATACACTGTATATTATATAGGGTTGCACATGGATCCCCCAACTCAATGCAGAAGCCAATTGTGTCCCAATACAATCTAGACTAATTTGTGCCCCAGGAATTTAATTTGTGCTCAGGATCCAGATCATTTTGTACATTTGCAAAGTTGATGCACTGACTGGCATTGGAAAACTAAAATAGCTACAGTGTTTTTGGTTTTTATACAGTGTGCATAAAAGTTGTAGATATGATAGACCCTGAAGGTGGAGCGGGGGGCAAGCTTGTCAAATTTCAGATAGTTAGTTTTAGAGTTCTGTATACTGGGCACCTTTAAATTTTGCTTTAAAAATAACTAGCAAACTGAAGTGATCCATGCATTGTCTAGCTTGGTTTCTGCTCTGGATCCAAACTCGTTTGTAAATTAGCTTTGCTTCAACCCAGAACTGAATGTGGCCAATTGCTTTGATCTGGACCTTACACAGACTAGTCTGAATCAGGCCAATTTGGTTTGGAAGTTGAGATTTGTGCAAATTCAGTACATGGCCCTAATTTAACGTAACATAAACTTTAACTTTGTTTTCAGGTCTATTGTACTTCGCATCAAAACATATTGTATCTGCCTTTCTGACTAAGACTGTGGGCTTGGTCCACTAAGCTCTCCATGAAAACCACTGAAATAAGTGGTGGTTGTGTTGTAGAAGCAACATCACCGCAATCGTGTCTATCTTCATTTTCTTAGAAGATAACAAGATATTTCAGGGCTTTCGAATAAGCTTTGAAAGTCCAGCCGTGAACCACCTGAGTAAGCTATTTAAATGCCACCAGTGGAGGACAAAAGAAACAGCCAAATGATGATACCTTGGTAATTTGATTTATTGCTTTTAGAAAACTGTCACATATTTAAGCATTCTGCATGAGCCAACACTGATGTGTCAGCACACTGCGGTGTGTGTAATTTCTCAGCACATTTGCCAGCATGTTTTCACAGTGCATTTTAAAGAAGAAAATGAAAGGACTGTTTCCCATTAACCTTTTGTGGACCTTCTGCTTCTCCTTTAAAAGGAGATTGTGGTTTTTATGTAGACAGATAAACAGATAGAAAGGTAGAAAGACAGATAGATATTTCTGTACTAGAACCTTAATTCACAAACCATTTAGCCAGGTGTACTTATATTCCTAGTAATTGGGGGGGGGGGGGAGAGAATACTACACATGGTACATGAAGATCCCTGAGTTCTGCAGCCTGCCAACAAATCCTTGTCTGAGTATCTGAGAACTAAATGTATGATCCTCATATCAAATATGCATTCATGCAGAATCCCCACCCCCACCCACTGAATACATGCATAAATGCCATACAGGTTGGGGCCAACACACCCTGTACCCTTTAAGAGATGTTCTAATCCACTCTATTCCCAGGTCTGTGACATTATCTGTGCATTTCTAGATCTCCATTAAAACACTCTCTCTCTCTCTCTCTCTCTCTCACACACACACACACACACATACACCTCTTAGGCTTTATTGGGGGTTCAGCTGCCACTCATCCTATCCTTTAGCATCAGCAACACAGTCTACTACATTATTTTCAATTTCCTCTTTCATCAATTCAAATCCTTGTCCCACCCCATAGGGCCCCCCAAACTGCACAAATATCCAAGTGCTATAGAAGGCATGGCCACAGACCACAAAATTCCTATCCTTCTTCTGAATACACTGGTCCCCAACCTTATAATGAACATGTACAGATTGAGTAGTACTATGTCATAGTCATACGCTCCCTGAAACCAAAATTCATAACATACATATGTACATGCTTGAAATAAGTAACGGAGTATGATTTATCAGGCATAGGGTCTGCAAAATAGGCCCTGCCTCTGCTAAATAAATAAAAGTAAAATTCTTTCCTGTATGAATATGAAACAGTTCCAGAACTGAGCCTCAATATTAAAATGATTTACTGACTTACATTGCCAAGGGAATAAAACTGATAATTGAAAAGTAAAATGAGATACCAAAAGAGCCCATGGGGAAAATAAAAGGGAAGTGGATGTGCCAGACAGAACCTCACTGGCTAGATTGACTTCCTCCTAATCTTTCATTGATTGGTAGAGAATCAAGGCTTAATTAAAATACAAACTGTTCCTAGATTGCAAACATACACAAATTTACTAAAGATTACATCAGACCCAGAGCTTGGAAAAGTTACTTTTGGAGCCTACAACTTTCAGAAAGTATAGTCCAACATAGTAATTTCTTTACGCAGTGCTTGAGATCCTAAGAAGAACCTTTTTGGATCAGCTTGGGCCGTGCAGAATCCTGTTCCTTGCAGTTTCCAGCTGGATGCTTCTGGGAAGCTTATAAGCAGAACATGTTTCTCACGTTTCCCAGCAACTGGCATGTGGAGCCATGATGAGCTTTGAAAGATGGACTTTTGTGTAAACGTACTCTGTATTGCACTGTTGTTTTCTAAACAAAATCACATTATGGTTTCTCTCCTGGGTATTTCTCAGGTACCCAGCAATATTAGAGTTGTCAAATCAACACTTTACAGTATTGTCCAAGATTTGGGGATCAAAACCTGAGATTCGGTGACTGAAATCCTGTTGCTTTTTTATGCATGCAGAAGGCAAACAGTGTAACATTCATTCACTTCCATCCTCAATTAAAGAGTCACTGCTGCAATTGTCAAGGGCCCATATACCCATTGGTTTGACCCATGTTTAAGAATCTTAGTGGGGAGTTGTTAATTTCTGGATAGAAGTGAATGAATATTATGTTGTTTGCCTTCTGCATATCTTAAAAAGCAACAGATTTCAGCCAATGTATATCTTTTTGCTGTTCCAGAGGGTCGGCCATTACATAACCATGGCAAAATAAAATGCATATATGTCTGTGAGAGAGTGACACAGATAATATAAATTCCCTGTACTTCTTCCTCAACAGGTACCATAGGTTTACAATACATATGCAAACACATTTTGCTATGAGTCAGTGAGCCCTGGCACATTTGGGAGTGGGGAGGAGATGAATGTCCAAGTAATAAAGCCCCACACAATAAAATCAAATGTTCTCCTCCTTCAATACCACTCACCACATGACACTAACATATTCTTCTGTGGAGTAGTACAGGAACAATGCTGCTGTTCTTATTGTTTGTGGGTTTGCACCTCAGTGTGACCCAGCTAGTTTTCTAAGTATGTTATTTCTGGTGGTAACTTTCTGTTTAGTATTTAGACAATGTTTTTTTGTAGCTCAGAGTTCTATCCAGAGTGACACCCAAATACACTAGGGTAGGGCAATTTTCATAGCAGAATAGGCTAGTGTCATATGGTATAAATCAGCACATAACAAACAAGTGTAGCCCTTCATGAATCATGCAGGATTATTATTGGCTGCCTGAAACTACCCCCATTGAAAAAGTCTATTATTTAGCTGTCACTGTCCCTCCAGAATTATGTCAAGATGTGCTAGCAAATAATGTACAAAATAAGGTAATACAGCATCAAACCTATTCACATCATGGACACCAATCCCCTAGATCAGTGGTTTCCTAATCTTGGGTAACCCAAGTGTTCTTGGACTGCAGTTCCCATAAGTCTTCACCTCCAGCTGTGTTGGCCAGG
Organism: Intellagama lesueurii; assembly: GCA_037013535.1. Classification (NCBI taxonomy): domain Eukaryota; kingdom Metazoa; phylum Chordata; class Lepidosauria; order Squamata; family Agamidae; genus Intellagama; species Intellagama lesueurii. The sequence goes on along the minus strand of JBAJHW010000001.1, from coordinate 282,271,153 downwards.
GTTTCTGGAAGTTGCAGTCCAACAATAGCTGGGTTGCCTTAGGTTGGGAACCACTGCTCTAGACGACATCAGAAACTGAGGAAAAGTTTTCTACACACATCTCAAGCTCTAAATATTAAACCAGAAGAGGCTAGGCTAAACCTTTGGAAGACCTAAAGAACACACCTTGGTGAATGGATGAATGCTGAAGTGTGTCTCACACCAGGCCAAGTTTCTGGCTGGACCATCTGGAAGTCACTTAATAAATTTTGAAGTGAAGTAGAAAGATCAATGAATAATCAAGTAAAATGGGGCTACTTGGATAAAGGACAATTTTTCTGTGATTGTGGAGAAATTCAATCAATGCAGCACTTACATGCATGCAATTTATGCCTCACCACATGTACTAAAGAAGATCTGGAAAATGGCTGAGATAATGCTATTGAAGTAGCCCATTTCTGGTCAAAACAGTCTAATCATTTTAACATTTTTAATTTGTTTGAACTGCATATTTGATATACTGTATGTCTATAATTTTAAATTGTGCAATGCTCTGATATGAACAATGAATGAATGAATGAAAGAAAAGAATGCCACCCACCATGGTATTTTTCTCTCCACCTGGAGATTCTAGAAAGCAGAGCTATTCAGAGACTTCAGCTAGAGCTGTGAGACCTGGCAAACTAAATCCTGATTGCTCATGAACCAATCAACTCACCCTCTGATGCTGGATTTGAGATTTTGTATAGGATCACTTAAAAAGGGGGGGGGGACAAAATCATCTGGATTAATAAGGCTTTCTGGCTTCCTGATCCTTAGTTTGCTGTGTGAGTTAGGACGTGAGCAATAGCTCCCCAGTGCAACGATATAATCAAACATGATGCTTTGCCTGTAGTGGGGAAAACGGCTGATGGATACAGAGAGAAGCCTTCTAAGTCCCTGTATGAGTATCATGTATACCAGCCTACTTTATACGTTTATTTGATGAAAGTATAGAAGATGGACAGAAGAAATGCTGGAATCAGTGGCACTGAAGTGTCAGTGTTAGTGTGATTTTGTTTTTCAGCCACAACTAAAAATAAGATCTTTCAAATCTTTCCCCTTGTAAGAGCTGACAAAAGGAAAGTATGCTTGATATATGGTTGGGGTGAGGGTAAGGATTCAGGAAGGATAAAGTATGGAAAATATCCTCAAAGAAAAGAATAGAAAATAATTCAGACAAAGCAGACCTTTTGGAAATAAATGTCTACCATCCCATATGGATATTTTTCTCATGTTTTCAGCAGTCAGAAAACCTGACAATACAAGTGGGCATGGCATTAATTATATGAGTGGACTGGATATGCAGCTTTGTTTTAAACAAAAAGCATAAACAGCTGCTGCTGCTGCGCCCCAGTGTCATCATAAGGGCTCCAGGGGTTGGAAGAGAGTTTTTTAACTCTTACGCCTCCCTCCTCACCATAGATCCCTCAAGAATAGTTTAAGTGCACTTTAATTGGATTCATGCAATTAATGTCATGTGTATCTTTGGTTCACAGCATCACTAGGAAGGGGAGATAGGAACGTAGGGCCAGCTGCTCCCACTCCGCAGTGACTACAAGGCACTGTTGTCCATCTTTAGCCTGCTGATGCATATAAGACACCACTCCTCCCATTTGATTAATCTTATCATGCCCTCCCCTGTGAGTGGAAGAATTCTCTTTGGATGACTGCGCAGAACTTATTGGGCAAGGCAGCACAGAGGGTGACCTGAGGGACCTGTAAACCACTCAAAAGACCTTGAGTGCTTGTCTGTGCAGGAGAGGTTGCAGATCCCTCTTCCCCATGAGGAAGATCCAGAGCTGGAAGAGGAGGAGGTAGGGCCACCTCTTAGCCCCATCAAGTTCACACACTTGAAAACACAGGCTAGGCCTTGTGAGAAAGGTTCTTCTCATAAGGAGGGCTTTTGTCAAAATAGTTGCAATGGCCTACAGTCCTAGGTTTATAGGCCTCACTCTTAGTTGCTGGAACAGATGCTGCCAAAAGGTTGCTAGAACAGTGTCTGTATATGTGCTTGAGACTCAGCTTGCATTCTGCCTGGCCATCTGTAACCTGCTGTAATGGACCCTCTGGTATGTGACTCTGGACTGCCACCAGAAGTTTCATTTGGATTATCTCTACCTTGTGTCCAGCATCTACCAGTCTAGGCTTTTGGGGAGACTTGATTTTATTTCAGAACACATGCAGCCTTGTCTCTGTCTGAACAGGAGAGCTGTATGACAGAGCAACTCAAAGATCATTCTCAGACATGCCTAGCCATTTCATCAGAGGGACAAATATTATATCAAGAAACCAGCTATGAAGGTGGTTGGAGCACTGGATGACAATGGAGTTAGATATATAAGGAGGATAAGGAGATGGTAGAGAAACAAAATAATTATTTGCATATGTCTTCTCTACAAATTATGGTTGGGTAGATAGCTCAGCTCAATTCCCCACCGTGCTTCCTGCAAGTAGAGCCAGCCTGTGTGGCCTTGGGCAAGCTGCACAGTCCCACAATGCCCCCAGAAGAAGGGAATGGTGAACCATTTCTGAGTATTCTTTACCTGGAAAATGCTGGAAATCATCATCTAAGAACTGCAGAGCTGGAAGGGACCCCATGGATCAGGTTCACCATAAGTCAGAATTTACTTGATGGCACATGATGATGATGATGAGGAGGAGGAGGAGGAGGAGGAGGATATACTTATGCCTGCATTGATTTTTTCAGGATGTGAATCTGAGGTACTGAGGAAAACAATAGTGAGGGGGAAATTTGGACAGACTGAAAATGAACAGGTCACCAGGTTTAGATGGTGTCTAACAAAGGATCCTTAAATGTGAAAATGCTGATATCCTAATAAAAATATGTAACACATCCTCAAGATAGGCCTTTGCAGAAGACTGGGAAATCGCCCAATGTAGCACCAAGTTTAAAAAGTGAATCTGTGGTGGCAAAGGGTGGTGCTGAAAGTTAACAGAAAGCATTGTTAGCAAAAAGACTGAAAAAATACAGAAAGATGTCCTGCTGTAAAATAATAAATATAAATTCTGCAAAGATAAAGTCCTGTTTCACTAATTTTGTAGAGTTTTGTGAGTGTCAAGAAGGATGTGGTTAAGAATTATTTGTTTAGGAGCCTTGTGGCACAGTGGTATTGTAACAAAAATGTAGCATACAATACCAACAGATTCTGACAGCCGGCTCAAGGTTGACTCAGTCTTCCATTCTTCCGAAGTCGGTAAAATGAGTACCCAGCTTGCTGGGGGAGGAGGAGGCAATGTGTAGCCTGTATAATTTTTTAAAAATTGTAGCCCACCCCGAGAATGCTTTAAGCGCAATGGGGTGGTATATAGGCAGCACACTTTGTTTTTTAAAATTATTTTTACTTGCATTGTCATAAAGCCTTTGATAGACACCCTGTCCAAACAGTTCTCAACAAAACAAGAAGAAGCTTCTTATCAATTGGTAATTGATCAAAGACCAGAAGACAGAGAGTAAGAATAAATGGGCAGTTCTCAAATTCAAGACATGCAGACAGTAGAGGTAACCAAATAGTTACTATTGGAACCAGCATTTTTAAAATTTGTACAGCAAATTAATTAGGTTTCAAACCCAAAAAGATTCAAAAAATGTCTCCCCATACTGGAAGACTAGGCATTAAAATGTCAAATGTTGTTCAGCAGTAAGCAAAGGTAGTGATGCGTATTGAGGCAAACCAACCAAGCAAACAAACAAATAAGGAGAAAGGAGAAAGGCAGAGTAAAAATATTTTAAATAAAATAAAATAAATAAGTTATTTTTTTATGCTGGTTGGCTCTGAGTATTGCCATAACAGAGTGCAGAAGGGAAGTTGAGTTTCTGAGAGATAGCTCAATGAAAATATCAACCAAAGATGAAGCCACTGGGGAAAAAGCAAACTGTATCGTAAGAATCATTTGGAAGGCACAAGTAAAAATAGAATTGTCAATAACACATTGTATTAATGTAAATGTAGGATGTGACCTTCACAGATTGCTGCCTTGTCATGGCAAAGGGGCTTGAGTAATTCAGAGAAGCTATGGGCTATGCCATGCAGGGACACCCAAGACGGACAGGTCATAGTGGAGAGTTCTGACTAAACGCGATCCACCTGGAGCAGGAACTGGCAAGCCACTCCAGTATCTTTGCCAAGAAAACTCCATGGACAGAAACAAAAGGCTAAAAGATATGACGCTGGAAGATGAGCCCCTCAGGTCGGAAGGCGTCCAACATGCTACTGAGGAAGAGCGGAGGACAAGTATGAGTAGCTCCAGAGCTAATGAAGTGGTTGGGCCAAAGCCGAAAGGACGCTCAGCTGCAGACGTGTGTGGACGTGAAAGGAAAGTCCGACGCTGCAAAGAAAAATACTGCATAGGAACCTGGAATGTAAGATCTATGAACCTTGGTAAGCTGGATGTGGTCAAACAGGAAATGGCAAGAAGAAACATTGACATCCTGGGTGTCAGTGAACTAAAATGGATGGGAATGGGCGAATTCAATTCAGACGATTGCCATATCTACTATTGTGGGCAAGAATCCCGTAGAAGAAATGGAGTAGCCCTCATAGTCAACAAAAGAGTGGGAAAAGCTGTACTGGGATACAATCTCAAAAATGATAGAATGATTTCAATACGAATCCAAGGCAGATCTTTCAACATCACAGTAATCCAAGTTTATTTATTTATTTATTTATTTATTTATTTATTTATTAGATTTATATACCACCCATGTAGAACGTGTCCAACCACCGATGCTGAAGAGGCTGAAATTGACCAATTCTATGAAGACTTACAACACCTTCTAGAACTGACACCAAAGAAAGATGTTCTTCTTATTATAGAGGATTGGAATGCTAAAGTAGGGAGTCAAGAGATAAAAGGAACAACAGGTAAGTTTGGCCTTGGAGTTCAAAACGAAGCAGGGCAAAGGCTAATAGAGTTTTGTCAAGAGAACAAGCTGGTCATCACAAACACTCTTTTCCAACAACACAAGAGGCGACTCTGCACATGGACATCACCAGATGGGCAATACCAAAATCAGATTGATTATGTTCTCTGCAGCCAAAGATGGAGAAGCTCTATACAGTCAGCAAAAACAAGACCTGGAGCTGATGGTGGCTCTGATCATCAGCTTCTTATAGCAAAATTCAAGCTTAAACTGAAGAAAGTAGGAAAAACCACTGGGCTAGTCAGGTAGAATCTAAACCAAATCCCTTATGAATACACAGTGGAAGTGAAGAACAGATTTAAGGAACTAGATTTGGTGGACAGAGTGCCTGAAGAACTATGGATGGAGGCTCGTAACATTGTACAGGAGGCAGCAACAAAAACCATCCTAAAGAAAAGGAAATGCAAGAAAGCAAAGTGGCTGTCCAACGAGGCCTTACAAATAGCAGAGAAGAGAAGGGAAACAAAATGCAAGGGAAATAGGGAAAGTTACAGAAAATTGAATGCAGACTTCCAAAGAATACCAAGGAGAGACAAGAGGGCCTTCTTAAATGAACAGTGCAAAGAAATAGAGGAAAATAATAGAAAGGGAAAAACCAGAGATCTGTTCAAGAAAATTGGAGCCATTAAAGGAACCTTTTGTGCAAAGATGGACATGATAAAGGACAAAAATGGTAGGGACCTTACAGAAGCAGAAGACATCAAGAAGAGGTGGCAAGAATACACAGAGGAATTGTACCAGAAAGATCTGGATGTCCCGGACAACCCAGATAGTGTGGTTGCTGACCTTGAGCCAGACATCCTGGAGAGCGAAGTCAAGTGGGCCTTAGAAAGCATGGCTAACAACAAGGCCAGTGGAGGTGATGGCATTCCAGTGGAACTATTTAAAATCTTAAAAGATGACGCTGTTAAGGTGCTAAACTCAATATGCCAGCAAGTTTGGAAAACTCAGCAGTGGCCAGAGGATTGGAAAAGTTCAGTCTACATCCCAATCCCAAAGAAGGGCAGTGCCAAAGAATGCTCCAACTACCGTACAATTGCACTCATTTCACACGCTAGCAAGGTTATGCTCAAAATCCTACAAGGTAGGCTTCAGCAGTATGTGGACCGAGAACTCCCAGAAGTACAAGCTGGATTTCGAAGGGGCAGAGGAACTAGAGACCAAATTGCTAACATGCGCTGGATTATGGAGAAAGCCAGAGAGTTCCAGAAAAACATCTACTTCTGCTTCATTGACTACGCAAAAGCCTTTGACTGTGTGGACCACAGCAAACTATGGCAAGTTCTTAAAGAAATGGGAGTGCCTGACCACCTTATCTGCTTCCTGAGAAATCTATATGTGGGACAGGAAGCAACAGTTAGAACTGGATATGGAACAACTGATTGGTTCAAAATTGGGAAAGGAGTACGACAAGGCTGTATATTGTCTCCCTGCTTACTTAACTGATATGCAGAATACATCATGCGAAAGGCAGGACTGGATGAATCCCAAGCCGGAATTAAGATTGCCGGAAGAAATATCAACAACCTCAGATATGCAGATGATACCACTCTGATGGCAGAAAGTGAGGAGGAATTAAAGAACCTCTTAATGAGGGTGAAAGAGGAGAGCGCCAAAAATGGTCTGAAGCTCAACATCAAAAAAACTAAGATCATGGCCACTGGCCCCATCACCTCCTGGCAAATAGAAGGGGAAGATATGGAGGCAGTGACAGATTTTACCTTCTTGGGCTCCATGATCACTGCAGATGGTGACAGCAGCCACGAAATTAAAAGACGCCTGCTTCTTGGGAGGAAAGCGATGACAAACCTAGACAGCATCTTAAAAAGCAGAGACATCACCTTGCCGACAAAGGTCCGCATAGTCAAAGCTATGGTTTTTCCAGTAGCGATGTATGGAAGTGAGAACTGGACCATAAAGAAGGCTGACCGCTAAAGAATTGATGCTTTTGAATTGTGGTGCTGGAGGAGACTCTTGAGAGTCCCCTGGACTGCAAGGAGAACAAACCTATCAATTCTGAAGGAAATCAACCCTGAGTGCTCACTCGAAGGACAGATCCTGAAGCTGAGGTTCCAATACTTTGGCCATCTCATGAGAAGAGAAGACTCCCTGGAAAAGACCCTGATGTTGGGAAAGTGTGAAGGCAAGAGGAGAAGGGGATGACAGAGGACGAGATGGATGGACAGTGTCATTGAAGCTACCAACATGAATTTGACCCAACTCCGGGAGGCAGTGGAAGAAAGGAGGGCCTGGCGTGCTCTGGTCCATGGGGTCACGAAGAGTCGGACACGACTTAACGACTAAACAACAACAACAAGGATGTGACCATACTCGGAATACTGTGTATGGTTTGTTCTTTGAAAAATACCAACTGAAATTATTGGTTGACTAGAGCCATGTCTTTATATGGAAAGGATACAACATTTGGGGGTCTTTAACTTAGGAAAAAAGAAAGTCAAGGAAGTTTTTATAGATGTTTATACAACTATGCATGATGTGAAGTGTTTCTGCTTTGTATTATAAATATTAGAACTGGGATAATCCAAGGCAACAAAATGATGGGATGCTGAAGGGCAGATAAAGGGAACTGTTCTGTCTCACAGGGCATTATAAAACTATGGAATCTGTTGCCACAAGATAGGGTGATGGCTACCAACTTGGATCATTTTAAAAAAGGATAAGGCAAATTAGTGGAGGATCTGGCTATTGTTATTTGCTAGCCACAGTGGCTCTATGTTGCACAGAATGGTTCTGAAAACCAGTTGCCAGGAAACATGAGTAAGAGAGTGCTGCTACATTCAAGTCCTGCTTCACTGTTTCCCATAGGCATCTGGTTTGCTGCTAAATGAACAAAGTGCTATATATTATATAGTATATATAGTATATATAATATAGTAATCCCACTGTCTGCAATGGGGCACATTCTGAAGCTAGTATGCTTCAGGTTGTGGCCAGAAAGTTGTAAAGTTTCCCTTTGTCTATGTCTGGGATGTCCTGGTGAACAACAAGAGACTTGAATAAACAAGTGTATCAGTCATGCAAAGGATCAGACCACCATACTTTAAAAACAACAACTGAAGATAAAAATAAACTAAATCAGGCTTATGTATGTCCTTTTTTGTGAGTCAGAAAGAAAACTTGTTGAATGCAAGTCAAATTTTGTGTATTTTTTGTTCATCCTAGCATCTTAACATCACATCAAAAGCCAGAAGGGCAGGAAATAAACATGTATAACAAATGGAAGCAATTTGCCATATAAATATTAAAAGAAGAGATTGTTCCACCTCCTGTGAAGCCGCACACAATTTGCTAGCCTTGTTAAATTTAGATCTCCTCTCTTAATATATCTGATTTCCTCATTCTCTCTTTTTAGCCATTACTGATGAATCATTATCCATCATTCATGGATAAAAGAGCCCTAGCTGCTTGACCCCCACCCCTGTTTTAAAGGAAAAAAACATTGCGGCGGCAAATTGGGAGGCAAAGCCTGTACACACAGCTAGAGCCCAACAACTACAGCCTATGAGCAGATGACTTTGGGGTGTAGATATTGACCATCTGTAGAGCTAACTTTGGAGTGACAATGGCTCTTGATTGTGGCAGCAGGGGTGCCCCCTGAAATTGTGGGGTGAGGCATCCCCCCACATCCATGAGCTGCTCCAGTTTAGGATAAAGAACTTTTGAGGAGCTTGCTTAGTCTTTCTAATACAGAAACATATATGCATTATGATGTATAAATAATATTATTGTGCATGGAGGGGGTGCTCACCCTGTTCAACAGAGTTGTTCAGCCGCACAGACATGTGGGACTGGGACCTTGTAGGGAAACCTCTGCACATGCACCCAGAACTATGAGTATCCAGGGCACACATACAACATTGCCTGTCTCTGGCTATTCTCTGTTTGGAGTTCAAAACTGTAGCCTGTGAAGTAACTCTTGCAAAATTCTTTCCCCTACTTCCCCCATCATGAAATGGTGTTTCCGATCTCCAGTTGAAAATGAGTCATTTCAGAACAACAGATGAATTCAACAAATCAATACATTCCAAGAATGATTCATAGACGGTGGTTTCACGGTCCTTGGCATATACAGTGTGACCCCTGCAAGATGTGAGTTGCAGAGACTGTGGCCTTCTAGATCATTTAACCCAACTTTTTAAATGTTTGCATGATTTAAAAAAACATTTAGAGGCAAACATTGAATGGTTTGATAAAAATTACCAGACGCCTACAGTTTAATTGTTGGGCATCCTCAAAAATGTGCATATAAAAATGGCAGATGGGGAGAATGTTTGGAAAAGTTACTTTTTTCCTGCTATAGCTGCCAGAATCACACAGTCAGTGTGGCCAAAGACAATGCTGGTTGGGAGATTCTGAGTGTTTCTAAGCTTTGATAAAGAATCTCAGGTAGCTGCTCTTAGCCTGGCTAATCTGCTTATCTCTTTCGCCCAACAGTGTCTGTCTTGGGTGGAGGTATCTCTCCTCTGTAGCTTCAGAAAGAGGGGTTTTCCATGGCAACCAGTGTGTAATACGGAGATTGTTACGGATGGAACTCGGGGACCTTATGCACAAGACTTGTATTCTATGATTGACCTCTGGCTCTTTCTTTCAAAGGTAGTAGCCCTATCTTATTTATACAGACAAATATACAAATATATATTCTTTGAAGTGTTTGCTGCTGCTGCTGTTTTGTCTTTAATTCAGGATGCTCCATGTCCCATGAAAGCTCTTTCTTTCTAAGGGCATAGATTTGTTGGGAAACTTGGCACAAGACCACAGAAGTGAATAAGAGTAATGGAAGAACTTACCTGATAGCAGGGAAGTGATTTTTAAGCTGACAGACATTGAGTGACTTTTTTTGCTATACTGGGGGGAAATGTTTGGCAATTCATTTATTTTATACTTTCCTAGACAACTGTGTATTTAAACATTTCTAGGCAGTGTAGAAATAGCAAAAGACAGCAACAACAACACAAGCACAATGCCATAAAAGCACACACTTCTAAATGAGAACTACATAACATATGGTCATATTTGAAGGACACCTCTGGGTCAAGAAATGCACAAAGTGGCCTTCAGACCCTTGAGGTTCTCTATGGAATCCTTTTAGGAAACCACCCAATATAGGCACATACAGGCTTCACACAGGAACTGGTGCATCTTCAAGGAGAATGGACATGCTGTTTCATTATCCACAGCAGTTGTGCTCCTGTGCCTCATTAATAGTGAGTTGCCAGCCACTGCAAAAATGTGCTGCCCAGTCCTCTTCACTGGTAGCTTCTGTGCCCCAGAAGCAAAAACAAAACAAAACAAAACAAGGCAGTGGTATTGCCAAGAACACGAGGAATGGGCAGGGGAATGGAACTGGGAAAGAGTTACATGGCTGCAAATAGAAAGCAGAGATGACTGGTTTGAGAGCAGGAGTGGCCAAAATGTTGCCCATGGGCCATATATGCCCCCCAATGCAGCCCCATTATCTGCAACTGCCCTCCATTAGCAAGTTGCACCCATTGTGGACTGTATAGCAGTCTTGGGGAATTGTCATGTTTTCCCAGATCTCCAGGAAGGGAGGCAAAGGTCAAGAGGATAATGTTTGAGGTTTATATGTGAGGTGGCTTTAAAGGATCATGGGCTCAGTGTGAAGAGGACTGTATTGTTTTGCACACCGAAAAGCCAGGAGAAAGAGGAGATGACTGGGGAAAGAGTTGATGTAGACATGCGTTTGGGCCCATCATGCCATTTGGAGCAAGGCAGGGGTGGGGCAGCAACATTGTGACTCATTAGCCTCCTCATTCATTGCTCAAGCCCTGTGAACAGTAATGCAGGAGGGAAAGAAAAGGGGAAGAAAAAAACACTTCATGTGGGCTTGGAAGTGAGGCTTCCACAAGTTCTGGCAGAGGTATAGAGTCTCGGAAAAATCCCCACATGTTGTCAGAGCTATGAGAAAGGTTAATTCTAACAGGGATAATAGCAAGCACTAAATATGCCAGACACAATTGTAAAAAAGAAAAAAAAACAGAAGGAAAAAAGCCTCCCCCCCCCCCCCCCCGGTTCTGGGTTACAATATTTACCTGTAATATCAGATTTTGCCGTGCCCATTTCTCTGGTGATTTCTTGACAGTCAGCTAAGCCAGAAGCGTCTCCACCCCCTCTTCCAAACCCTGTCCACCCCATAGTCTGTGATAATGCAGGGATTCACACCCATGACCTCAGAAGAGCCCACCATCTAGTCTCAGGTTTTGACCTGAATCTCAGGGAAGGGGATGTTGCTTACTTGGTAACCTGTACTGCTAGAAAAGCATTTCTAGATTCTGTGGGCCTTCTTATACTATGCTGTCCAGGACTGACCGGAGCTGAAGGCGAGCAATGTCCCACATTTCCCCACTCTCCCTGCAAACAGGGTAAGCCCTCCATTAGTCCTCAGGCATGTGCTCTTTGCCTTATTCTTCAGCAGGAGGGAAACAGCGGCAATTCTTGGCAAATACATACCACCAGCATCCTAAGAGACTCAATAAAACAAAATGTTTCCAGTCATTTGGAATTATTTGGGCTATACAACCACCACACCCTTGTGTAAGTGAATCGCTAATTGAATTGAAGATTGTGGTGAAGAGTTCAGACAGCACAATCATTTGTATAGTTTCCTTTAAAGCCAAATGGGCCACACTTTGTACTGTATCTGGCCCAAATCTGCTGGAACCAAAGGAAGTCACACCTATTTAGGCCTGAGCCCTTACCTCCTAAATCAATACTACATACACAGCCCTGCAATAGCAGCCAGCCCCACACCCATCGTTTGATATCTCCAACCCAATGTATTGGGCATGCCCTTTTCTAACTGGAAGCAACCTTGTACTGTGAAAAGCATGCATCAGCAGTATTGTAATCAAATGTCTTAACTCTTCAGCCATTCTGTGTATGCTGAAGTCAATGAGTGTTCTCACGGCTTTTGAATCCAGATAGCAGTTTCTCCTCACAAAGAAACCAAGCTTGATCCTAAATTAAGTGAGGGGAAGAAACCAAGGCTTCTGAATCTGTGATTTTAAAGAACGGTAGCCAATGTGCTGGTGCTATCAATGTCTATTCAGACTATTTGGATGGACAAGCAGTGCCATTACAGTAGTTATTAGCAGCCCAGCGGCAGCAGTTACTCATAGGGGATAGTGGAAGATTTACATATATCAGGAAAGTCCACAAAGAGAAAATGTGGAAAAGGCTGTACAAGCCACATTGAAAAAGGAAAACACCAGCTGCTGAATGAATTTCCACAGTCAAGAAAAGTCAGAAATGATTTGTACAATCAAGCCTTCTACTATGAAGTATTCTATGTAAGAGCATTATCACCTATCTACACAGAGCCAGGAGACCTTTACTTGATTAGGGTTATACCCCTCCCCCTCCCTCTGCCTCACAGTCCACTGGTCCCAGCAGCCACCATCATGGGGATTGCGACCCTATTCCTGAATTTGCATTTGGAGTCATAGATCAGTGCTTGTTATCACATAAAGGAATTAGACATCATTGAATCCCGTTTCTGAATTCAACCACAAAAATTGTAACAGTTTTGAAAATAGCAGCTTTGTTAATTTGTTGGGGCAAAAATCTTAGTGATTCCTGTAGTGCTTCAAAGATTTACAGACGCATCATAACTTGAAGTTTTTGTATAGTCCGCATTCAGTTTATAAACTGCTTAATATTTAAGGTGCAGAGTCAGACAGTATTTCTTGTGCATTTCTTCCATTTCTTATGGTCAGATTTGAATCAGTAAAAAATATATTTTTAAGGGAAAAATGAGTAAAAGTGCATATGAGTATCAAAATATATCCGTATTTCCATGTGGCAAGGTGTAAAATGCCTCAGACCCTAATGTGGATCTTGAGAATGCTGGTGATGAAATTCTGAAGCGTTCAACAAAACTGGCAGACTTCTGTATCTTTACTTTTATGGAACACAAAAAGTGTGACTGTGTACAGAACTTGCAGTAAATACTTGAGTGGTGTGAGGAGTATAATCATTTTGCTTTGATGTTGGATAGGCAAATGGGATGAAGAGGTGATGAGGTCTCATTAAATTATTATTTAAAAGTTAATAGTAAAAACAGATTCAGTGTAGAACTATTGACTATAGAAATGTTCACAGTTTCTCAGTCAAAAACCTACAGAGAAAGGGGATTGCAAACAACTGCAAAAAGGAATAACTGTTTTGAATGCTTGGACAGTATGCTTCTGTTTCCCCTGTTAGGGTAATGAGCTAGTTTGAGTGTCTATGTGATGTGCACCGGGTGTAGCAGGAGTGTGAAAAAGGCAGTGCACTCACGTGAGGGATAAGATTGAACGAGATCTCCCCCTTGTGCTAACATGAAGAATCACATTGAAACACAAAGATGACTACTGTACATAGAAGAAAATAAGCTTCACGGTGAACAGGTGTGTTAGTTGCTACTAGGTAAGCGAGCCCTTTCTTCTTCAGAGGCATGGTTGAAAGAGCTTTACATGATTAGCCTGGAGAAGAGGAGATAAAAGGGAGAGGTGGTTGCAGGCTTCAAAAAACGTAAGGGCTGTCACACAGAAAATGGAGCAGGCAAGATGGAGTTGTAGATAGGACTACAAGTAATTGGTGGAAAATATACGGAAGTAGTAGATTTCAGCAAAATGGCTGGGGGCTGGAAATTTGTAAAATGAGAACACTGTGAAAGAGGAACAGACCACCTCAAGAGATTAAATAATGCTGAGGTTCAAGTATAGAGTATGGCAATGTTGTTCATACCCTGCTGGTTAGTCATCTGGCTTACTACTGCTGACAAGAAACCTTGTAAGTACCGCAAAGTAGAATTTGGGAAACCTTAAAAACAAAAATTGAATTTTTCCAAGCTCTTCACCAGGATCCAACAAAGACCTACTGGGTCCATCTCCTTCCTTATCTTCTAACTTTTCTTCCATATTCTTCCTCTTTTTAAATAAACAAAGGTAGAGACAGGCCTGCTAAAAGGGAACCAGGTAGGGGAAAAAATATCTCTAAAGACATCTCCTCAAGGGACTTTGATAAATGTACTCATTTGAAACATGCCCCGCTTCTTGGTATCTATGATATCCTCAGTTTTCAATCCAATGTACCCTTACCTAGGAGTACGTCTAACAGAATTCATGGGGATATATTCTGACTTAAAATGTGTTATGATGAATGGTGATGTGGCAAGTGAGAATCATGCCATGACATAGGTGGGTTGCCAGCACATTATTCTCATGTTAAATTGTGCCTCCATTTTTAGGGTCTTCATCCAATAGTTTCTGAGTCAACGTTGCCTAAGGAATGATATTTGTGTCATAGTTTTTGTTCTGGTTATTTAATAAAGTTATGGTGGTTTTTAAAAAGCCATTAAGCCTTGGAATGAGATGGCTGGAGAGTTCAGTGAACTGGTGTATGTGGCTGTGAAGCCAGAGGTTGAGACTGTAATTCCTCACTGAAACCTCTCAGGAAAAGAGCTACCATATGTAGCCTTGAGCAAGCTGCACAGTTCTAGGATGCTCCCAGAAAAAGGGTTAGGGCTAGTGTTAGTAGTAAACCACTTCTGAGTATTTTATACCTAGGAAACCTTGGCAAGAATCACCACAAGTTGGAATTGCCTTGATGGCTCACAATTATTATTAAGCCTTGGGTAGGAATGTCTTAAGCTGTGGACTGTATAAGCCTTCAATGTAGATTGTGGTGAGTAAAGTGCACCCCATGGACACCATAAACTGTGATGATGCTGAACATGATGATTAATGGAAATGGTAAAAGCATAAGCAGTAACCAGAAAACTATAACCAAATCCACAGCTAGGTGATATTTTTACAAGGATGAAGCAAAACATCACCAAACTGTGAGAAAGCTCTCATGTTCTCCAGAACTCTTCACCAGAGTGCATATTAAACAACACAGGCTAGGACAGAGGAGAGAAAATAACTAACTGTGTATACTGTTGTTATCCCAAAGCCTCTCACACATCAAAGTTTCAAGTTTTGCTTATACAAAGATTGCCTTTCCCCTTTTTACTTGACTTTTGCCTTGGGGCTGGAGAACCAGCAATGTCTACATTGCATATGTCTAGAAATATAAATCTTCTTTTCATGAATTTCTTTCTCTTAGTGTAGTATGAAGCTAATGTCCAGTATTCCACCAATATAAACGGTGGGACCTAAGATCCAAGCTTCTCTTCATCTGCAAGACCATCCAGTGTGAACAACTGTGAGACCCATGAGACCACATGTGGGACCTGAGAACCATGTTTGTCTTCACTTAATTTAGGATTAAGCTAATGTCTAGTGTGCCACAAATGCAAACAGTTGGGCCTAAGATGAAGGCCGAGATCAACAGCTGTTCCTTATAACTGAGCGCCCACTAGAACAATTGCAATACTTAACTTTTCAAGCATCCCAAGCACATGTAGATGGATGGCCTTGAATACTTAATACTTTAATATGCTGTTTAAAGGCTAAGCATTGTTTTGGTAACATCTGTGCATGTTATATAGCTGCCAGTCTGTACTTTATAAAAGTTTTAATGAGCTCCGCTTTGCTCCCCCCCCCCCCCCGTCTGAATATGTGGATTAGTTAAATACTTATCACAAGCAGCTTTAACAACAAAATAATAGTCATGCAGTTGAGCACTCAGTATCTTGTTCTCATTTTGGGTACACAATGTTACTGAGTGAAATATGGATTTCAATACAATTAAGGTAATGCCACACACTGAGCTTTCTCAGCTGAGTTTTAAACTTGTAAAAGTCTGTGTTGTTCCAGTACCACTTGGGGACTATCCTGACCCTGCTTCTTAGCTGCCAATTCTCATGAAAGTGCCATTGGATTTTTTCCCCTCTGAAATTCTTTCTGTAACCCTGAATGTGTGTGCACTGTGCTTCTAGGTGCAACACGCCCAATAGCTAAACAATCTGGTATCAGCCACCTGACTTAATTCAGATCAAGTCTAAAATTATGTCAAAACAGATGTTCTTTTTGTTTCAATTGCCCATTAAGGAACCCTTCTTACTTGAATGTGAACGTAATACTGTTCTAATTGTGGAGGTGCTGAATTGATTCAACTTGTCAAAGTCATCTAATATTATGTAGGAAGCCAGCCCTGCCTTGCATCAGAATATCTGAAGGCTCCAAAGGACAATGAAGTTTGAAAGCTTGCCTTTGAAACTTTGGAAAGGAAAGGAGGAGGGTAGACCTTGTAAATATTCATGCACACTCACAAAGAGAGGCTTGTCCAGATGCTGAGTAGGAAAGCCTTTTCAAAAGCAGATTTAGCTAGAGCACAAAAACTTCCAAACGATGCCCTTGTTCCAATGCCATGGGATTTTCTTTCTCTCCCTTTAAAAACCGATTGCTTCAACAGATGGAGCCTCCCTTTTGTAGCTAGGGAGAAGAGCTTCCGGTTGAAAACTATGAATGATAGGAGAGCCACAGCAAAAAGTGGCACAAATGAAATAGTGCAGGTATCACAGAAATTCAAACACACATGCTAATAATATGAACTACACAGGGTACAGGCAAAGTGAAGTCCTTTTGAAAACCTTTGATTATGCCTCTCTGAAGGTGATTTGCTTCAGTTATATTATGATCATAGAGTTAGAAGGGACCTATAGGATGATTAAGTCCATCCCCCTGCTCAGTGTAGGAAGCCAAATCAAAGAAGATCTGACAGAAGATTGTCCAATTTTCTCTTGAATGCCTCCAGTGTTGGAGCGCTTACCATCTCCTGAGGTAATTGGTTCCATTGTTGTACTGCTTTAATGGTTAGGAAGGTTTTCCTGATATTCAACCAAAATTCAGCTTCCTGTAATTTGAGCCCATTATTATGTGTCCTGCACTCTGGTGTTATCAGGAATAGAGCCTGCCCCTCCAATGTATGACTATCTTTCAGGTATTTGAAAAGTGCTATCATATCTCCCCTCAGTCTTCTTTTCTGAAGACTATACATGCCCAGTTCTTTCAGTCTTTCCTCAGAGGGCTTGGCTTCTAGTCCCTGATCATCCTTGTTGCCCTCGTCTGAACTTGCTCCAGTTTGCTGGCATCCTTCTTAAAGTGCGGTGTCCAGAACTGGACACAGTACTCTAGATGAGACCTAATCAGTGCCAAATAGAGGTGGACTAGTACTTCATGGGATATGGAGACTACAGTGGTGCCTCGACTTACGAACGTCCCGACTTACGACCAATTCAAGTTACGACCAGCTCCGGCCGCAAAATTTTGCTTCAACTTGCAACCGGAGCTTTGAGTTACGATCAGAAAAAAGGTTGGTAATTTAAATTACTAACCATTGGTCGGCGAAGAGGCTGCTTCTTTGTAGCTCTTTTGCCCCAACGGTTAGAGAGAGTGCGTCGGAGGAGGCTTCAGACTGCCTGGTGCTGCTTTCTGCTTTTTAAAATGCCTGTTCTGAGTGAGTACAGGGTTTTGCAGGGTGGGTTTGGGCTGGGGGGGGGGGGTTTATGTTTCTGTGCTGTAATGTTTTTTTGTTTCTTGGTGTGGTTTTTTTTTTCCGGCCCCAGCACGTTCCAATGGGGCTTGTTCTGTTTGTTTGTTTGGGCGATTTTCCCCCCGGCCCCAGCGCATTCCGATGGGGCTTGCAGTGGGTTTTTTGTTGTTGTTGCTGTTGTTTTTTGGTGAATTTTCCCCCCAGCCGGAATGGATTAATGGGATTTCAATGCATTCCTATGGGAAATGGTGCTTCGACTTACGACCAATTCGAGTTACGACCATCTTCTGGAACGGATTAAGTTTGTAAGTTGAGGCACCACTGTATACTTATTTTAATGCAGCCTAAAACTGCATTTGCTGTTTTTTGCAGCCACATCACACTGCTGGTTCATATTCAGCTTGTGATCTACAATTCCAATATCCTTCTCGCTTGTAGTATTATTGAGCCAAGTATCCTCCATCTTTTATCTCTGTGTTTGGTTTATTCCCCTAGGTGTAGAACTTTGCTCCTATCCCTGTTAAATGTTATCCTGTTGCTTTTAGCCCAGTGCTCAAGCCCATCAAGATATTTTTGAATATTGCTGCTGTCTTCTTAGCTATTCCTCCCAATTTTTTGTCATCTGCAAATTTGATAAGTATTCCCTGTACCCCCTCATCCTAGTCATTAATAAAAATGTTGAAGAGCACCTGGTCCAGGACTGAACCTTGTGGTACTCCACTTGTTACCTCCTAGTTTGAGAAGGAGCCATCGATAAGCACTGTCTGAGTATGGTTCTGTAACCTACTGTGTATCAACCTGACAGTTGTTGTATCCAGCCCATATTTAGTTAGTGTGCTAATCAGAATATCATGGGACACTTTATCAAAGACTTTGTTGAAGTCAAGATATATTATGTCTACAGCATTCCCACCATCTACCAGGGAGGTTGTGGTTGTTGTTTAGTCGTGTCCGACTCTTCGTGACCCCATGGACCAGAGCACGCCAGGCCCTCCTGTCTTCCACTGCCTCCCAAAGTTGGGTCAAATTCATATTGGTTGCTTCAATGACACTGTCCAACCATCTCATCCTCTGTCGTCCCCTTCTCCTCTTGCCTTCACACTTTCCCAACATCAGGGTCTTTTCTAGGGAGTCTTCTCTTCTCATGAGATGGCCAAAGTATTGGAGCCTCAGCTTCAGGATCTGTCCTTCCAGTGAACACTCAGGGTTGATTTCCTTCAAAATGGATAGGTTTGTTCTCCTTGCAGTCCAGGGGACTCTCAAGAGTCTACCAGGGAGGTTACCTGATTTTAAAAATGAGGTAAGATTAGTTTGGCAATGCACGTTGGCTGCATTGTTTTCAAGGTGCTTGCAGAGTGACCACATTATAATTTGCTCCAGAACTTTCCCTGGGAAATGTCAGACTGACTGGTCTGTAATGCCCAGATTCCTCCTTTTTGCCCTTTTTGAAGATAGCTACACCATTAGCTCTCCACCAATCATGTGGCACTTCACCCATCCTCCATGATTAAAAAAAAATAGTGGATTCTTTTAACTCTGTATGGCATGCTTCTACAATACATTGATAGCCAAATATTTCTTGTAACACAGATAGCCAATTGGAGGGCCCACCAAGCTTTTCTTTTTCTGGTCTCCCTTGCTATAGCTCAGCAATTACCAGGGTTGATCAAAGTACTGTAAACTAGATACTGCTGGGAAACTAGCAAGCAGAATCCAACGGTCCTCCTCTGTTGTTTGCCCCAATCATTTGATTAAGAGATGTACCAAAAATGGTGCTCATGCTTTTAGCTTCTTTTATTTGTCCATAGTGCAAAAAAGCATTGTTGGCGTTAAAAGAGTCAATAACTTATGCATTGGTGTCTCCCACATAAATCAGCTTGTGATACATTTTAATTGTTTATATTATGAGCACTGTCAGTTTGATAGTTAGAAATGTATATTGTGTGGAGAGATTGAAGAAGTGATTTTCCAGAGGAGGCTCTAAATACATCTGGATTCTTTCATAAATTGTATTGCACCCATTCTGGATATGTCCATTGTCCATCTTTATCTCAAATGCCACACCTGTGTCTCATTCTCTAGGGCTACAACAGGAAAATGTTGGTGCTGTGTGTGGATAGTGTATGAAGTGAGCTATGAGAAATGGTCCTTTAATATTTTCTTGGCTATGAAGTCTTCCCAGGGCTGAGAACCTATAGGTAAATCTAACATCAGTCCTATTAGAATAGATCCATTTGAAATGAATGTGACCTTCTAGTCATACCTAATTAAAGTACCATTGATTTAAAAAGATCTACTGTAACAACAACAACAATGTACCGTCAAGTCAATTCTAACTTACGACAACCCTTTTCAGGGTTTCCCAAGTAGGTAATACTCAGAAGTGGTTTACCATTCCCTTCTTCTGGAGGCACCTTGGGAGTGCGCAGCTTGTCTATGCCCACACAGGCTGGCTCTACTTCCTGGAAGCCCAGTGGGAAATCAAACTCCCAACCTCTGGCTCAGTGGCCAGAGGCTGGGAATTGTCAAGCCAGCTAGATCTACTATAGATCTATAGAGTAGATTTGGGTAGAGTGGGCGGCATATAAGTTAAATAAATAAATAAATAAATAAATAAATAAATAAATAAATAAATAAATAAATAAAGACAGGGCTAATAACATACACAGCATCAGCCCATTGCATTATTTGTGTTACCTCCAGTGTTGCCTGTTCACTAATGGGAATCAGCTGTTTAAGGTTTCAGACAGAAGTGGACATTTAAGGGCATTTAACCACTAGAAACTGGTCACTCCAGTTTTGCAGGAGTGGTGAATCCACTCCAGAATTTAGTCCAAACTTTATTTGTTGTTGTTGTTTAGTCGTTAAGTCGTGTCCGACTCTTCGTGACCCCATGGACCAGAGCATGCCAGGCCCTCCTGTCTTCCACTGCCTCCTGGAGTTTGGTCAGATTCATGTTGGTAGCTTCAATGACACTGTCCAACCATCTCGTCCTCTGTTGTCCCCTTCTCCTCTTGCCTTCATACTTTCCCAACATCAGGGTCTTTTCTAGGGAGTCTTCTCTTCTCATGAGATGGCCAAAGTATTGGAGCCTCAGCTTCAGGATCTGTCCTTCCAGTGAGCACTCAGGGTTGATTTCCTTCAAAATGGATAGGTTTGTTCTCCTTGCAGTCCAGGGGACTCTCAAGAGTCTCCTCCAGCACCAAAATTCAAAAGCATCAATTCTTCGGCGGTCAGCCTTCTTTATGGTCCAGCTCTCACTTCCATACATCGCTCCTGGAAAAACCATAGCTTTGACTATGTGGACCTTTGTCAGCAAGGTGATGTCTCTGCTTTTTAAGATGCTGTCTAGGTTTGTCATCGCTTTCCTCCCAAGAAGCAGGCGTCTTTTAATTTCATGGCTGCTGTCACCATCTGCAGTGACCATGGAGCCCAAGAAGGTAAAATCTGTCACTGCCTCCATATCTTCCCCTTCTATTTGCCAGGAGGTGATGGGGCCAGTGGCCATGATCTTAGTTTTTTTGATGTTGAGCTTCAGACCATTTTTGGCGCTCTCCTCTTTCACCCTCATTAAGAGGTTCCTTAATTCCTCCTCACTTTCTGCCATCTCCAAACTTTATAGGAACTATCAAAGGTGCTAAGTCTTATCCCCAAAAGAGTGTCAGCATCATAAGAACATAAGAAGAGCCCTGCTGGATCAGGCCAAGGGCCCATCTAGTCCAGCTTCCTGTATCTCACAGTGGCCCCACCAAATGCCTCTGGGAACACACGAGACAACTAGATACCTGTCTCCTGAAACCCCTCCCCTGCATCTGGCATTTGGAGGTACCCTCCTTTTAAGCCTGAAGATTATACATCCCCATCATGGCTTGTAACCTGTGATGGACTTTTCCTCCAGGAATCTGTCCAATTCCCTTTTAAAGGCATCTAGGCCAGATGCCATCACCACATCCTGTGGCAAGGAGTTTTACAGACTAACAACACACTGGGGAAAGAAAGATTTTCTTTTGTCTGTTCTCACTCTCCCAACACTCAATTTGAGGGGATGTCCCCTGGCTCTGGTATTGCATGAGAGGGGAAAGCTTTCCTCTATCCACTTTATTCATCCCCTGCATAATTTTATACGTCTCAGTCATGTCCCCCCTCAGGCGCCTTTTCTCTAGACTAAAGGGCCCCAAACGCTGTAGTCTTTCCTCATAAGGGAGGTGTCCCAGCCCAGTCATCATTTTAGTCGCTCTCTTCTGCACCTTTTCCAGTTCCACTATGTCTTTTTTGAGGTGCGGCGACCAGAACTGTACACAATTCTCCAGGTCCAGCCTTACCAGCGTTTTGTACAATGGCATTATAATGTTGGCTGTTTTATTTTCAATCCCCTTTTTAATGACACCTAGCATGGGGTTGACCTTCTTCACTGCTGCTGCACACTGGGTTGACACTTTCATAGAGCATTGCCAATGATTCTGGGGCATGGTTGATTAAACTATGAGGTCAACCAGAATATACACAAAAATCTTCCTGCAGCTACATGGGCAGGATGGGCAACCTGCCCTCTCCCAACGAAAGCTACAGTTTCTTGGACTCAGTCTATCTGGTGTGAGGGACCATTGCCCAGAATAGGCAAGTCCACCCCTCTTCTTTCTGTTGGCCACCCCTTCATCAATTTCCCTCTTTCTCCTCACATAACCTGCACTAACAAAGGGACAGGCCCCCCCTTGCAGAGGTCTCACCATTTGCAAAGGGCTTTAGAAAGTGGGCCAAGGACTGCATGAGATCAGGCCAAGAGACACACATTGCCTAAGCCTGTTGTAGGGAAAGACTGGTACTAGTGGGCATATCCCCCTTCAGGGAAGTTGATTTCTCTTCCCACTGAAGAGTCCCAGGAAAGATCTCTTGAAGTCCACTCATCAGTGAGCATTGCTGCAGGCAATTTAGGACCAGACAGTGTCACAATTGCATAGATCACCCAACTGCAAGAGGTGCAATGCTCCTTACCTCTGTAATGAGAACTAGATTGAATTTGGAAAAGTTTCTTTCAGACTGCAACTCCCCAACTCCCCTAGCTAGCGTGGCCATTGTAGGGTTTTTAAAAATTATTTTTAAATGAACAGTTCTAGAATTGGTGGCCTGGGCCCTCCCCTGTTGTCTTTATAAGTTACACATGGGCCAGATGTAACTGAACCAGACATTTGTTTGCATTATATTTGCATCATTACCCAATTGACAGTTTTCACAGTATAAAAGGACAAATATTATTACAATCTGAAAACAGACCTAGCTGCAAATACTTAAAAGGCACTTGGTAAGCTCCAAATGTCACTATCAGACTCCTGAAATGGGCCAATTAAAACCTTTATTACTGCTTTGTTCAGCCACAAAAACGATTTGTCAGCTGGAGAATATTTTAATATTTTAAACTACACAGCCATAACTTGGAAATTGCACTCAGCTTAAGAGAAAGTTACATGCGGAACAGCATGAATATTATTAGAAATCAGACCCTAGAAAAAGACAGGATGGACTATAAAGTCAGGCATATATATTTAAGTTTTTCTTCACCAAAATATTACTTCTACATTCCTTTCCTCAAATAACTTCCTAAAAAATACAGCAGGATGCAAACATTTCTTCAGGAACTTGTCAAGGGAGAAACACAAAAAGCATAAAAGAGACGCCTTGGCTCATCAGAGGAAAAAACACTCTGAAAGTCTACCATAGAGCAATACCTTTACTTAATATAATAACCATCATATCCCATAAAGCACTGGTGACCCTTTTCAGTATTTTCCAGGTAGAGAATACTCATAAGTGGTTTACCATTCCCTTCTATTTACGAGTCCTAATAAATGGCCTTGCTCTACCTCAGATGATCAGAAAATGGCCAATGCAGTGCTCTGTATTCCCTGCTAAGTAAGTATCATGCAGAGCTGGTGCACTTGTGTGCGTACACTCTCTGATTTCTGGCCTTCACATGCTGCTGGCCCTGTAAAACTCAGAAGGCAGACAAATATACATATGCAGGAAGAGAGGTTGAAGGTAATGACTGTAATGCTGAAATATTAGAAAAGAGTGCAGTGTTGTGATGGTACCACATGAAGGGGAAAGTTGGTCCCTTGACTACTATCCCATGGAGAATTGCGACATGCCAAGCTGTGTGTGTCTTAGTCTTCCTCAGCCTGGCATCCTTCAGATATAGTACACTACTATTCATGTTGGACTTAGCTGAGTATGTTGGAATCTAACACATCTGGAGGAAACCAGGTTGTGGCAGACTGATTTAGTGTTTTCCTATATGAAAATGAAGTCACATTTAGATTTAATGGTATACCCTTCTTGGGGTGGGGGGGGAGACCTTATTAAAAAAACAGACCTACAGATCTAAGCTTTTTAAAACTTCTTTTTCATTTATTGTTATACAGGCTCAAAGCTGTGATCACCATGCAGTTACAGCATAAGGGGAATGATCTTGCTGAAAGCTTCTGACTTCAAGAGATCATAAACTACAACATTCCAGTGACTGGCCCTTTACTTTTGAGAGAACAAAACATAAATAGCAGATAGACAAAAATGACCTTTTCACATACGGTGTATGACCACATCTCTCTTCTCCTGCACACATTCTCTTTTTCACTTTCCCCCCTGCTTTTCTCTTTGTAGTTGATCAGTAAACTAAGTCCATATGTATGAACCTAAAAGGTAGATTTTTTTTCTTTGGGAATTTAGAGAGGTCATTGCCTGAATTAGGAATATGCAAACTCCCATGTAATGAGTGCATTTCAGAACTGATTGATGTTAATTAACTCATGTTCATTTCATCACTTCTCTTTGCTGTTCAGCCTCCTAGGCATTATTAGGGAACTGAAGGATAAGTCTGGGATACTGGCCCTGGGATTTTCATTTTCAGTCTTCTGAAACTCTGATGACTTTGGGGGTCCATCAACCTGAAAATACTCAAGTCACCTCTGGGCCTTACAGCCCAACTCATGTGCCCAAATTAAGTGCTTAAGAAGTGATGCACTGATAGATCACAAAACATGATGTTACTCTGGCACTGAACCTCTGTCAGCGCAAAGGTCTGGAACTGAGACGGCACCAGTCACAATTCACTGTCTACACAATGACTGCACATGTGGCATTACATCAAATGGAGCTTCCAAAGAACACATTCGAAACGTCTAATCTTTGTAAGGAAAGGAAAGGAAACAGCTTTTCCACTGAATTTTTTCTCTCTCTCTCCTGCAACCTGTTCTTCAATTAAGAGACACAAGTGGGTTTTAGTTATAAGTTACTGTCCAGTGTTATCTTCTGGTCCTGCAGAAGAGCCTTTCTCTGTACTGGATGCAAAAACTGTTCACTTGAGCAGATCACCCTCAAAAACACAGGAAAGGAGTTCTTTTAAAAAACACAACTCATAGAGTTTATTGCTTTCAATTTATAAAATTAAGCCTGCTCCAGACAGGTAATACTGGTGGGGTATGTTTGTAATCCCTGGTTTTCATTAAAAAGTGTGCCCTGACACACAATGCTTCCTCAATCTGTCATGCCAGGTTCCTTCCTTCTAATACTTCACAACCAGAATCCGATGTGGTACTCATTAGAACACTGAGGTACTTCTCATTTAACTCTGCAGAGCCCAGCACACGGTAAGTTGCCACAACATCCTTCATCACATTGCCTGTTGACAAAAGGAATAATTACTAGTCATCATGGGACATGTTTTTCATTTTTTTAAAAAGATACATCCCCAAAGACAGAGATGTCGACATTTCAAAGCAAATACAGAGTACATCTAGCTTAACATTCAGCCTTTCAGCATGCTCTTAATAACTTAGAAAGTTTAATGACTGTATTTGTTTTGTAACATTTAATAGCAGATTTTCAGCAACTGGTCAGGATTGCTACAGAGTTTCCTTTCCCCCCCTTCAGTCACATTTCTAAGATGTTCGCTTAGATACTTCCCAAAACACGGTGTTTCTTATATGCTGGCTAAGTATGACTGTTAGAGCACAGATGGGAGAAGTTCCTTCTTTAGCATTGTGGCCAACAGTCATACTGGCCTGAGATTCTTGGGAGCTCTAGACTAAAAAAGTAACTCTTCCAATCTCTTGTTAAACCCACATTGTTATAAAGACCAAATCAATGTTTTGTTAATAAAACTTGCAAATTCATTTCTTATCTTTGTTCTTATTAACAATCATGACCATGGCATAACATGTTAATGCTCACCTGAGCCCCTCATTGTAATGCATATATAACATTATTTTGACTTATCAGTAGAATGAAAACATGAATAAAACCACATTTAACACCAAACTAAAGCATTCATTGTGCATTTTATTTGCCTTCAAAACTGGTGAGGAGGCATGGCGTGATGAAATTATGTGTGAAATGCACAATCAATCTTGAATATTCATCAATTAGTTAGTTATTATGGATATAGTACTTTAAGCCATTTAAGAAATGTCCACATTGAGAGTCCTAATGTATTGATGCACCACACTGAAGCCTGATAAACTATATGTTTCATGACAGAATTCACACTGGTCCATTGGAACTCTATGCCAATAGAATCATGGAAGGAGTCAAGGATAGTGGAAAGATACAAAACCTTTTATTCAACATGGCTTCTCCCAGGCACAGCTGCTCATACTGAAGTTTTATATTAAAACACCATGGCAGAAACACTGGAAGGTTATGCAGTCAAATATTTGGGATAACAACTGCCCCAGCTGACAAAGTCAGCCAAAGCTATCTTGAATCTGTATTTCAGGTCAAGTGATGAAGGCTGCCATGGTGTTTATTCTATACACTGTGGGGTCTGTGGGAGCCAGTTTTTATCTAGAACACCTCAACATGCATACAAGGCCCTGCAGTAGCAAGGGCTTACATGGATATTTCCATATGCAAGATATCCCCATGGACCCCTATAGTTCAATTGGACAAATCACCTAAATAATGCCTCTGTTTAAACCAAGGCACAGAAATAAAATCCACTTCATGCAAGACATTCTAGATAGGTATGTATTTTGAGTGGTGGAATAGATAATACAAAACTGAGGCTGGTTCCTGTACAACACAGACCTATTGCATGGAAATTTGCCAGCTAGATATATAGATATATAAATATATCTGAATGCATTCTTTTAAATGAGTACAAAATGTATCAATTTATTATTATGCCCATATCAAATGCTAAAAAAATATATATCTAATCTAACACACTAAGACTGTGATGTTCTTCTTGATGCAAATGGAGAGAAAAGGAAATATAATTCTTTGGATTGCCACAAGTGATTTTGTAAGCTACTACCGGTATCTCTTTCATGGATGCCCTGTGTATTCTGAAGCTCAAGGTGCTACGCAATGGCATCATGAAAACAGTTACAGAAATATTATTGAATGCATCATGAAAACAACTTCCAGAATAGCTGATATTTATAGGAAACTGAAATAAAGTCAATTACCATTCATATATTCTCTCAACTTAGAAATGCCTGTATTTGAGTTGCACACCAGAAAAAAATTCAAAACATTACCAGACTAGATTTGTATTTTAGTAGATGAAGAAAGACACAAGGATGTGTTTCTGGGTAGCTAAAATCAGGTATGAGATTAGTATTCTTTCTAATCCAATCAATTAAATATGTAACATTTGGAGCTACAATATGTTTCATAAACAAGGGAAAAGAATGACAATTGTAAAAGAGTGGCATCAAATCACAGTGGAGTAGCACTGAATTCTAAAGAGAAGACTAAGTGATAAACTGCCTATTTCTTTATTCTGTCATTTCAGATGCCATGGGGTCTTGTGTGAGTTATACTTTAAGCAAAGAGTATATTAATAAATCAGTGATGCCTCTAAAGGGAGTATCCTTCTCCCTGACATGCCAAGAATGCAGCACTGTTTTTCTTACGTGGAGCATCATACATTGATGTGAGTCCTTGCTATGATCTGAATTGTCAAGATACAGGTTTACCACTTCAACTGCAGTGCCCTAAATAGTAACCTGATGCTGTGGGTTGTACTGTTTTCAAGCCACCACTGTAACATTTAAAGACCCACTGTTGTGGTATGTTGTGATGCAGTGGCACAAGGCAGCAGCTAGATAGCCTAGATGGTGCAGCACCTAGAAGAATGCCTGATGAGTTACAAATCTGTGTTTTATCTCAGAATGCAATTTAAAAGTATTAAAATGACCATCAAAACATACTTAGAGAAACAACTATCTGCAAGTAAATAGCAAGAACACAATATGATGCTATAAGGAGCTTTGGGGTATTAATGTTCACATTTCCTTTCAGTCCCACACTTGCTTACACAAATGCATCTACTTTGTTTCAGGCATTATGGCTCGTCTAGTTATAAAAGCAGGTTAATGTATTTGGCAATTACAAAGAATTTATAAGCCATTTTATGTGCAGTCTAACAGGCTACAAGATTTCAGTTGCAGAGTAAAAACAGTCCAAGAAGCATTTCACAGGAGTTCTGCAAGACTGGGGGAAGGATAAATGCTAAGTGAATAATTCCCCAAGAAAGTTTAAACTATCTGAAACCTAATCCAAAGACTATGTTTAAACAAACACCAATCTGAAGAAATTTAAGGTCTATTTAAGAAACCATGCATTAAGACACTGATGAGCACTGCTGCACAGCACATTACAATATTCCTAGCTAATTTCCTGTTCAGAAAAATTGCTCCATAATGACAGATTATGGTCTTGCCTGACTAAATAAATCTAGCTCTAGAATGCTTGTGTCAGCCCCTTGTATTTCTGCATATTTTTGTATGTATGCAACTGTTACTTTCAGCGGAGAGCATGACTATTAATATATCCTCCCTTCTTTCTGACAAAGTTATACATGTACTATAGGTACTACAGGTCTCCCTTGTGGCATCACTGCTGGAGACAACTGGTCTACTCAGCCCTCTGGTTCAATGTCAGAGCCTCAGTGCACAGAGCAACTGCTTCTTTTTTTCCTCCTCCCCCCCCCCCCCGCCCCAGTTGTTTCCGTTTGGATTTTGAGGGAGTACATTTACAATTAATAAGAACACAAGAATAGCTCTGCTAGATAAAACTGAAAGTCCATCTAGTCCAGTATTCGGTTCACATGGATGTCCAGACAGCTTGTAGACAATGCAAGGTCACATATCACCCTAAAATGGTGGTGGAAGGCACCCTCTTTGCTTGATTCACAAAGCAACCATGAAGAAAAGTAATTGGGAGGCACAAATAAGACATGCCTTCAACAGCATTATTTGTGTTCCCTAGCAGTGAGTACTGTGGGCATACAGACTCTTGACAGTGGAGATAATCCATAGTTATTGAAGGAAGGAGCTGCTAAAACCTTTTGGGGACAGCACCCCAAACTGCCTTCTCCATTTTCAGGAACATTCAATCTGATTAGCTGGTGCTTGGCATAAAGAAAAAGGAATGGACATCACTATCATATTCTGCTTCTGAACTTGCCCTTGGTTTTAAAAAGGTCAGGTTAACTGAACTACTGATGTGATGTTAAATGGCAGTTCTTATGCAAACACTGAACTCCACCAAGAGGTCTGAGTATTGCCAGAAGACGGGCAAAACAGGCTGTCTATCACATTGTTGTTATATGCCATCAAGTCAGGACTGACTTATAGTGATCCCGATACGGTTTTCAAGGTAAGTGATTTAAGGAGTAGTTTTACCAGTTCCACTGCCCAGTGAGTTTCCATGTCAGAGCCAGGAAATTGAACCCAGGCATCCTGAGTCCTAGCCCATTGCTCTGTCCACTACACCACACTTGGTACCCTGCCCATGATGTTACTGATACTGTATTACCTTCTGAGTATGCTTGCTGCTTTTAAATATATTAATTACATATATTTTGAGCACACTATATTTCAAGACATTTCTAAACACATTTCCCCTAAAATATGAATTTAAAACCTATTTCATTACTTTGTATTTAAGCAGTTTGATACCATGGTAACTGCCATGGCTGCATCCTGTGAAACCCTGGGATTTGCAGTTTGGTGAGTTTACAGCTGCTGCTTAGAGAGCTCCAGAGCACTTGCTACAACTAAAGCAGATTATTCTAAATACCTCCCCAAACTTCAGCTCTCAGAATTTCCTGGGCTTCTTAGGCTATACTTGATCTTTTCTGACCTATGCTGACCTTTCAACCTAGATTGATATTCTTAGGGTTACTGGTATCACTTCTTCTTTCTCACACTCCCTTCCTGATCATCTCTGGGAAAGAACAGAGGAAATCTCCCTGCATCTCATCTCTATTTAGCTAAAACTACGGTAGGATGCTTATTATATTTCCATTTCCATGAAATCTCTAAAGAACACTTATTTTCTTGTTCTCTTAAACATTTGGATGTGATTTATTTCCAAAGGGGAAAGTGTGTTCTGCTAACCATTCCACAAGTTCACTTAGCTGCTGCTTGCTCTGCTAAAAAGCAGCACTTCATTTATTATTTAAATATTAGAAATAAAATGAGGATTTCCACAATGTGTATATTACCTATGTACAGTCATCATCAACACATAGTTGCAACTTCAGAATATGGAATCTCAAAAATAGAACCCAAAATGAGAATTATTCCTTCTTCTAAAATCCTACCAAGCTTGTAGCAACGAAGAATCTATCATATCTATCTCTTGACAATCAACTGGAATTTATCCAAAGCTGTCAGTCCACCAGTCTGGTGATCTTAATGTTTGACTCTTGAACTGAAATCTATGGCAATCGAAGACATGGCTCTTCAGAGAATAGGCTTTCCATGCCAACTCTAGTTGAGTTTAGGTACTCTTACATTTCCATCCAGTCATTTGTTATCTGCATTTTTGTTCTTAATTTTTGCTTCATGTAGTTTTATTCATGATCCGGTGCCCTCTGTTTTTATGTGGTTAGATTATCTATGGTTTGATTATTTTAATTATTTGACTGTGTATTTTACTGGGAACTGCCCAGAGTAGTGCTGCGGCATTAATGGGAGCGGTATATTAAATTAAAATAATAGACAGACAGACACACAGACAAACAGATAAGGAACTCCCATTGAAAATTGTTTGGCGAATTCTTTTCCCATCAATTAAAGGCACTGAACTTAGATTTAAATCTCTGAGGACCATCTACATCAGAAGCTGCTACTTCCCTGTCTTTTTGTGGATTCTGTGATAGCCATAGGCCCACAGCATACTCCAAGTAGTGCTCACCTTATAGCAGGTTGAGAAAATATAGAGTGACCTGCTTGACTGTTACCTGAACTTTAAGAACTGACTTCTTTCCTCCATAGATTCTACAAAGCATGAGTTTTCCCATCTTCCATGAAGGATGAGAATTCTGTTGGGAGAGGCTGAAGTCTTGAGCTTGTAGTGATAAGCAGGAACTTTCCTTAATGGTGGATTAACTTTGACGTATTTGCTATGCATGAATGTTTTTAAATTAGTTCTACAAATCACTTTGGAGAATTGGTGGCCTTTGCTGATTTTTTCAAGTCCTACCATATGAACCTGGACCCAATGTTTGGAGTCTTCATGCTACTTTCTCAAGACAAATATGCAATCAGAATGGAGGAGGAAGCAGTAATCTGCTTATCATGCTTCAGCTATGTGGAATTTAGTTTAGAGGCAGTGAAAAGCAATTTCCTCTACAATTAAAAGAGATGTGGTGCAAACACATGAGTTGATAGTGGGTCCCCCCCTCCCAACCTCGACATGCATTCATCATATTATATTTGGAACACCTCCATTCACTTTGGGGCAGTTTTACATGACATTATGCAGTTTGGCACTATGGTAGATGTTAAAAGGAGGACTCATTCTACCACACTGCAGACATGCAGTTTTTTTAGGTATAGGGCCATCCACCTTCACTGTTTTCTTATTTTCTCCTCTGTTCCTCCCTTTAACCTCCTATTGTTCTCTGCTGAATGTGGGAATGGAAATTCTTTCTACTGTAGGTTAGATGGGGAGGGGTTGGCTTTCTTCATATGCCAGGGGATGGGAAGAAGCGGACCAAAATGTGCAACATATCATATCCTACACTTTCCCTCTCAATTGCTGCAGAAATAATTTTCTAGTCAATGCCTTAAGTCACTAACACAACTTGACAATTGTATCTTTCACAATGTGCAAGCTTCTCAAGGGGTTTTGCTAAGCTTGATTTTCTACTTTGGGACCACTCACAATCTCATTTGTACAAATGTGCTTGTGAACTCCAGAACTTCTCTTGTGTAAAGCTGTAATTCCTAGAGCAGATCTGTAACTCTGTTTTACACAGGGGAATGTGAGTTCCCCTGGGCTGGATGGGATTACATCAGTTTGTTGCTTCAGATGACACAGTTGTACTGTGTGACATGGCTGCGTAATATGAGGTAGTTGTTGTATAACTAATTACTACTGTTGCATAATAAACTTGCACCTGTTTGCTTTTGTTTTTTCAAATTGCTCCTTGTTCGTTCTTGGTGATACTGAGTAAGGCTCCATTTCAAACTACAAAACTGGTGAGCACAGTTGGGGGGTGGAATGAAAATAAGAATTGGATGAGCTGAAGAAGAAGACAACAAATATGTGGTGCAGAAGGACTGGACAGCTCAACTCAGAGAAAAAGATAGCAAGGAGGAAAGAAGAGACCCTACCGTGCTAAAATTAACAACTAACCTTTCAAAACATGCACACAGACAACTAGTTGATGCACATGGGGACACATGCAGATCTGCACACACACAAACTGTTAGGGAAGAAGTCAATATGATCTGCACCATCCACCCTACACTAATTGCAAAACTAAAAATGTGGGGGAAATATAGCATGCAAGAGAATATAATCTTGAAATGACTTAATTTGAAATTTTGCTTATAAGGTGTTAAAAATGATTAAAGAGTGAAGAAATATTGCCCGGAAAATGAAAGTTCTTTAAAACTGCAGCTTGGCCAGCTGTTTATGAAAAGACACTGTGAGATAATCAGCCTGTTTTCCAGCAGAGTCTAGGAACAAAGCCACACTATACGTAAACAATGCAGAGGAATTTCATTCAAACCTGCCAGTTTAGCGGTTGTGAAAAAAAATTGACAGGTGAATGAATGAAAAAAGAAGTATTTATAACCTTAAAGCACCATCTTTTGGAAAATGTAAATCCATGAGATACAGGTTTTGATACTACCATGTTAGTGCTAGACTATCAAAAACAGCAGGTAGATATATCCTAGGGTAGCAAGAAGTAGTCAAAACATAGGTGCTTCCCAATATCTTTATTTCTAGTCAACTAATTAGAGCATAAGCAAAGTCTATGCGATTTTCCACCACAGTAGCACTTCCTGGTTTGAAATACTACTGTAAAACCTGGATGAGCAGAAAGAAATTGTTTCTGGCTGATGAAGGATGGATAAAGGTAAAAATATAATTGAGAACAGATAACCAGCTTAAGAATTGAAAATGATGCTAGGTAAGCATATAGAGGATAGGAAAAGATAAGAAAACAGCGCAAGGAAAAGACACAGAAGTAATGGATTTTCCTCCATAGATTTTAACTAGCAGATGGGTGAGCATTTAAAAATATTTTGTGTATGTCTCTCATAATATGCTTAGAGACTACATAATGCATTTTACTTTTATTATACTTTTGCTGCTGTATTTTGGATGAAGTTCTGACTTCAGTATTTACCTACAGCTTGAGTTCAGTCTTCATATTTTTTTTAAGTATCTGTGCCTACAGTTCTTCTCATAGGTGTAAGACTGTTTTCAATACATTTTGACTTGTTACTTCTTGAAGTATTTTGTGCATACAGAACATAGAAGCAATGTCGCTAAAGCTTGTAGAATTAGACAAGCTGATGTTGCCTGTAATTATTGCAAAAATTGAAAAGACTTATACTTTAATACGTACTCAGATGACTGTTGATATGTTTGTCTGTGATTGTTTGGGTTATTCTGGAGTTAACCCTGTATTGGAATAAATGCCAGATATGATGAACACAGGCTTCTGATTGCTCCCTGGAAGTCTATGAAATATTGTAGGACTCTTAGGGTAGACTGAGGCATTAAACTGAGCTAACCTGACAACTGGAGAATGCAGGAGAATGTCCTTCATCTTCATATCAGTCCTTTTTTTTCATTTGCAGGGTGCCAGCAGAGCTTCTGCCTTACATGGTAGTGCTCATGTCTGTTTCCCTTTCTGTACTGGCTGGATAGCTCAGTGGTGTAAGTATCTGGCTGCAGAGCCAGAGACTGGGATTTTGATTCCCCACTGTGCTTCTTGTGAGTAGAGCCAGGCTGTGGGGCCCTGGGCAAGCTACACAGTCCCAGGCTCCCCCAACCCCAACTTGATGGCACATGATTATTATTTCTGTGCTTCTCAGTGTGCATTTTAAAAAAAATGTTATTTTTTAACCTTGAGGTAAAAAAGGTTCATCTGAAGAAAGGTGGGCCTCAAGATGAAAAACGTTCTCAATTTCTGCTGTATAGTGATTGCTTATGAACTAACAAGTCATCCCTATACGTTTATTCAGAAGAAAGTCCTGCTAAGTAACTACTGGAGTACAGCATTTGGCCCAAAATTAGGTGACTCTGAAGCATTAGAGCATAATGTTTTGAAACTTTATCCATGGAACAGTTGTGACAGTGAAGGGTATCTGTGCTAGAAGAACTAGTAAAATATATTTTATGGAGTTCCAAGTGTAATCATACACACATCTCATTACAAGTAATCTTCAGTGAGATTGACTGAACTTATTCTCATGTAAATAGGAATGCAACCTCATCTGTTTGGAAGGGCTGCCTTACTTTTCTGAGGTAGTAGGGGCTACACACAATTAGAAGTGGGACTACGTGTGACAGTCTTTGCTTTCCTATTTACATGGTAGTTTTGTCCTCCTCCTGACTGATATTGGGAAAAAAATGTTCCCAAGGCCAAACTGACTGGTGGTCCTCAAAGATTTTTATGGAGGGAGGAAGTATATTTCTACTGCAGCTTACCAACTTTGATCATATGAAAACACGCTGCAGATGGACTAACCTGACTGCATTTAAAAGAAGTCAAGGAGAGATAAAGTTTCAGAAAGTCTCCCATTCAGGCACTGGAGACCTGCTTAGGCGGAGTAAGGTTGCTGCAGCTTTCACACCATATTCTTAAATTGAAGGGGGAAATTTGTAGTCCACTTCTAGGGCTCACAGCACCCGCACCCCCTCAAGCATTCAATTAAAAATACTTTTGACCACTAGGGGCATAAAGTTAAAACACACACACGCACACCAATTTTTATAAGGAAAAAAAAAAGGGGACTGGGGATTGTAGGAGCATATGTGGTCTTCCAAGGTCCAAGAATCAGTGTGTGTGGCCCAGATATCTTTGAGGGTTTCCCATCCCTGCTTTAGCTGGTTCTAATGCAAGGATACAGACACATGGGACAAAGAACTAGACTTGACGACCTTCTGACCACCCTGAGTTGTACTTTGATGACCGTTTCCTTTCTTGTAGAACAACAATGGGAGAATCACAGGCATGATATGATATTTGCATTGCCTAGCCTTCTTCAAGTTTAAGATGAGTTGGGATCTAAAAATAAAATAAAATAAAATTTGTTTTCCACTTAGTTTTGTTCTACTGAAAATGTATGCAGTGTAATCTGATCCCTTTTCAGGATAGAATTAAGAATAATTGATAGCAGCAAAACTATTTGCAGTTAGATAACAGCACTGGAAGACCATGTTTGGACTCTTTGTATTTCAACAGTGGGGTCTTGTAGGATTCCACTTTGTCTCCTAGACTGTTTACCATCTCTGTAAAACTTCTGAGCGTTTGACTCCAAGTTCTGGGGCTCTGTTTACGAAGCAATATACAGATGGCAGCCATCCTTCTCTTCACTCCAACTGAATAAGGAAAGGCCATGGAATTCCAAGAACTGCTGGATAGCTCAGTGGTTTATATATCTGACTAGAGAGCCAGAGGTTGGGAGCTTGTTTTCCCACTGTGCCTCCTTCAGAAGGGCTGGACATATTTATTTATTAAATTTCTATCTTGCTCATCTAACACTACTCTAGGTGACTAACAATAAAGGGAATACAAATAATAACTCACCCATGACATAAACCCACAATTATTAAAAACCAATTAAAAAAACTCCTAAGGCAATGGCAAACAAAACTCAAATTGAAACACATGGGTCAACAAGAGTATCAATAGGGGAGGATGTTACCAAAGGCCTCTTTGGAAAGCTCAGCTTTCACATGTTTCCTGAAGGTCAGAGGAGGGGGGGTTGCCTGTCGAACCTCAAGAGGCAATGTGTTCCACAATGTTTTAGCCATCACCGAAAACACCAGTTCCTGGTGGTAGTTTTCCGGAACTCTTTAGGGGTAACCACTCGGAACTGCGAAGTCTGTGTAGACGAGGTGGCCCAGGTAGATGATCTTAAGGAGAGATGCTTCGAACTGTGAAGGGCTTTATAAGGCTGTATAAGGCTCAATGATCCTCAGGGTCGCTTCTTGGAGACAAGAAGAAGCTGTGTGACGACCAATATACTGAAGCTCAACTCCTCTATGTTGGGATCAGTGCTTCTCACATCCAGCAATTAGGAAGGTAACCTACTCTGGATGGTGTAATGTCCCTGTGAACGAGCAGGTGCCTAGTTTGGGCATGATCCTCAATACTAAGTTGTCATTAGCAGCCCAGGTGGCCTTGTAGGTGGGGGCAGCTATGGCTAGGTTTTTTTTTTGTTTCCTAACTATGGCCACTCCTGCATCAGGATGGCCATGGTTAACTATTCTGTAGTAACATCCAAAATAGACTACATAAACTAAATGGATGAAATCCTGTCACTTAATGTAGTAAGTCACAATTAGAGTAGGCCCATTTGAATCAATAGAGCATATGCAGGAGAACTCATCAGATCCCCACTGATTCAATGAAGCTACTCTAGTACAAGCTACTACACTAAGGAACAGGATATCTGCCAATATGGGAAAACCTTAAGGGGCTACAAATGGTACAGATTGCTATTGGAGGCAGCAGAAGCAAGGAGAATAGAAGAATCATAGAAGAATCATCCTCATCCTGAACGAAATGCATTGGCTTCTAGTAAATCATGGAACCCAGTTACAGCTTTTGCTATTAGCATTTGAAGGCCCAAATTACTTGGGATCCAGAGGGAGCACTTTCCCTGCTACCAGCTAAGCCATACCATACACTCACTTCCTCACTGTCTCACCTATAACAGCAAAGGCCAGTATGACATAAGAGAGAACATTCTTCTTGGCAGCACCCAGTTTGGGAGGTTCTCTCTGGTTCTCTCCCCACCGCTAAGCATTCACAACTCTGACCAAAAACATATTTGTTCAGGTTTGTGCACCTTAATGTAACTTGGTGCAATCCCAGAAAACATTACTGCTACTGCATCATAGTATCTTAAACAGTTTGAAGACTGTACTGTAAACTAATTGTTTTAATATTATTATATGTTTATTTTTAATGTAATAACTTGCTGTGTTTTAGTCAGGGTTTTTTTCATTAATTTGTGAGATGCCTTGAGATCCTTTGCCAGGAGAAAGATAGCACAAACATTAATTAAGTGGATAAGTAGGTATTACTTTATAGTTGTTGGTCTTCTGTGTTATTGACTGCTTTATACTTTTGGATTGAAAGAAAGGCAGATATATAAGAATATTAAACAGATATAGCTGAAGTTAGTAGAGAGTCAATAAGAGCGGATTTCTGGGAAGGCAGGTTTTCAAATGTTCTTGTAATATAGGAAATGACTCAAGGGGGATGTAACAAGTCATAACTGAAATGTAGCAAGACTGGTTCATTTTTCCTAAAAGTAAAATTCTAGATGTCTGATTAATTGCAGGCAAGTCTGAAAAAAAAAGTAAATGACTTTTTCACTGCATGAATATCTAATCTTTTATAAACCACTGGAAATGTTTATTTAGAACAGCATGGAGAGTAAATTCAGACTGGTAGGTTCATGGTAGCTCAGTAGTAGGCTTTTTGTTTTTCAAGTAGCAAAGGCCACTTTCAGTCAATACATAGAATAATACATTTGGAGGGGCTTGTAGTCCACTACTCCACCCCAGTTCATGAAGCAAATCCAGAGGATCTTCAACAGATGGCTGGCCAGCCTCTGCTTAATGATCTCAACAGAAGGGAGAGCTGTCCACTCAGACAAGTTCACAGTCTGCCTACAGACACTTGCCTTGCAGTAGATTACTAGCTATGTTGTGAGAAGGATCAGGAGAGTGAGGGAGACTTAGGCAATCGCAGATGGCCTTGGTGCCCCTTCCATCTGGACTAGCCACCTGCACTGTGGGAAACAACTCAGTGAGTTGTTATATTTTGATATTGTTTCACCTTAAATCTCATCATCTAATTTGATTTGCTGTGTAAGCATCCTTGGAAGCATCTGCATTATCTTAAAGACAATAATATAAACAATTGCAGTAAACAAATTAGAAAAAAGGTGCTGTGTCACAGAAGTTGAAACCTATGTCTTGGACAACTTACAGTTTTGTTAAGACACACACAGGGAGAGACACCAAGCTAGAGAACAGTAGCATTCCCTAAATAAATTATATATGGTGTTATGCGAAAACTAGTTGTGGGCTATCGATAACAGTTCAATATACTGTCCTCTTAATGACATATGATTGCTGCAGGAACAACACCTGAGCTTTAGGGTGAGGAAGAAATGGTTATTACTTTTGATTTATTAAATACGTAGTTTTAAAAGGTATGCTTCAGCACCAGAGAGAGTCAGCATGCGATTCAAAGTAAAAAAAAAAGCAGGGGACAAAAGAGACATTTCCTTAGAATAAAATCTCATGGTTTGGATGTTAACGAAACACAACTGTGGTATTGTTCTTAAGGGAACAAAAATGAGCTGTGTGATAAATTCTAAGAAGCAAAATTGTGGGTTAGATAATACTTTTTCTGGATCACTAAAGTTACAACTAAGACAAGTTTTTGAGTTCTATAAAAGTCTACATCAGACAAAGATGGAACAGAACTTGGGGTTGAAATAGAGTCAAAAAACTTGGTGATAGCCATGGTTCATGAACTCCGAGAATGGAATTTAGATACTACATGAGACAAAAGGTAACAAATGTGTCAACTTATAGGGTCCCCATCTCACTGATGAAAAGGCCTACCATGGTCCCTCCAAGCTAGAATTTGTAGGAGGCTGTCAGATCTACTCCCCTCCCCATGATTAATGTTTGTTTTCTAAATTGAAAAGCCCCCTTATGCCCTCAAGTGGCTTTTTAAGAAAATTACAATTTTGGGGAGGGTGGCGGCCAAGACAAAAAGCAATCTGAGAGGAAACGATTGATAGAAAACAGTGCTGCAAAGGTAGCTAAATGGGTTCTGAACATTTTGACATATTTAAAAAGCTGTGGCCAAGGTGCACCAGCACAATTAAATCTTCCCATTACAGAGCCAGCATGGCAGCACAACTGATGGTCTAGGAGCAGGGGGGGGGGGGGGTCATCAGCAGTTGTTTTGGCACACATCTTCCACACAATAATATTAAAATTATTATGATGTCTCTCTCAGAAAGACAGAGGACATGGGGGTTCCCATGCTGCCTGAAGGTCATCTGCTTTGGCCTTTCTAAAATGGTTGTTATGAGAGGTAGAAGCTTGCTTTTCTATCAGATTGATTCAAAGATGACTGACACTCTTTTGCACTTTTACAATACAGTAGGGCATTCTACTGAATGGCTGCAGCCATGGCTGTAAAGCATGGATTCTGATTACCAGTGTGTGAACAATTGTTTCTCTCTCTTCTGCAAGAGTTGTTAGCAGATTTTCACAATCTGTGGCATTCAAATGCAGGTTGCTCCACTAGGTTAGCCTGTTGCTTCTTTCTAAAGCACGTTAGCCTCACAAATGTGCACATTATAGGCCTAGGATAAGCATATTTAGTTGAATGCTGTGTTTTAAAGCAGGGGTTTCCAACCTTGGGTAACCCAGGTGTTCCTGGATTGCAATTCCCAGAAACCTCGGCCAGCACAGTCGGTGGTAAAGGCTTCTGGGAATTGCAGTCCAAGAACACCAGGGTTACCCGAGGTTGGGAATCACTGTTCTAAAGCAAGTATAACATGCCATCCTAAACATGTATGTTGTTTTATCTGCCTATAGTGCCAGTGTAGTATTACTGAACACTGGTGTAAAATTACAGCTCTTGATATTGCATCAGTGGAGTTAGCATGAACTAAAGTAATTCCATACAGGTGAACTACGCTTGAGGAGTAGACAATAACATTAGCACGCCCTCCCCAATTTATGCTTTTATCTATCTCACTGAACAGAGGAAATTCAGAGTAAATGTGCACAGATTGGCGATCCTCAGCATACTCAATTTGGAGATAAATCTCGAAGAAATCAATGAAATGTACATTTATGTATTTCTGCTCAGACGTATGTCCCACTTAGTTCAACGGACTTTCTTGCCAGATAAGTATGCAAACTATTAACTCCTAAGTGAGTTATCAGGATAACAATAAAAGCACCCAAACACTGCTGGTGCGAAACAAAAGTTTAAACATCTTCTGTGTTATCTGAATTTTTCATGAGCAAAAACTAAAATGGTGTTCATATGCAGAGGACAAAAGAAATGATGATCTCTTCCAACATCTGAAGTCTAATTTCATTGAGACAACACGGTGTATGTAACTGAAACTTTATTTTAGGCACCATCTATCATACAGATTGTTACATAATTAAATAATACAGTTTCATATTTAACCTAAAATCAAAGCAGATGAGAAGTAGATGCAATGTAGATGTATGAAAATATACACAGATTCAAAGAAACTCTTGCAGGCTTTATGTTTTTTTAATACCTACTTCATTGTCTAAAGGCTATAGACTGAATCTACATCAACTGTAGAGTGCTCTGAACTATAACAGGGTTAGGACTGATCCTGAGTTTAAAAGCTAATTAACACCTTAAAACTGAAAACTAAAGCAAATATGATGCTTTCTCATAACAAACAGATGGGGGAAAATACAAGTTGCTAGGCCAGCTATCTGACAAAGCCTCTGGGGTGTTGCATCTTCTTGCAAGTGGTTCATTAAAATCTAAGTATGATAATAGATACTGGATGAAACAAGGAAGATTTTGCAGCCAGAAGCAGGACCAGGTGGCCCTCTGGACTAAATTCAGCTCTGAGACAGCTTCTGGACTGTCTCCAGCTCCATTACTCTGTCAACTATTTTGAACTAGTACCATAACTGCACAATGCTAGGCAGTCTACTTAGATGTAAATTCC
This sequence comes from Intellagama lesueurii, assembly GCA_037013535.1. NCBI lineage: Eukaryota > Metazoa > Chordata > Lepidosauria > Squamata > Agamidae > Intellagama > Intellagama lesueurii. Next base: position 282,230,482 of record JBAJHW010000001.1, on the reverse strand, counting down.
ACTTACTACAATCCTACTGGAATTTTACTCCAGAGTAAATGAAATCATATAATTCATGGTTGCAAAACACATCTAATTAATAAAGTGCTGGTTGCATGCCATGCCATAGGCCAATCACAGGTCTTGTTAATTAGCTGCAAATGGCCATCACAATTTACACAATTTCACTTATTCTGGAATAAAATCTGGAAAAAAAGGGTTTTTCCCAACAAATTCAGTGGGATTTACTTCCAGGAAAGTGTATATAGAATTGTATCCTTTTTATTTGTTCTTCCTGTTTTTGTTTTTCATTCATTTTCATCAGTCTCTGCATGTTTTTTAAAAAGTTGTGGCACTCCGTAGAATGGGTAGGTGAGTAAGAAGCTATAGAAATTAAATATAAAACCGACAAGAATGTTAAACAATGTTAATTAGGCCCCACTGCTTGACTTGAGATCTGGGGCAAGATGCAGCTATAATGCTGTACTTAGGTTGGGAATAAGCATAGGTATGTGGCCCTGATGTTAGACCTGGGAGCAAATGTGTAAATACGCTATGAGGTTCTCCTCATCAATCTGATGATTTTGAGTGGCATTTTAGCAGTCTGCAATCCATTGTATGCAAAATATTAGTCCTTACTGAGTTAATGGCTTTTTGGGGTTATAGAGATGGGAGAAATTACTTCTGGGACTGTCAAATCCCAGAATTCCCCAGTGGCATGAAAGTTTTACAAGTTGTAATTTTTTAAAAAGTTAACTTTTCCTATCTCTGGTCTGGCATCTATTATATGTCTAGCACTGTATCACATATGGTCAGCCCATGGCATTTTGCTGCTTGAGGCAGAGCAGTAAATGACTCTTTCTTCACTGCCCCGCCCCCCAAAGCTGACCAAGTGATTTATGGCATCTAAGCGAAAAAATTCCCTAAAGAAGTTTTCCACTCCTTGAAATAAACTAAATAACTAGCAATCTGCTGACGTTTAAAAAACAAAAAAAAAACAATCATAGTGCCTGTATATTATGCTTGTTATTTTTAAAACAGCAACAAATTTTTCCTCTTAACTGCAACAAGCAGATATCAGTAGAGATCTCTTTCCAACTCAACTGATCCACTCCCAGCAGCTGACATCTGAAGATCACAGTGTGGGGAAATCTCCACTTAAAAATGTATCTACAGCTTGTATTTGTATTAATGATGGTGTATGATACTTGCAAAATCTCGTCACTGTCTAGTCTTTTGTTTACATCTGCCCTAGCAAACTGAATATGCAATCACTTGAAAAATGCCCCAAATTCTTGGTGCCTTAAATACAGGACTACTTCATATTTTTAATTTATAGCATGGATACCAAATCCTGTAAACCCACATATGCAACTTATGTGTTTATGATTAACCTCCTGCATTCCAGCAGTGACAAAATGTGGTTAATAAATACAGTTGCCACATATAATATCAACAAGGAGGTCTCAATCTGTATGAAGTAATTAATGCCACAGAACTGTGTAGCAGTTTGTAAAAGACATGATCGCTGGTTCTTTTTCTAACAGATTTAAATGTCAGATATTTCTGATTTTATCCAGAATAGACTCACTTTCTTTTGAAGGGTCTGGGCTGAAATCCAGCATTCGCACATTGCTATCCAGACCTTAATTTGGAGCAGAAGCAATGTGCTTGAGAATGAAGGGTGGGATTCTAAAATATTCTGAAAGCTAAATATTTTTGAACTGGAATATAAAATGCATCTGCCAGGAGACCCACTATCATGTCAAAGTATTTGGTTGCTTTTCACTGACATCTAAGGGCCAGAAACAGAAATAGTTACTCTTTTGGACTAAAACTCCCAGAACATTCTAGCCAGCAGGTCCAGTACTGGCTACGCTGACTGGAGTATTCTGGGAGACATAGCTGAAAAAAGTAACATTTACTACTTCTAACACTTGTTCTATTTGGTGTTTGCATGCCTCTCCCACGGTTACCAGAAAGATGGACTAGATGCACCAGAGTTCTAGCCATACCCACAGACTAGAATATGAAATTGCTCCACCAAAGATGCTAACCCCCTGCCCAAAAAACTAATCCTTCGTTCACACTTGTGTTGGCATAATATATTCAGAGGGAGAGGAAGGAAGCAGCTCTGTTCCATCAGCTCTGTTGACAGACCAGCCACATTTGCTTCTTCATTTTCCTGTTGCCTAGAAGCCTACATGCCAGCAGACCACAGCAGATATATGGGTGGGTGGGTGGGTGGGTGGGGGGTGAGGAGAGGCAGGAACAAAGCAAAGTCTCTCAACTGGCTTCTTGCCTCCCTTCTCCCTGAACTGTTTCCATGCCAGATGGCTATTACAGATTCCTGTTTTCTTTTCCCTCCTCTTTTTTCCTTCTCTCTCTCTCTCTCTTTTTTAATGGTACGTCCTGAGATAGGTACTCTCTATTTTTACTATTATTCTTGATCTGTAAGTCACTCTGGGATCATTTTGGCTGAAAGGCAAGGCAAACATGGTTTAAATCAATGAACATTAATGAAACTGTACATATGTTCGGTTCACAAACCTGAGTATTCATTAGCTCCAGGTGTGAAAACAGTGAAGAACTATATATTGCCATTGCATGTATGTATAAAAACTACTCAAAAACTATGCCAGGTTACCCAGCCATCAGTTTCTTACAACATGGTGTCCTGTTTTTGTAAACACTTGTTTCATATTTCAGTTTTTGCTTCTTTCCTGCTTCCTCAACTTCTTCAGTCTCCTTGCTTGTAGCAACCTTCAGAATCTTGGAAAGATGATGGGGGAAAAGAAGGGCTGAACAGAACCATTAATTCTATCTTGCAGTTGGCCATTTGTTGGATGTACAGAGCAAATAATAATTCTTTCCAATGCACCTACTGTATGTATGTGCACATACACACCTCTATTTTTTCCTGTATTATCTGCAAGCTAGATAAAATGTGTGAGAAATGATATTTTGCTATGAATCAGATTTCCCCCTTTTAAACTACTATATATAATCCTTACGAACTGTTCAAAAGTCAAGCAGCATCTTGTAAATTTCCACATGGAGAACAGCTGTTAGATGCTCTGTTTCAGTGTCCCTAACAAACATGGGCCCATTTGATGTCCTTCAAGTCGCTAAAGCTGTTGAAAGATCAGTAGGTGTACGAAAAAAATACTTCATCAAAATCCAGATTCCACCTGATTAAAGACCTCTCATTTGTTTTTCTCAGCTTCTCTACTCTCATTTTGTGCAAGACGTGCAGCTCAAGAAGCATCAGAGAGACTTCTGTCAAGGAGCCCTATGCTATACGGTGACATTAGGTTTCAGCGTTTTACTGAGAAAGTGGGGATGTCCAGTCACGTAAGACAGTGTGCAAGAGCAATGTCATGTGTCAGGATTGGTTAAGAAAAGTAGCAAGCAGTGGATTATGTAAAGCCAAGAATGAAAAAGAGACCTATGTTACAAATCTCAAACAAGACTAGGCATTGGGGTCCCAGAGCTAGAGAACTAAGTCATGGACGAACAAGCACACCACAAAAGGGAGCCTTGAACTGAGATGAGGCAACTAGGTCAAATGGAAGATTAATAAAATGCGGCGAGTGCTTGTGCCTCCTTCAAATGATGAACTGAGGGAGGAATTGGCTGTTTGGAGGCTATCAGTGGCACCAGTCAATCCCCTTAAGAGAATATGGGTATCTGCATTTTGTTCTTCACTGAGGAAACACTATTTGAAATTTTGTGTTTTATAAGAATTTAAAAGGATCCTGGGTGTGCAGGAAAAAAGCCTTAAAAGTGCAGTTTAAAACTACATCTTTGAATTGCTACTATAGTAATCTCATAACACTTTAAATGTACACAGATCAAGATAATATTTAAACAATTTTATGACAGCTAAATGTTGAATATTGTTCACTGAAGTAGCACCATCATTTGAAAAAGTATTATTTTAATCCTATGAAATTCGACAATACATTATCTTTAAGTATCAAAAATGAAGGTACAATTTCCTAAAGTTATAAGATAGTAAAAATATCAGATGTTATGAATCCAATTTTGTCAACTTTAGGACACAGAACAGGATCTGAGTCAATGAAGATTTGAATTAGATGAGAGCATTTAGAAATTCCTACAAGTGGAAAAATCTTTGTTAGTACAACAAGGTAAGAGAAAATGAAAAAAATATGAGAAGTTATAATAAATATTGTGATAGGGCACACACAGTCATGAATGAACATTCATCACAACTCCACACCACTTGCTTTTTTACTTTACATATTTTTATTGTTAACAATTTTGAGATTTTTTGATGCTGTTAAAATAACGCTTACCATAATGTGTTTTTTTAAAAAACCTTTTACTACTTAGTAAAACTGCCATTGTGCGCTATTAAGCTTTTGCATTTTTATAATGTAAACTGAAATACTTTCATTGTTCTTTTTTCCTCTAAAAGAGATGCTCCTACAGTTTTGACTGATCTGCCTAAAACTTTAGTATAGTTTTCATATATTTTTAAGCATATGTGCCTACAGCTTTTACCTGACTGTAAGACTTTTGAATGTTATAACAACTCTGAAGTAATTACAGTGGTGCCTCGCTAGACGATGTTAATCCATTCCGCGAAGATCGCTGTCTTGCGAAAACATCGTCTAGCGAAGCGCGTTTCCCCATTGGAATGCACTGAAATCTCTTCAATGCGTTCCAATGGAAAACTCGTCGTCTTGCGAAGATCGTCCATAGGGAAACATCGTCTAGCGAGCGCGGGTCCCCGTTGGAATGCACTGACAGCTATTGACCGCTAGTCAATGCATTCCAATGGGGAAAACTCGTCGTCAAGCGAAAATCGCCCATAGGACACCATCGTTTTGCGAAGCGCATTAGCGATCGCAAAAAGCTATCGTCTAGCGAATTCCTCGTCCTGCGAGGCAATCGTCTAGCGAGGCACCACTGTATGTGCATTTGGAACTGAGAAATAATGTAAATAAACAAAGCTTGATAGATAGACAAGCTGGAATTATTTCAACAACAAAAAAGACTTTAATATGATTGTCTATTATTACTTGATTTCATTCTAGGATTAACCCTTAAATGCCAACTGTAACAAACAACAGGCTTTCGATTTTTACCCAGGGGTTCTATGTATCTCTAGAACTTCTGGGGAGTCCAGCAACCTATCTGGGTTCTCACAGACAAACAAGCACAGACAACAAAGGGAGCCTTGAACTGAGATGAGGTAACTAGGTCAAAGGGAACATTAACAAAAGACCATGAGCACTTGGTGCCTCCTCCAAATAATGAATTGAAGGAAAAATTGGCTATTTGGAGGCCATCAGTGACACCAATCAATCCCCTTTAGAGAATATGGGTATCTGTAGTCTATTCTTCATTGAGGAAATATCAACATAAGACTGAGGGGGTGGGGGAGACCCTGGTTTGGTCTTTCTTGCTAACTAATATGCAAACCTACATTTATAGCACCACCGCCACCCTTTCATGGTACAACTTTTTGTGAAGTCGGCAAGCCACGGTGGGTGGGGGGCGACGGGACAAGACACCTTTCCTTATTACCTGTGAGGGGAAAACCTGCCATTCCAAGACAGCAGAGAGAAAAGGAACAAAAAGACAGGTGAAGGTTGAGATAACTCGCATTACTGGCCACATTTCAAATTTAACTTTCCTCTTCTCTAAGCTACAGGACACATGGCATCAGTTACAGAGCCATTCTCAATCTTTTTTTTTTTTTTTTTTTTTTTTGGCCATGTCCATAAACACAATATGAAAGAAACATAAGCCAAATCATGATTATATACGTCACATAATGAACCTTATAAGGTAGGTGTGTGAATAATTGTTTCCAGGTTGTGGTCCCCTTCAAACGTGTCAGGGCCCCCCCGTTGAGAATGGCTGTGTTATAGATTCATTAGCAGTTCCTACTAGCTGCCTACAGCTGACTTTCTTGACCTCACATTACAGTCACAGATGTAGACAACTAGTAGAAGCTGCTACTGGGTTTGTAGATGCTGCTGACTATCATAAACCTGCAGCTGGTGAAGGACAAAAGTTATTCTGAAATACAGTTATATATAAACAGGCATTTTATCTTACACAACAGTGGATTTTTGCCCTTTCATCCCCTATTTCACAGAGGTAGAAAGGGATAGGTCTGTGCTACAGTCTGTAAGAGGCAGCAGAAAAACTCTCATCACCTATTTTATGCTTTGGAAGGGAGGGAGAAACAAAGGTTGAAAGGGTAGCAAGTAAATTAAGATGGAATCCTGTGCATGCTCATATGGGAGTACATCCCAGTGAATATAATGGGGCTTACTTCTGAGTAGATATGCCTAAGATTGCACTGTAAAGCTTTGCTATATCTGAGGATACAGGAAACTCATAATATACATACTGTATATGTATCTAACAGCTGAGGACTTATTATTTCCAAGGTAGAAAAGAATGAAACACTGACATCCTTTATCTAACCCTGCAGTTCTTAAACAAAAAACACACGCACTTGTAGGAATGAACCTTCATTCCTATACATCAGAAATAAATAAAGCTATTACTCTGCACTGTTTGCACAAAAAGCTGCTAATACTGACCAATAGGAAGAAAGCATAAAACTGCCTGGCAGTATTTATTTGGGGCGGCGGGGGGGGGGGGGGGGGAGGAAATCTGAGTTCTAGCCAGCACTTCATTAACTGTATTTATTTTGGATTTGCAGTCCTTCCACAAGACACACAGATGCAGATGACTTGTAAAAGCTTAGAAATGTTTAAATACCACCTTTCTACTCCCTTTCTTCTTGATGCCAAAAGCCAATGAAAATAATGCATCTTCCAAGATTTTTGGAAGATACTCAGACTTTAAATTTTGATTAATATTTTTTGAGAAAGGAATTCCAGAATTTACAGATTACAAAGAATAATTCATTGTATGTGCACAAACAGTGAACATCAAGGAAAACTTAGAAGTTTATAATTTTACTTGTCTAATTGCTGATGCCTCCAAATTACTCTTAGTAATATGCACATCTTCTACCTACATGAATAGACTGGACTGTATGGTTACATATTATGGAGCCAATGGCTAATCCATTAGGGAGGTGCATCATGAGATTGGTATGTAATTCACTACGGAGCATGTAAATGGAAGAAGTAAACAATTTTAGGAGTGATGTGGGATCCACACAGTGATGGAATTAAACACTTTGTGACCCCCTTGGAGGTCACAACTCACAGGTTATGAACCTGTGGGATAATCTCTAAAACACACTGCCCAGTCTTTTTGATAATTTATGGATCACTGTAACTAGTTCATTCTGGATTTCAAATGGAAAGCCATTTTGTTATCAAACTGTTGGTTGCTATTGTTACCAAACTATTAATTATTTTATTTAAAACTAAATCAAGAAAACTTTAAAGGTGATGTATAAGATTAAAAATAAAACAAAAACACAATTATTCAATAAATATACATTGAATAAAAATTCAACAACAAAAGAAATTATCAATACAACAAGCAGTTGAAGAAGTACAAAATCATAGTGAGTACAAGTGAGTCTCCAGGGCCTTTCCAAAGACGTGCAAAGGGGAGGACCCACTAGAAACTGATAGATTTTCAAGGCCACCAGGAAAAATGCTCTCTTTCAACCCACCTGCTCTTGGCAACAGGCAAATGAAAAGGACCTCTGATGATGGCTGCAGAAATCTGGTAGAGGAGAAGGAAGTCCTTCAAGTACCTTGGGCATCAAACTGTTTTACTGTAGAACTTCAAACCAGCAGTCTAAGTCCAGTGAATACACCATCCAGTCCTAAAACTATCTGGATGGCTGTATATTGCCTCAGCTAATGTTTCCAAACCATCCCTAAAGGCACCCCCATAAATAGCAAGTTTCAGTAGTCACAAGAGCATAAATAAACAAGGCAAGATCCTCACTCTCTGAATAGGGCTGCAGCTGGTGCATTAGTCTTAGCTGGTATGATCCACTTTGTCTGTCACTTGTATCCTAGCTTTCCTTGTCAGCACCAAGTACAGAGGTGCTTCCAAACTGTGCAGTTGGTCCTTCAGAGGGAATGCAACCCCACCTCAGGTGACACATGATCCTCAGTCTAAATGGTTTAATTTCCTTACACAAGATGCTTATTTCTTCACAGATTAAGTGTCAGTTTATTTGTTTTCATCAATCCAAAAGCAGCTTCCAGACATCAATCTAGGTGTTCGACTGCCTTGCCAGGTTCAATAAAGTTTTACTATTGTTTTTATTATGTTAATAATTGTAATGTGCCTTGAGCACTACTTAGTAGTAGAAAGGCAGGGTATAAATAATAATAATCCTCATAATCCTCATAACTACTACCACAACAATAATAAACAATAACAAACAGGAATAAATAGATACAAATGGTAGAACTGAGTCTTATCTGCATATTAGTGCCAATTCATTCCAAATCCCCAGCAGTGTCATGTACATGTTGAAAAGGAGTATGTTGGGATTCTGTGGTGACTCTGCAGGTTCAGCAGTCATGGGATGGAGCAGAGGACCCTAAGCATGACCTTCCAAGACCATCCAGTCAAAAACAACTAGGGTATTACTCAGGAAGTATAAGAACTACCTGCTGAGCCTAATTCAGATAAATGATCCAAAAGGGTATCCAGATCACAAGTACTGAAAGCTACTGAGAGGCCCAGGAAACCCAAGAGGGTCACTCTTCTCCTCCATCCGTTCTGAAGTGAGAGTTAATTAGAAGGGTGAATTAGTTTTTTTCTGTTCCAGAGCCAGGCCTGAACAGAATGGAATGGACCCAATTAATTATCACAATCCATTACTGCCTGAAACTGAGAAGTCACCACATAATACCATCACAAATTGTATCTAGCATATATAAAAAAATAATGGAATCACCTACTAAATTCTAAAATGCTCACTTTTAAAGAAGGGTCTCACTGTTCTGGATTTTCAATCAAAGGGGATTTAAGATTCGAGAAGCTTAAAGTTGTGCGGTATTTCATGTTTCTGAATACAGTTTTGTTAACATCACAGTATGCTGGCTATAATGGATGGGAGTTGCAGTCTAACACAGAGGGAGCACCTCAGGCAGAGGACAGCCCACCAAACACTATAAAACCCAAAATGCATTTACTAGAAAGTATTACTTTACTTAAAATGCACAGTCCTAACTAACAGGAATGCAGAGGACTGAGCTGACACTAGGCCAGCAGAGGCTATGCTAAATCCAAACCCCTCTCAGCCTAGAAATCCTGAAAATTCCTTTAGGACTACCTTGATCCTGGCCTATTTGTGTTAACATACTGGTTGAGTCTGTGCTGAGTGAGAGGTGGACCTGACATAGATCTTTCTCCGCTCATCTCCTTACCTGCGCCCTTTTTGGCTCTTCTCATCCACACAACAATTGTGCCTGTAGATCCATTTGATCTTACATCTTAACATCAGCCAACACATGGGGAGTTGTGCTGGCACAACAGGTTCCTGTTTATTCCAAACCCACTACAGCCAGTGTATCTTTGAGTTTGCATTGCACTGCCTGTGTGAATATGCCTAGGGCTGACATGCAACTAATGGAGAAAACAGTAGCTTTAGTTTCCATTCAACTGCTTTCTAAGCTTTCATACAGAAATGAAGAAAAGGAAGTCAGGAAGTCTCTCCGCTCCCCACTAAAAGACTGACAAAGCATGAAGTAACTCCAGAATAAACTGACCTTTTATTATTGTTTTTTAGCAATGGACCACTTGCCCTTCTGAAACAGCTACTTTACAGAAGTGATCCATTAAAAATGGGATTTTAAAAGTCTCCTCTCGCCTTCATCCACAAACGATCTGTCAAGCCTTAAGAAGTTAAAATGCTATTTAATCATTGATTGGATTACCAGAACCATTTTTTTCTATCTACAAATCTGATCCAAACTCTCAGTTGACATTAGTAGCCCACACTGCTAGAGATATGTGGTAATAATTACAAAAGACTTACAGAAAAACAGGGAAAATGGAGAAAAGAAAGGAGGCTATTTTTTATTATTTCAGGCCCTACTGCTGAGAAATAGAGGAGTTAACTTGTTATGGGGATCTTTTTCAAGCCAGGTTACATGAAGGTCTGCTGCAGAATAAGACCCAGTCTCCAGAGTCCCTGGAGAATTTTTGTCCTGTCTTGTTTCACCTGGTACTGGTAAACTACAGAATCTCCAGTGGGGCTTAATCCACAATCTCATGGGTAATAAACGTACAACAGATTCCAATCATTCATAATATGAAGAACATAAGCTAAAGTATATTCAACAAAGCTGCATGCAATTAGAATCACTTATTTTTGTAAATTAAGTTGAACAGTATATTTTTCTAACTACAAGATGCAAACCAAGAAATGTACAAAGTTGGGTCCTTAATATGGTTACTTTTGGAGGTGAAAAAGTAGGCAGCAAAACAGGTTGTCAGTGAAATTTGTTAGCTGGAATCCTTTCACTTTTTAATGTGTGGCACAATACCATCAGCAATTGGCATAGATCAGTGATGGCGAACCTATGGCATGCGTGCCACAGCTGGCACGCGGAGACCTCTCCCTGGGCACGTGAGCGGAGCGCTACCCCCTCACCCCCACCCCCCGCAGCTGAACCTCAAACTGCACGATTGTAAGCCACCTATCCCTGCTACCTTCCTTGGTTGCGGCACTTGTAAATCAGTTCTTTTAGAGATCGGAGATAAGGCTGCTTTATTGTTTACTGCTGTAGAACAGCCCGGGGCAGTCAATCCGGCTTGTGAATTACTACTTCCGCTGGAGGTGACTGCAAGCAGGAGGGAAAGCTCCAATTAAGGTGGGAAGGAAGGTGCGAGAGAGGGACGGGTGGATTCATCAGCTTGTTTAAATGTAATGAGAGGAAACAGGGGACATACTGAACTGATGCAAATGATTGCTGAAAATTTAGGGAGGGAGGGAGGGAGGTTGTGTGTGTGAGAAACTGACTCTTTCATAAAACCATGAAAAAAAGGAACCTTTCAAAGTGTTTGTGTGTATGTGTGTGTGAGAGAAAGAGAGACACAGAGAGACTTGACTCATAAAACCAGAATTAAAAAGGCATCAAAAGCTAATCACAATTGGTGGATTGCATTGCATTCAAAAGTACCCAGTAAAGGATTTCGGTAAGATTGTCTTATGGTACACACTTGATTTTTTTCTGGCCAGCCTTACAAATTGCTTTCTGTTTGACAGAGTGGGAGGTGGAAGTAATTTTAAGGCATTTTCCACATAGTTCTATTTTTAATCCAAAATATGGCCCTGCAATGTCTTTTTCTGGTAAGTAGGGAAATTAACAAAAGAAGCCTAAATATGTTTGTCTTAAAACAGCCTTTGATGAAAAGATTTTTCTGCCCTCTGCACCATTTGAAATATTTAAATATCTAATATTTTATTATGTGATTATTTAATTGTCGTTATATTTTATGATGTTTTATATGTTGAATTTATTTTATACTTGTAATTATGTTTTTTGTTTGATTGTGTTGTGAACCACCCAAAATAGCCTGGCTAGATAGGTAGCATAAGAAAGAAAGAAAGAAAGAAAGAAAGAAAGAAAGAAAGAAAGAAAGAAAGAAAGAAAGAAAGAAAGAAAGAAAGAAAGAAAGAAAGGAACTTTTAACTTGGCAGCAATAGGTCAAGGTTTAAAAAATTATAGTACTATAGAAATATATCAGAAATATATCATTAGAGCTTCACCATATGTTATGGGATGGAGTTCTGCAATCCTGTGATGTAACACTTCTAAAATGCAATGCTATCCATGTTTATACAAGCGTAAGTCCCTTGTAGTCAATGGTGCTTATTCCCAGGGTGTTTATAGGAAGACAGGCTTGATAAATGATTATTCATTAATCTTTCTGGATTTTTAAAGGACAAAGTAACAGTATGAGTACTTAATCCATTCATTGGTTAAGTATAACATTCAGAATGCCTCCACCTATCTTTAATTGAATTCAGTTATGCCATTTATCAGGTTCCTTAGGTGATCTTCGTTAAGATACTGGTTAGATCCCGATCATCTGAGGCTTCAGCAAAGTCCCCAGACTCTGTTTTTGATTCCCAGGGTCCCCAAACTGGGAACATTGAGAAACGCTGCCATGAGAGATGTGACCAGTCACAGGATACTCTGCAAAACAAACTGGTGAAGTGAAAACAAAAGTAGCTTTTCTAAGAAAAGCATACAACAGAGATGGGGGTTGAGCTTTAAAAAACACTACTCTTTAGGGAGGCTTTTCAATCCAACCCTGTCTGAGCGCCTCCCATCTGGTCCTCTTTATTGTGAAAATTTGTTGGTGCCATTGGCTTTTATGGTTTTGATTTGTCATTGCTGTTTCTGTTACATTTTAGTGTCCATAGTTTGTTTGTCCTGGTTTGTAATTGTCTGTAAGCCGCCCAGAATAGTGCCCTGGGACTAATGGGATGGTATATAAATTAAATATAAATAAATATAAATAAAACCATGAAAAAAGGAACCTTCCAAAGTTCTTCTCCACTGCATTTAGCTCTGCAATTTTTGCTGAGAACAGCAAGTACAGTATTTCAACATTCTGTTTAGACTCTAAATTGAACTGGGCAGAACTGGAATATTTAGCAGAGTCTCACTAACAGCAAACACCTAGTAAAAGACAACCAACACACCTGGGACTAGATTTCTGAAGTGTGTAGCAATCACGTTTCTGTTTCTCATCCCCAAAGTAGGCAAAAGTATCATAGTTTATTCCCCAAATCTGAATCCCAGTCTCTCTGCTCCTGGTCCTGCTTTGACTGCAACGCCAAACAAAAGGTCTTACAAACAAAAGACTGTGGCTTTCTTTATTGAGTCAATCCATCTCATGTGCAGTCTTCCTCCTTTTCTACTGCATTGCACTTTTTCCTGCATTGCTGCCTTTTGCAGTCAGCTTTTCTTCTCATGATGCCACTGTAGTACAATACCCTTTGCTTGGTTATTTTAGCTTCTAGTGAGAGTCCACACTTAATTTGCTTTATTTATCTTTCTGACAAGTCATGATATCTGTAAATCTCTTTTCCAACACTACATTTCAAATAAGTGAAATGTGTGTATACATTTTATGTAGTGTATAAAATGTAGGTATACACTTTAAAAATTTGCACTCCTATATATAGCTGCTTTTCTGAGGGTAGCTTACTTTGGAGGAAACAAGTTCAGGATTTCAATGCACTTAATAAACTTTATAAATAGGGTGCATTTAATTCAGTGTAGCATTTTGCACTTGACTTTTTTCTAAAAGAGCTGTCAGTTGGAGGAATCAATAAAGAACCAGACAGACAAAATGTGTAAATGACATGAGTTGTTTTTTCTAAACTAAAACCTCAGTATTCAGGTTTAATTGCAGTGTTGGCACTTCGAAATAAATAATTTGGTTTTGTGTTGCCATTTGGGCACTCGGGCTCAAAAAGGTTCGCCATCACTGGCATAGATCATGGTGGTGAACTACTGCAAGTGAAGAAGGTGGCATAATTACTTGCCATTGCACACCAGGTCATATGACTTGTCATGCAACACCAAACACCACTGCTTTTTTAGCCATGTAAAATACAGAATTATCTGAGAGGCATCAATTACTTAGAATAGAAAGGAAGGAATAAGCTCTACACTGAAGCTCACTAATTTTGGATTATTATTTTTGTATGAGGGTGGACAGGGGAATGCTTAAAAAAGTCTATCACTAATATTTTTCTGTGTAGATAGAAAGTAATTTCAGCTAATTAGAAATCAAATAATAAATATAATGACACAATGGATATATGTCCCAAGCTTTGAAAGCCTGGAGTTCTCTAGATAAGCCAACAGTGTGATGTGGCTACAAAAAAGGCAAATGCTTTTTTAGGCTGCATTAGTAGAAGCATAGTCTCCAAATCCCGCAAGATATTGTTCCCTCTGTTTGGCACTTATTAGGTATCATATTGAGTATTGTGTCAATTTCTGGACACTGCACTTCAAGAAGGATGCCAACAAAGTGGAACAAGTTCAGAGAAAGGCAACAATGATGATTGGGGGCTGGAAACCAAGCCCTATGAGGAAAGACTGAAAGTATTGGGCATGTTTAGCCTTGAGAAAAGAAGACAGAGGAGAAATATGATAGCACTTTTCAAATACTTGAAAGGCTGTCATACAGAGGAAGGGCAGGATCTGTTCTCGATCAATCCTGTGCAAGACGCAACAATGGGCTCTAGTTACAGGAAGCCAGATTTTGGTTGAATATCAGGAAAAACTTCCTAACTGTTAGAGCAGTACAGCAATGGAACCAATTATCTTGAAAGGTGGTGAGTGCTCCAACACTGGAGGCATTCAAGAGAAATCTGGACAACCAGCTGGCAGATATCCTTTGATTTGTATTCCTGCACTGAGCAGGGGTTTGGACTCAATGGTCTTATACACCCCTTCCAACTTCATGATTCTATGATTCTAGATGTAGCCAATTTGCAAACCGTCCAAACTGATTCACACCCATTTGTTTTTAAGTATTTGTACACATCTGTATGTGTCTGGCTAGTAATAAAACCATGAACATGGGGGAAATAATGGTATCTGACCTGAGATGTGAGGTGAAACTCAGTGCCATTCAATTACTGCTCAACGTCCAATGTGCAAAAGCTATAATCAGTGGCTTGCTTACTTGCTTCTTCCCTCCTCCTCAGCTCCCGGCCAGGAGCAGTGGAATTTACTCTTTGCCCAGTTCCTGTCCTTTCATGTTACAGACCACAGGAGAGGAAAACCCATGGCCTGCACTATGTGGGAAGGAGACTGCTGCTTGCTTGATTATTTACTGTCATACAGATCAGATTCAGACCTCCCCAGGTAGAAAGTCAAAACAATACAAAACAAAGACACTACCCCAACACAAAAGACTGGGAAAGAGGAACGTTTACTTGACCAACCCCTTAATGGGAAAGGCTAACCAGGATTAATAACAAAACAACAACAATAGCAACAATGCAAAAGCCTCTTGAATGACAGTCTTGGAAAGTGCCCCACTCAAGCAAATATAATACAGCAACCAGGCAGGAAATGGTTAAGAAAAATTGTTGAAGAGGGAAATACCCACAGTTGGTAGCTTTGCTGTCCTAGTGGGTAGAGTAACTGGTTTCTGCCTTGAGTGTCATGTTTGCCATCCACCCTGCTTGCAACATAGGCATACACAGTGAAAAAAGAAAAAGGAGAAGCTCAATAAAATAAAATAAAAACCCAGCAGTAAGCATTAAAAAGTAAAGTACTGCAATGATGTATGTGTATGGTGGGGGTAGCTTAGGTCCTATTTCTCCTCTTAGTGTAACCAAACCCACTCAAATCCCATATAACGGACTCAAGACATCCACAATTTATTCCCAGGTACCGGCATTCAATTGACTAGAGTCTAAACTGTAATGCAAAATAAAATCTGCCGCTTCCTATAAGAAGGAAAAATTCTCCAATGCGTACCCACCCTTCTGAAAATGAAAGGAATGAAAACAGTAATCTAATGCCCTTCCCTTGTCCTGCCAAGATGCAAAACAGCAACCAACCACAGGAACAAGGGGAATTAGACCAGGTAGCTGCTCGGCAGATGTGCTGTAGTTCATAAAGCCTTCTACCGAGGATATCAAGTTTGCGATCTATTGGTTGGTGCAATGGATGACTTATTCCGGGCTCTGGATTGTGTTGATTCAACAATGATGGAGTTCGGCGTCAGGTGTTTGAGGAGAAATGCTATATCTGATCCATGTGTTTTATAATGATTTTCGACACGGCGTGGAATTTGAAGAGATGAAGGGGGTTTGTCCCATGACTCTTTGATAAGTTCGAACATAGCTGGTATGAAGCTTAAACTAAGTGGTGGCGTCTTGTCTTGATTTAAATCATCAAAGACCAGATCTTTTTTCTGAGCAGGTGGTTCTTGAATGTCCAATTGTAATGATTTAGCCATCCTGAGGATTAGCTGGGAGTAGGAAGTAAAGTCCTCTGACGGTGATGGAGGGTGGTTTTCTCTGACATCAGACGGAGGGGTGGGAAGGTTCGATGGTGATTCTCGAGATGTTGTAGAGACTGAGTACTGAGATGATGTAGATGATATAGAAGGCGAGCGTTGTGGTCTTGAGGTTTGTTAACGGTATTGGGTCGCGGGATGAATGGGTCAGTATCGGCCGTAGTTCGATGTCGGTTGGAGAAGGACCTGCATAGGTTGTGGAGACGTGTAGAGAGGTACGTCGTTTTGATTGTTTAGTTCTCTTTGCCGGTATCGTAGCTTCTGGTATCGGAGTGGATCTTTTAAGTGCAGATCTCGTTGGTTGATGAGTTGGGGCTGATTGTTGTCGATGTCTTGGTGGGGATGGTGATATGGATGGTGAATGCCATGATGGAGAGGCATACCGAACTCATCTAGGCTCGTCATAATAAATTTGGTCACCAAACATTTCCGGATAATATGGGTCATAATAGCGTTGCCTGTGTCTGTAATCAGGTCTCGCAAAATATTGATGTGGTTCCGCATAGTAATATCTTTCCCCATGTCGAGGAATATGCTGAGACAGAGAAATATGCCGTCTTTTTTCTCTATGTTTGCGCAGGGAGTGTCGAGAAGACTCCGATCCCAACGGTTGAATAAGTATTGCCCGCCCTGATGAACGAGGGCTTGAATGGGCCGAGGCCGGGCTGGATTGAGCATCAGCTGGTGAATGGCCTGTGCTAGGCGATAGGCTAGCTATGGATGCTGCAGCCTGCGCCGATGTCAGAGTGTTTTCATCCCTGTCAGATGTCGAGACAGGGGCTTCTCGAGACGATTCCTCTAAAATCGGAGAGGGAATCATGGCTTGTGGAGGTTCAATAGGAGTAGATGTTGATGTTTTCTTTGATTTGATTTTATCCTTTTTCTTTTTTGAAGGGTCATCGGAGTGAGTCTGAGCTCTAGAGGTGGAAGTTGAGCTCGACTTCGAAGGTTTTGGTGCTTCCTTCTGTCTGCCCAGTACAGGCGTCGGGCTTGAGATCGAGCAAGCTGTCGGGCTCGATATGGAGCGAGCTGAGTCTGCTCGAAGTGATTCTTTGGCCGTTGGTGAGGCTATCACTTCCATACTAGGATTGAGGGATCGTTCCCAAAGGTAAGACCTCAGGCACTGTAACCTTAATTTGAGTGCCGGTTTTGTCAGTTTTTTGCATTCAGGGCACGATTGGGTTTGATGTTGCTCTCCCAAGCAAAATACGCATTTATCGTGCCTGTCAATACTACACACATTTGCAGCAAAGGGCAACCAAAATGACACAAGAAGGGGTTATAACATTTGTGATTTTTTAATTTAGAAAAACAGAGAGCAAGTAAGGGAGCACATGATAGAGGTGAATGAAATTACACATTCTTAAGACATTCCTTTCCAGGGTTGTCTATGTATAGAGTACTCAGAAGTCCCTTCATAGCTCACAGTTAAACTATTAAACTCACTGAGGTGGTGGTCACCACCCCTTAGGCTATTTTAAAAGAGGATTAGATAAATTCATTGGGGTAAAGCTTTCAATGGCTACTAGTTTTGATGGTTATATATTATTTGCAGTATCAGAGGCAGGTAAGCCTTTGAACACAATTTGCTTGGAAAACACCATTAGGAGAACCCTACTACACTCGGGTCCTGTTTGTGAGCTTCCCATACATTTCCAGCTGGCCACTGTAACAACAATGTGACAGATCAAAGAAGCTTCTGGTGTGATTCAGCATGGCTTCTGTTCCTGAGAACAACTACTGCATTATCTCTTGGCTTTTGTCGTGCAGTGGTTACACGCAGTACTGCAGCCAAGACTCTGCTCCTGACCAGAGTTAAATCCCAGGTAGTCAGCTTGAGGTTGACTCAGCCTTCCATCCTTCTGAGGTCTGTAAATTGGGTACCCAGCTTGCAGGGCGGGCGGGCAATGTGTAGCCTGCATAATTAAATTGTAAAATGACCCCGAGAGTGCTTTAAGCACTATGGTGCAGTATATAAGCAGCACACTTTGCTTTCTGTAGCTGAAATAACAAAGCTGCACAAATGAGAAAGAATTAGAAACAGCAGCTTCATTCATCTGATCAGAAACACATCCCAAGGCTTAGATGGTTATGAGAGGAATGAGTATTATGCTTAAGCATACACATAGGCATATCTGCCAAGGTTTTTACTGTTAAGCTCTTAATCTTCAGTCTTATTAAAAGAAAATAAGAATTGCCAATTATTAATTATATTTATATCCAGATTTTCCTCCAGTGAGCTCAAGGCAGCATACATGGCTCTCCTCCTCTTCATTTTATCCTTACAGCAGTCCTGTGAGGTCTTTCAGGCTGAGAGTAACTACTCAAGATCATTCTGGGGGTCTCTTGGCTCAGTTGGGCCTAGAACCTGGATCTTCCAAATCCCAGTGAGCAGTGGTTGCCAACCCTGGGCAACCCAGGTGCTCCTGGACTGAAGCTGCCAGAAACCTTCAACACCAGCTGTGCTAGACAAACAGAATTTCTGGGATTTGCAGTACAAGAACACATGGGTTACCCAAGGCCGGGAACCGCTGAATCAGAGCATTAAACACATCCTTAATTCTCTTATTAAGATCAAATAAAATTGTTTATATTTGGCTGGATCAGATGTACTATTATGACTTCATGTTTGTCAGATGAAAGATGTTTTCTGAGATAACAACATAAAACAAAGTTGTCTTGTTTCTGCAGGGTTATGGAAGACCTTATCCATTGTCCCCATCTTCTGGAAGATACAACTGGAATTAGCCTTTTGGCCTTTTCCACCATTTAAAATAATCCTGTTTTTAATATCACATTTATCATCTGAGTAGTTTTCAGATGATATGCTTTCTTTTTAAACAGTGCACATTTTTACTGATAAGATTTGATATGATCCATTTGTTGCTTTGTAACTGTGCTGCAGAATACAGTGGTGCCTCGACTTACGAAAGTCCCTACTTACGACCATTTCGAGTTATGACCAGCTCCGGCCACAAAATTTTGCTTCTACTTGCGACCCGGAGCTTCCACTTAAGAAGAGAAAAAGGCAGGGGGAAAAAGGCGGGAAATTCAAATTGCTAACTGAAGGTGGTGACGAGGCTGCTTCTTTGTAGCTCTTTCGCCCCAGCAGTTAGAGAGTGTGCATCGGAGGAGGAGGCTTGGGACTGCCTCCTTCTGCTTCTGAGAGCATGTGTGTGTGTTTGCAGGGAGGCTTCGGGCTGCCTTGTAAGGTAAGGTGCTGTTTTTTTGCTTTTTAAAAACTGTTCTGGGTGTTTTTGCAGCGTGGTTTTCAGCTGGGGGGGTTATGTTTCTGTGCTGTGATGGGTCTTGGGGGGTTTGTTTGTTTGTTTCCCCCCCATTTCCGATGGGTCTTGGGGGGTTTGTTTGTTTTTTTGGTTTTTTTCCCATTTCCGATGGGTCTTGGGGGGTTTGTTTGTTTTTTGGTTCCCCCCCCATTTCCGATGGGTCTTGGGGGGGGTTGGTTGCTTTTTGGGGGTTTTCCCCCCATTTCCGATGGGTCTTGGGGGTGTTTGTTTGTTTTTTGGCTTTCCCCCCCATTTCCGATGGTTCTTGGGGGTTTTGGTTGCTTTTTGGGTTTTTTCCCCCCATTTCCGATGG
Source organism: Intellagama lesueurii (assembly GCA_037013535.1). NCBI lineage: Eukaryota > Metazoa > Chordata > Lepidosauria > Squamata > Agamidae > Intellagama > Intellagama lesueurii. Next base: position 282,210,901 of record JBAJHW010000001.1, on the reverse strand, counting down.
GTCCTGCATGCTTCCCCTTGCTTTTTCCTTTGTTTTCTTTGCATTTCCGACTGCCCCCTTTGTTCTCTGTGCATTTCCGATCTGCTCCGTTTGTTTTCTGTGCATTTCCAATGGGTCTTGCACGCTTGATTGCTTTTCTCCCCCCCCCCCCCTTCGGCCAGAAGGGATTAATCGCATTTCCAATGAGTCTTGCAGTGATTTTTTTTTTTTGTAATTTTTTTTCTTCGGCTGGAACGGATTAATTGCATTTCAATGCATTCCTATGGGAAATGGTGCTTCAATTTACGACCATTTCGAGTTATGTCCATCTTCTGGAACAGATTATGGTCGTAAGTGGAGGCACCACTGTACAAGTGAATTCAATGCTTGTGTAAAACATCTATGAAGCAAGGGTACTGTTCTGTCTTTACTGTTGTATTTGCATTACATGGCTAATGCCTTTCAATTTCACACTGGAATATCTCTTCACAGCTTAAAAAAAAGGTTTACTTAAGAAAAACATTCCCCATTTTTATGGTAAATAATACAGGCTAATCACAAGGGTAACATCAAAAAATAGTAATTAGAATCTAAATTTACAATTATTAACTAGAAAATATAAACAATTCTATTAGAGAATACTCGCTGTTTCGCTCTATCGTTTCTATACGTCCTACCAACGCGGCGGTTAAAAAGGAACTGAGGGGACGTTGGGAGGGCGGAGCATGCGCTCCACGGGGGAACGTCTCACTGTCACATATTTTTAAGCTCCAGAAACTTCCGAAACGTCCTGCGCAGGCGCAGAACAATCCATTTGTGTGCATTCACAGAGGCCACGAAGAAGAACAGTATCTTTAGATCTTTTTGAAGAATATTTTATTACAAATCATCTGTAATCATGAACATCAGAAAGAATGGTAAGATATGTAATGACTGAGACCTGTTTGGTTGTAATCCTAAAGCATTAATTGTAAAACGTGATAAAGAATATCCATAGCTGATGTCCTAACCTGACTTAAGAGCTCATTCCCAATAGGTGTGCAAAAGAAGGATTGAAGAGCAAGGACATTCTGTGCCAGTCTCTGCATTAACAAATTTATTAGTTCAATAGACTAATAAAGAGGAACTGTCTGAAAATATCTCAGAAGCACTGTGTATTATTTTCTTGAAAATCATGGAGGATGTGTGAAGTGCTGGATGATTGGAGGAGAGCTTACATTGTCCCTATCTTCAAAAAGGGCAAAAAGGAGGAACTGTGGAACTAGAGACCAGCCAGCCTGACTTTAATCCCAGGGAAAGTTCTGGAGCAGCTCTGCAAGCACTTTTAAAACAATGCAGTAATAACTAGAAGCCAACGTGGATTTGTCAAGAACAAATCCTGCCAGACTAATCTGATCTCGTTTTTTGATCAGTTAACCTCCCTGGTAGATGGTGGGAATGCTGTAGATACAATATATTTTGGCTTCAGCAAAGCCTTTGGCAAAACGTCCCATAATATTCTGATTAGCATACTAACTAGGGGTAGGTTGGATAGGGCAACTGTCATGTGGATACACAGTTGGTTACAGAATCATACTCAGAGAGTGCTTATCAATGGTTCCTTCTGAAACTGGGAGATGGTAACAAGAGGGGCAACACAAAGCTCAGTCCTGGGTCTGGTGCTCTTCAACATTTGTATGAATTATTGAATTAGGGAATGCAAAGAATGCTTATCAAATTTGTGAATTACACAAAATTGGATGGAATAGCTAATACCTTGGAAGACAGGAACAACATTCAAAAAGAACTTGATATGCTTGAGCACTGGGCTGAAAACAACAGAACAGGGATTAAGTGCAAAGTTCTATACCTAGACAAAAAACAAACCAACCCAAATGCACAGTTACAAGATGTGGGATACTTGGCCCAGTAATACCATGAGAAGGATCTTGGAATTGTTGTAGATCACAAGCTGAATATGAGCCAACAGTGTGAAGTGGCTGCAAAAAAGACAATGCTATTTTAGGATGCATTAACAGAAGTATAGTGTCCAAATCCAGTGAGGTAATAGTCCCTCTCTATTGGGCACTGGTTAGGCCTCATCTAGAGTACTGTGTCCACTTCAAGAAGGATGACAACAAATTGGAACCAGTTTAGAGGAGGGCAACAAGGATGATCAGGGGACTGGAAACCAAGCCCTGTGAGGAAAGACTGAAAGAACTGGGCATATTTAGCTTTGAGAAAAGACTGAGAGGAGATATGATAGCCAAATACTTGAAAGATACTCATACAGAGCAGGGGCAGGCTCTGTTCTTGATCATCCCAGAGTGTAGGACAAGTAATAATGGGCTCAAGTTATAGGAACCCAGATTTTGCCTGAATATCAAGAAAAACCTTCTAACTGTTAGATCAGTATGACAATGGAACCAATTATCACAGGAGATGGTGAACATTCCAATGCTGGAGGCATTCAAGAAAACTGGACAACCTTTTGTCAAATATGCTTTAATAATAATAACCACCACCACCTTTGATCTGGATTCCTGCATTGAGCAAGGGTTAGACTCAATGGGACTTACAGGCCCCTTCCAATTTAATGATTCTATGATTATTAAAGGATGAGGTTTCATGGATTTCCATCCACCTCCACACATACAGCTGAAGAAGTGCATGACAATGTTTCTATTTATTGCTGTTTGTATTTTCCCCTTATATTTTTATAAACTATTATTCAAAGGGAGTCTGAACAGTATCTATCATGGTAGACTTATTTCTCTATATATGTATGTCTCTCTGTGTGTGAGGTTTTGGCAACAATTTTTTTTGCAGTAGTTTAAATTCAACAATGCTCTAGTGGACATCCACTAGAGCAGTGGCTTCCAACCATGGGTAACCCAAGGGTTCTTGGACTGCAACTCCCAGAAACTCTGGCCAGCAGAGTTGGTGGTGGAGGCTTCTGGGAAGTGCAGTCAAAGAACACCTGTGTTATTCGAGGTTGGGAACCACTGCACTAGAAGAGTAAAGGGAACTTTCTTTTCCTCTCTATCACAGCCCACTGCATTGTCCAAAAATGTGCCCTGGAGGTTTTCCAGCTTCCCAGAGCAGATTTTGAGGGCAGAGGAGGATATCCTTCTTGGTTTTGTTGAGAGAAGCCATTCCATCAATAGAATGGCAGTGTTGGTTTCTGCTGCATGCATCCATGTTGCAAAGTACAAACGTGCCTGTTGACCATTGTGTGATATAACTGTGCTCTGTCTCTTGGCTCCATTAAGGGGTATCAGGCAAACAGTTGTGCAAAACAACTGTAACATTTGTACTTTATCTTTATTTTATATCCCTCCTTTCCTCCAGTGAGCTCATGGCTCTTATCTTTCTTCCCATTTCATTCTCACAGCAAGCTGAACTGCAGTTCCTTTTAGATACTGTGATTTCATTTATCAAGTGTAAGATATCACCACCACTAAATCTTTTGGATTGCAAAATGAGAGCTATTAAGAGACACAGCTATGAAAGCTATGAAGGTCAATTTCCTCTTGAAAGTAACATAAATAATTGTAGTACCTGCGTCTTTCATGAAGATGAAATTGTATGATTGAACACAGCACTGTTATTTAATGTTACTGAAAATATAAATGAAGTCTTAAAATAAAAATATAATTTTGCTGACTTAGACTTTCCATTTTGCCTTGTTTCTCAAGACCTGTTTTTGCTTCTCATTTAGTATTTATTATGAAAAGAGCTCTGTGTTAGTCCACAGAAAATATTCCATGAAAAACATGAAAGATAATTGTGGACAAACATTCCATATGCTTCAAAAGAAGCTGAAAATTTAAGAAATCCTTTTGAGATCACTTTCAGACCATCCCACCCCCCAAGACATGGCAATTTAATCCATACTTAGCTTGATTGTAAAGTTACATTATGTGCTGTGTGTGTAGAAAACAGAAAAGGGATGTCTGAGAAAGCAAGTGTTATTTCTTGGCTGCCTGACAAGGTTTCTTTTTTTTTTTAAGCCTTCAGATCTAACATACAACACAACTAAAACCCTTCTATTTTTATCCCACTATTGTACAGATGGGATGGTAATATAATTAGGAATGTGTGGAGTATTTTTGTTTCCATTTTTCACAGTAAAAGCACTGCCTGGGGGTGGAGTGGACAGTATTCTATATGTGTGCAATCTGCTGTTAATACTGTTCATTGCCACTTATATTTGTAAACTGCTGCTTCAGTAGCATTTTGACCTGACTCAGGATTATCTGTCCTTCTCAGAATTATCCCAGAAAATCAAGGATCATGTAATGTATTTCTATATACGTAGTTACTTTTATCTAACTGAATGGAAGGTATAATAGTTATGGCATGTGTGCCTAAAGTAGTCACATCAGTGCTCCTGGACAATCAGGGATCATGTGGTGAAACAACAGTCATTGAGAGAAAATGAACTATATTCAGGATAACTGGTTCTGAAACATCTGTTTCCCACCCCCCTGCCAGCATTTAAAGTGTTTGCAGAACCTGCCTTTTGTTTTGGCTCAGCCTCAGTGATTATCCAGAGGATACTGGGCTTTGCTAAGAGAGCAGTAAGGAAGCATTAAAATCAATTAAGTAGCACAGGGGAGACACAGCTGCCTGAATCCTAGGTGTAACACAGCACAGAGCAGTTTGACACCTATTAATGGCTCTTCACGTACACTTCACATTGAGAGACAAATGCTAAATAGATATGTGTTGTTCTTTCTTTTCATCAGCTAGAATTCCTTGTTCCCTGAATTTTTGTCACATTTCTTGACAATACTATAATAATTATGTGCTGTCAAGTCAATTCTGACTGAGAGTGACACTTTTCAGGGTTTTCCAGGTACAGAATACTGAGAAGTGGTTTACCATTCCCTTCTTCTGGGGCCATCCGGGGGCCATGCAGCTTGCCCAAGGCTACAGGCTGGCTCTTCTCCCAGGAGGAACAGTGGAGAATCACACTTTCAACCTCTGGCTCCGCAGCCTGATACCTAACTCACTAACTACTGGGCTGCCAAAACTAACAGGCAACAACAGATTTCTTAGGTGTGAAGAGGCAAATGTTTCGCCAGCTTCCAGTTGTTGAAGCACACTTTAGTCTTGCATTTGAAAAAACTGTTTTTTATACTGGGTAAGATCTGAATCATGCCCTACCCCATGAAGAGCCCAGCCTATGTGGTTGTAAATGTATCACTGTACCAGATATATACAAAAGAGACAATAAATTAGTAACAGACTTTATAGACAAAAGGTAGAGATAATTTGTGAAGTCTCTAAGTAAAGGTAGCACTTGATACGATCACTCATATCTGAGAGTCTGGAAAATCACTGGCTGTCAGGAACAGAGCAGACAATACCGAGTTAGATGAACCAAAAATCAAGATTAATTACAAGGCAGTTTCCAACAAGGCCACTGCATTAGTCTCTTTCCACATTGATAGCAAAAATAAGAAATACATTTTGAGGTACCTTAAAGACTAGTAGATTTATTTCAATGTGAGCATTCATGAGTCACAATTCATGTCTTCAGGCAGTTTCCTAGGTTACAATCTGCTTTTCAATTTTAAGAAAGCAAGCCCAGAGTGATGACTCATAGAGATGTAACACAAAATCCCTTCTGGAGGACAGGCTGCTTATCTGTGTACTGGACATGTCTGAATAATCCAGTTATGAGTGACTGAAACACAGGTGAATTTCCTGTCCATACTGAAAAGTGATGGGGAGAAGTAAGGACTGTTTATTGACAGAGACAATAAACCCCTATAGGATCAGGCGCTCTGGGTTCAAAAGCCTTTAATTTTTTTTATTACCCTGTTTCCCCGAAAATAAGACCTAACCTGAAAATAAGCCCTAGTATGATTTTTCAGGATGCTTGTAATATAAGCCCTACCCCCAAAATAAGCCCCAGTTAAGTGATGAAACCCCATCCTCCACCATTGTGCAGCAACCAGAAGATGACATGACTGTATTTGAATAAATGTAGATTGTTGTACATGAAAAAAATAAAACATCCCCTAAAAATTAGCCCTAATGCGGTTTTTGGAGCAAAAATTAATATAAGACCCTGTCTTATTTTCGGGGAAACACGGTATTATTGCACAATGCATTTGAAATTACTGATAAAAGATATTGCACTAGTTTTCCACTGTAACAGCAATGTAGCGATTACAATACAGGTTCCAGGTTATCAAAAATGAATTAGAAGTTCTAGGATTGAAGCTCTACTCTCTCCATTACTGAACTGGGGTATTTGAATGTCTTTCAGTTTGAAGACAAAACAGGGCTACAGAAAAATAATGTAGTTTCTACATACTTTGGTGGAATCCTTAGCTATACAGGCATTTATTGATTTGTACAAAGGAGACTTTTTTAAGTCCTGAGAATTTAAAGAATCTAAAGATACAAATAAGAAAATATGACAGGAGAAAATATTAAGTGACTTGTCTCATTGGCTGCAGAGCAAACATGAAGTTCACAGGGCAGGAGCTCCAGTCACTGCTGTTATTTGTAACAAAGGGAAGACATACAGGCGACCACTGCCTAATCACAGCTACACTACAATTTTATTTTCATTGTTTTCTCCTCTAAGTACAGTAACTTTAAAACTGTCCCTTAAAAAGGAACAGAAGGATATGAACTGGTCTGCTTCAACAGCTTCCAGCTGTACCTATAGTATCCAAGAGGTGAACATTAAGGGAAAATGCATGCCATGATACTACGCAGAAGTGGGTAAATGTGGGTCTCTAGCTATTTATGGAACTCTTATAAATCCTTCATTGTTGGCTATCTCGTGAAGGTTGCTGGGAGCTGTAAGACCAAACAAATGGCAGGCTGCAATTGCCCATCTCTGTTATATAGGAAAAATATTTTCAGATCCTGCAGAGGAAGGTTTTAGGACTATAAGAAACAACACAGTATCTTCGCATGCACAGAACAAAAGACTTGAGGCAGGAGGAATCATACACGAGCTGTATTCTGATCTATAAAGCCCTACAAGACTTGGGAAAAGGCGATAAGGACTGAATTCTTTTGTATGGCCCTCTTCTGGCTTTTGGTATCTTCAGAGGGGGGTCCATCTCTCATACACCGAGAGGCACTTCTGCTGGGGATGTAGAAGACTTTCCTGAAGGCTGATGCCTTGCTACAAAACTCTCTTCCAATAGCAGCTAGGTCAGCCCCTTTCCTCTCATTCTCTAGTCTGCAGGCAAAGCCATTTTTTGGGGTGGGGTGGGGTGAATCTTCTGGCAATGGAATTCTTGTTGAGGAAGGGACTTTTAACAGGTGGGTGTTGTATTTTCTTTTGTGATATGTTTGAATTGCTTTTAATTTGATTCTATTTGAATATTGTAATTTAATTGTACGCTAATATTTTAACTTTTCATGTTTACAATCATTTTGTGAGAGCCTGGGTATCACTGCAACATGTTGTGCATCCTAACTTTTTCTTTCTCATGGTGATTTTATCAATTTGGAAGAAAATGTGTTCATCAATTTGGAAGGAAAATGAAACCTCTGAAAAATAAGGTAATGGTCTCTACATATTCAAAATGTTTCCTAGGTACACATAACGATGTTGATTAATTTAAAAGTCTTCTTTTTTAAAAAAAAAATACAGTATTTTGTATAAAATGCACAAAATACATAGGCTTTCCAAACCTATGAAGTGTTGTGTCAGTTAAGTGGGGAGATGAAGAACAGTAAAAAGGAAGAAAAGTAACTAACCCCGAGCGCAGGAATGCGGACCAGCATTCCTGCGCTCGGGGGGGGGGGGGAGCCGAAGATCTTCTGCCTGCTACAGGTCACTGGGTGAGAGACAGTGGGACTGTGCTTGGGCTATTGCCGGCTGCCAGCTTTTGCCAAGGGAGCCTGGCTCAATCTCCCTCTGCTTTGCAGGACTGGGCCCTGCCACTCCTGGCTGCCCCACCCCCTCCTCAACATCAGCCACCTGGCTGGGGGGGAGGGGGGAGAAGGGGCTTTAGAAGGGTTTTTTTTTGTTTTGCTTTGTTTTTGTTTTAAATTGTGATTATTAACTGCCATCAATTAAGAGAGACCCACAGTGGATTTGAGGGAACAGGAAGGGGGGAGGGCGTTGGAGGGGGCAGCCATTGAGGTGGTGCTGGGTAGGGGAAGGAATGGCGGTAGGGGTAGAACATGCCCACGTAGGAGAAGAGAGGTTAGATATCTTGCATCTATCCCCTCTTCTAGTCCTACCCCCAACCAGATGGTATCAGGTGACCATATCAGCAAACCCTCGAGCCACACGGTGCTGTTGATGAACGCTAGGTCAGTACAAAATAAGACTGCCCTCATTCATGATGTAATTCTGGATGAGGGTGCTGACCTGGCGTGCATTACTGAGACCTGGGTGGGAGAGGAGGGTGGTGTTCCCCTCTCCCAGCTGTGTCCACCTGGGTACTCGGTCCAGCACCAATGTCGCTCGGAGGGTCGGGGAGGGGGAGTTGCTATAGTCTATAGGAGTTCTATCTCTTTGACCAGGCTTCCTATCCCTTTGAGAGGAGGTCTTGAGGGCCTGTATTGTGTGTTGGGCTTACGACAGATTGGGGATTCTGTTGGTATACTGCCCACCCTGCTGCGTACCAACAGTCTCCCTGCCTGAGCAAGGAGGTAGTCTCGGACCTGGTGTTGAGGACTCCCAGGTTGTTGGTGCTGGGGGACCTCAACATTCATACCGAGGCTGCCTTGACTGGGGCGGCTCAGGACTTCATGGCCACCATGACAACCATGGGGCTGTCTCAATGTGTCACCAGCCCGACGCATGAGAAGGGCCATACCTTGGACCTGGTTTTCTCAACGGGACTGGAAGATGGTGGTTTGGATGTGGAGGGGCTGGTTGTGACCCCATTGTCATGGTCAGACCATTTCCTGGTCAATTTAGTCTATTAGCTTCTTCTCCCCTCTGCAAGGGTGGGGGATCTATTAAGATGATCCGCCCTCGGACACTAATGGATCCAGATGGTTTCCTGAATGCTCTGGGGGATTATCCGTCTGATATGGTCGGCGCTCCTGTCAAAGCTCAGGTCACCCTATGGAATAGGGAGATGACCCGGGCGGTTGACACGATTGCGCCTAAGCGCCCTCTCCCTGCACGCAGAGCCCAGACAGCTCCTTGGTATACTTCTGAACTGCGGGCCATGAAGCGAGAGGGGAGACGGCTGGAGCGCAGGTGGAGGAAATCCCGCTGGGAGTCCGATCGAACACGACTTAGAACCCATTATCGGGCCTATTTCGTGGCAATACGGCTGGCGAAACAGCAATATTTCTCCAGCCGTATTGCTTCTTCAGAACGTCGTCCAGCAGAGCTGTTTCGCGTGGTCCGGGATCTTCTTCAACTGGGAAATCCAGTGGAGGTCCCGGACTGCTCATCAGCTCGCTGTGACGAGTTTGCCATTCATTTTGAGGGAAAAATCACTCAGATTCGCAGTGGGTTGGACTCCACCATTACTGGAGAATCAGAGGATGTGTCCAGTGTGCCGTGCTTAGGTCAAGTATTAATGGATGAGTTTCAATTGTTGAGACCTGAGGATGTGGACAGGGTGCTTGGATCTGTCCGTTCTACCACCACTCCGCTCGACCCTTGCCCATCTTGGCTAATTGGAAGATCTGCCACGGGGGTTAGCACCTGGGTCCAGGAGGCCATAAACGCCTCCTTGAGAGAGGGAGTGGTACCTACCGCCTTGAAAGAGGTGGTAATATGGCCACTCCTTAAAAAGCCTAACCTGGACCCAAGGCTGGTGGTTAACTACCGACCAGTGGCGAACCTCCCTTACTTGGGCGAAGTGTTGGAGCGGGTTGTGGCCGGGCAACTCCAGGCGCTGCTGGACGAAACGATTTTCTGGATCCATTTCAATCGGCTTTCAGGCCGGGTTTTCGTACGGAGACTGCCTTGGTCGCCCTGTACGATGACCTTTGCCGGGAGAGAGACAGGGGGAGTGTGACCCTGTTGATACTCCTGGACCTCTCAGCGGCTTTCGACACCATCGACCATGGTGTCCTTTTGGATAGGCTGGCTGGGTTGGGAGTTGGGGGCACCGCTTTACGGTGGTTCCGCTCCTTCCTGGCTGACCGTGTCCAGAGGGTGGTGCTGGGGGACAGTTGCTCTGTCCCATGGCGTTTATGTCATGGAGTTCCTCAGGGCTCGATACTGTCCCCCATGCTGTTTAACATCTACATGGAACCGCTGGGAGAGGTCATCAGGAGGTTTGGGCTGAGGAGTCAACAATATGCTGACGACACTCAGCTCTACCTCTCGTTTTCCACCAATCCAGGTGAGGCGGTTTCTGTACTGAATAATGGACTGGATGAGGGTTAATAAATTGAAACTTAATCCAGACACGACGGAAGTGCTGTTAGTGGGTGCTTCGCCAGACAGGCTGGAGGGCCATTTCCCTGCCCTGAATGGGGTTACACTCCCCCTAAGGGACAGGATCCGCAGCCTGGGGGTGCTCCTGGACCCCAGTCTAACTCTGGAAGCCCAGGTGGACTCGGTGGCCAGGGGCACCTTCCTTCAGCTGCGGAAATTATACCAGCTACGGCCCTACCTGGACGAGCGGAGTCTCATGACAGTTACACAAGCACTGGTAACATCTCGCATAGATTACTGCAATGCGCTCTACGTGGGGCTGCCTTTGAAGACGGTCCGGCGACTGCAACTAGTCCAGAATCAAGCTGCGCGGCTGGTGAATCAAGCCGATTCTGTTTAAATTACATTGGTTACCAGTTGCTGCCCAGGCCCAATTCAAAGTGCTTGTTTTGACCTATAAAGCCCTAAACGGCTTGGGGCCTGGATACCTGAAGCACCACCTCCTTCCATATGAACCTACCCGGCAGTTAAGATCTAGCCAGGGGGCCCTTTTGAAAGAGCCGTCTCTCAAGGAGGCAAGAGGGATGGCTTGTAGACAAAGGGCCTTTTTGGCAGCTGCCCCCAGACTATGGAACGCCCTCCCAATTGAGATTCATCTGGCGCCGACGCTGATGACATTTCGGCGTCAGGTCAAAACCTTCCTGTTCCAGAAGGCTTTTAATTGAAATAATATCAACTGTGGGTCCTGATGGCAATTTTTAGAGTATATATTTTAATTGTATTTTAATTGTCTTATCTTTTTATTGTATTTTAATTGTTGTAAGCCGCCCAGAGACCTTTGGGTAGTGTGGGCGGCATATAAGTTAAATAAAATAAATAAATAAATAAATGGATACAGCTCTGAACAGCTTAATTCACCCTGTGATCACGGTCAGCCAGATGTGTGTTATAAAGCTAATTTCCCCCCCTCCAGATTATATAAAAAACTTCCAGGCGGATTAAAAGGAACTAACTTCCTCCTCCCCATTATGCAAATCTGAGGAAATCAGAGGACAATTTTTTTTCTATAACTCTGTAGTTTTAGATATTAGAAGCAAAATATCAAAAACATTACAAGGGAGCCTACCAAGTTCTAACACATGAGAATTAACTACAAATCTTACTAGCATTTTTAAAATCAGCTACACTCGATTAGGTGGCTGGATAGCTAGGTGAGTTAGGTCTCTGGCTACATTGTCAGAGGTTAGGAGTTCAATTCTTCACTGTGCCTCTTGAAAGAAGAGCCAGCCTGTGTAGACTTAAGGAAGCTGTAAAGCCCAAGAGTGCCCCCAGAAGAAGGGAATGGTCAAGACTACTCTATTATTGAGAAAACCTGGTAAGGGACATCAAAAGCCCGAACTGACCTGATGGCATAAAAATATCATATATTCAATGAAGAAGAGTAGCTAACACTGTGAAGTGTGTCTAACTTTCTAAATCGTCAGCATTTTCAGACCTCAACTACACTGTAATCAGTAAAAATGTCTTAGAAATAAGGAAGGTTAATAGGGAATTAATTAATCCATTACAATAATGGAGGAAACAAAGGGGGCAAAAGAACAAAGGAAGCATCTATGCTGCTGGAAGATAAAGAACTCTAATGATGGCAAGAATACAAAGGAAAGCACAGAGGTTTACAAAAGGTAACTGCATGGGTAGAAGAGCAACAATAAGGTTCAAATGTCCTTTTGTTTCCATACAACTTTTGCACGTTGTAAGCTAAAAAGTATACTATACCGCCTTCCTCACGCATATCTAGAAAGAAATAGTTCCCAAATTATAAGCTTATTTACCAGTCATGAAATCCCAACTCAAAGATACACCAACTACAATGGGTATGAAATGAGCAGAAACCCTTTATGAAAGTCACAACTGCTGTGCACTGAGATCAGCCTGCAGAAAAGCCAAAAAGGGCAGAAAATATGAAGAGTGGGGAGCCAAGTTATGTCAGATCCAATCCCTATTCAGTCCAGACTCACAGGCACTATGCCAGTGAAAAATAAGGCCAGGACCGGCCTGGTCCTAAGTAATTTCCAACATCCCTAGACTGGGAGGGGGCTGGTTTCAGCACAGCCTTAGCCGGTGTACTTTCAACTCAACTAGCCCTAGCCACCTTGGCTAGTTAGGATTATGTCAATAGAAGTTTTCTGCTTTTAGAATGTGTAAGCCTTTTAAAAGCAGGTTTGTCATCTTCTGTACAATTCTAAGCGCACATCTTCAAAACTGTCTGTAATTGGATATTTGTGGAAGGTAGTCTTTTTACATGTCAAAAGAGAAAAACAAGTGTTTCTTTTCTGGAGTCTATTACTGTTTCATACTGTTATTGAAAATTGTATTCCATTTTTTTAAAAATGGGAGACCAGTGAGAATGTTTTTACAGACGTTTGTCTATGACAGCCCAGCAGAAGCATCAGCAGGGATCATATCATAAAAATAAAAAAAGGCTAACTGGAGGTAGGGAGGTAGCAATGACAACATAACATAGCAGAGATACCCTAAAGGGATTTCTAATTTTGAAAATCTGGGTGTGAAGTTGAAACTGTTCCAGATGACCTTTTAAGTAATGTCCTATAGATGCCTAGTGGCAACACTGCTGTAAATAACCTGAATTTTGAATGCAAGTTAGTTCCCCCATTGTACAAAACATTTCAGAACTTTTGCTCATAATAGGAAACACCATTAATTTCAATGAGTCTACTCAAAATATGATTAAGTCTGGATCCAACCCATAGCAGAGCTGTTAAACCACCAATTGAATCTGGATGAAGAGAAGCCCAATACAGAGGAACAGAGTAACAGCATCCCAAAGTGTGTAGAGTCTCCATGGATACATTAGACTCCCCCCCCCCTTTAGAACACTGCCCTCCTCCAGTGGAAAGCAACAATATTGGTAAGAGCTGGGTGAGGCGAAGATGCTTTTCTTCCTCTTGCACGTATGTCATGCAGTTATGTAACAGACAATTTGGAATGGACTGTGTTTTTCCCCTCCATAAGTCAGCTTACTGCCTAAGGCTAATTAGACCTTCTTTATCTCCCCGAGTTTCTCTTGGAAGAGCCACTATCAGCAGTGAAACCTGCAATGATTCCTAAACCAGGAGGTCTAGCTAAGTATTAAGGAACTTCTTTGGCTCTTTTAACAGCAGGGAAGAATAAAAAACTGCAGGCTGAAATTCCAGATCTGAAAAAAACAGTCCATTGCTGGTCATGGGATAAACACAAACTCAGGACCAGCAGTGATGATTTTTAGATATGTATGACTTCCTGCTCCCTTTCCCCAGTACCAAGGGGATCCAAAGGGAGCCTAGGAATCACTGAAGAGGGATATGAAAATTTTAATTACCAAAATACATCCATGGATTTTAACTAGTAATTAATAGATTTATTCTATTGTAATGACCCAAAGGGATGTGCTTGGTAGGACTTTTTAAAATGTCACTTTTGCATCCTACCACCTTCTCTTTAATACACTCTGAACAGTGCTTTAGATGCACAAAACGTGTGTGAAGCTTTTCTTGTTCGATATACTTCATACCTAAGGGAGACTTTAAAGCCAGGTTTTCCCTGCTTAATGCCAACAGCCATCTACTGAGTCACACTGCATTATAGGATACCTGTATTCAGCATACTGTGAATATGTATCTTTCCTTTCAAATTTTCTGAAGCTCAAACTCAGCCACTTTACGAATTCAGGATTTCATTTTTGGGAGCACATTTCAATGACACCTGGAGTACAGTAGTTCAAAAGCAAAAAGTCATACAATGTGCTTGATGAAGATACATTAATATGCCTGCACAATGCATCTACTGTTTCCTTCAATCTAGTGCATGCAGTAATGCACTTCCAGCTTTGAAATCAAATTGAGTTGTTCATTATTAAATTCTGTAGACTTGTGTAATTGTAGAGAGAGGTAAACCTCTTTGCAGGTATTTGTTCAGTTCAGGTCAGTACTGCTGAGCTATGTTGCTCCCCTAGCTGCTGTTAAGAAACTTCTCCAAGCCATTAGAAAGATTAGTAAAATATCAGATAAGACCTGACCTCATTCAGCAGGTATTCCATTTTGACATCAATGTGCACCCTTGTGGGGCAATAGCAACACTTAATATTAGCATCTTCTGAGCTTCAGTAGGCAAACCCCTGTATGTGCCCCAGCAAACAAGATGGTAATAAGATAAAGGCCACCAGCATGTATCTCTTAGAAGTCCAGAACAGGTAATTCAGAGAATAACACACAGCTTTCTTCCCTGTGTCCCTGATGCCCTTGTCATTCCGTCTATTCAAATCTATGGCTATTCGAACATTCTTTTACAGTCAAGGTAGATGGAGAAGGGAAATGCAAGAAAATATCCTAAGAGCTTAAGTAAGGTTGTGATTCTAACTTTAGAATGTTGACATTTTTATCCATTCATGCTAGAGGAAGATTCTGGCTTCAAGTCTTACCATAGAATGGAAGAACTGAAGTGTTGCACAAGAGTATTTCAAAGAATAAATAATCATAGGAACTTAGGTGAAAACATGAGAAAGTTGTCATGTTACAGACACTTTTACAGTCCAGAATTTACAACAACTTCGTAGCACTGAATGTATAGACATTGTGCTGGATTATTTATTATAATTATTCTTTTTTAAAAAAAGAGTAAGAGATGAAATTTATGTTGGATGGAATGTACTTAAATGCGTAAGGTCATATACAATTTTTTTGGTATTGAATATATAGGCTGTTCCACATATCTTCAGAGGAACATTACAATTCTCATATTTACGAATTTTTTGATCAAACTGAAAGGCAGTAGTGAAGAAATCTCTAATTAAAAAAGGGAAAGGGCTCTCAAAAGTAATAATAGAAATTGTTTCAAAAATCATGGTTGGGGTATCAATGCTTACCCACTCACAGTTCCTCCTCACTTGAGAATCTGCACATATGCAATCAAGTTAGATTATTACAGTAGGACCCCCTTATCCATGGGATCAGTATCCACTGATTCACTTGTCTACGGTCTAAAAATATTAAAAATACTGAATAAAAAATTCCAGAAATTTTTTTTCCACATATATAACCAGAACCGGACACTAGAGGGAGCCAGAGAATGTGCTATGAATACTTGTTAAGTGACAAATATGTAACATGGTCTCTGGTGCCCTCTAGTGGCCAGTTCTGGTAATGCATGTGAAAATAATTTTTGTTCTGTTCTTTCCCCTTTTACCATTCTATCTATCTATCTATCTATCTATCTATCTATCTATCTATCTATCTATCTATCTATCTATCTATCTATCTATCTATCTATCTATGGTTTTTAGTATCCGGGGGGGGGGCTTGGAAACAATCCTCAGCGGATATGGGGGTCTTACTGTACTTTCAAAATGTAATGTTTATAAAATTTACTTTTGTAGTATTTTTTTAAAACTGCAAAAGCATGTCAGAGCATTCCACAAACAAAATTAAAACAGTTTAGATAAAAAACAAGCAAGCATGCAAGCACAAACAGTATCTGGGCTAAAATGTCACTGTCTTTAAAGGCTGTATTCCTATGAACATCTCAGCAAGCTCCCTGCACTCAATTCTAAGCAAACCTTCATTTCATCTTATAAGCTTGTAAGAGCACTAATTACCTTATCATTTCATACTAAGCAATAAAGAATATAGCTAAGAAATACATACCAAATGTTCATGAATTAATTAACACAGGGTGAAGTACTCATATATTTTTAAAAGCAATCCAAGGGCATACTGGCTTGTGACTTTTTGGTCAGAGGCTTTAGAGTACACTGAAAAATGCACTTTTCAAAGAGATTTTGTGGATGAAAACAATATATTTTCTGTGCATATTTACAATTCTACATGACTTAAATGATTAACTCTCTAAAATTCCTCCTAATGATGTACAGCACTGTGAACAACAGGAGAGTAGAAATTATGACAATTTGATGCCTGTGGTATTTATTTTCAGATGTTACTGAGGTTGTTCAAGAGATTATCTGTTTAGTTTTTCTTTAAAAACTGCAAAATGCATATTCATAGTCATCAGTTATGATGGTAACAGACTAAAACATTTTTAATGAAGCTGCAAGCAGGTATCATTCTACTAAAATATAGCAGAATAATTTAAATGATCAATTAAAATTGTGTAACATTTTCTTTATCAACTTGGGAATGTGAGATATATTCCTTATTACAACAGCATATCACAGCCAAAATAAATTCAAGAGGTAACATGTTAAACAATATACCATCATAAAAGGACACAGACTGAAAGGGTTCAACTGAGACTGCCAGCTGGTTCAGCTGCTCTTGTTGCCGGAAACAAAGCCTTAGCAATTTATCTTTAAAATGTGGAATCCTTACTGAGTGTGAGAATAAAATGGAAGGAAAAGGTTTGTATTTAGTGAAATTTTGGACAGGAGAGGCTTCTCCTAGTACTTCCTCCTCTCACTTAATTTGGCCAGTACATTTTAAGTTTCCATTAATAATATATTAATTCCATGGATTTTCAAATTAATTCCATGGATTCTCAACATGGCTTACACTGCATTTTATTTAAAGCTATCAGGTCCAGCTTTATCAAGGAGCAAAACACATCCAAGCAAGCAGACTTTGGGGCCTACATTCTCAACGTTAAGGAAATGCAGCAATACACATTAATTGACCATAACCAGCATTAATATTTTCAATAGGAAAACCACCTATTTATGGTAATACAAGCACAGGTTTTTAGAGTGCAATCCCAAGAGGGATCAAGAAAGAATGAGGCAGTGGATCTACCACTTCATCTCAAGCTTAAATCCCATCCACATTTGGAAGTAAATGGGAGCAGCTATGCTGGCTCCAAAATGGCACAGCTGAGAGGTACATACTGGACCCCTTTGGGAGAAAAGCAGCAATTACGAGCTCGCTCCAAACTATGCTATTTACTCGTGGTGGGATAAACTTTCTACTTTTGGTGGAACTCTGGTGATATTAGCTTTCCATGTGTGGAACTGGCCCAATGAGGCTGATGAAGCCCCCATTTAAGACTGGTTCCTCTTTGACAGTGGAGGATGTCTCTACCCCATTCTAGTCTTTTCTTCAACCATATAGTGAATCTGGTAGTTAGGACTACTGAGTCTCTTAGTTTGATTTTTCCCAATGTTCTGCATTGTCCAAAATATGCTTCTCTTTCATGAATTAGTGATAGCAGTACATTCTATGTAGAGATGGAGGCTTTGTATTTGTATATGAATATGAAGCCTGCTGGTACAGGTGGCTGGCTTGATGAACACCCACTCCCAGACCCTGCCGGACCACTTGCGCGCATGATTGGTGTCATCTTCTGTGCCCCACTTGCAGCAGTAGCTTGGCTGCCGCAGCCCCACCTCCCTACTCACCCGTCCACTCTGACAAGGGGGTGGGAGGATGAGTCGTCCTGCTCAGCCACAGAGTGGCTGGATGAGCAGGGAGGTGGGGCTGTGGAAGCCGAGCTACTACTGCAATTGGGGCACAGAAGATGACGCTGGCCACCCGTGCCACGCAGTAAGTGGTCGGGCAGTGTCTGAAGGTGGGTGCTCATCAAGCCGGCCATATGTGCCAGCAGGCTTCGTATTCGTATAAGAATATGAAGCCCCCATCTCTAGTTCTACATTAGCTACTGCAGGCCAAAAAATGAAGTCTTAAAAGATTCGCAAACATACCTAACACAACTACCTACTTCAGCTAAACTTTACGCCAAAAATGCAACCCAACACAAACCTTCTTATTGGATCGGGACAACACAATTCCTATCTGGAATATTTAACAACTCTCCCCCAAAGTAGGGAAATATCAAGATATTTAATCTATTGCATCCATCTAGCACACAAGAAACTCGAGTATCCTTGCTGGATTCTGCTCATAATGAAATAACAGTGACCTTATTCCTTTGCTCTACTACAGTTTGAGGATCATAATCTAGTGAATCCTAATTTAGTCTAACAGCAAGACTGTCACCATAAATCTGGTTTACATTATTTAATGTTTATCAATACACAATAATGCATTAGTTACTGTTTAGGAATCAAGTATATGAAATATACAGAATGAGGTTTATAGGAATCAAGTCTTTGCAAACAATACGTAATGTAATTGTCAACTGGAGTGCCATTTCAAAGTTAGAACTAAACTTTACTGCAGCAAAAAGATATCTTGATGCTACAGGCTGTGTTCTGCAGTTAATCATGACCTCTTGTAGCTTCCACATATATTATGAAAATATAAACTGGTAAAATTTGATACATTAGCATTTTTTTAAAATATAAAGATCCAAATTTCCTTCAAATTTTTTAAAAATATTTTTACATAAAATTTCAGTTTAATTACATTCTTTTATCAAGTTGTAATGAGAAAGAATGCACAAAAACCTGAGAATTTTAATTTTTGTATAAAATGAAAGGATATTAACTATATGATGCCAATCTGTCAATGAACAAGTCCTTAAAAACCTATTTTCAGTCTTTAGCCCAAGGGATTAATTTTTTGACAGTCAACTCAAATTCTGGAAACTAGCCAGTAAATAAAAATATAAATTTTCATATATTAGCACCCAGTATTTTTGAGTCACTTGGGATTTTTTCAACCTTGTTCTAAAAGATACAACAAAATAAACGGAAAGTTGTGTTAAGTAACTGCATAGCCTATTCATTTTAACAACAGAGCAATCCTATACATGTATACTGAGAAGTAAGCCTCACTGTAGTCAATTAAACTTACTCCCAAGGAAACATCTGCAGGATTGCAGCCAAATGGTTAGTACTTTATTACAGCCTGCAGTGCTTTGTTCTTAAAGTGGCTTGATATGTTTTGGACAGCAACTGTGGATCAGATATTCACCGCAAGCAGTTAATCACAAAGTATTTTAATGCTACGACTTTCTATCCAGAACACCAGAAGTATTACAAAAAGGATAATTTCAAACATTAGCTTCAATTTTGCCTTCATACATATCCACACTTAAACAACAACAACCCTAAAACCTTATCATATACCCTTTTCAAATCATATCAGACTCCACCTTCTAAAGTAATAAGAAATCAGAAATGCAAACAGTAATTTGATTTAACCAGCCATATCAGCCAATATAATTTTCTTGCTACCTAAAGAAGGTGAAAGACAAAATTTCATTTTATAACCTAATTCCATTTCAGTTTTATTTAACTGTCTACAGATTCTGTGAGTGTGTGCACATACACTGTCACACACAGAAACAGTGGTATCTACATACAGTTGTACACAAATATTTACATACATATGTTATACACAAACTAATGTGATTCCATGATTATTTTTTTTTACTAGAAAGGCATATGCTTTGGTAGCATATTCAATTGTTGCACTGGTCTTACAAGAGCACTAGGAACCTTTTGCAACAATCAGCTAAAGCACAGTTCATCCAGGATTTTAGACTGTATATAAAAAATACAATACCTAGAATGCTTATCAAACAAATAATGCTTTATTGGCATCTAAAAAAACATTAAAACGTATTTTAATTTTTAACCCACTGCAGTATGAGGAACAAATCACTGAAACTGACACTGTTGAGAAACAGAGACTACAATCCAAAAATTCAAGAATGCACCATCTCTGCGTCATTTATGCTCCTTCTTTTGTCGTTGTTGGCCAAACTGAAGGAACATACAGTAGCACTGTTCTGCCTATGCTTTAAAATTCTGTAGCAGCCTAAAAACCTGGAAAAAAGACACCAGCACCTCTTTCAAGTATAACACTTTCTATGGCCAACCTCAGAGCAATATCTAAAAATCTCCATTTCTTCCATAGGAAGTCTTTCTTTGACAAGCTGTTATCCTTGTGAAGTAAAAGCAACTGGGGCGAGTTTGCTTTTGTCAGAAAAAAAATAAAAAGAAAAGAAAGTTTACCTCCCATTTTCAAATTAAGAACAGTATTCTATACAGGTCAGTCATACAGCTATTTAAGTGAAAGACGAACATGAACATTAGATTAACTTAATTCTGGCAGATAAAAGTGAACTACTAAGGTCCAGTCAGCCATTCATCTATTACAGAGAGAGATGACAACTTTACAAAAGGTATCTTTTTACCTACTGAGTGATGATTATGTCCCCTCAGTTTCTGTGCTTTCTACCACTGGTTCACTTTCTAATTCAGCTTCTGTGTCACTCTTCTCTTTTTTTGTGTCACTTGGAGTTGTCAGCTTTTCATACAGTTCTGATTCATCCTGTACTTGAACAGTAGATGGCTGACTCTCTGTCTCTGCATTTTCACCATTAATCTGGGGCACACCGCCAGGTTTTTGTTGAGTTGTGCCACCTTCAAAATATTCGAATACTCTTGGATGGGAAGGGGGTATCCAGTTGTTCTGTATTCTTTCTCTCCCAAACCTGTTTCCATTAATTTCTCTGCCAAAATTAAAATCTCTGTCATCCCTGTCCCTCTGTCTTTCCCAGGGCCTACGGCGGTCATCAAAGTCTCTGTGAGTATCTTGTTCAAGCCCCCTGTTCCAGCTGGGACCACCACGAGTTTCAAATCTGTAGTTCGTTTGTCGATACCTCTCTCGGTCATCTGGGAAGCCTTTACGACCACCATATACAGAAAAAACATGATGCTCTCTTTCATCATAATCTCCTCTTTGACCCCAATGCTTATCTGAATTGAAAGGAAAATGGTCTCTTCTACCAAGGTTATCCATACCTGGTCTCCCAAAGTTCTCTCTTAAATCTATGTGTGGCCTGGCAAGATGTTCTCTTCCATCTACTGGAGGTCTTCCTAGACCCTCTCTTGGATCTAGTGGTGGCCTTCCACCTGAATCTCTAATGTCTGCTGATGACTGACGATTAAGGCTTTCTCTATTTTCCACTGGAGGAAAGCGGTAGTCTCTATCTCCTTCTTGCTGAATGTTGTCATCTCCAAGTGGCAATCTTTTATCTGGATTAGAAATGTTATCAACATTTTGCCTACAAGAAGTTCCAAATGGCCTCTCTGTTTGAGTAAAAAGATCTCCTGAAAGGAAAGGAGCCCTGGGTGGAGGAAGAGATGGATCAAGGATAGCTGGAGGGGGAATACTACGCTGTGGTGGGATTCCAGGCTGTAAGAGTGGAAATCTTGGCCCAGGTGGTTGTGGCATTAGTCCTGCACGGATATCTACTAGAGGCATTCCAGGCAACCTTTGACTAGCAAGGGTTAAATGGGGCACATTTTGCATTCCAGTGGGTGGTTGCAGCCCTAGAAGTCCAGAACCACTTGAAATATTTGGTGGTGGTAATCCCAATAGTCCAGAACTATTTGAAACAATTGGTGGTGGCAATCCCAAAAGGCCACGGTTGCTCGATACAGATGGTGGCTGGAGTGCTGTCAACAGCCCAGAACTACTTGACACTATGGGTGGCTGGACTCCTGACAAAAGCCCAGAATTACTTGACACTATTGGTGGTTGAAGTCCCATTAGAAGGCTGGAGCTGCTTGAAACATTCATGGGCTGGAGTCCTGTCAGAAGCCCAGAGCTACTTGAGACACTTGGAGGCTGAACACCAGTCAGAAGCCCAGAGCTGTTTGAAGCAGTAGGTGGTTTAACTCGCGTTAAAAGTCCAGAGCTGCTTGAGACACTTGATGGCTGCACAAGTCCAGAGTTGCTTGAGACACTAGGGGTCTGCATTCCTCCTATAAGCCCAGAACTGGTTGGGACACTGGATACTCCAGAACTGCTTGAAACATCATCTTGAACTGAAATGTAAGTACAGAAATGTAACATTAGCAGGAAAAATATGCACGAATGAACAAGCAGTTTCTTATTGCTAGGTGGTTGAAAATTTTGTCAAAACCAAAATTTTGAGGTTGACCTCAAAAGTTATATTAAGCTGAGGTCAACCTATACAGTTTGGTTTTAAATCACAAACTGTAGATAATGTCTATTTACAATGGCAAATAAAGCCTCTCAAACTGAGGAATAGGCTTTTTGTGTGCTTTAGAATCTAAAGTTTAGATTACCTGTTTTTATACTACAATTTGTTTAGCTGTTTTTCAACTGAATGCTTTATTGTGCTTTACTTGCATTTTAATTATTGTGCATTGCCATGAGTCCCTTTATGGAATAAATTATATAAATTAATAAATAAATGAATTTATTGAGATGAATGAGGGTTTCTCTCAATTTGCAGAGCTCAACAACACAAACAGTGTTTAGACTTGGCTGCAACAATTCCTCTTTCAGCGTATAAATATAAGGCTGGCATACTGTCACTGTGCTCCGTATCATTTTCAGGAATGAGGTTTTACAGTGCAATCTCAATGTTTACTAAGAAGCAAGCACTACAGGAACTCATACCAAGTAAATGTGTACAGAATTGCTATCTGGTCATACCACTTACCAGCTCTGCTTTCACTTGATGAGATTTGAACCTCTGTAAGGTGAGATCCCTTCTCATCCATTTCTGAGTTGTTACTTGAAAGAGAAGTAAAAACACTTCCAGTAGACAAGGTTGAGGTGGTAAGACTACTAGAAACAGTTCCTACTGGTAGAACAAGATTGGTAAAATCTTTCATTGACTCTTGAGCAATTGGTAGTGAAGGCTGTACAAGAGCTGTAAAAACAAAAAGAATACACGGGTAATTGACAATTAATGAGTAATTCTTAGAACACAAACCTATGCATGTATTTTCAGATGTTAAGTCCCACTGCATTCAATGGGGATTACCATGATCTCTACTCATACAATGTACATCTACTTACTTATCAGTCATAACATGTATGAATCACTTTTGTGCCTAAAAGAGCCTTCAAGGTAATAAACAGCTATAAAAGCAACCTCATATCAAAACATATTCAAAATGAGCTACCACCTTTCAACATTCAGAGCAGATGATTTCAAAGCCAACAAAATTATGCAAAGGAGAAATGTGCAATCATAAACCAGAGACAGTAACTGTTAGATCTATTATTTACAACAGGTGTGGCAATATGCACCTTGCTAGCTATGCAGCTGAGTAGCTCAAAGCCCACAAACCACAGAAGAGAATGCTTGCTTTGGAGGTTTTTTTGTGATGAGGTACGAAATTCAGCAGCACATTAGGAAAATCTCCTTAAAACAAGAATTTTCTCCTTCTTCTGGGTTCCCTACAAAATCTGGCAACAAAAGGCACCAAAAAGGACATAGCTTTGTCTTTTGTAAGCACTTGCATGCTATCATTTCTTTGCAACGCATATATAGCTGTGAATGAAAATATTGAACCTATTCTGAAGCACACAAATTAGCCATGGCTTCACACCATTTGTGTCCAATGTACCAAAAAGGAACACAGAAACATGATCTTCACAATCAGCAATTCACAACAATTTGCATCAAATTTATTACACACAGAAGTGCTATCTACACAGAAAATTCGTAATATCTAAATTCATAATTCCTAAGAAACCTACTTATGCTAAACATAACAGAAATGGCTGTGTGCTCCTTGATTACATTTGTACAATGCAATCCTGCCATCATTTCATATGAATGAGCTTCAGCAACTTGAGATGAGTAATGAAATACACAAGACTGCTACGTTAGGAATTATAAGGTGTTTATTTAAAACATATCCAGCGCTGGCAAGTTCAGTATAAAAAAAGAAATACAGTTTAAAACCAGTTCATTAAGCTGACTTCCCCATACTCTGTTTTCTGTAACAGCCATTTTCTAACACAGACATAACATGATACTGATGGCCTGGGCACACAAAGAAAACAAACAAACAAGCTTACGTGTTGGGACTACTGGTGGAGGAACAGGAGGTGGAACAGGAGGCGGCATATAACCTAGAAGAAACAAATATGAATAGAAAACTCTAGTTAAGCTGCTCTGAAAACTGTCTCTGTACCAAGACAGGTTTCATTATATATTTGTATACCACTTGCATCTGCCATTCAAGTTTTTTCGGTGGGAAAATTGGCAAGTAATGAAATGTTAATAGCACAATTTAAGAAGAGGTGTTATAATGCAACTAAACATTGCACAAATACTCTGATAGCAACGTTCTGTTCTCCTCCACCCCACCCCATCATTATATGGTGCCAACAACCTTATTTATTTATTACATTTATCTAAAAGGTTTTCCAGTCCTCCAGAACAGGCTTTCAGGATATGGGCAGGAGAGCAGGAAACGCAATTAGCAGAAGCACACTATTGTTTACCACCAATGGACATATTCCCAAGTCAGTATGCATAGGACTGTGGCCTAAATTAGTTTTATCAATATTTAACTGCAAAACTTGTAACACATTAAACATAATAATTAACAAATCATTACTATTATGTTCTGCATATTATAAATTAGAAAGATGATTTACCAGGAGGTGGTTGTGCAGGATTATAGCTTGCTCTCAAGAAGGGAGGTGGAGGAACTGCACCATACCCTGGAGGAGGGACAGACATTGCAACAGGAAATGCTGGTGGAACTAAACTAACAGCTGGCACAGCTGGGGCTACAGGAATCTGTTTACAAGAAAGAAAAAGGAAAATATGTCCAGTGATCTTTGATATAATCTCATTATTTTCAGAAAGGAATTAACAGTAGATTTTATAACTAAGTTTACAATTTTATATAGATTTCTTCAGAAATACTTCGAATAGATTTTCTTAAAAATATTACAATCTTCAAAACCAGCAAGAAAACATTAAAGAAATAAAAATCTGCTAAATATAGTGCTCATTCTGAGAGAACATGCTTAGCATTTATCTGTAAAAGCAATCAGTATCAAAATGTATATAATAATTACATAAGTACTTCAAAAGTTTTTTTCTCACCCATCCCCAGCTATCCAGAAACCCAATCTAACCTCCCTAGACGTTCCGGAGCCTGGAAGAGGCCACCAAGATGGCCTCTTCACAGTATAGGATCTTGGTACTTGTCAGAGTGTCTTCTCCTAAGAACATCTACCCACACCACCTGATCCTCTCAGGCTATGCTCCTTCAGGCTGCCACACCGAGGGAGGCCAGGAAGTCATCAACTTGAAGCAGGGCCTTCTCGGTCGCAGCTCCATCCCTTTGGAATGGGCTCCTGGTGGAGCTGCGCCTGGCCTCCTCCCTCAGTTTTTAAAAGGATGTTCAAAACAAGGTTGCTTACTAAAGCCTTTGAGAGCATCCTCTCTTCATGTTACACTGACTAACCCTCATGTTGCCCACTCGGTATCAACTGGTTTTTCTGATTTACTAGTGGTGAGTTGTCTTCTTTGTTTACATGGTGTGAGCTTTTAGTATATTATTTAAGATTTATTTTATTTTATGTCATGTTTGTTTCATTTTGGATATAAATTTCCCCAGAATAGTGTTTACCACTAATTGGTGCGGTACACAAGTTAAACAAACGAACAAACAAATAAGAATGATGTTTCCCCTACCAAGTGTAATGCCCTCCCACACTGTTCTAGACAGCCTGCCAACTCTCCAGATCAAATTTAAAGAGAGCTCAGAGAGCTGCAAGATAGTGAATCACTCCTTCTTGCAGTAGAAATATCCCATGCGTAATCTAAGCCAAAGGTTCTATAATGCATTGCAAAATGTTTTAAAAATCTGCTTTAATGGAACATTGGGTAATAGAGCTTTTGCCATTCAACACATTTGATGTGCTTATATTCTTGCTAGAACATGATGAACAACTGAAGTGCAAACAGTAAAAACTGAGCAACACACATTTGTAATTTGGTCTCTTTCATGGGATCTCATTTTCTTTAGCTCAATTTATAGTAGACTTAACTGTGAACTCTCTCTCACCCCCCCCCCAAATCAATCCAAGGTATAAATAAATGACAGAATGCTGATAGTCCTTCTTGGGGGGCTTACTCTGCTGTCATCTTCTGCTTCTTAGGGTGAGGGAGGATTCATGTTCTCCTTCTTTGCCACACTGGCTATTTCAGTGGGGTTTTTTTACTACCTGGACATCCTTCCCAGAAGCAGTCCTGTCAATCTTCCTATTTTAGGTGACTTTAATATCTGCAAGCCTTCCTGAGATGCGCACTTTTCAGCCTAGCCAATTTAGTAAACAAAAGCAGTCATGCTATAGCTGCCCGCTTGGAATAACATGCTGTATGGTCCCTACTACAAACCTGAAATGAAAATTCTTCAGTCTTTTCAACCTGTATGGTGTTTTACATGGGAACATTTATCACACAAATTACAGAGGTCAGAAAACATCACAATGTCTTCAACTAAAATAAGAAGAAAAAATAGGAGGCTGGAACAGTTGTCTTCTTGTGTGAGAATTGAGGAATTATCTGGGAAGTGGGAAGCTCCTCAGCTTCTGATACCAGATGATTTGAAGCCCAAACAAAGTAATAATCCATTCTATACCCAACTCTCTTCATAGGAGACAGAAAAGCAGGGATATGCTACAATACAACAGGAGCCTCGTGGCGCAGTGGTTAAACTGCTGTACTGCAGCCAAAACTGTGCTCGCAACCCGTGGTTCAATCCCAGGTAGCCGGCTCAAGGTTAACTCAGCCTTCTATCCTTCTGAGGTTGGTAAAATGAGTACCCAGCTTGTTGGGGGGCAATGTGTAGAGCCTAACTTGTAAACCACCCAGAGAGTGCTTTAAGCGCTATGGGGTGCTATATAAGCAGCATACTTTGCTTTACAACACTAACCTGTAACATAGTGACAGACTGTGTGTAAGTTTCTGTTTGTGTTGTAACAGCTGTGGTCTTGTCAACTGTTGTACTCTGGGTCGTCTGCACAGGCTCTTTTACAGGCTCTGAGTTTCTTGCAGTTTCCCACTCTGAAGAAACAGGACGAAAACATGTCATTAGCATGTTTAAAAAAGTTAAGAGTGGCTAAAATCCTGTTGTCTAGTGGAGTAAGTCACAACTAGAGTAGGCCAATTGAATCACTGGGACTTATAGAGGAAGTGACTCACCAAGCCCATATGGTTTCAATAGGCCTACTCTAGTTGCAACTTACTACACTAAGCAATAGGCTTTCAGTCAATGTAATAAATATTTCTGAGTACTGGTCTAAAAACATATGTAGTTCAACGGTTGTTGTTGTTAATGCATGAAGAGTGATAAGATATATTCAGAAAAACTGTCCAGACACAGCCAATAAAATCAATGAAGCAGGATTGTATTTGATCCACTTCTGAACGAAACAGTACCAGCACCTTGCCCAAATCCTACCCAAACATTAGCAACATGGATGATCATCTTTCAGTTAAAGGCAAGTTGCAGATTTTCAGAATCACTACAATGTTGCTCCCATCCTTGCATCTTATGCTGTAGGTGATGACAACACATAGGTTGGTGAAACTTTTTATCTAATACTGACAGTCAGTTATGTTATCCCTAAAAGATTTAAGACAGAAAGATCTGTAGTGCAATCCTAAATGCTACACCATGAGATTTGGTTCTGGGATTTACATAATGGAATTTTTAGACCTGCAACCTCAGACTGGCAAACATTTTTAAGCAGGTATGGGTATTTTCTAGAGGTCTGTGAGTAATTAATATATACTCATCTTGGGATTCTAAAGGGTAGTATACTCATTTCCTCCAAATATAATTTATAATTTTTAAATTGAACAAACAAACCCTAATGACTCATAGCAGCTGCAAGTAACAATTTTACTTTTTTTTGGAGTGGGGGAAGCTTATCTTGAGTTGTTCCAAGTGACTTCTATTTTGATAAAGGTTCCTCACCCACTTAAAACAGCAGAAGGAGCCTGAAAACATGGTGAAGTGGCCCCCAAGAGCCCATAAAATAGGGTGGTCAATCTCCAAACATCTAGGGGCCACACACAATCATTATTGGAACTTAGAAGCTGTACATTAAATCTAGATTTTAGATCCAAAGTTGAAAGCATCCACTGGGACCAATTACTCTATTGGAGCTATGTACAGGCCAAATAAAGGAAAAAGATCTAACAGAGACTAAAAATCAAAGACCCTGAAGAAGGCCATAAATTTAGGCCTAAACACACTGGGCAATTTTAAATTGAAACTGTGCATCATCTAGTCAGGTTAAATGGGATCAGTTTCAGCTAGTACAGCCTGAGGATGTGGACAAGGTACTTGCATGCTGCAAAACCAACACCTCTTCTCTAGATACCTGCCCACTGTGGCCCTTAAAATTAGGAAAGGAAATTACTGTGAAATGGGCTGCATTCATCATCAATGCATCACTTTGTTTACCTTCCCATTTAAAGGAAACTATTATAAACATCTACTTCTGCTTCATTGACTATGCAAAAGCCTTTGACTGTGTCGACCACAGCAAACTATGGCAAGTCCTTAAAGAAATGGGAGTGCCTGACCACCTTATCTATCTCCTGAGAAATCTATATGTGGGACAGGAAGCAATAGTTAGAACTGGATATGGAACAACTGATTGGTTCAAAATTGGGAAAGGAGTACGACAAGGCTGCATATTGTCTCCCTGCTTATTTAACTTATATGCAGAATACATCATGCGAAAGGCAGGACTGCATGAATCCCAATCTCTAAAATAGACTACTGTAACACTCTCTATGTAGGGCTGTCCTTGAAGTCAGAACAGAAACTTCAGCAGGTCCAAAATGCAGCTGCCAGATAGATTACATGTACTAGCAGATATGAACCCCTATCAAGTCTTGGCACATCTCCATTGACTCCCTGTTAGTTTCTGTGTCAATTAAAGGTACTGGTCATGACCTATAAAGACCTTAATGGTTACGACCTTGGTACTTGGTGAAATGTCTCTCCCACAAAAAAGCTACCTGTCCCACCTGCTCATTGCAGTCCGTGATGTGAAAAATTTTGACACTCAAGAAGGCCAAAAGAGCTAGCACGAGGGACTGAGCTTCCTTGGTCGTGGCCCTTCCCTCTAGAATAAGCTTCCTACAGAGGTTCACCAGGTACCATCCCTCTCAGTTTTTAGTAAGTTAGTCAAGACAGAATCATATAAAGTGGCATCTACTAGTGTTGAACTATTGGCCTGAGATGTTTAAATTTGTTTTAATTTGTGTAATTCTATTTAAAGGTAGGTTTATTTATTAGCTTAGCTAGTAATAGGATTTTATTGTATTTTCATATTTCTTGTACACTGTGGTGTTTTTTTTTTGATATCATTTTATTGTATGTTGTGTACCACCCAGAGAGTGTTTGCACTAATGGAATGATATAACATAGAAATAATGGTAATGGTAACCACCACCTTCGATTTGGATTCCTGCACTGAGCAAGGGTTGGACTCAATAGACATATACACCCCTTCCAATTTAATTATTCTATGATTATTAAAGGATGAGGTTTCATGGATTACCATCCACCTCCACACATACAGCTGAAGAGCATGACAATGTTTCTATTTATTGCTGTTTGTATTTTCCCCTCATCTTTTTATAAACTATTATTCAAAGGGAGTCTGAGCAGTACCTATCATGGTAGTCTTATTTCTCTCTATATACATATGTGTATAACACAAACACTAACAACAGCAACAACAACAATAGTCTGATATGTTATATTCAAAACGTCTATCAGTTTGGATCTGGAAATCCCACAATATCTTTGGACATTCACAGATGAGGTGTTACACAGTTTCATCTTTTTCTTGGCAGACCGGTATAGTAGTAATAGAATGAAGAAATGTCTGGATCATTGACACTGCCATTCCAGGGGATGCCAGCGTTGAAAATAAAGAATTGGAAAAACTAACAAGATACAGAGATCTGGCAATTGAAACATCTCACTTCTGGATGAAACACACTTCAATGGTCCCCCATAGTCACTGGGGTTTTGGGAACAATATCAAGAAATTTCACACAGTATAAGTGGTTGCAGATCTCAGATATAACACCATCTGAGCTACAAAAATTGGCAATATTAGGAACAGCATACATACTGCACTGATATTTAACAGATACTAAGGTTTTGGTTAAAACTTGTATCTGCTATATAATATCAGTCAATGTTTTTATAATTCTGATTGACTGTGTCTAGTATTTCTGAATAAGAGTGGTAATATTTTACACAGTATTATAATCACCTGCAGATCTCAGAAATAACACCATCAAAGCTACAAACAACAACAATATTAGGAACAGCAAATATAGTGCATGGATATTTAACAGATACTTAAAGGCAGGCATTTTACGTGTTCTCGGGAACTGGGAACTCCACGATTTAACCTTACTGCCAAAAGCCAGGCTGTACCTTTATTAGTTTGAAAACAGAACACCTCCCATTAGTGTTCTGCTGATTTAGTATCTTTAAAATACATAACAAAAGAGATAGAAAATAAAAAAATCAACATCTAATTATAAGGCACTATAAACAACCTTACCGCTATTCACTGTTTCTTGGTCAATCATGCCACCTTCCGCGAAGCCATCTAAATCATCCAATTTAACTTTTTCCCAAGGTATATATGAAACTCCAAGATCCACATCCCAAAACTGTTTATATTCAGTTTTTACCCCTTTATTTAAAGCCCATGCAATCTGAAACATGAAATGCAATTCAGTTAAATCATAAAACATTATCAGGCCCAAAAGCTTTTCGCTCATTTTCAAACATGTTAATCTGTTTGCAAGACAGCACTATTTGAAAGACAGGTCTTGTTATCCAAAAGGGTAGCTAAACACACAAAGTAAAACTGATCTTATTTTCCTTGCAACAGTTCTTTCACTGCCTTGTAATTCTTTCATTTTCTTTTTCAATTTTTGAAGGTTATACTTTCTGCAACTTTTCTGAAACAAAGTTATGTAGACCAAACTCTTGATGTTTTTCCTAGCTCTTTGAAACATACTACACATCTGAAATTCTGCCAATATATCAGTATTTTTCCCTTCTAGCTAATACAGAAAGTAATGCCACCATCAATATTGGCATATTTATATTTGTATTTTACTTGTATTTGTGCTTTCCCCCCGATTTAATCACTGTTAATTGCTTTGGCAGAAAATGCAGCTATAAATTTGAGAGACAGAATTGAGCTATTGTGCTCTGTATATCTGGCGAGAAGACACTCACATTAGTTTATTTCTTTCTTTCTTCAATTTATATCCTGCTCTTATTTGTGCCAAAGCACTACTCTGGGCGATTATAACAAATATAATAAAAACAAAAAATAAAGATAAAAGCATTAAAAGCAACATTGCAAATAACCCTAAAAACAGATGGCACAGACCAGTCATATAAAAACCAGAGTGGACGAAGGAAAGCAGGGGGGGGGGGGGGAAGGTGATCAGCTAGTCAGTGTAGAAAGCCTCCCTGAAAAGCCAAGTCTTTAGTTGCCTGCTAAATATCAACAGAGAGGGGGACAGGTGGAGCTCCTCCAGAAGTTGGTTCCATAAGGTTGGAGCCACCATGAAGAATGCCCTACCTCTTGTAGAGAACTTATGGGCCTCCCCTCAAGGTGGCCACACAGAGGAGCCTCAACTGAGATGATCTTGTGGCTCAGGCAGCTGACATTAAGGAAAGATGCTCACAGTTAAGAATTGCCATCTAGTCCTGTTGACTTTCTTAGGTCCTTATTCCTACTCTTGTCATACAGTATACACTGTCGCCTACATGTCGTCCCCCCCCCCCCCAACGATTCCTAAAGCGGCATTTAGGGTCAAAACTGGTTCATCACTCCAATCAAAACACTCTTTCATATATGGGGAAAATTCATATATACATCATATAAAGATGAATTTCTAAAAAACAAACAAACAAACAAAACCCCAAATTGTGAAGATCCCATTATTTTCACTGGATGTGTGATTAATAGTTGTAATTAATAACTATATTCATTTATGAAACTAGAGTACAGAATCATCTTTTTATTTGTTATCTTCATATTGTACATTCTCTCTGACATGGATGCCCAAACTCTGCCTTATAAACATTTCGGTGATATTCTCTCCATATTCATGCTAGCAATTTAGCTTTGGAGTTCTGACTACTCATGTAAGGTACATGACGTATGATTTAGAGACTATTTTTTTACAGGATAATTACCAATTTCGCTTTTTGTCTCATAATCAACTATTATCATTATTTGCTTTCTTCTAAAATATTTTATTTCTTCCTTCTTTAGTTGCACATTCATTTCCCTAAGTGTATGTATGTATGCTCGTATGTATCTTCTGTTTGACTTCAGCAACTGTCTTAATCCATTTTTTTCCTCAATATAGCAGGCATCAATATTATTATTTATCAATCATACAGTACCATAAAATGTAACTTATACTGAAGATGGGTAATGCTACTGAATATGTACCTTAATAATTTTAGAACCAATCTTATAGGATCCAGAGCTAAGTTTCTGAAGAGCACGATATGCATCCTGTCTATGAACCATACAGACATATGCACAACCTCTGGGAGGAATCATCTACAAAGGAAAGAATTCAATAATGTTAAAAGGCAAACAGGACTTGCTCCTTGACTGAACGGGAAGTTACCACACCACCCCTCTATGTAAACTCCTTCCCCCATTCCCTCCAAACCATATCCTATGCCATTGTGGAATCCTGACTTTCAGGACTGGCATAAATGGAGAGGCAAGAAAGCCTTCTTCTGCAGAAAATTGTTCCTATGTTCAAAACATTATTTAAAAGTAATTACCTTGAACTATAATTACTTTGAACTACACACACACACAAGTTCAGACAAAGTTTTATTATTTTTAAAGGTGTAGGATAAGTATTGCACTTACATTTATAGATTCTATTTGTCCAAATTCTTCAAATAAATTGGTTAAGTCTTGCTGCGTGGCCTTCTTGTCCACTTGACCAACCCAAAGTGTGGTACTGCAGACTATTGAGGCAAATTGCACAATTGAAATATGAGCTGGTTAATCGTAAGATATATGAATTGGTTAATGTTTAACTTGGGACTATTTACCCTGATTCTATTCAAAAGCAGGTTGATCCCTTCCATGAAACATATAATCCAACAAACAAATCAATAATATTGTTTGATTAATTTTAACTTGAAAGCCCGTATTTCCCTTTATGAACCTGCCCAGGTTTTAAAAACATCGTCTTTCTCTCCATCCTGCCACCCTCATAGGTGTGTTTTTGTGAGAAAACGGAGGGAAACAACCCCCCCCCAAAAAAAAACCCACCTTCTCTGTCGCTGTTCCCAAGCTACAGAACTCCTTCCCACGAAAGGCCAGGCTGGCTCTCTCTTTGCTGTCTTTCTGCAGGCAGCCAAAGGCTTTTTCTCAGTGACTGGCTACCTAAGAGTTGGGCTGCTTTTTTTGGTTTTATTTTGTTTTGTTGCTTGCTTGTTTTTTCCCCTCCACGTCCTGGTTCTAGTTTGTTTTTGATACTATAAGCCACCTTGGGTCCTCTTGACAAGAAAGGCTGGGTATAAATATTTTAGATAAATAAATAATAAAAAATAATTACAAGCACAGAATTCTGTGAGTCTTGTAAATGTCATGTCTCCAATAAAGGAACAAGAAGACATAACCCTGAGAAAGGACCTGCTGATTTTGTCAACAGCTGTGTTATATACAACTAGAAAAGTATAATCAAAGTAAGCAAAAGGTGATATTTGGAAGAAAACCTAAGTATCTACTTTATCTTAGGTTAGCATGGTTAATTCAGATTATGGTACACCTTGATCAAGCTATGGGGACTATCTTTGGCTGGAAAACAAGGCATAAAGGTAGATACGGGACAAGATACTCTCGTAAGTATCTAAGACATAGGTCAAAAGAACTTTAGAGCCAAGCAACAGTGTCTGGAGTTTAGACAGGAAACTAATGAGATCAGTCTGTCCACTTCCTCCTTACTTTAAAAGATTCAACAAGATCCAAATTATACTGTTTTTCCCCTAACAGGAGGACCAGAAGTCTAATTGCCTTACTACTAAGTGAAGAAGATTTACAACAACAATTTATGTAAAGAACAATTCTCTAACAAGGGTACAGTAGTTCTCAGGGCCCAAAATTCAATGGAACAGAAAAATCATAGAACAGAACAGAACCCACACCAAAAATTGGTAAAGCAAAATGCTACAGAATAATAATAATAAAAAACCCTGCTTGCTGGTGATCAACTCAGTTGTGTTTCTTTTTGTTTACTGAACAAATGACAACTAATCACTGAAACAGTATTCTGCTGAACTGCAAGCGGATGATACCTACCACTTAGTGTTTTGGATCGTATGGGAGGTAAGCCCTTTTTCTGCCTTTCTTTCTCTCTTTCTCTAGCTCTTCTTTCACTTGAATATGACCGTGATGACTTTCTTTTTCTTTCTCTTGATCTAGAGCGTGAGCGTTTCCTATGCTTACGTTTTCGAGAACCAGATCGTGATCTGGACCTTCGTTTTCTTGGAGACCTGTAAAATAATCAGCTCAATACTTCTACCAGGAGAAAGACAACACTCCATCAGAAAACTCATAAAGTTTTTAAAACATGAAGACAAACATTTCCATGGATTAAAAATGTTACAGAACCTTGAACGAGATCTTGAACGTGTTCTTGATCTTGAAATAACTGTTGCTTTCTTTTCCTCTTGCTCAAAAACCTCTTGTTCTACAACCTCTTGGATTTCATCTATATCCATATCCTGAATATGGAGGAAATTAAAAATAAAAGTACATGAAAAATAATTTGCTCCAGTCAAGCAAAAGCAGCTCATGTGTACAAAATGACCAATGATAACCCTACACACTCAGAATCTAACATATCCACATTGTATTCTAGCACCATGTGTTACTATACACTCAAAGTAACTGGGAATGTCAAAACTGGCATGGCCATCTACTCAGTAACTGGGAGAGAATTATTAGGCTCAGCAATATAGCACACCACTATTCATGAGGAATACTAATGTCTGATCAGTTGTAAGTCACTGTTCATGACAGGATACAGTGGTGCCTCGCTAGACGATTGCCTCGCAGGACGAGGAAATCGCTAGACGATGCCTTTTTGCGAGCGCTACTGCGCTTCGCAAAACGATGTTTCCCTATGGGGAATTTCGCTAGACGATGAGGTTTCCCCATAGGAGTGCGCCGACTAGTGGTCAAAAGCTGTCAGTGCAGCTGTCAGTGCATTCCTATGGGGACCCTCACTCGCTAGACGAGGTTTCCCTATGGGAAATTTCGCAAGACGACTGCGTTTTCCCTTGGAACGCATTGAAGCGATTTCAATGCATTCCAATGGGAAAACGTGCTTCGCTAGACGATGTTTTCGCTAGACAGCGATCCTCGTGGAACGGATTAACATCGTCTAGCGAGGCACCACTGTAGTTTGGAGATCACTAATTCATAGGGTTCCACAAGTTGACTTGACAAATGTGCAACAAATAATAGGGGTTACTTATAGCCTGTCTTACATTATAGAACGGTAACTGTTGAGTACATTATTGATCCATTTCAACAGAAATTGTGGATTTCACCTGTTGTTGAACATCCATTGAATTGTCAATATTTGGTTCCACTTCTAAAAACTGCTGGTGGCCACTGTCTTGTGAAGGAGATGCTGAATGCTCAGAACCAAAATGTTCTTCTTGTGTTTCTTTAGGGCTTGCCTGTGAAGCAAGAAAATGTATTTGTTTTAACCTTAAATGCTAAGTACAATATGCATTGTAGCACAATTTTCCATAAAACTGTTTCATATGGAACAGTTTATTGACAATCTTACTTTTACACAGCTGTGATCCAAATCACCCTATAATGAAATCTGCTCAGAAAAATGTGTTTATGAAATTTCCTTTTCTTAAAACTTTTCAGCATTGCCATTAAATAAATACAATTGTAAAATTTGAATGAACCATCAACTGTCAAGTATAACAAACTGCAAATATCAGAATCTAATCAACAATATTCTTTCTATCCAATGCTAAAAAAATGAGAGCTACTTTCTCTGCACATAAAATAAAATACAAAGTTTGAGAATAAACTTACTACTGCTTATCTTCTGCTGTAACCATATTATCAACTTAACATTAAAATATGTTCATCAAGTCAGATCTAACTGAGATTCAGTAACTGGAAACAAACAGTTACAACAAAGATTATGTTTCAGATGTACTGGAATACATCAACAAGCAGTGAAATGATGTAGAAAACTCAGTTGTGTATTTCAAAATAACACACTGTATGCAGAAA
The DNA here is from genome assembly GCA_037013535.1 of Intellagama lesueurii. Lineage (NCBI taxonomy): Eukaryota > Metazoa > Chordata > Lepidosauria > Squamata > Agamidae > Intellagama > Intellagama lesueurii. Next base: position 282,174,523 of record JBAJHW010000001.1, on the reverse strand, counting down.
TTGAGAGATCCCATGTTCAAACAGATATTTATTTATTTATTTATTTATTTATTTCTTACATTTTTATCCCGCCCATCTACTCGTTTTCACAAAATCTATTAGAATTAACTTCTCAGATCTGACTTGAAGTGTTAAGTTCTGCATTTTAAGTAAGAGTTAAAATAAAGAAGTTGTTTGCAAAGAAAAAATGAGCATTTATGCTGCTCTCTGAGGTTACTGAAAAATAACTATTTGTCTAAGTGTGAAAGTTAAACAGAAAATCTGCATTTCAATGTTATGTTAAAGCAACAGTTAGGTCTGGAAATAATTGGACATTGACACAATTTTCATAATTCTGGCTCTGTAGGTCAACAAAATGGATTTGAAATGAAACAACTGAGATGCAACTGAAGTGCAGACTTTCATCTTTAATTCAAGGGGTTGAACAAAAATATCATACGAAATGTTTAGGAATTGCAACAATTTCCATACACAGTCCCCTTATTTCAGGGGCTCAAATGTAATTGGACAAATTAACACAATCACAAATAAAATGTTTACTTTCAATATTTTGTCAAGAATCCTTTACAGGCAATCACTGCTTGAAGTCTGGAACGCATGGACATCACCAAACACTGGGTTTCCTCCTTCGTGATGGTTTGCCAGGCTGTTGCTGCAGCTGTCTTCAGTTGTTGTTTGTTTGTCCGACTTTCTGCCTTACGTTTTGTCTCCAGCAAGTGAAATGCATGCTCGATCAGGATGAGATCAGGTGATTGACTCTGCCATTGCAGAATATTCCACTTCTTTGCCTTAAAAAAACTACTGAGTTGCTTTTGCACTATGTTTTGGGTCATTGTCCATTTGTAAAGCGAACCACCATCCAATCAACTTCGCTGAATTTCACTGAATCTGAGCAATTTATTCCTATACACTTCAGAATTCATCTGGCTGCTTCTGTCTTCTGTCACATCATCAATAAACACTGGTGACCCAGTGCCACTGGAAGCCATGCATGCCCATGCCATCAGACTGCCTCCAACATGTTTTACTGATGTGGTATGCTTCAGATCATGAGCTATTCCAAGCCTTGTCCTTACTTTTTTCTTCCGATCTTCTGGTACAGGTTGGCCTTAGTTTCATCTGTCCAAAGAATGCTGGCCTTTCTATTCTTGAGGCTTAAGAATGGTTTGCACCTTGGGGTGAACCCTCTGTATTTGTTCTGGTGAAGTCTTCTCTTTACGGTAGACTTAGATAATGATATGCCTAACTTCTGGGAGAGAGTTCTTCACTTGGCTGGATGTCGTGAAGGGGTTTTTCTTTACCATGGAAAGGATCCTATGATCATCCACCACTGTTGTCTTCTGTAGACGTCCAGGCCTTTTTGTGTTGCAGAGCTCACCAGTGTGTTCTTTTTTTTCTCAGAACACACCAAATTGTTGATTTGGCCACTCCTAATGTTCCTGTTATCTCTCTGATGGATTTATTTTTCTTTTCTTTGCTTTCTTTCTTTTTCTTTCTTTCTTTGCATCCTAAAGATGGCCTGTTTCACTTGCACTGAGATCTCCTCTGAACGCATGCTGTGGGTTCACAGTAACAGCTTCCAAATGTGAATGCCACACCTGGAATCAACTACAGACCTTTTACCTGCCTCATTGATGATGAAATAACAAGAAATATCCCACACCTGTCCATGAAACAGCTTTTCAGTCAATCGTCCAATTATATTTAGTCCCTTGGAAAAGAGGGGGCTTCATATTAAAGAGCAAGTAATTCCTAAACCTTTCCTCCAATTTGGACGTGAATACCCTCAAATTAAAGGTGAGAGACTGCACATTAAGCCCATACTAATAATTTAACTGTAACTTGAATTTATTTTGGTAAACAGCAAAAATAACAAAACTTGTATCAGTGTCCAATCATTTCTGGATCTAACTGTATTTTTAAAGTGTGTCAAACAATAATGCTTGGGGACACCTAGTGGCAAATCTACTCAGTTTGCTTCAGAAGAAATGCCCTTTGAAAAAATTAATGTTACAAAAAAAATCAGTATTACATACATAAACCTTGTTCTTCACATTACTCCCCATGTGCTGTACCCGGTTTTCAGGTCCTCACATCAAAGCTTGCCAACTATATACTTCCATTTTTAAAATAAGCATCTCATGCACCTTTGAAGGAAATGTACCTCGTATTTTTAAAAAGTTATCCCTGGACACAATACACTAAAAATGAGATTCAAATTCTACAACATAACTAACTTTACAAACCAAGACTTCATTTGCACTACTTTTCCCATTTGCAAGATGACTACTAATCAAAGATGATGTAAAATTGTAGTAAATGCTCTGCAGTGATCAAAAAGTCCTCTTCTATCTTAGTGACTTTTCAGTCATTGCTTTGAAAGCACTCAAAAGTGTTTATCTATTCAGAGTAAGTGCAATACTTCTCGAACTGCATCTAGAGTCAAACTAGTCCTTAACAGAAATGTATAATCCCTATGATTAAATTCTTCCCCCTCCCATAATCAGACTTCTTAAGATACAGTGGACCCTCGACTTACGGAATTAATCCGTATTGGAACAGTGGCCGCAGGTCGAAAAGTCTGTAGGTCGAGGGTCCATTTCCCATAGGAATGCATTGAAAACCTATTAATCTGTTCCGGCAGAAGGAAAAAATACCCCCCTCCAAAAAAATTAAAATAACAGTAACAGTGGAGCAAGTCCCACGCTGGGACTGCAAAAAAAAAAAAAAAAAAAAAAAATCACCAAAAAACAAAACAACACAGAAACATACCCCCCAGCCCAAATCTACCCTCCAAAACCCACCCAGAACAACTTTTTAAAAAGAAAAAACAGCAGCACCTTACCGGTCTGAAGCCTCCGAAGCCTCCCGCGCTTGCAAAGCCGTGCTTACTCACGAGTAGACCCGCACCTTTGGCGGCGCTTACTCGCAAGTAGACCCGCACCTTCGGGTTCAACGGTTCTCATCAGTTGAGAGAGCAGGAGCTCTCTCAACTGCCACACACCCTACACACAGTAATGGCCGACAGACCTACAGCACAAAGAAGCAGCCTCGGCGCCACCTATAGTTAGAAAGTTGAATTGCCCGCCTTTTTTCCCCTGCCTATTTCTGTTCTTATGTCGATTCTCCGGCCGGAAGTCGAAGTGAAATTTTCCGGCTGGAGAAGTCTGTAACTCGAAAAGTCCGTAAGTGGAGCCGTGCGTAAGTCGAGGGTCCACTGTACCTGCCTCAGAAATCATATTTCAGAGTCCACATTTATCTTCAAAGAAATGGTCAGAAAACGCACACTAAATATAAAATGCACAGCTAAGGAAAATCACAAGCTATGAGAAACAAATATCAAACAGAGCACAGAAAATGTATTGCTAGTTTTACTCTGTCCCCTCTCAGCAATGCTGTCATAGTCTAATCTGGTTGGCTTTACAAATCTGTAATAGCTCAGATAGTAAAGCATCAAATGACCAAAAGAGAGAGAAAACAATGGCAATGCACAGTATTAAAGAAGTTGAACATTTTCACTAGTAAGTGTGTCTGAATGGATAATCTTACCCCTTATGAAACACCACTTTCAATTTTAAAACCGAAATACAAGAATATTCAACATGATATATATCTTCATAACTCTCTGCTTTCTAGTTTGGGTTCCAGGTAGCAAATATGTTACTATTGTGTGCATCCTATCTTCCAGTTAAATACTACTCCATTTTCCTTTTAAGTCACTGTTGTACTCTCTTCCAAATACTCTGGGGAAGCTGATTTTTTTCTTGGTGGAAACTGATGTGAGGCAGTTTCTAAAAGGACCTTAGAAATTTTCAACAAAATCAATTATTCCTGGAGAGATCTGATCTGGAAACAGTGATACATGCTTTAGTTACATCTGGTCTAGATTACTGTAATGCACTCTATGTGGGGCTGCTTATGGAATGTGTTTGTAAACTTCAGTGGATCCAAAAATGCAGCAGCCAGATTTCTGACTGGAGTTGGTTACAGAGATCATATAACCCCCCTCTGTTACAGCAGCTCCACTGGCTGCTGATCCATTTCCAGGCTGAATTCAAGGTTCTAACCCATAAAGCCATGAATGGCTTGAGCCAAGCTATCTCAAGGACCACATTTCCTTTATGAGCCTGCTCAAGTGTTAAGATCATCAGGATAGGCATTTCTCTCAATCCTGCGACCTTCACAGTTGCATTTGGCAGGTATACAGGAAAGGGCCTTCTCTGTTGCTGCTCCCAGACTTTGGAACTCCCTCCCACAGGAGGCCAGGCTGGCCCCATTTTTGCTGTCCTTCCACAAGCAGGCAAATTCCTTTCTCTTCAGGCAAGCTTTCTCTGAGTGACTAGCTGCCTGAGTGGAGTGTTTAAACGGATTGTTGTACCTTACTGCTCTGAATATGTTTTGGTATTCCTTATGGGGTTTTTCTGTACTGCATTTGATCCTTTTTAGTATTTGTATACTCACTGCTGTTAGCTTTAAACTCTGTCTTTTAATGAGGTAAGCTGCCTTGGGTTCTTTTAAGGAGAAAGACAGGGTAAAAATATTTTAAATAAATAAATAATCATAGTTTTCTGTTTTAATGAACATTTCATTATATGCTACATTTTGTTTATTAGGAGCACAGTATTTACAACTGAAAATTTGGAAGTGGGGTGGGTAAGACAATCAGTAAAATTCATGATCTAAAAAATGTAGATTATTATACCTTTGGAGGCTGCTGTTCCAGAAGCTGCTGCCGAAGATGTTCTAGGTTTTGTTGCTGTAATTGTTCAGCCAGTTGATGAAAAAGAGAATTGTTCACAGATTCAGATACAAGGGGCCTAAAATACACAATAGAAAAAACAGTTTCTACAGTTTCTTTCTTTCTTCAGGCTCAGCTAAACGTTGCATTTCTGTGGCATGTTTAGGTATCCTTCATCCTAAAGAAGTAATCTGGATTCCACAATGTTGCTATGAAAAAAAGGGAACACTTCCATTCACAGAAAGGGTGTCCTCTGAAGTCACATTCTTGGTGCCATCTCCCCAGACCAGTCCTATGTTATTCCAGAGGGCTTGCAAACTCTGGAGCACAAGAACATACAAAGGTGCCTTATCCATTGGCACATCCAAGACTAGTATTGTTCAGTTTGAACAGCAATAACTGAGCTTCTGGGTGTAGCAGGAAGGAGGGGGGGAGAATAAGAAAATCCTTTTTTGGACAATATTGATTTAAGGGAACGTATATCCTATTTTTCTCTTTCTGAAAGAACCACTGAAGCATATAACCACTAAAACAATATAAACAGAATAAAAGCATATTCTGCTCATGAGAAATTAGGATCCAAGTTGATGCCTTATGTATACTAAAATCACAAAGACTTAGAACTTGGAAAATACATTTTAAGAAAAGGGCGCAAGTCTATAACATTCGTAACAACAAATCATTTTTCCTAAAGAGCAACTACTGTATAAATCTGGAGACCTGCCTCCAATTAAATGAGTAAGAAGAATGTTACAGGCAATAAAACACAGTAAGTACACCACCTATTTTACTTGAAATTTTTATGTTCTCTCTAATAAAGCTATTACTTAAATAACACTGCAGTCACCAGTAGATGATCATATTGCTCAACTATTGGCCTCCATTATTGTACACTAAATTTAAAAGAAAACAATAGAGACTATGAAGGAAGCAGTTTTCAAAGATGTAGCTGTATTAGTCTATTTAGCAACAATAAAAACAAAAGAATTGCAGCACCTTGAAGATCAGCATATGTATTTTAGTATGCACTAAAGAAGAAGTGTCTTGCAGGTATAAAAATTCACATTGAAATAAATTTATTAATCTTTAAAGTGCTGAAACACTTTTGCTTTTATTACTGTTGTTGTGAAGGAAAAGAAGTGCAAATTAAAAAAATCTGATGTGCAGAACAACAAAGATCTGCCCATTTCTTCTTTCGATTACAACACCTCCTTCTGCACTGAAGGTCACTGATTATGCCCCAATCTTTTATAGAGGATGAAATGGAACAAAATCGGATGTTTTCTGAACATCCCAAGAGCATACTCTAAACAGCATGTATGGTCTTTTATTTATTTATCATTTGAAATACCCAGAACCTATTTTTCTAAACATATCCACAGATGCTCTTAAGATTCCAGTTATGAGGCATAAAACTACCCTTGAAAAATATTCAGGAATTTCAGTTGGGCCAAAATGCTACAGCAGGATTGCTGCCTGACTGCAGCATTCTGGACTAGCTGCACTTTATTTATTTATTTTATTTATTTATTTAACTTATATGCCGCCCACAGTACTCAAAGGTCTCTGGGCGGCTTACAACAATTAAAATACAATAAAAAAGATAAAACAATTAAAATACAATTAAAATATATACTCTAAAAATTGCCATCAGGACCCACAGTTGATATTATTTCAATTAAAAGCCTTCTGGAACAGGAAGGTTTTGACCTGGCACCGAAATGCCATCAGTGTCGGTGCCAGACGAATCTCAATTGGAATGGTGTTCCATAGTCTGGGGGCAGCTGCCGAAAAGGCCCTTGTCTAAAAGCCATCCCTCTTGCCTCCTTGAGGAATGGCTCTTTCAAAAGGGCCCCCTGGCTAGATCTTAACTGCCAGGTAGGTTCATATGGAAGGAGGCGGTCCTTCAGGTATCCAGGGCCCAAGCCGTTTAGGGTTTTATATGTCAAAACAAGCACTTTGAATTGGGCCCGGGCAGCAACTGGTAGCCAATGTAATCGGCTTGATGTGTCCCCTAGCGGCCCTACCACTCAGCAGCCGCGCAGCTCGATTTTGGACCAGTTGCAGTCGCCAGACCGTCTTCAAAGGCAGCCCCACGTAGAGCGCATTGCAGTAATCTATACGAGATGTTACCAGTGCATGTGTAACTGTCATGAGTCTCCGCTCGTCCAGGTAGGGCCGTAGCTGGTATAATTTCCGCAGCTGAAGGAAGGTGCCCCTGGCCACCAAGTCCACCTGGGCTTCCAGAGTTAGACTGGGGTCCAGGAGCACCCCCAGGCTGCGGACCCTGTCCCTTAGGGGGAGTGTAACCCCATTCAGGGCAGGGAAATGGCCCTCCAGCCTGTCCGGCGAAGCACCCACTAACAGCACTTCCGTCTTGTCTGCATTGAGTTTCAATTTATTAACCCTCATCCAGTCCATTATCAGGTCCAGACACAAGTTCAGCACAGAAATCGCCTCACCTGGATTGGTGGAAAACGAGAGGTAGAGCTGAGTGTCGTCAGCATATTGTTGACTCCTCAGCCCAAACCTCCTGATGACCTCTCCCAGCGGTTCCATGTAGATGTTAAACAGCATAGGGGACAGTATCGAGCCCTGAGGAACCCCATGACATAAACGCCATGGGACAGAGCAACTGTCCCCCAGCACCACCCTCTGGACACGGTCAGCCAGGAAGGAGCGGAACCACCGTAAAGCGGTGCCCCCAACTCCCAACCCAGCCAGCCTATCCAGAAGGACACCATGGTCGATGGTGTCGAAAGCCGCCGAGAGGTCCAGGAGTATCAACAGGGTCACATTCCCCCTGTCTCTCTCCCGGCAAAGGTCATCGTACAGGGCGACCAAGGCAGTCTCCGTACCAAAACCCGGCCTGAAAGCCGATTGAAATGGATCCAGAAAATCCGTTTCGTCCAGCAGCGCCTGGAGTTGCCCGGCCACAACCCGCTCCAACACTTTGCCCAAATAAGGGAGGTTCGCCACTGGTCGGTAGTTAACCACCAGCCTTGGGTCCAGGTTAGGTTTTTTTAGGAGTGGCCAAATTACCGCCTCTTTCAAGGTGGTAGGGACCACTCCCTCTCTCAAAGAGGCGTTCACGGCCTCCTGGACCCAGGTGCTAACCCCCGTGGCAGATCTTCCAATTAGCCAAGATGGGCAAGGGTCGAGCGGAGTGGTGGTAGAACGGACAGATCCAAGCACCCTGTCCACATCCTCAGGTCTCAGCAATTGAAACTTATCCATTAATACTTGACCTAAGCACGGCACACTGGACACATCCTCTGATTCTCCAGTAATGGTGGAGTCCAACCCACTGCGAATCTGAGCAATTTTCCCCTCAAAATGAATGGCAAACTCATCACAGCGAGCTGATGAGCAGTCCGGGACCTCCACTGGATTTCCCGGTTGAAGATCCCGGACCACCCGAAACAGCTCTGCTGGACGACATTCTGAGGAAGCAATATGGCTGGAGAAATATTGCCGTTTCGCCAGCCGTACTGCCACGAAATAGGCCCGATAATGGGCTCTAAGTCGTGTTCGATCGGACTCCCAGCGGGATTTCCTCCACCTGCGCTCCAGCCGTCTCCCCTCTCGCTTCATGGCCCGCAGTTCAGAAGTATACCAAGGAGCTGTCTGGGCTCTGCGTGCAGAGAGAGGGCGCTTAGGCGCAATCGTGTCAACCGCCCGGGTCATCTCCCTATTCCATGGGGTGACCTGAGCTTCGACAGGAGCGCCGACCATATCAGGCAGATAATCCCCCAGAGCATTCAGGAAACCATCCGGATACATTAGTCTCCGAAGGCGGATCATCTTAATAGATCCCCCACCCTTGCAGAGGGGAGAAGAAGCTAATAGACTAAACTTGACCAGGAAGTGGTCTGACCATGCAGCCCCTCCACATCCAAACCACCATCTTCCAGTCCCGTTGAGAAAACCAGGTCCAAGGTATGGCCTTTCTCATGCGTCGGGCCGATGACACATTGAGACAGCCCCATGGTTGTCATGGTGGCCATGAAGTCCTGAGCCGCCCCGGTCAAGGCAGCCTCGGCATGGATGTTGAGGTCCCCAGCACCAACAGCCTGGGAGTCCTCAACACCAGGTCCGAGACGACCTCCGTCAGCTCAGGCAGGGAGACTGTTGGTACGCAGCAGGGTGGGCGGTACACCAACAGAATCCCCAATCTGTCTCGTAAGCCCAACACACAATACAGGCCCTCAAGACCTCCTCTCAAAGGGATAGGAAGCCTGGTCAAAGAGATAGAACTCCTATAGATTATAGCAACTCCCCCTCCCCGACCCTCCGAGCGACATTGGTGCTGGACCGAGTACCCAGGCGGACACAGCTGGGAGAGGGGAACACCACCCTCCTCTCCCACCCAGGTCTCAGTAATGCACGCCAGGTCAGCACCCTCATCCAGAATTACATCATGAATGAGGGCAGTCTTATTTTGTACTGACCAGCACCGTGTGGCTCGAGGGTTTGCTGATATGGTCACCTGATACCATCTGGTTGGGGGTAGGACTAGAAGAGGGGATAGATGTAAGATATCTAACCTCTCTTCTCCTACGTGGGCATGTTCTGCCCCCACCGCCATTCCTTCCCCTACTTTCTAATTACTTTTCAGAAATTTCAGGCTGCTGACTGGATCTGGTTACAGGAAGTATATGGCCTTCCTGGTTATATCAGCTTCACTGGCTTTTGGACTGTTTCTGGGAACAATTCCTTTAAAGTCTTATACTGCTGACCAAATTCTTTGAAAGACTCAATTTTTCCACATGAGCCTGCCCAGGCATTAAGGAAGAAACACACATTCAGTAAATAAACAGAACAAAAACCTGTGTGACCATTAGGCCAATTGAATGGCATCTATTATTGTATCTAAATCTTTTAAAAGAAAAATAAACATGTTACATATGTAAATTACTAGTGTACCAGAAAGCACATGTTATTCTCAATAAGCTGATCTACATACATTTGATCTGAGCCTATGCCACAGCCTAATTTTATGGAGAGAGCTGTTTTGAGCATGAAAAATAAGTAAATAAGCTCTTGTAACATGTGCTGATTCTAGAATAAGACTGCAGAAAAATATCAAAGGCATAAAATAAAGCCCATTTTATGTTGAGCTTTGTATTAAATTAAAATTGTCCTAACTTTAAACAGACACCATGAAGTACCTAAGCCTAAAAGAAATTTCCTAAATAATAAAAATGTGCAAAATTTAGTCTGGATTAGGAATTAATTTCAAATTCTAACTAAGCTTTTGAGTACTGTTTAATGGCATTTATTGTATATTGTACTGTTGATTTTAATGTGATTTGTCATGTTGTGAACCACCCAGAGAGTGTTTGTACTACAGGGCAGTATACAAGTTGAAATAATAATAATAATAAATCAATAAATATTGAAAGTTACGTCTTCTTCCTGCCAGTAGATCAAAGCAGTGCCAAAAGTAGCATCCACAATTATGTAGGCAAAACAAAGACTACATGCAAAAAATGTTGTTTTAAAAGATTACATCAATATTTAAATCCACTGAAAATCTCCAGAAAAGAAGAATTTTAGGGGATAAGCAAATACTAAACACTCATAGCAGTGAAATAAGTTGTTCTGTCTTTTTTTTCCCTGATAAAATCTAGAAAAAAAATTAGAAAACTGAAGTATGTTCCACAAAACTAGAATCACATTGCAGATACATTTTTCAAACTATTTCTAATGGGCACAATAAATGAAATATTAACTTAAAATTAAAAAGTCTTACAATTGAGAAGCTTGGGTTTCTTTTTTAGGTTCTTCATTAATATCAGCTTCTTCCCCAAAATCCCCAAACCTATCCATTAGCTTCTGGGAAAAAACAAAGTATATGTTAGAAATGTAGTATACCCATATGATTAAATATATTGTTTAAAAGAGAAAGCAGCTATAGATACTTGAACAATCACAGCTAAAAAAGTTAAATGTTTCAGGTTCTTATTATTTGGATGCATTCAACATTATGCTAGTGAGAAGAATATTTTACTTCCCTAGTAGTTCTGCAAATACTGGCAGAAGTAACAAACTAGCCTAATAAAGTCATAAGGAGCTGTAACAATACTTGTGCAAGCAGAACTGAAATACTGGATTTGACGCTTTTGTAAGGATGAAAAGTAGAGATGGGGGTATTCATATACGAATACCCCCGCACAGGCGGAGAAAACGAGGGTCCGGCCCCATGGGGCTGGCTGGTCCACTCACCGATGCACTAATGCCGCGGGGTCTGCACTGCTGTCCTATCATTCCAGAGATTGCGATCGCCGAGTCACTCTTCGACCTGGCAGAGAGGCTTGTCATCCCGCCTCCTGCCAGGAATGGCTCGGTGATCACTATCTCTGGAGTGATAGGATGGCAGCGCAGACCCTGTGGCATTAGCGCATCGGTGAGTGGACCGTCTGGCCCCATGGGGCGGGACCCTCGTTATCTCCACCTGTGCCCCATCTCTAATGAAAAGGTTTCTGAAAATGGCAGAAGCAAAGCACTAGCGGTGTGACAGCACAGAACAGTACCCATTGTACTTACCGTATTTTTCTGTTTATAACATGTCCCCGTTTATCAGACAACCCCCCCCCCCCACTTTTCTAACCCCAACATTAAGAAAACTTAGCTTTGAGGATTCAGCCTCTGGGCTCAGAACGGTGGACATTTTGAGTCTCTGTTGAATCTGAACCTACAGGCTCCACCTCCAATGAGGTACGTTCCAATTGGTTTGTTCAGCATCAGCTGATGTCAGTTCCATAAGGCTTGTGACTGTAGGACACTAAGCCTCATGATTGAAGGAAGCCTGTTTACAGAGGCAAGGTATGTGCCGTTTTGTTCTCTCTTCAGCTATCTCAGCTTACTTCCATGTAAAAGACGCCCCTCAATTTTCAGTGTAATGATTTTTAGGAAAAAGCAGCGTCTTATACATGGAAAAATACAGTACATGACATGTAAAATGGTTTTTAAAAAGCTAAAACACAGGTTAGGAATATAACAGCAACAAATAGGATAATACAAATCAGTGCATTCTCGAAGGCTTTCACGGGCGGGATCCGATGGTTGTTGTAGGTTTTTCAGTCCCACAGATATAAATACTCAACTATCCCACAAACTACACCAGAGCACAGACAGAGTTCTGACTCCTGTCCTCTGAAGATGCCAGCCACAGAGACTGGCAAAATGTTAGGAAGAAAAACATCCAGAACACAGCCAAACAGCCTGAAAAACCTACAACAACCACAAATCAGTGCCTTCTAGAGCTACATCTAATACTTGTCTTCAGTGTAATGCCGGACATGTTTTCATATATTTATTTATTTAAAATATTTTCACCCCACCTTCCTCCTTAAAATTTGCAAATCAAAACCTGTTACCCACATGCAGCCAATAACACATTTAATGTTGGTTACTTGGGTGCCCATGAGGGATCTATATCCCACATTCAGTGATGTACTAACAGATAGGCACTCAGTAAGCCAATATGGTTATGGGACCATCCATATAGTTTTGTATGAGGAAAGCTGTTTTACATTTTTAGGTGAAGGTTTAAACCAGACCTTATAAACTGGTCGGGTGTGTGTGTATAGTGATAAGCCCTTGGGACTGAAAAGAAACTTAAAACTGAAAATGCCTATGAATATCTGCAGCAACCTTGTAATATTCTGTATACGCAAAGTTACAATCTAAAATATTTCTTCAAAGTCGGTAAATCAACTGCTACCTTATTGAAAGAGACACTCTGTTCTAGTGGATTAAGTGTATTGGCGGCGGCGGCAGCAGCTGTAAGTTGTGCAGTGAGGGCTTGTAACTGAACAACAAGACCAGCATCCAGTGCCTGAAGCAGCGATGGCTGGGGTTTTTGCTGTTGCATTTGCAATGTCTGTATTAATTGCTGAAGCTAAAATGAGGCAGAGGAGAAAAGAAGAATTACAGATTTTTTTTTTTGCAACATCATACATATTATCCTGTGCTAGATATAAATTCTGACATTATTTACTGTGCTAGCCTAGATAAGGATGGTAAACACCAACAAACCAAAAAAAGAGAGAACAAAACTCTTCCATCAGCTGAATACTAAACTGAGTAAAACAATTTTTTTTAAAAAATCTGCGATGCGTTGAGATACAGGCTAGAATCCTATTGGCAATCTATGCCTTTGCAAGCTGCAATGGCAAACTGCCAAATATTTAACAAAGTGCTAGCTGCATTTTTGGGCACACACCCAAGAATACAACCAGCACTTTGTTAATTATGACCTCCACCATTTCCCCTAAGCAACATAAATCACCTTGTGGATTCTGGCCATACTCCAAAATAAACAAGGTTTTCAGTAACAACTATTTATGCACTGGTGATATTTATTAATAATCAACTGTTGGCACACAACAGGGTTTAAAGGCAGAATAAATATTTAGGCCTGAATCCACTTATTCTCAACTAGGGAAGAATCACTGAATCAACTGGATTTTTAAAAGTATTAACCAATTTTCAAGTTGCATTAATTCAAAAGATCTCTAGCTAGGTCTTTGAATTTAACTTGCTTTCACATCATTCATGGATGATTTTAACCATAAAGCAATGAAGAATCATGACTATTAAATTTAGGAGAAATAAAAACAAAAACTAAGTACAATTTACCTGTTGGCCTTGTGGACTCTGTAGAATCTGTGCTACAGCAGCAAGAGTATCTGTATTGGTTATCTGAGACACCCAAGGATCAGGTAAACTTTGGATCACATTGGCTGGCGTAGCAGGTGTCACCGGCGTCCCTAAAAATTAGGAGAATGTCAGGACGTTTTCCTCCCATACTTACTATTAGAAAATGACAAAAGTCCAGTGATATAAATGGAATGAAATTATTTACATCTCTGTCCAGAAAGAGTTTACAGCAAACCATGTGAAAACAGATCTCCCAACAATATGACTACATTAACAAAATTAAAAACTGCCAAGAACTGGAACAGCAGACAGCATCTATCCCTCCAACAACAGAAAGCACAAATGCAGACAATGGTATTTATGGAAAAATAGGCTGGCTGGAAAAAAAAACACCTTGTCATCTTCAAGAAGACACATGTCAGAAGGCACAGTTTAAATTTTCATATATTTTAATTAGAATAAACTGGAATGATTACAATACTCAAGACAGTGAGATAGACTGGGCACAGGTGCCGCTTAGAATTCTTTCTATGTCTTATTTATATAAAATATATGAAATATAATGTTCTTGTGCATTAATGCCTTTCATTTGTTCACACATTTTTACTATGTTTTCACAAGTTTTTTATATGTTAATATAAAGCTGATGAAATAATATTTTAAAGAATGTGCCTATGATTAATTGTACTATGCAGAATTAGTATCTGCTTGACCACCACTCATAAGGATAGCAAACAACAAAAGAAAAGCAACTTCTGCTTCAACATAACACAAGTGCACAACCTGTAAACTATCATACAGAAGGGCCATTTCAACACTATCAGCCAGCTCCTCTGAAGCAAGGGAAGTTATAAGTGCTCCAACACAGGAGGCTTTAAAAATTTTTTAGATAACCATGTGGCTGATATCCTTTGATTTGTATTCCTGCATTGAGCAGGGGGTTGGACTCGATGGCCTTACAGGCCCCTTCCAACTTCATTATTCTATGATTCTAAAATGTCACCAATTCCCATATCTGTCCTCATACCTCTTCATATTTCTTCCATGCATAACCTTTGACATGGTTTCCCTAAACAGCACATAGGCTATCAGTGTTATATGCTGCATGTTGTCCTTGGGGAGATCTTACGTGTTCTGCTGTAGGCATCCAAGCTGCCCCTGGAGCTGCCACTAACTCTGCCTGCCCCACATGGCATCACTACTGCCACAATTTTGCTGGGGAAGAAAATGTGAGAGTATAATTATCCCAGTGTGTCACTCATACTTTGGTATAGTACAACACGATTTGTGAAGCAACAGGATTTCAGCTAGTAGTACAAAATGAACCTGGCATGCAGAGTGGCGTCTTAAACCTCCCCACTTTCATATTCCAAGATGAGCAGAAGGAAGAAGAGACAGCGAGAGCAAGAAAATGTATGTCTCTCTGCCTGTGTGATGTATATGTTTATATTCACAGATGGACCATGGTATCCACAGAGGATTGGTTCTAAGCCCACACTCTGTGGACACCAAGAAACAGAGAAGTATTGAACACTATAAATTGCATGGTCTCTGGCTGACACTAGTGGTCAGTTCTGGTTAATACACCCTGGAAAAACATATAAATAGGTATTTCTGGGGTTTTTTATAGGGGTTCCTCCTGTATATAGGTAACAGATGAGAGCTAAACAACACTTTGATCAAGATTTTTCTGGATTCATTTGAGAGATGCAGTAAATCAGTAAATAGTGTGTGTCTGTGTGTGCACCTATGCACACACTTGCATGAGTGTGTCTGTATGACTTGGGGTAAGGATGATTCCGCTGTGTACATATATGTATACATGATCCTGTTAAATCTTATTTAAATTACACTATTTGATTACCTGCCACATCTACAAATGATTTAGTCCATGCTCAGTTTTTTTCCTTTGTGTTTGAGAAGCATATTTTCCTAATAAATTACTCATTATCCACAACCAAGCTACAAACAGTTTTGAAAGTTTCTAGGACTAATGTAAAAGTTTGTTACTTCTTTACCATCATGCCAACAGGCAGGGTTAAGATAACTAAAAAATCCTCAATTCTGATTGACATGTTGAGAAACAACAACAAAACAAATTACTCCACAGCTTCTTGTACATGAACCCAGTTATGTCGACAGCTTACTTCATTTTCAACTAAATTTGAAAACTATATGTGGCCAAGGATTTTGCTATTTTCAGTCTGTAACAATTCTGCAGTCTCAGATCCAAGCACAAGCTTTTTTAAAAGTTTCCATATATGCTTCAAACTATCTGATCAAACAATGACCAATCATGTTTTTTTAAAAAAAAACCCACCTTCAAATACAGTGAGCATTGACTACTGAACTGTCCTCTTGGAACCTTGCATGAACTGTGATTCCTCCTTAAACAAAGTGTCTTGTTTTAAAGCGAAAATAATTTTTTTCTGACAACCTGAAGAGAGTTTTTTCAGATTCTGGTTGTTGATGTGCTACAGACAAGCTGGAGATACACCTGAAATATGATCCAAGTACAGTGATGCCTCGCAAGACGAAAGTAATTCATTCCGCGAGTAGCGCCGTCTTGAGAAATTTTCGTCTTGCGAAAAGCGGTTTCCCATAGGAATGCATTGCAATGTATTCCTATGGGAAACCTCGCAAGACGAACGATTTATTTTCGTCTTGCGAGGCATCGCTCTTGCGAAGCACGGCCATAGAAGAAGCTGTCTTGCGAGTCACGGAAGCAATCGCAAAACGCTTTCGTTTGCGAGTTTTTCGTCGGGCGAGGCATTCGTCTTGCGAGGTACCACTGTACATAAATACGGCATAGGACCTCAGAGCTGCTGAAGCTGCCCACTTCTGATGTACTCACACAGCTTGCAAGGTTTGTGAATTTTTGTTGTAACAAGTTATTCATAACTGGTAATTGCTGTTTTTACATTTGAGCAGCTATTACAATTATACGTACACTAATGACACTTTTTATGTTTAACAAACTGTAGAGTAACTTACACAACAGATACAATTTGTGCAGGTTTATATATTTCCCACTGTGAAGCTGCATACATCTTTGAGATGTGTTGGCACCATAGACTACCATCTGGACAAATGCATCTAGACATTGCCAGGTGGGAGAAGGCTACTAGTATTATTGACTACAGTGACTTCTATATAAGCATCTTATTTTACTGGACAAGAAATGGTCTCAAAAGAATTTTGTTTTCTAACATGAAAATTGTGTCCTGCTCAGAAATTTTTATACAGGGTGTTTTCTTAAAGCAGAGGTTTAAATGAGCAAATATTAACTGAGTCATACACTGGACTGAAATCTTTTAAAGAAAAACTACAGAGATGTTCTCCCTTTCTCTTATTATAGTACCTCTAATTTGTCAAAATACTGCATAAGAGCGCAACAAAATACTACGATGTAAATATCAAAGTAATGGTCACAGTACTTCTTATCCAAGGGGTAAAACATTCACATTCATATTTAAACATATGAATATATCAGGAAAAAATGCAATCATAATCCTCAACAAAGTCACATACCATCATTTATCCAATCTGAGCTAAAACCAATCAATTCATAAAGAAACAGGTATCGAATAAGGATGACACAGCTGGAGATAATCATGTTATCTGTTACCTGGGGTATTGTTACTCATAGCAGCAGCTGTCCCAGGCAAGACAGGGGTTACAACTGGGGGAGGAATTCCTGCTGCCATATCCAGTAGAGGCTGGATAATTTCACTTTTGAACACATTATTCTTCTGCCACAAATTGAGTACTCTAACGATTTTACTCTAAAAGGAAGAAAAGATAAGTATAAGTACTGGACAATTCTTCAAAACATCATCATAAACTTGCTATGGACTTGTGCTTCTTCTTTTTATTCACTTGAAAGCAAGGTTCCCTCTAATCTTTGGCCCGATTGCATGGGAGCATCGTCTCATGCATGCATGGGGGGAGGCGGGGTTTCAGCCAAAACTAGAACTAAACAGGTATCAACACCAGCTGCCGGTGCACAGCCGCGATATAGCTCTGCAAACATGTGCACAGCTTAGAGGGAACAGTGCTAGAAAATCAAATTTCTCTTGCATTTCCAGGTTGTTGTTTTGACTCTTTGCCATGATATCTAAATCTGAAACCATCATTTGGAAACCCACTTAACGTGATGTGGAAGCTGCTATTCATCAATTTGCTAACTATAAATGTAAAATAAAACTGTGTTTATAGCAACCTTGAAATGAATAAGTATACAACAGAAGGAGAGAGAGTCTGTGCTGAGCCCCTGATTTCCAAATCATTTTTAGAAGATCATGTGAGCTAATTCAGTGAACAAATATTTTACTTTGGATCCACAATGGCTTAGCTCAATACTGTGACTCACTGAGGAACCAAAAGGAAATGTTTTTCACTGTCTCCTCTCTGGAATATGAATAACCACAGCAGCCTACCTCAGAGAGATCAAGCTATAACAAGAAAATTAGTGTAAATCTCTTTATTCTAGTGCTCTACTTACAATTGCAAGTATGTACACTAGTATTCAAAATGGCTAAAATCCTGTTGCTTAGCTCAGTACAGTCAGCCCACTGGACCAGTGGAGATTTTTATATTCTTCTATAAGTTCCATTGATTCAAATAGGCTTACTCTAATTACAACTTACTATGCTAAAGTAAATCAGAGTTAGAGTAGATCCATTTGAATCAATGGAACTTACAGAGGAGATGACTCACTAAATCCACACGAATCAATGGAACTTACAGAGGAGATGACTCACTAAATCCTCACTGGTCCAATGGGCTGAGTCTAGAGGGATCTACTACACTAAGCAATAAGATTTAGGCCAACGATTTAGATTCATTTTTCTTCAAATCTACATAGCTGCAAATCATATCAGATGGCTTTAGAGGCTGTACTTTCATACTCCAACTCCCATTTACACTATTTGGATATTACTGGCTGTCCTTGCTGGAATCATTATGGCTGAGAAAAATATTACTGAGATAACATAAATGCTTTGAACAAATAGCATAAACATTATACAAGAATAAATTATGTTTAATACATAATAGCACCAACATAAAAGTATACAAAAATTATAATCCTAGACCCAAGACATAAAACTACAATCCTTCTCTCACACACAAATAGCACAAAATACAACATAATTTCAAATTTAATGCAATTCTTGAAACATGTTGGAAAATCATTATTTTTAAATTCTAATATGCCATCATTGAAATGGTTTTATTTTCTGAGCAAAACAAGCAGACAGCATACCTTATCATCCCCAGGGCAACGGTATAAATTCTGGAAAGTGCTAATGATGTTATTGCTAAACCTAGGCGCAAACACATCTTTTTCTTGCCCAAACTGATGTCGAGACTGTCGAACAATTGAGTCAATGACATATAAGCCAGGCACCTTGTATTCTGGTTTACACTACAAAGAAATATAGGAAGAATACAATCATTTTATTCATAAACGACTGGCTTATTATAGTTTATATCACATCAATATTGGAACCAAAAAACAGTATCTGCAAACTTTACATGCTTCTACACATTTCTACACAGTTTAAACTGTTAACGTTTTGGAAGCCACCTGTGGGGGCATATTGTGTCTTAAAATGTGAGCTATAAATATTTTTAAATTAATTTTTATTATTATTTAGCATTGAAAATAAAATAACTACCACAATAGGAAACAAGTACTTCTAAATTATCATCAGAATTAGTTTTTTGGTTTTCATGCTATAACCACTGTGAAGTAAATTCACCAACATCAACACCTCTTAATCATTTTTCTGTTTTTAAACATCAAAATTTGCACCTGCACAAAATACTATAAATAGAATTTCACATCATTTTTTTGTTGATAACATACCTTCTGAATGAATTTCTCAACACTTTGTACAACATGCTTGTAGAACTAAAAGAAAACAGAAGGGATTTTTTAAAGTGGATGTAACAATAAAATAATTCATTCCTCTCTTCAGCAAGTTTCCTAAAAATGCATGCTGGGCCCAATATGTAAACAATCTGACATCCGTTGGACTCACTATTTTCCAAATTCCCAAGCTACTGATAGCATACATGTAAATTGGGGAACACTATGTAGATGAAACTGATTTGTTGTTGTTTAGTCGTTAAGTCGTGTCCGACTCTTCGTGACCCCATGGACCAGAAAACGCCATGGCCCTCCTGTCTTCCACTGCCTCCTGGAGTTTGGTCAAAGTCATGTTGATAGCTTCGATGACACTGTCCAGATGAAACTGATAGGAATGTTTTAAAGTGCCCGTTTTGCCCTCTCGTTCTGTACAGCATGTAAATTACTCGTCTCCCAATTCTTTGTAATATCCCCTTGTGCTGCTTAATTGTATGCCCATGTATTAGGAATTTGTGGTTATGGTGGCTTGAGGGGGGAAAGAAGGAAGGAATTATGGAAGCCAGGATGACTTTTCCAGTGGCAGAAACTTCCAGTAATAAAAGACTCACCCCTTCCCATCCCACCAGCTCCAACAGCTTCCCAATGATGACAGGGATTCCACAGGAGCCTTAGTACATTCATGGAAGAAATTAGAAATATTTTATTTCTGAAAAAAATTGTAGCGGTTGATGATGTCACCAGCTTTACACAGTGTAACTTAGAACAGGGGTCCCCAACCCCCGGTCCGTGGCCCGGTGCCAGTCTGTGGGCTTCCTGGAACTGGGCCGCGGAGACGGATCTCCGCCCCCCGCACGCACGGTGGGCATGTCGCACTCGCGGAGGGGCATGTCATGCTCACGGAGGGGCGTGTCACGCTCGCGGAGGGGCGTGGCAAGCGCGACATGCCCGCCCGCGAGTGCGGGGGTACCCCCCCCCACGCACAGAGCCTGCACCCCCCAACCGGTCTGCGGTCCAAAAACGGTTGGGGACCGCTGACTTAGAGAACAAGACTTGCACATTGCCTAGACTTGTAACTTGGCACTCAAGTTTTCAAAAACCGAAGCTGAAATAGTGCTCAAGAACCATATACACTGGATTGCACTCACACAGACCAGTACTACTTAAAGAGATATATTTAAGCAGTATAACCTTCCTACCTTTATAGCCTTGATTGCTGCCTTGGTAATCTGTGTCATTTTTGCCTTTGAAATGGGAGGTTTGTAGTCATTCAGCGAGTACAGCTGGAAGAACAGAAAAGATGACTATAAACAAGGTGGGGAGACTTGTTACAGTTGCTTGTAAGCAGAATCTCAGTTTTTTCTATGCATCCTCTCTTATGTTAAAAGGCAGTGGCTTTACCCCCAGCAGCTGGAAGGGATGAGGAAAACAAAACAGCAGCAGTTCAAGAACTCCTTTACTTTTTAGTGCCAGAACAAGCACCTGAAGTGGATGCCATGCAGGGAATAGCAGATCTGAAAGACAGTAGCCAGTATTGCTTTTGTTGCTACACTATGTTCACAGCACAGAAGCAGCAGCAATATTGTTGATAAGAGAAACCAAAATCCAAGGTATGCCAAGACCAATTAAATGTCACATAAGAACTCCTACATCACTCTATGTGGTATGAAAATTAAGGATGAGAAAAGTAGTAGAAAAGTCTAGAGCTTAGGCTAGATGTTGAACCATGAGGTCTGTAGTTAAACATATTCCCCAGACTGAGTGAATCACTGGTACGTGTGCAGGTATGAGATTGCACCTGGCAAAGTACTCTTGAATGAAGAGGAAAGTAACAACCAGCTTTCAGAAATGGAAACCTCTGACTGAATAGTCAACTACATTCCTCCAGTGACTATTTTTCCTTGTTTCTGAAAGCAATGAAAATACATCCTGTCCTCTTAATACTTAAATCTCATATGCACAAGTGATTCTATTCCTATTTGCCTTCTACAGTAAGGACTGTCAGGCTGTAGGACTGCATTATCTGTTGTTGGTGGTGGTGTGTCTATATGTATTAAAAAGAACCCTGCAATTACTAAACCAATGTATCCACTGGATACATACTCAGAACTACAAATTTATTGTTGAGTATCAGAACTTGGTAGAGAACAAATTCTTTCCACAGAGAAATCCAAGATATCCCAAGCTGTCTTTCATTTAGTAGCATAACTTAGGTTGCCAGTGAGACATTATTGCTGCTGTTTTTAAACTACTTACCAACCTACAGCAAATCACATGGAAATCTATCAGCAGATTTAGATCTACCTTCTCCTCACCTTTGTTCTACAACATTAGGGTTCTGTGAAAAAGGCCAACATCTAACATTTTACCTATACTGACTTAACAAACTGTCATTCTTGGGACTTTTCCAAAATGTGCTGAAAGATTTAGGTACAAAGCTTTGCAAAGGATTTCACATTAATTTAAAAGAAACTCAAATAGATATTACTTTTATTTTTATTAATTCATGTTATCATGTTTACAATTCTCTAAAATAAATAAACAATTGCAAATTTATGCAAATATCATAATTAGGAGTTTAATTTATATACTACTCTCAATGAAATAGTTCTAGGAAAGGTCATGTGAAAGTGTATAAAGTAATGGAGAACAAAATTACTAGAAGATACTTATATCCAAAAGCCCAAGATGTATATTTTACTGGGCAATCTAAACATCCTTTTCATTCTTTCTAGCTTCACTGTTTCTACTTCTATTTGTGTCCACTTTACCACTGGTATAGAAATAAATGTTATTTAAGAAGTAAACTCTGGTTTATGGCTTTAGATTACAGGGAACCTCAAAATATAAACAAAAATATTTAGAACACATAAGAAAACAATCTTTCTCTGTGTGCTTTAAATAAAAAGCAAGGGTTATCTCAACAGGTTAGGCGGCTTCGGAAAATGGTCTTCAGATGGCATTAAATATATACTGAAGTAGCCTTCAGGCAAACCTCTCTGGAAAGAAAAGGCCCTGAGGATGTCACAATATGAAAACTTTCTACCGGTTGTCATAAACATCTCCTGAAGATGCAAATAAAGCAAAGCAAAGTGTGCTGCTTATATACCGTCTTATAGCACTTAAAGCACTCTCTGGGCAGTTTACAATTTAATTATATAGACTACACGTTATCATCCCCAACCCTCAGCGAGCTGGGTACTGAATTTAATGACCTCGGAAGGATGAAAGGCAGAGTCAACCTTGAGCTGGGTACCTGAATCCGTTGCAATCAAATGATCATGAGCAGAATTTTGACTGCAGTACTGCAGTTTAACCACTGCACTATGAGGCTCTTCGTGGTTTGAGTTCCAGACCAGTTGATGTCAGAGAATAAAAGTACTACTCTTTAGATACATTTGTTGTTGTTTAGTCGTTAAGTCGTGTCCAACTCTTCGTGACCCCATGGACCAGAGCACGCCAGGCCCTCCTGTCTTTCACTGCCTCCCGGAGTTTGGTCAAATTCATGTTGGTAGCTTCAGTGACACTGTCCAACCATCTTTAGATATATAGGTCGAAAATTATGTAGGTCTTCAGAAGGAACCACCAGTGCTTTCTACTGGGCTGACAGACCAGGAGATAACACAGCTCTTCAAGCAATGGAATAAATTATCCTGAACTTGTGTCATTTAGCAAGCTAACATTTTGAATAATTCCATTAAGTCTGAAGAGGCAGCTCTATCTAATTTGCCAATTACCGCAGAAAGCATTACTTCAGTCTGCCTATCATAGCCCAGAAAGAACTAAGACGCATCATTCACAGCTTGTAAAATGCATGCCTCGCCTCACCTGGAACAGCATTCCAGAGAATGGGAGTCCAAACACCAGAGTGGACAGAATAAATGATTTTAAAAATATATGATACAATGTTGTGAATTCTTGGGAAAGAAGTGGACTTGTCCACAAAAGCTCACATTAAAAAATAGCAGTTAGTCTTTAAGATGCCATAAGGTTTTTATCTTTTTTTTTAAAAAAAAAATTCCCCCCTGACATGTTAGCACAGACTAAAACTGCTAGCTTTTCTAAAACTACAACTACGGCACTCTTGGAAATCCTACTAAAATCTCCACAATTGCTTTCAATATTTTCCTTAAATGATTGATGCTGATTCCTTAAGTGGACATTCCAGCTATTGTTCCTCTGTAAATCAGTGTCAACTGCTCAGGCTCTTAACTTTGCCTCTGAAAGCACATACCCTCAGATGGCAGAACTACCAATAAATAGAGGATTACTGGAGATGCAGTCAACCTAGACAAGGAGATTTGGACAAGTAAGCAAAGCAAGAGTGCACTTTTTGGGGGAAATCACTTGAATAAACTGGCTGAAATCATGCTGTGCAGCTCTATGTGTGCAACAGTAGTTATAAATATAGTGCTTAAATAATCTTAGAACAGCAGAGCTGGAAGAGACCCTATAGATCAGGGGTCCCCAACCCCCGGCCCGCGGCCCTGTGTCGGTCCATGGTGTGGGCCGGACCAGGTCACGGAGACAGATCTCCCACCCACCCCGCATGCACTCCCGGCCCCCACAGCCCCTTTGCACATGCAAGTGTCCCCCCACCCCTTCGTGAGTGTCCCCCGAGCACCCCCTGCCCTTCGCGCCTGCGAGCGCGCACCTGCTCCTTCGCACATGTGCATGAGTGTGTGCACGCCCGCACAAGTGCACGTCCACTCCTTCACATATGTGCACGAGTGTGTGCACGCCCGTGCGAGCGCACGTCCACTCCTTCGCGCATGCGCACGAGCGTGAGCACGCCTGCGCGAGTGCTCCTTCGCGCATGCACACAAGCGCAGGGGGGTGCCCCGCCTTTCCCAACCGGTCCGTGGAGTTAAAAAGGTTGGGGACCGCTGCTATAGATCATCAAGTCCAGCCCCTGTCAAGGAGGCACAGTGGGGATTGCAGCCACAGACCTAAATCACTAAACTATCCAGCAGGTCTGGATGCCACCTTAATTGGCAAACTGCCACTGATTAAATGGCAATTTCAGGATGCACCCAACTCGTATGCAATGCAACAAAGTCATGTGAACCCCCAAATCTCCAAAATACACCTTTAATTTGCTTTTGCAGATGACATCAGCACTGTGCAACAAGACTTCAGCCACTGTATTTTTCCAAGTATGATTTAAATCAATTCAATTTAAATTAAATTCATCCTGCAACACACTACAGCAGGGGTCCCCAACCCCTGGTCCGCGGGCTTCACAGGACCGGGCCGCAGAGACAAATCTCCTGCCCCCCGCATGTACGCATGGTGTGCCGCGCTCATGCGCAGGTGCGTTCACAGATGGGTGTGGCATGTTTGCGGGTGGGAGTGGTGTGCTCACGGGTGGGAGTGGTGTGCATGCGTGCATGTGCATGCCCCACTCACCCGCGAGTGCACCCGTTCACCCGCAGATGTGCGTGAGCGCACCACGCGCATCCGCAGATGTGCCAGCCCCCCTGCAAATGTGCCATGCCCCCCGCAAGCACGGGGGATGCCCCCCCACGAACCCCCCCCCAACCGGTCCACGGTTCTGAAAAGGTTGGGGACCACTGCACTACAGAACCTACTCCTGGCAGATTTTAAAGAAATTTCACAACCCTTGTCCAAATGGTCAGTCTGCAGAATTGCTAAATCTCATTCAAAAGGCAATATTAGACGCTACTCCAGATAAACACTTTAACTGAACCACAAAATCTGTGGCAGATCCACCTTGGTGAAAGGTTTGCCAGGTACTAGCAAGCAAGGCAAGACAGATGCTGCCTCTGAACCTGGCAGCATAGGGCAGTTTTTCCCAAACTGTGTGCCATGGCTCCATGGGGCACCATGGAATCCTTATCCCTCCCTCACCCAAAGTATTGCACAGCACTACCGTGTTTCCCCGAAAATAAGACAGGGTTTTATATTAATTTTTGCACCAAAAATGCATTAGGGCTTATTTTCAGGGGACGTTTTATATATTTTTTTCATGTACAACAATCTACATTTATTCAAATACAGTCATGTCATCTTCTTCTGGTTGCGGGGTTTCACTTAACTGGGGCTTATTTTTGGGGTAGGGTTTATATTACGAGCATCCTGAAAAATCATAGTAGGGCTTATTTTCAGGTTAGGTCTTATTTTCGGGGAAACAGGGTAACTTGCAATTTCTCTGCTGT
Organism: Intellagama lesueurii; assembly: GCA_037013535.1. NCBI lineage: Eukaryota > Metazoa > Chordata > Lepidosauria > Squamata > Agamidae > Intellagama > Intellagama lesueurii. The sequence goes on along the minus strand of JBAJHW010000001.1, from coordinate 282,149,067 downwards.
CTGTGTATTGTGGAGAGAGAGAACTCTGGCCCAAGAATGTGTTTCCTGCCCTCCTGTTTGCAAAGAAGCCTTCCCTGCTTGCCCCCACTCCCAATCATCATCATCATCATCATCATCATCATCATCATCATAAACAACCTTCCCCATTTTTCTGGAAACTGCTTCTCTAGGAGAAGTCAGGCCATGTGGGCATTCCCCATCTGTATATGGTATAGTATCTGGTTCCAACTAGTGGCCAGTCTTGCTAACACACCCTGGGAAGGTGTCTTCTTGTTTTTTCCTCATTATTTTATTTTTTTAAGTAGTGGATAACTGAAACCGCAGGTACAGATCCTGTGGATATGGCAGTCCTACTGTACTGGGGAGCCATAGGCAGTAGCCAGTAAATAAAGGGAGCAACAAGTCAAAAAAGTTTGGGAACCACTGGCATAGGGGAAAGGAGATAAATTCTTTCCATCCTCCTAGCCAAAATGTTTTGGCTCCACACTTGCTGGGTGCAAGTACAGGACCATATTCCAGCTTCTCTTCTGCAGCTGGAATACGTAAACAGACAGATGTGGCTGTGGATGGGTTGTCCAAGCAGAGCAGATGCAGAGTATTAGAGAATTTGTGCAGTTCTCCTTCCAATTGAGAAGTGAAGGCAAATTATGAAAAGTGTGGTCTTGCTACAGAATTGAGGCATATTCTCCAAGTGCCTGGCAAGCACAAAACCAAAGCAATCCTCTCAACTATTACTACTTTGAAATCTTGAGGGGTCAGAGCCTTTTTTTAATGTTGGACTGAATCCCCTTCTCAGCTTCAAGCCTATAGCTAAGAAAAAGAGCACAGACAGACCTTCAGAGGCAGAGAACAAGATCAGGAAAAAGACCCTGCCCTGTGGGGTTCTGGCTACGATAAATTTTTGACTGGCCAGCAAAACAATATGCCCCAAATTTTATCCTCAAAGTGCTTAGCAAATGTACCACAATGCAACTGTAAGAACGGCATCATCCTATGGGTCAAACTGTAACAATCCCCTAATTGCCTGGAAATCGGCTGCTGGGGAATTATCAGAACCTTGCTGATACATGACCTTGATAAACAACTCATATCTATGTTTGGTTAAATCAGAAATGAGTCTTTAGCCATCTGTGTTCTAGTTCTCTCTGTCTGCTTCATTGTCCTCCATTCCCTGGACAGTAAAGGAGCTCAGCAGGCTCTGCACTGCAGGGCTGGACAATTGAGAGCTATTATTTCTACCCTCAGTACAAATTTGTATCTTGTAAATTAGAGGAGAGCCAACAAGTTGTCTGTGGACCACACAGCCCCCTCTCATGCAATTCTGTGGCATCCCAGTCTCATTATTGCTTTAAAAAATTAACAACCCCTCCTCTATAAAAAAAAGAAATGAGATTTTTGCTCTTGGAAGTCTCAGCATCTTGTTTAAGAGTTCAGAGTGATCAGAAGTGGACTTCTGTTTTTTAAGGGAAAATGCAGTTTACAGTAGATCCAGGGGGAGAGAAGTGGTCCTCATACTCACTATACTTGCCCATCTTTGCTATAATCCAACTAAGGACCTGATGGAAGAGACAAACATGCCAAGGAATGCCAGGAGGATATTCAAGAACTTCCCAGACTTCACAAGCTTCTAGAGACTGCCATTGTATGTTGACATCATTTGCAAAGGATAGCAGCTCCTGCAAAATTTAAGCGATCCAACATCCAGATGACCCTGGCTAATCGGGAACATCAAATGGGCCACATAGAGCTAGTGATGTGCTGGAACAGCAGAAGAATTATCACAGTAACCTAACCATGAGCAGGCAAGTTGGTATGGTATTTCCAAGATACCATACTCTCTGAAAAACTGAATTCTACAATTACACATGGGACAATGTTTCTGTTTTGTTACATACTTTGTTATATACTTCTCTTTCAAGTGAAATGCCAATTTAGAGTGTTGCCAATTACTACACTAATATGTACGAGACAGTGTCTAAATGTTTAGCAGTGACAGGAGCATCGGTTTTCAGAATCATGATATCTAAACCAGACTCATGCAGTACGTATCTGCATCATGATCCAGAGTCTTCTTCCTTGATCTGTACTCCCCATTCCAACATCCCTATGCACATATACTAGACCTCACTGCAACAGTCCCAGGCACTTGGGGTTAACCAAGGGATAAGTTTATCCATGAGAAACACAAGACATCTATGCTGAGCAGGGTGGATTTGATTTTAATCAAGTCGATTTAAATCACGATTGAAATCATGATCTAAATCACTAGTGAGTAAGACTTGACTTAAATCATGATTTTTAAATGTAAAGACTCATTCTTGCTAGTAATCTTTAATATTTGCAACCAGATGAATATTTCATATTTAGAATAATAACCTGTCAGACTATTAAGACAGCTATATCAGAACCGCTTTTAGTTTAATAGGTTGATCACTCATATTTGGAGAACTACTTAAGTTGTTTTATTTAACTAAAACAATAACATTATATTGCATATATATTCTTGTATTTGCTTAAACATCAATGTTTATTAACTGAAGCGGTTAAACAAAGTATCTTTTTAAAAAGCAAATTATCTTCCAATCTTCAAACGCAGCATTTAAGGTACAGTAGGAACCCCCATCCACAGAATCAGAGTCCGCTGATTCACTTATCTGTTGCCCGAAAATACTAAATACCCCCCCATGTGTATTTGTATTTTCAGCATGTATTTACCAGAACTGCCACTAGAGGGATCCAGAGACCATGCAATGCATAGTGTTTGCTACATCTACTTTTTCAGCATCTGCGGGGAGGCTTGGAACTGATCCCTCGCAGATACCGCAGTCCTACTGTAATGTGCTCAGTGTTTGTACACAGATTTGCAGAACAATAACGGGATTAAGGTCTTTTCCTGAACTCTATTTTATACCATTTTTACAGTGAAAAAGTGCATGTTTTCTAAGCTTGGATAACTTGGATTAACTGAATTAGTTTACCAAAAATGTAAATATTGCATGAATATACAGCCTCATGCTATATAACTATGCTCTATTTCATGCTGAATAACCTTTGAAATAGAATATATTATAAATAGAAAACTATCTATTTAATAGATTATAAAGCAGTCACTATGCAAACATCTGGAAAACAAAGCAGTAATAACTAGAATCCAATACAGATTTGTCAAGAACAAAATCCTGCCAGACTAATCTCATTTTTTGATCGGGTAACCTCCCTGTTAGACAGAGGGAATGCTGCAGACATAGTATACTTTGACTTCAGGGAAGTTTTTGACAAAATGCCCTATTATATTCTGATTAGCAAGTTAACTAGGTGTGGGCTAGACAGATCAGCTGTCAGATGGATACACAGTTGGATACAGAATCGTACTCAAAGGGTGATGATCAATGGTTCCTTCTCAAATTGGGAGGAGGTAACAAGTGAGATACCCCAGGGCTCAGTCCTGGGCCCAGTGCTATTCAATATATTTTTATTAATGACCTGGATCAGGGGATACAGGGAATGATAAACGAATTTGCAGATGACACAAAATTGGGTGGGATAGCTAACACCCTGCAAGACAGACACAAAATTCAAAATGATCTAAATAGGCTTGAGCACTGGGCTGAAAACAACAGAATGAAATTCAGCAAGGATAAGTGCAAAGTACTACACCTAGGAAAAATAAACGAAACACACAGTTACAAGTTGGGAGATACCTGGCTCAGAAATACTGCGATAGAGAAAGATCTTACAGTCCATTGTAGGTCACAAGCTGAATATGGTCCAACAGTGTGATGCGGCTACAAAACAGGCAAATGCTATTTTAGGCTGCATTAACAGAAGTATAGTCTCTAAATCCTGTGAGGTACTAGTTCCCCTCTATTTGGCACTGGCTAGACCTCATCTAGAGTGCAAAAAATGGTCTGAAGCTCAACATCAAAAAAACTAAGATCATGGCCATTGGCCCCATCACCTCCTGGCAAATAGAAGGGGAAGATATGGAAGCAGTGACAGATTTTACCTTCTTGGGCTCCATGATCACTGCAGATGGTGACAAACCTAGACAGCATCTTAAAAAGCAGAGACGTCACCTTGCCGACAAAGGTCCGCATAGTCAAAGCTATGGTTTTTCCAGTAGCGATGGATGGAAGTGAGAGCTGGACCATAAAGGTGGCTGACCGCCGAAGAATTGATGCTTTTGAATTGTGGTGCTGGAGGAGACTCTTGAGAGTCCCCTGGACTGCAAGGAGAACAAACCTATCCATTCTGAAGGAAATCAACCCTGAGTGCTCACTGGAAGGACAGATCCTGAAGCTGAGGCTCCAATACTTTGACCATCTCATGAGAAGAGAAGACTCCCTGGAAAAGACCCTGATGTTGGGAAAATGTGAAGGCAAGAGGAGAAGGGGACGACAGAGGACGAGATGTCTGGACAGTGTCATCAAAGCTACGAACATGATTCTGACCAAACTCCGGGAGACAGTGGAAGACGGGAGGGCCTGGCGTGCTCTGTTCCATGGGGTCATGAAGAGTTGGACACGACTTAACGACTAAACAACAACAACAAGACCTCATCTTGAATACCGTGTCCAGTTCTGGACACTGCACTTCAAGAAGGATGCCAACAAATTGGAACAGGTTCAGAGAAAGGCAAGGATGATCAGGGGGCTGGAAACCAAGCCCTATGAGGAAAGACTGAAATAATTGGGCATATTTAGCCTTGGGAAAAGAAGACTGAGGAGAAATATGATAGCACTTTTCAAATACTTGAAAGGCTGTCATACAGAGGAGGGGCACGATCTCTTCTCAATCATCCGAAAATACAGGACATGCAACAATGAGCTCTAGTTACAGGAAGCCAGATTTTGGTCGAGCATCAGGAAAAAACATCCTAACTGTTAGAGCAGTAAGACAGTGCAACCATTATATGGAGAGGTGGTGAGTGCTCCAGCACTGGAGGCAGTCAAGAGAAATTTAGACAACCACCGGGAAGATTTTCTTTGATTTGTGTTCCTGCACTCAGCAGGAGTTTGGACTTGAAGGCCTTATAGGCCCCTTCCAACTTCATGATTCTACGATTTTCCTCCAAAAGAATTTCGTTAAAATAAATCCACTTTAAATTTTTAAAAATCCAAGTTAAATAAAAAAACCTGATGTTTTGATTTTAAAAAATAAATAAATCACCGATTTTAATCCAACCTGATGCTGAGAATTCCTATAGTTCTAAAGAGCTGCCCAAGAGCAAGCTTAACAATTACCATCCCAATTTTCAACTATCCCCTCTCTCACCAATACACCCACAAACAATATTATGATTGCACAAGTATGAAGCAACCAAAACTCTATTGAGTTTTGCAGGAAACATAAGAAATGCCATGTTGTATCAGCCAAAGGTACATCTCTTCTAGCATCCTGTTCAAGCAGTAGCCTACCAACTCGAGGGCAAACCCACCAGTATGATAGATGTACATCTTGTCTTTCTCAAATTTACACAAGCATCTTGCCTCATATACGAGATAATAAAAAAGTAATAATCGTTAAAAATATCAATTTTTAATTGAAATCATTATTGAAATCAAATCCCCCTGAGGAGAATCCTAATATTCAGACTAGTACCATGAACTGGATGCCACAAAGCTATAAGATGGTCAATCACTGTTAAATGTTTCAACCAGCAAGACACATAACTTTAAAAATGCCTCTTCAGAGACAGCAGCCTAAACCTCTGCAATCCCTTTCTAAAACATAATGATGGGAAATAAGGCAGGGTGACATTTCCAGCCTTTACACTGAGCACACATTCTATGTTGATTTGAAGTTCAGGCTCAGCTTTCTAGCAATTCAGAGAAAGTTCCTGATAACAATTTAGACATAAGTCATGTGTGTCTAAACAGGCTACTCAAATAAGCCACCCAAATACAGCTGTAGGAGAAATACTAGATGTCAATCAGGTCAATGAATGAATTAAGCATTTGTTATAACTATCTATTAACTTTTATTGCCCTCAGTTTAGTCGAAAAAGGAATAATTATCTTCTACAACTGAAATTCATTCCTATGTATGTCCACTAAAAACATTAAACAATGACACATGTAAAATGCAACAATATATGATTAATTATATATTAAAACAAATAAATTTTTTTGGACTCCCAGCTGAATTCAGGAATCCAAATCAAAGCACACCTAACAGATGGTTGTCCAATTTTCTCTTCAATGCCTCTAGCACTGGAGCGCTTACCGCCTCCCATGATAATTGGTTCCATTGTTGTACTGCTCTAATACTTAAGATTTTTTTCCTGATACTCAGCCTAAATCCAGTTTACTGTAACTTGAGCCCATTATTGTGTCAATAATGTGAAGATTCTCAGTCATCCAGGTGAGGTTATCTGGAAGTTGAGTCAAGGCAACTGGACTTCTTTCTTGTTAGGTTGAAACTTTTCGCTACTCATCCAAGTAGCTTCTTCAGTCTGAGGAGAGTTGGTAGGAGATCCCTGATATATCCTCCATGTTTGAAACCAATGTGGAGGATATATCAGGGATCTCCTACCAACTCTCCTCAGACTGAAGAAGCTACTTGGATGAGTAGCGAAAAGTTTCAACCTAACAAGAAAGAAGTCCAGTTGCCATGACTCAACTTCCAGATTATTGTGTGTCCTGAACTCTGGAATGATCGAGAACAGACCTTACCACTCCTCTGTATGACTAACATTCAAGTATTTGAAAACTGCTTTCATATCTCCCCCCAGTCTTATTTATTCAAGGCTAGACATGCCCAGTTCTTCTAGTCTTTCCATTTGCAAGTATTGTACATTCTAATGATAAAACAGTTTTGCTTGCTTCCAAATGTGAAACTACCCATTTCTGAAAGCATTTGTTCAGAAGGACTAGCACATGTTTCTTTAAGATTTTCAGCAATACAAATTTGGAGAAGGCTCAGGTTGGAAGCCAACAATAGCAGATGGTTCTCCTGAATAATCTGGATGAGGAAACTGGGCCAAGGAGAAATTGTGTGAAGTAGATATGCACTAGCTTGCTACCTGGAAGTTTACTTCTAACAAAATGCAAATAGGAGGCTGCCATTCATTTCATATCTATGGATAAAGAAAAGAGCTGAATTATAGCTTTGTCACTCCAGTGACTAAGTCTCTTACTGTATTGGAACAAGCAAAACAGTATGACCAGGGAAAACTGTGAAAAATAAATCTACTCCCTGTTCAAGTATTCCTAGTTACTCGAGAAGGAACAGGTCCCATTTCCAGCCCCAAATCTATCTTCCCAACAAAACCCTATATCTTTTGTTCCGCTGATCAGTAAAGCTTATTAACTTTTGTGGGAGAAAGGTAAACAGATGGCATTCAGAATTCAAGTGATTAGGAAAAGAGGCATATTCTGTCCATCCCACAAAAACACCCAAGTCTGCAGGCCATGTACTTGCCCATCGTAACTGACTTAACTAAATACACTTTTATTCCTAAATCATGCTGTAATTCAACAAAGAAAAACCCAGGAATTAACATTTGAATGTATCTGGAAGAAAAACAGAGTCATTTTTACTGGCGAACTGAACAAGTTAGTGATGTAAAACTTAGAGAAATGGAACAATATTGCTAGATCTCAAAAAAAAAGTACTTTGAATGCCACAAAGAGCAGCAAAATTCACTCACACTAAACAATAAATATTCTGTAATCTGCCAATACAACAAATCATATATTACCCCTACTGTTCTACTTAGCTATGTGTTCAGCCTTATAGTTCAAGCAAAATGTGTGCAACGCTTTCCACTTAAAGTTTGCTGTAAGAGTAACTACAGTGTATAAAATTACTGTTTTGAGATAACAGGGCTTTCGAAGGGAAGAATACTTATCCCAAATGGTTCTATAGCTCATGTGACATGACTCTTCTTAAAGGTTTTGTCCTAAATTTAACAATATTCATCTGCTGGATCCCAACATTTCTGCCAGATTTAGGAATTCTCCCTTCCTTCTGCAGCCCTCCATCACAAAATCCTTTCACAGTTGTGGAAAAACCATCTAAACAGGTTTTTGGCAAAGCAGCGAGGGGAAGGGAAAAAAGTTCCAGTCCCAATGGTTTTAGACATCTATAATATACCTCTGGATCTTGGACACTGGAATTAGTATAACTAGAGATAGGGGTATTCTTATACGAATAACCCCCACAGGTCGAGATAATGAGGGTCCGGCCCCGTTCTGCAGCTGCTGCAGGCTCCTCGCTCCCTTCCTATCGCTCTGGTGGATTAGTCACTCTTTGACCTGGCAGAGAGGCTTGTCATCCCGCCTCCTGCCAGGAGTGGCTAATCCACCATGAGCTCCATAGTGATAGGAAGGGAGTGCAGAGCCCACAGCAGCAGTGGAACGGTGAGCGGACAGTCTGGCCCCAGGGGGCCAGACCCACGGTATATCCACCTGTGGGGGGGTATTCGTATACAAATACCCCCATCTCTAAGTATAACTATGTTAACTCCAATGTGCAATTACTATCAGATTCTTAAACCAATATTATAACATTTCAGAACAATTTAGTAAGTTTTTTTCCCCACTAGCTTGTTACAGCCAACTTTACTTATGGCACACATACATTAATTTTGAGAATTACTGTAATTTCCTCCAATTTAACATAAATGTGCATACCATCATTACCAGATTAGATTAGAATTTTATCAAATACAGGGAACTTATATGAAAACCCTTCCCTTTCAACACTATCACATATGCTGAATATAAGATTGTTCAAATCAATGCTGAAATTTTAAAAACGTTTTTTCCTTTAGGCAAAGAAAAAAATGTGATATTCCCAAATGCATCTTTAAAAGCAATGCACATCAGCAAAGTACAGAAAGATGCAACACTGCAGAATAATCACCAGCAAATTGGTCAATCCATGGAAGATTGGACAGTGCAGCAAATACTATACAACTAAACTGCTATTCCAATGATTCTATAAACTGTTAGCCTCTGAAAAACCTTCAGATTTTGTTGAAACAGTCAGATATAGTTCCAGTAATGCAATATGTGTCTCAACTACTAGAAAGTCAGATTGTTTTGCAGATTTCTAATGTGGATTAAAACAGGTCAATTGGTGCAAACCTCTGGAAGTTGAGTGGATATACACCTGAGAACAAAATAACCAAAGCTTCTATCATATTTCAGATGGAAGCACATAACTGCAATCAGAGGGGATCTGATTTAAATCACAATTTAAATTTTAAAAATCAGGTGTTTTTTTACAATTTATACTTAAAAATTTGATTTTATTTAAACCATGATTTAAATTAATTTGATTTTTTTAAAATTACTGATTTTTCTAGCACCCTGAATGCAATTTATATAGTTAAGTTTTACCTGTTTACAAGTGTGTACCTATATTTACTTCCACACCAATATTTTTTCTGGAACTGATATAATTCACTCACTCATTTATTCCTGCAAATATAACTGCTGTCATCTTGTTTTTAAAGATATGAAACAATTTTTTGAAGTTCTGCTTTAGGACACTATTTACTGCCACACCATCACTACCTGTTCTCAGATGCCCTGCTTCTGTGGCTCAAACAAAGCAAGCTTGGTTGTTAATTTGAGCTCACTGGACTAAACCCATTTTAGTGCCAAATACAGCAGACCCCCTGCTATCAATGGAATTACATTACTGTTGACTAAAAAGTCATGATAATTTCAATGGGTCTATTCTAGTTGGGACTATAACTGGATTTAGCCCACTGTGTCCTGAAACTAGTATATATTTATTTTATTATTTATTATATTATATCACTGGTTTTGAACCAACAGCACTTCTGATTTGCTCTGAGCTGAATTCTCAGATGCTTGTTTTGACCTATAAACCCTAAACAGTTTAAAATCAGGATATGTGAAATACTGCCAAAAGTCTGAAATCTTCAATGGAGGCCCTATTATGTGTCCTGCCACCCTCGCAGGCTAGATTGGTGAGTACATGAGACAGCACATTTTCCACAGCAGCACCTCAAGTGTGGATCTCCCTCTAAATGGTAGTTAAGAAATTAGTGCCACCCCTGTTGATTTTCTGGCAAAAGCAAAACTATATTATTCAAAGAGGACTTTGCTTTTAAAACTAGATTTAAAATTGTTTTGGGTTGAAAACTATTTATTGGACAGAAGTAACATTAACAAATTTCTGATCAATTAATCAGGAGAGGTGATACAACATTCTAAGTTTCTTTTTGGTTGAGACATAAGGGACAATTGTGCCCACTTCGCTTTGTAAAAAATAGTTGTTACAGATTATAAGTTTATATTCCTTGAGCACAACACTGTATTCCACTCTTGCTTCAATATGGGAAGAAAAATGTTATCATAATACTCCTGAGTTTAGACTAATTTTGATGCAGCAGATACTAACCTGGAAGTAAGATAAAGGTAAAGGTTCCCCTTGACATTTAGTCCAGTCGTGTCCGACTCTAGGGCGCGGTGCTCATCCCTGTTTCCAAGCCATAGAGCCAGCGTTTGTCCGAAGACAGTTTCCGTGGTCACGTGGCCAGTGCGACTAGACACGGAACGCCGTTACCTTCCCACCGAGGTGGTACCTATTTATCTACTCGCATTTTTACATGTTTTCGGACTGCTAGGTTGGCAGGAAGTACTCACTATAAATAAGTGAAGGAATAATTGATAAATTATTGTAATGGGAAATTGTGAAACAAACTATGGGAAGTTTTTAACGTCTTTATTTGGAAGAATTAGTTAAACTGGTTTGTTCCTGGCTGAACCCCCTTCCCCCCAGTGTATCCCTTGTATGAGAAATAAAAAAATTATTAATAATAACAAACAGAAATATGTATCATGAGTTCCCATTATCAATGAATTAAGTCTTTCCTTCTTTATTCACATCAGAGCATTTCACAACTGAACGCCATGGATGGCTGTGAAATACAGACAAAATCAAAAACAAACCAATATGTTAAAACAATTAAGACTATTTTTGACCAGAAACATGCCACCTCAATAGCGTTATCTCGGCATTTGCTACAGGACCTCTTTTGTACATGTGGTTGGACATAAATTGCACACACGTTAAGTGTTGTATTGATTGAGCCACAGAAATTCTGTCCTGTATCCAAGTAGCACAATTTTATTTGATTATTCTTTGCTCTTCCTACTTCACTTCAAGGTCTATTAAGTGACTTCCAGATGGTCCAGTCAGAGCCCTGCCCAGTGGGAGACACTCTTCAGCATTCATCCATTCAGCAAGGTGTGTTCTTTTTGATCTCCATAGCTTTAGCCTAGCCTCCTCTGAATTAGTAAAAGGACAACAATTTGATTAAATTAAAATTCTTAAGTAATTCAACAGCAGATCAAATTATAATGGCTAGAATCCTAAACAGCATCTTTGAGAACACACTTGTAAATAGGCACTTGTCTATTTGACCACAAAAGATATGCCTTGTCTCCAAGCTATCCCTGTAAACTTGGAGGTTCTTTTCTTAAAAAAATATGATTCCAAAGTCTTTCTTAGGATCAAAGAAGACATCAAATGTAGCTTTTCTGCTTTATTCTAATTTAAACATAGAAGGTCCAACCTGGATTGGGACACCAGCACTGAAGACGGGAATTCTGATCCTACCACCTACTGAAGTTCCAAACTTTCAGCAACATTTGGTTTTGACTTTTTACTTATTTTGCAGCTAGTGCAGCTTCTGAAAGGTATGAGCAGAAAACTGGTCGCCAGACCCTCAGAAGTTGCTAACACCAGGTTTAAAACAAACATTCATTACTGAAAGTGTCACTATGATAGGCAAGAATAAAAGTGATGCTTAGGGTGTATTGCCTGACAATATCTATGTTATGTCTAGCTTTCTAAGTGTAGAACAAATAGGTTCCAATAGGCTTCCACAAAATACAGACACAGGAATCTGTATAATAATTAACAAACTGGAGACAATTATCATGCTTGTGAGTAACAATAAAACAAGTACTCTGGCTTATTAAATCACAATATTAATAAGCTGCATGCCCACACATACGACCAATTTGCTACAGCTTTACTACTTCCAGAAGTTAGTGAAGAAACAAAGCAGAAGTAAATCATAAGCACCAGGATTAAGAGTTAACTGAACTGCAAGGAGCCAGGTTTCACAGGCAGCTTTAAACACAACAACCATAACTCCAGCTTCAGATGTCACATGAAGTTTTGTTCACTTACACATGCATATAGGCAGGCAGTGTGCCCTACCATAAAAACTGTTCACATAGTGGTTTAATGACCTAGAATTCCTAGGTTGTGAGTGAACAGAGCCAAAAAGATACTGATGATCAAGAAATCGGTTGCCACATTATCAACATGTAACAAAATGATGCTAAAATTTTATCATATTTACAATCTTTGCAATTCACAAAAAAAGTTGTGAGGTTGGGTTTTTTTTTTATTTTACAAATACTATTATTATTAGATGACAATGGCTTCCAATTACTCCTGCTTCCAACATCTTGCAGCATCAATGGAACTTGCTGACAGAAGGTAACAAAGTCAGTCCAGCTTCTTTAATATGAAGCACTAACCAAGTTTTTGTGGTATCACACATAGCAGAATAAGAGGAGTCTGTAAGCCAAATCAGACATGGGCATATACGCGTGCAAAAGCATAGTCTCATGCAATGGTGTCACTCAGCTATCAAAAACTATAGCTGAGGTATATTTAACTGTCATTTATTCAAAAAGGAAAACTACCATTCTGATTCTCTCTGCCTCATCTCCAAGCTCTAACATGTTAATAGATTCTTGGGAAGCATACGTCTGACCAGCTTCTACCTTACTTTCCACATCACTATTGTACCCTGGCACATAAAATGCAGAGCAGAAACAGAAATAACAACAGGAACTACTGATGAAGAAGACTTCAAAATAAAGTGAACAGAAAGAGAGAGGTGTGAATTGACTGGAAATCAGAGAACGGTAACATACTGTTCCCAAATCTTCTTTCAAATTTTACCCAGTTCCCACTAGTTAATAAAAAATAATGACATTCAATCAAGTCACTTCTGACTTATGGTGACTTTTTCTGGGATTTTCTAGGTATAGGGTACTGAGAAGTAGTTTCCTATTTCCTTCTTCTGGGGGCACTCTGGGACTCTGCAGCTTGCCCAAAGCTACACAGGCTGTGCGCAATGAGAAATAAAACTCCTAACCTTTAGTTCCACACCAGGTGCTCTATCTCAATGAGCTATTTAGCCAGTGCTCCCACCAGTTACCCAAGCATATGGCATATATAAGTGATGCAATTTAAAGTAATGCAATATGTATGTATTTTCTCCTAGGTAGTTTTCTCATGTACAAAACTGAAACATATTAAATGTTTATCAGCTTTCCTAAATTTTTCATGTATTTGAAAATGAATAAATATATGGGGCATAAATAGAAAACTCCCACGAATATGCTCTTCTCATGAAAATGGCAGCACTTCCTAAGTGTGGAAATGTCGCGTTGCACAGCATGCACAGGAATGATCATTCTCTAATTTTACAGACTGTCTTACCTAGAGTTTTTCATACTACATGGTTCCTAGCAAGAAGAGTAACACTTTGTCTTTTAGCATTTCACTCACCCCAAAAGACTTTCCCCCCCCTGAATTACTCAAAGTTTCCAATTTTTTCCAATGGAAAAACTGGAAATCTGTCCATAGAGGGGGAAATGTTTGAATTTTGCATTTTGAACTGTTTCATTTCAAATGATTTTAAACAGCTTATTTTAAAAGCACTTTGTATAGCTTTGTAACCTGTTCTCAGATCCTGTAAGAAATAAAGAATAGAAATAATCATTCTGGCTTTCTTCCAGGTCTTGAAATCTCTGTGAGTTGTTCTATGAGTGATTCTGAATGACTACAGGAAGCAAAACTTCAATGGGAGCTCCTCACACTTCCTACATGGTATGCCTATCAGCATTATTTAAAAGTTTTAGGGCTCAGCTTTCACTGACCTATGACAAATCCCACTACACATACTGTCTCAAAACAGTAGCATCTAAATTAGACAGACAGATGATAGAAATTCATCTGTGAAACTTTGATGCCACACTAAAGTTCTCTCAATGACTTTTTCTAGTTTGTTTACCTTTGGGGTGGGGGAGAGGTTCAGAGGTTGCAAAAACAATGGGATCATTCACCTGACAAGTGCCTAAAATAAGACGTCTCTGTAATGAAGCAAGAGCTTCCTGGCTGACCTGTCAATTTATGAGAGTCCAAACATGAAGTATGCAATCTTCTCATATACAGCTTCTCTATACTGCAGCCTTGCATTTGAATATCAGCATGGTAGCCAAAAGCCACAAGAACTGACTCAAGGCAGGTGAGTATGATGGCAAAAGGATGGAGAACTGCCTCCTACCCCTGGGTTAAAGACAGAAATGAAGGGAAACCCCTCCTCTGCACCAAGCACAACATAAATATAACATGTTGGTAGAGGAAAGAGAAAGGTCTGTTCTTCCTCCATTAGCCATCAGTAGACTAGTAAACATGTCTTGCAGGTTGTGACCTTTTTTAACTTACAGAGTTGCTGTACTGTCAATTTTTTTTAATTGCCCCTGTGGTACAGCACACCAGATGGCTTCTGACAACTATATTTGGAGACTCCTAAACTAAAACCTCTTATTCTAAAGTATAGTTTAAACTGTATTTTGACTTTTTGTCTATCTTTCAATAGACAGAAGTGAAATGGGTAAACAGTAATGTAACCTAACTCAACATAAACTGTCTTGCATGAATTTTAAGACAAACTTCATTTTCACTTTAAGAATGATGTATGTTTCAGTCTTGATCCTGAAGTAGACAACATAGGGACTTCCAGATGTTTTGGACCATAGCTTCCATAATCCCTAATTGCTCATCATGCTGGCTAGTACAGCAGTAGGTCAAACCATCTGGGTGGCAGACTGCCCGACCCTGCACTAAATCTATGTTAATACATGAAAAGATAGCATCTAAATTACTTCTAAAAGAATTACTATGAGTATATGGTATATATATATATGGTGACAACTGGAGTCCATTCACTGTTTTTGTGATACATAAATCAGACAAGCAAACCATGGTAATTTAACATATATTTTTGAATTTTAAAAAAATCAAATTAAGATCATAAATGTTAAACACTGTTATCCTTTCATACATACGCATTCCACAACAATTTTTAAAGACTTGCCTAAAACCAAAAACAATTTTTGTAATCCACATGTAACGATACATAATATCTGTGTATGATTTTGAAGTACTCCATGTACTTCATGTATGCTACTGTTTTACAATATTTGCAATAAACCACTTAAGGCAGAAAACCATTACTATCCCTATAATGTTGGTTAGATTATTATGCTGTAAAAACACGTATTGTTGAAGGCTATACAGTAAATTCACAGTAAAGGTAAGGTACAAATTGGATTCTTCCTGATTTGTAAGCTGTGCTATAAAGGACCCTGCCTTGAGTCCTTTTATGGAGAAAGGTGAGGTAAAAATATTTTAAATACATAAATAAAGTCTAATCCTGTGTCTTCCCTACTCAGATGTAAATCTTAGTAGGTTCAATGAGGCTGAACTTCAACCAAAACTTGGAAAAATTACTGACTATGCTGGTTAAGGGGTGGGGGTGTGAAGTCTGGAAATTGTAAATGAATAATTTTTCAAATTTCAGGCCTCACATAATTGCAATCCTAGGCCTGTCTACCTAGAAGTAAACACTAATGAATGTAGTGGTGCTCACTTCCAAGGCCTGCAAATAACTACATACTAATAGCAGAATCATGTTAGGATATGAAGGGGATACAGCAGCCATTCTTAATCTTGGTTTTTTGTTTTGCCACAGTCATAAACACAATATGAAAGAATTATAGGCCAAATCAGGATTGTACAAGTTGCATAATGGACCTTATAAGATGGTATGTGAAAAAATGTTTCCAATCTGTGGCCCCCTTCAAATTTGCCAGGGCCCCCAGGGGGACTTATGGCCTCTGTTGAGAATGGCTGGCGTAAAGGATCAACACAATCACCATCTTGCAGTTATGCAAGTTGAAGACTGTCTCTCTGAAAGCAACAGGCTTTTTATATGTGCAAAGTGGTAGTGAACACGAATGGCCCTTTGAACAAATTACCAAAAAAAGGACATTAGGACAATTTTATACACAATTGTTGTGGACATAATAAAAACAAACAAGATTTTTGCCAAAGTGTGCACAGCATTATAAACACATAACAGTACAATCTCATATATGCTTACCTGGAAATAAGGCGCTATGAACACAATTGCGCTTACAATTGAGTTGACAAGAATTGCCAAAACCCTGTTGCTTACTATAGTAAATTGCACTAGAGTAGGCCCAGTGAATCAGTGGGGATTTAGTGAGTCGACTCCTCTATATGTGCCATTGAATCATATGGGCCTATGATACTGCGACTTAGAGTAGAATAGGCCCATCTGAATTAATGGCACATATAGAGGAGTTGACTCATGAAATTCCCATTGATTCAATGGACCTACTCTAGTGCAATTCACTATACTAAGCAACAAGGTTTTGGCCACTGAGTTGTGCTGCGAGATACTGATGATATAGATAAAACATATTTCCAAACACATGAAAGCTAAATCAAAGATGACTGTTGGAATCCAGACTTTTTGGGTTCCCCAGGCAACCATGTGACTTTCACCGTCAAACCATTGTTTCATGGTTTTCCAGCTTTCTTCCCATTTCTGAAGGATGAAATGCCTCTCCTAACACATACATATGGGTAAACAGTAAGAGCTTGAATTTCCCCCTAGAACTTCTCTAAGACTGAATTCAGCTCTTAGGTTGAAAGAAGTTCCCACTCTTCAATCTCTAAAATCTGTTCTAGATCAGCCTATTTAATACTGAAATCTTTATTATCATCATCACCACTGCAAAAAAGATAAGGCTTTGTTTCAGGAATCATAAGTATCTGCACAAAGAAAATTCAAACACATTTCATTTGTACCATGTGTGAACTTCTGTGTTTACAACCAAAATGAAACCTCTGTAAGTTCCCTGGGAAGTTCTACTTTTTTTCCCCAGTACAATTCATCTCCAGAAAATATGGCTAATCTGCAGCCTCCAATACAGACACATTTTTTCAGAACTTAATTCTACTGGGTTCAACATAGCTTAATCTCCTGTGAGATTATATAGGATTGTAGCCTTACAATATAATTTATGATATAATTTCATAATCACAGAAGTAGAATCTGTGTAAAATGAATGTGCAGAACTATTTGTAAAAGCTACTACTCTTCTCTCATATAATTCTACCCTATCCCCTGGTTGATAAGCAACAGTGTTTGATTCTTTCTTCTACTTAAACAAACAAACAAAAATCCATTGTTTTCCTTATAGTATAGAATAAGTTTCCTGTAGTGCTTGCATGCCAAAAGATACTGCCTACAAATTTTAAAAAAACAGAATTTACTCAAAAAATATGTCCATGTGGTTATCATATCCCTGTTTTCCTTCTTTCACATCCCAAAATATTTTCAAAGTAAAACAAAGTAACCAAGTCCCAGTGGCCACTGAAGACTTGGAAATCTCTTTGTCGTCAATAACACAGCTTTTTTCAACTAGCCAATGACTTCTACTGCCACAGAATGCCAGCCCCTTCCAAATTAGGCATGACAGCGTGCATATATAGTGGTGCTTTCATTAGGTCTCCTCCTGAACAGAGAGATGTGTACATGGGATGATATTGCTTTGAACAGACTAACGAAGATACAGATTTATGAGGCCTTTTCCACCCTCTGCAGTGTTGTTGCTGGCTCCAACACAACCTATGAAGCAAAGGCCGTAGGTACAGTGGGTTTTAGTGCATTTGATGGGATATCTTGCGTAGGCCTTCAGGATCGCGGGGAGAGGAGGAGGAGGAGGAGGAGGAGGGGGCGACAGAAGAGATGCATAAAGCGTGTGTTTATAAGGGGTGAAGAGCGCCGCTGTAAGAAAGGTTAGAAGCTGCGGGGATAGGAAGGAGAACCAAGCAGGAAGAAGAACGAGCGAACTAGGGAGCAACCTACACGGCTCAGAAAAGGACAAAGAAGGTTTATTTTCTTTCACCGACCCCCCCATCCCCATCCCCAGTCCCTCTCTCTTCTCTCCCCCCCCCCCGCCAGGGAACTCCCTGGGTCTCTCCCACCCTCCGAAGGAAGGCCCCTTCCCCGCTTCCTCCTCCTCCTCCTCCCCCGGAGCCGCTCCCCCTCCCAAAAGGCACACGCTCAGGCCTCGCTCTCTCCCTGCGGAGAGCCGACCAGGCTTCGCGGCTGCCTTCTCCCCGCCCCTCGGCCTTCCTGAGCGGCTGGAGAACCCAGGCCACCTCCCCACCGCTCGTCCCCAAGCAGCCCCTCACACAGACCTCGCTGTTAAAAGCTTTCACGGCCTCCATGTTGTGGCGGAGAGGGAGGCGAGAGTTGAGCTGGACGGGCGGGCGGGCGGGCGAGGTTGGTTTGTTCCCTGTTGTGATGACGGCGGTTGGTTTCCTTTCAGGGCCCACCAGGCCTCGCCGCCATGGCGGGCGCTGGCGGGGGAGCCGGCGGAGGGGTTGGGGCAAGGGCTGCTCCCGCTGGGCCGCCCCAGGGCAGGCTCCGTTGCCGCGGCAGGGACAAACACGCAGTAGCTGCGGCGCGGGCACCAATATGGCGGGCGGGAGGGCTCTTCGCTCCCTTGCTTGCAGCAGCGGCAGCGCAGTTCCCTCGCAGAGCAGCCGAGACAACGGCCAGAGCGGCCCCTAGCTGGCGAGCGAACGAACGCCCCACAGGCCAGTCGAGAGGAATCGCGGGCCCCAACGAGGATTGAGAGGCAGAGCGTCGTTCAGAGTGTCTGAGGATGCGCGAGGGGTATCGCGAGTCGAGAACGAGCCCTCCTTGCAGGACAGGAGGTGGTACTGCAGCTGGTGGGCGGTACCAACGGGAGATGCGTAGAATCCTGTCATCTCTCGCTGCCTCGGGCCGCAAAATGCTTCTGGGAGTCAAATGGGCAGAGGTGGCTGGATTACATAGTGTAGATTATTTACACATTTTATTTATTTATTTCATTTAATAAAATAATTTATTTCCTTTATTTTGAGCTTATTATTTTAAAACAGACCACCAAACGTTTGTTTGTTTATTTATTTCACCCCGACTTTCTCCTTAAAAGAACCCAAAACAGCTTACAGCAATTAAAAGACAGTATTTAAATTAATAACAATGAGTATACAATACTAAAAGGATCAGTGGATACAATAGCAAAAAACATAACACCAAAACAATGCAATAAGGTATAACAATCCATTTTAAAAATGCCACTCGGCAGCCAGTCACTCAGGGAAAACCTGCCTAAAGGTCTGCTTGCAACTAAACAGCAAAGATGGGACCAGCCTGGCCTCCAGTGGGAGGGAGTTCCAAAGTCTGGGAGGAGCAACAGCGAAGGCCCTCTCCCATGTCCCAGGAAATGCACCCATGAAGGTGGCGGAACTGAGAGAAGGGCCTCCCCTGATGATCTTAACACTCAAGCAGGCTCATAATGGGAGGCACAGTCTTTGAGATACTTTGGGCCCAAGCCATTTAGGGCTTTATAAGTTAGAACAAACACCTCGAGTTCAGCCTGGAAATTGATTGACAGCCATTGGATCTGTCATTGGAGGGTGGGGGGATAATGTGATCCCTGTAAACAGCTCAAGTCCACAGTCTGGCTGCTTTAGACCCACTGAAATTTCCAAACACTTTCCATAGGCAGCCCCACATAGACAGCATTACAGTACTCAAGCGATTCAAAAATAAGCCTTACATGTATTTACATTTACATTCAAAAATTTACATTAAAAATTACATTCAAAAGTAAGCTTAACTGAATTTTAAAATATGTATGTAAAGGTATATTGCATTGGAGACTTGGGCTGCAATCCTATATGAAATTATTAATGTGTATATTTCTTGTTACATTTTCTCCACGTTTCTTCCAATGAACTCAAAATGATGTACATTGCTCTTTTTCTTCCCCCGCTTTTCTCCTCACAACTACCTTGTGAGATGGGTAGTTCGGGCTGATGGAATGTAACTGCCTCAAGGTCTCCCAGTGAGTTTAGTAGTCCAGTGGGATGTGAATTTGGGTCTCCTGTTTCCTGATCAGCTATTTGCTGGTGTGATCTCTGATTGCCTGGCATACGAATGAAACCTACCCTGTTTCCCCAAAAATAAGACCTAACCTGAAAATAAGCCCTAGTATGATTTTTCAGAATGCTCATAATATAAGCCCTACCCACAAAATAAGCCCCTGTTAAGTGAAACCCCACCCTCCACCATTGTGCAGCAACCAGAAAAATGGCATGACTGTATTTGAATAAATGTAGATTGTTGTACATGAAAAAAATAAAACATCCCCAAATAAGCCCTAATGCGTTTTTTGGAGCAAAAATTAATATAAGACCCTGTCTTATTTTCGGAGTAACGAAAACACAGTACTCAAATGAGAAAATGAGAAAAAAATACATGGAAACAGCTGCTATATGGGACAACAAAAAGGTGCAAAAATATACACATTGGGAAAAGTTTTCAGAAGGCCACTCTAATGCCTCTAATTGCATTAATAGCTAACCACTCCACTTTTAAATATTTGCTCCAATCTGCAATTCTAAATACATTTATAAGTAAAATCTGTTTTGGGTAAGTGAAATCTGTTATGGTTATTTGGTGAAGTTGTTATTTAATTCCCAAATTAGTTACAGTGATAAATTAAAAAAGACACTGCAGTGATCAGACTGAATTGATGGATGGGCAATGAAAAACAAAACCATCTTCCGCCAGGGCTATTTTCATCCCTATTTAGATGAGTGAAAAAAATTGCATGCAAAACAGAGCAGGTTTCCTGTTGAGTATAAGAGGCACTTTGGACAATGTTTCTGCCCATCCTCTATTACTGGCACAAATGAGGAGAATGGCATTGAATCAGGGTGTTTGCTTTCTATTATGGTTGGTGACCTGAAAAGCACAGCAGCCTGTGGTGGCAGAGTCACGGATGATAATAGTTAGGGGCAAAACCAGGTATTCCATTTCATACACACAGAGTTATTTACACAGACACACACATTCAAATACGCAGAGGCAGGCAGGTGTTCGTTTAGGTACCCTTTCCCTGCCATCCTACTCATTCACTCTACAAACTGCTACAAAATTAGAAATGTTCCTGCTCACTGTTGCTTCCCTCAATGTCTGCTTTCAGTTGGCTTGCTCACTGGAATTCATTTTCTTTCCCCCTCCCCACCCCGCCACCCGCCACTCATTTAGTCACAAAGAAGATAACACTGCACTAGCAGATCAGCTTTCACTGCCCCTTAACCTGAACTGGAGGTAAGACCATGCCTTGTGGATCAGCCTCCATTGTAGATACTGTGGCAGCTTCCTTTTTTTGTACATTTGCAAGAGGAAGGAAGGCCTGAGACAGCCATGATGAGCCTAGAAGATAAGCCCTACTACAGGTGAGCGAGAGGGAGATGTCTGTAGGCATGGGTCCATGCAGAATTCTGGCAACTGGAATCAAAAAAAGAAACCCAAACAAAGCAAATCATGATTTTATGATATTATAGTGAAATTTGATTTTACAGTGGTGCCTCGACTTACGAACTTAATCCGTTCCGGAAGATGGTCATAACTCGAAATGGTCGTAAGTCGAAGCACCATTTCCCATAGGAATGCATTGAAATGTAATTAATCCATTCCGGCCGAAGAAAAAAAATCACAAAAAAACACAAAACTACTGCAAGACATCATCAGAAACGCGATTAATCCGTTCCGGCCGAAGGGGGGGAGGGGAAATAAAAGCAAGCAAAGCGTGCAAGACCCTTCAGAAATGCAAAAAAAAGCAAAGCAGAAAGCAAGCAAACCGTGCAAGACCCATCGGAAATGCAAAAAAAGCAAAGCAGAAAGCAAGCAAAGCCTGCAAGACCCATCGGAAATGCAAAAAAAGCAAAGCAGAAAGCAAGCAAGGCGTGCAAGACCCATCGGAAATGCAAAAAAAGCAAAGCGGAAAGCAAGCAAAGCGTGCAAGACCCTTCAGAAATGCAAAAAAGGCAAAGCGGAAAGCAAGCAAAGTGTGCAAGACCCATCGGAAATGCAAAAAATGCAAAGCAGAAAGCAAGCAAAGCATGCAAGACCCATCGGAAATGCAAAAAAAGCAAAGCGGAAAGCAAGCAAAGCGTGCAAGACCCATCGGAAATGCAAAAAAAGCAAAGCAAAAAGCAACCAAACCTCGCAAGACCCATCAGAAATGGTAGGGGGACCAAAAAGCAAACAAACCCCCCAAGACCCATTGGAAATGGGGAAAAAAACCCCAAAAAGCAACCAAACCCCGCAAGACCCATCAGAAATGGGGAAACCCCCCCAAAAGCAAACAAACCCCCCAAGACCCATCGGAAATGGGGGGGAAAAAACCCAAAAAGCAAACAAACCCACCAAGACCCATCGGAAATGGGGGGAAAAACCCAACAAACAAACAAACCCCCCAAGACCCATCACAGCACAGAAACATAACCCCCCAGCCCAAAACCATGCTGCAAAACCCACCCAGAACAGTTTTTAAAAAGCAGAAAGCAGCACCTTACCTTACCAGGCAGTCCGAAGCCTCCTCCGATCGCACTCACTCTAACTGCTGGGTCGAAAGAGCTACAAAGAAGCAGCCTCGTCGCCTACCAATGGTTAGCAATTTGAATTCCCCGCCTTTTTCCCCTGCCTTTTTTTGGTTGTAAGTCGAAGCCCCGGCCGCAAGTCAAAGCAAAATTTTGCGGCCGGAGCTGGTCGTAACTCGAAATGGTCGTAAGTCAGGACGTTCGTAAGTCGAGGCACCACTATACTTATTTTCTGTATGAAGAGTATATGCCACCTTGACTACTACATTCTAGTGGAGAGATAAGGGATATAAATTTAATAAATATCACTCATCTATTTCCCTCCCATCCAAGCCTTGGCTCCTCCTTTTTTTCCCTTTCCTGCTTCCCTAACCTAGATACTCCATATTTCTGTACCCCACCCCCCAGTATCTAATGAAGAAATTGAAATAGTGAAAGATTTTGCATTTATTTATTTATTTATTTATTTATTTATTTATTTCATTTATACCCTGCCTATCTGGTCAATTATGATACCTTGGTTCGATCAACAATTTAAATGAGGATTGTGTTGCAGTTTTCAATTTCTAGTAAAATTCCTTTTGCTATGCAATAGAAGTACAAAGATCCACAAAGAGGAATAGCTTGAAGTTTCCCAGAGTCCACCCCTTTCTCATTAACTGGCACTTAAAGTCTGAATAATTCACTGTGAGACCCGAGGTGAGAGGGTAGAAGCTCTCGCTGGAGTGTCGTCCTCCCTCAGAAAAGAACAAGAGGTGCAGACAAACCCGCCTACACCACCAGCCGAGACTATACAACGGGGAGTGGATACCCGTGAGAACGGGAACTGTCAAAGGTGGCAGTAGCCACTCAGACCGGGGAAGAATTGGCGGGAAGGGTAGAAAGGGGGAGGTCCATCATGGAGGCGGGAATGGGAGATATAAGAAGGGAGGATGATACAATACCGGGGGGTTGGGAGTTGATCTGGGTAGAAGACCCATGGACTGGAAGATGGGAAAAGGTACGAGTCCCTAGGGAGGAGGCAGACTATCGGAGGCAAAGGGGTTTACCTCCGAGACCTTCCTATTGGGGAGAGTCGGAAGCCAGGGAGTGGCGTAGATGACTCAGAGAGGAAAAGTTGGCTGTGGAAAAGGAAGAAAGGGAACGGCGATTATGGCGACTGGAGGAGGCGCAGAGGAAGGGATGGTCAACGGGCCGTGGTTCCCGTTTCGAGGAGAGGGGATACCCCACGAGGCAGAAGGGGGAGATGATGAGACAACCCCGTTACTAGATCCAGATGAGGAGCCCATCGAATTGGAGAACAGTAATCCCTTTTTGAAAGGACCTTGGGATAATTTAAATTACAACCCTTTTGAAAGAGACGTTTGGATGCCCTCGTGGGACCCATTGTCAGCGAGAGTTAATGCTGAACTTGGATTTGATCACACGGACCTGTTGTCCCATGTTCCAATAAAAACTAATAATGATTTCTTGAGAAAGAAGTCTCCTGAGTCTCTGTTAAAACCTGAGGAGGTAATACTCGAACCCGCACATTCACTCTGAGAGATTTGTAGGTGAAAGAACTTAAATATTTCTTTACTTATATTTGCTTGAAATTACAGACTTGTGTGTACTGCTTTCTTTACTGCACACATACTTAGCAATCAATCAAACAAAACAACTGCAACCAACAAACAAAAGAAAAGGAAAGAAAGCACTTAGCAGAGAGGTGGGACCCTCTTTGAAATGAAAGGCTGGAAGGAACAATTCATTAGTGCTGAATAAAAATATAAACACCCCAGCCCAGAAAAATCCCTCCCAAACACACAAACTACAGACAACACGTAAGACTGCAAATAAAACTCCAAAACTGTTCTCACGCTCACATGCATCCACCGTCTTGAAGTCCCATCTTGCTACACAAGTTCAGTCTCTTGGGAAAGGCTTGGTCAGGATGACTGTTGTCATCTCTGTGGTGTGACAGTAGATCATCTCAATGATTCCTTTCTTAGTCAGGTCATGCACCAAGTGGTATCTCACATCGATGTGTTTGGTGTGTGCATTCATTTTCTCACTTTGCGATAACTTGATGCAGTTCTGGTTGTCTCCCATCACCTGGAATGGCATCTCTTCATTTATCCCAAAGTCAGCAGCTTCTTCAGCCATAGCAGTTTTCTGCATGCTTCAGCGACAGCAATGAATTCAGACTCTGTGGAAGATAAAGCTACAACATCTTGTTTGTGACTAGCTCATGAAATAGGACCATCACCATACATGAGCAGGAAAGTGGATTTATAATCTGTACTATCCTCTGCCTAGTCTGCATCAGTGTTCCCTACAAGCTTTGGGTTTTTCTTAGCTCCCAGTCTTAACTTAACATCCATGGTCCCTTTCAAATATCCAGCTACCCTTTTTACACCTGTCCAATCTCTCTGTGTGGGTGAACTAACTTTTCTGCTTGGTATTCCTACAGTAGTAAGCCCTATCTGGCCTGGTAGTGGTTGTAAGGTACAAAATCTTACCTATAGCTATTTTGTATTTACTATTATTTGGTGGAGGCTCACTTTCCTCTATGTTTTTCGGAAAATCTATTTGCATGGGCATTCTGTGGGCATCTTGCAGGTCTGCTGTCTCCAGAAGCTCAACTATCTTTTGTTTCTGATTTAGCAAATATGACTCATCTGCCTCCTTTTCCATTTTAATCCCCAAATAATATGTTGCTCTCATGCACTGATCTGCATCACCTTGCTTGAAGCCTTGTTACAGCAGTATCTTCTTTAGTTTCTCATTCCAGGCGTGAACAACGTGTTTCAGTCCATGCAGGCCTTTCTTTGGTTTGTGTACAAAATCAGGATGGTTTCTGGTTGATGAAGCCTGATGGCTCCTCTGCAGTCTCTCCATGTAAAAATGCAGTCTTGACATCTAGCTGCTTGACTTGCATCTTTCTGGAGACTGCCACACTCAGGAACACTCTTATTCTGCGGTGCTTGAGAACAGGAGCAGAGGTTTCACCAAAGTCTTCTCCATATTTCTGTGAGAACCCTTTTGCAAGTAATCTTGTCTTGTGCTCCGCTTCTCCATTTACACCTTATTTTAGCTTGAATACCCACTTGCACCTGATGGCTTTCTTGCCTTGTGGTATCTTAGTCAGTGTCTGTGCCTCGTTCTTGTGCAGCTCAGTTTCAGGGTTTTGGCAGTCTTCTTATAGCCTAGGCCATCTTTATGTAGAGCAACAATTCGTTTTTTCAGATCCTCAGATAGTTCATTACCATGAGGTGCCATGTGGAACTTCCAGCGACCAGTCTGAGAGAGTGAGACTGATAACACCTGCTCCCCCTTCACACCTGAGACTTGTGACACTAACAGGTCTCATGACTCCAGGGAGGGAAAACGGCTACTTGGGCCCAATTTGGACATTGTCACTTAGGGGTGTACTCACTTTTGTTGCCAGCGGTTTAGACATTAATGGCTGTGGCGTTATTTTGAGGGGACAGCATATTTACACTGTTGAGGGGATGTCCCCTGGTTCTAGTATTGCGTGAGAGGGAAAAGAGCTTCCCTCTATCCACTTTATCCATCCCCTGCATAACTTTATATGTCTGTCATGTCCCCCCTCAGACACCATTTCTCTAGACATTCCACTGTCTTTCATTACTGTGCACTATCCTTTTTCAAATTGTATAAGAAAACCTTTATCATTCAAAGCTGATGCACTTAACATGGATCTTTAATCTAGAGTTACATAGAATTTTTTTTTATGTGTATAATTACTGGTGCACCCTGAGTCAATGATCCACTAATTTGATTTCTGTTCACAGTTATGGGCCATGCATGCCTTCTGTTTAAACATCTTTCCATCCCTTCCTGGAAAGTTCTAATTAGTGTTCTCATTGGAGAAGAGAGGGAAGAATTTCACTTGATCTCTCTCTCTCTCTTTGTGTGTGCTGGTAGTCCCCATGTTTGCTACTATTAGCACAGCCTGTGGCTGCAACCATCTTGCTCCTGCTGTCACTACAAATGGGCACTATTGGTTTTTAAGAGCTCAGTATAGCAGCAGTATAGCCTTGTGGTACAGTGGTTAAACTGCAGTACTTTAGTGAAGGTTTTGCTCATGACCTGAGTTTGATCCTTGGTTCAGATAGCTGGCTCGATGTTGACTCAACCTTCCATCCTTACAAGGTTGGTTAATTGAGTAACCAGCTTGCTGGGGGGTGGGGCTGGCAATATGTAGCCTGCATAGTTAAAAATTATAAACTGCCTAGAGAACGTTTTAAGCACAGTGGGATAGTATATAAGCAGCACACTTTGCTTTGCTTTAGCTTTAGCAATGCCTGTATTGATGTGGCTCCATCTGCAGCTGGTTATATGTGAGGCCCAGGGCAATCGCCTTGTGTTACTAAACTGGCCAGGTTTGTACAACAGCCCTGCAGAGTCTCACTCTTACTTAAGACATATATTTGAACACCACAGGCTGTTTTAACTGGAAAACATATCAAGCCAAGGACATGCATAGGTTAAAAACAATGGTGCAGAAGAAGTAGCATTGGGTCTTGAAGTGAGCCAGACCTCAATAGGAAATAACAGAAAAACAGGTTTATAGCCTCTGTAAAAAGTACATAGAAGACATGAATACCCCAGCCAAAGAGTCATTTTACAGGATAGCCCTCATGAAAAGAGGCCATACTGATCACCTTCTTTCGTTTTTACGCTACAAGGATTGTCTGGAGGTCTGGGAGAGCAAACATCTTGGAACAGTCTGCCCATCTTCTTCTTCCTGTTTAGTCAAGTGACTCATTCTGTTTCCATTGTTTCTGCGTTAGCCGGGTGGCAATATTATAATCAGGGCAGAACTGGTTAAGCGGACGCATGACTAAAAAGTGGCCAGATGACTTTAGTCAGCCTGGCCAGAAACCGGATAAAAAGACACACTGTATTCATATTAGTAGTTTTGGGGGAAGGTTCTGGGGTGAATCTTCTTTCTGTATCTATCTCTGCCTAACCCCTGCTGCTGTTGATTCCTCCTAAGCCTCTTTCTGCTGATGCCATTTTCTCAGCTGAAATCACTGTTTTAGCCCCCCAGAACCCAGGATTTAGCCAGAGGATGCTGCTAGCCCGTGTCACTCTGCTGAATTCCTTGTTTCTGGACTAGGAGCTCTGTTAGCCTGTTCTCTCTTCTGATCCTTGCCCAAGAATTCCCTCACCTTGCTCCAGCTGGCGTTCGAATGCTCCCCAGCTTCAAGGCAGTCTAACGAGACCAAGGAGAGATCATCTTTGTCACCCCTAATCTATCATCTGGGAGTGTCCTCCCCACACAGTGGTGGCTCCCCAATCCATCCCCCCACTTCTGTGTTTATGTGCATGTAGGGAAAAGAACTTCCCTTCCTCTTCTTATCCTTGTAGCACCTCTGCAAATAGTCTGCTCTGGTACTGCAGCCCTTTCAAGAGCAGCCTGAATCTCAGAACCCTCTCAGCCATGCTTGAGTCTGTCTTTCCCCATATTAGTTATATACTTCATTGTGAATCTGTGCTGTACTTTAATTATTTTGTGTTCAATCAAATTCCCATTGTGAATCGTTCTGTGTGAGTGTGATATACTCAGCCCAATCTGTGTCAAGACACACTATTGCCATGATTCAAAGAGCCCTTATGAACGTGTGTCCAAACGTGTGTGAGCTCATACATATGCTCTGAGAGCATCAGCAGCATGCCTCTGAATCTCAGTTCCTTGGGAATAGTAGCATGAGAAGGTTACTGCCCTTTGTCATGTTTGTCGGCTTCCCAAAAGTGTCTGGTTGGTCCTTGCAGGAAGCAGAATAGTAGACTCAATAGGCCCAAGGTGCTAGACAGACAGGCCTCTTTCTGTCTGCTTAATAAAACAAAGACCGACTTCTCAATGAGGGGGAAGTAAGGTGACCAGATGCAAACAGGATTGAGCTCTTGCACCAACAGTAGTTGTGCAGAGGAGGGTATTTCAGCAGGTATAGTTAACATAGGAAGCTACATGTACTGAAATTCCCGCATCTGTGCAACTACTAAAGCAAGGGTGGGCAATAGGCATGAGGCTTTTGGATTTCTTGTGATGCAGGTAAAGGTAAAGGTTCCCCTTGACAATTTGTCTAGTCGTGTCCGACTCTAGGGGGCGGTGCTCATCCCCGTTTCCAACCCATAGAGCTAGCGTTTGTCCGAAGACAATCTTCCGTGGTCACGTGGCCAGCGCGACTAGACACGGAACGCCATTACCTTCCCACCGAGGTGGTACCTATTTATCTACTCGCATTTTTGCATTTTGCATGCTTTCGAACCGCTAGGTTGGCGGGAGCTGGGACAAGCGACAGGGGCTCACTCCGTCGCGTGGATTCGATCTTACGACTGCAGGTCTTCTGACCTTGCAGCACAGAGGCTTCTGCGGTTTAATCCGCAGCGCCACCATGTCCCTGGGTCTTGTGATGCAACCCCCGGAATTTACCAGGAATTCCTCCAGCCAGAATTCTGGAAGCTGCAAGCAATGAATCTAAGTCCTCTCTTTGTACTGGCCCGGCACTGCTACACAAAATATGCTTTTAAGGTGAGAGTGAATGTGGATGAAGCAGGTACAACTATTCATGGTGTAACCTATGAGCTCTTCATCAGAAACAACAGCAGCAAGATGCTAATAATAAGTGTCCTTTAAAATTCACTGAGGAAGCCAACCACGGGATGTGGCTTTAATGTTTGTCCCATATACCATGTTGTATATTGCAATAGGTAAAATTAATCTGTAGGATAGCATATAACTCCTAGATAGCCCAGTGGTTTAGGCAGGTTGAGAGTTCGATTCCCCATTGTGCCTCCTTGACAGGGGCTGGACTTGATGATCCATAGGGTCCCTCCCAGCTCTGCAGTTCTAAGATGATGATGGTGATGATGATTATTTCCAGGAATTTTGGACCCAAATGGAGGCATAAAGAAAACATTCCCCAGTATGGTCCATTTAATAATCCATTTTGGAGATATAAATGGGATATAAATGGAATGGGACATTTCCATGTTAACTAAGAGTTCACTGAAGTGGCAATTCCAAATGTGGTTACAGTGGAGGATGCTCCCCTGGATCCAGTGGTTCACAATAAATTTGCATCAGTTGCACTGTAGGTATCAAAGGCAAGCCACCCTCAGCCCTCTCTGGGGTGGCCAGGCAAAAAAAGCAGAGAGGGCTCCTGCACCTGTAGTAGTCGTGCAGGAGAGAGAATAATCATGCAAGTTGCATCTGCTGAAATTTCCTGTATTGGTCAGAATAGTGTAGTGGAGTCAGGACTCACAGGGTAAAAGCCTCACAACTTTCAGAGCAGCAGGAACTACGACATCATCTCCCCCCCCCCCCCCAGGCTTCTTGTACAGTATCTAGCTGCCCCAGCTCTCCCATCTGTAGCAGGGAGATAATATAGGTCCACTTTGCAGAATTGTTGAAAAGATTACTGATAATGCAAGCAAAACGAGTCAAACACTGTTATGGCAGTATAGAAGTGATAAACCATATACGTACATTGAAAAGACAAGAAATCAACAACAGGGAAAGCTACTGTACTATAAATAGTTCGTAATAGAGACAACAGCACCATCTAGAGATCAATCCTGTGGATAACAAGAGCACATAAATTCCAACTCCATATTTGTTGTGATGATCAAGCAAAATGCACAGACAGAGACACACACGTATGCAAGCAGATTAATAGCTCTCCAACAGGCAAGATAAAGCAAAACTAATGGGGCATCAGATCTGGCTCAGAAGAGAGGCTTGATTTTAAGTCCTTTCAATCTCCATATTTTCTGGAGGCATAGCTTTCCAAAATGAACTCTCGGCTGTGTCCATCCTCTACACAGTACACAGTAGTGTTGGCCAGTGGAAAAAGAGTCACAAGCCAGTCTTTAAATTATCAATGCTGAAATTAATTTAGTTGCTGGAAGGAACTAAGGAAGGAAGGAAATCCATGTAGCCAAACTGAGAACTTCACTTGTTTCACTGGATGATGTCCCACTCTTCAGCAGTATAAACTCCAGTGAAGGTCCCACTGCCCAACAGCTAAATTAGGCACCTGAATAGCCAGGAACAAAATTACTATTGTTCACTCACCTGAAGGGGTCTTGGAGGTGAAGGATTCAGATATATACCCAACTTGGAGGCTGTGATGCCCACTTTACTCCCAGGTGTCTGAAGAGACCACATAGTGTCTTGTGCCCCTGAGGTTTCCTGTATCATGTCACGCCATGGTTTCCCCTGTCAAGAAGATTGGTGGGGAGGTTCCTAAGTCAACAGGCAGATCTGCTGATGCAGGGAGCCATCCCTCAGTGCATCAGGGATGCTGGGATCCATCTCTAAATGGTACAGAAAAAACATGAAGTGCCAATAGCTTAGCACCAAGCAAATTAAATTCAAGATATAGAAATCTATGGGATTTTCATTATGTTTGTGATTCAAATAATTAAATACTTGCCATTGGCTTCATTACAGCCAGGAGCAAGAATGATGCAATTTGAGTGTAGAGCAAATATGTTTGGATAGTACCATGGTAATAATAGTTTTTGCTGGCTGGATAGCTTGGTGAGTTAGGTGTCTGGATGTGGAGCCAAACGTTGGGAGTTTGATTCCCCCCACTGTGCCTCCTGTGAGTAGAGGCAGCCTGTGAGGCCTTGGGCAAGCTGCACAGCCCCAGAGCACCCCCAGAAGAAGGGAATAGTAAACCACTTCTGAGTAATCTTTCCCTGGAAAACCCTGAAAAGGGTTACCATAGGTCAGAACTGATTTGAAGGCACATGATTATAATTAATATTTGTTAAAAAGAAGTGTTGGTTTCCTCTGCCTCAGATTTCTGAGGCTACATAAGAATGCTCCCAGATCCCTTTCCAATGGCTGAATAGAACAGTAATAGATCTTTGCCTTCACCCTACCAAATCTATCTCTCCACCCACCCAGAAACAAATAATTAGGGTGGTTGTGTGTTCTACTGTGTAGTCTTCTATTTGAGGGGCTATCAAAGGATGTTCCTCTGTTTCCAGGCTTCCACTGGTCCCAAACCAGCTTAATCATTCAGAGAGAAAGGAAGACAAACAGGACTGGGGAACCTGGTGATGCTTCCTCTCTTGCACTGCTACTGAAGAAGTTCTCTGTTGAATCCAGTGGCTGCCTTCATGTAGCCTTCTTTCTTCTGTGTCACTTTTTATGAGTAAGATAGTCTTGCCATGCCTCTCTTCATGTAACTATTTCTCCCATCTCCCCATGTGGCTTCGTATCCAGTGTACATCCACATTGTGCTAATAACCCTCCAGTTTTGAAAAAGGGGGAAAATAATATCAAACATAAAATATATATGCATATGTGTATGTGTAGGCATCCTTCAGTCTTGAGAGACTATGGTAACGTGCTCTGAATAGAGGTCTTGGAACAGCGTCTAGTGTGGCTGAGGAGGCCAATTCGAGAGTGACAATCCCTTCCACACTGAAGACAAATACAATCTGTCCCCTGTCCAGCTCCCTGATTTTGCTGCTTTCGGGACTGCTTCTTTGCCTCGGCCTGCTGGACAAGTGTCTCTTCAAAATGGGAGAGGCAATACTGCACCGCCTGCCTCCAGGCTGAACGCTCAGATGTCAAGGTTTCCCATCTGTTGAGGTCCAGTCCTAAGGCCTTCAGATCCCGCTTGCAGATATCCTTGTATTGCAGCTGTGGTCTCCCTCTGGGGTGCTTTCCCTGCACTAATTCTCCATACAGGAGATCTTTCGGAATCCAACCATCAGCCATTCTCATGACATGCCCAAGCCAACGTAGACGTTGCTGTTTCAGTAATGTATACATGCTAAAAATTCCAGCTCGTTCTAGGACTACTCTATTTGGAACTTTGTCCTGCCAGGTGATACAAAAAATGCGTCGGAGACAACGCATATGGAAACGTGTTCAGCTTCCTCTCCTGCCGTACACAAAGGGTCCAGGACTCACTGCAGTACAGGAGTGTGCTCAGGACACAGGCTCTCTAGACCTGGATCTTGGTATATGCCGTCAGCTTCTTATTAAGCCATACCTCTCTGTGAGTCTAGAGAACATGGTAGCTGCTTTGCCAATGCATTTATCCAGCTCGACATCTAGAGAGAGAGAGTGTCAGAGATCGTTGAGCCAAGGTACGCGAAATCATGAACAACCTCCAATTCTTGTTTAGAGATGGTAATAGAGGGAGGTGAGTCCACGCCCTGGCCCATGACTTGTGTTTTCTTCAGGCTGATTGTTAATCCAAAGTCTTGGCAGGCCTTACTAAAACGGTTCATGAGTTGTTGGAGCTCTTCGGCAGAATGGGCAACAACAGCTGCATCATCAGCAAAGAGGAAGTCCTGCATGCATTTCAGCAGTCAATGACTGCACATTAAAAAACACACACAATACCATGCTTTGGGCTCTAAATTGAAGCCAGCATTAAGGTGTTTATGCAAGAGGGCAAAACGATTTGATTTCTGACCATTGACAACCCACAGTGTTGAGCTCTACACAGGTAATTATGCTGTCTGACACCGTGGTGGAGAGTGCAGTGAGGTTAATTCTGGCTTGACTCATTGAGAAGTCATGGTGAGGAATCTGGGTTTCCCCTCATCTGTTTAAATTAACTGAACACATAGGGAGAGGAGGAAATTGCCTAAACAGCCTTGTTTTCAGTTTATTAATATAGCTTTCTCATATCCTTGCTGGATGTAGCTACGGAACAACTTAATAAGTTGTAAACAAGGGGAAAATGGTAATTTCCTTGTCTTCCTCCTCTCATTCTCTACTGTATTTCTTTCTTTTTTCTTGTCTAGGTGCCCCAGTGTAATAGCATTGACACCAAACTGTTAAAAAAATAAATAAATAACATGTTCTGTCCAATTTGATTACAGAAAAGAAAAAATCAAGTCCCTCACTTCAACAGGAAGTACTCTCAGGTACGTTTTGCATGCTTGGACATGCCACAGATTTAACCTGAAATCTTGAACCTAGGGCCTTCTGAAAGCAAAGCTGGCACTCTGCCATTGAGCTGTAGCCTTGAAAGTGCACGGAAAGTTCATCCCTACTCTGCTCTACATGTTTTACTGCCACCTTTCCATCACTTGAGTCAGTCTCTTGCTTGCAGACATTTTCCTGCTAGACTTTAAGATTAGAAAGCAGCAGAAACACGTGGCAGCCATAGCATCTGGCAATTATCTGAAATCATTTTTGAGACATATAACCTTCTTGTAGTTGTGGCTCGCCACCGTTTAAACACGAAGCTGATCTGGTAAAACAGTCGGTGCTGATTATGTAATTTCCTGGACAAATTAAAAGCAGGATCAAAAAAGAGGAGAAACCAGCCAGCCCCAGCCACAGGGCACAGAACGGCTGTCAGTCTTTTCCTTGAACTAAGTTCTAGGCAGGCAGCAACTTAACTAGGCTATTGGCACAGGCTGGGACAAACTGCATCAGATGGGAGCAGCTGCACCTTCGGAAATGTTCATACTTTGCTTCAAGGCAGCCATGGCTGGTCAGAAACCTTTTAAGAATCCACATTATTTGTGTGAAAGCCCACAGAAGCATGCAATTTACTTGGTATACAAGATTTTCAAGCAATTAGAACAAGGACAATATGCAGGTTTCCCCTAATAGTAGCTGACCTGCCCCAGGGGGTGACACATTCTGCATTTTTTCTTGCAGGTGTGGCATGCCCTTAGTTCCCCCTACCCCTAGAACTGAACATATTAGTTATGGGATTGTAGGAGCTGTAGGCCCCAAGAGTTAACTTTTCCAAACTCCAGTGAGGAATTGCACATATGTACATTTAATATCCTGTAGGGGATTTTCCTCTGAGACACCTGCAAAAGAGTGTACTAAAAATGTAGAGTTTAAAAATATGACCATGATGTCCATGCTGACTGAGAGACTCTGAGAGCTCTAGTTTAAGCAATGTATCTTCCAAGCTCTGAATGTACCGAGCTTGTGATTTCTATTTCAGGAATATCACAGAGATCACGAGAATTTAGGTCTGTGTTTGGTGCATGAAATAACAGCTCGTGCTTAGACTTCTCACTACCAAATGTGATCCTTGTGGTTGTTGAAAGTGACTGAGGGCAGCTCAGCTGACACCTGAAAAGGTGAGTGTCTTTCTTTGCATGGGGGAGAGGAGAGGCAAAGGCTCTCAGATCTCCTAGACCATCTTTTACTTGGTCTGAAATCAGAAGGAGAGACTAGGTCTCAGGATGTAGAAAAATATAAATAGTCTTTTATTCTGGTTTTAAAATGCTCAATGCTTTTTGGCGCATAGCCTTCTTCAGGAGCTATGTATAAAACCAGAAACACTTTATTTATAAATAACAGGTTCTGGACAACCATAACTGTCTATAACTAATGCTCATTTGTGTATCCATACAGACAGTATTATATCAATGAATATGCATTCAGTTTTTCATATGAATTATCCACAGTGTAATCTCTGTATTTCTAGCAGTGCTAGTCAACCTGCTCTGACCTCTGTTGACCTTCCCTCAACATTTGATTATTAATTTTGGAAGTGGCATCTTCTTTCTCACACTTCTCTCTTGTCCCTCCAAGGAGAAGGCACCTTCTCTTTATTCTCGAGAGAAGAAAGGGGCAGCCGTGGTTCCTGACATCTCCTGTTTAGCTGGCTGGATCTAGGAGCACTATCACCTTTCCCACCCCAAGTGCTTTTCTCGAATAAACACAAGCTTTCTTCTTTTCTCAGAAGTGTGGACATGATTCCTTCACAAAGGAGGATGTGTGCTCAGGTAATCATTCAAAGTCTCAAAGGGCTGAATCCATGAGTTAATATTGCTCCGTTGCACCTCTGCCTGTGTACTCTGCAACAGTTGTAATGCAAAACTCAGGGCAGCGTTTTACTTTAGACTGTATGCGTGTCTCAACTGGACAATAAGTATTATCCAGCCCCATATCCCTGTCCTCTGCCAGTGATCTATAAATGTCTTCTGACATCATAAGTCAAGTCCACTGGTTCCTATCCCCAGGGAACATAATTTGGCCCCTTTTAGCCTTCTCTGAATGTGCCCATTGACATGTTGGCAGGAAACACTGTTGAGATAACCAAAGAATGAATGGTTTGGCAGGCACAGGAAAATTTCCTTCGATCCCCCCTTTGTTGTTCTCTCCACTTCCAACTAGCGTGACTTGCCTTGATGGGAAGAGTCTGGCAGAGTTCTGCTTATTTCTTTTAAGGCTAATACTCCATACAGGCAATATGAAAGGGCTGAAAATGGCACAAAGTACGTACTTTTAATAGTAAGACGAAAGGCCATCAAGATTAAAAACAATACATAAAGGTGGGGACAACTCAAGTATCATGCATTTTCTCTAGCAACTAAAGGGTGGGGGAAGAAAAGAAAAAATCAAGTCCCTTCAGCAGTTCCTTTTCCAAGGAACACACACAGTTCTGTTGTTGTAAGCCTAGTAAAGAGGCGGGTCTTTCCTTGCATTCATGAAAAAACAGGATAGTATAATGCTGAATGTGTAAGCACAAAGGCTCACCATCACATTCCTCATAACCTGATCTCTGGTTAGAGCCCCCAACTTTAGGCAGCTTTGTCGATCTATGGTAGTTTTAGCAGTTTTTACCACCTTCACTCTCAGGGCTTGTGTGCAAGGGATTGGTCTTAATTGCACATTCAAGACTCTGGCACTTCAGCATATTTTGCACTGCTATAGGGATCACTTAAAATAATGCATTGTTGTTGGGAAAATGCGTTTTCCTTCCACCTCCTGCAACAAATCTAGTAAACCACACAGGGAAGCCATCAGAGGATGTCACAAATGCCACCTGTGTCCCTGCTAATCATAAAGAACCTGCTGTCTGAGCCTGTGAGCTCTGGCTCTGTTATACCACCAGTGCAGGAGTATGAACTGGTGACCACTTCAAACAGCTGCCAGACTCCTTTATATTCTGCCTGTCCCTCCATGGATGGAAGCCAAAGACGGACGTTGGTCTTTCGCTACCTCTCTACTGCTACTCTCTCACTCTCATTGTTCTCCAGTCAAGATTTGACAATCAGGAGGTGGAGACACTCGGAGGGTCTCTCCTGCTTGGGAAGGCATGTGGAATTCCATGTAAATTGTATAATAAGAGCAAGGAATTAGGGGCCTTCTACATAATTTGGACTATGTTATCATTGTTGCTTATTTTTAGAAAGGCTGTCTGAGGCTTCTGTGGTTGAAGTCCAAAACATCTGGAAGGCCAAAGTTTCCCCATCCTGTTGTAAAGATTGCTCCCCTCTCTTAGATTCTAAAGGTGCAGCTTAGTACTCTATTCCAGTGGGTTTCAGCCGCTGCTACATACACATTACTGATGGGACACAGAAGTAGACTACGTAATACAAATCAGGCTATGTAATGATTCTTAATTAGAGAGGGCCATGAGCCGGCACAATGATAGTTTGCAATGGTTTATGGTTTGTCGGTGTCCATGAACGACAACACTTTTTTTTAAAAATGAAGCGGTCTGTGGTTTGTTCTTTGAGGGTTTCCTATATATAGCCCAATGGGCAGCAAAACTACACTTCCTACAATACCCTAAGCCTCCCAGGAAGCACTGGGGCAGGAAATAGGCCCCAGACAGCCTATTCAGTCCTGCTCAGCTGGGCAGCGGCAGTGGGGGGGGGGGAGAGAAGGAGGAGGCCCAGAGTGAGTAAGGTAGGTTTGGGGGCCTATGAAGGGGGGCTTTCTGGAGAGGCAGAAACAAAGTGAAATAAAATATCAATGATGAAAAAGTTAAGTGTTTTGTTTCACTCCGTTAAAGCATGGTTCCCCGAACCGCCCACAAGATGAACCACAAACTGACCCAGTTCATGCGAATTTTTGGTTCATGGTTCATTTTGTGCCCATTTCTGTTCTTAACTACCCATTCAAGAGCAAGCTACACATAATTATTTTGCTAGAATATACTGTTCCAGGAAAAGTCCATGTCTTTTCCAGCTGTTGTGAAAATTGCAGCTAAGAGGAAACAGGGGAGCCTGGGATGGGTGGCAGTGAATTATGCTATACTCCCTGCTACTTAGAAAATCTTGGGTCTTCAACCTTGCAAGCCCTGGCCCCACTACACCACCAGATTTTCAGGACCATTACTGAGAATTCACTCTCCTTCTGTTCTCATGTCCTCCTATGGTATGACCTGCCATCTTCTACTAATTAATCTGTGAATTCCTGGTATATGAATGATAATTTTGAACATTCAATCTCTCTCCAAACCTTCTGTTACCTTTGCCTATAAACTTACCATAAAGAATAAATATAATAACAGTAGGGCTATTAATCACACATATGTCTTTCATGAGAAAAGTCTCTGTCATGTTGAGATTCAGGTTCTTGGTTTGAGTGACTAGCTGAAAGTTAAGATATAAAAGGATGGGAGTCATTACTTTGCTCTATGCTTTTCCTTATTAAGACCTGAAACAGATTGCAGGGATGTACAAAGTTTTAAACTGCCATGCAAACTCTACTGACTTTTGAGCAGCCTCCTTCAACACAGTACAGAGTAAGGTACTCAGAATTCTGCAGTGGTGAGTAAACCTCTGGCACAGGACAGAAGGGCTTCTGTGATGTCATGGGCAGGGACTCCAAAATTAGGGGCTTGCAAAAGGGAGAAGGTAGAACCTGGTGGAAGAAACAGAAACTTCAGGCCAAAGAAGGGATGTTGGAGACAGTGAACAAGGTCAAACAATATTAGTCTGTAATAATAGTAATTTAGATTAGATTAGGCATCCTTCAGTCTCGAGAGACTATGGTAACGTGCTCTGAATAGAGGTCTTGGAACAGCATCTAGTGTGGCTGAGAAGGCCAATTCGAGAGTGACAATCCCTTCCACACTGAAGACAAATACAATCTGTCCCCTGTCCAGCTCCCTGATTTTGCTGGTTTCAGGACTGCCTCTTTGCCTCGGCCTGCTGAACAAGTGTCTCTTCAAATTGGGAGAGGCCATGATGCACCGCCTGCCTCCAGGCTGAACGCTCAGATGTCAAGGTTTCCCATCTGTTGAGGTCCATTCCTAAGGCCTTCAGATCTCGCTTGCAGATATCCTTGTATTGCAGCTGTGGTCTCCCTCTGGAGCGCTTTCCCTGCACTAATTCTCCATACAGGAGATCTTTTGGAATCTGGCCGTCAGCCATTCTCATGACATGCCCAAGCCAACGTAGACATCACTGTTTCAGTAATGTATACATGCTAAAAATTCCAGCTCGTTCTAGGACTACTCTATTTGGAACTTTGTCCTGCCAGGTGATACCAAAAATGCGTCTGAGACAACACATATGGAACGTGTTCAGCTTCCTCTCCTGCTATGCACAAAGGGTCCAGGACTCACTGCAGTACAGGAGTGTGCTCAGGACACAGGCTCTATAGACCTGGATCTTGGTATATGCCGTCAGCTTCTTATTAAGCCATACTCTCTCTGTGAGTCTAGAGAACATGCTAGCTGCTTTGCCAATGCGTTTATCCAGCTCGACATCTAGGGAGAGGGTGTCAGAGATCGTTGAGCGAAGGTACACAAAGTCATGAACAACCTCCAATTCTTGGGTGGAGATGGTAATAGAGGGAGGTGAGTCCACGCCCTGGCCCATGACTTGTGTTTTCTTCAGGCTGATTGTTAATCCAAAGTCTTGGCAGGCCTTGCTAAAACGATTCATGAGTTGTTGGAGGTCTTCAGCAGAGTGGGCAACAACAGCTGCATCATCAGCGAAGAGGAAGTCCCACATGCATTTCAGTTGGACTTTGGTCTTCGCTCTCAATCTAGAGAGATTAAAGAGCTTTCCATCTGATCTAGTCCGGAGATAGACACCTTCTGTTGCAGTTCCAAAGGCGTGCTTCAGCATGACAGCAAAAAAGATCCCAAACAGGGTCGGCACGAGGACACAGCCCTGTTTCACTCCGCTTTGGATGTCAAAGGGATCTGATGTTGAGCCATCAAAAACTACAGTGCCCTTTATTTTCTCATGAAAGGACCTGATGATGTTAAGGAGTCAAGGTGGACATAACCGCCCAGAGTAGACCTTTGGTCTAGATGGGCGGGATAGAAATCCAATAAATAAATAAATAAATAAATAAATCCAGTCTTGGGAAGGATTTTAAAAAGGTCGTCCCTGCTAACCAAATCAAAGGCCTTTGTGAAATCTATGAAGGCCACAAAGAGTGGCTGTTGTTGTTCCCTACATTTCTCCTGCAACTGTTGGAGGGAGAATACCATGTCAGTGGTGGATCTATTAGCTCGAAATCCACAGCTTCCCTACAATGCTGAGAAGAGAGATGCCACAGTAGTTATTGCAGTCGCCCCTGTCTCCTTTGTTCTTATACAATGTGACAATGTTTGCATCCTTCATGTCCTGTGGTACTCCACCTTCCCTCCAGCAAAGACAAAAGATTTCATACAGCTCGGTGGTGATGATGTCTTTACAACACTTAAGCACTTCAGCAGGGATGTTATCCTTCCCAGGTGCCCTGCCGGAGGCGAGGGAAATCCAAGGCCGCTTTTATTTCTGCTAAAGTTTGTTCGCTGTCCAACTCTTCCAAGACAGGCAGGCACTCGATGTTATTTAGTGCCTCTTCGGTTACTACATTCTCTCTAGAATATAGCTCAGAGTAGTGCTGCACCCAGCGTTCTATCTGCTGTGCTTGGTCGTGGATGATCACGCCTGTAGCAGACTTCAAGGGAGCAGATTTCTTCTGTATTGGACCTAAAGCCTGCTTGATACCATCATACATTCCCTTGATGTTACCTGTGTCCGCTGCTATCTGTATCTGAGAGCAGAGCTGAAGCCAATAATCGTTGGAACATCTCCTGGCAGCCTGCTGGACTTTGCTACGAGCAAGTCGAAGAGCCTGAAAGTTGTACTCACTAGGACAGGCTTTGTCTGCTGCTAGAGCTCTCCTCTTTTCCTCGATGGCTGGCATCAACTCCTCCGAATGGGCTTTGAACCAGTCTGCCGTCGTTTTGGTCTTCTTGCCAAATGTGGACAAGGGGGTGTTATAAACAGCGTTCTTGAAGTGTTCCCATCATTCAGGTGCATTTGCATCAGCCGGGCCTGGAAGGGTTTCCTCAAGCGCTTGGGCAAATTCCTCCACTTTTCTTTGGTCGCGAGTCTTGCTGATGTCAATACGTGGTCTTCCTTCCTTTTTCTTGTGATATAATCTCTTTGTTTGCAGTTTTACTCTACTACACACCAGGGAGTTATAATAGTAATATAGTCTGTAATAAAGACTATTTGGGGTCTAACAGAAGGAAAAGATATATATCAGTGGCTGAGAGAAACAGAGACCGGACCAACAGGCTGATTGAAAGCAAGATGGATGAAGGAAAATGCCTAAGCCAGAAAATGACAAAACCTGGAGATAAGAGAGAAAGGCAACAATTAAATTTCAAAAGCAGGCAGGCAGGCAGGCAGACAGAACAAAACAAAACCCTGAGATCTAGGAGATCTCATGAGATGTTATCAACAAAGGAGTGGCTGTTGCTATGTCTCTAGGTTCTTGTGTCAATTATAAAATCATATAGAGAATCTGTGTGTGCACATGTTCACATATACACGTGCACATACGCATACATTTTACTGCTTCTAAACAATAAGGTGCACAAGATAAGCAAGGGAGTTACTCTAAATGACTGCAGTGTTGAAGGCCATCCCATGTGAATGCAACCTTCACCTCTGGCACACTTTGAACAATTCTGGAACAGGCTAACTTGGAAACGAGATTTGGGGTGGGGGGAACCAGCCAAGTAAGCAAAATGTTTGGTTTAGAATTCTCTGTTCCTTATTCCACACCACCTGTTTCATGCACTAGGTGGCAGTACAAGTATTGGAGCCACGCAATAATCAAACTATTACGATTATCAGCTATGATGGGGGGGGGGGGGAAATAAGGGGTTCAAATAAGGACCAATATCCAGGGTAATTTACTTTCAGGTACTACTCGGGATTGTCAGATTAGTTCAGGGAAAGTGGCATATGATTCTTCTACAGTATTGTAGCTATGTTATGTTATGTGCCATCAAGTGGGAACTGACAGCAAACCTAACAGAGATTTGAAGGTAAGTGTGCTATTTAAGGAGTGGTTTTACCATTTTCACTCTGCAATGAGCTTCCATGGCTGTGCAGGGAATCAAATCCAGGTCTCCTGAACCCTATTTTGTCAATCTGTCCACTATGCCACACTGGGATTCTCTTTGCAAGCCATTGATGAACACCAGCCAAAATCCTATTGGGCAGGTTCTGCTGGTGCAGCAGAAATGATGTCATTGTTGGTGGCAGAATACCACTGATTAAAGTCTTCCTTTTTCAATTTTGGAGTGCACGTGACTTCGTCTCATTGTGTGTGAGCCATGTGCAGCCTAAAATTGAAAACAGAAGGTGTGT
The DNA here is from genome assembly GCA_037013535.1 of Intellagama lesueurii. NCBI lineage: Eukaryota > Metazoa > Chordata > Lepidosauria > Squamata > Agamidae > Intellagama > Intellagama lesueurii. The sequence goes on along the minus strand of JBAJHW010000001.1, from coordinate 282,107,085 downwards.
TAATCAGTGGCAGTCTGCTTTGGTCAATTATGTCAGGTAAAGCTGCACAATAGAGCTTTGGCCATTATATAGTAAGTACCATCTCTTCATATAGATGGTGACAGTGGCATCTGCTCCAGCTTGATCATCTACAGCTTCCATCCCCCTTTAAATGGCATTATGTATTATTCCTAAAACTTGGATTCACCTTTCCAAGTAAAAGTGCTCCAAATGAATAACAACACCAATATTCCTCATCATCTTCATCTTAGAACTACAGAGCTGGAAGGGACCCTATGGATCATCAAGCCTGGCCTTAAACAAAAGAAATTAAAAACCTCAGTATTTAGAATTTTTACAAAACAGCAGGAAGACTGAATAAATATCTTAAATATCTTTTTTAAAGCCAGCCGAGAAAAGAAAATTAGACGGGGGCATCTTCATTTGGGAGGGGTGCCGTCGGATGAATGCCACAACCCACAGGATCCTCTGTGTCTTGTCTCAACAAAGGGGAGAACTTCAACTCATCTGATGCAGTGGCAGCTAGGCTTTTTCATAGGTATGCATGCCAGAGATGTATTATTCAATGCCATCACCTCCACAGTACCTCTGCATACATTGGGGTAGCTTTGTCCCTGGTGTACAAAATCATGCCATGGCCCAGTCTATCTATACAATACACTGCTTCCACTAAACATGGCAGGCTGTTGATCTGTAACAATGACCCAAGGGAAGTACAGTACCAGATTTTTATGGGTGGGGAGCAGACTAGCTTAGCTTATGCAAGGCTAAGAACATTAAGAGCTTTAAAGGCCAAGGCCCAGACTATAAATTGGGTCCAAAATCTGGTGTGAGTAAGTCAACATCAGTCTGTTCTCTTTAATCGACATTCCCTGCCACACAGGCCACTGCATTCTGCACCAGCTGGAGCTTATGAAGGGGTTGAAATGTACAGCACACTGCTGATGTTTATGCAAACATGACACTCTGTTTCAAGCCACACAGCCTCCACTTGGAGCCAGAAAATGTTTTCAACCCTGCAAGTTCAAGGGACTCTTATTCTTTCCTCCTAAAATGGCTTGACAGCATTATTTTTGTAAAAAAAACACACTCCAGAATCATATCCAGTTTTAGTCATGTGCTTGAGATTCAGAATTTATTTGTGGAAATGAAGCAAAGTGGGAATTGATCCAAAGGAAAGTGAGGAAACTTGCAGCAATGCTTGAATCATGTTTCAAGGGGTGTGGAAAAACCCTTGTCAGAGATGGGAAATATTTATTCTTTGAGCAAATAACAACACCCCCAGAATCTGCCCCTGTGGAGGAAATCCCAGAGAGTTGTTGCCTGTCGTAGTAGCCAGTCCTAAGCTTGATGAATAGATGGCCTGTCCTGATACAAGGTATCTCCTCCATCAAGGATGGGGAACCTTTGGCTCTCCAGCTGTGTAGCCACTAAAACTCCATCAGTCCTATCCCATATTGCCAATAGTAGTTGCAGTCTAAAACATCTCGAAAGCCAAAGGTTTTCCATGCATACTTTGTATGTTGGAGCTTTCACATTGGCAGGGAAGAACCCAGCAGATGAAATGGTCCTCATTCCTTAACTGAGACATATTGTGCTACCATGGCAACCAAAGGAAAGAACATTCCCTCCTCACAGCCCTCCAGGTGATATTGGACTACCACTCCCATTATACCAGGCTATAGGCCATGCTGGCTAGGGTTGTCAGGGACCAGAATCCAGCAACATCTGGAGGGCCATAGGTTAGCCACTCCTGCCATACCCCAAGCTCTGAAAGTTTTGTGCAAACAGCTCTGAGCACATACAGGTCCTACACATGAACTGGTCAGGGAACCATTTTAAAATATGTTTTTCTAGTTGTATTACCTAGCAATGCAAGTTTTCAAAGATCCAGCACCAGAATGGGAAAGGAGGTGTCTTTTCATCCCTTGAAATACCAGGGCACTATTGCCGTACTGCTGGCCCTTCATTTTGGACTGAAAGTTGTGCTGGATGATGATGGTGGTGGTGATGATTTTAAAGTATATGGATGCTTTCAGTTTCTCTACTCAGTGTCGCTCATTGCTACAGTGGTGGGGAAACTTTTGCCCTCCAGATATTTAGGATTAGGATTTCCACAGTCCTTTACAACTGGGTATGCAGGGTGGAGCTGACAAAAGCTGCAGGCCAAAATATCTGTGTTTGAACAATTTTTTTCCCCTCAGCCAAGCCAAGGTCAAATGATACACACAGTGGTTGCTGCAGTTTCTATACTTCAAACTCTTCTAACCACATGTTACCCAACACACGGATGAAGCTGGTGAATCATCCTTGTTCGTTAGCTGGGACGATATGGGCAGTTCAGATGTTGATCCTCCCTGTAAAAGGAAACACAAGAGCACTCCAAAGTTAGAGGTCGGTTTGTTTTCATTTGCTCCTTCTTTGTCAGGACTGCAAATTGCAGGAGCCTAAGGGCTATGTTTATGTGGTTGAGAGACTCAGAACCTAAAGAACTCCTAAACTCAAAATTGTTTCCCATCTTGTCCTGCTTCTGAGAGCCAAACTAGAATGGGATGTTAACAATGTGGCTGCACTGCTTGGTGTTTGCGTGCCTGTTGTTAAACTTTTTAATAACCGCTGAAGGGAAGTGGAGGTGGTTAGGAGACCAGGACTAGAACCAGGCAGAGCTTGGAAACATCGTGCAGATGAAAACCTTAGGTATTTCTGGGAGTTATAGTGCAAAAAAGTTAATTATCCAAGCTTTGGAAACACAGCACATAGGTAGGGATTCTATACTGTCCATCTCGTGGCATGCCACTACTCTGGACAGTTTGCAAACATAAACATAAAAGGTTAATTCCCAACCTCTACCCATCCCTAGATAATCTAAAAACAACTCCAGAAAAAAACCCTGATCGTAATGACAGGCAAACAACAGAATCAAAAATATATCATAAACAGAAAACTATTAATTTTATTTAGTCGTTAAGTTGTGTCCAACTCTTCGTGTCACGAAGAGTCGGACATGACTTAACGACTAAACAACAACATTCATTTTATTTATTTAAAATACAATATTTTTACCCTGTTTTTTTCCTTAAAAGGAACCAAGGTGGCTTACATCATTAAAAAGACCATATTTAAAAGCTAAAACAGTATGTATACAAATATAAAAAGAATTTTTAAAGTACCATATTAAAAATGGTAAATAAAATCAATACTAAAAACACATTTAAAAGCAACAAAGCACAACAATCCATTTAAAAATCCCTCTCAGACTACCAGTCACTAAACAAAAACCTGCCTGAAGAGAAAGGTCTTTGCCTGCTTGCAGAAGGGCAGCAAAGATGGGGCCAGTCTGGGCTTCCTGTGGGAGGGAGTGCCAGAGTCTGGGAGCAGCGACAGAGAAGGCCCTCTCCCGTGTCCCCATCAGATAGATGCACTTGTGAAGGTGATGGGACTGAAAGAAAGGCCTCCCCTGATTATCTTAATTCCTGATTCATAAAGGGAGATGCGGTCTTTTAGATAGTTTGGACTCAAGCTTTTTAAGGCTTTATAGGTTGAAACCAGCACTTTGAATTAAAACATTATGAGGGGAGGAGATCCTGAAATTCTTTTCTGAAGAGCTGTGTTTTTATTAGCTTTTCGAGTGCTGGGAGGGAAGGGGCCTGGTGCATCTCCACCAGCAGGGCATTCCACAGGGTAGTTAGTGGTCACCACTGAGAAGTCCCAATTCCTGGTCGTAGATTCCTGGGTCTCCCCTCAGGGTGGCCACCTGCAGCATCAAAGTTTGGGCGGAGCAAGTGGTATGGGTAGAGAGCCCCCGGGCGAAGCACTCTGACAAATAACAAGGTCCCAAACTGTTCACTGTTATGTCAACATGAATACCTTGAACTTGGCACAGAAACACACAGGCAATCGGTGCAAGTGAGCCAGGACCAGAGACGATCATATTTCAAGATGCTCAAGACCAGCCTGGTTGCCACATTTTGCACTTGTTGCAGCTTCTGTACCACCTTCAAGGATAGCCCCACACAGGGACCTCAACAGTGCAATGGAGACAAAGCCCATCAAGCTCCTTAGGGACAGCCCTGGGTCACGGGGACAGCAGTACACCAGAGCTATCCCCATTCTGTCCCACTGATCCAGTGACTGGTGGAAGCACTCCAATCCAGCTCAGGCCAGGGGAGCAATTCTGTTAACCCTGACAGAATTTTCAAGCTCAATGGCAACATTCCCTCCCCGTCCTTCCAGACCATCCTGGTGCTGGATGAAGTAAACTGAGTGGTAAATCATGAGGTAATTAACCTCAAATATCACGAGGAAAATTATCATATACTTGTACATCCAGTTTGACTTTCCTCTGAAATATTCAGGAGCCTCGTGGAGCAGTGGTTAAACTGTAGTATTACAATTAAAACTCTGCTCATGGTCAGAGTTCAGTCCCAGTGGATTCTGGCAGCCAGCTTGAGGTCCATTCAGCCTTTCATCCTCCTGAAGTCAGTAAAATGAGTACTTAGCTCGCTAGGTGGTGGGGACAATGTGAAGCCTATATAATTAAATTATAAACCCACCCAGAGATTGCTGTAAGCACTGTGGGGTGGTATATAAGCAATACTCTGCTTTTTGCTTTTGTTTTGTTCCTGAAGGAGATCAGTACTTGAGAGGATTTTGTTTTAATTGACTCAAAGAGAGTAAGAGTGTGTGTGGGTTTGTGTGCACACATGTGCATTTATTCTAGTCATTTAAAATTCTCTACTTAAATATTGTTTGTGTTGTCTATCTGTCATGTTCTGTTTAATTTTTTCCTTTTAATGTTTTTTTAAAAAAATTATTGTGGTTTGATTGTTTGTAATTGTTCCCTTGATTTGATTATTAACTGCCTTGGGACAATATATATTTTTAGAAGTAGAAAGAAAGGAGGAAAATGTACAAAAATAAAGAACTGTACTGAAGAATTGATGTCACTTACTGGAACTTGTCTGAGAATTTTTTCTCCTTTGTTAGGCTGTCTTTCTATAAGCTCATCCACACAGATCGGAGTATTACACTTAGATGCTGAAAATCCACAATTATTGCACTGTGTTTCTCCAGATCTGCTCTAGAGGTTTAGGGCATGGAGTTGCAGCAGGGAGGAAAAGAAGGGGAAATCTGAACATGAAAGCATCTGTTTGTATAATACTGGATGTAACCAAATATAAATATATCCCCGTTTTTGACTATCTGTACTTAACACTTTATATACCTTCAAAAAGTTTTAATGTCCCAATATGTTCTATCTGGCCCACTTAAAAAACAACAACCCAAATTTGAAAATCCATCTTGTTTGCTTCTACTTGAACTAAGTCCTTACTAGGACTGTCTTTGGAAGGCTTCTTTTACATGTCTGATTCCGGAGGCATTGCCAACAACACTAAATGTGTGGCTGGAGTGGTAAACATTGTAAAAGCAGGAAAGGTGGATTTCCCTGAATGTGGCCCTTAAGCCAATCAATGATTTGTGAGTGACCCTCCTAGAAATATTTTACCCCATTGTCCATTAAAAATCAAACCTCAGCCTTTCTACCTGATCTGTTTTGAAAGGAGCTGGGCCGGTGAAGATTTCATTTATGCCGATCAGCTGACTAGTTTTACTGTTTATTTCAGCCACAAAGTAAAGAAAAAATTAGTATCAGTGAATATGTGCAGCCATTCAACTTGGATGAAAATCATCTGACTTGTGTTTGTTCGAAACACGGTGAAACAGTTTGCGGAAGCTTTGATAGGGCACATATTCAATGTAAATGGAGATTGTTCTCGCAGTCTCCATCGCTTTCTCATAGGCTTTGGCTGAAATGCAATTGATCAACTACAGAATTCTCCAGCCTCAATTAAACAAATTCTAATGAGAAGAGAGCTTCTGGGAGAGTGGTTGTATACACTGCCAAATGGTCCAAAAAAGGAAGCAGGATGTCAGCTGATGGGGTGATGGATTAGCCCAGGGGGATTTTCTTTTGTTCCCGAAGCAGGTGGATTAGTTAGCGTCCCAGTCAACTCTTGCAAGGGGAGACAGAAGGCCATAATAGGTCATGTTATTGTTTTCCAGGATGGCAACTCTTCCTCTTCTCGTTCTGGAGTAATAAATGTACTGTAGCCTCACTAGTTTGTGTGGGGAAAAGGAATGTCTCTTAAGGGTTTTTGTGAGGGGACAAAGTGCCTGCTGTGAGGGAGCACACTGTCAATAAAGAACAAACTCTGAGCTTCAAAATCACTAGGTACAATTAACAGAGTAGGTAACTGTCACGGCTTACTGTTTGAAAGCATGTAATTAACTCTAGCTATAAAGTTATTTTTAAAATGTAACAAGCCACATCTGCATTACTTAGATATAACAAGTAACTGTTACTTTCAAAAGGTATTTTGAGGCAGTTTTAGAGGTATTTTGACCAGACATTTCAGGTTTTCCTGTAATACCCTTATCAATCTTACGTGGCAAGTGGAAAATCTTGCCTCTTAGGACTGATACTGTATTTTGTCAGTTTTGTTTTTTGTCTTTGCTTAAATATTCCCATGGTGCAACAACAAATTGGTCACTAGAGGGAACCAGAGGGTCCCTCCCTCTGTCTGCTCTGGTGTCGAGGCCAACACTATGTAGTTCAGTGAATTTGGTTTCCAGTTTTGTGGAGTCTCCTGAGTAAGAGCCAGCCTGGGTGGCCTTGGGCAAGCTGCAGAGTCCCAGGGTGCTCCAGAAGTAGAGAACAGTAAACCAGTTCTGAGTATTCTCTACCTCAAAAACCCTGAAAGGGTTGCTGTAAGTCAGGATTGACTTCACAGAATTCAATTATTATTAATAATACAAAACATTAATACAACTAGAGCAACAATATCAATAATACTGAGAAGGAAGGAATAATGCAGTGAGTTCCTTTTATCCCTCTACTCCCATTGTAATCGAATAAAGGGCATGCAGATTGGGGCTGACCTGTCATGCATGTTCTATCTGTTTTGGCCTGCTCTGTCCCAGGGCTTGTGACATAATTTGTGCATTTCTGGATCTCAATTTAAAAAGACCTGCAAATGGGAGGAGAACTAAAAAGGGTATGACCGTGGTGGGAATTTTGCAGCACCCTAATTGTATGTCCTAGCCACTCAAAGCATCCACATTACAGCAATCATCCTTCACAGTCACACACAATAAATCCTGAAAGGATTTAATAGCACAATAAAGTTTAGTAAACTAAGCTGAGTGAGGGAACAACAACAAAAGAAACTATTGCAGGTGAGAAAAAAAGTTAATCTAAATAGTGATACAAGTCTTTCTTTTTACTCTACAGCTCCACCAAATGGTTGGCAGGGCAGCCACAATGGGATGTACACATATACGGTAAAGTGATCTCAGTCCAAGTCTTAGCACCTCAATGGCTGGAGTTTCCAGGGAGATCTTGGACTTTAATGGGAAGGGGGCAGTTTCAGCTGTCACATTCTCCTTTAGCACCAAGATGATGTGTCTACTCTCACCGCATTGGTTTTGGTTTCCCTTTTTTTTCAATTCAAATTCCTATCTACCAACACTATGGGTGCCTAATGAGATAAAGGATCCACAGTGGTCTTGTTCTGCCTTTGGCTCTTTGTTCTGTCCTCCTCTTATTCCAGAATGGCACAAATATCCCTACCATCCTTTTCCCCACATTTTGCTGAAGACAGTGCACAATCCAAGCTCTGGCCAAACTACATGCACAGTTAATATACTGTCTCTGGCTTACAGAGAATACTCTTCTGCAAGGAGGTAGTAGATACCCCCTTGAACAAGCTTGGGATAAGCCCTCCCCTATGCACACAATGGAGGGTTACACACACACACATACACACTGCAAGTCAACAGGATACTGATCATTCTTGCTTCTGCATGACCTAACAACACCCTCACTTGCGACAAAAATCAGGGAAAGAACTGAAGCTTGGAGAAGTCATTTTGTGGACAATGACCTCCGGAATCCCTAATCACCCAAGCCGAAGGCTAGGTCATGTTAGCAACTTTAGTCCATAAAGGTAGCAGTTCCAGGAGACACTTGAAAAAGTACCCGTCTGTCTAGGCGTAAAGCCTGGAAGAACATTGCCTTGTTGAATGGCAGGGCCATTTCAAACCATTTAGCCTTGAAAGCAATGTTTTAAACATTCTCCCCTCACGTAGCATCGCCAACAAAAATCTGGCTATGGAGAGACTGAATGTTCCCTTCTTGCTTTCCTGGAAAGTGAGCGATCCTTTAACAGCTGATCAACTGAAAAGATATTCATGGTAGGACAGTAATTTTCTATTCTACCAATCGTTGCGTTCCATTTATTCTTCGGATGCTAGCAGGAGAAACACAAGTCTTTTTCTCCCACCTGCACCCTTCCCCCAAAGGGAATTATTCACCACACCAGGAAGCTGGCACTGGCTGCAGGAAGCCACAGTTTGTATCCATCATGTCCTGCTGCCAACACTTTATGAAAGGACCCCACAAATTCTCTCCCCGGTACGTGAGACAGCCCAAGTACGACATGTACACACGCACATCTGACAATCAGACTCATCCTGGCAAGGGAAGGAAAACATCACCCAATGTTTGTCTCCTTTCTGGGCTTCAGTAGTAATAATATTTTGATTGTTGTATTTCATCAGGCAAGCAAGAGAGATATTTTTTAAAAAAAATTGTACAAATATATTCTTATTCACTCTAATGTTCTCAACATCCCTCTTTGGGTGCATAGATGGTGAGCCCTGTTTGTAAAAGCATGTCTGAATTTGGAATGTCAGTTAATCCTCTGCCACCTTGACCCCATTGTGACCAATATCCAAATTTGGGATGGCCAGATGCATAACAACACAGGACTCCTGTGCTGTAAATAGTTGCGGGGAGAAGAATGGTTTTTATTTGAATATTTAACTATTGTAATTCATTCTTCTGCACAACCTGCTCCCAGGTGGTGGAATGCTCCCCCTCGGGAGGTTAGCTTGGCCCCCTCCCTTTTTATCCTTCCATCCACAACTGAAAACCCACCTCTTTAGGCAGGCTTTTAAAAACTATGATTGAGTCCCTGGATGCTGAATTTTTGCTCTTATAAGTTTGTTTTTAAAGTTTTAAATGTTTTTAATTACTTACTGAGCACTTCCAGATGGGGGTATTGCCATGTGTTGTTTCACTTCTTTCCCCTCCTTTTTGTTTTTCACTTCCTGAGAAAGGATCATGGGAATTTTTTTTTGCATTGGAAGAAGCATACCAGACCTGTTAGTGTTGTGATGCTGAGTGATAATGCAGTGGTAGCCTTCCACTCATAGGGAGAATAGTTCATTACCCCCTCATTCTCCTATGTCACCTCCTTTCTCCACAAACTCCTGTTCAACCCAGCCCTGTTCCACCAGTACCGTGTACTTCTCCTGGGACATGTCTACTAACCTAATGGCAGGATTGTGCTTGAATTCTTGTTTTTGTCTTATTTTTCTGAATTCTTATAGGCTTTGTTTTAAACAAACAAACACACACACACACACACACACACACACACACACACACACACACACACACACACACACACACACACACACACACACACAATACTATCTATCTCTCACTAAACTGCTTCATTGCTATACTTTTTCCTTCCCACCATCTCAGTGACCTCTTTTGGGGTATGCCCTTTCACTTGATGGTAGAGTTGTAGTCCATCTTTATTTAATGTCTCATTTTTCTAAACTCTTGTAGGCTACCTTTAAAAAATGTTAGCAATCTAGCGCTAAAGTGCTTTCATGCTATACGTGCAGCTTGATGATGAAGGAGGAAGAGATGAGGAAGAAGGCTGCCAGCAAAGCAGGAAACAGACGAGGAGGTATAGAGAGGCACCACTCCCACAATGCATATCTCTGCATACCACTGCGTACGTCTTCAGAGACACACCCAACAATAATTTGGAGGAATCCATTATGAAATTGCACACCAGCAAATGAAGGCATGGAATTTATTGCTACAAAACAGAACAAAAAAACCCACAACCCCTGTTGTAAAAGAGGGGGAAAAGATGTGGGAAATCATGGGAGGAGAAACCATTTAAAGCAAGACATGAGGAATGTTGTTTGGATGCTGGCGAACATTCTGTAAGATTAGTGCATAACTCTGATGTTTGGGCACAACAGATTCCTTGCCTGGAAGAGCCCAATATCATTCAGTCTTCAATAATCTCTCTGGCTACAAACTCTGTTTTATTGCTTGGACATGGCCATCTGATAAATTGCTGTAGATTCATCTGTCTCCCCAGCTTTGAGCCATGGCGAGTTCTGTTGCTACCCGCCTTTGTATCATATACGTTATAAAATCTACACCAGGAGAACATGTGGTAAACATGTGATTCTCCAGATGCTGCATCAGCCATAACCAGCATCACCAATGGCGAGAAATGACGGGAGCTACAGTCCAGCAACATCTGGAGGACCACATGTTCTTTAGCCTTGACCTAGATCCTACTATTGTCAGGATTTAACATGCCACAGGGCCTGGTTCTATAATTTGCTATTGCCACTGGCCTAATTCATTACGTCTTGGCTACAAGGTAAAGATAATTTGCAGTGAAGATAGCTAAGGCCTTGGTTTTATAATGAAAGACATTACAGAGTCTCCAACATATACATTCTTAAGCATTTCAAATACTTGCTGAAAAGGGAAATAAAGATAAAAGGTATTCTGGCTTGGGATCAAAACAACTGTTGAGGAAATAAAAAGCATTCAACAAGGATTTGCTGTGTGATCTCAAGACCCTTCTCTGCTCTATATCAGTTGCTTTATTAAATATCAAAGTATTTTTTCCCCCAAAATGACTAAATCAGTTCAAAGGAAAACAGCAAATTCCTTTATCCTGTTCCCAGATTTTCTGTATATTTACATTTTCCCTATCAGATCTCGCATAGCATTGGCTAAGCAGAAGAAACAAATGATTAAAAACTTTTAGTCCATCAAATCACATGTAACCCAAAAGTCAGTGCATACATGAATCCGCCAAAGCCTTCTTACTGCTGTAATACAGCACAGTTCTTTAAGATTCCAGGAGCAGTCTTGGAGGGGTGTGAGGACTGGTGTGAAGATTGGCAAGTATTTGTTTGGAAAGGAGCTCAGACTTCCTAGTTCAACTCAGCAAGAGCAACTGGAGTAGCCTTCCACTACCAGGTGCCCTCCAGATGTCTTGAACTACAACTTTAATCATCCCCAGCAAGTATAGCCATTGGGAAGCACAGTCCATCACATCTGGAGGATGTGTTTTGTGCCATCATAGATCTGTCTGTCTGTCTGCCTTACATTTTTATCCCACCTAACTAGTAGCCAGGCTACTACTCTGGGCAGCTAACAAAGAGAACAAAGTCATAAGCAATAATAGCAAGGACAATAAGAACAGCAAAAAAAGAAAAAAAAGAAAAAGAAAGGGGTCCAAAACATAACCAAAGGAATAATGTAAAATGCAAAGAAGTTAATGGCAGGCAGATGGTCAAGAGGGATACATAAGATTACTTAATTACTTAATTGTTGTTGTTGTTTAGTCGTTAATTCATGTCCGACTCTTCGTGACCCCATGGGCCAGAGCACGCCAGGCCCTCCTGTCTTCCACTGCCTCCCGGAGTTTGGTCAAAGTCATGTTGGTAGCTTCAATGACACTGTCCAACCATCTCGTCCTCTGTCGTCCCCTTTTCCTCTTGCCTTCACACTTTCCCAACATCAGGGTCTTTTCCAGGAAGTCTTCTCTTCTCATGAGATGGCCAAAGTATTGGAGCCTCAGCTTCAGGATCTGTCCTTCCAGTGAGCACTCCGGGTTGATTTCCTTCAAAATGGATAGGTTTGTTCTCTTTGCAGTCCAGGGGACTCTCAAGAGTCTCCTCCAGCACCACAATTCAAAAGCATCAATTCTTCAGCGGTCAGCCTTCTTTATGGTCCAGCTCTCACTTCCATACATCGCTACTGGAAAAACCATAGCTTTGACTATGCGAACCTTTGTCGGCAAGGTGATGTCTCTGCTTTTTAAGATGCTGTCTAGGTTTGTCATTGCCTTCCTCCCAAGAAGCAGGCATCTTTTAATTTCGTGGCTGCTGTCACCATCTGCAGTGATCATGGAGCCCAAGAAAGTAAAATCTGTCACTGCCTCCATATCTTCCCCTTCTATTTGCCAGGAGGTGATGGGGCCAGTGGCCATGATCTTAGTTTTTTTGATGTTGAGCTTCAGACCATTTTTTGCGCTCTCCTCTTTCACCCTCATTAAGAGGTTCTTTAATTCCAGTTACTTAATTAGGAGAAGACTATAAAAAGGCTTGGCAGAATAACCAGATCTTCAATTGCTTCCTTAAACCTAGGAGTGATGGGGCCAATTGCACATCTGGTGGGAGGGCGTTCCAAAGTGAAGTGGCCACCACAGAGAAGACCCGGTTTTGAGAGACCAATTCCTGGACCTCCCTCAGGGTGGTCACTTGGAGCCTTCTAATATGAGAGGAATGGGTGGGATGGGTAGACGTTTTGAGGAAGAGGCGCTCAGCGGGTAACAAGGTCCTATACTGTTTAGGGCTTTTAAAGTTAACATAAGTACTTTGAACTTGGCCTGGAAGCAAACTGGCAGCCAGCTGTAACTTCCAAATCACCTTCAAGGGCAGCCCCACATTTTTCAGGTACTGTTGACTGCTTGTGGAGTAGATTGATGTTCTGTTACTTTGCCTCTGCTTTTTTTAAAGTAGTTTTTAAAGGTTAGAATAATCTTAGAATTGCAGAGCCAGAAGTGACCCTATGGATCATTAAGCCTAGCCCCTGTTGAGGGGGCACAGTGGGGAATCAAACTCCCAACCACTGGCTCTGCAGCCAGATATTCTTTAGGGCGTTTGGAATACCAGCAAATACAAATGGGAAAATACAAATGGGAGACCTGAAAGAGGCTTTCCCTTTCAATGTAAAACTGGTACATGAAAAATGTAAAAGTAAAGGAATCACCCTCCCCAAAAGATAGCTCTTACTTTGCCTCGTTTGGGGGAAGGGCTTGGTCCTCCTGATGTTTTGACCTACAGTTATCATCAGTCCCACTCAGAACGGGAAATGGATGGTGGGAGCAGCAGAACAAAAATCTAGAAATCTAGTTTGTCTGGAAGACAAATTTGAAATGGCTTGGTTCAGCTATTGGAAGAAACAAGAGAGAAATGGGAAAAAAGGACCTTGTTATTTCAACTGTCTTGTTTTTCTGTAGGGATCTGTTACTATAGACTTCGACTAAACAATTAAACTATTATAGTGTCAATCCACATTTTTGTTTTAGAATTTAAACAGTTACTTGCTATGCTACCAATATATTAGAATTGTCAGGTGAAGAGTAAGAGTTAATTCTCATGCATGTTTGTGTCTTCTTGTTCTGTGAACCAGGGCTTGATGACAGTCTGCTTTATAAACCTTTTAAAGAAAGTGCCTGAGTGACCTCTCAGCAACTTTCGATACCATTGACCATGATATCTTTCTAGGTTGCCTCTCTGGGATAGGACTTGGAGGCACTTGGAGGAAAGAACCAAGAAGGTGGTGCTGGGGGACTCCTGTTCAACAACCTGGCCATTGGCCTGCGGTGTCCCTCAGGGTTCTGTTCTATCCCCTATACTATTCAACATCTACAGGAAACCACTGAGAGAGGTTGTCCAGAGTTTTGGGATTTGGTGTCACCAGTATGTGGATGACACACAACTCTATCTCTCCTTTTCCATCCAAATCCAAGGAAGCTATCTCAGTTCCACATCAGTGTCTGGTGTCAGTAATGGACTGGATGAGGGTGAATAAATTGACGTTTAATCCAGACAACACAGTGGTGCTCCTGGTTAGTCAAAAAAACAGATCAAGGAATAGGGTTGCAGCCTGTGCTGGATGGGGTTACACTCCCCCTGAAAACACAGATTCACAGCTTGGGGGTGTTCCTGGCTTCATCCCTGAGCCTGGATGCTCAGGTTTTGGCATTGGCTGGGAGTGCATTCGTACAACTAAAACTAGTGAGCAAGCTATGCCTGTTTCTTTAGAGATCTGATCTAGCTGTGGTGACATATGTCCTAGTTACATCTCAGCTGGATTACTGTAACATGCTCTATGTGGGGCTGCCTTTGGAAAGTATTTGGAAACTTCAAAGGGTCCAAAATGCTTCAGCCAGAGTGCTAACAGGAACATATAACTCCCCTGTTACAACAGCTCCACTGGCTGCTGATCTGTTTCCGGGAACAATTCAAAGCGGTAGTTTTAATCTTTAAAGCCCTAAACTGCTTGGGTCCATGTTATTTAAAAGACCACCTCTCCCTCTATGAATCTGTCCAGGAATTAAGATCATCAGGTGAGGCGTTTCTCTCAGTCCTACCACCTTCACAGGCACATTTGGTGGGGACACGGGAGAGGGCCTTCTCTGTTGCTACTCCCAGACTCTGGAACTCCCTCCCACAGGAGCCCAGACTGGCCCCATCTTTGCTGTCCTTCCACAGGCAGGCAAAGACCTTTCTGTTTAGGCAGGCTTTTCCTTAGTGACTGGCATCCTGAGGGGTTTCTTGACTGGATTCTTGTGCTTTGATGTTTTTAAATGTTTTTTATTGAACATTTTTGATATAATATTTTTTAATACATTTTAAATATTTGTATATTCACTGTTTTTAGCTTTTAAATATTGTCTTTTAAGTGTTGTAAGCCTCCTTTTAAGGAGAAAGGTGAGGTAAAAACATTTTAAATAAAATAAATAATTTTTTTAAATAAAAAAACACCCTCCCCTGATCCAGTTACACAGCAGAAACACATGTTTTACTCTCTTGCTTCCCACTACGGCTGTAAATGTAAGTCTTGATCTTTCAAGGAATCTAAGCTATTTGTGTTTATTGGCACTAATCATCTATCCCCCTTTCTTCACTCTGCCACTCCTAGACAAATACTACTAAGAATTACTAGTTTGGCATACGTAAAAACAAATAGTCATGTGGGAAGGAACAGATTCAAAGTACTTTCCATATCTTTCTTCAGTGGGGATCCGAACTCTTCGGAACACAAAGACATGATTTCCTAATTACTGTTAAATGTGTGTGACAGACAAGACCTTCTAGAGAGTAATATGCATGGAAAAGTCTACAGCAGGGGTGTGACATGAGAGTCACTCAAAACATTGCTGCAGTACACCTACCATTCCTGAACTTTGTGGCCATGCCAGTGCTGATGGGAACTGGAACCCAATATCATCTGGAGACCCACAGGTAGGTTATCCTTCTTCTACAGGATTCTTCGAGGATATTCAATTTTATGAACACTACCTGCAAAACAGGGAAAGGAGAGCCCATACAGTACGCACCTCCAAGGAGTCCTGAATATTCCCATCTGAACACGTCCTGTTATTATTAAATTGTACTGTACCAACAAGCGTACACAGCCACTTTATATGATTCCTTGCTCCCCATTTTTTCTCACAACAACCCTGTAAATTAGGTTTGATGAGTGACATTTTGTAATACTCTACTGTATTCAGAAACCCATATATGTGAGGGCTAGTCATGACAACCCTTGCCAGGGTTTCCTAGGCACAAAGCACTCAGAAGTGTTCCCTTATGCTGAAGTTGCTCTGGGACCATGCAGCTTGCCCAAAGCTGCACAGGCTGGCTTTTCTCCTGGGAGACACCTTGGGAATCAAAGTCTTGCCCTCTGGCTCTGCAGCCAGTTAACCAACTCGCTAAGCTATCCAGCCACCCAATATTTATATATCTGGAGAGTATAGTAGACACTCATGATTTTTGTATTGCACATTTTGAAGCAACTCTGTGTAACTTGTATCTGTCTCATGTTTTCAATACTAACTGAAATATTTGGCCTGGAATCAGGTATATAGGCACTCCAAGGGTCGGTTACCCGAAACTATGAATCACATTCCTAATTATCTGAATAGTCTTGGCTGGCCATCAGTCAAGAGGAAGATCTGGGTGTGTGTATGTGTGAAAAGAATGCAAAAGGTAGTTTGCAGGGGAAACACAGACTGAAGTTCAGGGGGCAGAAGGCTATTTTATTGCTATGACTACTGCAAACAAACAGCACAATCTTGTCCACTTCTGCTTAGTAACAAGACCCACTGAGTGCACCAGGACTTACTCCCAGCTAAGAATGTATAGCAGTGCAAACTCACTAGTTCAACATGTTTAAATTTTAGCACTAGAGTTTTGAATGGAAAGAATATTGCACTGCTTCTCATGTACAGTTAAGGCATAGCACTAGCCTCACATTTAAAGTTTAATGTTCATAAAACTGTTCTATTTGCTGCTGTTGTAGCCACATTTATATCTTGACTTCCCATTTTAAAAAACTCACAAGTAAGAAATTGACAAATAAAATTATTAAAAACCAATATGATACATAGAAAAGAAGAAGAATAAAATTCAGCATTAATCCCAAATTTTCCCTTTTAAATCTTGCTGCAAAATTATGTGTGTGTGTGTGGGGGGGAAAGGTGGCAACCCACCAGATCTCTAATGCAAGTGCACAATAATATCTCTTTGCTGTGTGTCTACTCCCCTGGCCATCCTCAATTCATGCCTTAGAGACTGGCTCTTTTGTATGAGTTTGGTTACACCTAGCAACCAACTGTATTCTTGTTTGCTTTTCATTTTGTCTGTTTGTGCCCAGGTTATGGTGTGTTTATAGGTAATTTCTGCCTCATTTTCCATCTTCATTTAATTAGATGATTTATTTGAAACTTGACTATTGTCTGTTTGCATAATCTGGCAGGCAAAATTCTTAATGGTCTCAATACAAATGCAGTCTTCATAGAGGACGATGCTGCTGGTGCATAAATGCTCTTTGGATAGATATGTTCTCGACAGCATTGAAAACAGCCTTATTTATCTGAGTCCCACTGAGATATTATATTTTGCTAATTAGCCTCAGAAGTTGTCATGAGGCCAGGACGACCCACCTTATATCACCTTTCCTTTCTTTGTTTGATTTGTACCTATGAGCCCTCCTGCTGTTACTCACCTCTGTGAATACAACATACTGAAAGAAGATAGAACTACATAGCTCAGAAAGATTTGGGACTACAAATCCCATAATCCTCAAACAGCATAATCCCTAGCCAGGAGGTATAGTCCAAAAAAACAAAAAACAAAACAAAAAAACCACACACTTTTACTGAGCTCTACACCAGCCGGTGTTTGCAGGGCCAATAAGCATAGGAGCAATGTGAACTTCTGGGCCCAACCATCTGGAACTTGGAATTATTACCTCAGCATACGTCCCCCTTTGGAGAGGAGCCACAAGTCTTTCAAAGAACATAAGAAAAGTTATGTCTATTAAATAAGTACATAAGAAGGGCAAGACGAATATCCAAAAGCAACCTACTGCAAGACAGACCCAGAAGAGAAAATGACAAAACACCACTAGTCGTCACTTTCAGCCTGCAACTGAGACCATTCACAGGCATCATAAATGATCTTTGACCCATCCTTGACAAGATTACTTCACTCAACAAAGCGATTTGTGTCAGGCCTATACTTGCTTGCAGAGAACCTCACAATCTCAAGGAACTATTGACCCACAACAAGTTACACAACACTGATATGATGGGGACCATACCCTGCTACAAACCCAGATGTCAGTTCTGCCCCCACATTTACTCTGGCAACATTATCACAGGACCCAACAATGTAAGACACAACATCAAGGGCACCTTTACTTGTTCTTCTGCTAATGTGATCTATGCCATTTTTTGCCAACAGTGCCCCTGTGCCCTGTTTGTTCTATGTAGAATACAATCACTACGCAAAAGAATTAATGGACATTAATCAGACATCAGAAATCACAATACACAGCAACCTGTCTCAAATCTCTTCAATCGACGAGGACATTCTTTCCAAGATATGAAAGTTAGTATTCTGGAGGAAAAAAAACTACAGAACAAGACTCCAAAGGAAAACAGCTGAGATAAAATATATAAACATGCTGGACACCCATATCAATGGATTAAATATAAGTCAAGGTTTCTTAAGTCATTACTAAATGTATTAATTATGCTGTTATCTACTGTTACTTTCCTTCACAATACCAGACCCATCTTTTCATAACATGACTCAAAGGTAAAGTCTGCTATTCTCCATATTACCATACGTTGCTTCTCTGTTGTTTCCTTTAATCATGTTACCGCTTACACTTAGTTATTAAAGTGCCACAACATCTTTTTTTTTCTTTTGTAATTTTTTGTGTGTGCAAGTCAAGTCAGGACTCATGATCACTAGTCAGCCTGACAAGAGACAATATAAAAGACACACAGCAACCATATTAGTTGTTCAGGTTCAGTTCAGGGGGAAGTTCTGGGGTGAATCTTCTTTCTATATCTATCTCTGCCTGAACGCTCCAGCTGATCCTGCCAGCTGGAGTTCCAGCATTCCATAGCCCCAAGACAGTCTAATGAGACTAAGGAAAGGTAATCTTTGTCACACTTATCTATCTTCTGGGAGTATTTTCCCCAGACATTGGTGGCTCCCCAATCTACCCCCCACTTTTGTGTGTGAGAGAGTGATTTAGAGAAAGATTCTTCCTTTGAACCCTCTCAGCCATGCAGGTCTTCTCCTTCTGATCCTGAACTTTCCCATATTTCCCATTTATATTTTATTTTGAATCTCTGCTATATTTTAATTCTTTTGTGTTCAGTAAAATTCCCTTTCTGAATAGCTCTGTGAGATATTCTCAGACCAATCTGTGTCAGGACACACTATTGCCACAGTTTAAAGATACCTTATGGATGTGTCTCTGAACATGTGTGAGTGCACACATTAACTTTGAAGAGCATACCTAGTAACAAATGCCACTGTTTTTTTCCTTTCCTTTTGTTTTGTGTTTCTTGTTGAAATGTCTGCACAGACTAACACAGCTACAACTCTGAAAATGAAATTTATAAAACCATTTAAATAACAGCAGAATATAAATGGTTCCTTTTGGCACGCATGATCAAGCCCTCACTTAGGAGATGGTATCAGCAAGCCTTCTGGAATTAGGCTGAGCAGGTAAACAACTCAGAATGTTCTTAGGCTTCTAAAGGTTTTTGTGATGAGTGAGAGAAGTTCACTTCAGGTTTACGTATAATGGAAAGTGGCAGGAAAGGTAGGCAACATGTTCTTAAATCTAATGAGCTGACAAGAACACTGAATGATGATGTTGAATGACAGTATTCCGCCAGCTTGCATGTACATTTGATCCACTTGAAGTGCAGTACTTAATACTGTTTCTCATGAAGCAACAATGTCAAGACTCCCTCATGTGCTTAATATGGCCCATGAAGGCCATAGAGCTTCCAGTCACACTGCAGCCTCAGAAGGGAAATTGAGCCTAAGAATGACTGAAGCTGCATCTAATTCACTTTGATAGATTGGATGTTGAATGAAAGGCTGTATTTTGATCCACTGATTCATTTAGAATGTGAGGTGAGGTGTCAGGGAGGCAGTTTAGAGGAAAAAGTCTGTTTTGAATAGTCTAAGAGAGCATTGTTTAGAGTGTCTCTCTTGAGTTAGCGAGGAGAAAGGGGTTAAGGAAACTGTGTTGTGTGGAGTCTGTGGAAATAACTATTCATAAGTTTAAAGATAGAATAGTAGGTTATAAGGAAGTGTCTATGAATATTATAAGAAATCATATACATTATCATTGTTTTTCAGTATTTGACTACCTGGTTAATTACCCTTCCCTTCTTTATACGTGTAATTCCATAATAAATTCCTTTTGTTCGATCTTGAAAAAAACCTCCTCTCATTATTTATTTTTCAAGTGTGATTTTAAAAATATTTAACAGTCAGAAACCAGAGTGTGTAACACCTACATCAGTATAAGCTCAGGCAGTGCTAAACCAAAACTACGGTAGAAGACGACAACAAAGCTTACATGAAGGAAACCTTTTCATTTAACAAGTAAATAATATAGTGGCAGAAAAACACTGGCTGATTAATGCAGTATAAGGGGTATCCTCAGACATTTTGGATAGGTTTGAGGGTGGTTGTCTTTTGGGCCAATAGCACTCAGAAGAGGTGGTAAAGTCACAGACGCCTTTGCCTTATAACCTGGGGAGTGTCTGACGTGACTGTCTGAAAAGTACGTAACTCACTACAGAGGTGTTTGTGAGAAGGAAGGCCTCCCTGGGGAGCCCACCTCCAGTGAGACATGTCATGAAATTTGTCCCCATATATGAAGATCCAGAGAAACACGGTACTTCCCCAAGGCTCCAGTTGTCACTCTTGTATGTATTTAATTTCCTTTGGACCTGACTGTTCATGAATCCACCTCCAGCCAGTTGTACCGTATGAAGTTGCAGTCTCTGGCTGGAACATAGTATATATGCATGCTTGTGGTTAATAACTGTACACATATGTGAAATTTTAGAGAGCACTTCAAGCATCTAATGAGGTGGACTACAGTCCATGAAAGCTCATGATATGATACTACTGTGAATGGGTGAGTCTGGGCACTCAGGAAGGGTCTACTTCCATGTCCTACTGGCCCTCCATAGGTCCCTGTTAAGGCTATCTGGCAGGCCAAGGGTGGATCATTTCTCCCAGGTATTATACTAGGAGCTTGGAAACTAGAGAGACCCAGAGAGGCAAGAAGATGTGAAAAGCAAGAAAAGCCCTCCAAGGGAATCTCCTGCTAGATGAAGAATATAAGGAAAAGCTGGGGGGCAGTTGGCAGGAAAGAGAAGGAGGAGAGTGGACAACTGAGCAGATGCCCCAGAGTGGAGTGGTTAAGAACTGGACCTGGTTGTGTATGCCGGTTTCCCTGCATCAAAAGATAGTCCTCCTTCAGAATCTTCATTCCCATACTCACTGTTGAAAGGGCTCACTATAGAAGACCCTAAAGAGCCTGGCCATGGAGAGATCAGCATGTGGGTTACAACTGAAACTAAGAGGAAAGGACCAGTTGAGCTATAAGACTTTACATGAACCCAGCAATGTCATCTGTGCCATGAGTGACAATTCAACACCTATGCCAGTCTGCAAGCCTTGACTGTTATCTGGACTGTATGGGTGCAAGCTGTGGTGAAGACAACCCTCCACCAGCCCCTGAAAAGAGACTGCATGGAGTACGTCTAATGCCAGTATGGATGACTCAGTGAAGAAAATTGAATAGTCTCAATTGTGGGGTTTCACAGGGGTCGATTATCTCCCCAATGCTGTTTAATATCTTCATGAGGCCGCTGGGTGGGGTCATCAGAGGATGTGGGGCATCGTGTCATCAGTATGCGGATGACACCCAGCTCTACATCTCCTTTCCACCAACTGCAGGTGATGCCGTCCTGTCCCTTCAGCGGTGCCTGGGGACTGTACTGGAATGGATGCAGGAGAATGGGCTGAGGCTGAACCCGGACAAGACGGAGGTCTTGAGGGTGGGCGCCCCCACTGTAGGCGGCTTGGGTGACTCCCTCTCGTTTGGGGGTGTGGCCCTGGCCGCAAAGAGTGGGGTTCGCAGTCTGGGGATCCATCTGGACCCGGCGCTCTCCATGGAGACTCAGGTGGCGTCGGTGGTCCGCACCGCCTTTTTTCATCTCTGGCGGATAGCCCGGCTGCGACCCTATCTCGATGTGGGGGCGCTCACCACCTTGGTCCAAGCGCTCATAATCTCAAGATTAGACCACTGTAACGCGCTCTACGTGGGGCTGCCTTTGAGGCTGATGCGGAAACTCCAAGTGGTGCAGAATGCAGCGGCCAGACTCCTAAGTGGAGTGAGAAGACACCATCACATCTCCCCTACCCTGGCCGCGTTGCATTGGCTGACCATTCGGTTCCACGTTGACTTCAAAGTTTTGATGCTTACGTTTAAAGCCCTAAATGGTTTAGGACCTCGATACTTGTCGGAACGCTTACTCCCACCTAGTTCTACCTGTGTCACTCACGCGAGTCAGGAGGTGAGGTTGAGGAGCCTGACGCCGAGGGAGGCCCGGAAGGAAAAAACAAGAAACCAGGCCTTCTCGGCGGTGGCTCCTCGCCTCTGGAACAGCTTACCTCCTGAGATTCGCGCAGCTCCCTCGCTGGGTATTTTCAAGAAACAACTGAAAACATGGATGTTTAGGCAGGCCTTCCCCCTTTCCAGTTAACTCCTAATTACTCTTTTTCCTTTTTCTGTTACAATATACTTTGTTTCTTGCCATCTTTGAGAAAAAACTTTATTTCTTTTTATTTATGCAAATTATGTTATGTGGTATGTTATATGTTTAATTGTTTTATAGTGTGTGTTGTAAGCCGCCTAGAGTGGTCACAATCGACCAGATAGGCGGGGTATAAATGAAATAAATAAATAAATAAATAAATAAATAAATAAATAAATAGTGAAGATCTGATGTAAATATTTCATAATAAATGTCTGTTAGTTGGAAGACTATGGCTTCCAAGTCTTCTTCAGCATGATGAAAAACATGGGGGCATTGTTTGTTGTGGTGAACTACATACCTGTTCACAAATACTTTTAACTTGCCATAAGATTCTTTTTCCATATTGCTGCAGTACCACTATCCCTCTACAAACTGGTCATGAAATAATTTGCTCTCAGCTTGGATTACATCACCCAATTAGAAGAGACGTTATGTTGGCAGATACTGAGGATATGACACCAAATAAAAACTGGCTTTATTTGGAGGTCATGATTTGTTCATTCCGTGTCTGTGGGTGGTGTGTGCAGCCTAAGCATCTCTGTATCAGAAACAAAACTTTTTTTGGGGGGGGGGGGGAAGATGAGCTAATCAGACATCTTAAAATAATACTTATATTAATTATTTATTTTATGGGAGTCGTTCCTTAAGGAAAAGAAATGAATAAATGTCTGTGGAAAATGTTACTCTCACTTCTTGGCAAGGCAATTTACTACTGCGTATTTAGTTCTTGACTAATCTTGCATACATCTTGTTAAGCCATTCTTACAATAATGAAATTTCCGTAGCTGTCTTTGTGCAAAAGAGGTTTTGATTCACATTCTGGTGTGATTCTAACACCGAATAAAATTTTACTGGCTATATCATGTGTCTGGTCATTAAGCATTTCCATTCTCTTTTATTCCCTTCCTGTTGCAGAACAGCAAATACTTCCATTTATTATTCACAAGCCCCGTTAAAAACGATAATGGATATTAAACAATAAAAGAAGGTTCAGGTTCTTACAAAGCAAGTGCTTGGTTTTATCATGTGTTTTTTTTAATTCATGTATACTTTGCCATAGTTTCTGTCTCTCTCCAGCTATTTGGATAGCATTACCAAACAACATACTGCATCGATTGGTCAGTATCCCATCAAGCTTCTGCCAAGCAGAAAGTCCTGCCAATGCAATAAGGTGGGATTGCTCCAGTTGCACATGGTTCCCCATTGCACAGGTGGTGATCTCTATGGAAAGGATCCCCATGAATGTCCTCATGACCATCCTCCTCTACCTCCGTCATCACCACCAAGCCCTCACTAAGGTATTTTGACCCTGTTCTGGGCACACTACAGCATGTTTATTGTTGCCACTTGTATAGAGTTCTTGCACATCTTTCTGCACAATTATTTACTGGCTAAATCACTAGTAAGCAGACTCTTTCTAGACAAAACCCAAGTCTGCACTGTACCAGGTAGGCCTGAAGTAGAGCATGTGGTTGGGTAACTGGGTATCAGCCACATGTGGTCCTGTCATCTGCAGTGGGCAGACCTGTTAGCTCTCTTCAGAGAGGCAACAGGGATTACACAGACAGTGTGAGTGGGGAGAGAATCCTAGCCCTGCCCTACCCACCAGTCACTGTCTTCATGAAGATAGAGACTGACTGAAGTAGAAAACTTCTGCTACACACGTGAGCCTTTCCATGTGTTCGGGGGTCTTGAAAAATGAGGTTCCTGATCATTAGGAAAGGCTCTATGTGTAGTAGACTGTCAGACTGTATTTCTTCACATGGAGGTAGGCTTGGAACTTTTTCCTGCTCACACTTTCAAAGTAGCCCCTGTTGAACATCTGAAGGGCCTATTGATGTCTCACTTTGCTGCCAGAGGCAAAGGACAAGAGAATGCTCCCCTCCATTCTGTGTACCAAATCTGACCAGCTTGGCAGTTGAATTGCTCCTTCAGTGGTGATGGGATAGCAGCTTCTATTGTAGCTGAAGGCAAAGGACCAATTTAGGAAGCCCAGGAGAGACTGTGTGTCATACACAGCCCTCCATAACTGGGAGTTCAAGAGGAACTGCTGGGGAATGATACTATTTTCTCCCTTCTGCTAAACTACCACTTGAGAAGATTGCTCTGCCTACTAAATGGAAGCGTAGGTGAAATGCCTTACGAGTAAAAACAAAAAAACGCCCATGAAAAACATCTCTCTGTATGGAGAACTCTGTAATTGCAAATGGGGATGAATGTTGTTAATCATTTTACTCTACTGTTTTTATTCTTGCACTTCTTCACTGCCTCATTTCAAACAAGTCATTAGTGTGCAGAATCCTGTGGGGATCATGCAGCATAAATGGGCAACCACACAAGTGATTCTACTTATGTAGCTCTTCAACTGTCACACTTCCACATATCTTGCAGTTGGGAAAACAACTGCACACCCAAGTTATGCACCCATCTGTGTGACGAATGGCAAACCAGAGGGGGACACCACTTGCACAGTTACCCTTATGTGCATGTTTTTTTTAACAGGATTTTGGCCCCAAATTTTCTATGTTAATGTAGAACCTGTAGCTTATCCATTTATTCCTTATGTATGTCATCCTCTTTCCAACAGGAGCTGATGTACTGTCACTTGAAGGCACTGTGGTAAGGGACCTACATTACTGCAAATTCCTATTTCCTGCTCTCACAAGTTTTATAATATTCACAATTCTGCATGTTGCTCCAGGCTCTTTTATTCTAACCAAAGAGCAACAGTTCTCCGCTGCCTATGGAAAACGCCTTTGAAGTTACCTATCTGCTCCCAGAATAATTGTGCCTTGCAATAAAGGGCTTTCATCAGTAAAAGCAGAAGACATATGTTTTGTAACAAACAACAAACATCATTGCCAAGTCTATGTGAATAATGTAAATAAAGGCTTTTGGAAAACAATGCTCATGCACTTTGTGGATGGGTAGCAAGTAGCACAGTCATCAAAAGCAAACAATTTCCTGTCTGAGCATGGATGCAACAGCTGTTGGAGCAAATGTTGCCATTGCTTAAGCGACTCCACTCATTCACAATAAGACTTTTTTTTAAAAAAAGGAGACCACCCAAACATATAAAACAGAGACCAAAAAAAGGAAAAAAAGAAAAAAAGAAAAAAAAAAGAATGTCTTTGAAAGGATGTGATAAACACAGCCATGTATTTGAACGACTATATTGTTGTCACTTGCTTTTCATGTTCATCAGGAAGGTGATCGTTGACATGAGTCATGGCCAGGCAAGGAAATTCATTTTCCTTGGTAATCTGAGCTCATCAGGGTAAGGGACGTTTTGCTTTTCTGATGTTTTGGCTCACAACTCTCATCAGTCCCACCTACCAGAGCAAATGAGAAGAGATTGTGAGAGTTATAGTCTAAAAAAAGAGGTTACCTACCTGTAACCATAGTTCTTTTAGTGGTCCTCTGTGAATTCACACAAATGGGTTGTTCTGTGCCTGCGCTGAATGTCTTGGAAGATTTTAGAGCTTAAAAGTACAAAGTTAGTGGGACGTTCCCCTGTGGAGCACATGCTCCGCCCACCTAAGATTCCCCGCAGTTCCTAGAATTTATCCGCCGGGCAGAAGAATCATTTAATATAACCCGTGACGGACAGAGGTGAGGATGGGTGGGATGTGTGAATTCACAGAGGACCACTAGAAGAACCATGGTTACAGGTAGGTAACCTCTTTTTCTTCTTCGTGGCCTCTGTGAATGCACGCAAATGGGTGACTGGCAAGCTTCACTTACCGGATGGTGGGACATCACGGTAGGAAGGATGCCAATACAAATCTGCCAAATCCAGCATCATTGCGTGCTCTCACATCTAGGCGGTAATGCCTGACAAAGGTCAATGGGGTAGACCATGTTGCAGCACGACAGATGTTAGGAATCTCGATTCTACGCTGGAAGGCAGTAGATGTTGACAGCGCTCTAGTGGAATGTGCATTCAAATGATCAGGAGGTGGTTTGCCTGATAGTTCATATGCCAGAGAAATAGTTTGGACTATCCATCTGGAAATGGATTGCGATGAGGCTGGGCCTCCCTTGTGAGGTCCATGGAAACATATGAAAAGTCTGTTAGTTTTCCTGAAAGCCTTAGTTCTGTCAATATAAAATGCAAGAGAGCGTCTTACGTCTAGCATGTGGAGCATGCGCTCTAGAGAGATTGATGGTGATGGGAAAAACGATGGTAATATAATTGGTTGATTTAGATGAAATTCTGATACAATCTTGGGTAGAAAAGAGACATCAAAATACAAAGTCACCTTGTCTGGATGAAATTGGATAAAGGGTGGATCAGAACAAAGAGCAGCAAGCTCACTGGCTCTTTTAGCAGATGTTATATCCACCAGAAAAGATGTCTTTAGAGAAAGCAACCTAAGATTTGAAAGGCCATTGGTTCGAATGATGGGCGCATGAGAGCATTAAGGACAATTTGTAGTGACCATTGGGGAATAATACGTTGACGTGGTGGACGGATGTTATTGAGTCCTTTGAGGAATTTTTTAACCGTAGGGTGAGATAAAACTTTTGCTGACGTGGAGTTATCTGGTTGATGGGCAACGATGGCTGATATATGGACTTTTAAAGTGGAATGAGAGAGTCCAAATTCGAAGAGATGGAGTAAGAAGGTAAGTAGTGTCTTCAAGGAAACAGGTATTGCAGGTAAGTTATTTATATCCGTATAATTAAGGAAGGCTTTCCACTTATTTGCATATAGAAGCTGAGTTGATGGTATTCGCGCTCGATCCAAGATGCGCTTGTATCCTCCAAGCTGTCAAGTTCAATGATGGAAAGTCTGGATGGTAGACCATCCTGTCGTTTTGAGTTAGGAGGTCGGGAACCGGAGAGAGTCTAAACGAGTCCGTCAACATCGACCTGAGGTGAGTGAACCACGGTTGCCTCAGCCACCAGGGAGCGAAGAGGATCGCATTCAATTGAAAGTGTCGGAGGTGGATAATTGTCCGTTGTATGAGTGGTATTGGTGGGAATAGATAAAGTAATTCCCTGTTCGAATCCGTCATGAACGCGTCCCCGATGGAGTTCTTGTCTGCTCCGGCTCGAGAGCAATAGACACCGCATTTGGCATTCACACTTGAAGCGAAGACATCGATGGTAGGTACTCTCCAATGGTGACAGAGTTGATCGAAAATGGTATCCTTGAGGGACCACTTGTGAGTCCTCGATGTCATACGGCTGAGATGATCTGCTATGTAATTGTCGTCCGTGGAAATATGTACTGCAATAGGGAAGATGTGATGTTGGTAACACCATTCCCACAGGTCGATGGCTAGGTACAGGAGGGATAAAGAATGTGTTCCTCCCTGTTTGTTTACATAATATAGGGCAGTTGTATTGTCCGTTGCCAGTTGCACCACTCGACCCTCGATGATTGAAAGAAAGGCATGGAAAGCTCTGATGATCACTAAGAGCTCAAGATGGTTGATGCGAAGTGATTGTTCTTGTCTCGTCCATAGGCCATGCATTTTGTGATGAAGACAATGTGCTCCCCAGTTGGACTGGCTGGAGTCGGTGGTGACCTGCACCGTCGGATGGAAGAGCAGGAATGGTCGTCCGACACGGAGGTTCAACATCGATGTCCACCAAGTGAGTTGATTGGCTAACTCTGGTGTCACAGTCAATTTCATGGATGGGTGGTCTATCACTGGGTTGAATAGTGGTAGGTACCACGATTGGAGTGACCTCATTTTGAGTCGGGCATGCTGGATTACTGATGTTGTGGACGCCATGAGCCCGAGGAGGTGTTGAACATGATGGGCTGGAACGGAAGTTTGAGATCGAAAGGGGCAAATTTCCTTCTTTAACCTTATAACTCGTTCCAGGGGGATGAAGGCCCTGGCTTGCATGGCGTCGAAGAGGGCTCCGATGTAGGTGACTGGCTATGCTGGTTCGAGATGAGATTTTGTATAGTTTACTTTGAGTCCGAGGTTCTGAAGTGTGTCGAGCGTGATGGTTGTAGCTCTCATGGCGTTTTGGTACGACATCACAACTATCAGCCAGTTGTCTATGTATGGGTAGATGTTTATACCCTGAAGGCGGAGATGCACTGCGACTGGTGTCATGCACTTCGTGAAAGTCCTTGGCGTCATGGAAAGTTCGAATGGTAGGGAACAGAATTGGTACATGATGTTGTCGAATTGGAATCTGAGAAATTTTTGATGAGATGGATGGATCGAAATATAGAAGTAAGCGTCCTGTAGACCGATCACAACAAACCATTCTCCCCTTTATCTGGAGTTTTCGAAAAGGCTGGCGTCAATGGGACTGATTTCGATTCCGAAAGGATGATGTCAATGGTGGTGGACCTTGAAAGGACCTGTCAACTGGCTGTGATCTGAATTGTCGATATGGCTGGAATCTCTGATACGATTGTTGTTGAAAAGATTGTGGATAGAATTGAGTCTGTCTGTATTGAGGTTGTTGGTATCGAAAGGATCGTTGGTTGGTGTATGATCTTGCCGTTTTCCGTATTTTATAAAGGTTTTCCATAGTCTCGTCTGTTTTCTGATTAAAGAGACCTGTGCCATCAAAGGGAAGGTCTTCTATCCTTGACTTGGCATTATCAGACAGTCCAGTGGATCTAAGCCAGGCGTGTCAGCGCAACGCTATCGAGGATGCTAGGGTCTTCGATGCCGTGTTGGCCGCATGTCTAGCTGCAATCCTTTGTTGTTTTGCCAGCGAGGTGGCCTCGGTATGGGCATTAATCAGTTCAGTTTTGATTGATTCAGGTGCAAATTCCAGTATCGGGAGAATTTTGTTCCAAAGTTGGCGCTGATAAGCGCCCATCGCCGCTTGATAGTTGGTGACTCTAAGTGAAAAGGATTGGAGCAAATAAATTCTTCTACCGATGATGTCAATTTTCTGACCCTCCTTATAGTAGGGGCCACTGAAGACTTATTTCTGGCTCTGGACTGGTTGGACTCAACAATTATAGAATTGGGAGTAGGATGTTTGGCCAAAAACTCGGTGTCCGTTCCATGCGTCTTGTACAGGTTTTCAGTCCGTCTTGAGATTTGTAGTATAGATGGT
Source organism: Intellagama lesueurii (assembly GCA_037013535.1). Classification (NCBI taxonomy): domain Eukaryota; kingdom Metazoa; phylum Chordata; class Lepidosauria; order Squamata; family Agamidae; genus Intellagama; species Intellagama lesueurii. The sequence continues at coordinate 282,077,914 of JBAJHW010000001.1, read as the reverse complement.
GGCTTGTCCCATGCTTCCTTGATTAGTTTGAGCATCGATGGAATAAAAGTAAGACTAAGTGGAGGTGTCCTTTCTTGATTGATGTCGTCGAAGATTAGATCTGCCTCAGGTGATGGAGGTTCTTTGACATGTAGTTGTAGGGATTTAGCCATTCTGGATATCATCTGTGAATAAGAAGTGAAATCCTCTGAAGGAGATGGAGGATGATTATCAATAGTATCTGAGGTTGGTGTAGGGAGGTTGGATGGTGATTCTTCAGATGATTCGGATCCTAGTTCTTGGTCAGAAGAGGATGTGGAAGATGATGACGTGATTCTGGGTCTTGTTACGGTCGGGGCTGGAGGAGCGGGCTGAGTTCGGAGGGAAGACCGAGGATGATGTGGTTCTGGTTCTGTTGTTGGATGGGGACCGGTATATGTGGTAGTAACCTGAAGAGGTTGTTGAGTTTTAGAAGATTGTCTGAGGCATTTGGAATGGTCGGTATGTGACGATGTCGAACATTTCAGAGCCTGTTTAGAAATAGGAGGTGCAGGAAAAGCTGGTACCGGATGTTGGGAGCAGTGTCGGCGGTGTGGTGGCGACGGGGATGGTGATTGAGGATATCCTTGTTGGTAATGTAGTGCGTATCGCACACGCTTCAGTTCTTAATAATATGAATGTCCTTGGTATGCTTCCATGTGATATGGATCGCAATATGGGACAACTTCCTCCACGTCAAAATGATGGTACCGTGGGAAATTGGTATATTGGTAGTACTCTCCGTACGGAGGCATATATCGAGGAGGAGAAATATGCTTCCATTTCTCCCGATGTTTTTCGGGAGAGTGTTGAGGAGAGTCCGATCCTGAAAGTTGGATTTCAATCGCCCGCCCTGATGCAGGGCTAGAATGGGCCGAGGCCTGGCTGGATGGTGTATCAGCCATTGAGAGGCCAGTGTGCTTCCGTTTCTCTCGATGTTTTTTCGGGGAGAGTGTTGAAGAGAGTCCAATCCTGAAAGTTGGATTTCAATCGCCCGCCCTGATGCAGGGCTTGAATGGGCCGAGACCTGGCTGGATGGTGCACCAGCCATTGAGAGGCCAGTGTGCTTCCGTTTCTCCTGATGTTTTCGGGGAGAGTGCTGAGGAGAGTCCAATCCTGAAAGTTGGATTTCAATCTCCCGCCCTTATTCAGGGCTAAAATGGGCCAAGGCCTGGCTGGATGGTGCATCAGCCACCGAGAGGCCAGTGTGCCCCCGCCTCTCCCGATGTTTTCGGGGAGAGTGTTGAGGAGAGTCCGATCCCGAAAGTTGGACCTCAATCGTCCGCCCTGATGCAGGGCCAGAATGGGCTGAGGCCCGGCTGGATGGCGCACCAGCCACCGAGAGGCCAGTGTGCCTCTGTTCCTCCCGATGCCCTCGGGGAGAGTGCCGAGGAGAGCCCGATCCTGAAAGTTGGACTTCAATTGCCCGCCCTGATGCAGGGCTAGAATGGGCCGAGGCCTGGCTGGATGGTGCATCAGCCATTGAGAGGCCAGTGTGGGGAAATAGGCTACCAGTTGACACCGGAGCATGAGCCTTTTTTGTTCACAGCCGTCTCCCAAAGGTGAGATCGGAGCCTTTGGAGCCTTTGCTTAAGTGCCAGCTTGGTCAATTTTTTATATGCCGAACAAGAATGGGTTGGGTGTTGCTCGTCCAAGCAGAATAAACAGCATTCGTGGCCGTCAGATAATGGGATCTTATTTGAACAGCCGACACACCTTTTAAAAGGAGCTGTTGAGGCCATTAAGAGCGGGAAACCAGAGGAAGAGATGGTTGAAGAGATGGGGGAGGGGCGGGAAGCCAAAAGCAGGAAAGGCAAAGAAACGGAACTAACTGACAGGGGAACGTCGATTAGTTGATTGGAAAATAGGAAGGTATCAATTTAGGTGTTGATTAGAAGAGGAAATACTAATACAGTCACTAAAAATCGCTCAGAAACACGCTCTATTCTTCTGGAGATCCAATCAGCACGGCGGAAAAAAGAAACTGAGGGGAATCTTAGGTGAGCGGAGCATGTGCTCCACAGGGGAACGTCCCACTAACTTTGTACTTTTGAGCTCTAAAATCTTCCGAGACATGCAGCGCAGGCGCAGAACAACCCATTTGTGTGCATTCACAGAGGCCATGAAGAAGAATATTTGTTTTTTTTGGACTACAAGTCCCAGAATACCAATCAACTTGGCCAGTGACCATGCTGCCTGAAGTACTCTAGGAGCTATAGTCCACCAAAACGATCACCACCACCACTGAATATCTCCAGTCTCTTCCATAACCACAAGCTTTCCTGACTTCACCTGCACTGCTGTCCTGCCTCAACCTCATTCCCACTGTTCACTGCCATGCAAGAAGGTGTGATCTGACACTACAGAAACAGAACAACAACTACGATGACTCACCACAGCTCTTATTGTTGTCTGTTTCTTCCATGGTTTTCAATGGCTTTTCCTATTTTAAGGTCAGGAAATGCCAAGTAAGCTAAACACTGATGACTTTAGTCCAAGCCCATCACTTTCTGGTAATTACTTTTCGATCACAACTGCCAAACAATTCTGAGGTAATCCAAAGGTCGGGTAATAGATCTCATTGTGTCTACTTTCTTTGTCTTTCTTAAAGCCACACAGGTGCTGATTGCTTGCCTGGGCTTCTGCCTCCCCACCACCACTCTGGTTTCTATGTTATATTATCACTCATTTATAAATCATGACATCTGTGTTTGTTAAGTGCTTTGATGTATTTGCTAGTCTAAAATGTCAGTTTCATAAACGACTGGCAGTGCCCATTTATGTGCGTCAGTGGGCCTATTTTAATTTAGGTACACTCACGGTGGATGACGTTTTGCCAGGCTTTCAGGGTCAGCTCAGATCAAGGCAATTCTTCTGCAGGAAGTTGAAATGCCAATCCACCCTTTCCCACAAAGAAGAGGGGCCAATCCATTATTAGGGCAACAGCTGTCCAGCAAACTCTGGAGAAAATCCTCATTAGGGATGCATCAACTCCAGAGGGCTCTGAAGAAAAATGCTTTTCCCAGCACAAAAGCCTGGCTATGTCGAGTCACTGTGGCAAAGTCCAGCTGTTGCAAAGAATGCTAAAGATTTCAGAGGGATGGAGGTCCCCACAGGGATACAAAGGATCAGCACAGCAAGAAAAAAAAAAGGTGATCCTTCCTGCCACATCTGCCTTTTACTCATTTGGTTTCCATCGCTTGCTCACACTGCTCTTGTGAGCAAGCCTGATGGGGCAAGCAAGCAGCCATGTTTTAACAGTAACCAACAAAGCAATGTCTAATCTGAGCACTCTATCCCGTGAATCCTTTTAACTTCACAGAGGATGACAGGCTGAACCTGTGGTGTAGTGGTAAATCTTTGAAGTGCAGGAGCTCATTCTGGTTTGCAGCCATGCCCCAAGGAGAATCATGTCATGTCCCCAGAATATCTCCCTATGTGCAGGGGCTACATTTTTATTTTTTTAAGATTTCATTAGGCAACCATTTTGTTTACTGAATGACAGCTGAGGTACCTCTTTCTCCCCCTTAATGGGGGAAAATACACACAGAAACACCATCAGAACCCTCCATACATTTTCTTGACTGATTACTGCTCTGCACAGACAGTTTCCACCTGGAATCCTTCAGCATCGTCTGATGTACCAGTGTGTGAACTGATGTGACATTCTCTTCCCAAGCCATGTAAAGTAATCACCACAAAAAGGGGGTTAAATTGGAATTATATCGGGAATATTTTCTGCAGCTTTTATAGCAACAATCAAATTAAGTTATGAAACCTAAGCTGTCTCATACATCCTCTGAATATTCTAGCAGGGGATCAGAATGAGACACACACACTTCAGGTTGCAACTCTGCTTTTATAGTATTTGCAGCTGTTTCAAAAACCCGCAGAGGTTCCCAGACCATGACATTCAGATACACCATGGACAAATGGCTGTGTGATTACCTTAGCCTAGCAGCCCTTCTGAGGTTTCATATCACACTAGAGATTTTGAGAACTGAACCTTGTAAGGATAATGTCTTATACGTAATTGCCTTGTTTCCTGGTGTTCCTGCTTCTAAATGTGACCAATAAATCAACATGGATTTTTGTGGCCAATTTTGTCTGGGGGCTTTTGGGGAGGGCTTTTGAGATACAGTGAAGTAAATGGAAGTATTTTTTCACCTTTCCCAGAAGCCAAACTTGCACCAATATGATTTGACTTGACAGTAGAAATGGTGGGTGACCTGACCTATGGCACTGAGGTGGAATGGTCTAATGCTTTAATCCACCAAACCACCCTGTCAGCTTAGCTTTCTCTTAAAAAAAAAAAAAAACAGCTATGCAAAGAGCTCTCCCTCCTCTTAATTTCATGTGACAGGCTGACAGATTTTCACCCTTTGCCAGCCCTCTCTTTCTTTGATGTGTTTGTTTTTATGCATGTCATATGTTTGTGTGAAATGATAGAAGAACTGCATGTGATATATTAGCGGGTGCTTACCGCACCCATATTTTTAGATGACGCATATGTAGAAGCCTAAACATTCACATCAATGCTGGGGACTTCAAAACAAATAGCAATGTGCTTACATATTGTTACTTTTGTCAGAGTCCTTTTCTGTAAACTTGTGCAGCTAACTAGACCAAAGTCATACCTGAACTGTCTCGGTAATTCTTCATCCCTTTGGTTTGCAGATTTTGAGATAGAAGTAGAACATAGACAAGTTCAACAGCTTTCATGATTATCTATGTTTCAGGAATACACCACAGCCAAACCTGATTGCCACAGATGAAGCCAACGTTTTCTCTAAGATAGTGAATATGGAAAAAATGTGAAAACATGATCCATACACACAGTGTATGTGTGACCTGAAAATAGTGGTATAGTGGTTTTTGTTTGTTTGTTTGTTTGGCTGCCTTTCCCCTGCTAAGTCTGAATCTTGGGAGAGCCAGGTTGTTATAGAGTCCACTGAGGCCTAAAGGTCAGGATGTGATCTTCGGCCAGCCACTCTTCCTAAACCTGATCTATCTCACAGGTTGGTTGTGAGAATAAAGTGATGATGAGGAGAGGCATGTCATGAGATGAAAGTGGAACTACTACTTCTCCTAAAAAACAAGAAAAACAGCAAGAAAAAGTGCAGCCATCACTGGTTCTCGGTCCCATGGGAGGGCCCTAGATTAGTTTATAAGGTACATTCCAAGGGGCATGCATACGTTTGGGGTGCCCACATACAGCTCATAAGCCAAACTTTGACTGACTGTGATGTAGTCGTTATGTGGTTACTGAACCTCACCTCACAATAGAAGAGCAGTGCTTCTATGGTCATATCTGTCTTCACTTTGTTAATCTGGGTGTTTAGCTGTAAATCCTACATAGATTACATAGAGTGCTCAGAGAAAGAAGACCAGTATTAATTTATGCTTACCTTCTGGGCCCCCAAAATTAAAAATACATTGAAATCCATGCCAAAATAAATTTGATTGCAGGTCTATACCAGTCATCACTAGATGGTACAGACATATGATTGTGCAGAAATCAAGTGGGGAAGAATGAGTGCTTGGGACCAGAAAAGATTCTTCACCTTCTCTTGGTCCTATATTGCTTTATGAATCACCTGAACTCGCTGGCAAAGTTTGTTTGAGCTTTGCTGATGAAAGATACCCCCACCAGTAGCTGGAAGAATGGTATGCGTCAACTCACAGGTGGGTTCCTTTAACAATACAAGAAGGCTTGGGTGATTCATAAAGCAATATAAGACCAGGAGAAGGTAAAGAATCTTTCCTGATCCCAGGCATTCATTCCTTCCCCTTGGATTTCGGGTCGGAAAGACCAAGACAATGGCTGGAACCCAATGGCTTGCGTAGTTAGTCACAACTGGAGTAGGCCCGTTGAATCAAGAGAACTTATGAAGGAGTTGACTCATAAAATCCTCACTGATTCTGTGGGCATACTCTAGTTGCCACCTACTATACTAAGCAACAAGATTTTCATAATGTAGATGTTTGGATGGAGGGTAGGCTCATAAGGAAGCAGGATTTGTGACATTATACGTCATGATTCCTGATCAGTGGCTCATCTGTTACAGCATCAGCTTTAGTCTACAGTTTCCTGGCTTCACTGTATGAGAACTGACATAAGATACACTTAACTCTGGTCTTAAACTAGCAAGATTTCTGATTGCCAGGAAGATATTGGGTTGGATCCAACATTTCTATTAATTGGATATCCAACTGGGGGGGGGGGATGTTTGCCAATGCCCCCTTTCCTTTGCAGCTCTGATGCCACCTGAAACTTTACTTTGGAGACCTGAAGATCGCTGTGAGACCTGACACTGGGGATTGCAGAGGAAATCAGGAACTGGCTGAAATCATCTCTATCCATCCTTCAGTGGAAGTCTCTGAGAAATCTCAATTCCTTCTGGGAATAGAAATAGCCCTTTTCTCTGCAGAGAAGCATGTATGGCTCCATTAGATATTGTGTGAGCAAATTCCCCTTACAACTGGCTTGCTAAAAGAATACAAATTACAAATAAAACAGTTGTTTCAGCATTATATCTCTCTGTTCCATCTAAAAATGTAGGCTGACCATTTCCTGGGAAAGCCTTGGAATAATAGCGGGTCCCCTTCAAAATGATACAGCCAAGCTAGTTTGTTTCCCTTTTATAACACGTGCATGACAAAATGTGTGTCTTTCATAGCAAGCTAAGCAGGATCCAGAGGGAGGGTTAGTTGCTCAACATCCACTAATATAAAAGGTTCCAGACCTCAGCTGGAGATTTTATCTCTCAAATTGTAAATGGAGTCCTGTTAGAACATTTGGAATGGTAATTAATAAATCTCCTTTTCAGCTGTAATCCTAGAGGAAAACATGGGAACACTGGCTTGGCCAGGTGGTAGACAAAATAAAGGGAGTAGCGGAAGGAACTTATCCAGTCAGTTGCTTCCCCAGCATTGATTTAATGTTGCTTTATTCAATTGGAATGACAGCTGGGACTTTGGAAAGTTATTTTGTAGTCAAAAACCCTCCAAATCTGCCAGCCATACAGGCTAGCAGCCATACTGGCTTGGGGATTCTGACAGTCCTACCCTGCAAAAAAGGAACTGACATCAAGAAAGTTGGGAATCACAGGGCAGGCAGGAAGAGTTATTCCAAGGAAGAGTTGGATAGATCTACAACTATAACATGATCTTGCTTTCAGGCCAGCTAAATTGTCATGGTTCCAAACAAAAATAACTTCTCCCTCCAGGAATTGTAATTTGGAGAAGGAGCTGAGAATTCTTGTAGTGTTCCCATCCTAACATCAGGTAACTGTACTTTTACAAAGGACTCAAGAGATGGCAAATGACTGGCAAGCTGAATCGGGGTGATTTTGCTTTGCTGCAGCTTGATTTGCAGCCTGTTTTACACTTCTATTCAGATTAGGTGATCACAGGATGACTGTGCATTGTTTCAGTGCCAGTGTCCACACTGCCCCCTCAATCTGATGCTGTTCAATCCATGCCACAGCCCCACTTCCTTTGATCTCACTCTCTGCTGATTCCCTGATCTCCTTTTATGGTTTATTGAAAAGCCAGTGGGCTGTTTAAAGTGTTGCACAGAATTAGGGGAAAGGGACAATTCCCCAAAATTCTCCATAATGTACGAACACATACATGTGTACTGCAGAAACCTAGTACGTAATCTGCAATCGTTCATTAGAATTGTTTCTATTTCATACGTCTTTTTTGCCCATGCAGAGGTGATCTAGCACTAAACTAATGTATCAATGAAGTGTTCAGGGGATCTAACATTAAACTCCATAGTTTTTTTAAATTATTATTTTTTAAAAAAATTGGTTGGGGTGACTATGAAGAAAGATTGTGGGGGTAGGTGTTTCTGCTGACCAAAATATCATGCCAAGCTTAGTACATCACCAGAATACTGACCAAAGTCATGCCCCCCCCCCCATTCCTTTTGGTGAATGAACCAACTGATCACATGGAGGAAACACTGTTTGAATCGCTCTAGCTTGAAAAAATAGAATCTCCCAGCGGCTGGGGAAAAAAATCTATTCAGAAGCAAAAAGGGCTGGGCAGAATTGCATTGGCCTTGGCACCATGTGATCAGTTAAATAAATTAAAATTCAGCTATTTTATTTCCACAGAAAACCCATATTATTTACCCATCCAGTCACAGCCTGTCTCTTGCCAGCTAGTAATCTGCAACCTACTGCTTTTTAAGGGTACTTTGGTCCTAAGACAGGTGTCCATAAGGTTAGCCAAGTCCCTCTCTGTCTCACTCTACTCCATTTTCAACCTATTTTTGCATTAATGCTTAGTGTGGAAAATGCCATGCTAGAAGCTGGAATTATCATGAACTTTGCTTCCAAAGTTCAGAGCAGTGGATGGGTCCTTATGTAGTCAAGTTGGTAGCATCCATGTGCAAAATTATTTCCCACCCACGCCTGGTGTTATAATATTATTTGTCATCATAAGTGCATATTTTCACTTCTTTTCTGTTCATAGTAATAGGCATGTAATATGCTTTTTTTATTTTATGGATAAAATGTTATTGTACATAAACAGCAAACAGATAAAATGGTAACACACATGGAGACACATGAGAGGAGGCAGAACATGGAAGTAACAGCTCATATGTCACAAGCTAATGTTAGGAATGAAGGTGTGATGAAATTACATTTCCAAGTAATCCAATGAATAAAAACACAGCTATACACACACATATAGGGTAATGGTTCATGTTTTTCCATTATCTTTAAGTTGCTTTTTAGGGGTGTTTTGTGTTGATTGTGGGGGGAGGGATGGAAAGCCAAGTGAGGGGGGCAAAGCATCTTGAAGGAGGGCATGGCACTGGAACACTGAAAGGGAGCGCTCTGCACTGTGAAACATCACTGGCAACACACACAAACACAAGTTGTGTTAGATTGTAACTTACAAGGTCTCCAGTCAGCAAAATGAATGACAATGGCAGCTGTAGCCCAACATACCTGAAGGCTGGGATAATAATGCTGTCTGATCACCATGATTGCCCCTGTGAAACCTGAGGCTGCTGTTCTGATTATCCTTGGCCTTGTAGAATACTGTTGCCAATGAAGGTCAAATGCTCACCCAATACATATCTGTCCCAAGAGTAAAACAGCCTGCATCAGCACCCTCTGGAAGATTACAAGGCCTCTATACGTTGACATGTTTGGGGATGGAAAAACAGAACACAGGAGGCATTCTCACCTCCCTTTCCCCCTCTCTAGCTACGCAAAGCTTGCGCTTTTGTGTTTAACTGTGTTCTACTATTATCTCTCAATCCTTCCGAAAGCTCTCTGGAAACAGAACATGCCTTGTTGCTCTTCTGTGTCCAGGGGCAGTTCACATTGATCATGACATGTGATTGATTCAAATGCTTTCCTTCCCTGTTTAAAAAGTCAAGCACAATTGATCAAATATGGACTCAACAATGCTTTTGGAATCCTTGGGCAATTTTCCAACGTGAGAGAATTGCACAGGCAGTTTCCGAAGGGGCAAGCTGGATTCATTTGTTGCTGCAAAACCCAGCAAAGGGTCTTGTGGCATCCTAAAGACTGACACATTTATTATACCACAAGCATTCAAGCACTACAATGCCTGGACATTTCTGTTATCACCAACAATTTTGTCCCTGGCCATTGTTAATAAGTAATGGCTGTTGTATGTATTTTATGCCTTGTGACCTCACTGCTTACAGCTACCCCCAACCCTTTTCATACACACTTACAACTCTGAATAATCCTTCATGCATCTAATGAAATGCAGTGTAATCCATAAAAGCTTATACTATAATAAATGTGTTAGTCTTCATGATGCCACAGTGCAATCTGTTTTTCTACATATGTACTTATTTGTTCCTGGATCTCAAAGATTTTGTGAAAAGTAGAAATTGACATAAAGAAAAGATTGCAATGGTTTGTTTGGATGGGCAAAAGTTGTGCCTCAAATAACATCACAAGTTCATCCCAAAGAAAACTGGTGTTTACGTATACTCACATCTACAGTGCACTACAAAAGCCATACCTTTGCAAATCACTTTTCTGTAAGATCCGACGAAATAAATCCTTATAACCTCATTTCCTGTTACAGCTTCCCCTCTGGAACAATTTTTTTTTTTTTTTAAGATAATTTTAAACCCGGTTTAAGATGCAGCTAAAGGCTAGGACTCCCTGAAACAGAAATGAACTTCCCATTCAGAGTCATGGGGCTAAATTCCACTCCCTGCAATAAACTGTGGAACAAAATACAGTGGTGCCTCGCTAGACGATTGCCTCGCAGGACGAGGAAATCGCTAGACGATGCCTTTTTGCGATCGCTACTGCGCTTCGCAAAACGATGTTTCCCTATGGCGATTTTCGCTAGACGATGAGGTTTCCCCATAGGAGTGCGCCGACTAGTGGTGAAAAGCTGTCAGTGCAGCTGTCAGTGCATTCCTATGGGGACCCTCACTCGCTAGACGATGTTTCCCTATGGGAAATTTCGCAAGACGACTGCGTTTTCCCTTGGAACGCATTGAAGCGATTTCAATGCATTCCAATGGGAAAACGTGCTTCGCTAGACGATGTTTTCGCTAGACAGCGATCTTCGTGGAACGGATTAACATCGTCTAGCGAGGCACCACTGTAAACCACCTTTTCAGTAGAACCAAAAAAAGCATGAAAAGGCAAGGGGGAAGGGCTACTGATCATATTGGATCGGTACTTACATCATCTGCATGGTGAGAAAAATACCAAAATGATCAATGCTGAACCAGGTCCTTTTACAAGAGCAATGCTCTGTCTGGACTAGCCTCAAAATTGCATTTGTAGTTGTGGAGATACATTTTAAAGCATCTTACAAAAACGACCACTTTTAGCAGTCAGATACAGTTCTGAAGTAAGACGCAGAAAACCAAAGTTTGGAATGTTTTCCATCCACTGCAGTCTTGGACTTGGACCTCATAATCATTTGAGGATGACAATCAATAGGAATATTTCCAAAATACTACACACATTTGCTTCAGTCTGGGAAAAAACGTTTAGGTATTATTTAAACAAGTCTCTTCAGAGAGTTTTCAGCTCCCCTCATAATTTTGAAAATCTGTTCTTACATGAGTGGACTGCAAATTCCCTCCTGGAATCAAGAGAAACAGACTCTCTGATTAGCTCTGGTCCTTGAATGGGTTCTTTCCTCTCCTCTCCTGTTGTGTGTGTGAACATCTTACCAAAGAGAATTGCTACTTGTCTAGATGGAAAAACTGTGTTATAACTGGGCACAATTACATGTGTAGAGATTTCCTATTTCCTTCCTGCTCTCTACAACACAGTAAATTAAAACATTTTCTTTACAGAAAGCATTCAAAGAACCTTGAAGGGGAAATAATATGTGGCTTTAGGAGTGAGTGCTGTGTTTGTTATCATACTTCAGCATGTCATGTGGATGCTAGAAAATTTCACTCAGTTTACATCTGCAGATGAACTAATCTACTCCGTGCTTCCCTGATCAGTGTAAACCCAATACAGTACTGAACTCAGTGGGACATTTCTAGATTTGTGCTGAAGTGAATAATGGAAAATAAATACCATATAGTCAAATTCTCTTCTCTTTTCTATTGCTAACATAAAAAACCCCACAACTTTGAAAATTTATATTCATCTTAAGGTCAAGAAACAGGAACTCTTCCTGCAGTTTCCCTGTCTGAATCAATGGTGTAGAAGCTTACCCTGCTTCCCGTTAAAGGCAGGAGGCAAGAAGACAAATGCAGGAGGAGCCTGGGCATGGAAAACAGCATAATAATTAAACACCATCTGGTAAAACTGCCGTCAGCAAAACTGCTGGTGAAGCTTTTATTTGCTTAATGCTTTAGCACAGTATCACGCCCACTGAAACCCAGCTGGCAAGAAAACAAGCAAGCACGTTCTTGCATATTAGGAACTCTTGGCTAGCATTCTACGATGGTTTAATACTTCAAAGTTATATATGTTTTGGTCAACTTTTGTTACACAGTCCTTGGAATGCATTAGCCTTAGCAGCAAAGCTAGATCTGGTATTATGCATGCACCTATTTTTTTTCTATTTAAATATGGCACAAAGATTGGGATCCTTAGGTATGTGAATGGGGGGATTAAGCTATAACACCACTGCATTGTGCAGGAAACTTGCTCCTTATCCTAAGCTTCTCTCATCATGGGGAGGGAAGCTTCAGGTAGTGCCAATGAAAGTTTATGACTATTATTTTAAAAAAAGAGGAAGCCCCATTTATTTCTGTGAGTCTACCATACTGGGATTAAAATTGGATTTATCCTTACTAGTGGGTGCTACTAGTACAGTATCTTCAAAGGCATAATTGTAACCTAATCCGCATAGGAGAAGTTAAAAGACAACATAAATATTTAAGTCTACTAGTGTTTAAAAATGAACATGATCTAAAGAAAGGCACCAGTGATGATAGCCAGTAACAAGCCATTATTGTTATAGAGAGAGAGGCACTTAACACAGATATTCCAAGTCTCAAGTGTCATCAAGCAAGTAACATGTCTCTTTCTTTGCAAAATGGGTAATTATACTCTTCATAAAAGTGGCAGTGCTCACCAAGGATATGCCACAACAGTTTAAAAACAAACAAACAAAATATACACATACATATATATTGGGCACAATAGAACTAGGATTATCTGAAAAGATATTATAAAAGGACTTTCCAGTCCAATGAGCCTGAAAGAAGAAAACAGTTGTGAAGCCTTGAGGGTGTATTTTCCTTTAAGGCTTTTCCTCTCTTAGAAATCAAACATAGCATTTACAATAGGGCCTTGATATTCCCCTACCTTCTAGAGGCTAAAACCATTTAGATCTATAGCAATCACAAAATCTCTTACTGTACTTTCTGTTCACTAGAGATTGGTGCTATAGTACAGAAGACACTAGCATCAAGGTCAGGAGAAGAATGAATGAAAGAGCAAGCAAATGTAAAAGCCAATAATGCTGAGAAGTTGTATAGCACTTTTAAGTGTTTGAAGTATTTTACATACACTAGTTAATTGTAATCCTGACAACGTCCACATGATATCCCTGAGCTCAGAAAAGTTCCTTTTGTAGTGTTTGCTGATGAAAGCTCTCAGAATTATCCAGCCAGAATGTCCCACTGTTGGCTAGGACATTCTGGTTTTTGAAAAATAACTTTAAAAAACACACAAAATGTCATCCAAAATGAACTTTTACAAGTTCTGAGGATATTAAATGACATCCCCAAGCTCTGAATAATGGAATACAGATGACAGAATCAAAGAAATAGACCTTGGAAGTTGCCCAATCAAAACCACCATTCAATGCAAGATGCAACCTGGCAAGTCATCCCTCCTTTGCGATAATATCTGTGGGGGAAAAGAGTGCAGGCAGTCTGTTTCACTGCTGAATAGCTTTCTATCATAAGTTTTCTCTTAATTATTATCAGAAATTTGCTTTTCCCATTGGTTTAGTCCTGGCCACTGAAGCAACAGAGAAAAAGTCTATTGCAACTTCTCTATGACAGGTCTTCAGACATTTGAAGAGGGCTGTTGTGTCAGCCCTTACTTCTCTCTTCCAGAATAAACGTAGTCAGCTCTTTCAATCATTCCTAATACAATTTAGTTTCTAGAGTCATCACTTTCCTTCAGATATGCTCCAGGTTGTTGTGCTGAGAAATGGGACATGGAAAAATATTCTGACTTCAAGTGTACAATGTGAAGAAATTGAGAAATTGGGGATTGTGGACCTCTAGGGGTAAATTCAGGCTTTTCTCAGTGCCTGGGGATATCTGGCTCGGAGATTTGCTGGGGCAGATTTTGCCTGCAAAGGAATAGAAGTGCCACCTGTATTCCTCAATTCAATTGTGGGTGAAGACTTCAAGGTTGGGTTGACTTGTTCTTGGGTACTATGCTAATTGGAGAATGACTCTGGCTGTGTGAGAGACAGGGGCAGAAACTATTCTTGTCTTCATGAACATTCAAGGGAATTCAAAGCCAGATTAGCAGACCATCTCAAAAGGTCCAGAAGGTAATGATTAAGGTATAGAAAGAGGTTCAGAAGTTACTTTAGTTGGCTTAGTTATCTCTTAAGAGACACCATGCTCAGTTGCTGTCTTGTTATGCTGTGCCAAGAGGGATGCACTCTGTGCATGTTCCAAAACTATGCTGATGCTATGCTAGCATGTAAGTAGACATGGGAAGGCCTGGAAAAAAAACAGAAAAACTGAGGAAAAAAGAGGTTTTTTTCCATTATTTTCCAAAGCCATTTTTTGTTTTTTTCTGAAAAAATTGAGAAAAAATGGAGTGTGGAATATGTTCTTTTACAATGATAAATAAATATGCCTATGACATTGTATTCAAACTGCATAACATGAAGACCTTAATGATAGATCTCTGAGACTTTATGTATTTAAGTTATCTGAGAGAACTTAAATGATGGAAGTACAACATAGATTAGATAGCTTTCTTATTTTCTGGTGTATTTTCTCTGTATTGCTCCTCCTTGAGATTCTTTTTGATTGTTTGCTCCAAATTCTTTTGATGCCTTTTTGAAACCTTTTGAAATGTTTTCCTTTTTGTATTTTTCACTATCCTTAATAAAATATAAAATATTCTCAATTCAATTGTTCAGATTTTGGGCTAAGAGGGTTTGTGGTACTTAAAACTAGGTCTTGCCTTGACCAGCTACTGGGAGTCTGTTTTATTGCGAAAGTGGTAGCAGTTCTACCTTAAGTGCTTAACCTTGTGAATTTTTTGGAACTCCCTGAAGGCACTGCTTAGTTGGGTCTAGAGTGTTGGGAGGTACTGGGACCAGGCAGGTTCCCTAGCTATCGCCACATTTTGCTCTCCTGGGCTCACTCACTCCAGGATCAACAGGGTAGTGTGGCTAAGTGGCTAGAGTGGGACTGAATGTGGTGGTCCATCACACAGAAATCATTCTTGCAATCTAGGAAATGCCTCTGTTAATGCAGTCTAGGGTTGTATTTGAGAGCCAGTCACCATAGTGCCTGACCACCTTATCCATCTCCTGAGAAATCTATATGTGCGACAGGAAGCAACAGTTAGAACTGGATATGGAACAACTGATTGGTTCAAAATTGGGAAAGGAGTACGACAAGGCTGTATATTGTCCCCCTGCTTATTTAACTTATATGCAGAATACATCATGCGGAAGGCTGGACTGGATGAATCCCAAGACGGAATTAAGATTGCCGGAAGAAATATCAACAACCTGAGATATGCAGATGATACCACTCTGATGGCAGAAAGTGAGGAGGAATTAAAGAACCTCTTAATGAGAGTGAAAGAGGACAGCGCAAAAAATGGTCTGAAGCTCAACATCAAAAAAACAAAGATCATGGCCATGGGCCCCATCACCTCCTGGCAAATAGAAGGGGAAGATATGGAGGCAGTGACAGAGTTTACCTTCCTGGGCTCCACGATCACTGCAGATGGTGACAGCAGCCATGAAATTAAAAGACGCCTGCTTCTTGGGAGGAAAGCGATGAGAAACCTAGACAGCATCTTAAAAAGCAGAGACATCACCTTGCCGACAAAGGTCCGCATAGTCAAAGCGATGGTTTTTCCAGTAGTGATGTATGGAAGTGAGAGCTGGACCATAAAGAAGGCTGACCGCCGAAGAATTGATGCCTTTGAATTGTGATGCTGGAGGAGACTCTTGAGAGTCCCCTGGACTGCAAGGAGAACAAATCTATCCATTCTGAAGGAAATCAACCCTGAGTGCTCACTGGAAGGACAGATCCTGAAGCTGAGGCTCCAATACTTTGGCCATCTCATGAGAAGAGAAGACTCCCTGGAAAAGACCCTGATGTTGGGAAAGTGTGAGGGCAAGAGGAGAAGGGGACGACAGAGGACGAGATGGTTGGACAGTGTCATCGAAGCTACCAACATGAATTTGACCAAACTTCGGGAGGCAGTGGAAGACAGGAGGGCCTGGCGTGCTCTGGTCCATGGGGTCACGAAGAGTCGGACACGACTAAACGACTAAACAACAACAACAACACCATAGTGAATAGAGTGTCAGATTGTTTCCCAGAAGGTTTGGGTTTAGATCTCTGCTTGGCCATGGAAATACACTGGCAGGTAGCACTGGCAAAACCACCCTTTCAATATCTCATATACTTCAGAAGCCTATTAGGGTCATCATAGGTTGAATTGGCTTGAAGGCACAGAAGAGACAAGGTTGTAATCACTGCTCAGCTGCTGTACTGTTTGCTCATGTTCAGCTTATGATCAGTGAACCAACTGGCAAGGAAGAGGCTAAGTAGGAGATAGTGGCTTGCCTAAAGCCACCTAATAAGTTCCTATCAGAGGCAAATTTAAACAAGAGACTTCCTGATTCTTACCCTAATCTTCTAGGATGCGGTTCTAAACCAAGGATGGATAGATTTAAATGAAATGAAATGAACGATGCCTTGCTTCTTTCTTTCCTCACCTCCTCATGAATATGTACTACATATCCATGTTGAGGGACTGTGAGCTGCGGCTACCGACTGTTGCCCATTATTCTCTCCCTGTGTCTCCTCTTGCTCTTCACAGACCTTTCTCCCATAGGTTCTGGATCCATCACCTCCCCTTTAATGATACTGAATAGATGATAGTGATGTTCCAAACATGGACCTGGTACCCTGTGTTCACTGCTCTAGGGATGCAGGGTTCTTGCATCTACTATGCATAAATGTGTTAAAGTGAGGAGCGTACGAAGGAAAAAAAAAGCTGACAACCTAATCACTTCTGTATGCTTTCCACCTGGAAAACCCTGAAAAGGATCACCATAAGTCAGAATTGACTTGATGGCACATTATTATTATTCATCCTAATTCAGCACTGACATGACTATATGCAGGAATTCAAACACAGATGTTTAAAGAGTTAGGCACTGAAAGCCATGGGTCTGGATCAAAGAATCTGTCAGTCTTGGTTTCTCCTACATTCAGTTTTCCCTAAAAGCTTTCAAGTTCTTTCCATTCTAAACATGAAGAAGTGTGTACCTTTTGGAAAATCCCCATCAGCAGTGAACAGAATGACACTCTTCCTGATCCATAGCAGTGGCTTTTTGTTCCCCCACCCCCCACCCCGTGTGGCAGTGAAGGCTCTGTACTCCCCCCTCCCCAGTCCAGCAAGACAACTGCTGAGGCTTGAACACAAACTTCGCTCTTTGCCCCGTTGTTGTCATTGCACTATTAACCTCTGAGGAATAATATCCTGAAGGAAGTACTAAATATTAAAACAACGGTGCCTGTCACTAGTTGGAAAGAAAGAATGGAAGTGTCTTGTCTGGTTGGTGGTATCATAATACAGGCTAGTGGAGGATTACTTCACAAAAAGCCAAAGACTTCAGATTGTGTTGTCTCCGTATGGCCCCCAGCATAAACAAAATGCATTAGATGCAGTTGCTCTAATTTCTGCTGTTGGCTCTCCCATTATGATGTGATATTTATGTTTCTTTCTAGAGCACTGTTAACTGAGGAAGGGGTCACTGGAGTCATTTCTGCATGAAGGGATAAGAAAGCTCTTGGCACGCACTTGGTTCTTGCAGAAGTTCCTAATTCTTGCCAAGTCTGGTTGGACTCCTTGATGATTGCTAATCTCTTTCAGTTGTATGGTCAACCCTGAAGCAGTTCCTCAAAAATGAGAAGGAAATATAATCTCCTTATTTAAGACACTGGAGAATCACAACTTGTGTAGGTTGAGTGTGTGCTTTGTGAGAAAGGGGATTGCCAAATATCTGTTAAGAAAATTACTACCCTGGAAGAAATAGCGAAATCTATTTTCAGAAGATCAGACAGATTTTGAAAAGAATTACATCAGATAATTGCTTTACCCTTTTGATATGTTTTACAGGTTCTCACTAAAAATACACTTTTTATGCCTTTCCTTGACCTTATGACATCAGCTGACCATTGTTTTTTTCTGGTTGCCCACACTGTGTAGAAGTGCAGGCAACCAGAAAAAAAATGACCACTAAATCTTTATGTTTTTTCCTTCTTGGGAAAATTTAAGGAAGGTAGAATAATCATGTGATTAATAGATAATGAAAATTATTTTTAGTTGCAATATACAGTCATGTGGAAAAAAAAGAGTACACTCTCTTTGAATTCTATAGTTTTACATATCAGGACATAATAAAAACCATCTGGCCCTTAGCAGGTCTGATAATTAAGTAAATACAACCTCAGATGAACAACAACACATGACATATTACACCGTGTCATTATTTATTTTACAAATAAATAAATGTGTGAAAAACTAAGTACACCTTATGATTCAATATCTTGTAGAACCACCTTTAGCAGCAATAACTTGAAGGAATCGTTTTCTGTATGACTTGATCAGTCTCTCACATCGTTGTGGAGGAATTTTGGCCCACTCTTCTTTACAATGTTGTTTCATTGAACTCTGCAGGCATTTGTTTATGCACAGGTCTTATAAGGTCCCGCCACAGCATTTCAATCGGGTTGAGGTCTGGACTTTGACTTTCTGTTGCATGACCCGATTTCAGCCAAGATTTAGCTGTTGGACAGATGGCCTCACATTGGACTCTAGAATACTTTGGTATACAGAGGAGTTTATGGTTGCCTCAATTACTGCAAGGCACCCAGATTCTGTTACTACAAAACAAACCTGAATTGTCACCCCTCCTCCACCATGCTTGACGGTTGGTATGAGTTGTTTGTGCTGATACACTGTGTTTGGTTTTCTCCAAACGTGGCACTGTGCATTATGGCCAAACATCTCCACTTTGGTCTTGTCTGTCCAAAGGACACTGTTCCAGAAGTCTTGTGGTTTGTCCAGATGCAACTTTGCAAACCTAAGCCATGCTGCCATGATCTTTTTAGAGAGAAGAGGCTTTCTCCTGGTAACCCTTCCAAATAAACTGTACTTGTTCAGTCTTTTTCTAATTGTACTGTCATGAACTTAACATGCTAACTGAGGCCTGTAGAGTCTGAGATGTAACTCTTGGGTTTTTTGCAATTTCTCTGAATATTGCATGGTCTTACCTTGGGGTGAATTTGCTTCCATTCCTAGGAAGATTGGCAACTGTCTTGAATGTTTACCACTCGTGAACAATCTTCCTCACTATAGAATGATTGTCTGGAATTGTTTGGAAATGGCCTTATAACCCTTCTCAGATTGACAGGCAGCAATAATTGCTTCTCTATGATCATTGCTGATATGTTTCCTCCCTGGCATTGTGTTAACACACACATGAATGCTCCAGACCAGCAAACTACTAAAACATTGGATTTTAGAGAAGTGGTCACATTTGCTGATGATCAGTAACTCAAGGGCATTTGATTAGCAGCACGGCTACTGGCTGCTACTTAGCTTCTTAATTCCTATGGAAGCAGTAAGAATGTACTTAGCTTTTCACACATGGCTTCTCCATTTTGGCTTTATTTTGTGTAAAATAAATAATGACACGGTGTAATATGTCATGTGTTGTTGTTCATCTGAGGTTGTATTTACCTAATTTTAAGACCTGCTAAGGACCAGAGGATTTTTATTATGTCCTGATACATAAAACCATAGAATTCAAAGAGGATGTACTTTCTTTTTCACATGACTGTACATCAGAAGTGCAATGATTCATAAACAGAAATGAATAATAAAAGCATACAGCAATTAATTAAGCTATACAGTATATCACAGAAGTGAGTACACCCCCTCACATTTCATAAATATTTTAGTATATCTTTTCATGTGTCAAGCGTGTGTGGTGGCAACCAGGTGAGGAGTACAAAGACAAGTGTCAGTCAAGCATGGTGGTGGGAGTGTCATGGTCTGGGGCTGCATGAGTGCTGCCGGCACTGGGGAGCTACAGTTCATTGAGGGAACCATGAATGCCAACATGTACTGTGACATACTGAAGCAGAGCAGGATCCCCCGTGCTGCAGCTCAGTTTCAGGGTTTTGGCGATCTTCTTATAGCCTAGGCCAGCGATGGCAAACCTATGGCACGCGTGCCTCAGCTGGCACGCAGAGTCCTTTCTGCGGGCACGCGAGCCATAAGTCATCAGATCGCTACTCCCCTCCCGCAGCCAAACCTCAGGAGGCAGCTGCAGCCACGTGCTGGCGCTTCGACAGGTGACGGGCCAGGATCCAGAGCAGCTGGCACTAGTGGCGGATCTGGAGTGGGGTCTCGAGGCACCTCCGTGCCCGGGATTCCCCCTTCTGCCACCACTTCCGGTTCTGCCTATGCCACTTCCGGTTCCACCGCTGCGGCCCGCCACCCGCTGGTTTTTTTTCTCCCCAGTTTGGGCACTTGGGCCCAAAAAGATTCGCTGCCACTGGCCTAGGCCATCTTTATGTAGAGCAACAATTAATTTTTTCAGATCCTCAGATAGTTCATTACCATGAGGTGCCATGTGGAACTTCCAGTGAACAGTCTGAGAGAGTGAGAGCGATAACACCTGCTCCCCCTTCACACCTGAGACT
This sequence comes from Intellagama lesueurii, assembly GCA_037013535.1. Taxonomy (NCBI): domain Eukaryota; kingdom Metazoa; phylum Chordata; class Lepidosauria; order Squamata; family Agamidae; genus Intellagama; species Intellagama lesueurii. The sequence continues at coordinate 282,057,453 of JBAJHW010000001.1, read as the reverse complement.
TGTGACACTAACGGGTCTCATGACATCAGGGAGGGGAAACGGCTACTTGGGCCCAATTTGGACATTGTCACTTAGGGGTGTACTCACTTTTGTTGCCAGCGGTTTAGACATTAATGGCTGTGTGTTGCGTTATTTTGAGGGGACAGCACATTTACACTGTTATAGAAGCTGTAGACTCACTGCTTTACATTGTAGCCAAGTGTCATTTCTTCAGTGTTGTCACATGAAAAGATATACTAAAATATTTATGAAATGTGAGGGGGTGTACTCACTTCTGTGATATACTGTAAGTTTGTTATAATACTTCATACTCATTCCATTCTGCATGCCTAACTTTTTCCAGAAGTAGGATACTTCAGAGTAAGTCACAGCATCATTTTCCTTGTAAGTAACAAACAATGTGAGCCTATAGGTTTCCTTGTAATATTATTTAGTTTACAAATATATAGGGAGGGAACAAGTAGCCACATATATAGGCAATATTAATTTGAGCTTGCCATTTTACACACTTATTTACTGACATGGACCTAAGTTTAGAATAAATTTAATGGGACTTCCCTTGGAGAAAATGTATTCCACAACTGCATGAGTCCTCCTGTGCAATTACTGGTGACCCATCCTCTAAGTGTGCAGGGAGGTTGGACCTGCCTTGAATGTAACTTCAGTGTAGTGGGAACCCCTGTCCTTAAAGTGACTTGCCTCACAACCTCCTCCCGCCATTTCTGACCACTTGTATTTTATCTAGTATTCCAGCATCCCAAACTGAAGGTGTAAAGTGCAACAGTAGAGGAGACAGCTGAGGTTGGAGGGTGGAGAGAAGGAGCCAGCAGAAGATGGGTGAAGAGCAGAGAGTGGAATGCATAAAATTACAGACAAGAAGAACATGGGAAGATGTGATGAACACCACATGAAATCCCGGGTGGGTGGGTGGAAAGCAAGATTGCAAAATTTAAGGCTTGAGACTTGTCCAGGAACCGAAACCTTATTTAAATATTGATCATGACAGGAAAATAGGGCTTGACTTGGAACAGTTCAATTTACTACTGTCACTGGGGAACCAATTTGTTAAGTGCAAGAGTCTGCAATACTCGTAGCCTCTAAGTCAGGATATGGAGCACAAAGTTAACAAGTGAAAAAGCATATGTATGAACAAATTTTATTTGGCTTCCTTGCATTTCTATATGATCTGTTCTGCAAGGACCTAGTGAAGTATCAGTGTCTCTATTCACAGAATAAATATGTTTCTAGTTTAGGGTTTGAGTTGGAAAAAACAGTCAGAATCTGTGCTGTTTTACTTTGAGTGCACTTGTCTCTCTAGTACGGAACCCAATAACTGCTCATCAGACCAATGGATCTCAGGGGACTCGCAGGCAATTATCATGTGATCTAGTCAAGCTACTCATTGTTCTGTTCATCTTCCCCATTTACTCAGTTTTGCTTCTTATTCACAGCAAGTTAGATAGTCTTTGCCAGACAGTGGCTTACTCACAATTAGTCCACATTCATGTCTACAAAGCTGGCACACACCCAGGAGTGCCTTTTGCCATGGTACTCAGAAAACAGTTGTTAAAAATATTCTGAGAAAAAGTTAAAAGGGAGAAGCAAGTTCTTCATCAACATGGAATCATCACAAATGGAAATGGCAATCACTGAGCAGAACAGTACTTCTGCATGCTCTTGGTAAAAAAAACTTTGCAGAACTGGCCTCATAATAACTCCATAGTGAGATATGTTCTCAAAAGTGTCTCATCAATTGACAGTAGCCCAACATTAGTATGTATATGTGTGTGCACATAGGCATACTTTTGTATACACTTGTGATGACATATCTGTTAATCAGGTCCAGCTTTTGAAGTACAAAGGGTACACAGGACAAAAGGCCTGTGGACACATGGACTCAACTGGCCTACAGATATAAGGCCCATGAACTGGACTACTGACCTGTGGAATGGCCTGCCTGTGGAATAACATTGAAGAAAGCCTTGATTTGCTTCATACGCAGCACAATTGACTGTTTCCTGTTGGCAAAAAGGGCTGAGGATTCATTCCAGTGTGGACTTTTGCATGATGGAATGAGCAAAGAAAGACAGATATATGATTGCTGTGGCAACAAGGCTCTGGCGGAGCTGGAAGACAATGAAACAGTATGGACAGGCTACAAGGTTGGATACTTTTAGTGGCTCAAGGCCCACTATAGTCACATTGTGTGCCACAGGACAAAGGGATGATTTACTTTCTGGGAATACAGTGGTGCCTCGATTTACGACCATAATCCGTTCCAGAAGATGGTAGTAAGTCAAAATGGTTGTAAGTCGAATCAGCATTTGCCATTGAAATGCATTGAAACCTGTTTAATCCGTTCCAGCTGTTTTTTGGTTGTATGTAGAGGCACCAGTTGCAAGTCGAAGCATTCGTTCCCATAGGAAGGAATGCAAAAGCAGTTAATCCGTCCTCTACCACTAGGGGGAGAATTTTTCTTCTTTTAACCTAAGATGACTTAGGTTTAAAAAAGGGCAGGAAAGGAGGGAGGGAGGGAAGGAACAATGGGGAAAAGAGGAAAGAAAGAAGGTCATCACTGGGGCACACAGACCCCTCAGACAAAGGTTTGTGCTGTTAAGCACAAAAAGAGAGAAGATAGAGAGAGAGAAGACAATGGGGGGGAGAGTTTGGAGTCTAAAACACCTTTTAAACAAAACACCTTTTAAACAAAACACTTTTTAAACCAAGCACATTTTAAACCAAACCAAGCACCTTTTAAACAAAACACATTTTAAACCAAACCAAGCACCTTTTAAACAAAACACATTTTAAACCAAGCACCTTTTAAACCAAACCAAGCACCTTTTAAACAAAACACATTTTAAACCAAGCACCTTTTAAACCAAACCAAGCACCTTTTAAACAAAACACATTTTAAACCAAACACTTTTTAAACCAAACACATTTTAAACCAAGCACCTTTTAAACCAAACCAAGCACCTTTTAAACCAAGCCAAGCACCTTTTAAACAAAACACATTTTAAACTAAACCAAGCACCTTTTAAACAAAACACATTTTAAAACCAAACACCATTTAAAACCAAACACATTTTAAACCCACCCACCAACACCTTGTTCCAGCCAAGAGACCCCCTCAGTACAAAAAGAGAGCACACACAGAGAGAGAAGACAATGGGGGGGGGGAGAGACTTGAGTCTAAACCCCATTTTACACCATGATTTTAAAACAAAAAGACTTTGGAGTCTAAACTCCATTTTACAGCATGCCAGCCACCACAGACCCTCGCAGAAAATTTTCTGATTTTAAAACAAAAAGACTTTGGAATCACATTTTAAACCCACACATTTTAAAACAAAAGAGAGGTCACAGTACACAAACCCTAGGAGCCACAGAATGCAAAAATAAATAAATAAATTTTACATTTTTAAATTACAGTCTAATTTTCACATTTAATTTTAATTTAATATTACAGTCTACTTTTCACATTTTAAATCCACACTGCAAGACCCATCAGAGCACAGAAACATAACCCCCCTAGCTCAAAGCCACGCTGCAAAAACACCCAGAACAGTTTTTAAAAAGCAGAAACCAGCACCTTATCTCCCTGCAAACACACACACACTCACTCCGAAGCAGAAGGAGGCAGTTCCGAAGCTTCCGACGACGACGCACACTCTCTAACTGCTGGGGCAAAAGAGCTACAAAGAAGCAGCCTCGTTACAGTTAGAAATTTGAATTTCCCGCCTTTTTCCCCTGCCTTTTTCTGTTCGTAAGCGGAAGCTCCGGTCGCAAGTAGAAGCAAAATTTTGCGACCAGAGCTGGTAGTAACTCAAAATGGTCGTAAGTAGGGGCGTTCATAAGTCGAGGCACCACTGTATAGAAAAGTGGTGCAATGCACTTTTTCTTTCTCAGCTTGCCATCTACCAACACAGAACTGAATTTTAGGGGTAAAGGTAAGGAAGCCACCCAGAATGTAGGGAAATTAGGGGCATCAGTGGAGCAAGAAACAATTGTTGCTTGGGACTCAGAGTCACATTCTTTCATACTCACATCCATGCTCACAGGTAAATGCTTCTTAGCTCACTCTTCCTCATGTAATTTTTACTTTTGCAGATTTTGACTGTTCTGGGGCCCTTAGGCCTTAGCTTGCCTTGATTTTGAAAATTCACTGATTTTCCTTTGCTTTCTTTTATATTGTGTCTTCCTTTCATGAATCTTATTCTCTGTTTATCTGCTGTGATTTTTTTGATTTTTTTTAAATGTGTGTGCATGTGGGTCTGGTCTCTGGGTGTCTGTGTGAATTTCGTTGTATGTGTATACTATGTATAGACTTACAATGACAATAAATTTATTTATTTATTTTATAAATTAGTTTTTATAATGGGTTAGACTAATCCTTCTGAGAGATTCTGCACCTCCCTTACACACACACACACACACACACACACACACACACACACACACACACACACACACACAGAGAGAGAGAGAGAGAGAGAGAGAGATTTCACTGCTCTATTTTACATTTTCCTTCTGATTTTCCCATCTGGATTTTCCTGGCTCAATTATCCTGCACATTCCCCTGAATCTTCAGGAACCTGTTCCTTGAATAGGTAGCTATATGTCTTTCTTTCTCAATCTTTAGGACAAACAGCTTGAATACAGTGAGCTTCAACTAGAGGACTGGTGGAAGGTTAAGAGCAAATATAGCATTTTATAAAGGGCTAACTGTGGCTAATTTTGCACAACTGTAATTTCATCTGATACTTTAATTCAGGTTTTTCTGCTTTGCATTTTTTATCATTGCATTGTATTTTGCCAGAAATTCACTGATTTTCCTTTGCTTTCTTTTATATTGTGTCTTCCTTTCATGAATCTTATTCTCTGTTTATCTGCTGTGATTTTTTTGATTTTTTTAAAATGTGTGTGCATGTGGGTCTGGTCTCTGGGTGTCTGTGTGAATTTCGTTGTATGTGTATACTATGTATAGACTTACAATGACAATAAATTTATTTATTTATTTTATAAATAAATCTTCAAATTAATTGCACATATGGATAGCCTCAGATCATCTCTGGTTACACCTTCTGCCCACTGGGGCAAATAAAGGACCTCATTTACAATATCCTCCGCCATACACTACTACAGTCCTTCCATTACCAGTCCTAGTCAGTTGTCCAGTAGGCAAACTGTACCACCAGAAAGAGAAACAGGGCCGACTATCATCTGCCCATTGATTATCATCTTGCAGCAGGTCTCCCAACAACCTCACAGGGTGACTTTACACAGAAGCTGAATCACAAAGAGGTGTGGACCAACCCAACAAGGCAATATCAGTCCCTGAAATTAGCTTTTAGAACTTTCCATCAAGAATTAAACTGCTGGAGTACAACCCAGTGAATCTAACCTCTCAGCCCTCTGGCAGTTCTAGAGGGATACAGTGGAATGTGGCTGATTGCACTGGCAGGCCTAAAAACATCAAGGAAAATCAATAGTGTCCTGTTGCTCTTGTTGCTCTCTCCAAAAGTTGAATGGCTGGCTCAGCCTCAGAACTGAACCATGAGATGGAGCTTAATTGGGATGCATCCAAATAATCAGTTTCACTCCAATGTACCTAGAACCATTTGATCACACCCCATCTAAATATTTTTGCCAGGTATGAAAGAGTGGTCATGTTTAAACTGAGGTCAACCTTGATTATACGGTTTGTGTGTAAAAGAGGTGCTCCACAAAGTGGTAAAATACATCTGTTTGTCATAACTCATGATTCTTCTTGTCTGCATTTCTTACATTTAGAACACATTGGTTTTTAATTGGTTATTGGATGGTAAACATGGACTTCAATTGAAGGTCTGATTTCTAAAATGCATGTATCTGAGGAAATCCTGTAGTAAAAAGGGAAAACCGGTCGGCAGATAAACAACTCATTCATTGTATTCTCAAAGGCTTTCACGGCCGGGATCCGATGGTTGTTGTAGGTTTTTCGGGCTGTTTGGCCATGTTCTGGAGGTTTTTTCCTCCTAATGTTTCACTAGTCTATGTGGCCAGCATATTCAGAGGACAGGAGTTAGAACTCTCTCTGTGTTCAGACAGAGAAAAACCTCCAGAACACGGCCAAACAGCCCGAAAAACCTACAACAACCAACTCATTCATTACTCATAATGTCTAGTTTGATCCTTCCTCAAATGACCAATGACTGTTCAGTAGGATTGTAGCTTTCGTATGCAGTTCCCAGTTTGTGATATAATCCTTCGAATTCGGAGTGCATAGCTTAAAATAATTACATGTACTGTTTGTTGTTTTAATAAAGTACCCAGTGAATTTATTCTTCTAGCATTTTGGTATCATATTCTAGTCAAATGTGTACGCTAGGGTAAGACCACACTGGAAAGCCAAATGGGAATGATTGGGCTTTGCTACATCCAATCTCCCACATTAAAATCACAGTGCTTTTCATTTGCATTTTCCCCATGGGCCTGAAAATCATGCCCCAACCATGTCACTGTAACACCACACCTACAGATATGCTCTCCCATCTTTACAAGAATGTATCACAATTAACTGCTCAGGAAAAAAAAGCATATTTACATTGTTCTGTCTTGAAATAGTAGAAGTCTCCCAGTGGCAGAGAAAGAAGGCCAATTCAGGAGCAAAAAAGAGCTGGACCAATTCAAATCAGTCATGCAGTCAGTAAAAAAAAAAATACTTCAAATTCATCTGTTTTATAAATGGAGCAAATTCCAAAGTATTTGACCATGTAGTCACACTCTTAGTCTATACACTTAAATAATGAAATAATTGGCTATGATAAGATAATATAACCATTACAAACTGCATCATATGAAATCATTAACTGCATGCAGTGAATTATTAATATAAAATGGTTTACTACTCTTGGACATCATCATTACTACTACTACTACATGTTATCCGCTTGATTCCAATTTATGGTGACCCATATCAGGGTTTCCTATGTGTAAAATACATAGTGATTTACCATTCCCTTTTTCTGGGGGCGTCCTGGGACTGTGCAGCTTGCCCAAAGCTACACAGGTTGGTGTTTCTTCTAGAAGAGATAGCAGGGAACCCAACTCTCAGCTTCTGGCTCCACAGCCAGATATATAGCTCATTGAGTTATCAGAACATGATCAATATGATACCTGTCCTTAACCTTCATTAGATTGCTACTATATTAAATCTACATTGTTTCACTTTTTAAGTTTATGAAGTGCACCTTTGATTGCAATAAGATTCCAAAAGGAGTTTGAGACCTGTTCCAGGGCTGTCAGCCATCAAAGGAGTAAACAATATGGGTGACAAACAGTATTATTATATCTGTAGTGATGATTATTGTTTTTAAATACTTGCTCTGCATCCACTAGATAGACTAGTACAGGGCATAACTGACTGTTGATGGCTCTTGAAACTAGAGCACACAGCAGTCCGAAACCTGTGACCTATTTATTATAAAAGGTTGCTTGCAGTAACAGTATTTGGGTGCGCTCATTTAATTATATTTTAATCCAGCCTTTCAGACAGAAAATCTCTCTCAAAGCAGCTCACAGCAATTAACATACAGCATTTATTTATGCAGAAGATTTCATCATACCAGCCTTCCTACCATGGTTTCAATGCACTGTGCAGTTTTCAGGTCCTATACATATATATCAACTGGAGGCTACTGCTATTTGTATATTTGTTTTGGTGGCTGCCCCTTTTGTGTGTCCTGGCCCTTTGATTTCTTGGCAAAAAGACCCATTCCTTAAGAAAGTGAATCTCACGTTTGTCCCAGGAAGGCTGTGTGTGCTTTGCATAGGCTCACCACCCAAAGAACTGTGTGCCTCCCTCTCATGTTTAGAGATGGGCATGGACTGAACCAGGAACCAAAAAAACCCATGAACCAGGCTAGTTCATGGTTTGTTTCATGAGCAGTTTGGGGAGCTACACTTTCATGAAGTGAAACAAAACTCTGAACTTTTTCATCATTGGTGTTTTGTTTTGCTTTGTTTCTGCCTTCCCCAGAAAGCCCTCCTTCATGGGCCCCAGCACCTACGCTACTCACTCTAGGTCTCTGCTCCCGCCCCCCCCCCCCTTCGCTGCTGCCGCTGCCCAGCTGAGTAGGACAGTAAGCTGTCTGGGGCCTACTTCCTGCCCCAGTACTTCCTGGAAGACTTAAGGTGTTGTGGGAAGTATAGTTTTGCTGCCCATTGGGCCATATATAGGGAACCCTCAAATAACTACACTTCTAACAATACCCTATGCCTCCCAGGAAGCAATGGGACAGTGTGGCAGTAGCATAGGGGAGGAGGAGGAGGAGGCCTGGAGCAAATAAAGTAGGTGCTGGGGCTCATGAAAGGGTTTTTTTCTCATTTAGAAATGGGCCTGAACCAAAAAACCACAAACTCTTTTTTTAAAAAAAACATTTGCATGGTTCATGGTTTGTGGGCACTGACGAACTATGAAACATCACGAACCGCCATGGTGCTGGTTTGTGCCCATCTCTACTCATGTGTGTTGTATTCCCAAATACCAGTTATGATGAACATCAGAGGACTCAAACCAGTGACAGCAGTGATGTTCGGGGGATGACAGTGGCAGGTATGGTACTTTCATTTCCCTTGGCAATAATGAAGTGATGCATTCTAGACAGCGGCAGCTGGTCTATTAGGGCAAATGGGGCATTGCCTCATCTCAAATTCAGGTCAGCCACAGCCAGCACCACTCCAGCCTGTCTCCTTCATAGAGGTGGAGAGTCGGGGGGGGGGGGGCAGTTGACATTTGTCGCTCACATGGTCTCTCTCTCTCTCTGTATGTGTATGTTTATGAATATCTTTGCCCCTGCCTTTCAGTCCTTGCTCCATTTGCTTGCTTTGTGCCTTCCATCTGGCCACCACCAACAGGCACCAGCTGCCACTGATTCTGGCATTGTCTTGTGTGCTGTGAGCTATGATACATATTCTCACCACTGTAAACTCACTGGCTCTTTCAATGTGTGGATGACATGTGAGCATTATCACCAGTGGGTGGACTGTGGCTATGTTTCCAGAGATGCTCTTGGTTTGTTGTTCACTTTACCACACTGTTACATTTTCTGGCTGTGTTTTTTTCCTCTTCCCTCCCAGGTGACTATACACTGCTACAGTGGTCATTCTGCCTATGTAGTATCTCTGGGCCTGGTACAATTAGACTACAAAATTGCTTAGTGCAGTACCTTGCACAAGACTGGGCAAACTGTGCCCTTCAGCCTACCATGATCCCTCACCATTGGCTAAACTGGCTCAGGTTAATGGGGGTTGCTGACCAAGACCATCTGGACACTAGATGTCCTGATGGCTCTGACTCACTGCATGAGTGGAAGCTTGAGTGTAGGAGGCAGAATATGAGGCTCACCTAAAGACACGCTCTAGTTTTGCTGCTGACTCATCATGCATCAATTTATCTTCATGTCACTTCCTCCTCAGAGTAAAGTTTTCATTTATCATACTCTAAAGAGTTGCTGCAAATGAAAATCAGTTAATAAGGGTTAAGCTGTATTTGTGTGCAATATGTTTCTGAGCTCAATGAGTTCAGCTGGAATAATCTGAGCAAGGAAGGCAATTAAGGACTGTGTCATGCCAACATGAACTCAGGTTTTCTCCCTTGCCAGTAGGTCTGCTAGTCAGAAATATGCATTTGGGGAGGGGGACCTTCTTATGAACTTCTGTGGTTGTCCAGAACCCTTAATGATTGCTATAATTGCATGCTGTCAAGTTGATTATGATTTATGGTGACCCTTTCCAGAATTTTCTAGGTATAGAGTATGCAGAAGTGGTTTACCATTCCTGGGGGCATCCTGGGACTGTGCAGCTTGCCCGAAGCCACACAGGCTGGCTCTACTCACAGAAGACACAGTGGGGAACTGAATGTCCAACCTCTGGCTCTGTAGCTAGGTACCCAACTCACTGACCTATCCAGACAGTTTCCAGAACCCTAAGCCATGAAACAGCTGATTCTCATCAAAATATGCTGATTATTCTTATATAAGAATAATGCTTATGTAAGAAATATTTTTCTGCAGCTCTGCCAGCACTTGTGGCCCATTCTGAATGCTGTGGTTAAGTGCATAAGCTGTTACAACATGGCCAAATATTAAAATGAAATAAGACACAACGAAATAGTTCAATGTGCCTGAAATGAACTTAGTGAGAGCAAGGCAGATATATATACTCTGACATGAATATTGAATTCAACTTAAGTCCTTATTTGTTCCTATACCTGGAAGAATGTAGAAATAGGAAATGAGCTCACCTGCACTAAGACTCACGCTGATTTTATATTTACCACATAATGGCTTTGACCAAGGTTAGGCTATAAAAGGAGACGAAGTTTAGACTATCTCGTTTTTGGAGAGCGGAGTGGGGCTCAGTGGCAGAGCAGCTGTTTACCTTTTGACAGAGTATAGGTTCATGCCCTGAAAATAACAAATAGGGCTGAAAAGGACCATAATCTGAAACACTGAGAAGTTCCTGCCAAACAGTATGGACCAAAGTTGGAGCACATGCTGTCCTCCAAATTTTGGGGGACTACTGCTTATATCAATACCAACCAGGCCCAAGGGCTATTTTGAATCCAATACCATATGCAGGGTGTTCACTTCTGGATGTGAACAATGCTGAGCATTATGGACCAGCATTCTAAACTGATATAAGGCACAATCCTATGTTCCTTTTAACATTTAAAAACATTTTACAGAGTGCAAGTGCAATAATGTCTATACTAATTACTCTGTGTCTACAGGGGCACCCGATGTGTTCCTCCCTTTATTTTACCACATTTTGCATATTCTTGGTCTCATTCCTCAATGTCTTCTCTCTTTTTTCTTCTCTCTCCCCCAAGACATGGAGCTAGTATAGCACCCTAAATTCATATAACAAACATGTTTTATCTTTCATCCAAAAGCATCCTGGTTGCTTATTCTAAGTGCATATTTCTATGCAAGTTTCTGTGGATAAGGTGAAAGAGAATGACTGACCCAAATAAACATTATGGTTCAATGAAGATTTGAATCCAGGTCTCTGTGGTCCATCCCAACGATTTTACTTCTACCTTTCTTGCAGTGCTCCAGCAGCTTTCTCATGGCACACTAGCTGGCATGTTTCTTCTGCAAGCCACCCAAACAATATTTGTAGAGAGATTACTGTACAAATATTAAATAATATATATGATGCTTCTAAATCTTGCAACAGAAGAGAGAAGAAATTGTAGCTTCTCTTCCCTCTTGGTCTTGTTTCCGACCTCTCCATATCCCAAACAGCTGTCATTGAATCAGGTTTCTTTTCAGGCCACATGAAAAGAATATGAAAATGTAGGCTGCCATTTTGAGAGATTTTTATTTTTAAAAAACATAACATTCTCTGGTTTTAAATCTGGGGGCCTGGTTTGGCACACGATTTTGAAATTACTAACACAATATATTGTCAACATTTTTAATGCAACTATTTTCTTGAAGATTGCTGGCTTCCCTTTTATAAATAATTAGCATTCCAAACTGGACAAAAATGTAAACAGCTTATAGTAACTAAATATGCATTCATAGATACCAGTTAATTTCCCCTCCCCAAAATAAGACTTTCACTTTTAGCTAGTTTGGAGCCCCGTGTATAAAATGCATCCAGAAAAACAGTTCTTTCACCTAAGTGTTTAGTGGGTGAGGATATGAAGCCCTTAGCAAACTATTGATAGAACCTGGCAGATGTAATGTAAAGTGGAAGAGGTGTGTGTGCATGTGTATTCTTCTGCCTTGCCTGCCAAAACACAATCATGTTAGTCTACATGTTGGCAGTAAAATATATCAAGAAGCGAGGCCTGTGGTATTTGAAGAATATGCCAGGTTTCGGTTTTAGGTTTGGAGAAAGCAATGACTGACATACTTTTGTTGGTTAAACCAGGCCAAGAGACATTTTTTCCACCGCTTACATCTTACTATCCATGTTTTAAAAGACAAATGCCTGAACAAGTACATATGATGTTATTGCCTAAGGCAGGGGTGGGCAACCTGTGGGCCTCCAGATGTTGTTGCAACTGCAACTAGCATCAGTCCCAGCTGATGGAGGAACACAGATTGTCCACATGTGACCTAAGGAAAAGGGAAATTAGAGTACATTGGTATGGATCTCATTGACCCATAACAGGATTTTCCTTCTCAGTGACAGCACCTAAGACTGCACTTTCCTTTCACAGTCTTCACAGAACAGACTACCATGGTGAGACCAATTGCATAAGTCATGGAAAGGACAGCATGCCAGTGATGGAAGCCTTTATGTGCATATAAAACATGAACAGGATTTGGGCCTATATACTTTACTGTTTGCAAACAGTGCTTTGAAATTTTCAAATTCAAACACTTTATAGGCAGCTTTTAATAAGAGGTATTTTCTCTTTTATCTACTAGTATTTTTTTCTTGTTCTTTTATGACTTAAGCCTAATAAAATGAATAAGTGGTTGGAGATAAATAAAATTGTGTATTTAGAACCCACTCCTGTCAAGGGCTGGAAAGCATTGGCTCTAATTCTAGCCTCCAGTTATCATCTGTTCAAGAGGAGACAGATAAGCTATCCACTGTAGCTCCTACTGTAGAAATATTTTCTTTTATCTTTAAAAAAAGAGAGATGACCATTACTGACTATTTCTTTCTATGGTCATATTTTATTACATTACAATGCCTTGCTTCAAAGTTACTAGCTGCTGATATATTAGGAAGTTCTAATTGCTTTAAATTTTTATTGCCTGCATGATTTTGTATGTGTATGTGTGTGCGCTTTTCTTATATTAGCAAAAACAACCCTCATAGCTCCCCTTATCTGAATGATAATATTGTCATTTTTACATTTGTTGGCCCCCAAAATTTCACATCAAATTACTTTTCAACCATTCATTTGTATTTATTTATTTAAATTATTTATATGCCGCCTTTCTCCCCATAGGGAACCCAATGTGGCTCACAACGGATAAAATTTGAAATTTAAAAACACCATATAAATATCACATTTTAAAAAAACAATTAAACATACATTAAGAGTTAAAAAATCAAGTATAGAAACAATTGAAAAACATTAAAAAACCTGTAAGTTAAAAACCAGCATTCCTGAGTTAACTTACTGCTTAAAGGCCGGCCTGAAGGGGAAGGTCTTTGCCTGATGACAAGAGGACAAGAGGGAGAAGGCCAACCTGGCTTGTATTCCAAATTTTACTTAACAGATAGAGATATCACAACTGTAGCATGATCGAATGGAGTAGACAGCTAGACTTCGATCCCTGTTATTTAACTATAGCATTTATGGAAAGTGGGTGGGGAGATCCTGGCAAAAGTCCACCCACGATTTGGGGATTTATAGTGAAATATGTTTATTGATACACAAGCAGGTGTTGACTGTACTTTTGTTAAAATCATAATTTTAAGCTAGCATATATATCAAGGCAGTTAAAAAGGAATGTCATGACAAATAAAGAGAGAATGTTGCAATTTACAAATTAGGAAAGGGCAAAAAACAATAAAGTCTCAAGGAAACAAATCCAACACCTACCTGAATTTGAGAGGGGCAGACAAAACAGGTTCAATGAAGCATACTACCTCATTACATCAAAATCAGAATTCTGCAGATGTTATAGACAAGAAATAATTTACTAAACAAGTAAATATGCTTCGCTTCTCCCTTCAACAGCACTGGGTTTAGGGTCGCTGGACCCTCACGTAGTTCAAAATCTGTGTATAACTTGTATGCCCCCCAAAACATAACTACAAAGCATAAACAATTGATTCTCTCTCTCACACACACACATACACACAAACAAACACAAAAAGGCAGCTAAAGGACAGAAAAAGCCTCTATCAGATGAGGAAAATGGAAGTTCAATCTCTCCTCCTCCCTGCTCCAATGGAGCACCATGACACTGTGACGTCCCCTGACCCATGTCAGCCTCCCAGCATGTCCCAACACCCTCCCTGGCTGCCACTGGGAGCCACTATGCTAGGAGAAGGGGTCAGCTGGGCTACTGCCATCAGACTGGGGACCACTGCACCGCCAACAACAAGGGCCTCGGTAAGTTTGAGACCCACCTTTCTTAGGCCACTTCCTGGAGACGAAGAGCAATACAGTATTTATAGATATTTATTGGATGTCTATTTATTTAGTAAAACATTTATTTATTTATTTTAAAAATCTGTGTATAACCAAAACTGTGCTGCTCAGATCTGTGCAATTCAAGGGAGAAGTATAGACTGAATGAAGATGGACACTGCTTGGCTCCACTTGAAATTAAAGTCCTTGTGTATACTAAACAGCATTGAGAAACTATACTAATATGGACAAGCATTATAATTAAAAACAAAGTAAAAATAAAAATAAAGGAACAAATAAAAAAAGATAAAAATGTGCTGACACCTTAAAGACTTTTATATTTTATGTGCGCTTTTGTGGACAAGACCACTTCCTCAGACATGAGAGAGAGATAACATGGCAAATATTTATAGGTAAAGGTAAAGGTTCCCCTTGACATTTAGTCCAGTCGTGTCCGACTCTAGGGCGCGGTGCTCATCCCCGTTTCCAAGCCATGGAGCCAGCGTTTGTCCGAAGACAGTTTCCGTGGTCACGTGGCCAGCGCGACTAGACACCGAACGCCGTGACCTTCCCACCGAGGTGGTACCTATTTATCTACTCGCATTTACGTGCTTTCGAACTGCTAGGTTGGCAGGAGCTGGGACAAGCGACGGGAGCTCACTCCGTCGCATGGATTCGATCTTACGACTGCTGGTCTTCTGACCTTGCAGCACAGAGGCTTCTGCGGTTTAACCCGCTGCGCCACCACGTCCCCATCGGCAAATATTTATACATGGCATCAAAATACAGATTGTGGTTGGCTGGTAAGAAAGTCAATGGGCATCTAATAGTGAGATGATAGCCTCTTTGATATATAGGTATATTCCATTGAAGATTGTGTTGTAAAAGATGCAAGAACCTTTGCCATAGAATAACAACAGTAGAATAATATGCATGCTAATTATACTGAGGAGACTGGCCTTTTGCAGCTGCTAATGATCCTTTCTTTACAGGATGTTTTATAAGTAACTACAATGGTGCGTGAATTACCCCAGGCAATGGATGAGCACAAAAGCAACATGGCAATGAGTTAAGAATCTTTGGTTTACTTTTGAAGTATTTAAGGTGGATCTGTTAAGGAGGAAAATATATATGGAAGATACAGTACAGTACAATTATTGTAGTGGTTGTTGTAGGTTTTTCAGGCTGTTTGGCCATGTTCTGAAGGTTTTTCTTCCTGACGTTTCGCCAGTCTCTGTAGCTGGCATCTTCAGAGGACAGGAGTTAGAACTCTGTCTCTTCGAGAATACAAATTATTGTAGTGTTTATATTTGGTAGTGCACCAAAAAGCCTTGGCTTATACTGAGACCATTGAAATGGATGTCTAGGATGTGTATATATTTTATCTCAGCTGTCTCTCTCTCTGGATTCTTGTCCTGTAGCTTGTTTTTTCCAGAATGGCCACTTTTAGTTCATGTGTAGAATGTCCTGATAAATTAAATTGGTGTGAAATAGGTTTCTGTCTGTTGCCATTTCTGATGTCTGATTTGTGTCCGTTAATTTTCATTAATTATTGTGAATAGAGACTGTCCCATTTGTCCTATGTAGAGTGGAGATGGGCATTGTTGGCAAAGATGGCATAAATAACATCAGTAGAGGAACAGGTAAAAGTTCCTTTGATGTTGGTTTGACATTGCTTGGTCCAGTAATCGTGTTGCCAGAGTATTTATTCTGGCAACACAATTACTGGACTTAACAATGTGGGGGTAGAGCTGGCATCTGGCTTTGTAGCAGCAAACAAAGCTATCAAACGATCAATTCCAACTGGAGTAGGAAAACAAGAAAAAAAGTTAATAAAAGATGCAGCAGAATCACCAACCTATAAATGTGACTGTTAAATGAAGGTATACAGTTATGGTCATGCTTTATGGTTAGGCCTGAGGTTTGATAATATGTGAGCGGGTACGTAAACTATCTCCGACCCCTAAAGCAAAAGTATGCCAGTGTGAGGGAATTGCTATCTGCAACCCTGGTGTGCCATTTGCCCTCACCCCATGACCCCTGGAGGGCCTGTCAGAAGCTGTAACCCTGGAGAGGAGGCCTGGAAGCAGATGATAAGACCCATCTGAGCAAGGAGGTAGAAGAGGGACTAGCAGGCAGTCGGCAGGAATAAAGGTGGGGGAGGAAGAGGAGGCATGGGTCAGATGGAGTTAATGGATCACTGAGTCAGAAGAGGTGTGGGGCAAAGTGGCTAAGCAGCTGAACCCCATCTTTTGCATGTCAGGGGACTACATGTATGTAGAGAATGCCTGGACTGGGATCCTGGCCGAGCTCTCAGTCACCAGAAGAAGAGGGTGTGGAGGAGGAGTCCCTGTCTTTAGTTATTCAGCATCTCCTCCTTGCATCTTGAGCCAATGGTGAGGCAAAGGGGGAGATGCTGAGGAACTAAAGACAGGTTTGGCTGGAAGGGATCTTTCTGGGCTGGGGTGACTGTCAATTAATGCAGCAGTAACCAATTGTTCCTTCCCTGCCTTTGATTTTGAAGAGAGGCTCTCTGCTTAAGTGTCTTATCCCCTCTCTTTTTAGTCTGCTGGCAGTTGAGTGCTTTTAGTGCAGTCAGAATGCAGTCTGCAGGAGTCTGCTCTAAGCAGGCTGTTAGTCTGTTGAGGCCTGTCATTGTAAGCAGTCATTGTTGTTTTTTATCTGTTCAACTGTGGGTAAATGAAATCTTTTTATTCTTTCTCTTGCCAATGTTTCAGAGGGAGTGCCAGTTGATGAGACAAAAAGAGGTGGTCTACTCTAGGGAGACTTGAAGCTAATTCTGCTTTGCAAGTCCCAGTACTTCTACTGCACAGCTAGATATTTTTAACCAGAATTCAAAAAATCTGAAAATTTTTAAGATGTGAACTTTAGTTTTGAAACTTTAAATGGTTTACTGGTTTACGGCCGAAGAGTTTGAAAGATTATCTTCCTTCGTCCACTCTGTTCAGCCTCTGAAGTCCTTCTCTTCCAGTTGTTACTAGCTGTTGCTTTGTGGATGCCTTTTTCAGTGGTGACACTACTTTTACTGAATGACCTCTCTCAAAAATTTCACTTTATGCCTTCAGGTCCCAGGTAAAACCTGGCTTTCTACCACATCTGTAACTAGCTGACGTTACTTAATTTATTTTCTGCTTTGTTTTAGTTTATTCTAACAGCTGTCATTTGTTAGGTATTTTTCAGCTTCTCTGTTGTTCATTTCTTTCTGTTAAATATTGTTTTTAAAAATTGAATGTAAAAAAATCAGATGGGGTTGTTTTTTTGTGAAGAAAACTGAGATTAATTTTAACAAGTAAAATAAGGGTCTCATCAAGGCATAAAAACCCATGTCTGGGATGTGTCACTTCAGAGTTCATGGAGAAAGTTCACATGATCAAATGCTTCTTACTATCAAAAAATCACAAGATAGAAAACAAACGATAGGGGAAATTTCTAGCCTTCTGCTTCCTTGCAGAATAAGTCATTTATATCTGTCACCTTCGTCCATAGTCTGAAGCGGTGCAACCCAGACACATGCTTCAGCAACAAGTGGGTGATCAACGAGGAGTGGGGGAAGCTTTGGCTCCCCTCCCGATGGCTTGACCTATAAATGCCTCAGACCCATCCCGCGCGGCGAGCGCTTGGGGACTTATGGGAGTTGTAGTCCAAAACATCAGAACTGCAAAAAGTGTGTACGTGGGGCAAAGGTGTAATGGAAACCCCCGCTTTTTGTACATATAAACGTCTGTTTCTCAGCGGCTTTCAACATTCTCCTATGAATGACTGGGACAGGGCCTGGCGAACCTCTACAAACGGACCCTCCACAGCTCGGAGTCGCGCGTTGTTTTGCTCCTTCCCTTTCGGAGTCGGCTGAGGTTCCTCTCTGGCAGCCACTTCCAGCGGCGCCCTCCACACACAAAGCAAAACAAGGCGAAGCTGCGCCGCCTGACAGGAGCGCCGAGCCGGCGTGGGCGAGGGCGGCCTGGGCGCGTTGCCGCTCCGCAGTTTCGCTCTCGACTCGAGCCCGCCCGCCCGCGCCCAGGCTGGAAGCCAGAGCGGTGGAAAAAAGCGGCGAGCCCGAAACGCGCCCCCCCCGCCCCCCCCAAACCTCCTCCGTGTAACCTGAGCCGACTCCGCCGCATTTCCTTCTCTCCTGCAGGGGGCGCAGCGGCCGCGGGAAATGAGCCTCTGCGGCGAAACGGGGCGTGAGCCGGAGCCAGCGAAGGACCGCCTCGCGGCTGCTTCTGCCCGAGCGCCGCCTGGGCGGCGGTGCCAGCGGGAGCTCCCTCCGAGCACATGGAGGCGGGGGCGGAGGGAGCGGGAGAGGCTGGCCCCGGCCAAGGGGGCGGGACGCAGCGGAGCGGGGCGGCTCGGCGAGGGCGGGAGCCTCGGCAGCTGCTGCTGCTGCTGGTGGTGCTGCTGCTGCTGCCGCCGCCGCCTGCTCAGATGGGAGCCCAAAAGGGGGGAAGCCGTGCTCACGGGCGGAGGGGAGCGAGCCAGCGGTAGTGGCGGCGAGGCGTTGCTCCCCGGGATTCGGGATCTCCGGCGGGTGGGTGCGAGGGAGGGAGCAGGGTTCATCGGCCGGGGGGTTCCCGAGCGCTGGACCGAGCAGGAGGAGGATGGAGCCCGTAACCAAATGGAGCCCTAAGCAAGTAGTGGAGTGGACCAAGGGTAAGACGTGGGACTCCGGCTGCTCCTCTGGGCTCTTCGAGTCTGGCTCCGGGGCAGAGCTTCCTCCTTCTCTTTCCCCCTCTGGGCAGAGCTTTGCTCCGACGGCTTCCAGCCCCCTCTCCTCCTCCTCCCAAACTTTCCTGCTTAACTTCGGGGAAGGGGGAGGGAGCCCTTCGCCTGACCTCCTCACCCTTTGCTCGCCCGTTCTCCCGCCTCCGGGTCCTCCTGCTTTCCTGACTGGCTCCTGCCCCCTCTTCCTCGCCCGAAGGACGTGTTTGTCCGCCGCGTCCGGAGGGAATCATACTTTCAATTAAGTATTGCTCTTAATACGAAAAGTGCTTCGCAAGATCTGTTTGCCCGCGCTGTTGGTGACAAACACACACACACACACACACACAGAGAGAGAGAGAGAGAGAGAAGGAGGCAACCGCCCGCACGCGCGAGCCCTTAACGAGAAAAGCCAGTCCCTCGTGTGTTAGTAAGTAAGCAAACAAATAAACCAGCCGCGGCCCTGAGCGTGTTTTTGCAGGTTGGCATAAAATCCCGAACTGCTGATTTCATCATGTTAGTTATTCTTCCCCTTTAGGATTTCTGCAAGCTTTTTGTGTTCACCAGAACAAAAACAAACTTCACGAAGTTTTACCTAACACGGGTTAGATGAGGCTGAAGTGTACTTTCCAGACCACATGAGTGAGCGAAGAGAAGTAGTGATAACATCCTGCCTTTGTAATAACAAAGACACGCTTTACATTTGCTAGTACCAGTCCATCAGCCTTATTTTATCCTTATGGCTTGAACTTAAACAATTAAACAGTTAAAACTGCCTTCTGTATAGTCTGTTCATAATAATCTATGTGACCTTAAACGTGCCTGAGGCTCCATAGAATTTCCCCATTGAAGAAATGTGCTATTCCCGGTTGGTTATATTTATACACAAATGACCATTTAACATTGAGACTGGGGGTGCTGTGCACACTTTCTGGGATGGAGGTCAGTTTGAGTTGGGCAGGGCACACTTCGGAGCAAAAGTGCGCAGACTTGCACTAGGTAGCACTTGAAGTTTTCTTGTTTTCCTTATGAGCTTTAGAGTCATTTCCCACTTAATGTAACTCTGTTAATTACTAACTTCCATAAAGGTCCTGTCATTAACTTCAGCTTTTAACTTCATTTATTTTCCCATGAGGGAGATGAATGCTTCCTAAGCCCGCACTGTATAGTCAGAAGCAACTATATGACTGGACATTCCTTGTGGATTATGTTTTTGAATAAAGTGTACTCTGTGATTATTTAGATTAGACCTTGCTGTGAGCTGAAGGCAGGAAGAAACTCAGATGTATCATAGCAGAAATGGTTCTTAGGACTCTTGCTTTCCCCATATATAGTCTTCCTGGTTTCTCTCGAGTTTTGTTTTTGAATGTGTATCAACTACAGTAGTTGAGTTGGTCTACCAAAATGCATAAAGATCTTAAGCTAGGCTATAAAACATCCCTGATTTTGCCTCCTTTATGGGACAACTCTTCAGTATTATTTAGTGCAAATTAGATTCTCCGTCATACTGCGATTAAAGCTTTGTATCTACAAGTGTCAAATAATGGATTCTCGCCCACCTTCAGTTTGCATCTGTGGACCTGACTGATTATTACATTTTGAAATGCTCACTCCACTCCAACCTGAAGAGTTACTTGGCAAATTTGTAAGAGGAAGGTTAGAGATGTGTGTCTGCTTGTTAAAGAAACTGTTCTCTATCCTTTCTGCCAACTTCTCATGGTTTTACTGTTCATTCTTGGCTCAAGTGCTTGCAAATCAGTGCAGTTAAATCATCTTTCAGGAAAGTATGTATTTTTTTCTCCAGTTGGATAGCTTTCTATCTCATGTGTGTTGAATTGAACTTTATCCCCAGTTCTGTCCCTCCTGCTAGTAGTCATGTGTTCTGCTAATGCATAGCCTGCTTTAAAAAAGGTAATGCAAAGGAACTGCAAAAAACAGTTAAGTTTCTTATCTGTCAAGTAATGAATGAAATTAAAAGAGCCAGTCTCTCATGTATGAACAATTAATACTGCCAAAAAGTTTTAAAAATAGTTTGGTAGAGAAATCTTTGGAAGCTCTAGGTGAGTACAGTCTGGACATACAGGTTGGACATACATTGATCTTGATGTGGAGTTTTCAAGCTTGTATTTAAATTGATATTTTGCCCTTGAAAAAATTGAAGCTCATGTTGAGGCTTCATCTGTATGGAAGGTTTCTTTGGAGCTGCCTTGTAACTTCATGCACAGTCTCTAAATTACTCATCTTCCTTCAAGTAATTTTTCCTGGATTAGAAAATTTATTTCTTCTTCTTTATTTATTTGCTTTAATTCTGTCTCACCTTTCTCCCAAAAAGAGACCTGTAGTGGCCATGCTTTCTGCATGTGGAGTATTATGATAGCGCTGTAATGAAATTGTACTTTGTTGGTCCATACTTGGCAATTCAAAAACAGCAACATTCCCATTCAGTTTATGGACCTTCAGGTTAGAAATGGACCATGGGATTCATAAGGGTGTCCTGCTGTTTTGTAGAGAGACACTGGAATTCTAATGTTTTGGAGTCTTTTGCAAACTAGAAACCAAAGATCTGCAATTCAGAAGACAAAAAATGCATGTTAACCTACTGTAAGCATAAATTATGCAAATGTTACTGATCTGGTCAGATTGTGATCTCTTATACAAGAGCAGCATTGAGTAGCAGCTGAAGCAATGACTTATTATTATTTAACAATGTTTCCCATGCTAGATAAGATAATACAATGTTTTGGATACAGAATAGGTTGCTAGTGGAAAGGATTAATGGTATACTGCCTAAGAGGTGGTGTGCTGTACCTTGGAAGTTCCCAGTTCAAATTTTACTGTAGCCACAGTAAATGGTGTTGAGCCTTTCTTTCATTGCCAGTATTACCCTCTTCTTGCTTTCCATTCTGCAATATGGCAATAAAACCTACCCTCTATAAGTTCTGTTACTAGTCCTTGCATGATGGTGTGCTGGTGAAGTGCTCTGAACTTTTAAAAACAAAGAAAAACACTGTATAAAATGGCATTGGGGTGGGTGGGGAGTTGGGGTTTAGGAAAGATAGAAAAGTATGACATGGGCCCTACATCACAGGTTCCTGCTAACACAGGAAAGGAAGGATCCTTCCGTGAACTTTACTCTGCTAAATTCATTTACCTTAGGAACTGAAGTTTAGTTACAAAATGTGTTGCTGAGCCTTGCCTTTGCTAAAACACTTGGCCGTGGTGTGACACTTCTAATCCCGGGTTAAAAAGACCTTCATGGTCCATTTTCACCTCTGCTCGCTTCTTAAAAAAACATTGGCAAGAATCAACAATAGCCTCTCAGGGCCAGAAATAGGAAAAGTCCGAATCCTGTACCCAGCATGGCCAGTGTTGTATTCCAAAAAAGGTAACTTTTCCCCATTCTAGCTTAAAGATATACTTGATTTGCTTCCAGTAATAACATAGTTTGCTTTCTTCTGCTGTTTATTTTAGTGGAGCCTCCCCTAATTAATCAAGGCCTGGCCTAGCCACAGTGAGTGGCTTTAACTTTCCTATGGGATGTGTGTGCTTTGAACAGGAGGGGTTCCTAGCTGACAGAATGCCTTTTTTTTTCATGCTCCCAGTGTGAACTGACCTCTCAGCTGAACATCAAAAGGGTTCCTAATGGTACGCTGTGCCTGATGAGTTTGTAATAAAGCAGTGGGCTGGAAAAAAAAGTGAACTCTTTACAGGCACATGCTAATCGCTTTCTTTGCTTTTGGACATCACAAGTGTCATTTAAAAGCATGTAAGTAGCTTGATAATCACATTGGTGTCATGTTTCATTCTGAATCCATAGCCAAGAAAAAATTGCCTTTTTTGGCAAAGCTTTTGTAAGTTGTTATTTCCAACCAAAGTTTTACGTTTTAATCCTGTTATATCTGCTCTCTTGGGGACTGAAAGGAAGGCTATACATTTCAGAAATAGCTGTACAGAGACTAACATGCTAGACATTTTTGCTCCTACAGTCTGTCATTATTGGACTTAATATTGCCTGCAATAACCTGGGACTATTTACAAGCTTTGGCAGTGAGAAGGAGAAGAAAATATGTGGAACCCTGGAGACTTGCTGCCAGTTAGAGGGGACATATAGATAGGCTTTATGGGGGAAAGAATTCATTCTGCATAAGGCAACTTTCCCAGCAATTAAGGTGTGTATTCTGTTAGGAAGGTGCACCCAGAGCTCGGATGAGTGGTTTTGTTTTTTGTTTGTTTGTTTTGTTTTTTATTTACTCCTAATCTTAGAATCCCTCTTGCTGCCTGAGGGATTTGTGGAGTTGTATTCTAAGAACAGCAACTTGTCCAACCCCTGATTATAAATTACTGCAAGATACTTATCAGGTTCCAGTGGAGTTCTTAACCTCTTAGTCAAAACCACTCCTCTGTTCAAAAGATTTGATTTTGTGCCTCTTAGAATAGTGAAAAATCAGAAGCCACAGATAAACTAAAAGGCAAAAGGTGAAGTGGTGTCTATTGGTTTCATTCTGTGTGCAGATGAATTTAAATCCGGAAAAAATGAAAGGTGTTTTGAGGAGTTCTTCAGTTTTGAAATTCTGGCAAGAAATATCAATTCAGCATTCCCTGAGGTGGGTCCTTCAGACATACAGGTCTCTCGTCATTCCTTGGGATGGGCATGATAGCTGAGTATGATGAGAGAGGGATGTAGTGTTCGAATTTTGTCTACTCCAGCTTCCAAACTCTCAATTCTAGGAGTTCCACCTCACGGACCTACTCTTGCAGACACCTACATTTCACTTACTTGGAGAAAGGCCTAGCTTGAGAACTCCATGGCCTAGTTCCAGCTTGTTGTTGTTGTTGTTTAGTCGTAAAGTCGTGTCCGACTCTTCGTGACCCCATGGACCAGAGCACGCCAGGCCCTCCTGTCTTCCACTGCCTCCAGGAGTTTGGTCAAGTTCCAGCTTAGTTTCCTGTTAAAAAAGGAAGCTGTCCTGGTGCTAGCTTGGAGACTTTCAGCCAGGAGACTTCCAGCTAGCACCAGGGTAGCTTCCTTTTTTTAAACAAATAGTCCAGAGCTAGGCCATGGAGCAATCATTTTTCTTCAGATGAGTGAAATTTAGGTGTCCATAGATGCGAGTCTGTCAGGTGGAACTCCCAGAATGGAGAATTCTAGGAGTCCAAAAAATCCAAAAGGCATATCCCTAATGATGGGTCTTGAAGTCCCACACATTTGGAAGGCACTAAGATGGAAAAGTCAAGTCCCAAATATTTGTGATCTTTAAGAACATGTGCATTGTTTTTCAGAACTATTGTTTGCTTAAACAGGACCTGCATCCACATGTGCAAAAAGTGGGAGTACATGGGGGCAATCAGAATCAATAGTTACTTGTTACCTTTATATCACGACTCCCCTTGCTGTCTAGTTTAACTGTTTATGTAAACATTGCATACATATGGATACTGACTGGAACTGTAGGGCAGGAAAGCACTGTACTATAAACATGCTCTCAGACAGGCTTATTTCACACTATGGGTTCTCTTGGGAATTTTAGTATGCAGATGCTCTTGCATCAATGTTGCACAAGATCAAAAGCTTCAGGAATGCAGAAGCTGGAGGAAATAATTGGGAGTGACTTTATCCATCTTCTCACTAGTTTGTGGAAAAAATAAGAGATCCTCCCAAGTTCATCTGCTTTTAAGTTTTTATTTTCAAGAAGTGCCAAAATGTATGACCCTTCGAAACCTGTTCTTTTCAAAAGTATTCAAACAAGCATAGCCGTTAGTTGAATCACTAATTTGAAAAAGACACTGTTGTTTAAGCAAACATACCTTCTTTTGGAAAATTTTAATTTTTGCATAAGTTTATATTGGCTTGTTTTCCCGAGGCTTTGCTATGAAAAAAGTATCTTATGGGTCATATAAATAATAAGCCTTAATGTTTGTAGACTTTTAGGTAGCATTTTTAGCATGTTCAGTACCAGTTTTTAAGGTACATTCTAAAGATTACTCACTAGTATAATGACTGTGTGATAAACCAGCATCCTCAGATTTTACAAACACAATTGCTAATTAGTGGCATGTGTTGATCAATAGTTCATGTTTTAAGAAGGCTCATCAAATTTTGCTGTAAAACCACCCTCCCTGATCTGCACCATATGGGCTGTTTTTCTGGGTAAAGACATTAATCTGGGTGAAAACAGTAACAACAACTCCACTGTTGTGTTAAGGCCAGAGGAATTAGTGAGACCTGCCTACTGATAGGAAGAAAGTTTTGTGCATGCACTAAATTTAGACTTTCAGGCAATTATTTGAAACATGTTTGGTGCGATTCCTCTTGGCCAGATGCTACTGTGTCATAAATGTACAGCATCCTTAAGTGTCTGCATCTAAAGTGTGTGTGTGTAAGAGAGATTGGTAGGGACAAAATCCCTTTGTTTAATTCAATAGTGAGGAGCCTTTGTCACGCACACCCAACTCCATTTGATTTTTAGATTTCAGTCATGTTGCATGACTTAAAATATATTTTATAATAACATTTGAATGTAATGCAAGCTGATGTGTTATGGTCTATGAATTAATGATCTCCTAAAAACTGACAACTCCGGGAGGCAGTGGAAGACAGGAGGGCCTGGTGTGCTCTGGTTCATGGGGTCACGAAGAGTCGGACACGACTTAACGACTAAACAACAACAACAACAAAAACTGAACCCATGGTTCTGTTATCAAGCCTGTTAATCAAAACCTGCTTTTTTGGAGAAAATAATGAATTGCTGAAATATATATATATTGATGTTTGTGACCAAGTTGCACATAGTTTTAAATTGCTTTAATTATTTTATGTGTCTCAAACAGTTTGAATTGCTTGTTTGTACCCTCTTTCTGCATCTTGTGATATAATACAGGACATAAATCTAAATAAATAAATGGGTGACATAGGAGTCAATGTTTCTTTTTATGCAAGCTCTAGCAATTCAAATGTGTCATCGAAGCAACCAACATAAATTTGACCCAACTTCGGGAGGTAGTGGAAGACAGGAGGGCCTGGTGTGCTCTGGTCCATGGGGTCACGAAGAGTCGGACACGACTAAACGACTAAACAACAACAAAAGCAATTCAAATATCAGCCAAGGGGTGTAGACATTTATTTTCTGTCTTGCAGGCCACATTTGAACTATCATATCTTCAATTTAAGAAGCCAAGAAATGAACAAGAAGGTCCTTCCTTAATTTGTTCCATGGAGCAAACAAACTAAGAAGCTTCTGATCAGTCATGGTTTCCTGCTGTAGCTGAACCGGAAAATGATGGATGTCAGCTTTGAAAAAAACCCAAAGATGCTGAACCAACTTGAAACCATTAATTAATATTCTTGGCTTGTTTTGAAGTTGGTAACTAATTTCTTGGTTCAGATGAAACAGTGCTAGCACATCATGGTGAACCATGGCAATGCAGTGCCCTCCAAATTTCCTACCATGGGGTAACTTGGTCACTTGTCAAGGTATAAAGCTAGGTGAAAAGGTCTGAAAGAGGAGTCCTATCTTTCTTTTTGTGAATGACATTGGTGGATGCATATGGGTTGGATCTTCGTTTTGCATCAGGATGGGAAAGATGCTGATAATTCCTGAACTTCCTTTCTCTTTCTCTGTGATATCACTGGCAATATGACAGCACTAAATTTTGCACTACTGTGCTCTTTTAGTGAGTCTTCTGTTGCCATATACTTTGTACTATCGTTGATGCTTCTAGGGACAAATCAGTACAAGGTGTCCTGTTACTTTATACCTTTTCTCTCTCTGCATGTATGTACTCATGCACATGTTTTGAATTTACAGAGCATGCTTCCTCCAGTGAGCAGAGGTGACATAGCTAATACTTCCTTCTACCATCCATTTTTAAAAATTCTTGTGACAATCATGGGAGGTAGGTTTCATGGAGAGGTAGTGACTCGTCTGAGATCACTTGTTGGAGTTCAAGATTGAGTGGAGATTTGAACTCCATTCTTCTCAGTCCTGGTTTAACCTTAGTTTTGGGATAAAAGGGCTAATCCCTCACGCTAGTTCTGCACGTGGTGCTGGCTTTAAAAAAAGTAATACTCCTTGGTGTTATTTTTATTGAACATTTTTTTCCAGTTACTATGAAAAGCTTTTCATGTTTTGCATTAGTATTACTTTCTCCCATGAAACAATTGCATCACAGCTGTTTACTCTTTAATGCTGCAAAACATATAGGGCACTGAAATAGGAAGAAGTGCCATTTGGGGACATCATGTCATCTCTTGTTGTTGTTGTTGTTGAACTTGTGCTCTTCTTAATGCTTGCTTGAGAGCACTTAGCTGGTGTTGCTAGGTATTAAGTAATGTAAGTCCACTTGCGTGGGTGCCTTTACATTCCTGCTTCCCAAGTTCTTTGTTTCTGTTCTTTAATGCTGAAAATGAGTCCTGTTGTATTCTGTTGCAGAAGAATTTCCTTTGTTTCCTAGAGGTTAAAAATATATTGAAAGAGATCTTGCATAATAGGCCAGGAAATGCCTTTGAAAGGATAACCTTTCAAACTATCTGTTGCAGTTTTCAATAGGGCCAGCTAGTGAAGAGTGGGAAAAGCTGTACTGGGATACAATCTCAAAAATGATAGAATGATTTCAATACGAATCCAAGGCAGACCTTTCAACATCACAGTAATCCAAGTTTATGAACCAACCACGGATGCGGAAGAGGCTGAAATTGACCAATTCTATGAAGACTTACAACACCTTCTAGAACTGACACCAAAGAAATATGTTCTTGTCATTATAGGGGACTGGAATGCTAAAGTAGGGAGTCAAAAGATAAAAGGAACAACAGATAAGTTTGGCCTTGGAGTTTAAAACGAAACAGGGCAAAGGCTAATAGAGTTTTGTCAAGAGAACAAGCTGGTCATCACAAACACTCTTTTCCAACAACACAAGAGGCGACTACACATGGACATCACCAGATGGGCAACACCAAAATCAGATTGATTATGTTCTTTGCAGTCAAAGATGGAGAAGCTCTATACAGTCAGCAAAAACAAGACCTGGAGCTGATTGTGGCTCTGATCATCAGCTTCTTATAGCAAAATTCAAGCTTAAACTGAAGAAAGTAGGAAAAACCACTGGGCTAGTCAGGTATAATCTAAACCAAATCCCGAATACACAGTGGAAGTGAAGAACAGATTTGAGGACCTAGATTTGGTGGACAGAGTGCCTGAACAGGAAGCAGCAACAAAAACCATCCCAAAGAAAAGGAAATGCAAGAAAGCAAAGTGGCTGTCCAACGAGGCCTTACAAATAGCAGAGAAGAGAAGGGAAACAAAATGCAAGGGAGATAGGAAAAGTTACAGAAAATTGAATGCAGACTTCCAAAGAATAGCAAGGAGAGACAAGAGGACATTCTTAAATGAACAGTGCAAAGATATAGAGGAAAATAATAGAAAGGGAAAAACTAGAGATCTGTTCAAGAAAATTGGAGAT
Source organism: Intellagama lesueurii (assembly GCA_037013535.1). Taxonomy (NCBI): domain Eukaryota; kingdom Metazoa; phylum Chordata; class Lepidosauria; order Squamata; family Agamidae; genus Intellagama; species Intellagama lesueurii. Next base: position 282,029,180 of record JBAJHW010000001.1, on the reverse strand, counting down.
ATTAAAGGAACCTTTTGTGCAAAGATGGACATGATAAAGGACAAAAATGGTAGGGACCTAACAGAAGCAGAAGACATCAAGAAGAGGTGGCAAGAATGCACAGAGGAATTATACCAGAAAGATCTGGATGTCCCGGACAACCCAGATAGTGTGGTTGGTGACCTTGAGCCAGACATCCTGGAAAGTGAAGTCAAATGGGCCTTAGAAAGCATGGCTAACAACAAGGCCAGTGGAGGTGATGGCATTCCAGTGGAACTATTTAAAATCTTAAAAGATGACGCTGTTAAGGTGCTACACTCCATATGCCAGCAAGCTTGGAAAACTCAGCAGTGGCCGGAGGATTGGAAAAGATCAGTCTACATCCCAATCCCAAAGAAGGTCAGTGCCAAAGAATGCTCCAACTACCGTACAATTGCACTCATTTCACACGCTAGCAAGGTTATGCTCAAAATCCTCCAAGGCAGGCTTCAGCAGTATGTGGACCGAGAACTCCCAGAAGTACAAGCTGGATTTCGAAGGGGCAGAGGAACTAGAGACCAAATTGCTAACATGCGCTGGATTATGGAGAAAGCCAGATAGTTCCAGAAAAACATCTACTTCTGCTTCATTGACTACGCAAAAGCCTTTGACTGTGTGGACCACAGCAAACTATGGCAAGTTCTTAAAGAAATGGGAGTGCCTGACCACCTTATCTGCTTCCTGAGAAATCTATATGTGGGACAGGAAGCAACAGTTAGAACTGGATATGGAACAACTGATTGGTTCAAAATTGGGAAAGGAGTACGACAAGGCTGTATATTGTCTCCCTGCTTACTTAACTGATATGCAGAATACATCATGCGAAAGGCAGGACTGGAGGAATCCCAAGCCGGAATTAAGATTGCCGGAAGAAATATCAACAACCTCAGATATGCAGATGATACCACTCTGATGGCAGAAAGTGAGGAGGAATTAAAGAACCTCTTAATGAGGGTGAAAGAGGAGAGCGCCAAAAATGGTCTGAAGCTCAACATCAAAAAAACTAAGATCATGGCCACTGGCCCCATCACCTCCTGGCAAATAGAAGGGGAAGATATGGAGGCAGTGACAGATTTTACTTTCCTGTGCTCCATGATCACTGCAGATGGTGACAGCAGCCACGAAATTAAAAGACCCCTGCTTCTTGGGAGGAGAGCGATGACAAACCTAGACAACATCTTAAAAAGCAGAGACATCACCTTGCCGACAAAGGTCCGCATAGTCAAAGCTATGTTTTTTCCAGTAGCAATGTATGGAAGTGAGAGCTGCCAAAGAATTGATGCTTTTGAATTGTGGTGCTGGAGGAGACTCTTGAGAGTCCCCTGGACTGCAAGGAGATCAAACCTATCCATTCTGAAGGAAATCAACCCTGAGTGCTCACTGGAAGGACAGATCCTGAAGCTGAGGCTCCAATACTTTGGCCATCTCATGAGAAGAGAAGACTCCCTGGAAAAGACCCTGATGTTGGGAAAGTGTGAAGGCAAGAGGAGAAGGGGACGACAGAGGACGAGATGGTTAGACAGTGTCACCGAAGCTACCAACATGAATTTGACCCAACTCTGGGAGGCAGTGGAAGACAGGAGGACCTGGTGTGCTCTGGTCCATGGGGTCACGAAGAGTCGGACACGACTTAACGACTAAACAACAAAAATAGCATTTAATTCTGAAAGATTGCTTCAGGTCTTCCTGTCCCATTTATTCCTTCACTCCTTTGTGTGTCTTCCTCCTTATGTCCGTGTGTGTGTCCTTCTGTTCCTATTGAGTAGCTCTGTTCATAGAGTATAACTATGTGCTGGTGGAGTAGTGTGGGTCAACTTAGGAGAATGACTGTCCTTCACAGGTGTGCTAGTGATATTGTGAAAAGCAACAGGAATGTGTGATGCAGCAGCAAGTGGCTCTAGCACCACAAGAAAACCACTGCTTGTGTGCTTGAAAGAGAATATGAAGCCATTGTGGTGCTTACAGTTTTGTTGTGTAGGCATGCTGCTGTCTCGTTAGTCTATACCACTAGTCCATACCACACTGTTTTCTTATCCATTCCCTTTCCATAGAACTGTATTGTCTGATGTCAAAAGTGCATACTTTGAAGCTGTGGAGGGTGAATCATCTACTTTGAATCAAACTGTTACGTGTGTTTGTATCAGCTTTCTGTAGGTATTTTATTTATTGATACCAGAGGTGAGAAGAGGATTTGTTTTGTTTTTGGATGCAACTCTTGGACTCCTTCAACTAACATGTTTGGTGACTGTAGAAAGTAACTATTCCAAGTTCTGATTGCTACTGTGGAGCTGGATGTCCAGTTTCTGGTTTACCACATTTTCAGAGTAGGAAATCAATGGCAGGCAGCTATTGCTGCATTGTGCCAATTTCATGCATAGCTTGGTTTCTGATCTCCAGTGGCAGCTAAGCAGGGCAGAAGTAGGCACCTGATTCCTGCTGGCACAGATAGGTACCTTTCTAAGTGTCACTACTGCAAATGGCAATCTGCCAGAAAAGATCCTGTTGCTAGGACTGGCTTGATTTAACTGGAAGCCTCTTCTACCCTGCTCACGCTCCCAGATGGCCCAAGGGAGACTTCTAATTAACTACGGAAACATTCGACCCTGGTTGTCATTGCATTGATCCTAGGAAAAGCAGATTTTATTTTCTTTTTGGCCAGTGAAGTCAATCTTCAGACCTTTGTGCTGTATGCAAATAAATATGTAGAAAACAGGGATGATTCTAGTGTATAACCTTAGCTTAGTGTGCATATTTCACCTTTGTTGGAATCAGTAACATGAACAGTTGCATCTGTTGGCACTGAGTATTAGATCCTCAGGGAACCTGGGATCTATAGAGATTTCAAGACAGTGGTCTTGCAAAAAGGTGCTTGTAATGTAATGTAGGGTAATGGCTGGTATTGTATTCTGTAGCGTCACTGGCATAACAGGAGTGACATCACTTGGCAGCAGCAGATTGCTGCTAATTAAAGAGTTCCTGTTTGGATTTTGGGTTATGTGCAACCACCTCACTGTGCCCAAGTCACACACAACCTGACATTGAATCAAGGACTCTCTAAAAAGTAGCAGTCTGCTCCCCTTGTGCTGGCAGAGCTACAGAACAGGAGACTAGCCATTGCAATATAATGCATATTTATGTATGCATGCATCTGTCAATGGGGGACCATCCCTTATTAACTTATTTGCCAGAAGCGAGTGGCTCAAAGGAAGTTGTTGAGACTTGTCTGAAGAATGTGGGCTAGAAACAAAACTTTTGTCACCCAGTGACAAGCAAAGAAACAGCTCAGGGAAAAGACCAATTGTGTATAATCTTATCAGATAATTTTTTCAGGTTTTAAATTGAGCAAAACGCTTCTTTAAAATGTATAGTTAGCTGCCATTGCTCTGCTGCGTGACATATATGAGCGCTGTGTACACATAAGTCTAGGCTCACTTATTGCCACTCCTCCAAGAAAAATATGAGAATGTTGGGCAAGCTGCAAATAACATGTTGATTGTTGTGTAACCCCCCCTCTTTTTTTAAAAAAAAAAAACACCACAGGACTTCATTCTCATTTTTGCGGCTCTATGTACAGTACCTTCAAGGACTCCTGCCTGAATGAATGCTAGAAGCTTGTTGAACAGTAAGAGAAAGCTAAAACCCACCAAATCCTACAAAGTGTGTGACTTGGCAGTGTGTCCCTGAATGTTGCTGTTTGGCACAACAAACTGGGAACTGCTGCTGTAAAGGAGCAAGTGCTGTATGATAGGTTTTATATGAACAGTACCCAGCAGTGATGCAGTTTCTTCCAGGAGAGCTTAACCGTCTAGGTTAGATGGACAGAATGGGAACAAGTGATTAGTCAAGGTGGGGGCTTGATGGGAGGTGGGTGTCGCAAGAGGCTCGGTAAGGCGAGGCTGGGAGTGTTCATCCAAGTCTTCCCTGCAGAAATAGGTTTTGAGGTAAAAAGATTAAAAAGGAGGTTGCCATAAGAAGCTGGCCTTTCTTTTTCTTTCTGGGACTAGCACTTGAGATGACTGCTGATCACAAAACTGTATCAGTTTTCCAGTCCCTGCGGTCCATAGGTTTCGAGTATACTACAAGGGATAAAGAAAAAGCTGGGGGTGGAGAAATAGGGTGGGATTAGGATAATAGGATGGGTAGTCTGTTTACTCTGCAGGGAACTGAGAGCATGTGATGTGTTTCTTCAGGTGCTCTTAATCAAACCAAGCCTGCTGCCCTGCCACCAAAAGAAAAGAAAAAAAAAAAAGGGGGGGGGGGGAAGAGAGACTACAGATTTATATTGTACAGATTTCTCTACTGTTTCCTATCTTAAACATGCTAGGAATTTTTTCAGAGTACTTGATGGAAGTTCTTGGCAGTTTCACATGGTGGAAATCTCCTGTTTGGACTGTGCCTCCCAGAATCCCCCAGCCATTGTGGCCCCTGGCTATGCTTGCTGGGGAATTCAGGGAGTTACAGTCCCCCACCCCTGAACAGTTCCAAGCTGTAGTATGTGGTGATTATATACAGCATTAGAATTGTAGAGCGTGAGAGCCACAGTTAAGTTGCTCTCTGACAGGTGGCCATCCAACCTCAGCTTAAAAACATCTAAATAAAGGAGAACCCACCACCTTCCAAGTAGCCCATCCCTCTGTCAAACAGTTCTTACAGCCCACGGTTTATCAATCATGTTTTGTCAAAATCTCCTTTCTTGTAATTTGAATGTAGTAGTTCAGGTCTTCCTGTCTGAAGCCACAGAAAATAAGCTTGCATCACCATCACCACCACCATGTGCTGTCAAGTGGATTCTGACTTATGGAGACCCTTTCCAAGATTTTCTAGATGTAGAATATGCAGAAATGTTTTGCCATTCCTTTCTGCTGGGAATGCCTTGGTACTGTACAGCTTGCTCATAGCTACACATGCTGGCTTTTCCTGGGATGCATGGTGGGGAATCAAACTCCCAGACTCTGGCTCTGCAGCCAGATGCCTAAATCACTGAGCTATCCAGCTAGCTGTCCTTCACATGACAACCCTTCAGATATTTGAAGATAGCTATCATGCCACATATTCTCCAAGCAAAAGGTACCCAGTTTCTTCGAGGCTTTTCTGTTAAGAAATGTAATTCGAATCTCTGAACAAAAGGATCCTTAAAAACAAAAACAAAACCTAAGACATTTCAAGAAGCACTTAAAAATTGTTGAAGGAAATAAATGAAAGCTAGTAAATAAATGAAAGCTAGTAAAGGAACGCAGGATGATAGACTTCCTTTGGAAATCATGGGCTTTGTATAATCTTTTGGTGAACTTCCTTCAGTCCATCCTGGCGAGATCTGTTGTCTGTCCTTTTTTTAAAGAATGTCTTTATAGAGTGAAATCATTCCCTTAACTTTACTTGAGTACATTTACTTAAGTAAATCACTGTTGCTTAGTTGGTTTAATAAGAATTCCAGAAAACAGCAGCTGGAAGTATTAAAGGATGATGTATTGCATAGAAATACTGTGGGAAGCCAGTCCAGAGTTAATTCTTCAGCATGCTGGATTACTTTTACTTTCCAAATATTTGCTTTTAGAAATGTAATTCCAGAACCTGCCCCCACTGCTATACCTACTGCAAGATAGTGGTATATGGACCAACAGCAGTTTTGTCCCATCTTGTCCTGTCTTTCCTACATAAAAGGATTGAAATACATGATAGCATGGTGGGTTGTCTCCACCCCCCCCCCCCCCGGTCTCATTTGTTCAAGATGTTACAGTGCTGTTTTGCTGTGGTTTTTTAAAAATTCATTTGTTCCCAAAGTGATGCAAATCTTCTATTGCTAAGCTGCTTATCAACTTGGTATCTAAGCAGGCACAGTGGGAGCTTTGTAGTGTGCTAGGTTTATTTCTCTCAAGGTTTCAGGCAGCTAGGAATTGCACACTTGCACAAACTCCAAGTATAATTGGAGAAGAATTTAACTCCCTGTAGGCAGGTCACATGCTTGGCATGTCAGTACCTTTTATTCAGCTCTTGTTCACATAAGTATTCACTTCCCAGGTCTTGAACTTTCCTGAGAATTTAATGATTTGTACTTACATTGATCGAGCTTGTGCTACCTTGGAAAAACCTACAGTGAGAAATTTAACAGGCTGTGTTCTCAAACATGAGGAATAACCGAATCTGCTGGCTGTCAGATTGCAAGTGAGAAAGTACTATATTTTCAAAAAGATTAAAAGTCTTAGTAACAATCTATATTTATGGTAGGATGGGCAAACTGAAAGAAAAGCCAGATGTTTGCTCAAGTTATGTCTAGATTATTTTAGGTTGTTTGAAGAGATGGGGTCTTACGTTGGGTCAAACACCTTTCTTCTGAAGGGCAATAAAAGAATTATTATTATTATTGTTTTAAAAATGCCAAACCCCCCCCCCCCCCCCAAATGAAGCTGTTTAGGATATTAGACTTTTGGTGGGAAGCACCCTGGCCTTTGGCCATTTTGGCACTGTTGCATCCAGGCAGTCCTTACAGGTGTGAGCCCATCTCTTTCATGTTTTGGCAGCTTTCTTGGAATGTGTGTTGGGTTTTTGTCAAACTCATAAGACTAATCGTATCTGGAGGCATATTCTCAATACAGTATAAGCAGATGAGGGTTGGATATGAGAAGACATGGTCAGAACTAAGCTGTGATCAGGTGAGATACGAGCAATCTGTGTGGCTACTTGGCAATCTGGGATGTTCAGATGGCATATTCCCTATCTTTAACTGGGGTGTTTATACAGTGTGGTTTGTCCCTGTCAGCCTGAGCTGACAGTGTTCAAGTTACACGGTTATCTGACTCTATTTGGGCTAGATTAATGGAATCTTTTTGAAATGTTTTGCATTGTTATAAGTTACTCATCTTCTAGTATTGTTGCATGTCAAATTGCATTTTATTGCTGTAACTTAATTATGCTATTAATAAAAATTCTGTGCCATCATCAGGTGACTCATAAAGCGTGCTGCTTATATACCACCGCATAGCACTTAAAGCACTCTCTGGGTGGTTTGCAATTTAATTATGCAGCATATGCGTTGCTCCCTGCAGCAAGGGGGGGTACTCCATTTACTGAACTCAGAAGGATGGAAGGCAGTGTCAGTCTTGAACCAGCTGTCTCAATCCACTGGGATTGAACTCAGGTCATGAGCAGAGTTTTGACTGCAGTACTGCTGTTTAACCACTGCACCACAAGGCTCTCACACTATTAGATTCTTCTTTGAAGGATTACTTTTAGCAGTCCTCCAAAGGCTTTTAAGATATAAATTATCGAGAAATATTTACCAGTCCCTCCTTTGGCATTTTAGATCTGTGCAGTTTGCCCAAGAATGCTCAGGGGCAGGCATGTAACCCCACCTGTGACCCATGCTTTGGGTGATCCTGGCTGGCATCTTTATCAGGAGGCACAGTGAGGATTTGAATTTCCATTGAGTGATACCAGCAGACTGTGTTATTAATAGTATCTATTTTTCTTTTAATTTTTCTTTAAGCTGACACTGTGTTGTGAGCAAAGTGAGATGTAAATGAAATAAATAAATAAAGCAGGGGTGGGGAATTTGTGCCCAGATGTTGTCAGATTGCAACTTCCATAATCCCTCACCATTGGTTTCCTGACTAGGGCAGATGGGAATTGTAGTACACCAGCATCGCATCCACCACCCTGCCCTAGAGGGAGCTCTCAATCCATAGCGCTCACTCTGCCTGGCTTGCTTAGCAGTGAGAATCAGCTAGAATCAATCATGGAAGACCAGTAGTTAGTGGCCATTACTTGAGACTTCCCTCAGTACCTTACAATGCATGGGTCTAGATCAGATTCCCCTCATGTGATCTGGTTAGGCATTTCTTACTCTCTTCTACACAAAGTCATAACAAACTGAAAAGTTTACTCCGTTTAATTGATTATATGTGATTTTTAAAAAGCTCTCCTTGTTAAACAAAACAGCTGATTCCCCCCCCCTTTAAATAAGCCTTTAGTTGTTTTTAATGCAAATGTGTTTAAAAGGCAGAAAACATGCACCATCTTAGAAGAGGCATTGTGACTTCTTTCTCACATGATGGGAGTGCTTTTTCTGATACTGCTTTTACTGCAATGTGAGTGTGTATTATAAAAGAAAGGAGATTTTGCCTTTGGAATTGTTTGCTTGTTGAGTTTACATCTTGTCTTCCCACCAGAAATGGCACTTAAGGCTGTTACATTCATATGCAGGGTTAATTGATTTAATTAAGATTTATTTAATCAGGTGACAATCTGAACAAGAAGAACAGGTTTCATTAAGTTCTACATAGTTGTGTAATATTAGAGTTGCTACAAGAAGGCCATACATCATTTGGCATAGCTTTTGCTATATTGTTAGAAGTGGCTTTTCCTGGTATACCCATATGAAAAGGGTTTGGGATTAAGGGGTTATTTACCTATTTTATTTATTGTACCTTTGGATTGCATAATAACCAGATTTCTCTGGATGGTGTACACTACATTAAAAATATAAACCACAAAAAGTGAAACAATGGTTGGAAAAAAGTGTGTAATACAATTGTGATAAAACTATTAAAACACTTCTTCATGAAGTCTTGGATTTCTCCTGCAAAACAGATTAGATTCCCCTACTGTGTGCACCATGGCGTACTTATTTGCTAGCATTTATTAGTTACATTTATACTGAAGAGAGAATTCATTGGTCTCCCCTTGTGCGCACACACGTGCATGTGCGCGTGCGCGTGCGCGCACACACACCCACCCCTGTCCTCATCCCCAGCTGTGTCAGGTTGGCCCGACTGTGACAAGGTTACTGATCCAAGAACATCCAATGAATTTTATGACCCTTAGTGGAAGCTAGAACGTGGATTTCCCGTACCTTAGTCTGGTATCTCAAATGCTGTAGTACACTGTAAGGGAGAGCAACAACATCTCAGACTGTCCTACTGCCATCATTGTTGTTACAGAAAGCTAGGAACTGGGGAGAGGAGGCAGAATCAGAGAAGGGTCCTCACGGTCCAGAAGTGGTCAGTGGCATCCTCAGATGTGACTGACTGGAAGGCTGTCAATATTTGGGCTACCTCACAGATCCAAATGGTCAGCCATTTGCTCTGTGAGATGTAGTGAAGAAAAGTATTTCTTTGTGTACATATGACTGGGGTGCGTCATAGTTCTAATTCAGAAAACAAACACAGTGGCAAACAGTCTGTTTGGCATCTTTAGTTTATTGTGGGGTTTCTGTGTAATTGCCTTTATAATTGAAGTGTTACAAGTGGAGGGTGGGTGTTTCCTGCGGCTACTAGTCATAATAGCTCTGTGTTTTTCTCCCCGCTCCCTGCCCATGTTTCTAAACAGGTTGACATCAGCTAGATTTCAGTCAGAGCTTGGAAACTTTCTTTTCTTCTTCATAGCCTCTGTGACTCACGTAAATGGGTTCTGTACCTGTGCAGAGGCTTGAAAAGAATATTCTGACCAAATTAAATGGGACCCTGCCACTCCTACCATTCATGTACTAGTGTGCCTAAGCCAATTGCCTCCGTTCATTTTCATCCACCACCAGAGTGACATTGTTGGGGTTCTGTGTCCTAGCTGAGCCTTTTTATCTACCTCACATGGAATTTCTTATTTTCTCATATTTAATTTATTATCAGGTGATTTATTTTATCGTTGCTTTTCTTATCCCTTTCTGTTTCTTCCCTTTGTAGGGTTTGCCTGCACATATGACATCTTTGGCCCTGTTCAAGAAGTGTGTCAACTGTGGGGGAAATTTCACCCATGGCCAGTTGGTCAATGGCCACTCTTGTTGCCTTTAACATTTCTGATTGCAAGTCAGATAGCAAATGTTTCATGACATGGGTTAGTTAGGTATCTCAGATTTTCTCAGTGCCATGCAAATGTGCTCTTATTAGTCACTGTTTTCTTTTGAGTCATTTCATGGGTGTAACAGCAGTCACTATGGCTTCTTGCAATATGTGTGCATTAGTAATCTGGGAGCCCATGTAGGTAGGGGAAAGCAATGCTGATGATGACAAGGTGAGCAGGGCTCTTTGTTGCAATCCTCCAAAACAGGACTACATGGTCCTAGGAGGTATTCTGGCCCAACCCGGGTGTTGCCCCATGTCCTCCAAGGAGCTGAGAGCTTTCATTGCAACATGGCTTCCTGTTTTCACTGTGGGAATAAGTCTCAGTTTTAATTGCTAGAGTTCAACCAAGTAAGCCCTTGTGACTCACAGACAAGTCTTGTAATCACAGAAAAATCCATAAATGCGGGGACAAAGCAGACTTTCAGTGGCAGGCTCCACACACCGAGGTCTTGGCACATACGGTATGACTGTATAGCATTGAGCAGAATAAGTTAGCATGGCACATACTTCCTCATGCCTGGGAAATATAAACAGGGCTTGCAGTGTGTGCTGGTTCCCGCTCCCCTCCTTAAAATAAACATTGGCTTGCCCAGGTTAAAGTTAGGGCAGTTGTTGATCTCCTAAAATAAATAAATATTTGCACATTCTCCGGAGTGTATAAATAGAACTCCTCCTGGAATGGTGTTAACCTGGTTCCCTGGGTGGTACACGTGGAACTTGGATTATTTCTGGGCAACTGAGGAAATAAACTGTAAGTTTAGAAGGAGTTGTTGGCATCTTAGTTTTTATGTGACTTTTAAAACTTTGATGCATTTTAAGCAAAACCCTTCCAAATTGATTGCATATTTGGTTGGGTTCCATTCCCAACCGTCATATCCCACACTAAAGAAATCTGGATTCTAAAATAGTATGAAAAATGGGATTATAGCTGTATCCTCCAGATAGATAACCATATTCACTCTGTTTGCAAAAGCAACAGACTTGTGGCACCCTGGAGCTGCCTTCCTCACCCTAATAATTTCCTCAGACTTGTAGTTCATTGGTACATTTGGAAGGCAGTAGGTTGAAGAAAGTTGCCTTAAAGGCTAGCATTTTTTTCTTAATGGCACCTGCTTTTGTGGATTTGCCTGCTCCCAGTTTGCTGTTTTGGGATTTAAACGGAAGAGGGCATTGCAGATATGGATGAGTATGTGCAGTATGCACAATAAAGTGAGTTCACTTCTTGCTTTATGCATACAGCATATCCAGGTGAATGATCCCAAAAGGTGGTAGATGGTCAGGAGAAGTGAATGCTGCAGTGTCATATAGCTTAGGAGAATCTCAAGTGTATTGGGGTAGGGTGGGAAACCATAAACAAGGAAACATACAAGAGGAAACAGATTGTGAGATTCACCTTGAAAGGAGCTAACACCCCAAAAGAAATGGGGAAATTATATTAACTCTGTCACAAAACAATTAATGAACTAATTCGTCCTCCCATTGGAGTAATAGTTCTTAGTACTGTATAAACATTTGCAACCATTTGCTCAAAGAAACTGTCTGAAAGAAATATTCAGCAATGTTTAGTTATATTGCTCTGATTCCTTTTGCTGAACACCCACCAGTTTTGAATGCCTTTAAGTGGAGTGTGCGTTCTTCTGTGTTTTAAAATGTGTGTTGACTTATGGCCCTAATAATTAATTATAAGGACTAGAATGAAATAGCATCAACCAAGAAAGCTTGAATGTTTGTGTGATATGGATTGTCCACCAAATATTTGGTGGGAAAACAAGGAGTTGAGTTTGCTTGAGTTGTGTTCTTATAGCACAGTCTTATACATGACTATATACAAGTAGGTCTCATATACCAAGCTCAGTGGCACTCACTCTGTGGCAGGTGTACACATAATGTCCTTGACCCAGGTTTCTTGTACTGAAGTTAAAATATAGGGAGTACCTCTGCTAGACACATGCAGAATACATTCTCTGAGTAAACTTGGCCAGCAGATCTGGCTGTAAGGAAGAAAGATCTGAAAAGTGCTGTATGAGAAACACCGGAAAAAAGATACTGTTTGCCTGAGTTTTTAAGACTTTCAAAGAGCCTGTATTTGCAGTATTAGAAAGTGGTCTCTGCGATTTCTTTTCCTATTGATATATATTGATATAAAGTATACCAAAATTAATTTCTAGACCAGATATCCCTAACCTTGTGTCTGGAAGATGTGTTTGACTACCGCTTCCACCATCTCCACTGAGTATAGCCAGTATCCTCACTATCTGGCCGGGAATGATAAAAGTTGTAGTCAAACGATCTGCTTGGAATATTCAACAACAGAGAATTATAGGTCTTAAAGTTAGCATAACAACATGCAGCCTACCAGGTGGAATCCTAAGTACTGCACAATACCAGCGTTCGCTAGGTCTTGTCCCTCAGTAGGCCCCCATGAAAGGGGCATAGTGGGCATGTGTGCCTATGCTTGCTGCTTGCGGGAGAGGTGGGTTTTTTTTTTAGTCCAATTGATGCCAGTTGTTGGAAACAGTCAGCCTTTGCAAGATTCAATTCAGAGTTTTTGTTTAAACTTGAATTGCCAGCTGTCTGCAGTAAATCTGTGAACACACTTTTGTTTCCAGCTTGTGTACTCAAGTCTGGTTAATAGCTTGGGCTGATGTGTTGAAAGATCATGTTTCAGACAAATGTTGTCAATTGCTGAAATGTTCCTAAAACCCCTATTGCCCATTACATTCTGAAAGGTCATTAGAAGAAGTAAATGAAAGAGGAATTTCTTGTGAGTATATTGGGAACCTCTTTGTACCTTCACCTAGACAAAAAATCAGTGATTTAAAAAAATCAATCACATCATGATTTAAATCATGATTTATATTTTAAAAATTGAATTTTTAAAATTTAAATTATCAAATCATGATTTAAACCCTACCATATCCTCTTTCCATCTAATTTCTTGCTCCTGTTTTGCAGGTTTTTGAACTGGCACAAAGTTTGAGATGGTAACTCCAAAACAGCAACTCCCATTTCCTTGTCCTTTAAAAAAAAAAGTAGGTGAAGGGAATTATGGGCTTTTTGTGTTTTTGATGGTGTTAGAGAAGCCAGTGTTTCAGAAATAGGCTAAAATCCTGTTGCTTAGCATAGTAAATCACACTTGAGTAGATGCATTGAATTAAAAGGTTTTGGTAAATCAACTCTTCCATAGGTTCCCTTGATTCAAATGGACCTAATCTATCTGCAACTTAATTTAATATAGTAAGTCACAGAGTAGGCCTATTTGAATCAATGGAACTTATGCAGAAGTTGAGTCAGTAAATCCCCATTGATTCAGTGGACCTACTCTAGTGTGACTTCTTATGCTAAGCAACAGGATTTTGGCCAAAGTGTAGAAGTCCATTTCTACCACAGTGCTGGCTGTCCTAATCAGTGGTGCTTCTCTTTGTTAGTAGGCCCCTTGGAGTAAGCTGTTTGTGCAGATTCGGAACATAAGCAGGAGCTCTCTAGTCTGATGGAGTATGTCTTAGAACTGGAATCTATCACCCATGGAACGAAAGAATGCTGCTGTAATCAATGGGCAATCCTGGTAGAACTCTGCTCTAGTAGTATTTATGTACAGCCCAACAACCCATTTGGTATTTGTAAGCTCTACTGTGATAAATTGGATATTAGCCCTTAAGTATGGGTTGAATTTACATCCTTCATTTCTTCTTGTGTGGGCATGTGTGTGTTTTACATCTGGAAAAAAATCTTCTGTCTTTGTTTTGTAAAGATATTATTGTTAAATTTATAACAAAAGGGAGTTGAAAAGAGTACTGTGATACCAAGGAAGGTCTGTCTTTTCTTTTCGTACTCCCAACTGCCATCCTTCATCTTTTTTTCTGAATCCACAATTGGTTTGCTAAAGAAATGTGTTTTCAAATAAGTTGTGGTTGCAATTTTCAAATATTGAGCAGGAAATAATAGCTAAAGGTGCCTTAAATTGTGGTTTGACTTCAGTAAGTGAATTGTGACATTGACATCCTTCCTTTCCTGAAAGGAGCAGAAGGCAGTATACTTTGTCCCCCACCCCACTACCCAGTGAGGTAGTTTAGGCAATTTGAAGAGACCCTTGTCCAGCAGGCCGAGGCAAAGAGGCAGTCCCAAAACCAGCAAAACCAGGGAGCTGGACAAGGGGACAGATTGTATTTGTCTTCAGTGTGGAAGGGATTGTCACTCTCGTATTGGCCTCCTCAGCCACACTAGACGCTGTTCCAAGACCTCTATTCAGAGCACGTTACCATAGTCTCTTGAGACTGAAGAATGCCTACAGAGTTTAGGCTGATACAGTGACTAGCACAAGATTTGAATCCAGGTCTCCTGACTCCTAGCTTAGCATTCTAGTTACCACTACTGCTGTGTTTTTTGCATGGGTTTCATGGTCTCAGTAGCTGCTGTATTCCTTTTCCCATACATTTCTTTTCAAACAAGCATGGACTACGTTACATTAAAGTACAGCTCTTCTGAATGAAGGCACAACAGCAGACAAGAGTGGCTATATTAGGAGCTGGAAACAAACATTGCTTCCAGTGCAGTCCTATATTTGCCTGCTCAGAAGTAGTTCCCATTGACTTTACTGGGGCTTACTCTCAGGTAAGTAGGTATAGGAATGCAGCCTTAATGCAGTTTTAAGAGATTTTGCTGTTTTTAACAGTCCCAGTCTGAGTTTGATGGAATGAGCTACTGTGCACTTGGGAATGTATTGAAATTGGGGGGGGGGGGGGGGAAGCAGCTCTGTCTGTTAATTGATGCCTTAGAACGAGGGATTAAACAGAGTTACTTTTTCAAAGATAAAAAAGAGGAGAACTGCTGGTTGTGTGTGTGTGTGTGTTTTTTTTTTGTTTTTTTTTAAAGGATACAAATGGGCAGAAGGATCACTATAATGTCCACCTGACATAGTGAGGGGAACTCTGGGAGTTGTAGTCCTAAGAGTAACATTTCCTTTTCTCAGAACACTTATCTGAATTGGCTTGTCATTGAACGACTCCTTAACTTAATTTGGTTGCATATGTAAAGCCATAATTATGAGTGATTAAAATATTATTTTTTAATCTCTCAACTCTTTTGAAGTACATTTATGTGGAAAGTAGCAGTTCCAATCTGGTTTAGTGATTAAGTATAAGCCTGGAAGCTGTGTTGGTTAATTAATCTAGAATGCAAGGGTGTAATCTCGGGGGTGGCTGGGAAGGGCTGTGTTTGGGGGTGAGGTGGAAGGAATGCAGATTTCTTTAAAGCTGGCAAGAAATGGTTGTGTTACTTATTCACTGGAACATTAGCATTGTGCTGCATGTTTGACTGAGCTCTAAAGCTGGAATGCAGGTGTCTGGAAACTGACTTTCTTATAGTGGATATTGTTTTAATTGGAGCCATGAGTAAAGTGTACAAGGTGTGACATAGACATGGCATCTCTTTCCCCCTCAAGTGGAGACACTCTTCTGTATGTAGATTATATAGAGAATGTATGTCAAGTTAATACCTATCTAAATTTCACATATTACCATGTCAGTATTAGGGAATATAATTTACTGTGGGCCAAAATACTTCTGTCAATAACCTGTTGGGTTATCCCTAGAAGACTTTGGTTCAGAGATTTATGGAAAGCGCGTCTTGATATTGGGAATCAAACTTGCCTGGCCTGCATGGCATCATGAGCTCAGAGACCCAAGTTTAGTCCTTACTGAGCTATCAAACTCTGCTGAGTGACCTTCATTTTTTGATGAAGAGAGCCATCTATTCCCCGTCATCCTGGCCTATGTGTCAGAGTCAGTGTGAGGATAAAGTGGGAAGGAGATGAATGCTGCACTGAAGGGAACTGGTCAGCTTTTTCAACACCGAGAGCCTCATATGGTGTCAGCCAGAGGCTACACATGCCCACTCACACATAGTGCCCCCCCCAATACATATTCTTGCCTTCTGTTACACATGCAAATGGGCTGTGATAAAAACTTGGGAGGATTCTCCTGGTTTCAGGGGTCACACAGAGAGTGAATGAGGGCCCCATGTAGCCCACATGCCTCGGGTTGTGCACATTTGAGTAGATACATTTTAAAATTGGAGCAAAATATTCTGTTTTGATTTTTTTATTGCCTCCAGCAAGTTGTGCAACTTGCATATGAATGAAGCTTGGATACTTTGTTTTCTGCAAAGCTGGTCTCTTTTTCAGTTTCTTTGTTACATGTTCTAGTTGGATAATCTGATTGCTTTCCTACCAAGGAATTTACCCAAACAAAGACGTTGTTTTCATGTTGAACTTCTTTCCTAACCTTCTGGTGTTTCACTGAACTCTACTGTTCTGTAGTATCTCTAGGGAGAATAGGGTTCCTGTACTTTTAATAGCTGCATGTAGAAGAGGGAATTTCATTCCTAATCTGGAGATGTCAGGAATTAAATTTGGACTCTTCTGCATGTTAAATGTGTTGAAGTACAGCCCTGGTCTGTTCTTGCAGATTTTACATCGCCATCTTGCAGTGTTCTATGGGAAGTAAAATGATGCCTTGTAACTTAAGCATACCAGAATTTTACTACTTAGACAGTCTAACATTAGCTGGTATTTTATAAATGCAGCATCAAGTAAAATGCAGTGCAGATTTTCATGTGGGTTTATCTCTAATTAGGATTTTCACCTTCCACCCCAGCCCTGCCAGGATTGCCCTGCTTTTACCATATTTCTGATGGGCAAATAGTTAGTGGACATATTCTCTTTCATTGTGTATCCCTACCTGAAAGTGCCAACTTGCCTGTAAAACTATGTAATTCCAGTTCTGGAAGAAGAGGATGCTTTTGGAAGACTTGCATGGAAGTGATTTTCTATATGGTGACCTTTCATATTTATTTGCCCCCTCTGTTCATAGCAGAGATTGAAAACACACACACACACACTTTTCTGCATACGGCTAGGGCATTCTAGGATTTGTCATCCCTTAAAAAGCTACTTTCCCCATCTTTGGTTCACTGGTCCTTTGACATCTTTGTTTTGCCTGTATGAAAGGAGTCCCATTTCACAGCAAGTATACTCGGTTTATTGAACTTCTAATGCTTTCTGTCATAAAGGCTCAAAATGTGAAACAACATAATGATAAATTGCGGGGGGTGTGATATGAGGAAATGCAACATGACTGTTAGAATTTTCCTACCCCCCAAAATAAACTCCAGATCAAATTCTCATAGTCATACCTACTGTTGCACAGAATCTGATTCCCTTTGGCTGCATTCAGATTGCAACTAGTCTAATAACATTGATGTGGTGAGTTGTAAATTGATAAGGAAGTCTGACTGTAGCTTTTGGTAGGGGTTTTAAAATTAAAAGAAAATGTTGGGGAAATTATGAAGTAGGTTAAGGTGGGTTGCTTATGAACTTTGGAATTCAGAAGCTAAGGGTATTTTTTAGACCTGTTGAGTATATAGATGCCCAATTCCACAACATCACATCACTGAATCTAGTTACAGCTGGGAGAGTCACACGCTGGGTTGAGCTGAAGATGGTCAAGAGTGGGGAAGGAGATCGTAAGAGTGGTACAATTAAAGGACAGAAAGAGGAAAAAACAGGACAATTAGGCTGCAATCCTGTTCTTAATTTCCTAGGAGTAAACCCCACTGAATGCAGAGAGATTTACTTTTGAGTAGATATGTGTAAGATTGCCTCCTTGATGGCAGTGCATTGCTGTGACTCTGTTTAATAATACATAGTTCTAAGGAGAAGCAATAGATAGTCACCTTCTGATGTTGTCCTGTGCAATTTTACTGGGAAATATGTCCTATTCTAATCTCATTCTGTGAGATTTATTTATTTCAGTCATATTTGCAGGTTCAACACTGTACGCACTAGACCCCATTGTCTCCCACTTGGTACGTGGCCACAGGTCTGAATCCCTCAGAAACAATTTGAAAATAAATAGAATTGTTTGAACAATTTGAAAATAAATGCTGGGATTGTTTTCATTGTTTTTTTTTTACTGTCCACTCCTGCTTTTATTTTTAATGTGTGTGTAACAGTGGATAAGGAGGGCATGCGATTTGAGAGTATATTTTTCAGGAACAACAATATACTAGAGAAAAGTTGTGAGTATATGATTTAAAAGTGTAGCCAGACATATGATTACCGCAACATTCTTTCTTATTTAGGTTTGGATGATTGCCTGCAGCAGTATGTGCCCAAATTCGAGCGAGAGAAGATAAATGGTGCTCAGCTGTTACAGATCTCCCACCAGGATCTTGAAGAGTTGGGTATTACCCGGATTGGACATCAGGAACTTGTTTTAGAGGCTGTGGACCTCCTCTGTGCACTGGTCAGTTCATAGAATTAACATAGAGGTGTAATGTTAATCGTGTAATTTTTCTCACCATGCCTGATGGAATGGTTTCTCAAAAGGGAGATGCTCCGATCAAGAGTGAGCTAGGCAACAGCTCCACAGTCATGGTCGCAAGTCTCTTAATGAAATGAAAATGAAGTTGATACAAGGGCAGCTTCACTTCTGTTCAAGTGGTAGCATTGATTGAAATGTTGAAATCATGTTGCTCCTACCTTTAGAAGACATTTCAGATTAGTAGAATATGCAGGTTTGCAATGAACTCTCGAACTGAATGCTTGAGATGGATGGGGGCTAAGAATCTGAAATGTAGTTTTCTTGACCATGGCACTGGGGTTTGGCACTCTGTTTGGTTACCAACAGGAGAGGTCCAGGCACCCAACTATGGTGTGGAATTCAGCTATGGTAGGCAAAGAGTAGCCCGGGCCCACGTGTTGGTCTCCCAGATGTCTCTTACTGAAATCTACAGCAATAACAACACATTTTTTCCTGCTCCTGGAATCCTCTAGATGTAGTGATTTTGCAGTCAAATCCTGTGTCCCCCCGACCCACAACTCAAAAATGAAACTGGAAATGGACTTCCATCAACATTTGATTTTGACTCTGAATGATTTTTGCTGGTACAGCCCCCTGTGGGGGTGGGCAGTTGGAAAGATACTCAGCCCTCAATTAGGTGAATGCATTGTCCCCGGCTGAGGAAAGTAAACAAGGCACAGATTAGCTAGCTCTGTAGAAGTAATAGTATGCTAGAGTAGCTGTCCCATCTTTTGCAGGATTTACCACCACTTTCTTAAGTTCCTTTGTCGAAGTTGTCCACATTTGTAAAGGAATGGACTTTTAAAAATAAACAAGCATTTCTTTGAGGCCTGGACCCTGAGGTGGGGAATGTGTATTTCACTCTTTGGGTTTGGAAATGTGGATCTGAATATTTAGAAAAGCAGCTTCTCTCTCCTTGCTTACATCTGGTTCAGGGGGCATGTCAATCTTTTACGACAGAGCAGCATAAAATGAAGAAATAATCTTTCTTAACAAAGGTGGATCCTTTTTTCCTCCTATGTATTAAGAATATTCTCTTTACCCACTTCATCCATCCCTTTCCTTAATTCCTATTGCATTAGTGGATTGTGTTCGATACAGTTTACTTTATAATGGGGATACACTTAGCCTATGTGCCTGTTCCAATTCTCTAAACTAGTGCCAAAAGTATATACTGTTTCCTCAGTGAGAATGGTGGGAAAGAATTTTCTGTCAGTCTTCTGCCCTTACTCGGCTACATTCCATTCATTATGTAACACTTTTCATATTTGAGTGTATTCTTCTTAAAATGGGCAGAGACTGGTATAAAGTGTACTCCTGGTTCAGAAGGGAGGGATTGAAATAACTTCTGCTTGATAAATCGAGGTGAAGTGCAGAAATTAAATGACCTGTTACAAATGTTTTACATTTGAACAGTTGACCTAAATGCACTCCGAACTCAGCATTAGACAATTGGAAGCATTTTTTTTTATTTAAAAAGGAAGCATATTTTAAATAAGGAATTATAAACATAGTTCTCCATGCTGGAGATGTGTTTATAGTGTTATGTGGGCAGAAAACATCTGGCAAAATGGCGAGACTATTGGAACTTCTGTCTGGATGAATGCAATGTGTGGAATAAGTCAATGCATGTTTGATGTTTCATTCCCTGCTTGTTTTAAAGCTGGATTTCCCATATATCCTTGAAACTCAGTAGCACAGTGGCACTGCTGCCCACAGTAGGTTTCCAGGAGGAATTGGCCTCTGGGCCAGCTAAAGTTGCCCACTCCTTCTACTACATTCTTCTGCTTCCTAAAGGATGAGATAAAACAGAGCTGAGTGTCTGCCAGAACACAAAGATGTCTTCTTTAGTTTCCTTCTGGTTTCCGTCATAAACAGAAGTTTCGAACCATGTCTTTTTCAGCTGACATGTATGCTAAAGGTTCCTAGTAGACATGGGTACTTCATACTTGTATCTAGGGTGGCCCAATTCCCACCCCCAGAACTGGCTGGCCCACTTACCAGGCTCTGCGTAGTGCTCGGGTCCTTCTTTGACGGCGGTGGGCCAATTCTGGCAAGAGCCCAGCCAGCCCTTCCTCACCTCCCTGAGCAGCCGACAACTCATCGGAAGAGCTGGGAGACTCCCTGTCCCCCCTCCACGCTGAAGTGGGCGGCTGCACAAGGAAGTGGGGAAGGGCCAGCCAAGCTCCTGCTGGGATTGGTGTGCAGCCACCGAAGAACCTGAGTGCCACATGGAGCCCAGTTCTGGGCTTGGGAATTGGGCCACCGTGGGAGCTGTGGTGCCGTGAGTTGTTTTTCATATCCCTGGATATGAATACAAAATGACTGTGTCTTGTTCCTCTAGTTTAGCCGGATTGTTGTCCCACCCCCTTTTAGAGGTAGATTGAAGGAGAGACTCTGAATCTTTTCTTTACGTCCTCTCATCATCATTAATGTTTCTTTGGGGAGTGTGGAAAAGCGATACACCATACAGTGGTGGCAGTTGAATGTGTTTCTTAACCACTATCCTGTAGATTTGTTTTGTGAACTAGGAACCACAAGCTGTGGCTTGTATTGGTCTTTTCATTAGCTCTAGTTAAGACTGGCTTTGGTGTTGTCCAGGTTCAGACACAATGGGGAACTGCCATTAATCTAAAAGGGAACTGAAAGTTTCCGAACCCGCATTTACATCTGCATTGGAGAAGGACTGGGTGCCCAAGCTCAGGGTCTTGCAATTCTGGATTGTGGCTTGAAGAGCCTCGTGGCACAGTGGTTAAAACTGCTGTCCTGCAGCCAAAACTGTGCTCGCAACCCGGGGTTCAATCCCAAGTAACTGGCTCAAGGTTAACTTGGCCTTCTGTCCTTCCAAGGTCGGCAAAATGAGTACCCAGCCCTGGGGGGGGGGGGAATGTGTAGCCCGCATAATTAACTTGTAAACCCCCCAGAGACTGCTTGAAGCGCTATGGGGCAGTATATAAGCAGCACACCTTTTTAAAAACTTTTTTTTTGTTTTTAGTGTTGAGTCCAAGTCACCCCAATGTTAATTGCAACGGTTTTTTTTGCTCCTTTCAAAAATGCTGTTTCAAAGAAGCTGTTGAGATGAATGAAATCTAAGCTAGGCATGGGATATTTGTATTAGTATCCCAAGGAACATAAATATGAATATCAGCACCACAGGTGCCTCTGGAAACCGAACCCTGCCCCCAGAACCTACCAGTCCACTTACTGCTCTCCGTGCGGTGCACGTAGTCGTTGTCGGTCGCATAGCACCAGTTGGGGAAGTAGCCCAGCTGGTGCTTCCCCACCTCTCCACACAGCCAACCACTCCTTGGAAATGAGCAGTTGAGAATGACTGTCATAGGAGATCACAGTCACTGACCCAAGAGAAAAGGGGAATGTGGAGCAAGTGCCATCAGGGCCAGCATGCCGGCCATCTTGAGGGGTGGGATGTAGCAACCAGAGGCACTGAATCCTTATTTTTTACACCATTTCCCAAGTGTTAAACCAAACAAGAATACTGAGTGTGATCTAGTGGACAGAGTGATGGACTAGGACTCAGGAGGCCTGGGTTCAAATCCCTGCTCAGCTATAGAAGCTCACTGGGGATACAGAACTGGTAAAAGCATTCCTTAAATATCTCACTTACCTTGAAACCCCTGTTAGGGTTGCTATTAGTTAGTTCTGACTTGACAGCAGATAACACACCAAACAATGTAAGAGGATTGGAGTTGTACCTGTTTAATCCCTACTTAACTGAATTTATTGGATGGCCCTTGGGCAAGTCAGTTTCATTCTCTTGGTAATGTATTAGTGGTGGACAGATTGCAATAAAAAATGAAGCCACTGCAACTGACTAATTACTACTGCTGTTTTGAAGGGCTGTGTAAGTGTGCTTAGTAACAGTAATTGTACCTTTTAAAAAAAGAATGAAATCAAAAACTTAATGGTCCAGTATCACAGTTTGGACAGTACCACATTTTATTTATTTAATTTTTTATTTAAAATATTTTTATGCCACCTTTCTCCCCAAAAGGACCTAATGCAGCTTAACTTCATTAAAACAGTAATTAAAAGCTAAAACAGTAAGTATACAAATATTAAAAAAAGAATTAAACAAGTATTATATTAAAATGGTAATTGAGATCACTATTAAAGCACATTTAAAACAACAGAGCACAACAGTCCATTCAAAACCCTTCTCAAACCACCAGTCATTAAGGAAAAGCCTGCCTGAATAGAAAGGTCTTTGCCTGCCTGTAGAAGGACAGCAAATATGGAGCCAGCCTAGCTTCCCGTGGGAGGGAGTTCCAGAGTCTGGGAGCAGCAGCAGAGAAGGCCCTCTCCCGTGTCCCCACCAAGCGCAACTGTGAGGGTGGTGGGACTGAGAGAAAGGCCTCCCCTGATGATCTTAAAGCCCAGGCAGGCTCACAGAGGGACAACATTAATTTTCTTCTCTTTTTTCTTGATGTCTGTAGTAAAACACATGGTTTATTGTGCTCAGAATAATGTCTGTGCAAATCGTAATAAGTTTTAGGGCCCCTTGTCAGAGGCAGCTTGATCCACAGCTACTCAGATTAATGATTAACAAAACAGGAATGTTTGACCTTAACGTGTTTTCAGCGATGTGGGCTTTTTCTTTTCTTTTCTGTGTGATGACAGGATGTGTTGAGTTGAAATGGGGCCTTGGACATATCCCCTACAGTTGCCTATGCCACTGTGAAAAAAAAGTTTTAAAAACAAAACTGCTTTCAAACTATTCGCTGTGGTTCAACTGCAAATATTTATTTCCCTGTATAAATTAGATCAGCATTCCTGATCCTGGTGCCTTCCAGGTTTCTTAGACTACGGTTCCCATCATACCCAGGCAGCATGCCAGCACATGTGGAAGATTGGCATGGATGGGATGTGGGTAGAGAAAGTGGTAGGAGTTCCAGAGTCCTAATGCTGACACTTGACTCGGTTGGGTGTCTGTCTTTTAAGTAATTATATCCCGAGTCATGCTGAGTACTTTTAATCTTACTACTTATAGAACTAGACTTATCTTTTGGAGTAACATTCTCCAAAATCTGAATGAAAAATGACAGCTCTCAGTTGATGATGATACAGAAACATTTCTATCCTGCATCTTCCGCCTGAGGTATTTGAATTTCTTAAAAATGTGGGGGGTTTTGGATAGGGGGAGGGGAGAGTGGTCTGGTAACTTTGCTTGTAAATGCATTTGGTGGTTGCCATGACTGAGCTGGATTTCCACACGTTTGTTAAATGCACTGTCTTTGGACGGTCATGCTCATGCTGACTTATTACTAGATTGTCTGCTGGGTTATGCCAAAAGCCCTTCAAAATGCTGTCTTGTGTTTACGCCTGTACCTGATTGATACACTATTTCTTACAAATGGTTTATATCTGCATGCAGAGGTACGTATTTTCAGCAAGGAGCCCACTCAGGAAGGGTGAGCACTGTGCTATAGATGCATGGACTGCCCTTTTCTCTGAATTTAAGTGAGAGGAACCCAGTGTTTCTAGCAGAAAGTTTTGATTATAACACTCATAATATCTCAGCCAGCATGCAATGTGAGAAGGCTTCTCTCAAAACTCCTTATCGAGTCTTGCTCTTCCGTCTTTCATCAGCCGTCCTCCCCACTCTTAGTTGGAGCTCGGCCACAATTTTCCAATTTGTGTCTTACAGTCAGTGACTCAAGGCTTTTTTTTTTTTAATGAATCCTTATTCATTAATAGGGAATGGCTCTTTCTTTCTCTTTCTGTGTGTATGTGTGTGTGTGCGTGCACGCGCCCTTTGATTGGCTATGGTCATGAGTCAATCCAGTTTTGTGACTTTTCATAGCTCGTGATCTGTGTCCTGGAAAAATTAACAACAAGAAACCAACCTAAAAAAATTAGAACCATCACTTTTTAAATAGTTGTGGTTACGGTGTGGCCTTGCATTTGCAAGAAGCTGTGATCCTCAGACTGATACGTTGCTTTCTCCCTTTGCATTCAGCAGTTCTCAGCAGGCCATCATTGGACAGTTCCTTTGAACATAACAAACTGCAGTTTGCCAAACTAGGATTGCAAATCAGGATCAAAATATAGATAGTTTCTTTACATGGCATTATCAGTAAAGAAATGGCATAGGAAGGGAGGAAGCGAAGGAGGTTGTGTCTGCCTGAGCATATTATGTAAAACTATGGGATCTATACATTTCTCAGGTTGATAAAGTTGGACTGCTGCTTTCTGGCGCTAGCTTCTCAATTCAAGAACATCTTTTGTTCTCTTTTCCATTTGTTTTAGCTGTGTTTTGATGTATTCAGGAAGGTCCATCTTGAACTTTGAGCTATGTAACTTTTGTAATGCTATTTTGGAGGTGATCTACAGTTTATGTAATTCTGTTCAGACTAAACAGAACAAGAACTGAAGTAAAAGTGCGTGATTGCCCATGCGTTTACACCTGTCCACTGTCATTTGTTCTTTTGTAGTTGCCAGTAAGATATATAATGTGAAGAGCAACACTTTAATTC
Source organism: Intellagama lesueurii (assembly GCA_037013535.1). NCBI lineage: Eukaryota > Metazoa > Chordata > Lepidosauria > Squamata > Agamidae > Intellagama > Intellagama lesueurii. The sequence continues at coordinate 282,004,475 of JBAJHW010000001.1, read as the reverse complement.
CAGCAAAGCAATAAACAGGTAGCTAAAAATTAATTCCTTTCCATAAAAATAAAAATAGACTTTAAAAAATCAGTTACGTTAAGGACCAGTTTGAAAAGTCAGGTGGTATAAAATGAAGTGTATGAAATGCAGATGTTCCTGTTAAGTTTTATACTCCTTAGTTTAAACTTGAGTCATGACCTGAACCAATGTCAAAGATGATATTATAACTTACTTCTCTGTACATTATTGCTCTTTTTAAAGTAAGAAACATTTGAATTTGTGCTGTTTGTTTATAATTATAAACATGATTGGGTCATTGACAGGTTTCACTTTTTTATGGCACATAAATGAATATTTATATATGTCTGTCAAGCAGTGTCATCATTATGTTCCCTTTCAAGGAGAAACCCTTTCACCCAGTAGTTTGAGCAACACTTTTGCCTAGTGTTTGACCGCAGTTCAGCACATCAAATAAGGAACTGGAGTTTGTGCTCTGTTTTGAAATAAGTAGCCTTCCTCAATATACATACGAGCCTAGGAATTTTTACATTTGTGCAGTTTATGGAATGGTCTGCATAGAAGGTTGCAGGTATCTCTAAAAAGATGTGTTTATGTTGTGCACAATACATGGGGTTAGTAGAAAACCTTTATTAATTGTAACACTGTATACTTTAATTGTTTTTAGGAACCCAAAAATAGGAAGTGTTGCTTAGAAAACCATATGTTAGAAAAAGTGGCCAGTTGGTTTTAAATCAGTTATTTTTAATTCACCTTTTTTCTTGATGATTGCAAATGCCTGATCTAGAGTGCCTTATCATTCTGCAAGATTTTGGATTTTGGTATATATATTGGGGTGTGGTTTGTCAATTTAGGATTTTTGGTCATCCAACACAGAGTAGAATTGGTTTTATTGGATCTGAGTGTTCATTGAAGATACAGTACTATAATTGTTCTTGGTGTGTAATCACGGTACATGGGAATCCCCTAACGTTGTTATAAAAAGCATTCCAAAGTCAGCACTTTGGGCCTCCCTCAATACAGCCAAGTTGGAATCAAAATAGATAAATGGTTGACCTATTCTTCAGGCTCTTGAGCAAACTAATCAGTATTTCAGGAGATTGGTGATTTAAGGAAAGGAGTTAGTTCCCTGAGGAACTCAAAAATTTACAAAATATTGAATTTCAAGTGCATTCTGTGGAGATGTCAGCTTATAAGCCCACAGTTGAAAAGCCCAGTGAATGCTCCCATAGAATTTAAGTTGAATACACATCTGTAGCTCCTGGTAACTATCAGCACCTCCATATGGTGGCCTGTCTCCTGCTTTGAAAGCTTCTTTGAGATGATATTTTGCTCACCTGAAAATTGCCAATCTTTTCTATAGAATTACGGCCTCGAAACAGACAACATGAAGAACCTGGTTCTTAAGTTACGAGCTTCTTCCAACAATCTGCAAAATTACATCAGCAGCCGGAGAAAGAATTCAAATTATGATGGAAATACCTCACGTAAACCTCCCAATGAATTCCTTACTTCAGTGGTAGAGCTCATTGGTGCTGCTAAGGCTTTACTGACATGGCTGGACAGGTATGATATACTGTATATTTTTAAACACTGGGGGGAAAAAGAGAGAGAAAGCAATTCATTTATTTTGAGATTTATATTTGGGTTAGTAGTGAAATTTCTTTTTCACAGCCTGCTCTACTCCAACACAAGTCCTCTGGCCAAGGCAGACTTTAGAAGAAGGCAGTGTATATCCATTTGTCTTGCATGGTTTCTTTGAATTCTTCTCTCACAATTATAATATATTTCTTGCTTTTAAGAGGATATTCTTATATGCTACCCTAAGGATAGATTATAAAGAAGTATGGCACTTCATACAATCATTCTAGAACCATATTACTTAAACAGCTAGACTACACTCAGTTTGTGAATGGCAGTGCAGTCTTATAATGTCTAGTCAGATGTAAGACCTAGTCAGATCATTGAGGCTAAATTCCAGGTAAGTGGGTATAGAATTGTGGCCTGAATTTTCTGTGCTGAAAGACGATGGGTGGTGAATGGCCAGTCAAGAAAAGTGCTCTGTGGCAAGGAGGATGTTTTTATTTTCTGGCTAACGTTGTTGATTATGCTATGGTGACAGCTGCTGTGGAAGATGACAAGTATCTGAGCAGATAATGCCACAGTTTGAGGGCTGGCAATAAATACAAAACCTCTTACATTCTGGCAGCTGTTCAGAGAGCTCTGCTCGTGAGACAGGAAGTACAGAGGAGACACCATGAGGGAGAGATTGTGGGAATGACAATATGAGGTGGAGATCTGTAATGACTTTGTTCCTAACCTTGGGTTGAATCTGTTGCTTTGCAGTTTGTTGCTTTTGTTTTTCTTCCTTTTTTACTATCGAATTAAAAACCAATTGGACCAGTTAACTTGTTTACGAGGCTGGTCTGTGTTGTGGCCTGTTATGGTTTACTTCCTTCCATTTGTCTCTCTAAAATTAGTAAAGAAGTGCTGACCATAAAGAAGCCTGCAATTATCCTTTTAAATAATGAATTAAACATTCCTCCCACCAAAAACAAAAAAAACTGTATTAAAAAGGTATACCAGCTTTCTTTTTCTTGATGAAAGCAAACCATGGCAAAACATTGTTTAGCTTTCATCAGTGTATTTTTAAATAGCAGTTGGAAAAAAACTCTTAAGCACTAGCCAGAATCCTATGGGTCATTTACACAAGTGTAAGTGAAATGGTGTAAGTCCCAGGAGCAAATTGGTTTGTACTCCTCATCTGCCAACTCATGAAACTGTCACGTGGTGAGGAATATAAATAGTAACTCATTATGTAGCAGTAATTCACAGCTTTGAATTATCCCATTGTCATTACACCAATATAAAAAACCAATAAGATTCTGGCCATTTATTTCTTTGTTTAAGTTCAGCGTCCTCACTTTCTATAAATCTCAAGGAGGGATATGTAGTTCTCTCTCCTGTGCTTTCTCCTGGTGACTTGGTGAGTCTCATAGCTAGAAAGGATATGAACTCTGTCTCTTCAATCATGGTCAAGTGCTTTCAACCACCCAACCACAATACTCTTTATTTAGCTATTGCTTGCTTGAAAGGCCAGTGTGAGTACAGAGAGGCTATGAGGCGACACAACAATATTCAGAGGACTGGTGGCACCTCTTTCTACAAAGCTCCTTCTGACTGCTTATAGGAAAATGTCTGCTGCAAGTAGGCTAGTGGATATGTCTAATTTTCCTGCACAATTTAGAGTTCTGCACAGTCAGCTTACATAAATACAGCAAGCTCCACACTGATGCCAGAGCTGGGGAAAATTACTGGTTTGCAGCTAGACCTCCCAAAAAGCTTAAGCCAGCATGGTCAGTATCCTGTGTAGTTTTTATATATATATTTCCATATGATCTCGTGTAGACATTCACTCTGATTCCATAGGTGGCTGGGATGATGCCTCCCACCCCTGTGCCAATGTAGCCAACACTTTGGAGCCATTTTGCACTTGGGTTGCACCTTCTTGTGAGCAGTGACTGTGCAGGGCTAATGACCCTCTGAATATTGTTGCTTCCAACAACGTTCCAGAACAGCATCAGAGAGTTTATTTTACAGTGTGTTCAAATTCAACTGAGGCAATTATTTGCTTATCATTGTGGACCCTTGTTACTCTGTGGGGCTGTCTATGAATGATCATCAACAGTGACTCTTTTTTTCCAGCAAACACAGCAGATTTTTGTGTACATTAAGTTTTATCCCTTGATCTCTTTGCCAAAAGATAAAGATTGTTTTTGTCTTTGGAGTAGCAAAAAGCTCATCATTGTTTACTTTCTCCCATGAGTTGTCCCAAGCTGTTTGCTACTGTGTGAGAAAGAACAGTGCTCCAACTGATGATATTGTTGAGAAGAAGGAGAAAGAAAAACCCTTTCCCGTCCTGACACCTATATTAGCCATGTATAAACAGCCAAATTCAGATTCTGCTTCCCTTTACTTTGTCCTGTAAATGAATGGCTTTTTGCATCACCTTGTGGTGCTTGATAGACAAAGGTAAATGAGAACTTCAAGGATCCCTCTAGGAGAGAGATATTATCAGAGTTAGCAGTTATATTTTGGGATTGAAGTTATATAGAGCAGAGGGACCCTTACACTATAAATCTGTCACAGCTGAAATAGTCCTAAATAGTCACTTGCAAGATGCCCAACAAGTGGCTATAATAATAGACTATAGTTGGGTGGACAACATACATGAGCTCTATTTTCTTCCCTTTTTTGCAGCTGGCTATGCCAAGCTTCTGTTCTTTTACATGCTTGAGGGGGTGAATACATTTCCCTCTAAATGCCATTGGACTACAGTTCCCATAAGTCCTAGTCAGCATAGCCAGTGGTGAGATACCTTTTTCTTCATACAGACCACTGTATCTGTTCAGTCCTAACAGAGCTGTAACCCATCCAGATAAGAACTTGAGAAGCTATTAATCTTTCTTGGTCCATATGGTCAAACATCAGCTGGCAGAAAGCTCCCCAGAGCCTCATGTAAGCTGCTTTCACAAGTCCACCTAGACATGGGAAGGATTCATCATGAGACCTGCATGTCAAGCATGTGTTCTACTACTGAGTTGCAGTCTTTCCCCTGTTTGTTACTGAAATACCCACCAATGTGGAACTGTATATGGACACAGCCTGGAGAAGTGGGACTCCACCATTTTTCTCTTTTCGATTTCCTTTACCTGTGGCTTGCCCAGCTCTGGATAAAATGCCCCCAACTCCAGATAAGATGTCCCCACTGAGTTAAAAACATTAGGTGACATGCAGTAGGAAACACTGCTGCCTGAGACACTGGAGAGTCACTGCTCAGCAACGTACACAGTACTGGGCTAAATATACAAATAAGTTGACACCAAGCAATTTTGATATGTTGTGAAGATGGATGTAACATACGTAGCTTGGAGAAGTTACTTTCTGTACTGCAGCTCACAGAATCTCCCAGCCGTCCAGCCTAGCCAGTGTAGCAATTCTGGGAACGGTAGTGCAAAAACAAGCAAACAGCTCTGACTAACATTTCTAATGTCATGAATGTGCTAAAGGCTTTCTGTTCAAGGGTGTTGGGCAGGGTTTTTCCCTCTCTGCCTTTCTTAGGGACAAGGGTCATTGGTGGGAGCTTGAAAGGGGACAAGTTCTTAAAGCACACTTTTACACACTGGAAATGGCATCTTGTATTAACCAGCTGTGTGGTTTGTATTTTTGCTTCTGCTGGTGGCAAGGGCCCCTCTGGAGTACAAGTATTAAAATAGTAAAGTAATACTGCCATTAATATAATGCAAAGTTGTAGAAATATTAATGAAATCTAGCTTGTACAGACCGTGCTGAGGAACCCACCTTTGCCTTTTCCTTACTCTATGTAGGCACTCACTTGTGTCCCATAGCTGATTGGGTGAGGGTTCTACAAATGGGCTTCTCGGTGGCAATTCTCCTGCCCGCCTGCCCCAATGTTCCTTTGGAATACGCAGGGAATGGTTGTTCTGCCTTGATTTTTGTGAGGAGGATAATTTGTAAGAGAGTGGGAGAGAGATCCTCTTTTCTGCAGTGTGAAACAAGACACGGCTGCCTTCCTGACAAGGCCTCTGCTGTGGTTGGAGGATGGTGGGGGACACATTATTGTCTGTTTTCATGATAATATGGGGGGGTGGGAGAAGCTGCACAGGTCCTTCTCACTGTTTGTTCCTTCTGAAGTGAATGCACTCTGGAGGAGCCATCAAATGAGGGAAACCATACAGATGCTCTTGTCTCTTTTCTTTATCTCCAAAGTCCCAGAAAGACAAAGAATGCTGGCAACCCCTCTTTGAGTGAGCTGTCCTTTCCTTCTGCAAGGGCTTCTGTCTTTGGGAAGGACAGTATGAGCATCTTTTTTGTAAACCACTAACGTGGGGAATGTGTTTCATGTTTCAAATGAACTTTTGTTTTGCCCACCGCAGGGGCAGATTGAGCAACATTGGTAGGAGTTTTTGGCTCTCAGTGGGTTCATGGCAGCTTCCACTGAGTCCAGAAATTGAGACAGGTCCTGCCTCTGATAGGCAGAGGGCTTGGCCAAAGGTAGGTCTCATTGGCGACCAGAAAGAAGAACTGGCTAGTAGGAAAATGTTTTCATTCCTAGTTAGGGCATTAATATGGATTACTGTAAGCAGCCATGAAGAATTAATGCTGACTAAAAAGATTGATAGTGATGTACAGATCATAGTCAGAACTCAGATATGTTACTTTTTTTGGCCTATAACTCCCAGAAATCCCCTAGCCAAAAAAAATAAATAAAAAGGTTTCTGAGTTCCAATCATATTTCATTAAATCCTGGTCAGCACAGTTGGTAGTGAAGGCTTCTGGGAGTTGTAGTCCAGGAACATCTGGGGATCCAAGGTTGGGAACCACGGGTCTAGGCTAAGCTTGTGGCAATGTCTTCTGTTATGCAGCCTCTTTATTTCCTTATTGGCACATTTCTTGTCTTATCACAGGACTCCATTTACTGGGATATCCGACTTTTCTGTGACAAAGAACAAAATAATTCAGCTGTGCTTAGATCTCACCACCACTGTTCAGAAGGTCAGTTAACATCTTTGTGTGCCTGTCTTTCCCCTTGCTCCTTCCACATTTCCAGAAAGCAAGTGAGAAGTTAGATGTGCAGAAGTAACTATAGTATCGTTTTTACAATGTTTCTTAGTAACAGAAACAAATTGAAATCTTGGAGGATTTTGAGAGCCATTATAGCAAACAGGTGTGTGCAAGCTGCTGCCAGGTCTAGTCACTTGAGTCCCTAATAGCCCCTTTCCCCTCCAATGCTGTTTTCTTAAGAATTATTTCCTCAGTCTTCAGAAATGGTGATTGGATGGTCATCTGCCTAGGATGGTTTAGATGGAGTTTTCTGCATTGGCAGGAGTCGGACTAGATAATCTTCATGATATCTTCATGATAGCTCTATAGTTCCATGATTCTATGAATTGTAACGCCTGACTGTCACCTAGTTAGTTACGGAGGTTTGCATGGTATCTTGATGGGCCAGATGTTATTAATGTTTTGGCCCCATACAAGTCTTGTTAATCTTCCCTGGCTTTTCACACATAACATTCTCTTTGTTTAAATGTTCTTCTCATACACTACTATGGTGTAAAAGATCCTTTGAAATTAAGACAGTTTTTATTAGGTATAACTGCTTGTGTTGATGTGTATGTAATTTCAGCTTCACACATTCTTCGAGCATGCAATGCTTCCAGGTGGAATTAAGGTTTGGTGATTGCTGATCAACCTGGAGAGTTGATTATGTGGGGGCATAATAGAATATCGGTGGTGACAGGGAGGGGGAGATATGGTGTTGGAGGGAGTGTTGGCCATTTTAGGAGATCTCGAGTTTGGCACTTGGTTCCGATCCCGGGCTGTAACGTTTTCCTCTCTGGACAGGTGCAAGGTTCTTCCTCCCTCCCTCCTCTTCCTACAATGGAGTGGGAAGCCTGTTATTCCAGCAAGGGTGCTTCTAATATATGGGTAATTATGGGCAGGGGGAGATATGGTCTTGGTGCAGTAGCGATCAAACTTGGAAGAACAGCTTACAACCAGCAGGTGGAACTTTTCTGTATAGTATGGGATCTATCTGGAGTTGGCCACAATGATAGGCCCCCTCTAGTATTTCTTGTGACCAATTTGTGGCATTTTTAAAATCTAAAGTGGAGGCCATCCACAGGGACCTTGATCCCTTTTTACAGACAGTAGATCGAGCTGAGATGTCCAGTGCATCGTCTTGTCCGGCAAGGTTAACTTGCTTTCAACCTGTGACGTCCAATGAGGTGGGCAGGGTGCTCGCGCGCTGTCGTGCCACCACTTCCTCTTTAGACCCTTGTCCAACTTGGCTCATCAAAGCAGTCAAGCCGGTAACAACAGAATGGGCCACTGCAATAATTAATGGGTCTCTCCAGGAGGGCATGGTTCCCCCTGCCCTCAAGGAGACACTCATTTGGCCCATTCGAAAAAAAATTAATTTGGCGGCGGACAAAATTGGGAATTATAGGTCCATCGCCAATGTTTCTTTCTTGAGTAAAGTGGTCGAGAGGGTGGTGGCCGATCAGCTCCAGGCACTCCTGGAGGAAACTGATGCCCTTGATCCATTCCAGTCGGGCTTCAGGCCGTGACATGGTACGGAAACAGCATTGGTCGCCCTGCAGGATGACTTCCTGAGGGAGGCCGACAGGGGCAATATGTCCTTGTTGGTCCTCCTCGATATCTCAGCGGCCTTTGATAGCGTCGACCACGGTATCCTCCTGGGGCAGCTCTCCGAGTTGGGGATTGGTGGCCTCATTTGGCGTGGCTCCATTCCTTCTTGGAGGACCGTCCCCAGAGAGTGCAGCTTGTCGAGATGACTTCCACCCTGTGGATCCTCAATTGTGGGGTTCCGCAGGGGTCGATCATCTTGCCAATGCTATTCAATATCTATATGAGGCCGCTGGGTGAGGTCACCCGGAGTTGTGGGGCCCGGTGCCATCAGTACGCTGATGACACCCAGCTCTACCTCTCCTTTTTTCCAACTGTAGTGGATGCTGTTCCGACCCTTGAACGCTGCTTGGGGACCGTACTGGGGTGGATGAGGGCAAATGGACTGAGGTTGAATCCGGACAAGATGGAAATCTTGCGCGTGGGCGGCCCTGGCATCAGTGGGTTGGGAAACTCCCTCTCCTTTGGGGGAGTGACTTTTCCCACGAAGAGTGAGGTTCGCAGCTTGGGCATCTGCCTGGACCCAGATCTCACCATGGAGTCCCAGGTGACATCTGTGGTCAGGGCAGTCCATTTCCATCTCTGGAGGATTGCCCAGCTGTGTCCCTATCTAGACGTGGGGGCGCTCACGATGCTGATTCATGCCCTCGTAATCTCAAGAATAGACTACTGCAGTGCTCTCTACGTGGGGCTACCCTTGAGGTTGATGCAGAGACTTCAACTGGTGCAAAATTCGGCGGCCAGATTAATAACTGGGGTGAATAAATTCCAGCACATCTCCCCCACTCCGGCCGCCCTTCATTGGCTACTGGTTTGTTTCTGCATCGACTTCAAAGTTATGATGATAACATTCAAAGCCCTAAACTGTTTAGGACCTCGGTACCTATCAGAACGCTTGCTCCCAGTCAGATCTGTCCATAATACCCGTTCTTCACAGGCAGGGCGGTTGAGGGCCTTGACCCTGAAGGAGACCCGGATGGAAAGAACAAGAAACCGGGCCTTCTCGGCGGTCGCCCCCCGCCTGTAGAACAACCTGCCCGTGGAGATCTGCCTGGCACCCTCGCTGGATGGGTTCAAACGAGCATTGAAGACTTGGCTCTTCTGCCAGGCTTTCCCTGATCATTAGGTTTTTGTGATCTCAGCCCCCTTTTACCACCCTTTTGCCATCCTTTTCATCATCCTTTTTACCACCTTCATTGCTATCTGTTTTAATTTACCTTGCTGGCTATTATATTTGTTCAATGTATGTATTATTTTATTTCTTAGTGTTTGATATTGTGCTGTTTGTCTTGTTGTTAGCCGCCCAGAGTGGCCTGGTTGCTAGATGGTGCGGGGTATAAATTCAATAATAATAATAATAATAATAATAATAATAATAATAATAATAATAATAATAATAATAATAATAATAATAATAATAATAATAATAATAATAATAGATTTTTTTTCATAGGTTCTCTAGAATAGGATACCATCATCTGAGAAGGAAAAATATTGGGAGTTGTGGTTAAGGGGAAGCTTCAGTCAGCACAATGAGGAGGGGAAGATAATTTTTTCTAGCTTTTCCTTTTACTGTAACCCCCTACCCTCAAGCTGTGGGTCACTGCAAAACAGTGTAGGGTGGTACAGGGGGAGACAAAGTTGCTCCAAAACACACCTGTTGCCATTCAGTGAATGGAAGTCCCTGCTGGATCAAACTGAGTTCCATCATCAGAGTGACATCAAATTGATGCAACCCTTCAAAATCTACTGTACAACCTAAGATAGAGGGTCACTTAGATTACTGCTTAGGTATGTCTTTTAAAGTACAGGGAACAATGTAATCTTCTAAATGGCCTTCTTTTAATTCAAAGTCATATTTACCTTTTGTTGAGTAAATAATACTTTGCTTACTCTTATTTGTTGCTTTTTCCCCAATAGTATATTTGGAGAATTTCAGATAGTATTTTGAAAAACATAGGCTTTAATGTCAGGGCACATTCTGGATCAAATGTTAGTACCTAATTTGCTAGTCTTTTGCAAGAAGGAGTAGGAGTAGGAGTTAATATTTTGGGTATGATGCAGAATTCAACTTAAGCAGCAGGATTTTTCCACCTCTTGCTTCCAGACACAGACTCTAGAGTCCCCAATACACCAAAAAAATGTGATCCAGAATGGAATGGGACACTTTGCTGGATACAGCAATAGAACAAAGTATAAATTAGAATTCCTCATCTATCCTATGTCAGTCGAAGCAACTTCTTTTCACTTAAGGTTCCCTTCAGTATAGGTCGTTGTTTTCTCAATTGAACATTGTGTCTTTGGAAGGGAAAAGCTGTAGCTCACTGATAGAATACCTTCTCTGCACATCAAATATCCTGGCTCAGTCCCCAGCCTCTCCTGTTAGGGCTGCAAAAAAACCTCCTTTCTCAAACCTTCAGGCAAGGATGAGGAACATGTCACCCTCATTGTTAGACTGCAGTTCCCACCTGCCCTATCCAGTATAGTCAGTGGTGAAGGATAAGTGGAAGTAGCAGTTCACCAGCATCTGGAGGGGAGTCACACATTTTCTTTCTCTAGAGGGCTGCTGCTAGTCCATGAATATGTTACTGGGCTAGATGGCCCACTGCTCTGACTCAGTGTAAGGCATCTTAGTGCTTTTTGTTTTGAGCAAACTGTTTTGTGTTTGACTGGATCACACATGCAAGATAAGGTTCCACTTGTATTTCTCCATGGCACAATCAGTTGTGGAACTGGAGAAGGTTTGTGCACACCCAGTTTGCGCAAAAGGGGCATTCAGTGGGTAGGAGCTATACTTTTAAAAACCAGTTTCCATGAAGGTAGCCATGTTAGTCTATTGCAAAAAACCTGACAGTCTTCTGGCAGCTGAAGGACTAATACATTTTATTTGCATAAGCATCTGTGGACTGCAGATCACAGAAATTTGAGCCAAATAAAACATCGTGGTCTTCCACACGTATCAAGATGCTTCATTTTTATCAGTGTTTTATTCTGTTTTAATATTATAATTGTGTTGAACTGTAGTCAGTTTCTGTGTTTTTATCAATACTTATGTTTAATTTTGTTGGTGCTGAGCTTTGAATCCCAGTTTTGGTTAAAGGGTGGTTTATAGATCAACGAACTAAATAAGTGAGGGCAATTTTCACTGAGTTATAGTTCTTGTACTTCCAATACACTTAAAATATTCAAATCAGAAAACGACGACTTGTTCTGAAGAGAATCTTGAGCGAACTGAAGTCACTTTTGCTCACAAGAGATAGGTAGGAAGCTCTGACTTGTGCCTTGATCAATTTGTTGCATCTAACATTGTGTCCCATCAATAAAAGCCAGTGTAGTGCAGTGGCTAGAGGGATGGATTAGGATTGAGGAGACAAGGGTTTGAATCCCCACTTGGCCGTGGAAACTTATTTTGGGGGTGGCAATGGTAAAACCACTCCTTAAGTACCTCACGTACCTCAAGAACCCTATTAGGGTTGGTGCAGGTTGCACACAACTTGACAGCACATAACACACAGTTACTCTGTGTGAAAATGTTTGTTTTAGCATAGGGGACAACGTTCCCTGGGTTATTGTCAAAAGCCATTTAATGTTCCTTCATATGTCTTTTACTTACTGGACAAATTGCTGTGTCAGAGTGTCAGTATGATGCTACATAGGATCTTCCAGCAATAGAATGTTTCTTTACTCTCTCTTTTTTTAATCTTTAGGACTGTCCTGTAGCTGAAATGGAAGATAAAGTTCTTAGTGTAGTAAGTATGAAGATTTGTGTTAAACTTTTCCTTGAAATTATTTGTCTTCGGGACTCCTCTTTTCTTTGTTTTTGTTATGTGCCATCAAGTTGCCTCCAGCTTACGAGATCCTATGAGTGAGTGATCTCCAAAATATTCTGTCCCCAACAGCTCTGCCCTGTTCCTGTAAACCCAAGCTTGTGGTTCCTTTTAGGGAGTCAGTCCATCTCATATTTGGTCTTCCTCCTTTCTTGCTGCCCTGACACTTTCCCAGAATTAATGTTTTTCCCCCAGAGAATCATGTCTTCTCATGATGTGCCCAAAGTAAGACAGGCTCAGCTTCATCATTTTTGTTTCTAGGACCCACTTGTTCGTTTTTATGGCAGTCCAGGGTATCTTCAGAACTCTCCTCCAGTACCATATTTCAAGTGAATGAGTACTCTTTTCTTTACTAAATTAAAAAGAATGATTGAAAACAGGCTTGTGTGCTTTAGAGCTCAAAAGGTATAGCAAGCAATGGGACTTCTGTGTGTTCCCCAGAGTTGTGAGAAACCCAAACTCCCTGTTAGCTGATGCAGAAGCCCTGTTTAGACATTCAGCCTTCTTACAGAGAAGCCTCATTGTGACCAGGCCCCCTGCTTTTTCAGGGTCTTGACTGCACAAAAGTTTTCACTCACATTCAGGTAGACACAGGACTCTCCCCACCACCACGCTGGTGAGACCTCACTGCACAACATAGAAGGCTGTGGACTTAGCAGATGAGACATTGCTGGTGGAACTTGTGTGCATGCCTGTGTTCCCTCGTTACATTTAGACAAAGTATAAAAATGTTGCTTCTTTAAAACGCAGTCTCCAAGAACACCTGAGACAATATGACCATCAGTGGCTGTGCTGGCTGGGGATTCTTGGAGTTGCAGTCTCTCAGAGTAGCTTCTGCAAGGGGTTTCAGCCTGTACATGAAGTGCCCACATTAGCCAGAGAAGCATGGAAAACAGGAAAACATCTGAGGCCGCGTGTTCTGTGACAAACAAATTATTGGTTTTTGTTTCCCTTCTGTTCTCTATCATTTAAGTAAAATATTGTTCTTTTTATTACTTGCTGCAAAAGTAACAAAGCTGTAAATTTATTTTGTTTTGCTTGCCTAAGAAGTTGCTGCTCATTCCTCATATTTCATTGCGTAGGTGAAGAGTTGATTTCAGAGTAGAAGCTGAGGAGACATACTCCTGGCACAAAAAATGTTGAACCGTATACACTCCCTCTATTTGAGCCATAAAGCTATCAGCAGGGCTACGAATGGACCTTGTTCTGATAAAAGGTGCATGCCACTTAACGTGGTACCAAAAATCCTGTTTCCAATTACATTTAGATTGAAAGGGGAGTTTCCCAAATATTTTTGTAGCAGCCTTGTGACTGGAAGAAGGATGTAGTGACATGCTTTTAATATTTTGCAATGGTTAATCATCGCTTCCTGCTTTTGACACAAATCGGGCTGTGTTCTTTGATAAGGCCTTCTGCCTGCTGATAGATGGATAGGAATGCACAATAGCTAAAAATACACCCAATCAAATGTAGAATGTTTAACGAGCACTCTCTATTATTTAAGAACAATTCTAGAGTGCTCTCCATTTTTATTACTAATTGTTATTTCATTTTTCCATACTCTCTCCTATTTGTTCTATTTATGCATAACAGTTACATTCATGCTTTTATTTTTGCTGTAGCATTGTTTTGAGAGTTTTTTAAAAAATTTCAACAAAGGTGTATATGTTTGTGTGCATGTGTATGTTAGCTGTTCTAAATGTGCATGTAAGCCATATTTGTAGAATGTAAGCCTGAGTTAATAAGTCAGGAAGCATCATGCTTCCATATCACTGTTCCTCTAACCTTGGCTCTCCAGATGATACTGGATTCTGAAACTTCTGCCAGCATTGCCAATGGTTAAGGACTCTCAGAGATGTAGTTCCAGAAGGGACCCCAGGTCTTTACGGATGCTGCTACTGCTGTCAAACCAATCCAGGAAGCTGCAGTTAATGATACTTTCCCATTATGATCTCCAAATTAATGGACAAATGGGTTAATGGCTTCTGTGGCAAGCCAGGATTTAGAGGCCAGCTATGGAAATCATGGCCTAAAGTAAAGATTTTGTCATTTGGACCAGGCTATTGAGTCAGGCTGCTGGTCTCATTCATCCCAGTACTGCTTGGTCTTTTCTCCTTTCTTTTTTTCTGGACAGTAGCCTTCTAAAGTTTCTGGGTGAGGCAGGGCTCTTGTATCACAGTCTTGATCCATACCATCCTGTTAAACAAGTTTTGTTGATGTGTGCCATCAAGTTGCTTCTGATTTATAGTGAGCTTAATAGGCTTTTTGAGGTGTGTGAGATGTTCAAGGTGTGGTTTACCGCTGCTATCTTCTAGTGAGTTTTCATGGCAGAGCAGGAATTTGAACTCAGATCTCCAGAGTCCTAGCCTGACATTCTGTCTACTACACTTTGCTGAGTCTAAACAAGAGGTAACAGAAGTATTTCCAGGAGTCTTGTACAAGCATTATATATGCATTGCTGCTAAACTAGATGTCAGTTCTTTTTCCACCTGAGTATTTTATCCTCAAAGAGTTCAGGTGCCATGGGTGTCTACCATGATCCAAAGCCTGTTAAATTCCTGCTCTTTTCAGTGAGACATGTTTTGTACTCTGTCAAGGACTGTAGTCTTATATGAGATTCTTGGAATGAGTCATTTACTGCAACTCTTTCCTGTGTAAGACAGGCTCAAATAAGTGTCATCCTAGATTTGGACTTAGGGTAACTTTCTTCCAGGTTTTGGAGGAGATGCTTTTGGACTTCCAGAATTGCCCAGCCGTGCTTGCTGAAGAATACTGGGAGTTGTAGTTAAACATGTGTTAGCTTTCCTGTGGTCTGCAGTCCTCAAATACTTACGTTTGGGTCACTAGAACTTGCCAGGTATTGTGCAAGTTATCCTTTGAGTGATCCACCCAGTGTGTGTGATTCCAAATGGGAGGAAGGGATTATACATGTTGGGCAAAACACATCTGCATTTGCCCACACGATTGTCAGGTTTGCACAGTATGTGGTGCCAGGTGTTGACATTACCGAGACCTGATCCTGGCCTTTAGCATGCAATGAGTGTTATCCCAGGCTGCCTGGGTCTAAACTGGAGCCTACACAGGAAGAATGTTAGGCTTTGAAAGGTGTGGGATTCCTCAGTTTGGGATTTTAGGGAGGTGACTCTTCATTTCCTTTTACTGCAGTTTTCCGATAATAACCCCCTCTTGTATAGCTGGGAGAAGTTGTCTTTTGCAGAGTAAAACTCTTTGGGTCCTTCAGTCAATAGGGTCTGTAACCCTAAAAGGTATCTTTCCTAAACTCTGGAAATATGGGACTTCCTTCCCTTCAAGCTGGATTCAAATCAAACCCTTCTCATGTCTGCTGTTTTTTGGGTTGCTTGTTTTAAGGTAGGCAGTCATATAGCAAACATATAACCTAACACTACCCATTTCCATTCTTATTCAAAAAGAGAGGGAAAGAGAATCTTATCATAATTCAAGGAACCCACATCAATACAAATCTTCAGATTTTCAGTCTTTCTCTACCTTTCACTTCTCAGCTTGCAGTGTCTTACGGGTTCAAGGCTGATGCTGAACTGTATGAATTATTCATTCATTTCATTCCAAACGTGCATCTTTACTCTGAAATCACAACAGTTTGCCTGTGATCAGTTAAAAATGAGGCCAAACATAACCATTAAAATTTGTCCCGTATAGACCAGTTTCACCCTAATAGTGAGAAGCAACCCTCAAGAGAAAGGTGTCTATATGCTTATGAAGAATGCTTAACATGAGCTGGTGCCTATTCCCAAATAGAACAAGAAGCCAACACATATAATGGGATAAGCTGCTAATGATCCTCTCCCTTTTAAAGGCAGGAGCATACAACTGATTGGTCCCATCCAGTGTTGGTTGATTGTGGTGCACACATGCATGTCTTCTCCATAGATATTCACTCACCGCCATCTCCCATTATCTCAGCAGGCCAGGTTCCTAACCCTTGCTCGTTGAGGTCCAGGAATTGTTGGATGGGGTGCTGGTGGTGGAGCTAAATGTCTGCAAGGGTCTCTGTGGGTCTCCACCAATACGTTACAGATAGTTTTATTAGAAAATTTAACTGCTAAAAGATGTCTAGTAGTCAGTGAGGAGCTTTTCACACCTTCCTTAGTTTGCAAATTATTTTCCTTTATTTTGTGGTTGATCATTGGGAGGTAGGCATGAGCTTCGTTTGTAAGGTTGATCACGCCAACATGAAGGCCTGCCAGAATCATGTCTACAGGACACTGAATGTGACTTTGACTTATAACAACGTGCTATTTATAGTGTACAATTTGTCCCTGAGGTTGCTCTTTCTCTTCCTAACAGTGACAGGGAAAAAAGTCTGGGAAGCAAGATCACATGGCAATGGGAGAGGATTTTATATCCATGGGTGTATCTCCATAATATGCACTCAAACTGACATTTCTCCACTGCTAGGAAAACAATGATTTCTGAAGTGGTTTTATGGGTGGGTGGAGGAGATTTTCCTTTCTACTCCCCCTCCCTTGGTGATCTCCACGGAGATCATTGTTTCTCTGCTGCCAGTAGCAATCTGACAACAAGAATTTCTGAACCTTGGAAGAGGCTCATTTTCCCCTTTCACACCCTCCAGTGGTCCTGCCTGAGAAAATTGTCCCAGTGCTTCAAACCGGAGTGCAGGAACAGTGATTTCTGCTGTACAAAAATGTGGGTGGAGCTTGCACCTAGCCTTCCAAAGGAGCAGGCCGTTGTATTCTTCATATCCAATGCTTCTGAAATAGGACCATAAAGAATACTTGGAAGTCCTGTGTAAAATGGCCCTGTTGAGGACTCACTTGTCCAAGGAGGAATTCTTGCCTAAATACAGTTACACAGGATTAAAAAATAATAATTCCCATCAATTGCTCTATGGGGATGCAAATAATCTCTGCACAAAGCTATTGTTTTTGCTTTGTGAAAAAAAGCAGGCACATACAGGAAGCACAGGAGGACCGGCTAATTGTTCAGAGAGATGCAGATAACTGACCTGATATTTCTAAACCTGAGAAACAAGGCAGCAGCTGTTGTAATTCTGCCCAGTTTGCACAAAAATATTTTTTGCAAATGCAGGAACTGTTGTCAATACAGGACAAGCTAGAAATGTTTCACCACTCTTGTACATGAGAATAAGATAGATGAGAATTCATATCCCTGATCGGAGTTGTAAACAAATGTTGCACCTAATAAAGTTTGTTAGGGATCTTGGGTCAGATTACAAAGGCATGAATTACGGCTGTAGGGTTTGAATTTGACACAAGGACCACAACTTTTCTAACCAGGGAGTTAATAGGATATATTCCTGGTAATTACTGCAGCCTATAAATCTGGCTATAGTAAGAAACTAGGGATGGCTGCTTAAATCCTACCTCCCCTCCCCACCAGCTTTGTTTCAGGGAGGACAGAGAATTTATGTACAGAAACAAGTATAACTGTAATTTGTGTCCATACTTTCTTCCAGTCAAAGGTTTTAAATGGAATTTGTGACAAGACAGTCCGCTCAGCAACAGATCCATTAATGAGCCAGGCAGCATGTCTTGAGGAAGTTCATTTAACCAATATCAAACCTGGGGAAGGCCTGGTAAGAATGCTTCTTTTTTCACTTTTCTGAATTATTGCCAATTATCCTCCTTTCATGCTCATTTAAAGTGGCCTAGTGTTCATGTACTGAATGTAATTAAGCTGGTGTAAGAGCAAGCACTTTGTGTTAAGCAGTTTGAATCTGCGGTCTGAAACACTGATAGCCATGTGAGGACAAGAGCTGCTGTTCTCTTCTGTGAAGGGAAGCAGGGAATTCCCCCTTGAAATACTTCAACTGTGCATAAAAAAAGAAGGGAGAAACTGTTACAGGGGAAGCACCATACTAGTACTGAAACCTCAGAAAATTGCTAATATGTCAAATGTCAAGATGCACTTGGACAGACCATCTCATTGAGCTGAATAATGTCAGAATTAGGTAATACATAAAGTCTTCTGACAGCTGCAGAAGGTTGAATGTCTCTGCCACTTCAGAAATAATAAATAGCGAGAAACTATAGCTTGTATCTTAAACCTAGACAGCATCTTAAAAAGCAGAGACATCACCTTGCCGACAAAGGTCTGCATAGTCAAAGCTATGGTTTTTCCAGTAGCGATGTATGGAAGTGAGAGCTGGACCATAAAGAAGGCTGACCGCTGAAGAATTGATGCTTTTGAATTGTGGTGCTGGAGGAGACTCTTGAGAGTCCCCTGGACTGCAAGGAGAACAAACCTATCCATTCTGAAGGAAATCAACCCGGAGTGCTCACTGGAAGGACAGATCCTGAAGCTGAGGCTCCAATACTTTGGCCATCTCATGAGAAGAGAAGACTCCCTGGAAAAGACCCTGATGTTGGGAAAGTGTGAAGGCAAGAGGAAAAGGGGACGACAGAGGACGAGATGGATGGACAGTGTCATTGAAGCTACCAACATGAATTTGACCAAACTCCGGGAGGCAGTGGAAGACAGGAGGGCCTGGCGTGCTCTGGCCCATGGGGTCACGAAGAGTCGGACACAACTTAACGACTAAACAACAACAACAACAAATAGCTTGTATGGATTCTGTATTGGCCAGTATTCTATTGCTAGTTTCAACTAGTTTAGACTCATTGACTCAATGGGATTTACATTACCATTCAGCAATTTATTCAGTGGCTGAAGACCAGTTGTGTAGTTACACTGATAACTTGTGGAAGCAAATTGCCACAAGTGAAGAAATCTCTATAGACACTATATGTTGCATACAAAGTTGTGCAATTTGGCATGCAACATACAAGTTTTACAGAGATTTCTGAAATTAATGGCAATTTGCCTCCAAGAGGTATGCTGTTTGCACAACTGTGCAACAAGATTGCAGCCAGTAAGTCTACTGTTAGTTGGGACTAGCAGTAGGACACTAGCCATTAATTATAACAGGGTTGCTTAAGGCAGAAATTCTCAGCTAGTAGGCATACCAGTGGTTGAACACAGGTTTTGTCTTGGGTAGGATATGAGGTTTGTATAATATGAAGTTATGGAATGTTTAGTCTTATTTCTATTGTCATCATAGCAATTCAGCTTGTTCCTACTTAAACCCTTGCATTTTATTCATACTGTTCCAGTCAAGTGTATACTCAATAATATTATTACACTTTCCCACTATTAATGGCATTATTATTTGTTTTGTTCACTCCCAATAATAATACTGCAATTTCATGACCTTAAAACTTGCCATAGCTGCTAAACATGTTTACCAAATATCTGTAAACATATCAATGTCCTTCTTGGAAAACCCAAGCTTTTTGTGGCTGTTATGTTGGGATCCAGGTTCTTTGACCAAGTAGTTTGTGAGACGCGAAAGGCTGAAAACCAGCAGCTTAAACTGTGTTCATGCGATAGATTTTTGAGAGGTATTACTGTTGATTATTCCTGAAGGGATACTTGTTCATTTTATATATCCCATGAGATATACAGTGGTGCCTCGCTAGACGATTGCCTCGCAGGACGAGGAATCCGCTAGACGATGGCTTTTTGCGATCGCTAATGTGCTTCGCAAAACGATGTTTCCGTATGGGCGATTTTCGCTAGACGACGACTTTTCCCCATTGGAATGCATTGACTAGCGGTCAATAGCTGTCAGTGCATTCCAACGAGGACCCGCGCTCGCTAGACGAGGTTTCCCTATGGACGATCTTCGCAAGACGACGACTTTTCCGTTGGAACGCATTGAAGAGATTTCAATGCATCCCAATGGGTAAACGTGCTTCGCTAGACGATGTTTTAGCACGACAGCGATTTCCGCGGAACGGATTAACATCGTCTAGCGAGGCACCACTGTACATGGATGTGCATGTGTGAGAGGGTTTTAAGACTATAGAAGGGTGCTTTCTTGTATCCATGTCTTCGCAGGTAGCTTTTTTGACCACGAGAGAATATACAAACCCCTGAAGGATACTCTCCTCAGCTTGCCACACAAGAATTTTCTTTTTATGTCACTCAGGAATGAAATTGACTGGGTCAGAATTTGAACCAAAACTCATTCATTGAAGTAAGCAGTTCCTTTTAGGAAACAGGGTGGGGTGTTTCCCCCCCCCCCCCCGCCAAGATATTTTTCTCTTTTTTTCTTCTTCCCACGGACTCCTTCTGACTCCTTCACTTGTACAGTTAAACAAATGCTGGATTTGGACTGGTGCCAAGGTGGCGTTAAGGGGAAAGTGGTTCTTCAGAAATAATTGTCTGTATGATCTTCTAGGTAATATTGTGGTGCACAGTAATTACTGATACACTTACTGTGTCTTTTCAACTATCCGATTTAGGGAATGTATATAAAATCTACATACGACGGATTGCATGTTGTTACTGGAACAACAGAAAATGTAAGTTTTCTTTTCCTTTCTCCAAACAGAATGAGAACAAATCATTTTTAAGCAAAATAGAACTCAAAGCATCAACTTGATTAAACACAGATTCTGAACTTGTCATAAATTAGTTTATTTGGATTTGACAACATTATCATTAATTTAATATCCTTGATTGTGAGAATAGAGCATATGTGTATCTGACGGTATCAGCCTAATATCAACCCATTAGTTAAGTTTGTAAACAAGGCAAGGATATTTCAGAATGCTTCTGCCATTTCAAATAACTGGAATTACCTGAACTATTGTTGAGCAAAGTGCTTATGGTGCTTAGTCTAATAAATGCTGGTTGTGCAAATATGTGCTTCCATAATGTGCCGTGTCCTTTGTGAAAGCAACAGCAGGATGTTTAGACAGGGAAGGGAATGTAAGATTCCACATACTTCCCGGAACAACACAGTTTTTCAAGATAACAGAAACAGACCTTTTTAGCAGTAAAGCTTCACAGGGGTTGAAGGAGGAAAGGCCTTGGTGATGTTTTGCTGGCGACGAGAAAACAGTCAGAGGAGTCCTGCCAGTTAAGGGCAAGTGATATTTCTTCTCAATTGGAAGACAGTGACTTCATCTGGCAAAATTGATATGAAATTATGAATTTGCTCCTGCCCATGAAAGTACAAAATCTTGAATACACTGAGACCTTAAAATGTGTCAGTGACAGTAGTTTCAGTCTTGTTTTTATTAATGTGCTGTCAAGCTACTTCCAACTTACGGTGGCCCTATGAATGTAAGATCTCCAAAATGTCCTCTCCTCAACAGCCCTGCTCAGCTCTTGCAAACTCAAGCCTGTGGTTTCCCTTAGGGAGTCAATCCATCTCATATTTGATCTTCCTCTTTTCCAGCTGTCTTCAACTTTTCCAAACATTATTGTGCTTCCCATGATATGCCTCAAGTATTACAGCTCCTGATTAGTCATTTTTGCTTCTAGAGAGAGTGTTCAGGCAAGATTTGGTCTGTTGTTGTACCTTTATTTTTTCTGACCATAGTCCTGTTGTTGTAGTTATGTGTCACATGGAGCTGGGCTTACAAGGTAAATGAGATATTTAAGGAGTAGTTTTACCAGTTCCACACCCCCACTGACTTTTTATGACTGAGAGGGGATTCAGACCCAGGCCTCCTGAGTCCTAGTCCATCAATCACTCTATCCACTACAACACCATGGGTGTAGATTTGATCTACTGTTAACTTATTTGTCCTTTTGGAGAGCCATGCTCTCTTTAAAGCTCTTCCCCAACACCACAATTTTAATGATTTTTCCCCTCCTGTCCTCTTTCTCCTCAGTTCAGTTTTTCACATCTGTACATAGTAATTGGAAATATTGTGGTATGGATGATCTTGGTTTTGGTTCCTTAACAATTTCAATTTCTTCGTTGCCAGCATTAAAGTTATGTAATTCTTCTGTAGTCATATTTTTGTTTTCATAGTATTCAACTACAAACCTGCTTTTGTGTTTTCTTTTACCTTCACCAGTAGACATTTTCAAATCATTTCTGCTTTCTGCCAGTAATATGCTATTATCTGCATGTGTTAAGATGCTGCTATTTCTTCCACCAATTTTCACTGCTCCTTCATCTGAATTCAATTCATCTTTTTGTGTAATTTGTGCTGCATAAAGATTGAATGGTTAAGGAGATAAAATAACCCACAATAATCCACACAATAAAATGTTCTACTGTACTTTGTACAGGTTTTCTTTTGAATTCCTTGGTACACTCCAGTAGGCAATGTATATTTGCAGTATGATCTTTAGTAACTTTTCTGAATTCAGTTTGAACATTAAGAATTTTTCACTCCATATATGGTTAAAGTCTTTGTTGCAGAACCTTGAGTGTCATTTTGTTTGCATGGAAAATTAATGTGATGACCCTATAATTACTGTTGTCTTTGGTGTCTCCTTTTGTGGGGATTGGAATGCATATTCAACATTTCCAGTCTCTAGGCCATTGTTTTGTTTTTCATATATGTTGGTATATTGTTGCTAGGATTTTGATAGATTTAAGTTTAAGTAGATTGGAATAGTTGTTTTGGTGCCCCCGCTACAGTTGATAATTTATTATCAAAGTAGCCTTTGCTTTCTAAAATCTCAGGTTCTTTGTCACAGGGTTCTTCTTCAAAGGAATCTGTCTTTGCATCTCTTCTATCTTGTTCTTTAGTATATTGTTTCCATCTTTATTTTATCCTGATCAGATAATATGTACTCCTGTTAATCTTTCAGAATCTCTAATCTAACTGTAAATTTCTTTTGGAAATTTTGGATCTCATGGAAGAGATTTCTTGTCCCCTCCCTTTTGTTGTTCTATTTCTTTGCACTGATTATTGTAATAGTTTCTGTTGTCTTTATGTGATAGTCGGTCACCTTTTGCTTCTCATCTGTCATGAACAATTTTTAGAGTTTCATGAATCGTCCATCTTGGCTTCTCTGTCTCTCTTTTTTGACTACAGATTGTTTTTTCATTCTTCCCTGATAATATCTCTAGTTTAAATCCACAGTTCTTCTGGTTTTCAGTTAATTGCGGTTTAGTAATGTAGCTTTGTTCTTTATACAGACTTTAATTCATCCGGAATGTATCTGAAATATATTTTGGCACTTGGATTTATCTAGTGTTCTTCTTCAGCTTTATTCTAATTTTTGATGTTAGCAGTGCCCGGTCTATGAATGGCCTTGTTTTGACAGAGCCTGTTTTGAATGCAATCAAAATGACTGATCTCTGCTTGATACAAGTTTCTGGGCTATCTTAAATTTGCCTTGATTTTGCTTTGATAGTGATATTTTTAAAAATAAAGATAATGCTATTGACGTAAATAGTGAATCAGAAACTTTTACAGTCTTCATTTCCGATCTTGGAGAAGTCCATATCTCTCCAGAGGAGTAAGAGATCTAAATGTTCCAGTCTATCTCCTTTTCCTGCTTTGTAATGAGTAGCAGTGCCACCTGCCCAGATACAGAGAACAGACATTTGCTTCACATTGCTACTCCTCATCTGCTCTCTGTCCATTTGCATCAGTAAAGGAAAGT
This sequence comes from Intellagama lesueurii, assembly GCA_037013535.1. Taxonomy (NCBI): domain Eukaryota; kingdom Metazoa; phylum Chordata; class Lepidosauria; order Squamata; family Agamidae; genus Intellagama; species Intellagama lesueurii. The sequence goes on along the minus strand of JBAJHW010000001.1, from coordinate 281,980,974 downwards.
CTGACGTGGCAGTTGTTAAAGCTCTGGGATTATTCAAAAGGATTGAGACGTGCTGGATTCCAGTCAGGTGACAGGATTTCCATTTTTTTTAACGACTTGTGATTTCCTGTTTTTGGTGAGAATTCTCTGCCTGAATCAAACTTGTCAGGGCATTTTCCAAATGCTTGTGATGGAAGTTTGGAGGGCTGTATATTCAAAAACAGTAGTAATAATAACACACAGGTTTCTCAGTCCTGAACGGTATATACCTTGATGTTTGTAACCTGCATTTCATATGGCCACAGGTATGACTGTATACACGCAGAGGAGAGATGGGAAATAACTGCTTGTGGGGGACTGTAATTCCCAGAATCCCATGGCAAGCACCACAGTAGCCGTGCTAGCTGTAGAATCCTGAGAGCTGTAATCCCAAAAAGCAATGTTTACCATCTTTTGACCCAACAGCATCATTGGCTCCTTTCTTTGGTGAAATTGTTATTTCTTTGCTATGGACAGCTCAATGTGGCTGGAGGTTCCCAGTCTTTCCCAACATCCTTCTTAATTTTCCTCATAGCTTTTATTATTATTATTTTTTTAAAGAAGGTGCTGCAAGTGTAGCATTGCCTTGGGATTCTGACTCTGTACAAATGGAATGTCTCAGATCAGTCAGATGGTGGTGGGTGAGCAGTCTTTCCTAGGGAAGCTTTCCGTTCTCAGGTAGCCCAAGGGGATCATTCTGTCCTGCTTTGCACTTGATAAAGGAACAGGGGAAATGAGGCAATTGTTTCAGCTACATGAGTCAAATGGATCAGCTTAGCACTCCTTCCCTCTCTGTTTCTCTGACACATACTGTCAGGGTATCACTAGTTGTGACACAATGTTAGGGTAGCAGAGATTCTTCAAACCTTAGCTGCTGCATTGTATCCTGTATTGGGTTCAACAGAGTAAATATTTTAGAAGCCAAACTGCTGTAGATAGCTAACATGTCACTTGTCTTTCAGGATGTCATTACTATGAAAATTTTAATGCCCTGCATTTTCAGTAAACATGAGTGATAGGTAGTATGTTTTCTGGGGTTCAGATAGCTTACTTCGGTAACTACAGTAGAGGTACTGTGTTAAATTACCATCTTTTTGAGTAAGTAAACAGTAAAGAATATGTGAACTCAAATGGATCATGTGTATCCTAGTATATTTTCTTTAAAAATTAACATGGTGGATTGCAGCAGAAGTATCTAAACTCCATATTTTAAATTTGCTCTTAAAAAGGATGGGGGAGATTCTTAAACCTTTGAAAGATGACTGAGTCTTCACCCAGGTCTTGTCATACTGGTTGAGGAGAACTATTGATCTTTTTAACAGTCCCTTGTATATACTGTTTTGCTCTTGATTTGATCAGATTACTTTTGAGACTCTGATCAGTATCCTCTTCAGCTTGTGCTGAGCATGAAGTGCCACATTCATGTGAGATTGTGCTTGCATGAGCATTGTCATTGCACAGTGATTTCCATGAAGAAAGCCCACTCTCCACTTGTCAACAGCAGTAGTTCTGCAAACAGCAGACTCCCGAATACCACTTTGGGAAGGCTTTCCACTTAGGAGAAGCTTGGTAGGATACTGGCCTTAGCCCTCAATTTCCCCTCTCCTGCCCCTGGAGTTCCATGTAATAGGTGAGGCCTGCTGACTTGCATTTGGCCTCATATAAATGGTTGGCATTTTCCTAATTACTGAATTTATACTTGCACTGCCAAGCAAATCTTGAAACAGGCTTTTTTGGGGGGTAATTTTTAAGTGGTTAAGTAATTAAAACATGCATTTCTCTCTCTCTCTTTTTGTCCTCTGTAGTCTCCTGCTGATAGGTCTCAGAAAATTCATGCTGGTGATGAAGTGATCCAGGTGAATCGCCAGACTGTGGTATGTAAAGGGCATTTTGTGTTGTACTTTTCTTGATATTTAGCTTAGCAGATTTCACAATATGAATGACTTCCAAGACAAATGTTTATCTTGATTTAACAGTGATACCCCTTTCAATTAAATTCTTGGTTTTTAATGGAGTTTTCCTTACCATTCTGTGCATTCATCAGTAGCAGTGTAAAATTATGTTTTAAAGACAGCTGAAGCAGGCGATTCTCATTGAATCCTTAAGTGTGAAGACAGTCATGAGAAATTTTACTTAGTTTGAGAATAGTCTGTCTATGAGGGTAATCACGCAAGCAGTTTCTGCATCTTATGGGCTGCTGGTCATGTGCCCGGGCGTGTAACCAATGACATGATTAAGGTGTGCAGTCAGGGAAAGACCAGCAGATTATGAACGGCCTGGAAAATGGGTAACATTGCTCACACTCATGCTTATGCTGAAATGATTGCATAAGGCAATGTGGTTCTGGCCTAAGAATATTTATAGACCATTAGATGTTTTATAGTCCTATCCAAATTAAAGTTTACTAATGAAGAAGGGAGCGTGGAGTGTGTTCGTGCATGTATGTGTTGTGTGACAAAATGGAAACAGGACTAGGATCCATCTCTGGTGTGTTCAGTTAAATCAGGCACAAGGTGATGGGGAAGAATCTCTGCCTGACAGAAGGGATGTGCATTCCCCTCTCCCTTGACACATGCATCTGGCAGCTACTTCAGTGTTGACCTCTTTGCCACCTTAAGCACTTTGCAAAGTTTGGGGCGGAAGCAGAACCTGTTGCCCAGTGTTGCTTATTTGTTCAGCCCAGGATGTTTTAGGACTGAGATAACGGCAGCTATTCTCTGTGCCTATAGTTTCTGAGGGTGAAAATACATGCAACTTGTGGTTATGATAGGTTGAACTCTTACTGCTATTGAGAGACTTTACTGGTCAGCAAGCACAGCTGCTGATTTTGAGGAATGTGGGCGATCAGCCCCATTAAGTGGAGGGGCTCTGCTTTGAGGAAGTAGAATTTTACACTTATAGTTTCTCACTGTCAATCATTTTGCAGTCTTTCTCTAAAAAAAATGAATCCTGCTTTTCAGCTACTGTACACAAGGTTACTTATAGCATATAGGAATCATAAAAGCAAACTTTCTTAAAACAAGATGGAAACATATTCATCACCACTGCTGGCCAAATTCTATGTATCCGTTTGCTTTGCCCTGTCCACACCATTTCTTTCTTTTAGGCAAGGCCAGGTGGCTTGATGAAGTCCCTGAGTCACTAGATATGCATCCATTGAAGAGATGGGTGTGTGGAATTGGATTGAATGACCAATATTTTCAGCAAGGCTAGTGTGTCTCTCTTATTGATAGAGATGCTAGGCAACCCAATTTCCTTATCTCCTTATAGGTACATCTACAACCTTGGGATGGAGTGTTTTACAAAAGTAGAATACATCTACTTAGCTGTATTCTACTTGTCTTAGCATTGTGTGGTAATAAAGAGACTGCAGAGCTGATTTCTTATATCTTCTATTTGTGCTCTCAAACTAGGAATGTGAATGATCTTTGAATGATGTCATATTTGGTGTGCGAGTGATGTCATATTTGTATGCACCATCAGAAAGCTAAGGAGAGCATCCACTAAAACGTTGCACTTGTACCCTTGAACACAAAAAACCTACCAAAATAAAGACTTAATATGTAGCTTCTAGAAGATGCTCAAACTAATATGTCTATAGTGTGAGGTGATGATGTAGTGGATATAATGTAATCTCTGACATAATACAGATCTTGTGTTCATAATTATCCAGTTAAACAATTTTATTCATTTTGAAGGTGGGTTGGCAGCTGAAAAATCTTGTGAGGAAACTCCGTGAGAATCCTTCTGGAGTTACACTGCTGGTGAAGAAACGCCACACAGGATCTTTTAATTTTACTCCTGCCCCACTTAAAAACTTAAGGTGGAAACCACCACTTGTTCAGGTAACTTGCAGTCATATAAAGCTCTGTTTTTGCTTTTAGACCTCTCCTATTTTATTTGATTATATGCTAGGTGACTATCTCTTTTTTTGTCTTCTAATGTTGAGTATGGTAAGGGGAAAGGTAACATTATATCTTTATATTTAAGAACCACTTAAAACTTAAAACTCCACAAGCCCATGGTACCCTAAACCTGACTACAGAAGAAAGGTGCCCTACACATCTGAGCTAGCTAAAGATTGCAAAACAACCACATGGCACGATCCCCTTTGGGCTGCATGTTTGTGAGGAGGCACAGGGTGGCTATTCTGTGTGTGAGACCAACACCACTGTTTTAGTTTAGCTTGGACCATGACATGGCACTTTCCCATAAGCAGCTCTTCTCTTTTTTAAAACACGGAGGAAGATTTGATCCAGTGATTTCTTTCACATTCCACTATATTCTGAAGTGGTTTTGTCCAGGAAGGACTGGCCTGTGTGCATGTTTCTGCCTGTTCTAATCAGTTTTATGCTGCTTTGGTGGGCCTTGAAGATCTGGAATCCAGGCATTTGTGCACATCAAGTAAGTGCCTTTACAATCTAAACTTGGTGCCCAGATGGGAACCTTAAGGAAGCGTTTTAGTTTAAACGTCAGATGCTTGAAAATGGAGATGGTCTCTCAGGCCTTATCAATTTAGGTCTTTATTAGGTCATACCAGTACCTTAAATTAAACTTCGTAGACAAGAGGGAGCCTATGCTTGTGTGGGATGTCTGTGTAATGTGCATATATGTAAAAACCTGCTCCTGGCTTAAGAACCAAAGGTTACATTTCAAAAGTAATGTATTCTCATAGTTTTGCATAAACAATGTTATTAAAATAGTTTTTCACCTTCTGTTACTGTGCAGAATGAAAAAAGACCAATGTATAGAAAGATATTGTGACATCTCCTTCTGCATAAAATTATTTTCCCTTTTTAATATACCAAAAAGAAGTGGGAGGGCAGGAGGGATGATTTTTATGTGTGTGTGTGTGTGTGTGTGGGGGGGGAATATATAATCCCTGAAGGAGAACACTGTTGATTGGGACAGATCTCTTCGAGTAAGGCCATTTGGGGCCAAATTGCTTTTAATCTTCTGGGCAGATGAATTCTGAAGTAAATATTTGCTGGGTTGAAAAATGAATGAGGAGAGATTATGTTTGTTAAACAGAGCAGGGTTACTCAGAGTCTCCTCTGTAGCCTTGCTGAATTGTGCCCCCACCCACCCTAGACCTTGCAGTTGTTGAGATCAGCAGAATTATGGATTCTTTGATCCCAAGGGCCGGGAGGGAGAATGTGGAAATGAGAAAAGCATTAATTACTTTAAAGAAATGTTGATTTTGAGGCTGAACAGGTAATGGCATGGGAGGGAGTTAGTTTGATGCCTTCAGGAACTTAAGTAATAAATGAATTGCTGATATACACAGATAGAGTTCTTAGGACTTCTTTATGCACAGTCTTCAGCAGTTGCTGCGCAAGTATATACTAACAGGTGCTACCATCATCATTCCTCTGAACAGTGGTATACATGGATTGATGAAATGAGAAAGGCTAATATGGACCACAGAGTGAAAGTGGTTCCATGTTGTTATTGTAGTTGTTAGTGCACTGGTCATTATGCAAAAAATGTAACTTGCCAGCCTCCAGAAACCCATGGGAACATCAGGTAGAGAAGGTGTCAGAAAATGACCAAGTCAAGATCTTTCTTTCTTTTTAATAGTATAGGAAGTTTTTTTAAAAAATTATTTGGGGAGGATATGGATCGGGTCTTCAAGCAAACTGATGACATACTGTACATTGAAAGTAACATGAGTGGGCAGTTATGAAAAATGAGTATATCAAGCATGGCAACACTTTATTTTAACAAAGAAAAGAAAAAAATAATGATCTTAATCCAATGGTTAATTGTGTAGGTCCCAAGCCTCTTCGTGGGCAGGGAGATGTCAAAGGCTCCAAGGGCATCACCCTAACAACCCTGTGGGCTGTAGTATGCTGCTGGGACAGTGAACTTTATTGTTCTTTATAGGTGGTCCCCACTGGTCCCAGGTACTCTTCCCAGTCAGTCACTCTGCCTCCCATGGTCCTTCTTGTTGAGTCAAGGCAGTTCCCTTCACCTCCTTCACTACTCCCTGGCAGTGCCAGATGGCGCTGACCCCATAAGTGTCATTTTCTTGGGGCTCCTGAGTGTGGAGGCTCTTCTCCAGATGGCAGAGCTGCTGGCACTTTTTTTTTTTTAATTAACATTTTATTAGTTTTTCAATATATCTACATTCAGTTCGTGCTTGTTAAACATCGTGTTACATGGGTTGCTTATAATTATTTGTTTTTGCGTCTTGGTGTCTTCTTGGTTGTCCCTTCAAAATCTATACATTTTTTAAGCATTTGAACCAATCATGTGTGTATTTTAGCGTACAATATTGGCTACTATCATAATATTGCTCTCATAGTATACAATGTTCTCAAAATCCTCTAATAAAATACCTAATAAAAGCAATTCTGGTTTCACATCTATATAATTTTTAGGCAATTTAACCAACCAACTTTGTATTTTATACCAATAATAACTAAATAGGTTCCTAACACATAATAAATGTTATCTAAAGCATTTATGTAGATTTTCTTTATATAATTGTTTAGCCATTTCTATCTCCACATTTTTCTGTCATGTCTATATCAATATCATATCTAATATATGTTAATTAAGTACTATTTTTTACCTCTTTCTTATGTCTAGCTTCAATTTACCTTAAGAACCACCGTGTTATGCCTTTACCCTGATTAGTGATCTCTTATTTCAGTTTGATTCCCTTTTCTAATATATAAGATATGTCCCCTTACAATTCCAGAAGTTAGGTATATACATGCTTTCAACGTTGAAGGCCACCTTAATATTTTTTTACTTTATCTTTCTCAGTAACTCCTTCTCTTGTTTGTCTTTTCCCAATTCTTATTCCTATCTCTCTAAAAATTCTGCCATCCCTTGTACTATCTGAGATCATTTTATGCACTTGGTCTATCTCCAATAGATCTTCCAGGCTATTTTTAATTAAATCTGCTGGTTCTCTCCCCTTATCTTCCCTTAGCACACCTAAGACTCTCCTTGGCTCCAGGGTTAGAATTAGATCTCCTAAATTTTCTCCTCTGATTTCCTCCAGCCCCTCCTTTTTGGGGGGGGGGCTTTTATTTTCTTGCATACATCATCCACCACCCTTTCATTTCCTTGTTCATTATTCCCTATCTCCTGTTGACTATAGTCCTTCCTTAACTGGTCATTGAATAATTTCACCTCTTCGTTGTGGGATCTCACTATTTCTAAAATTGCTTGAAGGGTAGATTTTGTTTCATCCCAAAATTTTCCTTGTTGTAACATTATGTCCCAGATATCAAATAATTGTATTCCAAGTGAAAGTTGTCCAGTTGCTTAAAGTAATCAGTCCAAATCCATCAATACTTGCTTCAATAGGTCCATTTTAATAGATTGATTATCTTTAGGGTTAAACTTGAATCCAGTCTCAGACGTAAAGGGTTTCCCCCACTTGGAGGCTCAAGGACACTTGCTCACCAAATAGTTCACTCAATGTTTGTATTCGTGGCCTGATGTCTTTTGTAACCCAGCCCCAGAAGCGGTCCAAGATACATCCAAATGTTTTTATTGGTCCACATAGGTCCACATTATCCAGATATATATTCCAAGATGAATTGTCTTTGTTAGACTTTCCAGGGTTAATTTGTCAATGCTTCAATCAGTTCTCAGAAAAAAAAGGAGAGTCAAAACAGATTCCTAGCTTAAGGCCACCATAGAGTGTTCAAAGTCATTGTTCTGGGCTTTTCGCCAATGCTTAGATAGCCATAACATTAAAAGTTTAACTCCCAGAGTTGTTTAGCTAATAATGATTTTAAGAGGATTTCTTAAGTTTCTAACGCCAAAGCAATACCAAACTTACTTCCTTGAAGTATAATTAAATGTCTAATTAGTGTCCAATTTATTTTCTTTGCGTCTCTTCCCTCTCTCCAGATTCACCGCTACTCTATAAGTGGTGGGGATAAGAGACACTATTTCTGTTACAGGGATTGTCTCGTCCAGGGATAGTCATAAAGCAGTATGGTTATTAAAATATTTATCACCCAGTGGTAACAACAATGTTAATTAGCTGACTAATCGCTTCTCTATTGCCGGCTGCCGATGACTTACAAGCGAGCTATTCAGCTGCTTGTTTCTGCCCACTGGTTGATTGGGGAGTTTCCCGGATCAAAATGAGGGGTAACCGCTGTCCCCCCGTGATCAACAGGCTTCTCCCCCATTTCACCACCTCTTCGGGGTGGTTTTAACCCCCTGGGGGGTCCCAAACAGGTTGGAATTCAGCCCAGGGGACGGAGCTCCATCCTCCTGCTGTTGTCTCGTCGCAGCTTCAAGACGGAAGTCTCGACCTAGTCAAGATCTTGTGGGATTTCCAGATCCAAACTTGATAGACACTTTGAACATAAGACACCAGACATAGTCGTAATAAAATGAAGAAATGTCTGGATCATTGAGATTGCAATTACAGGAGATGCCAGAGTTGAAGCTAAAGAATTGGAAAAACTTAACAAAATATAGATATCTGGCAGTTGAAATGTCTTGCTTGTGGATGGAACATACCTCAGTGGTCCCCATAGTCATTGGGCCTTGGGAAACAACATCAAGAAATTTCACACAGTATTACACGCAGTTGCAGATCTCAGAAATAACACCATCAGAGCTACAAAAAACAGTGTGTATACTCAGTTGATATTTATCAGCTACTTAAGTTTTCGGTTAAAACTTGTATCTGTTATATAATACCAGTCAATGTTTTTATCAATTTGATTGACTGTGCCTGGTATTGTTGGATGATGATGATGGTGATGGTGATGGTGATACAGCTATAAAGTGTGTGCAAAGCTCGGCATATGCCTCATTTCCTGTGTAAATTGTCCAGGGGAGTCACCTCATGGAACCATGGATGGGCAGAAGCACCGTATCTGCTTTTTGTGTAGAATTGTATGACATGATGCTTCAAAATGGAGTCTGAAGCCACATAGGCACAGTGTGATCACCATATGAATGAAAGACCTGCATGATAACACAGCCAAATAATTTGAGAATGTCACATACAAACACATATACCCTCCCTTTCACAATGCTGAGGAAAGTAGCTCCCATTTGATTGCAAGGGAAGTAAAAGGAGGCCCAGAAGTAGGGTTGAACTGCCCACATCTTTAATTGGGGAGCTAGAGATTGAATTGCTGACTGACAAGTTTACCACCCTAGGTTTTAAACCTTTCATTGTAGAAAACTGGTATAAAATGCTGTATTACAGAAATGCTTCTGTTTTGTTTGAAGGCTTTAGCCCAGTGCAGATTCATATACACAAAGAAGGAGGGGGAGGGAAAATAAAAAAGTGTAAGGCAGTTCCACATATGACGTATTTATTTTACCATGATATATGTGGTGCTTTAAACTAGGACTTATTTGAAAGCACTATATAGAAATTTCATGCACAGAGACACAATAGACAATCAAAAAGTAAAAGATGTAATCAAATAATTTTTACCAGAATTTCAAGTGGGAGGTTAAAATGAGAAATTCTTTGTCATACCAGTGATGGAAAGGACCAATTACATGGTGTGCTTCATATTTACTTAAGGATTTCTCTTATGTTTTCTTGCTGCAGACCAGCCCACCCCCAACAACAACCCAGTCGCCAGAAAGCACCATGGAAGCTTCCCTGAAGAAAGAGAAGCCAGCTATCCTGGACCTTTATATACCTCCACCACCAGCTATTCCCTATGCTCCTCGGTAGGCTAGTAGCTCCATATTGCTTAATAAAAACCTCCTGTGTTGTTCTGCCTGATCAAAAACTGTTCTGTTTTGGAAAGTTCATATGGCTGTTTTATATCTTCCTCTTCCAGGTTCCTTCCATTTACCATCACCTCTTACCATGTAATAGCTGCCTTCCCTCCGCCCCTGCAGCTCAGTATTTAGCCAGCTGCCCTCTTCGCAAAAGTGCTAGCCATTCAAAGTGGCCAGTGCGCTTCAAGTGGAGCCAGTCCTCTGCTTTGAGCAGCTGGTGCTCCTTCTTTAAAGACTCCCCTCCCTCTCGTACTTTGTGTCTGCTTGTCCTGCCTCCCTTGGTTTGGTGTGAGCTCCTTCTTTCCTTCACCTCATGCTGTTGTTGCCTTGCTTGCGCTTCCCTCTCCTTCCTCCTGTGCTTGACTGGCAGGCTTGCTCAGCCTCTGCTAACACTTCAGTTCCCTTGCCACTCTGTTGAGGGCGCCTCCCTCTTTCCAAAGTACCAGCCTCTGAATTCAGCATGTTTTGAAATAGAGCCAGTCCTCTGCTTAAAAATGCTAGCAGCAAATTGATGAGGGGCCACTGTGTGTCTGAATCATGTGCTTGCAATATGACCAATTGCACAGCCAAGATAAGATCCGGCATCTTGTCAGTTAGCCACAGTTAGCAACAGCAAATTACGCAGACACAGGAACACCAACAGGATTCTGGCCAGTTAGTAATCAGAATATTTTAATTAGAATGAGATTATAGATGGCAGTCTGTTTCTTTTGATGCTAATGGTAGTTCTTATCATAGACTACAGGAGGAAAAAGTCCTCATCAGAGGTTAAAGCCACCCTGTTCTTCCAAGATTTTGATGGCTAGTAAGATGAGAGTGCCTTCTCCATTTTTAAAAATGTTGTTTATTACTACTTTTTTATCCATTTGCAGTCTTAGGCTGTGTACATCTGGCTGGATAGCTCAGTGACGTGTCCGGCTATGGAGCCAGAGTTTGGGAGTTCAATTCCCCACTGTGCATCCTAGAAGAGCCAACTTGTGTGGCCCTGGGCAAGCTGCACAATCCCAGGGCATCCCCAGAAGAAGGGAATGGTAAACCACTTCTGAGTAATCTCTACCTAGAAAACACTGAAAAGGGTAGCCATAAGTCAGAATTAACTTGACAACACACAATTATTGTTGTCTCAACATGTTCTGAAGTTTTATCTTTACTTTGTGTTCAAAACCAGATTGAAAGTATCTTGAATATTGGCTAGTGGAAAAGTTAAATAAAATTGATCAATCTGAATTCATTATATCTTGTCATAACCAGGCAGGGGTCTGTTTATGTAGAGTTCATGGACTTTCTGTTGTACCGCTCCCATAAGCCCTTGCCAGTGGCCATGCTTCTGGGAGTTGAAGTCCCAACATGTGGAGGGCCAGATGTCTTCCACCTCTCCTGTAACCCTTGGCCAGTGACCCTCTTCCCTCTAGCATTATTCAACCTCACTTCATTCGCTTACCAAAGCTTTGTCCCATCCCAATGTTTCTCTGCCATCCGTTGTCAAGCATTCAGGCTTGCTGTCATTCTTTGTTGTAAAATAGACTACATTTTTATACAAATTTGGCACCCAGAAATACTGTATTCTGTATTGCATGTTATGTTATGCCAATCAAGCAAAAGTGCATAAATTATCTTGGTATGCATAATTGATTGGCAAGCAGGGACTGATTTGCATGATTCATGAGTTTGTTAATAATCCTAAGGAGGAGGAAGGTGAATTGCTGAGCACTTAAAGCCTTGCTCCTGATCACAGAAATCCTATTCAGCTACCTGTCTGGCGTCTGTGGTGGCTCCATTCTTTTATTTACAGATCTTCAGACTTGCTGTCACTTGCAACCATGGGAGGTAGGAAATTGCATTTACACAAACGAGAAAGGAGGTGAGACTCCCAATTCTATGGCCAGTACGATGTGTTATGTTTTTCCTGAAACTGTATGAAATTGCACCTTACTAATGTCTTACCTGCCTTTTCTGCTAAATCTCAGTAATAGCTGAAAACTGCCTTTTCCTCCAAGCTAGGCAAAGGATTGTTCACAAGTACTGGTATTTCAGTTCTTTTATGTATACACTTAATCAAATCCAATATCTTTCCAGGGACGAAAAGGGGAGTTTTGTTTATGGAGGAGGCATTAAACCCAAGCAACCCCCACCTGGTTGCAAAGGTGCAGAATCTCCCAATTCTTTCCTGGATCAAGAATGCAGGAGACGAAGATTTACTCTTACTGATTCTGATCCATTGCCTGGTTATCCCATGGATGCAGCAAATATACTGCCAGCAAAGATGAGGGAAAAAACACAGTCATACGGTGAGAAACATCTCTGCATCTACTGTATATGTGAGTGTGTTTGTGTGTGTGATTTTCCAAAGCTCTGGACAAAAGGTGAGCAACTTGCAGCCTCTCTGGATTCTTGAACCACAAATCACATTACCCCAAGCCAGCATGAGTAGTGGTGATGAATAATGGGACTTACAGACAAACAATATCTGAAGGCCCACAAGATGTCCAACCCTACTTTCAGTGGCCTCCCCTGATGCCTTTCATGTTAAACATGGAATACTAAGAAACATGGTTTTCTTTGGAATTTTATGTCTAAAACCACTTAGTAGCATTTGTCAAATAAAAGCCCATTGAGTCATCACTTTTTAATGATTTACTTTGTTTATGCACACAAACATGGACATTCAAAATTTGACTAAGCTTAAGATATCAGGAATTGTGTAAGTGATGGCAGTTGTAATGAAATGTCCTGAAGTGCTTACACATTAGAAATGTGTGTGCGTGTACACAGTTGTAAGATTTAAACTGCAGTCATATATGCACTGACCTAGAAGTAAATCCTCCTGAAATTATTAGGACTCTTTCATTGGTAGACATGCAAGAGATTTCTACTTTCCTAGAGCTGAAGGCAGGTGATACTGATAGACTGCATCTGCCCCGCAAGCTGTTTTGCAGGCTTTGGCCCCACTGCATGGCCCAGATTTTATTTTGGCATGTAGAATCATTAATTGTGGGGGTCCTTTTTTCAGAACTAAAGTGCCTAGAACGTCATTTCTAGTTTTAAAAAGGCCCCTAATCAATCAATCAATCAGTGAGATTCCCCCCACCAAACTGACCCATAATGTCCAATACCACCTCCCCCAGCTGGCTTCTGGGTGTGTGATTGGCCATTTTACACACCAGTGTTTTATTGCTGGTTGGTTCATAGGAGGTCTGAGCATCCAAAAAATGGCACAGCTGGCGTCTGGAAGTTACAGGCCCCTGGTATAAGTGAAGGAAAGATATCATTCTCTTCCTGAGATATATCCAATGATGAGTATGCTGGTGCTTGTTACCTCTGGTATCTAAATTATCAAGAAAGTCATGGCTCTGAGTTTGCAAGAGCTGAGCAGGGCTGTTGATGATATAATTTTTGGGGGGTCACTAGTTCATAGGGTTGCAATAAATTGGAAGCAATTTGACAGCATATAGTAACAGCAACTAAATTGACACAATGTAGAGAAGCAATTCTTATATAAAAACCAGTAGATGGAGCAAAGGGCATATAGGCTGAAATCCTGTTGCGCAAATTGGATTATGTCATCAGCTGCAGCTGTGCCACGGCCATTTCAGAGCAGGTAAAAACTTCCCATTCCCCTCAATTCCAAGGATCCCTAAGGATCCCCTTCATCCTGGGGAAGCCTTTGGGAGCTGTGGAACAGAGTAGGGGATGGTTTTTAAGCCCCCAAATTGCTGCCACCAGCCCCAGTCTTGCTTGTGGTGATGTTCAAGGTTTAGATCAGTCCTTATCCCATTCCACAGCTCCTGGGAGCTTCCTCAGGATAAAGAGGATCCCTGGAAGGAGTGGGGACTAGGAAGGTTTTAAGTGCCCTGAAATGGGCTGAATCATGGCCACAGCTGATGACATCATTCACGTTGTGTGGTGTAGCTCTGCCAACAGGATTTCAGCCACTGTATACATACACCATGCACTGTTTGTGAGTTCCCAGAAATTTCTTGCCAATAGCTGCTGAAAGCAAAATTTTGGACTTATATGAGCTCTCATTCTGATGCAGCAAGGCACGCTAAGCCATGAATCTGAATTAGTCTCTTCCTGTTTTCAATGGTATGTGCAAAGGCATCTCATTATTAATACAATTGTAGAATCGGCTAATTTAATTTTAACTTGATCTTACCCTTTCACAATAGCATTGCATTCTTAGAATCTTGTTCTCTTGTTTCCTTCAGGTAAACCTCGGCCATTGTCCATGCCTGCAGATGGAAACTGGTTGGGAGCAGTAGAACCTTTCTCCAAGCCTCGAGCAGTGGGGAGGAAAGGTAAGGAGATCTTGTTTGGGGTGAAGACTGCTTTTTAAAGTGCACTCCTGCATTCCTGCCAGAGCTCAGCAAAGTTCCATGTTTGGGGCTACTGTTTCCACACTTGCCTATCCAGCAAGCTTGATGGTGGATACAAATTCTGTAGTTTTGCAGGATGTCAAGCATCCACTTCTGCCTTTGCCATGCCTGGGTACCAGAAACTGATAGTGGGGAATGTTTGTTGTTGAAGCACAGCTTTGGTCCTTTATTTTCCTGTTAATGGGTGGCCTGCCTGGAGTCAATAAGGTAGTCTTTGCCTCAGCAAGTGTAGGGTGGCCTACCATAAATGTTCAGAAGGCTGTATCAGTTTGTTATTAATTAATTGTGGTCCATCAGGTGGATTCCAACTTCTGGCAGTACTCCCGGGGTTTTCTAGGTATAAAGTACTTGGAAGTTATTTGCTAGTCCTTCATTGTGGAGGTGCTCTCAGACCATGCAGCTTGTCTGAGGCCACACAGGTCCCTTACACAACACACGTTGTGGATAATCTTGGCTGATCCCTCTCCCAGGTGAAACAGTGAGGTTTTGAATACCTGGCTTCACAGGGCACTGAGCTATACCAGCTCTGCTTTTGCTTATGCTGCCCTTCTATCCCTGTTATTGGTGTAACATCCCTGCCTGAGCAGCTGGAACATAAATTTTGTTCCACATACAGTATATTATATTCTAAACCAGGCTTCCTTGACTTGGACTCCTCCAGATGTGTTTGACTAAAAGTCCTGCTCTCTCCAGGCTGTATGCTCAATGGCCATGCCTGTTGTTAATGATGTAAGCCATCGTCTAACACATGTGGAAGGCACCACATTGGGGAACTCTGATCTGAAACTTTGATCAGGACTGGCAGACTGTCCATGGCCAACACCTCACTATCTCAACGTAAAATACAGTGCCAAGGTATGGAATGTCGGTGGCCTCCATTTCTTCTAATCTGTTCCACCATGTATTTGAAAACAATTAACTAGCTGACCTCTTCATAGGACCTCCTTAGGAGCATTGCATTCAAAAGTGGCTAGTGCTTTGTCTGTGTTGTGCTACCACTCTGAGTTGGGGGCAACCAGTGTGGTATAATGAAAAGCAGAGCCTAGTTTTTGCTCTCTTGCTCTGAGATTATTATTCCTTTGTTTGACACTGTGAGGCAATTCCCGGTCTTTGTGTGTAGCAATAGTCACCAGAATCTGAGTTGCATGAGTGTCAGGAGAAGACAACAACATGCACAAAAAAGTATAGCCTTTATTGAGTTTATTGGGCAAGGAAGGGGTTGAATAGGATGAATAGCTGCTTATGGCCCTCCAGAAGTATTGAACGTGGCATTTCAGAGCCCTAACTAGTATGACCAGTGATTAAGGATTCTGGGAGTTGATTCTCAAACATTTGGAAAGCTGAAGGTCCTCATAACCTGTAGGCATTAAAAGAACATTTGGCTACGACTTTTGAGGGACAGGCAGCTTTGGTAAGAGAATGATTCAGAGGGGAGAAACGGTGAGACGAGGAGAGTACTCCTTACTGACTTCTTTTTTGCTACCATTCTACCCTCTCGATGCACAAATTTATTTCTGTAGGTTTTCAGAGGTTGGCTTATGAGAAGGAAAATTGTGGGACCACCCTTTCCACGTTTTTGATCCAAATCAACTCTTCTCAGACTCCCTCCCCCCTTCTCCTAGGAGAACCAAGCATAGGATTAAAGTGCCTACCTTTATACCTAACTTTCAACTCAGCCCTAAAGATGATCTCTCCTCTTCAGTTTGTGTCGGAGAAATTTGAAAAGAGGGTAAGATCAGGATGCAAGTTGTGATAGCATTAGAGAGAGGTTAGGAAATAGAAAATATGCAAGTTTCACTTTCTTCCACATATACATTCTTCAAACCTCATTTTTTCCCCTCCCTGAATATGAAATTTGCAGATGTTGACTGATTCTTCAACAACTAACTGAAATGAAATTCTCTCCCTTCTGCACCAGCGATAGTCAGTACAGCTGTTCCCAGGATAGAGAGATCAGTGTCGCAGCTGCCTTACAGCCATTAAAGGTGAGAAGGATCTTAGGAAAGAGGCAGCAATCACAGAACAGTTCTAAAATGGTTGGATACTCAGGGATTCAAAGCCAGATTTGTGACCATTAACCTTTCAAAATTCTGGTCCTGGATGGCTGAGTCCATCTGTTTTGATTTCTTGCACATTCCATTCTAAACAGAAAAAAAAAAAATCAATTCCTTCCATCCCAAATATGAAGAAGTCTGTGAATGTTGATAAATTCTTGATAAAAATGAGTTAGAAGGAAATTCCATCTTCCTAGTTCAAGGCGATACCCACCTTCCATGCAGGATAAAGGGGAACACTTGGTGCCATATTCATGTACGAGCAGCATGACTGTGAACATGTCCTCAGTGCATGCCGTGCCTCAGCCTCTGAGGCTTTACCAGTGTGAGGATTTCTGAATCTCCTGTTTTGTGTTACAGGTGAAAATGCTCTCTGCCGGTATTTCAGCAATGAGAGAATCCCACCCATTATTGAAGAAAGTTCCCCACTGCAGCATCAGTTTTCCAGGCCTTTAGCAGAAAGGCAGCTGGTGAGGGGCGCAGACTACATCAGGGGAAGCCGGTGTTTTGTTAATGTGGATCTTCACAACAGTGCAACCATCCCTTTCCAGGAGGATGGAGCCAAAAAGCCACCGGTCACCTCGTCGACAAAATCCTCCTCCACTGAACCCTCTTTGCTAGTCAGCTGGATCACGAGGCTGAAGCTATTGACTCACTGAATTTATTGACTATATTTTGATTTTTCTGGGCACATGGGAATGGGGAAGATATTTTACTCAGTGCCTTTTCCTCTTCTCCCTCCCCAGGTCAAATGGCTCTGCTTTATCTACAGAGGTACTTAATAGTTCTGGAGTTTATTTTGTTTTATTTTTTGTCCCCTGGTGAAGCCTGCTCTTTTCTCACTGTTACTGTCTTAAATTCACTGGAGTCAGAAAGAGGGCTTTGTTTGGTTGCCAGGAGTGGGGGTGGGAGTGAGGTATCGCAAGTTGTAGGCTTTCGTCCCTGTCTGCCCAAGGGTGGAAAGGAATTGACTTTTCTGGAGAAACCAATCAGGCTTGAGTGGTTTGGAGGTCGCCAATGTCCTGAAGTCTGCATGACCCACGCAGAATCGGCCTCTGCATTGTAATGAAGGCTGGCAGCGCTCCATTTGCTACAGCGCTCTGATGTCATAGTGGATGTGCAAACTATGTAGCACTCAGGAAAAACAACAACAACACCCAAGCTGCAATCTTGATGAAAAAGAAAGCAGGCAAAGAGGAGACATTGCGTGGTTTTGTTTGTTTGTTTGTTTTTTGTCCTTTTAAACAATGCAGTGGGTACTGCAAGTGACTTCAGACGACAACTCTGAGGAATAAAAGCCAGTTTCTTCCTTCTTCTTTTTTCCCTCTGGACTAACTACAAATATAAGCCTATCCGGGTTGATACTCCAGTTGCTCCCTTTTTATTACAGTTCAGCTATTTTTTCCTGAATTGCTGAAGTGCTCATCCAGTTAAGATATGGATTGTTACAACATGCCAAGGAAATGCATCTCTAGTGATAATGGTAAACCTGATTATATCTTTCTGCTTTCTTTCTTTTTTTTCTTTTTCTTCCTTCAGAAAAGGACAAGAAATTATTAAGACTGAATAGCTGTTAACCAAAGCGTTCTGAACATAACCCCTGTGGGCTTTTGGTGCATCCACAGTGGTTCAAGGTTGAACTGGTTTGATATTACTTGTGCTTTAAAGACTGGCTTGTAATAAATTAACACTTTTATAAGACAGGTTTGCTCTCTTGAGACATGGGTAGAAAAACATGTTTGCCCTTCGTAGAAGCCGAGTTGGTTTGTGGAAAGGAGGAACTTGTAAAAATGTGTCAAGATGCTGAGAATTTGTTGTTTTAAAAACAAATGTAGAAAAGAAATGTTTTTGTTTTAGAGAGAGAGAGAGATTCACAAGCAACATTGTGCTTGAAATAATTTTAAAGTATTAAGATTGTGCTTTTATTTCTCCCCCCTCTCTTTCTCAACTTCATGCAGTTATTATGTTTCCTCTCCTAGAGAATTGTATTCTAATTAACCAGTGTAAAAAGTTACTAGTCCTCGGTATTCTTCCTCCTTATGTCATTTGGATGGTTTTAGAATAGTTGCTGGGAACTTATGCATCATTCCGCACTGAAGAAAACAGCAGATTTTACATTGCTGTCCAACCGTATCAGTTTGAACTAAGTGAATTGCTTTGAGCAGTTTATAACAAATGTGGTATAGATCTTTGGAGGTATCTAATCCTAGATATGATGGCAACAGCTTTTTTAGCTGGGAAAGGCAGGTGTTAATTTATGCAGAAAACGGACACAGTTTTACCAGGATCTGTGAATTAGCACCAGTTTTTACCATTAAAGAATGTGTATATTTATGACTTGATCTCATCCTATCTTCACAGATGAGAGCAAACAGTAACCTAGCTTGAGTTACTGTTCTTCAAAGCCAACCCTGATATTGGTACTATCCAGTAAATTTCACTTATGCTGCACTTTATTTCTTCTTTGCCACAGTATGCAAAATCTTTCAGTTTCATTTTAAGGGGTAGAGATTTACTGAAAGAATTAACTTGAATCTATTTGAAATATTAGTTCTATTCTCAGTAAAGATCTAGGCAGACATAGTGGAGTCTGTCATGCAGAATTCTTACATATGCTGAACCTTCCCGATAGTGATAACAGTACCTCTGGGCTCTGTATATTTTAACAACCTGGATTGGGGATAGAGCTTGGTTTTAGATCAACATGATAATGTCTCTACTAGAATTGCTACCCTTTTCCATACCTGCTTTTCATTCCTTGAGGCTTAGCCGTGCTAGTCTCTTGCCACAGAAAAATCTACAGAGTCTTGTAATACCTTAAAGGCCAACACATTTTATTTAGCATGAAATTTTATGTACTGCATCCCAACTTGTCACATTCATGCTGGCTGGAGGATTATGGAATTTGTTGCCCAGAAAAGGAACTTTTCTAGATTCTGGTGACACATATTCGGTACAAATACATCTAGGATTATCTCAGTTTTCCAGAGAGATGACAGAGGCAAAGAAATAGTAGCTTTCCTAACATTACAAATATAGATGGACACAAACTGCCGAACCAAGGGTTTGTGCCACTTTTTCGACCAAACAGGTGTTTGGTGCTTCCCAGCCCCACCCCCTCTGGTGGGTGCTCACTCAGACGCAGTGCCCCAGCTTCCCTGCCCTGCCTCCTTTGGGCACGGCCTCTGAGTGGGTGCCCAGTGGTGGTTGAGATGCTGGGAAGTGCTCTACACCTGTTTGGCCAAAAAATAAACTGGCACGAACCACCGATTTGGTGGTTCATGCTCATCTCTGATTACAAAGCTAGTTCATGACATGGCATGCCGGGTGAGGGACTGGGGAGTTTGTTATTCAAAAACATAACTTTTCCACATAACCCTTTTTTATTCCTGACCTTCAATTGAGCCAAAGTCTCATGATGAGCCTGATCTACACTTTCAGATTACAAGGTTCCCACAGCATTTGGTGGGTTTCTTGAGGGAAGGCATTGCAGTTTACAGAAGGGCATTTTTGTCCCTGGCATCTCCCTTGCCTTGACAGGGCAATAGAGTACAAATTCAAACACACAGAGATGCAGTAGAAAGCAGATGGCTGTTTGGGGCATCAGTATACAGACTTCTAAATGATTTATTTCAGTACCTGTCATTCTCTAGTACCCTTCTACAAGGGCCTTTTAGAGAAATCTTTAAAATGGCCTTCCTAGCAAAGGGGGAAGTAGGTATGCATATAACAGGAAAATATAGATTTGATGAAAAACAGTTATGTAGGATTCCTTCAGGCCTATAATTCAAATTAGTACCCTTCAGTGCCTTCTGTGACAAATTTTAGTGTAGTTTCTTGCCCTTTTCAAAAGCACAGAATGCAGAAAAAAATGACCTACGTAGGTCCACAGATACAACAACCTCACATAGGCAGTATTCCATTTGCACCAGCAAATTGTACATGATATGGTCAAAGTTGCTGGAAAGAAGCATTTCCACCTGAAAAATAACCAGAGAAAAGATATTGTGGAATTAAGGTATAATATACTTTTTTCCATAAGTTTTTATATCTGAATAGGGCATGTGTTCTAGTAAACCTAATGGACTCACTGGCTATCTGTGCACTTTAAGATAGCTTGAAAGATTGTAAGCCTATGGCTATATACATGGATGCAAAAATACACATTCCTAAATGTATGCTTGAAGCAGGGCAACTACTTCCTCGTAGTGTGGGTATCTAATGGGAAAAACTTGGGGAATAATCAAACCTGGGAGTGATTGAGGAGAGCAGTCACAGTGGCTTACCCACATGGCCAGCAGCACCCATCTTTGTAGTGGGGTGCCTGCTGGGTGGGAGTGATCTATGGGATTGGCTGTCCACACATCGCTGTTCATGTGAGACATTACTCTTCTGTCACTGACTGTATACATGTCAAAGAGCTGATGCTGCTACCACAAAATAAGTTGTCCTCTTGATGAAAATACAGTAATAGAAACTACCTAATAGCAGCAGTAATAATGTCAGATAAAGGAAACTCAGGTTTTCCATCTTTGTAACTAAAAGCATGCTCATGTTTGAACTGGAACTAGATGATGCTACTTCTTTGGGTCATTCTGGTTTCCTATAAAAGTAAAACTGATTCTTTGGATAGTGTCTTGTTTGCCTAAATGTGGAGCACAAGAATCCTCTCACTCCAGCAGGTTTCTCATTACATGACCAATTGTGTGACCAGTCTTTCAATCAGTGTGAAAATGGGAGCCTGTTGTAATGTTTACATGACTGCCCTTGTCATTTTTAGCCAACTGGATGCTAGTTCATATATCTGACAATATAAAATGGGTGGGGAAACCTTTGCCCTCTAGGTGCTCGTATTAGAATTCTCATAAATCCCTTACTGTTGGCCATGTTCGATGGAGCTTTTGGGAACTGAAATCAAGAACATCTGAAGGTCCAGTGGTTTCCCAGCCTGGAATAAAATGAATTAATAAGCAAGTAAATCCAAGTCTTGCAATTTGGGTGGAATTGCTGGGTACATGACAAACAATACAGAAACATCCTACCATGAGATTTGCTCTTATTGCGTCAATGTTAATGAAACACTTTGGTTTCATGTTTAATGTCTCTATCCTAGCATTTAGTATAAAGTACTCCCAAGGCAGCTAACGAAAGGCAACGAAATGCATATTCAAATAACAGCCAAAGCACTAAAGCCAATAAATAAACAACTTCAACTGCAGCAATTAAAACATGAAAGCAAGCATAAAACCATCAGTCAAATGCCGAGCTGAACAAAAAAAGGTTTTTTTAATTCACTTAAGTCACCAGTTGGAACTGTTTTTCCTCTGCCATTTCAAGATTCTTCCCCACCTTGGCCAAAGTTAATCAAAATAAAATCGCTGCAGAGAGGTTCGTAGCTGAACACAGAAAAGCTTTTGTTATCTTAGTTTTGATAAATGCTTGTAATACAAGTTTCTGCAAGTATCACTCCTAGAGATCACTGAATGTATCAAGAAGGATTAAGGTGGGTGCTGTTCACATTTTCAAGCAATATGAAAACTGGCAGGGCTTGCTCTACCACTACTGCAGAGCCGCCTCAGAGATATTGGCTATGTAATAACTGCATTACGGGCATGAAGAGTTCATGCGACTTTTTATTGCAAAAGGTAAAGTTGCTTCTTCAGCCTTTGGCACTATGTTACCACATACTTTGACTTAGGGTAGGGTGAAGACAGTGCAATCTGCTGTTGTACCTGAAGCAACAGACTGTCTTGAGGTTGGGCAGTGCTATTGTTGGTGCTACAATTTGTGCTAAAAACAAGAGGTTCAATATCTCTTGACTCCCACATTTTGAATTTTGAGCCACAGGATATAGACATAATTATCCTAATTTTCATTGCTCATCAAGGTGATGGCAGTGTTAGGACTGTTAGGATTAGAGGAATTAGGGTCAGTCAGACCATAGGCATAGGCCCACCTAGTCCAGCATTCCAGACCCATAGTGGTCAGCCAGCTGTTTCCATAGGAAACCCACAAGCAGGACGTCATATTTCTGAGCAGTCAGAACACAGAGTCATACTGCCGCTGATAACTGAGGTGATTAGATGGCCATCACGACCAGTTTCTAGCTCTTTGAACTGCAAAGAGATGCCTAGAAGGCTTGCACGGATGGCTGGGGTGTGCTTGCAGGTGGGGGGCGTGCTCACACGCATGTGCGGATGCGGGGCGCATGCGTGGATGGGTGGGGCGCGTGTGGGGATGGGCAGGGCACCCGTGCATGCGGGTGAGTGGGCCGTACGTCGGGGGGCGGGAGATGTGTCTCCGTGGCCCGGTCCTCCCAAGACTATGGCAACCGGGGGTTGGGGACCCCTGCTTAAGAGGACTAAAAATGGCAGGGTAAAAATGTGTGTGACAGACCATACAAATATACTGAATACTGCTTTTTGCTTTTGATACAAAATTTGTTCATGGATTTTACTTCTATATTACAGCCCTGTGTTTATTCTCAGTGTTTACCACATCACTTTCTTGTGCTGAATACTACCAAAGTGTTTGAGTAGCAAAAACAGATTCTGGAAGCAGCTGCTGAAGTACCTCACCAAATTGAAAAGACTCTGCAGTTTGGAAGCTGGAACTTGGGTTACAGTTCCTGAAGAGCCCTCAAAGTGAGGTGCCTCCCATCTCCCACCTGTGTATTTTTTTTTTCTAAACATGCAAGTATATTATCCAAACTGGAGTTTTTTCAATTAAATTTGGTGATGTCTTTGATGTAATGCAAGTTTCAATGCCCTGAAACTTGTGATACAGTTAATAGAAAAGCCCTTCCTAAAGGAAAAATAGCTGGCTGGATAGGTCAATGAATTAGGTATTTGGCTGTAGAAGCCAGAGGTTGGGAGTTCACTTCCCCACTGTGCCTCCTGTGGGTAGAGCCAGCCTGTGTAGCCTTGGGCAAGCTGCGCAGCCCCAGAGCACCCCCAGAAGGAGGGAATAGTAAACCACTCCTGAGTATTCCCTGCCTGGAAAACCCAGAAAAGGGTTGCCATAAATCAGAATTGACTTGACAGCACATGATTATTATTATTGAAGGAAAATTATGAATTGATAATTTGACCTCATTATAATCTCTTATTATTTATCCTCCTGGGGGAGATTGTTTTTGTGCCAATCATTTGAGGAGTAAATAAACTGAGCTGAGTGTTTTGAGTTGGCCTTGGGCACTTTTTTTTAATCCATAGTAAATGGTGCTGGTAGGAGGAAGGTTCCTTTACCAGCTGTACTTTTAAAAAACTTTGCTTTTGAAATATGAAGTCTGGCCTTGCCTATTTTATTGGGAATCTCTTGTGAATAAGGCCTCATCTGAAAAGAAATATGCTAAAAGAGATTTGTTTTAGTTTTCACCTACTACATGCATGGAGAACATGTGGCCCTCCTGATTTTCAGGTTGAAACTCCCATCTGCCTTAGCCAGCATAGCTCAGTAGTGAGGGATGATGAGCATTGTAGTCCAGCCACATTTGGAGGACCACAGGTTCCCCAATCCCTGCCTTTGTTCCCCCGATATACAATGCAAAGTGAACTTGACAATGAAGAGTAACATTGTGCTAGGTGCAACACACTTCTGAGCATCTAGAGATTGTATCTGAGTTCATTGGGAGCCTGGTGGCCAACACCTAGAATTGCAACTTTGAAAGCACTGCAGAAACTCCCCTGATTGCAATGTTTGCAGCAGCTAGGAAAGTAAACGGGGAAACTGGCAGTAGGAGGATACATCTGGACTGGCAGAATCAGGAGGCTTCTCTTACTCTTTGCAAAGGAGAAGGTGCACTGAGTTCTGATGGGTACGGGAAAGCAAGTTGTTTTGGAAAGACGTGTTCACCCTAGATCACTTCTAGCTAGCAACAGCAATTTTGTGTCAATGTGTTCTTTGTCTCGGAAATGAATGAATAATCTGCTTCCCTTTCGGTAACCAAGATTTAAAAGCAATATTCTATATAGGCCCAGGTAGGGAATGAAAGATGTCAAACATTCTGCCAAGTCAGGAAACAGATGGTAGAAATGGAAAGCTTTACTCTTCTAAATTGAAACAGAACAGTTTTCTTCCAACGCTTGAGTGTTTTTCTATTGCAAAGAGTCAGCTTCTAAAATGAAGATGTCTAAAAAGGGACAGAGAAATGTAACTTCCAAAGCTGCTTCTGGGTAGGGATATACACGGAAATCAGCACTCCTCACTTGAAAACTGGGCTCTGAGTGAAAAACCAAAGCAGACTAAATACTAAGGGTTTATTACCCCTTCCACTCACTTACTCTCTCTCTCTCTGAAAATCTCTCAAAGATACGATGTCTGTTCTGGCTAGGAAGTATTAATACCATTAGCAGTAAATTGGCTAACCAGCACTGTTGAAATCAGTTTAGTTCCTGCCAGCAGACTGTATATATGTACGTGATTGCTCAGGTTTTCATGAAGAGTGCAATTTAAAGAGATTTCTGAATGTGACCTCTGTTATCTTGTGCTGCACAACTGAACTGAGCTGTCTGCTTTATCTGCAAAGCTAAGTAACATCAACAGTGTAAAAAAGGTGGCTTTCAAAATCTATTCCTGGAATCCTTTTGAAGCATATCTCGGTTTGTCAGGACTATTAAAGTTAGGCAGGTTTCTTTCAAAACTGCTTGCCCACAATTGCTGATCATGCTCTGCAATTTATGTCCGTAAGGGGTATTGCTTAATTTCAGTTCATGTAGGATGCTGAGGAGCCTCAAGACTGCATCTAAACACACTATAACCCCAGAATCCTTTACAGCATCTGAGTGTTTGTTGCCTTCTTCACAAGACATCTTTCCAAGATGGAAAGAATTCCTTGAACATAGAAAGTTGGGAAGCTGCTGTCATGTGGATTTAAAGTATGACCTGCACGTTAACTTTTGTCAGAGTTTGGAACATAATTAAACAAACAAATTAATTTGTTATGTGTTGGCCATTGCTGTTTTGAGTTCCTTGTAAATATATATAACAACCAGTAGCTATAGAGAGAGAGAGCTACTGGTTATTTAAAGATTACTGTGCAGGGTGTATATATATATATACCACTTAGCACAGTAATCTTTGAATAACCAGTAATCTTTAAATATATATATATATTAAATATATATATTTAAAGATTACTGGTTATTTAAAGATTACTGTGCTAAGTAGTAATATTATTGTGCTACCTTTCAGTACCTTTATTTTTAAAAAGCACTTAAAAAGGAAATTAAAAAGACCCCCAAACCCTGCAAAATGATCTTTGAAAAGCATTGTCTTATCTTGTGACTAAACATAATTAACTAAAAATATTGCTAATTATGCTAATGAAGTAACAGCCTTTTCATTAAACCAATAATAATATGCTCTCATTATCCCTGCAACCACCCCCAGTATAACAGCTAACAGTGCTACCTATAACATTATCTTTAAGCTTTTGTTGTTGTTGTTGTTCTATTGAGACTTATGAGCACAAATCCTGCAAGTGCTTCCCCAGATTCATTATAGACCAGTAAGGAATGGGAAGATGGCACTTTCCCTCTGAGATGTACATACATCGATGTACCACTGATTTTAATGGTTAACTCTGACTGCCTTTTTGATTGGGACACTGGCGCCATGTCCTTCTGTCCCATGCTGGTTCCTCAGCTTTGCATCCGATTAGTACTGCAGAGAAACATGGAGAAGAAGAGTGTTTATTGTAGAAAACGTATTGTGGCTAAGCATAAAGTAAATATTTTCTCACTCCAGAGTGGAGCGTTTATACTGTAGCTCAGCACTGTAACCTTATTCTGTTTCAGCAGGAACTGCAGAACATTTCTATGGAAAAATCTCACTGGTTTCCCAAATGGTACTGCTTCTGTTTGTGTGTGTGTGTTCAGGTGGAACTGACTTATATAGTTACCTTAATAGGACTTTCAAGGTAAGTGAGATATTTAAGGAGTGGTTTTGCCAGTTCCACTCTCCCAGTGAGTTTCCACGGCTGAGCAGGGATTCAAACCCTGTTCACCAGAGTTCTCTACCCACTACCCTCCACTTGGAATGCTTCTGTTTGCTTCTCTAGTTTAGCACTTTGTTTCAGTGGCAGGAGAGCTCTGACATAAGCAGAGGAAGCCATGTCTTAATATTTAATCCAGTGTGACTCCTTAACCACCTACGTTGCCGTGACATTGGTTTTAAAAATAGAAAGCTGCTGACTACAGAGAAGGGGGTGGTGGAGAGAGAGTTCCAAACTTGACTTTGAAAGGAATGTAACAATCACTCATTCTTTTGTGTTTAGGTAGGAGACTTGGTCAGCCCTGAAACATTAGTCAGCCCTACACTGTGGCTCCCAAGGAGAAGATAGGAACTACATTTGTACATTAGAGATGTTTAGTGAATTAAATAGAGAAACTGCCCTTCCTCATTTAGTTTAGCCTTTTCTGGAAATTTACTGAGTCACTGAGTTGTGATTAGTTTATAAAAAAGACAAAAGGCAGAACCAAAGAATACTTCCCCTGCTGATTAGTGTTGATAAGAGAATGGTGAAAAACCTGAAAATTTCGTGTAAAAATGTCTTTTAAATGTGACTTTTGAAAATAACTAGCTGTTACTTAATTACTAACTGCTACCTATATAAGCCTATATAAGGGACGTGGTGGCGCTGCGGGTTAAACCGCAGAAGCCTCTGTGCTGTAAGATCTATAGATCTGCAGCTGTAAGATCGAATCCACGCGACGGAGTGAGCACCCATCGCTTGTCCCAGCTCCCGCCAACCTAGCGGTTCGAAAGCATGCAAATGCAAGTAGATAAATAGGGACCACCTCGGTGGGAAGGTAACAGCGTTCCGTGTCTAAGTCGCACTGGCCATGTGACCACGGAAGATTGTCTTCGGACAAACGCTGGCTCTATGGCTTGGAAACGGGGATGAGCACCGCCCCCTAGAGTCGAACACGACTGGACAAATTGTCAAGGGGAACCTTTACCTTTACCTTACCTATATAAGCAGGGCATGGAACACGGTTTAGTAATTGTATATGATTCTCTAATAACTTTTAACAGCATCTTCTAAGCACCGTTTGTTTGTTTGTTTGTTTGTTTGTTTGTATACTGCCCACCTATTGGGAAGCCACTACTCTGGACCATTCACAACCAGTAAAAGAACTCCTCAGCCCCATCCCCAAATGAAGAGCACTGCATGGCTTTATCTATGACTTTAAGAATCACACTCATGGGTGGTGGAGCTTGTCACTTGCAAAATACAAGCATATGCAGGCACATCTAGTGTTTAATGTGACATTTCGGTCACTTTCTTCCCAAGGAGCAAAACTGAAGAAAGATAACATTCACATAGTAATGGATAGTGTTTGGCCTCCCCATATCCTAGTAAGGTTGCTCACAGCTTTCATTTCAAAGATGGCGCTGGTTTGCCCAAGGGCATGGGTGACTTTCTCAGGCAAGGGAATCTCACCAAGAAACTTGATTGTCTTGTACTCCCCTCTTCAATTCCAACCCTCCCTCCCTTGAACTATGTTGCTTTGGTTTTGTTCCATCGTTATGGTTCCTCTGGGTTCTTTATAGCAGAAAAGGTCCAACAGGACATCTCAGTTTAAAAGGAATTTATGATTAGAGAATGCACTTGTGTGCTTACCTGCACAAGTTATATATACCACCCAACCACTTCCCCAAAAGCAATGCAGTCCTTGCAAGAGAAAAGGATCTCCTTCTCCTTGGCCCCTGTTAGGCACAGTACACAGTTTTTCTTAACCTCCTCCCTGCCCCTGTCCTGCTCCTTCTTCATCTCAATCTGAAGCTTGGAAAAGCTGCTCTTCAGACTACAAGTCCCAGAATCCTCCAGCCAGAATGGCCATTGGTCTTCTGGTTTTGGGACTCAGAGCTGCGCATCAAAAAAGTATATTTTCCAAGCTTTGGTTTCATACACTCCTTTTCCAAGTGCAAGGAGGCTCCAATCGGCACATGCAACTTAGTTGCATGAAGAATTTATTCCGAACAATTCGACCTGCCTGGAAAACTAGGCCTGTGCAACCGTTATGCTGTCCTGAATAGAGCTTGGAAATAACTGTTAATGAATACTGTAACTAGTTATTTTTTGAGCAATGAGAATTGTAAATAATAGTTCCAATTTTTTTTTTAGGTATAGTGTGAAATACTGAACTTAATTAGTGTCAATTAAGTAACATCTCATTATTTACAAAAGTCACTTTTAATGGGCATTTTTACAAGTTTTCAGGTTTTACAAATTTTCAGGTTTTATATCATTTTCTTACCAATTCCAGTCAGCAGGGTTCCTCTGTCTTTTGTCTTTTTAGAAATATTTCCTTGGTGCAGTATCAGAATGGGCCACTAGAGAGACACAGAGAGTGTTTCTTTGTATTTTTCTGGCTTGTCGGTAATGACAAGACATGCACTAATAGTGCGCAGTACAACAACCTCCTTGTCAAAAGGAGATATGTTAACAACAACCTGGTTGCTGAGAACAAGTTCCTTTTAAAATGTAACATCTGGCAAGAGAGGACATGGTAATGACTGGGTTACTTCAGTGTATGGCCAGCAATTACATACGCATTACAGAAAAATATGAGAAGTATGTAGCTGACATAGGCTCCCAAGTCCTGCTCACTATACGTGTCTTTCCCAATATGAAGGCAATTAAAATTCCACATTTAGTGGTAGAAACTGACAAGCTACTATTTCTGCAATATGATTTGTAGTGAGAGAAATGCTATGGGTATCATATGACAGAAACTGGAGTTAAACACATGTTTACATCTTTGTATGGTTACCCACAGTTATTGGTTGCCACCAAAACATAAAAGTCACCTATTTTCTGTATGGTAAGTATTTGATTTCGCAACAGACACTTTATCAAATTTCTGGACGTGTTTAAGTCTTGGTCTAGGCAAATGACAAATTTTCCAGCGTGGTTAGCAGAATATTTGGGTGACGATCCACATACACAGGAAATGTGCATGAAGTGGTAATGACAGTATGTGCTAGAGATGCATCCCAGGGGTTCAGGGAAATGAGCAGCAAGGTCACAGGTGAACCACATGAGAAGTCCCTTCAAGGTTGAGCTGTGGGTTACGCATGCCTGCGTTTGTTTAACTTGGCAGGGGATTATAATGAGTTAGCAAAGGCTGTTCCTCTGTTCATCAGTGCTGTGCTGAACCACTGGAGTTCTGGGATAGATAAGAAAACTTTTCTGGCTGCCAATATCAAGCCACTTGCAACAAAATTATGCCTGCTGGCTGAAAAATAACTGAAGGAAAGGAGGTGGAGAAACATCCTTAAACATCCATAATGCACACACATACAGAAAAACCTGGGTTTCCTATAGCTTCTGCTTTCAGTAACAGAGCTGCAGTAATTCATAGCTTAAAACCGTCAGTTTTGTTCCAAAGGACAGGAAGAGGAACATTTGAGTTCTGGCAAACTGACATAGCCAGCCACGAGGCCTTCTTGAAACTGCGGCTGTGAAGCAAACAAACGCCAGAGGCCCCAATAATGTTCACGTGTTATTGTGGTAGCCTTGGGCTCGGATACCCCATGATTTTGAAAACCGCAGGTGTTCACTGTAACTTCTAACAGAAGCTGTGACTCAATGGGCTGAATTTTTTTGCCAGAAAATGTTGGCAGCTGTAGCCATCCCCAATGCAGCCGCCGCAAGTGAATGGGGGAAATCTGGCAGAGGAAGCAAAGGCAGAAAGGAAAAGGGCATTTCCTTGATAACCTTCACAGAAAGGCTGGTTTGTGTCATTTCAGGCAATGGCTTGCATTTGAGAATTTTTCTGCCTCACCTAAAGCAGGCTGCAAGTAGGCATGTTGGCAACCTGTGGTATCCCTGAGCAAATGGCTGCTGTGGCAGCTCCTTAATTCTCTCCTCCTTGGTGTGCAGCATGGCATAAAGGAACCCACTTAACACACACATGATGCACACACACCCCCAATTCCCTTGATGTAGTTCCATTCCAACGAGTGCTGTGGTAGAAGGATTTGGGGAAATTAAAATGGCAGCTCCCTTTGTAGTGTTTGAGCTACTCAGCGCTAAGGTTGCCAGGTCAACAACATCTCATTCTCTGAGGGCCAAAAAACATTCTATGGGGAAGAGGTTCAGCAGCCATGGCAAAATGGTGTGGGTGGGTGTGGCAAGCAGACATCATGAAAACACAATGATGGATTTAATAGCCAGTCAAGTAGTGCTACCAAAGAGTCCATTTCCCAGAGTCTCAGGAAAAAATTGCAGACTTAAAACTGCAAAGTACAGTGGGAAGCAAGTGCATTACTCAGAGGAAAAAGGGACACCATTTTCTAAACCAAGAGTGGAACAAGAGTAAATATGGATCTACTGAGTGATCAAGGTTAATTCAAAAGCAGATCATCAGGTAAGCAGCATCTCATTCCTTCAGGCTTTGGGGGAAAGTCTGAGATGCAGAGAACAAACTCCAAAACCTGAGTTTCAGGGCCAAAACCCTACTAATTTGGGTTTTTGTTTTGTTTTGTTTTGTTTTGTTTTTGTAAGAAAGACGCACTCACTGTAGAACTTGGAATGAAGCATTTTTTTAAAAAATAGTTATCATTCCAAGGGCCCCCAGATTACATCTTTGTGTTTTTTTTAAACAAAAATTGAAATATTGTCTTATGAGACTTAGACTAAGTGTGATTTGCACAAGAGTTAATGTCTCTGATTTTTAGAGGAACTTTTATGAAGACTTGAACCTTGAATGTTAAAGGAAAGACTTGCACTCTAATAGCACTCATGATAACCCACAATTCAGTTTTTTAGTCTAACTGGTAAAAAGTTAGCCCTGTAAATGTTGATTCCCTTGTTCAACTACTCTGCGAAAACATACTGAATTCCAAGTGGAGAGAGGGACTGAGAGAAGAACCAGAAGCAAGTTTATTTTATCCCTTAACCTTTGTCCAAAAGGTGCTTTAAGTGACTAACAATAATAAGACACACATAATAAACCATCTTAATTAAATTACAGCAAACAAATAAATGCAAACAAATTAATGCATCACCATTAATAGCTTCTGGGCAAAAGGGTGAAAGCAGCTACATACACTGAGAGTCTGTCTACTTTATTCAGGTACAGCTTAAAGAACAAAACCTGGAATAAGTGGTACACTTAGTGGTAGCGGAGCTACATTTTGGGGAAAATATCCTAGTACTTTTGCACCTAAGATATCTTGTGTATTGTACTCATTTGATTCTTTTTAATATTTTTATTTAGTATTTGTATACTCACTGCTGTTAGCTTAAATGCTGTCTTTTAATTGATATAGGCCGCCTTGGGGCCTTTTAAAGGAGAAAGGGAGGATAAAAGTTAAATAAATAAATAATACATTTTTAGTTACTTAAAATCTCTGAATTCCTAAGACATTTAAATATCCTAAAAACAACACTTAAAACTTTTGAATTCAGCAGCATGAAATACAGCACAAGGTAGCCCTTGAACAAAGTGTCAAACGAGTTGTTAGCTGCAGCTCTGGCTATTTAACTTTTGTAACATGGCTCTCTTTACTTGCACAAGCCTGGGCAATCAGACTTGCAAATGAAGCCCATGTTTATCTTCCACAGACCACTCAAAGCAAAGATGGCTGGATTGCAAGATACAGAACTAGGTGAAAACCCATGCTATGATAATCAGATATCTTTTGGCACATAAAGAATTACTGCTTCAAATAATGAGCAAATCATATAATCTAGTTTGCTCCCAAGTGATATTCATCTTCTACCATTTAATGAAGTAATTTCATAGTAACTATAAAGTACTAAAAAGTTACAGTTGCAGCACAAAAATTATAAAGCTATCCCAAGTTAAGTTATAATTTTAATGTCATGAAGGTATAATGTAATTTTACCTCCATCTGTAGTATGTTTGTACCTTGTTCCTAAAAATTTCAGGGATCCAGTGTTTACCTGATCAATACCCACTCTTCTTAGGTTGTTCTGTTTCTCTCCCTATTGTGTGTTATGTTGATGTGATCTTCAACAGTCTTGAATTGGGTTGGGAAGCATGGTACCTAAGTAAATTTTCGTAACAATTCCCTCTAAAAAACAATTAAGAAACAATGATCTAACAATACATATGATTGTACTGTATGCATTACAATGTTCTAACAATACATATGATTGTACTGTATGCGTTACAGAATAGCTGGCTCAAATGCAAGTAGAAATATTTGCTGTCTGAATCACAGTTGTTGGGAAAGAGATAAGGGCTCCTGAAGTTATGCGTTGTATGTATATGCATATATCCTGCAGTAAAAGGAGTACAATTTTTAAGAGGAAGACTTAAGCACAACAATCTCTTTCCTTATTTGCCTTTTATTTCTCGCCCTTTACTCCTTCCCTTTCCTTCCCTCCATTTTCCCCTCATTGTTTTTTCACCTCCTCCTCCTTCTCTTTTCTTCAGAGAAGAACCCCTAGGGACAAACCAAGGTGGCCACGAACTACACAGCTATCAGAATGCAACACGTGTTTTCCTAATTGTGGGATCAGATGTGCAGCTTTTACTTGATTTAAGGGAAAAAGCAAAGAACACCATGCACTTGTCTTAAAAGCATCAATAAAATGTATCTCTACCAACACATCCAAATGTAGAACAGGGTCAAGTACCCATCAGTCATTATTAACATGCCACAAATGTGTTACTTTTTATTTTTTTTAATTCAACCCCCCTCCCCCACTTAAAACATAATTTTAAAAGTAGAGGAAGAAAAGCAGGGAGAAGGAAATAGACAGGATGCAATCATGGCTTAGGAAATCACATTAACATAAGCTGCTTATATGCAAAAATAGATGGACAAATAGCTAGGAAGATAGATAGGCATGTGTTTGCATAAATGCAAAAAATGGTCCAAAATTTCTGAAATGAATTCCCAAATTATGTTGTCGGGCATTGCATTACCCATTACATCCAAAATTGAACATGAATAGCTGGGGCATTGTTTTTTAAAGTAACTCTGTTGCCCTTTGCTACCCTCAAAATGCTTGGCCCAGCATCCCATGATGTACTTCCATAGAATTCTACTGGTTCAGTCCAGGACTGGTGACCCTCCCTTCCTCCTGCACCCCCTCGGATGTAAAACCCCTATTTTAGAGGGTTGGAATTGTGATAAGAAGGTAAATGTCTGCAACAGGAAGTTTGGAGAAGAAAAATCCAGTTCCAGTGGGGTTGGATTCCAAAGTATACCGTGGATCTTGATCATTGGTTCTGAGAGCTGTGGATGATGGAGGGATGGGAGAAAGGAATGGAATGGCCAGCACCATGGACAGAACTACTCTCCCCAGCAACATTTTGTTTTAGGGCCCTGCTTGTGAGAAATAGTTGAATTTAGGGAAAAACTCTGGTGTGTGCTGCTCATTTTCCAAATGCAACACTAGTAGCCCATATTTCTCAGTTGTGTGAAACGTTTTCATTTTATCCAGGTGTGGAAATAATCCCCAGCAAAATCCGTAGTGGTTACGAGAGTTTGACTGTGATAGAGGGCGGCCATATTCCAGTTCATCAAATCTGGAAAGTCATTTGCATGTTATGCAAATTATGTACAATAAATTAAGTGCACAATTTCATTGTTTTTCTATTACTATAACAGCTTTACCACCATCTACACATGAAAAGCCTTTGCTGTCACAGAGCTTAATTGGTAACCATGAGTCAGCCACTACTAAACCGCCAAGCCTATCTTACCGTATTGTTCTGGCATTAATGGGGAACCATGTACACCCACCATAAACCTTATTGGTATAAGCAGTAAGTGGCGTTTTCTTTAGCTTATATTTCTTTGTTCTATCCAACATTTCATCACAGTATACATGTTAACCAGCTTATCTGTGCTAGAATATCTCTGACACCATCTAATGATTGTTTGCTAATTACCAGAGTTACCGCAATGGCCCATATATATACCTTTTGCATTTCAGTTCCCTCTCAACACACTGATTAAACTATTTCAGCTAAACTACTATATACGTAATAATCTGTGCATCTGATATTGGGCTTCGTTCTGAAAAAAGCTTATATGAAATAAAATTTGTTACTTTTATAGGTCTCATAAAACTCTTAGTTGCTTTTGCTTCACCAGACCGTGTGAACACAAAGCTACTTCCTGGGGAGTCACACAACGTATGGGGAACAGAGTGCTAGCCTGACTCCAATCTGTGTCCAAGCTGGACCTTTTTGGTCTAGCTGTAGGGCTACAACTTTTTGGGACTGGGATGAAGCAATTCCCCCATAGATGGAAGGGTCACTTTAAAAGAGATCACTCCCAGCAAAGCAACCCTTTCTAGTGTGATTAGATGTGCACCTTCCTCGCAATGTGGTTGCACCCTAATACAAGTACATTTCTGAAAACCTTAATTTTTTTTCCCTTTCTGTCTGAAAAACATGCCTAATGAGCTGGCTGGATAGCTCATTGGTTGCAGAGCCAATGGTCAAGAGTTCAATTCTCTACTGTACCTTGTAAGAGAAACCGGTCTGGCCTTTCCCCAGAACTGTAAAAGTTACCTAGACAATTGGGAAAACATATACCTCCACAAGGATATATGTATGAACAATGCTAGTTAAGCTGAGTGGCCTCGGGCAAGCTACACCTTCACTGAGTGCCTCCAGAATAAGTGAATTCTAAGATACCGTAGAAAACCCTCAAGCTGGAATTGATTTGATGGTGTACAGTCATGGCCAAAAATATTGGCACCCTTGCAATTCTGTCAGAAAATGCAACCCTTCTCCCAGAAAATTGTTGCAGTTGCAAATGTTGTGGTACTCACATGTTCATTTCTTTGGTTTGCGTTGGAACAACACAAAAAAACAGAGAAGAAAAGTCAAATTTGAGACAATCCCACACAGAAACCCAAAAATGCACTGGCCAAAATTATTGGCACCCTGTCTAAATTGTAAGAAATCATTGCTTTTCAAGCATGTGATGCTCCTTTAATTTGTATTTAGACACACCTGTCGCAAGTAAGAGGTGTAGGCAATATAGTAATCACACTAGCAACCAGTTAAGATGGAGAAAAGTTGACTCAACCTTTGTGTTGTGTGAGACACTGAGCATGGAGAAAAGAATGAAGTGTAAAGAGTGGTCTGTGGATTTGAGAGAAAAAATCGATTGGAAAAACATCGACAATCTCAAGGCTACAAGTTCATCTCCAGAGATCTTAATGTTCCTGTGTCCACTGTGTGCAATATCATCAAGAGGTTTACAGTCCATGGCAATGTAGCTAACCTCCCTGGACGTGGACGGAAGAGCAAAATTACTGAAAAATTACAATGAAGGGTTGTTTGAATGGTGGATACAGAACCTAGATTAACTTCCCAACAAATTCAAGCTGATCTGCAGACACAGGGTACAACAGTGTCAGCTCGCACTATCCGTCGCCATCTGAATGAAAAGGGACGCTATGGTAGGAGACCCAGGAGGACACCACTGCTGACACAAAGGCATAAAAAAGCAAGACTGGAGTATGCCAAAACTTATGTGACAAAACCACAATCCTTCTGGGAGAACGTACTGTGGACAGATGAGACAAAAGTAGAGCTTTTTGGTCAAGGACATCATGGGACTGTTTACAGAAAAAGAAATGAGGCATTCAAAGAAAAGAACACAGTCCCTAGAGTCCAACATGGTGGAGGTTCAAAGATGTTTTGGGGTTGCTTTGCTGCTTCTGGCACTAGATGCCTTGACTGTGTGAACGGTATCATGAAATCTGATGATTACCAAAGAATTTTGGGGCGCAACGTAGTGACCAGTGTCAGAAAGCTGTGTCTCCACCAGAGGTCATCGGTCTTCCAGCAGGACAATGACCCGAAACATACTTCAAAAAGCACTCAGAAATGGTTACAAAGAAAGCGCTGGAGAGTTCTGAAATGGCCAGCAATGAGTCCAGATCTGAATCCCATAGAACACCTGTGGAGAGATCTCCAAACAGCAGTTGGGAGAAGGCATCCTTCAAATCTGAAGGCCTTGGAGCAGTTTGCAAAAGAAGAATGGTCCAAGATTCCAGTAGAGAGGTGTAAGAAACTCATTCATGGTTACAGGAAGCGATTGATTTCAGTTATTTTTTCCAAAGGGGGTGCTACCAAATATTAAGTTAAGGGTGCCAATGATTTTGGCCAGTGCATTTTTGGGTTTCTGTGTGGGATTGTATCAGATTTGACTTTTCATCTCTGTTTTTTTTTTTTTGTGTTGTTCCAACGCAAACCAAAGAAATGAACATGTGAGTACCACAACATTTGCAACTGCAACAATTTTCTGAGAGAAGGGTTGCATTTTCTGACATAATTGCAAGGGTGCCAATATTTTTGGCCATGACTGTATGAACAAATCATAACAGAGATAGTGACCTTAACAGAAGTTTCGAGGTAAGTGAAATATTTGAGGAATGGTTTTACCAGTTCCAGCCTGAGTGAGTTTCCATGGCTGAGTGGCGATCTGAACCCCAGATCTCCTGAGTCTTAGCCTATCACTCTATCCACTACACCACAAAGGAACACCCCTCCACATTTTACTTTGGCCTCTCATCAAAAATCCTTCCTGTCTATACCCACAAGCAATTGTTTTCTTGCTCCCTTGGTATGGCTTACATTTCAGTAAGAAACAGGATGTTTTCCAATAAATAAAAGCATATAAATCTCCTATGCACATTTACTTGGTTGTAAGGCCCCTTTAATTTACTAAGATATATCTCTGAATAATTAAACAGTTCAAAGGGCCGTACCATAATTCCAAGCAAAGGCAATGAGGAATTAGTCTTTTGAAAAGACTATAGGAGTTCTCATTCTTGTTTAAAAGCACTTTTCAGGAACTTTAAGAGTCATAGCAAGTATCTACCTCAGTAGAATACTATGCACCTTCTCCCAGTTCCTCTGGATAGCCTCAGCTCAGTTCCCAGAAGCCGGTAACAGAACATTTGTTTCTCAGAAGTCCATTAAGATCATAATATTGCCATGTTATTTCTGCAGAAAAAAAAGAATGTTCATGACTTATTAAACAGTAATAATTGTGTTATGGTATTACTGTAGTAGCTTTACATAAATTTGTTTTGTTGCATCTCCGCCCCACCTGGCCCGGTTCCTCCCTGTAAAGCTCTACTGCTTTCAGTGTATTCTTTGCAGGCAAACTATATCTGGCTTTCCCCCAGAACTGCAAAAGTTATCCAGGAGACATACACCTGTACAACTATGTACGTATGCACAATGCCAGTCATAGATCTGTGACTAACTGGTTAAACATATTTCAGGGCAGTGAGGTGCTTGTTTCTCACAAAACAGGGAAAAACAGTGACTGCATATTTTGCCTCATATTTTTGCTTCTATAGAAGCTAGAGAGTTGCTTTTCGAAACAAATGAGAACTGGGCTAGCTCATGGTCCAAACAGGCACCAGGTGACATGTCTAGAATCAGGGCAAAACATGAGTAAAGGGGCGATATGGCAACCCTAGTTTCAATCCACCACTGAGCCATGAAATACTGTGGGTGCCCTTGGACCATTCACTGTCTCCTAATCTGAACAACCGTATGATGTCGGAGAAGGCACCCTTGACAGCCCTAGGGGAATGCCGGGACAGAACTAAATAATAATTGAGTGGGAAACATCCTTTAATAGAAATGAAGCCAGGATTGTAAACTTAAAGGTCTAAAATGTGACATATAAATGGACACAAGCCATAAATACAAGCTTTGTAGATGCAGAAACCACTTCCTTTCAGATAGCTCAGAGAGATCTTTCAACAATGATAACTACAATAACAAAACAGAAAATTAGAGAAGCAAGCAAGGAACTTCCCCAAATTTCAAATGTGTGGGATGGATTATACTATGAGCCGTGGAATTATGGGCATTTACCCAGCTACCTAGCAGTTGTAAGACAGAGCAAGCTAAACCTCAAACAGAGAAGAAAACATTTTTTCCATGAGCTGCACTAACATGGAAGGTGGCCGTCCCCACAAAAAAGGATTATCGTGTAAGTAAGATTTTGTGTTTGTTGGAGTTGGAAATTAACATTGCGGTAAAATTGTGTTTTTTCCTGCTAAACTATTCAGTATGTGCAATAATGGGAGGAGCAAATATTCCTATTTTCACTTTTGATGCAACCTTGAAGATTGTTATGCCTTTTGACCAGAGAGGGCAAATGTTATGATTTGGACTACAACTCCTAGAATACCTGAGCCAGCATGGCCAGTGGCCATAGAAGGGAGGGCACTGTGTGCATTGTAGTCTCTGAAAGGTCAATTCTCCTATCAGTGCTTTTAACAGAACACAGGAAAGTTACTTTTTGGAACTATCCTAACACCCAGAATCCAAGCTATCTAGGGAGATTTAGAGAGCTGTAGTCTAAAAAAGTAACTTTTCATCTTAAATCCCATTGACGCCAATGGAATGTAAGCAACCACACAGAAATTGAAGCAATCTGTGCAGGTTTGGCGTCAAAAGCAACAGAAAGGCATGACACAGACCAGCAATGATAGATCTGGGCTGCAATGGTAGAGAGGGAACAAGTTGAATAGAACTTTGCTCTGATGAGAGCTCACCCATGCCCAGAATCAGCTACTGTCTGTAATTCAACAGGCTCTTTCTCTGTTTTCTGAAATAGACTGTTGATATTTAGTTGGACCAAGAACTGTGCCCTGCATTTAGTGAAGCACAAAGCCATATTTGTGTGTCCTTCTGTTAAGCTCATGGAAGAAAAAGGCAAGTGACTGGAGTAAAATAGGGCTTCTTTTTTCTGGCTCCACATTTGTTTTACTGCATATGGCTATTAGTATTTTGGGTTCTTCCCTTCTTTCACAAGAGGTGAAGAAACTAAAACAAAGCAAGAAAATGCAAACGATAAGGATGCCCATCAGGGAACTGCATGAGCAATTTTATTTATTTATTTATTTAAAACCTTTCTCCTTAAGAGGGACCCAAAGTGGCTTACATTATTAAAAGACAATATTTAAAGCTGAAAACAGTAAATATATTGAAAAGGCTCAAACAAATACCATACTAAAAGACAGTAAACAAAAGCAACACCAAAAACACATTTAAAACAGTAAAGTATAACCATCAATTAAAAAACCCCACTAAGGCAAGCAGTCGCTGAGGGAAAGCTTGACTGAAGAGAAAGGTCTTCACTTGCTTGTGGGAGGACAGCAAAGATGGCATCCAGCCTGGTCTTCCGTTGGAGGGAGTTCCAGAGTCTGCGAGCAGAAACAGAGAAGGCCCTCTCCGGTGTCCCCACCAAATGTACCCGTGATGGTGGTGGGACCAAGAGAAAAGTCTCATGGCCTACTGTTATTCTGATTAAATAAAAGCTATTGAATTTCTTGATTTATGGCCCTACGGATGTTGCTTGACTGCAAGTCATATCATTATTCAGCTTTGGCTATGCTGGCCAGGGTCGATGGGAGTTTGTAGGCCGAAAACATCCAAAAGGCCTCAAATTGTGCATTCCTTCAGTTAAAGCCCATGACAACCATTATTATCACAAGAGCAACAAAGGAACTTGGAGCATGGAGTAAATCCAACTGACCTCTGCAATTTTCTTCTGAGTAAACATGTCTGGGACTGCACTGTGCAGTTGTTTTATGCACATAGAATTCAGTTAAAACATATGCACTATGGCACATAAACCCTTTCTTATCATGAACAGTAACTAGTATAGTGGGGCTGACCTTTGTGTCTATGTGCACGTGTAGGCTGGAAACTGAGCAGGGCTTTTAAAAAGCTACATTTATGGACTACAATTCCCAAAATCCCAGAGTCAGAACATGCTGGCTGAGGGGTTCTAGCAATGGAAGTCCAAACAAGTCTGCACCCCTGCAAGTTTGTGTAAGGTCTGAAACAAAACCATCTGGAGCCAAATCAAATACATATAAATCCTGGCACCTACTGATATAGAAGATAAGGAAGCATGGATCTCCTTCTCCTTATTTCTTCCCATCACCACCACTAGCAGATCCTCCAAGGTGCTCAGCCCCTGAATACCATTGAGGACTTGCTGTGACTGCATTGGACCTGTGCATGTGCGCATCCATATCCACCCATCTGTGTGAAAATTAGCCATGTGTTTCCACACTCATTTTTAAAACAGCAAAATATGTAGTGATAGAACTTGTAGCATTTCCAACCGTTTTCCTGAAAGGTTCTTGCACTTCCAGTGGTCACCAAGAAGGGAGATGCCCAGCAAGCACAGTTTCTGACAGAGCAAATCTTAATGAATGCCCGCAAAATTTCTAGTGGCCGTACAACTTTTAATGGCATGAAACTGGTAGGGGGAAAGGGAGCACACAGTAAGTATCAGGCTACAGTAGGATTTTCATTCTACCTACCTTGTGCTAAACATGTTTTGCAAACTAGAGGAAGAACCTACAGAAATCCTAACTGATTCTATAAAATGGACGCGGATTTTTTAAAAGGTGGTGTTTGGAGGCATGAAATGATGTGCAGGGGATGAGTCAGTGCCGTGGCCTACTTATAAGGTGAATAGCCACTCCTGGAAGCTTCCAGGAGCCATGGTTCACCTTTTTTGCTAGAAAAAGATAAGGCTGGGGATGGATGTTAGCCAGAAAAACAGCCTTTGTTACTTAGTTATGTGCTGTCAAGTTGGAACCAACTTATAGTGACCCTAATAGGGCTTTCAAGGTAAATGAAAATTTAAGGAGTGGTTTTACCTGTCTCACATTCCCAGAGACTTGCCATGGCTGGGTGGGGATTCAAACCCTGATCTCCAGATTCCTAGTTTATTAATCTCTTCACTACGCCTCACTAGGTATGCAAAAAAAAAAAAAAAAAAAAAAAAAGGCTTAGGGGATCTTATACAGCCCCAGAGCCTGACTTTTTTCTACTGCTGCTATAAAAACGCATTGACTGCATAGGATCCTTCCTAACTGACTCTATGCAGCCCCATCTGGGAGCATATGGAAAAGGCTGTAGGTAAGAGTTGCAAAGCTTTGGGTGAAGGCTGATTTTGATTAAGAGTGTTATACAGGATAATGAATAATGTGTGCCAAACAGAATTTGTCCTTTGCTTTCCAGTTGTTAAATGCACAACAGCTTAAAAGAAACATTTCTCTCAGATTCACATTACTACTGTTCTACTCATCCAGAAATGTAGATACACCTTAATATTAAAATGTCCTGGGATGTCCCTAACACAAAGTTTAGGAAAGCTATTTTTTTTGTACTGCAGTTTGCTGACTGGGGCATACCAGGAGATGAAGTCTTCTATCTCTGCTGTAGCGTATGAAGATCATCAGAAATCCTGAGGCTCTATTGTATTGCTTTACTTCTGCCATAACCAATCTTCTTCCTGTACTTCTTCCTCCAGAGGCTGAATGCCATTATGGCTGTACTGTCAATGCAATATGACACACTCTTATTGCAATCAGTTAGATGTAATAACATTTAAATGGGGTAGGTATAGTTGAGCTGGTCCTACCATTAGGCAGAGTGAGGTGACTGCCCTAGGTCACCAGATTTTGACTTTTATAAAGGTACAACAAATTGTTGATTATTTAAATTGCTGCTTTTTACTGCTATGGATGGGTAGAGGTGTTGGTTGGATTTTCTGCCTCAAGCACCAAATAGCTTGGTTGTCTTCAAGTGTTAAGCAACTTGACTTGAGGGTACAAGTTTCTGTTCTGCTTCAGGGAGCTACACACACATACATTGTAGCCTTGACTTCAAAACAAGGGTCTGGATATGATTAATGTACATAGGGAGATCTTGAGGCAGGCAATGAGAACAGGAAATCTAATCTTCCATTTTTTCTATATATAGTAAATGCTTCAAAGATAAGCACATAATGGCTTATATAAATATATTTAAAATGTGTTT
Source organism: Intellagama lesueurii (assembly GCA_037013535.1). NCBI lineage: Eukaryota > Metazoa > Chordata > Lepidosauria > Squamata > Agamidae > Intellagama > Intellagama lesueurii. The sequence goes on along the minus strand of JBAJHW010000001.1, from coordinate 281,938,971 downwards.
GGTAGGCACATATTTTCAATATGCTGTCATGATAAGAACCACATGTCGAGCCTGAAAAATGATGTGAAACTATGTCAAGAACTTGCCCGTAAGTAAAAGTTATAGGCAGTGTGTGTGTGTGTGTGTGTAAATATTTAGCTGAAAGAATGGCCACATGAGAACTACTTCAGAATGATCCTGGAGACAGGAAGCCACAAATTACAGCTCTGAAATTTACCATGCTTGTATGTCTACATAAATAAAACCAAGTGGAAAGTCTGAAAAAAAAAAGAAAGAATACAAATGGGGACGGCAGATCACTGAGAATAATGATGTAAAAACAATTTCCTTGGCTCAGATCAGAGGGCTTAAGATTATTTAAAACCTGGAAACACAATCTGGGAATAAACAACCATCCTAGCATTAGATGAAAGACTGAAATGATTTAGGGCTTGTTCACAAGAGCCTTTTTTCATGTGAGCAGTCCCAACAATCTGTGGGAATGTGGACAAACTGTTGATCATATATATGTGGATATCCAAATCAGTAATGCCCAGGACTGTGGTGACTCTTTTCTCCTGCACCAGTCACAAATAGAGGGATTGTTCTTGGCAATATACCCAGTTGCCCGGTTCAACAATATCAAGAGTGGTCCTTGGGCTTGCAGAAGTGCAAGCCCAATACACCTTCAGCCACCTTCACATGATTATAAACTACATTAAGCCATGCTGAAGCATAATGTGCATTATGTCATCCATGTAACTGGGCTCTGAGTTGAGCTGCGTTAGAGGTACATGGCAGTTTGGAATTGGATTGTACAGAGCAGAAGAGAAAATGGAGAATTCCTGCTCATACTCAGAATTAGTGGGACTTGATGTGGGTTTGTAGAGATGTAGAGAAGCAGCCTTGGCAGACAGCTCAACTTGCTATCTAGAGATCTTCTGCCTGTAGGAAAATAAAGAAGGAATGCATGTTTGTCTCCACTTTTTCTCTGCTTCAAAGTTTTTACAGCAAACATTACCAAAACAACAACAAAACAAACAAACAAACCCATGTGAGTTTCCAGCACTCTCTCACACACCGAAAGCGAAGTCTGTAGCAGTGCCTTTGCAACACCTCACTGTTTTGGGAAATGTGTGTTTGTGTTTGACAATATATTCTGACTTTGTCATTTGTGAATAAATGAGAAGAAAGTTCCCCATGCTATTCTTGTAAGCAGTTCTTGTAAGGCCATTTCTTCTTTCTGTCATTCACCATTTCTCTCCCCTTGTGTGCAATTTGTATTTTCCCCTTACAGTTCTGCTGTATGTATGACTGACGATATCTGTGAGAAAAATTCCAAAAGTAAGATTAGCCTTGTGTAAACAGGTTGTTTATGAAAATTACTTGTTAAAACTTCATAATATCTAATGGCTGAAGTTTTCATTACGTACGGTAGAGGAGGTTCTTGAAACCCTTTGGCTTTAGAAAAATCAGTATTTAAAGGGGCCCAGGACATGCCCCTCCCATGTTTGTTCCTCCTTTTCTCCTGTTCTATCCCTTAATTCAAAATAAATTCAAAATGCTACAGGCTTCATGTAGAGGCTAATGAATAATGCTTCTGTGTAGCAGTGATCCACATGGAACCCTTAATATTTTAAAACAGCTGACCTTGTGTTTCCCTCTGATCATGTGGAAATTACCTCATCTGACTTCACATATTCTTCATGCTAGTGTGATGGTGCCCACAGGGTTAAATTTTGACATGTAGTTTCCTTCCTTCCTTCCTTCCTTCCTTCCTTCCTTCCTTCCTTCCTTCCCTTTACTTTACTTTACTTTCCTCCTCCACCCCTTCCCCTTCCCCTCCCCCCTCCCCCCTTCCTTCCTTCCTTGGTTTCCTCTCAGGAGATGAGCTGACGTCCCAAGGAGCTGCAGTGCTTCCTTGGGTCTCCAGCCAAGCAGAAAAAATTCAGGCCAAGCAGTACTGAGTGACAAAAAGGTTTGATTTTTTATTTGTGTGTGACTAAGGTGGTTCCAAAGCCTTGGCACCCATCTCCACCTTTGGGCCATGATATTTGAAGCAAGGCAGGGTGTAAAGAGTGTAGAGCATAAAGCCAGTGAGCTTTGTGTTGCACAAGTCTTGGCACAAGAGGTACAGGGTGTAGGAAAAAAACTCCAGTTTCATAAAGTACTGTAGATAAGGCCACATGAGATGTAAATTCGAGTACAAATGGCCCCAACCACTGCACTTGCTGAGTTTTTGTACTTTCCTGGCTGTCAAATATTCTCCCATCACCAGCTGATTCCTGCCTTATTACTTGGTTGGCAGTTTTGGCCCCCTTCCTAATCATTGCCTGCCTGCCCATCTCTATGATATCAAAGAGGCTGGCATCTATAGTACTATAGCACCTACAGTAAGAGCCACTTTGGGTCCCAGTTTGGGAGAAAGGCAGGATGTAAACCAACCAGCCAATCAACCAAAACAAAATCAAATAAATGAAAAAGTAAAAAGTAATTCCAATAAAACCTCATCCATAAAAGATAATAGCAAAGCACTACAAAACCAAAACCATATAAAAATACGTCAGAGTCCACAACATTCTCAAGAAAATAGTGATGGAAATAGATGTTTATACAACTATTGGGAAAACATTACAGTGGGACTGGCAAATATCTTATTTGAAGGCATTCCTAAGCAGGAAAGTCTTTACCATATAGTGACAGGAGGTGAGCTCAGCTTTCCTCAGGAGAGTGTTCCAAAGCCCATGCACTAATCCCAATGAAGTGGACCATCAGACTGAATGGGAAGATAAGAAAGCCTTCCATGATTGGGACTGCAGCTCTAATGGCCCTACTTGAAATCCCAAGAATTGGGTCTCCAGGTGGGGTGACAGATCTCAAGGTAGTAGATAAGTAAAAGTGTGTGTGTGTGTGTGTGTGTGTGTGTGTGTGATGGCTGGATACAGAAAAGTGTGTGTCTATTTAAAGTGATTTTAAAATTTCAGTATCTCCTCCACCCTTCGCCTCCAGCAAGCACCAAAGCTCACTTGCTCCATGAGAAGGTTTTTATAGGTCTTGTGCTTACTTTCTTAGCAACTCTGCCATGTCTCTGTGACATCATAAGGATACCCCCCCCCCCTGTGAAATCATAAGGGCCTGGTGACATCATAGGTCTTGCTCCTTGGTCTCATTATTGGATCCTGAGGTCTCAGGGAAAGGCAGGCTGCTTACCTGGAAACTCCCTGTGATGATCCATACAGACAGACAAGTTCATATAGGCATTCCTGTGTGGAATTATACTGTTGACTAGAGATGCACGAACCAAACCACAAACCAGGAAAACCCACAAACTGGGCTGGTTCATGGTTTCATTCATGGTTCCCATTTTGCCGAAATGAAACACTGAACTTTTCTCCCCTTGGCGCTTCACTTTGTTTGGCGAAAGGGGATGCCCACCCAACCCCCCTCCCACTGCCCCCATTGGCTTCTTACCTTGGTTTCAAGCTGCCACCTCCTCTTCTTCCTCCTTTGCTGCCACCATCTTGACAGGCAGCAGGCCCAGGCTTGTTGCTTGTGTGCATACACCCACCACTGAGCTGAGTGGCAGGTGCATGTGTAGAACAGCAGGCACGGGTTCTTGAAGCTGGACCTGCTGATTATCAGGATGGTCATGGTGGCAGCGGTGGAGGCTTCAAGAGAAGGTAGGGAGTTGAGGAGGCAGGGGAGGGGAGGCCAGGCAGTTCCCCCCCACAAGTACAACACCCCAAAAAAGAACCACAAACTGGTTTGTTTTTCAGGGGGTTCATGAAAGTTCATGATTTATGGCTAGCTAGGACTGAACAATCACAAACCACCAGTTTTCTGGTTCATGCTAATCTCTATTGATGACAGTAAATAAATGGAAATCCTTTTGAACATAGTAGAACTTAAAAGTGTTAGTTACTGCACTCTCATTGTTAATAAAATGCAGAGACGCTTTTGTTTTTATGTCAGACTTTCCTAATTCCTCAAAGATTCTTTTGGAAACTATATATGAATTGATGTATAGATGTCTAAAAATACATTTTTTAAAAAAAAAAATCTTCTAATTTATGACTAGAATGTGCTTTACTTAAAATTGTAATAATAATAATAACCTTTGGACTAGAGATGGAGACGAACCACCAAAACGGTGGTTTGTCCTGGTTTGTGGTTCATCAAGGTTGATGAACCACGAATTTCTTGCCCGTGAACTGACGAACCACAAATCGGGGCTGTCTTAAAAAAAAAAATCTGAACCTCTCCATCCCTACAGCCTGTCCCCCTGCCCTGTTTCCTCCCTACCTTGGCTACTGCTGTTGTTCATGCCTGCCACTCATGCCACCGCCGCTGCCCACGTTGCTGCCTGTGCAGCTGCTGCTGCCATCACCAGCCTGAAGCTGTGGCATTTGCTACTGGCCACTAGTGTCCACCACCGCTATGGATTGCCATATGGGAAACCATGCCATCCTTTGCAAAGATGGCGGCTGCAGTTTCCCTGCCGTATGGAAAGCCACAGCTGCCACCTTTGCAAAGGGCGGCCCATTTCCCTTATGGCAGGCTGCTCTTTGCTAGGCTGGTGGCGGGGACTGGAGGCTGCAGCAGTGCGGGCAGTGGTGGTGTGGATGGCAGCGGCCAAGGGAGGTAGGGGAAGGGGCAGGGGGCCAGCTATAGGGGTGAGGGCTGTCTGCCTATGGACCTACCGTTCAGCTGTTTGGTGGGCCCCTAGGCAGAGTGGGAAGGCCATAGGGAGACAAATAAAAATGGAGAAATATTCATCCCTTCATATTCATTGGGGTCTCTGGAATAGACAAATATGAAAGGACAAATATTAAATGAACCAGCGATATTTAACGAACATTGCAATTCATTTTTTAATACGTCCCTGTATCTACTTTGGACTGCAGAGCTGGAAGGGACTGTATGGATCATCAAGTCCAGCCCCTCTCAAGGAGGCACAGTGGAGAATTAAATTTCCAACCTCTAGCTTCACAGCCAGAGACCTAAGCCACTGAGCAGCAGTTCTACAGTTGCATGACAAACCTCCTAAGGTATAGTCATTCATTTTCTATGCACTCTGTAGGGCAGAAATAGTGCAAGTAACACTTAAATTCATTTGTTTACTCTTTATTAACCAGTTAAAACTAGTGGACTCTTGAACAATCTTGCTGCACTTTGATGCTTGCCTCATGGACATTAGGTTGATAACATGCTTATTACAGCCAGATAGACTAGATGTAAACAAGACTTTTGAGTTCATTCATGCAGATAGTGCTTCAGGAGAACTGGGGAGTTATTTATGTGTGCACTTGCCGGAGGTTCCCCTTACAATCAAGTCTGAATGCCAGGAATGCATGAAGTAAAGAAGAAAACTTTTGCAGACTTTCTGAACACCTTCAGAATGTATTTCTTGCACCACTAAACAGTCTTGCAACCAAGTCTCCATAAATCAGGACTTAAAGAATTTGCTTTGTGAGTCTAGCCATTTTACTTTAAATATGCTTGTAGCCTTTGCACAGTACTTGGATTAAAGAGGTCCTTTCCTTTTAGTTCTGGCTCCCTTACTTCCCATTCTTAGATAGCTCTAAATGTTATCGATGTGGTTAAAATTGGAAGATGGGGAATGGCGGCAGGTCTCTTAACAAGAGAACACCAAACCATACTTGATCCAATGGCTACATGTCAGACTTGGCCCCAAATAAATTCTCCAAGTAAATTTCAAATGGTTCTTTCTTAGTCACAGCAGTAAACAGACCTTTTGGTACTTCACAGTTTCAAGGCTGAATCAGAGGCTTTACCTAAGCATGTCATTAGAAGAGGAAAACTCATTAGCATTCCAGCCATGCAGTCCTCCCCAACCTTGTGCCTGAACAACCAGAAAGTGAACTAAGTCTCTGTCTAATTCTTGGGGACCAAAGGCAAAACAGTACAAGCTGATTTCCAGGTGACCAGGGCTCAGAAAAGCTCATGGGATTATGCTCAGAACTGCTTTCAGCATTTAAGGGATTGCCACTTTGTATGACAAGCTTCCTATAGTGCCCAGATCAAAACTTAGTATGGGTGCGATCTGTGTTTCCACTTCTGCTTGTCCTCCCATTCAAGGTAGGGAGCTCCATGGTCTTCCAGAAAGCCCTCAGTTGTGCCCAGAGTATGGACAGTTTTTATCATTATTATCATTATTATCATTATTTTTGACAACATCTCCCCCAATCCACCAATCAATACAGCTGCTGACCATGTTGGCTGGGTGAGTCTTAGAGCTGTAGTATGAAAAATCCTAGCTTTTTCAAGTTCTGGTTGCATCCACGTCCTCTGGTCTAGCGTCTACTTTAGAATGATAAGGATATTCTTTCTCCAAGAGCTCTCCCTTAGGCTTTTTGTCTAAGAGCCAGTGTCTTGATGGTTGGCACTGCTTCTGTCATCTCACAGGTTATAAAAAAAGGTGGGGTGGGGGAGGGAGAGAAGGAACCCTAGACCTTTAGCAGTGAAAACCTGCTGTTTGCTCCACTATGCCTAGTAACTGGATGGACATGTGTTTGAGAAGGTCTCTCTTCACCCTTTTCTCCACTGCTGAGAAGCCCTTCCTCTTCCTCCTGCCACTAAATTTCTTCAGATGGATACAATGGGTTGCCATAGGCAGTCCAAATGAAGGGATGGGCAAAGTGGGACCAGCAGGTTACATGCACCCTGGAAGGCCATTGTTGTTGCCATTTTTAAAAAAAACTTTTTTTAAAATTTCTTTTTCTACTCCTGCAATTGCCCAAGAATGACAGTTCTGCTGTTAAATGGAACACAGTCCTCCCCTCAGCCCTCAATGCTCTTTCAAGAAGAAGAAGAATTCTGGAAACAGGAAGTGGCTTTCTGGAAACAGAACCCGTCTACTTATCCTTGTTGCAGCTGTGGATGGTGTCTGCAGCTGGACTGACCAGTTGGCCAATGGCAAACACTGTGACTGTCCAGATCATGACAGTACTGTCTCTGGCAGTCTCAGCTCACCAGTTCTGTTTCTGAGGGACAGGTATGAGCCAATCTGGCAAGACCCTGCACTGTTTTATAAGGAATTAGATTTCATCATTTTAAAGTGCTAGTCTAATCTTTAAAGTCAATGATGGTTTAGGATGAGGATATATATTCAATCCCATAATCATGCTCATATGCTAAGTCCAAATTCAGGGGTTCTTTTCAAGGTCCCACCATTAGGATAAGTAGGGGTCATGTGAAGGACTTTCTCAGAGTTGGGTTCAAATCTTTGGAACCTCTCTTCAGTGGGTCTCAGCTTTGTCCTTTCTATACTGACCATGAGGGAAGCCTCAAAAACCTTTCTCTGGATTGCTATCAAAAGCTTAAGCTGGCAGAGTATCTTTGTGAACTAATTCTGGACATCTTATCTGATGCAATCACTTTTAATCTGTATTGTGTCTCAAGTGTCTTCTGTATTTTGCTTTGGTAAGACATAGTCCTAAAAAGCAGCTTTAATATAAGAAAGAAAGCGCTCTCTGCCTTTCCCCCCACAAACTGAGCATCGTCCAGAATCTTTATGTTTTAGGAAGTAAGTGCTCGGGTCAAAGTTGTTAACTTATCTCCTTGATTTCTGCGCATCAGGCAGCTCTTCAAGGCAAAGGAGTGTAGCAAGTGAAAAAGGTGGTGACATTACTTGTAAAGTTATGATAACATCTAAAAGAAAAAGTCCCTTCTCCAGCTTTAGTTTTGCCTTAGAAAAAACAGGAGCCTCTCTGTTGGTTGGAATAGTTCACTGGGCTTTGGGGTGATTCCTTAGCAATTAAAATGCATAATTGGTTACTAAACTCCCCTCTGGTCATAATGTACTAGATAAAAAGTGCATGCATCTCTGAGTAAGTGTTTTATGGATGAGAAGGTAGTTAATACTTAAAATGCCTCACGGCTGTCAGATGGGAAGACCTTCTATTCTAGCTCATGTGTTGCTGGAATTTTGATACTGGGCCTTTATAATACTTTAAAAAATATATATCTATAAGATATATTTTTAATATAATTATAGATAATAAGATAATTATTTTTATTTTCCCATCTTGAATGATATCATTACTGTTGTTTTTAATTTATTATGGTATTTTAATTGTTAGCCGCCCAGAGTAGACTTGGTCTAAATGGGCGGGGTATAAATTTAATAAATAAATAAATAAATAAAAATTATGGGAAGCATTTCCACTTAAGGCCCTCCTCCTCATTCACCCAGAAGAAGGAATGGATTTGTGACCATGTGAGACAGCTTCTATGTTCAGAAAACTCCTGCACTTTCTTTCTATACGCTAATTCCTTGAAGGCTGTAATATTCAGAACACTATGTTCAAATGTTCTGAGTTCCAAATGGCAAGCCAGACCACAGGGCAGATTTTCTATCAAAAGTCCCCTAACTTTTGTGCTGTGAGGAATGAATGGTAGTCTAACATATGTAGAAAGGACCAGGTTGGCGAAGGCTAACCCACATAGTTCATGTCACAGATGTGTTTATGGAAAATCTTTTCCTTGGGTACAGTCCTATAGTGGCTATACTATACAGTGGTACCTCAACTTACGAAATTAATCCGTATTGGAACGGTGGCCGTAAGTCGAAATTTTCGTAAGTCGAAGCACCATTTCCCATAGGAATGCATTGAAAACCGATTAATCCGTTCCGGCCGAAGAACCCCCCCCCCCCCAAAATAAAACGCTGCAAGCCCCTGGGCCTGCAAAAAAAAAAAAAAAATCTAAAAATAAACGTAAACATAACCCCACCAGCCCAATCCCACCCTGCAAAAGCCACCCAAAACAGTAAAAAGCTAAAAGCAGCACCTTACCTCCACTGCTGCCGCCCGGCCCTGGCTCCACCGCCGCTGCGACCGCCGCCGGCAGGAGGCCTCCCGGGTTTCCAGCACCACCGCCGGGAGGCCTCCCGGACTTCCAGCGCTGCCTCCGGGAGGCCTCCTGGGCTTCCAGCGCCGCCCATTACCTCACCGTCCCGGGGGGGGAAGGCTGTCCGGGGAGGAAGTCTCACGGGGATGCACAGGCGGCCGAGTGGGACAGGAGCGAGGCCCCCTCCTTCCCTCCTCCCCGCTGCCCCCATCCCACGGCAGCAAGAGCCCTTCCCCGGGGTCGCCGGGCACTCTTGCGCGCAGGGCTCCGGGAGCCTAGGCGCCCTGGAGCCAAGAGAAGCGGAGCAGGGCCGGCGAAAGTGGGCCAGGCTGCGGTCCGCATCTGCGTCCGGCAGACCGCCCCCCCCAGCCAGCCTCCCCCCCCCGGCAGCAGGGCAAAGTGGAAGCCCGGGAGGCTGAGCTTCCTCCGCCGCCACACGGCTTCTCCGCCGCCGCAACCGTCGTCGGGGGCAGCCCTCCGGGAGCCCACCCGGCCTTTCTCTGCCGCCGCGCAGCTTGTCCGCCGCCGAAACCGCTGCTGGTAAGCCCGACATAAGCCCGGGAAGCCTGCGGCGGCGGCGCTGGAAGCCCGGGAGGCTGAGCCCAGCCGGGATGGTCTGGCGGCTCGCCTCCCGGGGGCGGTGGCAGCAGCAGTGGAAGACCAGGAGGCTGAGCCTCCCTTTTCCTAACCGTTGGGGCGAAGAAGCAGCCTCTTCGCCACCAACGGTTTGAATTTCCCGCCCTTTTCCCCTGCCTTTTTCCATTCGTAAGTGGAAGCTCCGGCCGCAAGTCGAAGCAAAATTTTGCAGCCGGAGCTTTTCGTAACTCGAAATTTTCGTAAGTAGGGACGTCCGTAAGTCGAGGCCCAACTGTACTGCCATATCTATGAATAAGTCCCTCTGAACTCAGTGACATTTACTTTTGAGTGGTGTACCTGTCATGTTATTGTTCAAGTGGGTCAACTGCAATGACATGTGAATATAATTCTAAGGACATATTTAAATTAGGGGTGTGCACTGTATTTGGCTAAATAAAAAGGATTCAACACAGTTAAAAGTGGTGGAAGGTAAGGAGGAACTTCAAATGATGCTTTATGAGGAAGAGGCTGAGTTGGTGCAGTGAAAGAGACTGACAGCTTCACCACCACCCCCTATGAAGCCCAAGACCTCTCATGAACCTTTCAAACTCTGAGGATCTGGGGAGGGTCAGAATATGGTTACTGGACAATACATTTCCTTGCAGCTGCTTTTGCATCTTGTTGAGCCGTAATGCCTAGATGGGAACTTCAACAGCATATTGCCCTTTGATTTGCAAATTTCCTTTTTTCTTTCTCTGAGTTTTGTTTACACTAATAGGAATCTCTGTGTATGTGTGTGCATGCGTGTGCGTGTGCGCTTGGATGAATGCCTATATCCTTCTATGGGTTTTGAGTAGTAAGGGGAGAACTTCATTTCAGGATGCCAAGTTCTGTCTTTCTTCCCGCATCCCCTTGGGTTTCCTCTTTTCTTGTTGGAGCAGTGGTATCATTGCCAATGTTCGTAAAAGCTGTTTCCTGCTCCTCTTTTTCTTGTGCTTTCTGGAATGGAGGAAGGCAAATCACTATTCCAGAAGTGATTCTGATAGTGCTGTGTACAATGCCCCCAGGTTATATGCCTTTGCATTTCTCATTCATATGAATGATTTCTCTCTCTCTCCTGGAGATTCAGTAATACACAAGTACAGTGGTGCCTCGCTAGACGATTGCCTCGCAGGACGAGGAAATCGCTAGACGATGCCTTTTTGCGATCGCTACTGCGCTTCGCAAAACGATGTCTCTCTATGGGGAATTTTCGCTAGACGATGAGGTTTCCCCATAGGAATGCGCTGACTAGTGGTGAAAAGCTGTCAGTGCAGCTGTCAGTGCATTCCGACGGGGACCCTCACTCGCTAGACGATGTTTCCCTATGGGAGATTTCGCAAGACGACGAGTTTTCCCTTTGGAACGCATTGAAGAGATTTCAATGCATTCCAATGGGAAAACGTGCTTCGCTAGACGATGTTTTCGCTAGACAGCGATCTTCGTGGAACGGATTAACATCGTCTAGCGAGGCACCACTGTATGGGCATGCACACAAACTGGGAAGGAGTACATCCCAACGGGAACAGGGTGAAGTGGGTCTCTTGATTTGTGTGCCCTTAATTTTGCATCAATTGATTTGAGCTGAGACAGTGTACATGTCTAATCCAAATGCTTCCAGAGGGCTGGCTCCTCAAGGATTTTTCCCATTTTAAACTTCGGTTTAAGTCACTTAAAATATGTGCAAGTTTACAATTATCATCTAAGGGTGCCTTAAAAACAGATAAGTGAAAATTTTCAATTTTTAAGAACAAAAGTCCACAGGGACTGCATAGAGAAAGGATCCAAGTTATTTGGTTGTCAGTTTCAAACACTGGGCCTGATCCAGCCAAACTGAATGGAGCCCTTCTAAGTTTCATTGATTCTTGTTGTTATATCAGCAGAGCTTGAAGGACTTCACCATAGCTGAATCGTAGTCATTGCCTTATTGCTGTGAAATGTTTTCTGTGTCACAGACTTATGCTGAGATGTTAAGCAAACTTTCTGGCAACTCTTGTTTCAGAGGCTTAGGGTTCTACTGTGAAAGAAAATAGCCCTGAGAGTAGTACATAGGTTTGTGGCTGGCACCTGTTTTGTCCTGTTTCCATTACACTGGCTAATCTATTGTCCATCCTTTTAACCAACCATGAACAGCAAGAGCCCTGTGGAATACCAAAAACAAAGAAATAAACACTGCCACCATGTGGAAACCATGGGAAAAACAAATACCAAATAATAACTATGGGTGCAACTACACTGAGATTTGATAGCCTGTATAACATTTGAAATCACAGTGTTCACACAGGGGCTGCAGATTAATTTGGGAGTTCACTGTTCACATTGGATGCAATGTGATTTGCATTCCAACCCGTAGCCCTCCCTTCTTTCCTTCCTTCCTCTGAACCTGCCCCTGCTGATCTGATGGGGCATAAATGCGAGAAATAAAGATAGCGATGACCCAGTGACAAGGTGGTAGGGCCATCTAATACTAATCTCATATATGTAAGAATGTTTTTTTTCCAAATGGACGACAATCAGGGGAGAGGAAAGAACGTGGGAGTATGTTCCCTTTGTCCTGAACAACATACCTCAACTGCCTACATCACTGAAACACCACCTACAGACATGCCCCCAAGAACATATGACAACTAACCACACAAAAAAGACCTGTTGAAATCATTCTGGCTTAAAAAAACAAAATAGAAGCCCTCCAACAGCAGAGATAAAAACCCACTTTGGGAGCAAAAAGAACTGGAATGATTTGAATCAGCCTTTGTGTCACGAGGTCAATAAAAATACTTTGAATTCACCCATTTTATAAGTGGAGCAAATCTGTCGGTATCTGACCATGTAGCTGCAACCTATGTTGTTGTTTCTGCTGCTTACAAATAGGCACTTGCATCAGGACAACTATTGACAACTAGCCTTTCAATAGTTACTTCTTACACTTTTCTCAGGGATATGAACAATAAATGTAATAATTGGAACATGATGAATGGGAAAGGAAGGAAAAGAAAGAAAGAAACCACAATCACTTAATCATCCACAGTTCATTAGCATTGTGTGAGATCTGCTAGACTAATAATTACAGAATAAGGGACGGAATTATTCTTATCAGACCTATATAGCATATAATATTGTGGTGGAGAGGTAATCCGTTGCATGAAATTCTAAAAGCACAGTACTCCAACTCCTGCAGCTGAAAGAAAGGTTGCTACCTTGCAGAGTTTGGAAAAGTTATTTGTTTTGACTACAACTCCCAACATTTCTCAGCCACTATGACCACTGGTTATCTTGCCCAAGGGACTCGGGTTGTTTTTGTGAAAAAAGTGTTAAAAAAACAGCTGTTTCAGAAAACTTTAAGTACATGTCTATTTTTTTGCTTGGTATATTTGCAGCATTTTAGGTCGGCCATGCAAACACTGTCATGCCCTGATTAATTTCCGGAAACCAATCTGTCAGTTCTCTTAGAGCATCTCCTGTTGTTGAAGTACTGTTAAAAAATACACCTAAGATGTGCTAGACTATCTGAAATAGTAAAGTGACCACAATGACTGATTGTGTGAAATACCACAATTGTATTTTTAATGGGTTGGTGAAAGGACAAAGTAGGTTGCAGTTCTGAACTGGGAAAACTTAGAACTGCAGACTGGAAGTGACCCTATGGATCTTTGAGTCCAGCTCCTGTCAGAGAGGTACAGTGAGGAATTGAACTCCCCACCTCTGCCCCAACAGCCAGAGACCTAAACCTCTGAACTATTCAGAAATCCAGAGTGGAATTTACACTATTGCAAAATTCATTCTTAAAAAATGTAGCCACATTAACAAAAGAGAATCAGAACAAGCGTATTAAAAGTAGAGAATGAGGTTTAAAAGACAAAATATTCAAAACCTAAAAATAAGGAAAAGTTGCATTGTGAAGTCTCTGAATACTATATTTCAGTTCTGATCAAATGGACATTGCTCTTTTTGGTTTTGTTTTAAAAATCTCTGTACAATAAGGTTTACTCTCCGATCCTTAAATATTTATCTGTACTTCCACTGAAAAATGTACTCTTTCTGATTACCGATATAGCTGTCTAGGGGTTCCCTTTGCCTCATCCCATAACTGAAAAAGTAGAGAACATGTGTGAGCTCACCTAGGTTGCCCTACCCAAGCCCAAAGATAGGAAAGGAATACTTGTAAAGGCCTTTAAAGACTTCATGTCCTAGAATCTCCTGCCCAGAAACGTCATCAGCCATACCAGTGGGAGAATTCAGGGTTTGTGCCAAAAAATAATAAAAATAAAAATAAAAAATATTATGGAAGTACAAAGAAATACGTTTCTGAGCTCTGCTTTCCATTATGAAGAAGACAGGACAGGGCCAAAAAGTGAAGAATGATGAGCAGGTTATCAAGATGCATTTATCAAAGTCCTTTCATAACTACGGAACAATTAGAGAAATTGTGACAATATTAAGAGTTGTGAGAGAATTTGATCTCCCTGTCACCTTTGTATAAACAAACAGTTTTTTCTGATGGGTCTCAGCAGTTGATTTGTATAGATAATTATCATCCTTTAGAGGCAGTGTAACAAGTTTGTGTCAGATTTGCCCTGTGCTTTGTAGACATAAATAGTCCACACCAAGGGCTATCAGGATCTGCCCCAGGAACAGCTTGGGTCCAAATTATCTCAAGGACCATGTCTTCTTCCTTCATGACCTTGCTCAGCTGTTAAGATCATGTTGGACCGTGTGGTTCTAATAAAAAACAATAACCATCAAAGACACAAACAAGAAAAGAAGATCCCACAGGCTTAAGGCCTGCCTGTTCCATATAGGAAACTCTGTCACTTCCCCTGCCCCCAATACTGTTGAGTACTGCCTAGACCACATTTTAAATCAGGAAAACAGCATGGGTGAGAAATCTAACCATCTCTTCCCCAGTATTGTTGGTGATGCTTCAGTAAAGATCAGACACCCCCTCAACAATTCACAGCTCTTTTAAACTTTAAAGAAATAAACAAATTGAATAGATCTGATAAATGATCTCCACAAGTAGATATTTTCAGTTTTTGTCTCATGCTGGAAAAAATGAGCCCCAAGCTGAGGCTAAAGATGATTTATAGCTTAAAACTGCATGGCATGTTGTCTTGTCTTACACTTAGGGAACAACTTTTGAGGTTGGTGGGCGGACTTGGCTACAATTTACATCAGTGGAGTGGGTGGGGGATGATTGGCTTGTGGGGGGTAAAGGTCAGCCGAGTGAGAAAATAGCTCGCTGTTAACTTTCTGAATCACTACACTCAGAGAAGATCCTGAGAGAGCAATGGACCTTGCTGAGTCATCTGTCAAGTTCACTGTGCGTGGGTATAAAATTAAAGCAGAACTGGGTAGATTTGGTATTCAAGCTGTATGCTGCCTACAAGTGAAATAAAGGAATAAATATCAGAGCAGAAGAATGCTTCTCAGGTTGCAATAGCCCTGCTGGCTGGGGATAATGGGAGATGCAATCCAAGACAACAGGAGCTGCAGAAAACTTTTCTGCACTCACTCAGAATTCAGATGCTTTTCAGAGGAGATGGCATGGAGGCAATATTGCCTTCTAGAAACTCGCTGGTGTATTTTTAGTCAGCCAAAAGCCAACTAGCTATTTTGGTGTGGGGCTTCCGGACCCTTCTGAGGCCACAACTTTCTAGAGTTTGGACAGCAGGGCCCACTGGGAGCTTTCCAGGGTCCTGATTTCTACTCAGACACACCTGCTTTTTTTTTTTTTTTTTTTTGGTTTTTTTAAATAGTCTTGACCTAACAGAATGGAGGTCTCTTGCAAATCACAAACCCAGCAGAATTAGGTTAGCAGTGAGGCTTGGGCTTATAGAAATCAGCATTCAGAAATGTTTGCTGTCCCTTAAAGTCATATAACTGTGACTTGACTGGGGCAATGGACTGCAATTAACATGAAGTATAGTTGGTTTAAAACAAGCCCATTTCAAATTATGGTTTCTGAAGCTGGCTTGTTTAAACTAAACACATGGAGTTACACTGGTAGATGTAACTAACAGGCTTCCAGCCTGTATAGTTTTAAAAAGTCATTCAGCAATTTGTGAATTAAAATAATGTTAGGGCCCCCATAAACTTTCCCATCATCCTTACCAGATTACATTAAGGTAGTATAATGTATTACTTTGTTAGGATGCTTTTAACTTAGTACATGTTTTTATATATGTGTTTTACTGTTTTTTTACATTTACTTGTATGTTTGGATATTGGTCTATGACCGTATTAAACTTGATCTGATCTGATCATTATTAATTTTCTTCCCATTTGTTGTAACCAGATGCCCAATAACATAATAGAGCAGTTCCTCTGACTCTTTCATGGTGACTGTTTTAAAAGATGCCTAGAACTAAGCACTGTAGCTTCTTTTCAAATCATCATTGTCATCAGTGAATAGCAATGATAAATCAAGGATGTTGACATCTGCTGTTCCCATTTTATTTCTATTTTAAACTTGTCAATGTGGAGAGTTCCATCATTTTTTTAAAAAAAGGAGTGACAGAAAGTTTCAGACAACTCTGCACTGTTTTTTTGAGAGAGAGAGACTGCTTGTGTTTGTTTAAATTGGGCACATTTTCAACTATCCATTTGATATCTATTGTATTATAAGCATAAAACATTTAAATTGCTATTTAACTGTCAGTCTTGCTACTAAGCCATCCTGTGCATGAATAAGGGCACACAGATTGGTGCCTGGCCTATCCTGTGCCATTTTGGAGACACTTTGACCCAAACTTTGTCCAGGTTCATGCTGGTATTTGTGTATTTATTATGAAATTTGGCAAGGACATCATGGCACCAACAAGAAAAGAGAAACAAAAATAAGGGGAGAAAATCTGATCCTAACCCCCTTAAGTGAACCTCTTAAGATACATATAGAGAGAAAGGAAGCCACTAATACCCACACATACACACACAGGCGTAGAAGTGTAACCAACTAAGTTTAAAAATTGGAAAACGCTAAGCCCAGGCAATATGTGACACTGATAGAAGTGCCTCACTTTGTATTGCAGCTTAAAAAAATATGCAGTGAGCAATTGTTACAGCCTGGTGACCTCAAGAGACCACCAGTGCCTGGAGTGTGCAGGGGAGGTCTTGTGTTTCATTGGAGTGTGAAACTGTCAGTCTCTTTATTTGGCACTGGCACAGCATGTTCCATATAAAGTAGTAATAGTTTTGATCCCCTTCCCCCCACTTTTAACTGCATGGTGCCTTTTTTAGTTTTATATATTAAACTCTGTGAATGCCAGATTTAACACATGGGATCTGTGAGGAGTGCAGCTAGCGCCCCCCCCCCCCATGAGTGCCCCTGAGCTCTTTGCTCCATCCTGTGGTGGTCTTTGGAATACACCAATACATCTGATTCAGTTCCCATTTGTACCTTTGTCTGAACACAGTGCAGTCCCTAATGGCTACATAATAGTCTATCTTTATTCCCAATTGGAGCCAAAAGATAAAAACGTGAAGTGGATATACATGGAAAGTAAAAGCTGTGAAGTGATGTGGGATTTAATCTCATGAGATTTCATCTTGCTTCCTTCCTTCAATAGGATTGTTTTGATCTCGTGAGGATTATCATTTCAGATATCTGCACTGGGATTTAGTTAATGGATGGCCCCCTAGCCACAATGGGATTTGCATAGTCATGTCCATCCCATTACTGTAAATGACTACTTTTCCTAATCTGACCTGAAGCTAGGGAAGAGAAGCTTAAATCTGCAAGTACTTTAGAATAGCCATTCTCAATGGAAGGGGGGAGGATATGGCCCCCTGGGGGCCCTGGCATATTTGAAGGGGGACTACAGACTGGAAACAATTCTTCACACATCACTGTATAAGGTTTGTTATGTGACTTATACAATCCTGATTTAGCCTCTGTTTCTTTTGTATTGTTGTCATGGCTGTGGCCAAAAGAAGGTTGAGAATCGAATTGCTGCTTTAGAAAATTTGCAAGGCTGTTATCTCTATGGTGTTTACATCAACTATAAAATTGTCAAAAATCTACCCATGAAATTAATCTGGCAATGAAGGGCTCAACTCACCACATCCTCATGACAGACCAGCCCTCAGAATTAAAGTGGCATGCCTTTTCTGCATGAGACTCCCACTCATTGTCAACTGCTGTGTTTGTAGGTGCTTTTTTAAAAGGTTGGATGAGAGCAGAGTCTTAAATTTTGGGGGCTGAGGCGTGGAACACCTGGCAGTTGCTATGATGGTGCTGGTGAGAGCCAAGCCCAAATGCACCTCATCATTCCATGGTGAAGGTGCTTCTTTCCTTTCCTTCCAAAAAACTCTTATGCAAAAGCAAATGTGCAGCTGATCTGATAATGCTGCATGACACAAATTGTGCACAGACACCCATCTTGGGTTAACCATTTCCCCCTGTACAATATCCCTGGAAAAGGACATTGAAATGACATTGGTTTCCATCCAAAAGGTATATGAAATGATACGTTTCTAATCATCCCATCATTTAGTACTCTGATTACCCAATGATACTTTTGCCTATGGGATGGATAAGAGGTGGCCTTCCAGAGGCTCTTGAACTATCATCCCTTATCACTGACTATACTGGCTAGGGAGTTGCAATCCACCATCTGGAGGGTCATACTCTCCCCTGCTTTCTTCTCTGTCATATAGAGAACATTCATGTGGTCCAGTGCTGTCAGTGCTTGACTGGTATAGAAATCCATTTTACCAGGTTGAACCATGTGAACATCTGTGCTACGTCCTACAGTAGAGGTGAGGAGGAAACCATACAGAAAATGTCCACAGCTTCCAGACAAAGTGGCAATGGAGTTAATAGCTCTGTGCCTTGCAATCAAATTCAGTCCTATTTCCTGCTTACTATCTGTATGTCAGTAGCTATGCTCATTAACACAGTGAATTAAGATGAGCTACAACAAGAAAGAAACCCCAGTATTTAATCTGTTTCTGGGTTACGCTAGTTAAGAGAATCTGCCTGTCGTTCTGAAATCCAGACTTGAAAACCCTCACTTCAGCTAGACAGATTATGAGGTTAGTTATTGGTCAGTATGGCTTTAGGTGGTTGTTATGCCAACTAGCTCACTCTCTTTAGTTTGCCTACTCATCGTTTTTCCACCAGCTTCCTCTTGGGTAATCTTTCATTGCAGCTAATTTGAGTAAGATGAGTTTCCTGTCAACTTTGAGAAGGTAGAGAAGGTGGCAGCCCTGGAGGGTACTCTTGAATTCCTAGCTTTTAGGTATGTGCAATTTTGCTCTTTTTCAAACCTAAAATGCTATCCTGATGTTCACCTCACAGCTGGTGGAAGTTATAAGAGGGATTATTCATATTAGGTACTGAACTGTCCATATAAGTGTTTATTTGTTGAACAGTAGTTCTACTTCCCCTTTTCCTTTAGTTAAGCATAACAGCCCAGGCGTTAAATCTTTGAAATTCCCATGTATTTCAAAAGGGAAAGTGAACATTGCCATTTTATGCATATTTATGTGGAAGTGGGTCTTGCTATTTTCCATGAGACTTACATAAAGTGTTTCTTGGGCTACAGTCTTAAATGCATCAGTCAAGCAACGTGCATAACTTTGGCTAAAGTGTGCCTGCTGTGTTCTCCCCTTTGTGCTTGTGCTCTGAGAAAAAATAGCTGTAGGTTTCTCTCTAAACTAGAAAGGAGAATGCAAAGGTGCAAGAGATTGAATTGGACTGAAAGCATGTCATGGGGAGCACTTTAAGCACCGGGTGCAAAGGAAATCCCAATAACTGAAACAAAGTTCAGAACAAAGGTTCGCAAATGGGTGTAGTCTTTCTGGAGTTTCCTCTATTATTGTATAGAATAATCTACTTTTAAAACTGGAGCTAAATGAGAAGCAGATCCTATATTTACTTAAGTGGTTTCATGGTGCTCCTTGAAGGCTGACAACCTAATTTTGTTGTAATTAGATTTGGCCATGAGCCGCTCGCTTGACTGAGTGATAAGAAGTTCCAGGAGCACGGCGTTTCATTTTTCGGGGGGTGGGTGGGTGAGAGAGCACTGGGAACATAGCATTTTTGGTATTCTTCTGTTTACAAACTTACAAACAAGGCACGGTAAATGTGAACCAGAATTCCGATAACAATTTCCCCTCCTCTTCCTTTACACTCAGTTACAAATAACTGCTGTTTAGAAACATTAGTCTCTGTCTCTTTCTCACTCTGCTCCAAACTCCAGACTGTTGCCCCACCCCACCCATTGTTTTTCTGCTCACTCACTTTAGCAAGAAGCATAGGTGACTCACAACCTCAGTTTCCAGGTGAGGTATTCCCTTGCTTGGACCATGGCTGGAGGTGTTTCATCTTCTTCAGGGTGGACAATTGAGAGATCAGAAAACCTAGCCAGTAGGTTTGACAAAATTTAGAAAGGTTACTGCCCAGCTTTCTGTTTCCAGAATCCTTTAGCAAGCATGGCCACTGGCTTGCTGGCTAGAAGATTCCAGGAGTTTTTTTTTTTTTTAAGGAAATTTATTTGGCTTTGAGTTTCCATTGACAAAACAACAACCAAGTATCCTGGACTATTAACCACCAATTTGCCCAATACAAGAATGGTGACGCGGGAACTGTAGTCATTTATTTGCCACCTCCACATATTCTTGTTATGTGTGAAAAGCATGTTCATAAAATGGACAACGTGCACAGAACAGTCATAGACAGAAATTGTACACAGCAAACCAGCTAAAACACAGGTTTACTTGATGACCTTTTAGGGGCAAAAATATCAACTGAAAAGACAAGGGCACCAGGATGGGAGGTAATTTTGAAATGTAAAAGAGGTCCTTTTCAAATTTAAATCAGATTTTCAAATGTCAGTCTGATTGCTCTCCCTCCCTCCCTCCCTCTCCCTTTCCCTTTCCCTCCCTCCCTCCTAAGAGAATAGATTAATACTGAATATTCTGAATATGAGAAAGTTAGCAATACAATTAATATTTAAGTTAACCCAGTGGCTCTAACAAATACATCTACTGAGTTAAGGAAGGCTCTTGATGTACCCGAAGAACTAATTTAACAATTTCCCCTGAATATTTACATTCCACCTACCAAACATGGTGTACCAGTGTGGTGTAGTAGGTAGAGTGATGGACTAAGACCAAGGAGACCTGTGTTTGAATATTGCCTTGGCCATTGAAGTTCCCAGGTGGTAGTGACATAGGTAAAACTGAGCCCTATGGTGCAATGGGTAAACTGCAGTACTGCAGTCAAGCCTCTCCTCATGACCTGAGTTCGATCCTGATAGGTTGAGGTAGCTGGCGGAAGGTTGACTCAATTTTCCAGCCTTCTAAGGTCAGTAAAATGAGTTCCTAGCTCACGGGGGGGGGGGGGCAAGTTGTTGTTTGCATAATTATGTTATAAACTGCCCAAAGAGTGCTGTAGCAATATGGGGTGTTATATAACTTGAAACAACAACATAAAACAATTTCTTAAATACAACTCTTCGAAAACTCTATTAGGGGTCACTATAAATCGGATGCAACTTGATGGCACATACCACACACATCAACCATGGCCATTTCATATTGTTCAGATGGAAATAAATTGTTTGAGTCCACCTGGCTACTATCTGATATACCCCTAAACATTTAGGCAAAAGAGGAATTATTTGACCACTCTGCAGGAGGGAACACTTTCCTTGTCCTGTTGGTTTTGTGCAATGAACAGGAAGCAGCTGGTGGGCATTTCTGAAAGAATTAAGACTTCTCTAGCTACTTCCTGTACAATGTTAGCACTTTTGTTTTGTCTCCTGGTGACTCCTGAGTCAATCCATGCAGTCTGCTGGCATTTGCAGCCATGTATAAGGGCTTTTCCAGATAGTGTGGTACATATCTAACTAGTTTGCCCAAACCAGCATTCACGTATTGAATCACCAGGGCTTACATAACTGTCGGTTTAACAAGACCCACCCATTAGATTGTCTACTGTAGTTGGGACTAAGAGTTGGGTTTAGTTCAACCAGTTTAAAGTATCACAAACACTTCTTGTTTTATTTTAAGAGACCCATACATCTATTTGAGAAAAGAGTAGACTTCGGTCTAGATGGGCGGGGTATAAATCTAACAAACAAACAAACAAACACACACTGCAATTTTCCTGCATTTAACCGGCAAGATGGAATTCCCCCCTGCAAGCTAACAAAGCTCTTGGATAGAGTGTGATTGTACGACAGTTTTGCCACTTCCTGAATACTGCCTGTGATAACTGACATCCTACCCCTTGCAAAACCATCCTTCCAATGTAACACAAAGGCTTTTCCTATAAAGCAAGGTGTCGGCCGTGGACCAACCAATCTTTGGGCTAAACCTGAAGAATCCCCTTGTCAGCTGCACTTGTAACAGCAAGATGATACTGTAGAGTAGTAAGAATCTGTTCAAAATCTGAGCTTTGATTTTCCATTCAGCCTGCAATCCTGTCCATAATTATCTGGAAATAAGCCTACCAAACCTAGTGGAGTTCATGCCTGAGTACACTCAGAGCACCCAGGTACAGTTACCATGCTTATCTGTTGCAGGAAAAACAACAGCAGAGTCCTGTGGGAGATTCAGGTCTAGCAACTTTTACCTGGCATCAGCTTTCATGGAATGTTGCCTGCTTCTTCGGATGCATGGCATGTGGCTTCAGTAGCCACCCCTAAGAAGGAATCTCAAAAATGTACTATCATTTACTAATCCAGTGTCACAAGATATCTCTATGAAACACTGAGATGATAGATTTTGTCTGATCTCTCACATGAAGGCATCTCCAAATTCAAATAAAATAAAGGCCCATGTTTCATGCTCAAACTAAATCAAAAGTCAATACTGAATCCTTTACATTCCTGTACAACATATGTCCTGCAATGAGAGTGTGTGAAAATGGTGTACAATTTTCTATTGCTCTGGATTGCAATAGCTCAATCTGCCTTAAATTACTGGGTGTTTTTAAACACTTTTTACAGTTTATTCTGAAGTGGAAACATACTAGTTCCTGCCACATGAGGGCACATTGAGATGAAACATTCACCACAGATGCACCAGAATGATCGCAGAGTAGTTTTACCATATTAAAAAGTTTGGATCTTGACAACTATGCCACTTGTGTGTGAGACTGTGATGATTACTAAAACTAATCATTTAGAAATAAAAGGAAATTAAGAATTTTCTTCTGGTTAAAAAACTATGCTTAATCTGGGGGTCCGGACTGTAGGAATTTATAATCAAGACAAAAAGTGAAATTGTTTTAGAAGAAAACATATGACTTTGTGTCTTCCATATCGATAGAAAACCCTCTATCTGTTTGTTTGTCCATCTGTCCGTCCATCATTCCATCCATCCATCCATCCATCCAGCTATCAATATATATAGAAGGTACATAAAAGGACCATAGTTCAGTATCATAACCTACAGCCCTAATTTAGAAGGTGGGAATCCATACATTCAGGGTTTTCCACTGCACCCCACCTCCATGATTGAGCATCCAGTTTTTCAGATTCCTGATCAAATGAACAGTATTGTGCTCCAGCCCTCTACCCACATGCCAATCAAAATTTGGAAACCAATGATTCCAACAATTATGCTGATGTTTTTGTTCACCCACAACCCCCCACATGCTGCTATGCTCTTCTTGATCTTTACCAGAACTGGTTTCTGCTATTTTCTTATTTTCTGGCTAACTTTTGATCTCACTTATTATTGTACAATGTCTCCTATCTGCCTGTTTATATTTGGGACAGAATTTCTAAATAGTATTGAAAGTTTGCTTTCATACAATCGCTCTCAAGTTTTCATTTCCTTATTTGTAGCTACTTTTAGAAACATCTCTATTTTTAGTTCTTAATGCTGGAGGCACATCTGAGCATTTTGGTCTATTGTTAAGGTTTCTTTGTTGGGACGTGTGTGCAGAGAAGGAGGATGACTTATTGAAAGCAAAATGCATATTAAGAATAGCACTTCACAGATTTCGGAGGCCTGGTGTATTTTTCTTCTTCTTCCAGATCCAACTCTCTTTATGTAGAAACTCCCAAGATCAAATGATACGGTATTGTATTTTTATTTAACACTCCATCCTTCAAAGCAGGTGATGAACTAGGGACTTTCTGACTCAATAGCTCATAATCATGCACTCTGATCATATGTATAGCTTGTGTGGAAGGGCCATATCTCAGTAGTAGAGCATGTGCTTTGAATGCCGAAGGTCCTGGGTTTAATGCCTGCCATTTCTAGGTATGACTAGGAAAAGAATCCTTCCTGAAATTTTGGAGTGTAGCTGACAGTCTGTCTTGAAAGGAAAGATGACCTATAGTCTGATTTGGTGTGAGACAGATTGCTATGTTCTAGTGCTGTAAATGGAATATACTTGCAGCTATAGCTAGTTATTGCCCTACCTCCTACATTAGGATATTGCGTGGTAATAAAAGGATTTTCTGTATCTTCAGTTAAGCTGATCCACCAACTAGGGACAGATGTTGACTATCTACATCCTTTGGATATTCCAGAGATGGGAAAAGTTACATTTTACTACAACTCCCAGAATGCACCAGCTCAGAATCTCCAGTTTTGCTGTCTGGCACGTTCTAGGAGTTGTAGTTTAAAAAACACACAATTTTTTCATCCCTGGGTTGTCCATTTACCATTAGCAACAGACTGATCAGACTGAACAGACAACAGGGTTTGGGAGTACTGGGTTCAAATCCTCAGCTGGACATGAAACTCGCAGAATGACCTTGGGCCAGTCACACTCTCTCGACAGATCTCGCTGGATAATTGTGACGATACAGCTCGGAGGAGAAGAGCAATGTACACCATCAGGAGCTCACTGGAGATGAGATATAAATATATTTTTAAAAACACTACTACTAATGGTGGTGGCTGTATTTCTCTACAGAATGTTAGTTTTCCCATCATGACAGGAGTGCTTACAGTTCCAACATTTTATATCACTGTCCTGAAGGGGAAGAGGTTCTTGTAAGATATTCAGCCTTATAAAATCTTTTACCACTCTGATTGGCATTGTTCTTGAACACACTTTCCCACAAAATATGTGTTTTATCCTAAAATAGGCTTTTGATATACTATTTTGGGTATGTTTTTTGCCCCAGGAACTGTACTGCGCAATCTAGAGAAGTTGTCCTGCCAAAGGATAACTATTGTCTGCATGTTAATCTATGAAGTGTGACTCTCTATGTTATCTGCATGTTTTGATATCTGCATATTAGCCTGTGAAGTGTGAATCAGGTTGGTTCATTTTTAGACATGGGTAGGAGACTCTGATGGTTCAAGAGCCAATTTTCCAGTCTAGACCACACTGTGGGCTGTACTTCTCTCTAAAATTGGGGCGCAGAAGATGTGAGAAAGAAAGAAATGGTTGAAAACCTACTTCTGGTTTCATTTTGTGTGGTGGGGAGGGGCTTAGGGATAAAACAAGGTAGAAGAGCACATCAAGGAGAAGAAAATTCCTTTTTTTCTGAAAATAATTGATGGGAGTATGTGTGTGTGTGTTTCCTCCTGGACCACAAACTCCAAACCTGCACTTTGCCCAACCCTGCTTTAAAATGTTGATTGAACGAAAAAACCTAAGTGTTTGTGGACTGTGTTCACTCCATATAGACACATTTTTATTATTTATTGTAGCTGCAATATAGCTGTTAGGTTGGTTTATGACATTATTGTATGGGACTAAATTGACTATACAACAACATTTCATGATAATATTTGTCTGTGGTAAGCTGATAATGCCATTTGTACTTTCTAAAGTAAGTTGGGCTCTTCTTTTCTTTTCATGAAGTCATGTTTTATTAAGCCATGTCTTCCTCCTGTGAAAAAAATCCTACTGTTATGTAGTATGTATGTATGTATGGTTCACCACAGCTTGATTTTTGGGCTGTGGGTTTTTTAACGGCCTCAGCTGCGAGCAGCTATGACAGGAATTTATTTTCAAAGTGCCTTGTGGGTGATATTGTCCTAACGAGATCTTGTGAAACGTATGAAATTCTGAAAATCAAATAACTTCTATAATTACCTAAACATGGACTGGGGAGTTTAAGTTTAATCCATTGCTTCTTAACTTTTTTTTTTTTTTTTGGCAGTGGGGGCGGGGGAGAGATGAGCTTTTCACAGCTGTGTGTCAACTCAGAACAATTTATGAACATTTATAAGCTGTAAGGTTAAAGTCACGTTGTAGAATCTTAATGTATATGTGGATATATATAGCATACTATTACTAATTCCATCCACTTCATAGATCTGGAGCCAAAACATCACCACCTAGACAGATGTGAAGATCATGCAGGCTGCCAAAGGGAAAGGGTGTTTTGTTTTGTTTTTTAAATTGGGCTGTTTGGCCCATGCAAAAAAGCCAGGTCGTTTGATCATGTAATGCATGTCATGTCATTCATTGGTTTTAGGGCACACTTTTCTTAGCATAGGGTTTTCTTCTCAGACCAATACCCACTGTACAAGAATCATCAGCTGCATCTAACACATCACCTTATGGGTAATCTCTGCAAGCCTCCTACTCCAGGAGATTTGGCGGCCGGGCGCGCAGCATTGTGTGGGATCCTTTTCCTTCCTTGTTTTTGGTGCACTGCTCTAAAAGTGTGCTTCTGGTTCCCTAACTACTACCTATAGAACTGTCCAGGGACTGGCAGTAGTGTGACCAGTGATGGCCCAAGACATTTTGATGCCTCGGTTGATGCACCCCCAACACACACCCTCACACCCACACCCCAGTCATTTGTCTGCCCATAGTTCCTAAATCCAGTAATGATATTTTGGCACACAAGGAAGACAAATCCTACAAATAATATTTATGCCAATGAGGTACATCCCTCAAACACCTTATTCTGTCCTGGCTATAAAAGTACTACAGCAACAAATTAAATAACAAATTATTGCCCTTGTATGATATCTAAACCCTGCTGCCTGAGGTAGATGCCTCACTCTGCCTAATAGTAGGGTGGGTTCTGACTGGGACTGATGAATGGGGATACTGTGACCTCATAGTCTATTTTGTAGATGTTGTGATGCCAGATGGTGGCAGTGGTGCTAGAAGTAGGGTTTCTCCTGCCATCCCTCTGTATGTGGGCAGTGCGTGGCTGTCATTACTGGCACAATCCCTGATTGGTGGCAGTAATTTGAGGACCAGTCTGGTTGTGTGTTTACCATTCTTGTGCTATTTTCTGATTTTGATGTGTTAAGAGTTTCCTCTAATCCCTTACCCTGAATGGGTATAGAACATAGCTGCTGTTTCACAGGAAATGTGCCTTAGCCCCCAACATGTGGTGTATAGCGTTGCTCAGAATTATTTTCACTGGGTTTGCCTTACTAAAAATGCAATCATATATTTTCTTTTCCAGCTTCCCCATCACTTTCAGTATTGTGCATGGCAGCTGATGGCAAAGTTCTTGTAAGTATTTTAGATCAATGTTATTTATGGAAAGGAACTTCTGGTGTGTAAGGCCTTTGCTGTGATCTTACTGCCAGGTGGATTATCTGGAAAAGCTAATGGGAAGTACTAAAATGTTTGTAAGAAGTAGCTAATGTGGCATTGTAAAAGTTTGGGAAATCTTCTAGAAACCTTATGATGTTCTCAGACGGTCAATAGATTTATTTCCAGGGCCTGAACAGTAGAAAATTTCATATAAAAATGATAATTTTGTCATTGAGATGTAATACTCAGAAAAAAAGACTACTTTGTATGTCTTTATTAGGCTGAATACATTTTAGCCCCAACCAGTGTTAGATCCACTGAACAAATCGCCAAATTGATCAACTCATTCATTCAATGTGTCTATTCTAATAGGGAATAACAATTGAATCCAGCCCACTGGAATGAATGGAACATGCAGAACTGATGAGTCCCACTATTTTGGTGGCTGAACTCTAATTGAGAATCCCACTGGATTTAGCCCACTATGTTCAGATATTGGCCTGGTACAGCTCCTCATAGATTTGTGGAAAAGGTGCACATTGCTCTTGTAAGACATTCTCTGAGTATATACATCTCAGGGAGAATGCCTGGCTTGAGACTCTTCCTGAGATGTTTATTTATCCATGCATAAGAATTTACATAATGGCTGAGAATTAAGGCAATTGATCTCTTGCCTGGAACCATTGTTGACTGTATCCTTGGAACAAGATGTGGCTTGCTCTTTTCTGTAAAACAGTTTCATGGGTGGCATGCTGTTGATTATGCTTGTTTCTCCTGAGTGCCTTTTTCTGCAGTGTATGGACCAGTTCACTCCCAGGTTTAGTGGAGATTTGGAGATGACAAAACAAGCAGGGTCATGGCTAGAATACAGACCATGCAATTTTCTTAGTGATTATGACCAGAACAAGTGAAAAAAACAGTTTCACTCTTGGTATCTAGTAGTGAGGACAATGAAGTGGTTGTACTTCTCCACCTCCACTACACAAATAGTGAAAGATCTATTGCATCTAGATCCCGAGAAGCATTTGTTGCGATTACGGGGGAGATTTCTATGACATTTCACACCTTTTCTGCAACCTATACTTAAATACACAAGCAAGTTTAAACATGTTTATGATCTGTCCTTTCTCACCAGATTACTCATAAACATGTCCAATACCATTTATAAGTTCAAACATGAGCTGCAGAAAAAATATGGCACGTCATAGAAATCCTCCCCTGTTTGGAACCATCAAAGGCCTGCTGTGAAACATGTTGAGAATAATGTCACTTATATTTGTTTTGGCCGGCCATCCACTATTGATACAGTTCAGTAGTAGGTGTCCAGGGCATTGCCTGGTCTGGTTCTATGAGATTTCCAGGGTTGTGATCCGAGGATATGGGCAAGGTGTTTGGAGAAGTTTCCCAGTTGTTAGCTCTTGCTGTTGAGTGAAAGGGGGGAAACTAGCTGGATCCAGAATACTGTTACCAGGTCTCAGGTAATTGTTGTGCTTCTCTAGTATGTCAGGTGGAGAGAAATTTCAGGGTGGATGCGGAGTTTGATTTTTATGTGTGAGGTAGCTTCAGTGCCTAGGCAGCTATTGCCAGCTGGTGTTAGCCAGGGCTCACCGGTTCACCACGAAACACTGTGTGTATGTGGGCGTGTTAGGGATGTATATCTTTGCATATTTTGCTCTCAGAGCTGAGATTGAAAATTTCAAAAGCTTATTCCCCACCGGGTAGGCTGCAAGAACATTTGTGCATTTTTCACACACTGGAGCCCCTTTTTGCCTTAAAACTGAGGAAGTAGCTTTGCATAGTGCGCAAAACACAGTGAAAAATATGAGAGTGTGCTAAACTGAAAGAACACGTTTTTTGTTCTGCTGTTGACAAAAAAAAGTGGTAGTCCGTCCCCTCACATGCAGGAGCATAGAATCTCATAGCAGTTGACTATTTTAAAAATAGTGTATCTCCATGTATCAATATGCCCCTTTTACTGGAGATGATAAAATTTGAATTGTTTATATCCTATGTATTTGCTCTTCTTGATGGCACAATGGGCTTCTTGGCACACCAGGCTTGGATACAGCATGTCATTAGGAGCAAGATGGAGAATAGAGCACAAGTGCCATAACTTAAGTGTCTTCTTCTAGCTCCAGATCTGGCAACTTTGGTGCAGGAAGGAGCTTTTGCCTCTCAACTGTTGCCTGCCCTGCCTCTATGACATCACAAGGCTCTGCCCTCTGACCCCAGGTTTTGGCCCTGCACTCTTAGAGGATGAGATGCTGCTGACTGGGCAACCTAATCCAGGAGGTTGTATAAATGCTTAATGGGGTAATGATAGTCCACTATTTAAGAAAAGCAAATCAGGGGAAGAGGCAAGGATAATTAGGGGAACACATTATCTCTCCCCTCCAAACCAGTGAGGAGCTATGCCTTCCTTTGTTACTGCACTTCAGTTTGGTTTTCAAGCTGATTAGAACTTCTAGAATCCTATTGGAAATACTAATCAACTTGAAATCAAGGTGTGTATAGCCTGCTCATTTTGTCTGAAATTCAATTCACAGTTGCTGCTTCATTCTCTCTCCCACACACTAGGGAGGACAGGAAGGGTGGGCTGGGAGTCCTGCTGAAACAAATGGTGTGTGTATGCTACCTGCTCCTAAACTACGTGGAGTTATGTTCTGTCAGTTCTGAAGGAACTAACCTGATTGCCTATACTGTATGTTGCTTTGCCTCAGTCAAGGTCCTGGTACTTACTTCCGTAGACCAGATTAGCTTGGGGCCCAAATATCTGAATGAACACCTCTTTCCATATCAACTAAGCAATAAGATTAACAGAAAAGGCTTTCTCCGTGTTCTGTCCTAAGGAGAAAAATGTGTATGAAAAAGCAGGGCTTTCATGGTGCACAACCTTTGACTGGCCTCCTAAAGGAGGTACTCTGAAATGACCGTGTTCTTTTTGGTCCTAAGTTAAATCCAAACATTTTAAATTATTGCACTTTGAGTTACTTGAAAACCCCAAATTATACAGTACATTTTAAATGCTTATGTGTCTTGCCCTGACATAAACAGGAAAAGCAGGAATATAGGAATCTGCCTTATACTGAGTCACACCATTGGACTACAGTATTTAGCCCAGCCTTATCAGTGCTGACAGCAGCTCTGCAAGGTTTCAGGCAAGATTCTTTCCTCCCTAACTGGAGATCCCTGGTATTCATTGGTGGTCCCCATCCAAGTAGTTAGCAGGTCTGATCCTTCTTAGTTTCCAAAATAAGATCAATGTGTTCATTTTAGTATGGCAGTATAAAGCATTGACAGCCACTGTAGTGTAGTGGATAGAATGTCACCAGACAAGGCCTCAGAAGATGAGTTGAAAGCTGACTGCAGGGTGGCAGTCATAAACTACTCCACACATATCTTTTATACCTTGAAAATCCTATTAGGAACACCACATTTGTACAGAGCAAGTCATTTCTTCTAAAACTGGATTTCAAAAATGTTCTGCAATGATTTTGCAACTTTTAAAGCAATGGATGTGTTTAAATCTATGACAACACAGTAGGAAGTTTACTTGTATACTCACCCGCGTTATGGTGATGATGCAGGGATTTTTTTTGTTTCAACACATATTTTGAGACACGAGATGATCTCACATTTTCCTTTTTCACAGTAGGGGTGCAATCCTAAACACACTTTCCTGGGAGTAAATCCCACAGAACACAGTATGCATGCTTATGTTCCATATCTCAGTGTATCATGGGCAATTCTTACTTAAATTGATATTATCCTAATCCTGTGATCTACATCCAATTATCCACATATCAATTTCTATATCAGAAACCCCAATTCTACCCCATTCCACCCTCTGAAGCAACAGGAAGGTGCTTATCTTGAAGAGGTCACCAAATTTATGAAATTGGCAAAGTTTCTGAAACTCTAATTTGGCAAAGTTCATTCTTCCTTTTCCATTCTGCCACTTGGATACCAAAAATAATTATTCTTTATCAGTGCTTGAAATGGTTTTTCTTAACTTTTGTTTTGTCTACTGCAGCTGTATTTTCATTGTTACTTGTCATTAGTTCATTGGTTGATTACCATGTAAATTATATTAAATTATGTTGGTATTGTTATGTTGTTTGAATACATGTTTAATTGTGTGTCCTCAATTACCCTCCAAAGTTATTTAAGACAATAATTTATGAAATGGCTTTCTACATGTTGAAACAAGGTCAGTCTATCAACCCCCACTACACCCCTGTTCACCTCAGGCTAATTTTTCCTGTGTCTTGTATACAGTATGTTGAATTCACCTTGTGAATCACTTGTTGAACATACATAATTTGTCAGGTCTCTAGTTCGCTTGTTTCTCGGGGTTCCTCAGAATGTAGCAAGCTGAAATTTGGATTTAATTCTAGTTATTCAAAAGCAGAATCTTTGAGGGAGAGGATGATGTTTTGGGCTACAAATTTCCAGAATCTGCCTGCTGGCATGGCTAGTGGAAAGCGGGTTCTTTGATTCCTGGAACTGTAGTGAAGAAAAGCAACATTGGCCAATCACACTGCCTCAGCTTGACCTACCTCCCAGGATTGGTGTGAGATAACATAGGAAGGAGGAGAGACATATGCTGCCTTGAGTTTACTGGAAGAAAGCCAAGTTATGAATGTAACAAACAGCAGCAGGAACAACAGCATAAGCTTTGCTCACAAGATGGTTCTGTGGATTGGAACTTAGAATGAACATGGGGCATTGTGTGGGAGACAGCTGACAAGTACCTCTCAGGAGCAGAAGGAATTAAGAGGCCCCAGGGACATATAGGAATGGGAAGCAAATGATTAGTTATTGGTAAATGTTGTGAGAGGAACTGCATAAAAGACAGCTATGGCTACAGGAGAGAAGGTCACTCAGGAGAAAGTCTGAGGATGAGGACATTTCCTGAGCTGTAATGTTAAGGGCAGTGAATGACAGATCAAGCTGAAGGAATACTGAACCATTCTCTTTGAAGCGTTTAACTTTATGAGGGCAGTAGTTTGACAGTACCACCTTTCCTTTTTTCCTTGGAATGTGTTGTTTTGTCCTCTGCCTTCTCCTGGAACTCTTGCTACCCTTGCATATGAGGCCTTCTGAGGATGACAAGGATCTAAACATGCAATCCATACTCACTGCTGTTGGAGCCTCATGCCAGCTGCTAACTTGCATGTATGAAACAACAGCCCAGGTCAAGCACCACACGGTCCAGGTCAAGCACTGCAGAGACAGCTTTCCTATCCCCTAAGCATAACCGTTTCCATTGGAAACCATTCAGATATTCAGCTGCCAGTCATCGATAGATACATCACCACAGGATGTGCATCTATATATTACTCCAGTCTCATTGATTTCACTGGGATTTAGCTGGACTGAACCAGCCACAAAGGTATGCTCCTCTTTCCCCTTCCCTGCATCTCTGCCTCTTATTCAGTGGTGATGTGAGAGTTAGCACTCACTGTACCAATGCCTAGCATGCATGTATGCCTCCTTTGGGTGCCATGCACCTTTTCGACAGCTGTTCTCAAGACAACCAAGCTTCACGGTGCGATTTTGTTGCTTTTGGTTTGACTTCATGTATCGAGCTACCCGTAGACAGAATGGCTGTCTGTGGGTGCAAAACAGGAAGCTTTCATGATAGTGTCAGAAGAGTGCCTGCACATTCTCTTCTGGAGCCTCTCATGAATCAATTTTCATTACAGCATTTTCTGCTTCATCTACTGGCTTCCTCATTAGCTCTGCCTGTGTTTGTTTGAAAGATTCCATTCTACTCTGGGTGATACCACCACTATCTCCTCCTCCTCCTCCTCTCCCCCCTCCTCCTTTTTCTACAAGTCTTGCAACACAGTTTGAAATTTCCTCTTTCCTTTCCTTCCTGTATTATTTGTAGATTCCTTTGCGTCAGAAGACGAGAAAGAAAAATCAAGGTAATGTGATCTCCTTTTCTTCCTCTTTTTGTTTAGTGTTTTATCTTGCTCAGAAGAAGGGAAAAGGTTCTTGTTGTGTGACTGAGCTGATTACAAACACCTCTTATCGTTCTGCTTAGTTTTACCTCGATTCAGCAGGAGAGATCATGACAGGTTCTTCATTTGGACTACACTGTTTCGGTATGACAGTAGCAATGATTGTGTGAATCCCTCTCTCTCTCTCTCTCTGTGTGTGTGTGTGTGTTCTGTTCTGCCTGTGCCACAAGTAGATAATTTTCTGACAAATCTGTTTTTAAGCTTGTCCTAACCATTATATCTAGCTATTATTATTGAAGTCATTTTAATCTGTGGTTTTCCTAAGGACGATACCAAGGAATGAATTTAAATCTGTATCTTGCTTCACTGGAGAGTTTCCTAAAATGTACAGTGAAGCATTATAGATTACAGTTAAAAGGAAAAACAACAACAGCATTCTGCATTGTTTCTTTAAAATGGCACCTGTTTATTTTTAATTTTGCAGAAATTTGTGGAATGAGTCGGCGGAGAATCTCTTGTAAGGATTTGGGACTGGCTGATTGTCAGGGATGGCTGTACAAAAAAAAGGAAAAATTAAGCTTTATTGGCAACAAATGGAAAAAGTTCTGGTGTGTCCTGAAAGCTTCATCATTATATTGGTACAGCAATCAGTTGGTAAGCATGCAAACCTCTTAATTCGTATTGATAATTAAAAATAAGAGTTTGCTTTTCTGGGCAATATTCATAAGTAAATTTTTTTAAAAGTGTATGTTTGGTGTGGTCAGGTTGTCACAGGGAGGGGCCATTGTTAAATCATTTGGACAATTATTTCAGTTTTCATTGTATTTTTTTTTAAAAAAATCCTGTTTGTGACAAGATGAGAATGCAGAGGTACATTGTAAGTAAATTATGTTCATTTTAAATTTTGAGAGATGTTTTGATCTTCACAGAAAGATTATTGGGCACTTTTCCTTTCTCTTTATTTAGCATCTATTTGGTCTTTTTATTCATCTTCTTTGCTTTTAATTCAGCAGAGGGGCAAAGGGTGACCAGGCAAGATCACAGTGTTGCTGCTGCTTTGGCTTGGAATTATTTTAGATTTTCCTATTACCACAATCACACTGCCCTTGCATTTTCAGGTTAACCTCACTAACTATCCTGTTGTAGCTTTACTAGGATTCTGGAACAGGCAGACAATGTTGACAGTGGTCACTATTGCACACAGATGCTCTCTTTCACAGAGCCCAAGGTTTCTTTTCACGTTCTGGAGGATAAAGCAGCAGGGTCTTTGATCCCAGCCTATGGAAGACTCTGGCTAAGGTCCAGCTTAAGATCTAGACCTGGGCAGAGCTGGTGCTGGAAACTCTTATTTCTCAATTGTTGTTTTGTCTGTGTGGAAACATTATTTTTTTGGACTGCAGCTTTCAGACAACAGCTGCCTATCAGCATGGCCAACAGTTTTCCAAGCTCTGATTATCCAACAGAGCTTTTTTCCCTCTGGCTGAATTCACTATCCTTTATGACTTGTTCCTAAACCCCTTTGTAGTTTTTTTTTAAAAAATGATCATAATTCTTCTTTTCTTATTCAACATTGGATTCTTTTTCTCACAGTTGTTTGGATGAGATTAATCCTTAGACAACAATGGGAACAAAGTTCTTGGAGATGTCCACTTATCCATATGTGTGTTTACTAATATATAGCCAAGAGAGATGGACCAGATTAGTCACGGAAGTGATATTATTTTAAAAGTCTGATTTCCTCATTCCCTTGAAAGGAAGCTGTGCTAAACCTTTTGTTAAGGAAACCCTTCCTGGACCCATTTAATGTGGGAAAATTTTGGATGGCCTCCAATATACAGTACTTTTTTTCCCCTTTTGGAGAAAGATTGAATTTACAGTAGTGGAACATTTGCAGGTACTTTTGAATAAGATATTGGGATTGTTTTTTCTGTGGATTTGAACCTACTTAGGAAACAGAATGGTCTCTGTTACCAGATAGACTAAGAGACTGGGCCCATGTTGCTTCTTCTAGAACTCTTAGTAGCTTTTGATAAAGCCAATAGCACATCTTTCTAGACTACCCGTCAGAATTGGGAGTTGGGGTAGCTGTGCTGCTATCCTATAATATAGTATCTCAAGATTATGCTAGGTGGGATTCATCCCTTGTGGGATGCTCCAGGATTTGATATTTGTTCCTAGGCTATTTGACAGTGGAATGATATCAGTAGCAGTGGTCTCCATGGAGTTTAGTGGGCAGTGAAAAGCATTGAGCACATTATCACTGCTTTTCTTTTATTATAATACCAGTGTGGTGATGGATTCTCTAAACAGATTCCAAAGATGTGAAGGAATGTGTGGGAGTTTTCTTGCCATTTTTGGCTAGTGGGTCTTGTTGGCTTCCTCTTAATATTTATTTTATTGATGTATTTCTTTTAAATGTGTGACTTTAATTTGTGCTGTCAACCATCTCAGAGGCTTTTACTGAAAGAAGTTAACAAAGAAACACACTTCATTTCAGATAAGCTTGGAGATGTTAATGCAAAATGCTAGTGACAGAGAATACAATCTCTCTCCCTGCTTTATGGATGAGGTCACATTGTCATATAAGGACCAAATGTTCAGTTCGGTTTAGCTCATGTTTGTGATATTGCTTGTAGTGGCTGCTGTGGCTAAATGAGTATATATTCAGTCTGCCAATGCTGGCTGGTTCACCGTTTATTCCTGCATTTGAAGGACTAGGGGACTGTCACATGTGACACAATGAGACACAAATTGGATTGCTATAATGTTCCCTCAGATTGTCTAAAATGCAGCTTTCCGTAGGGATCACACTTCCACTCAACTAAAAGTTCTACAATTATTGCCAATTAGTTTCTGCACATGATTTAAGGTGCTGCTTTTGCTTTTCAAAGTCCTAAGCTATCTGATGCTCCTTGAGGAATGCCTGTTTCCCTCTGCAGTGGCCCACATTTCCATTTACCATCTTAGCTGTGGTGAATTTCAAGGAGGTTAAGACCCTCAGTGGTTACCGATCATGATGATCATACGTTACCCCCACCATGAAAGGCAGCATATCGCTCAATGTGGTTGCTGGATAACATGAGGGGAAAGGTGCTGACAGACTGGTGTCCTGCTTATGGGCCTTCCATGTGTTTAACTGGTTACTGTGAATCAGAAACCTAGACTACTAGATAGGCCTTTCCTCTGAACCAGGCTGGTTCTTACATCCTTAAGTGCTTCATTTGCCCCTGGTGTAGATGATGAGAAGACCTGACCTTCTTCTAACTAGGAGCTCAGGATGACACCTGGATCAGCTCTGCAGTTGGTTCCCAAGACAAATGGCTCCATACCTCATAGAGACAACTATTATCTCAGGGGAAAGGGGCTCTCTAGTTCAAAGTTAAGGAAAAAAACTGGGAGTGTTGCTTTGGGAGCGGACAGCTCTGCTCTGTCACAATAGCTACTCAGCACCAAAAACAGGCTCACTTTTTCCTTCCTACCGCAAAGAAGCTTGAGGATGCTTGGGATGTGTATAGCTTTGGCATTCTAAAAACCATAGCTATTGCCAGCAAAATTTCAGTCTACTCTCTCATCTCTTGATGTTTGGAAATCAGGGCTGGCCCTACCATTGGACAGAGGAAGACAGCTACCTCTGGTAGCAGATACTGAGGGGATGAGGACAGAACTGCATTTGCTACATTGCGAGCCTAGGTTCCTAAACTACCATCATCCCCTCATATAGAATAAAGGATGTTAGGTGGGTATACTACCACCAGTGTTGAAATGAAAATCAAATGGAACAAGGGACATGCCATCATGTCCTTTGCTTCAGGCAGCAAAATCCCCTTGGGCTCAAATAATGGATTGTCCATAAGCAACCACAAAAATACAACACAGAGTTGGAGGCGTCAGTTCTTTGCAGACTGAAACAAGAGATATCCATGATGAAAAGGAGAGGCTGGATCATGAGAATCTTTTGACACCCAGTATCTGTCCTCTCTTGCTCAGATAGATCCATAGTTTGGACCTATTTGTATCATATCTTGTGGACCCTTGATTTGCTGAGATCTGTAAATGAAACTTTAGTCTTTACCAGTCACAACTCAAGAAGGCATCATTTTACCTAAGATGCAAGTTCAAATCAAGCACATCTCAGCCAGTATACCTGTAAACAGAGACATATGGCAGTCTTGTTGGTTTAGCCAAATGTTTAAAACAAATTTGTGCCTCATCTTGAAATTACAGTACAAAAAAGAATGAATGTATTTTTCAGCTGTCTGATCCCAAGTGCCAAAAGCTGAACACAAAAGAAGTTCTTGAACTTAAATAACCTTCCAATCACAGGAACATCAGGTGTGCACAAACAATAAAAGTCTCTTATGTACAACAAAAAAAGAGTTTCGTTACAGTTGCCTGCATGTGCAGGAAACAGTTAAGACTTATGAATCAACGGAGAACCCTGGAGCGAAGCTCAGCCTAAGGCCTCCTTGCACACAGACACCAGTACAGCAGGGAAGATAGTCTGGCTGCTAGCAACTGAATCTATGGTTTAGGTTTCACTTCCAGATTACATGTGTTAGGAGTGTTGTTGAGTTGCCAGACTGAGACGATTTCTGTTGCATGATCCCTGGAGGGTGGAGACAGCTGGTAGGCCTTGCAGAGAGATGGAAGAAGCATGGACGCTACTGCTGTGCATGAGGTGCATTTCTCTGTCTTTTGTACTCCATCAGCCTCTGGTTTGGTGCTTTCCCCCCCAAGAGCTGCAAGTGCTGTGGAACTCCCAAAACCTGTTTGACCAGATGTTTTTGGGCTATAACTCCCATCATCCTAAACCAGCACACACAGTGGCAAGGGATGATGGGGATTGTCACTCAAAACATCTGGAAGACATAGATTGTGGACATCTTTACAATGAGTAAGAGCCATTATTTCCATATATAAGTTTTATGTCAGGGTTAGGGAATGTCTAGCTCTTCAAATATTGCTGGACAGCTGATCTTGTAATCTTTTACCATTGGTTATGATGGCTGCAGCTGATGGAAGTTGTACTCCAGTACATCTGGAGAGTCACATGGTCCTCCTCCTTGCTCTCAGTTCAAGTATGGTATCTAGCTCAGTACCAGATATTAGTGATGAATGAAGGAAAGTGGCCACAGTATGTCCTGCTTTAGGAATTTCCTATTAAGTTCTGACTAAGTCCTATTGCAGTGGCTTCCAATCTTGGGTCCCCAGAGGTTCTTGGACTACAACTCCCAGAAATCCTGGCCACCACATCTAGTGGTGAAGGTTTCTGGAAGTTTTAGTCCAAGAACATGTGGCAACTCAAGGTTAAGAACCACTGTCCTATTGGAAACAAAGCAGTATAATTTTCACTTTAACCCTGATTGTCTGTTTTCAGCTGTAGCTTTAAAGTTCATCAGCTTCCCCTTCAGATGAAAGCTCTAGATTGCTCTGCACCTGCAGTTTTCTGTGGTTTTAGGAATGTGGCTTGTTGGCATTTAGGTCTTGTGTGGGTGTTGGGACAGCCCCTTGCCTCACTTATCTTATAGAAAACCCCACAGGTGGTAAGCAAAGATTTGTCTGGAGGTGAGGACGCTGCTGTCCTGGTGTTCTCTGTCTATTGGTGGTGATCATGGCGAGGAGGAGAAGCTCCTTTGCCTTATCTTGTCTGTGTCTTATCTTGCTCGCCATGCCTACCTGTGCTTCTGTGGGATGTCAGC
This sequence comes from Intellagama lesueurii, assembly GCA_037013535.1. Lineage (NCBI taxonomy): Eukaryota > Metazoa > Chordata > Lepidosauria > Squamata > Agamidae > Intellagama > Intellagama lesueurii. The sequence goes on along the minus strand of JBAJHW010000001.1, from coordinate 281,900,413 downwards.
AGGTCACCAGTTTATGAAGCAAGAATTCTGTTCATCTATGAACAAAATCTGAGTTACTCAGAAAAGCAGGGAGATGTAACGTAGCAACCACAGGTTAGGATGCTGCATTTTCTCGTCTACTGCTGAGCTTTGAGGGAAAACAAATATTAATTAGGGCTTCTTGACAGTAAGTTCAACCTACATTTTGCCTTCTCATATATTTGCCCAACCACAACATGGACTGTGGAGGAAGAGAAAAGGAGAAGATTGATTTTTAAACATAAAATCAAATAAGGACATACAAATCATGAAATATATCATGAAGGAGGACAGTAGTGGTGTTGCCTTGTGAAAACATTCACTGGTTCCTTCTCTCCAACTCCACAACTAATTGCAACCATCCATCCCTTTCCCCAGTTTGTTCCAGATGCCTCAAGGAGAGTTTTTGGATGGTGAGATGGAGAGGCCTTAAATGGAGAGCAGAGGTTGGCAAAGCACTTCATGCTGTATTTTGTAGAAACACTAGGTTGCAGAAACACTGGAGCAGAAGGTGTGGCCCCCTGCAATGTTGTTGGACTCCATCTCCTATTAACCCCAACCAGTATAGCCAATGGTGAAGGATCATGGGGATTGTAGTCCAGCAACATCTGCAGGGCCACACATTCCTCATCCTCACACTGAAGCAAAACTACCACTAGATACTTAGTCCAGAGAGACCTACTTAGACCAACATTTTCATTTTGAATAATGTATTTCTGAGCAATAAACATGCATAGAAGGATGCAACATTTGTAGAACTGAGGAACATAATCCAAAATATTTAGTTATGCAGCTGAAACTGTCCCACCGGCAGCAGTTGTCAGGCATTAAAGGTTTCCTCCCCATTCTGAGGACTCCAAGGGCTTCTGCAGATCACAAGGGATTCTTCGGGAGCCTCAGAATCTGAGTTGAGGTGGGGGACATGGGAAACTAAAGATAAGAACAACAGCCTTACATGAGTGGAGCAGTGCAAACAGGATTCCATCTACTGAAACACATGGTTCCTTTCTAGCTGTGAATGGAGGCACACATAAATGGAAATGTCCCTGCTTTTTGGCTAATACAGTCATCTATGCTACTGAGAAGTAAATTCTGCACCGATTGCTGTGGAGGTGTGTTATATTTCCTTTTACCTTTTGCTCTTCTGTCATTTTATTTTATTTTATTTTAAGACAGATAACATCTTGTTCTTTAGGGAATCAGAAATCAGACTGGGAATATTTCTGACTGAAGAACTGTATAAATAAGCTTTAAATAAATGAATACTTTTTAGATAGTTTTGTTTGGGTGTGAAGACGTTTTGAAGCTTTAAAACCCAAAATGCATCACACACCTTGTGTTTCTTGTTTTTCTTGGGATTTGTGTGTGTGTGTGTGTGTGTGTGGTTTTGTCCTGGCTGTTTTGCAGTTGTTTAGAATCCAATGAAGTGTGTGATTCTTCTGCAGTCAGATGATTCAGGATGCTAAACATTGATGTTTGGGAATGAAGCTAACTCCCTGCCCAATTTCTCACAAATGCCTACCTGCTTCCCCACATATGCTGGCCTGGACCTAACATTAGGCAAAGTGAGGCAGCTGCCTTGAACAGTAGATTCTGAATGGCATAAGAGGGCAGCAAACTGTTACTTACTTCATTTACTGTTGTGTTTTTACTGCCAGGAGCGAAAGAGGTGCTTACGGAATGTTCTGCTTCATGGGTGAAAATAAATTGGATGACTTTGAGTGCCAAACACCTTGCCTTGTGGATACCATTTTCAACTCTGCTTCAGGCAGCAAAACATCTTGTGCAAACCTAGCATATATGCACTTAAAAATGATAGAAAGAAGGACTCCTCACATTGTTGTGTGGTTTCCAGCAATCTAAATATTTTTTTCACAATATGAAAAGCTACTTGCCCTTCATTGACTTTTGAGTGTCCATTTTGGTAAATAATGAGGCATGTCTTAATGCTGGTGGCTTTAATATTTTCCCAGGCAGAGAAAGCTGATGGATTCCTCAGCCTCCCAAACTTCACTATAGAGAAAGCAACGGAATGCAAGAAAAAACAGTAAGTGTATCAGTCTATCTGGAGCAATGGAGGTATCCACCCTATGGAGTTACAACAGTTTGATTGTGCTTTAATTGCCATGGCTCCATTCTATGGAATGCTGGGTTTTGTAGTTTGATGAGGTACTTGGAATTCTCTACTACAGAAGTGTAGTGCACTCACCTGAACTAAAGCAGAGAATTCCAAGTACTTCACCAAACTACAGGTCCCAGGATTCCATAGGATGCAGCCTTGATAGGGAAAGTGGAATCAAACTGCTATAACCGTATAGTACAGACACACTTTTTGGGATAGTACAAGCCACAATAAGTATACTAGAATTGAGCATTGCTGGATGCAGAGCCTGGTAAAGTTACTTTGGGGTACTATATTCCAAGTTTTAGAGTTGTAGTCAAGAAAAGCAACTTTTCCAAATTTTGGAATCACACCAAGAGTCTATTATCTAGGCCAGCATCCAAATTCCCCTACATGAATGTAAAACCCTCTAGCAGACAAGAGCAGTATTTGCCCACTTTAATGAAACATAGTCTGCACATCAAACCAAGGGTCAAACTAGAGGATACCAATAGCATGTTGTCAGAAGCAAGAAGCCCTGAAAATATTGCAAGATGCCTCTTTATCATAGCACAAGCTTTTCTTACCTACTGTAGCTTGCAAATTAGCTTGCTTTATTCTGTGATTGGTCATTGGGAGGTAAACAAGGATTTCATTTACAAGTCTAATCACCAAGTAACAAAATTTGAAGAAAATCACATTGCTGTAATACTAACAGCCTTTCAGCTTCTATGGACCTGTTATCTGTATGATCAGGTTTTGCCTGATAGAGTACATTGGAAACAGTGAGGTTGGGGGTTATTGCCACTTAAACTCCATTTATAAATCCATGCAAATGTAACAGTCATCTTGATTTTCTCCTTTGTTTTCAAGGGGGAAAGGATGGCACTCTGCACTGACATATCACAGAATTAAAAGACCTTTCTCTTCTATGTCTCTTGTCCAGAGTCTAGAAAACTTATTTTTTTTGGATCACACAGGTGATTTTTTTGGATCATTGTCCTCATGCTGGCTGGGGGATTCTGGGAGTTGTAGTTGAAACACAACTTTTCCAAGCTTTACCCTTCTCTGAACGAATATGTGATTTATTTATTTTTTAGTTTAATGCAAACAAATTATTTTAATGCAGAAATGTATATTCTCTTTCTCTATGAAGCCCATTGCCCACTTTCCTGTAGAGATGCATGGAAAAGGCAAGATGGTTCATTCCAAACCTTTCCCGGACCATGGTACCTTTAATCGTTGGCCTCCCCAATTCCTTTGGTGACAAAATAAACACATTTTTTCAAAATCTCCATCAGCTACTAACATCACATTCCTTTAGACACTGGAAAACGTATCCAGGGTTTTGGCAAACATAGAATTTGCCTCCCACTAATGTGGAAAGGAGAATAATTTATCCATCCTGTTCTTAATTCTTGAATGTTTATGTGGGATTTTTATTCTGAAAATTTAAAGCTTTAGGCAAACTATCTTACTGTGTTTTCAAAACCTGCACCCATGCTCACATACATATTGTTTATATATATGCATATATATATTTCTATTTTTTTGAAGTGCCATGAAGATCATCCACCCACACATCAAGACACTTTATTTCGCTGCTGAAAACGCAGAGGAGATGAAGATGTAAGTAAAAAACAAATTCTCCAGCCTTCCTTCTATTGCCAGGGTAGAGCCATATCTATTGGTTGTTTTGATGAGTGTTGTCCGATTCTTTTTTTGCTGAGCGAGGAGGCATCCTTAAGCCAGAGGGCCACATTCCTTCCCAGATAACCTTCTCAGGGCTGTATGCCATTGGTGGGCAGGACAAAATTTCAGAGTAGGTGGAGCCAAATTAGAGTGGCTAGGACCAGGACCTTTTATCTCTTTCTGCCATTCCTCCTCCAAGCACATACATACACACACAGAAAGAGCTGCTCCTGTTGACTAAACAGTTTACACCTATTTGATTGCCACCATATCACTCTGAGCACCTGAAGCCTTGTCTGGTTTTGGAAGTTAAGCAGGATCAGGACTATGTAGTACTTGGATGGAAGACCATGAGGAACTATCAGGACTCTTCAAGTAAAGCTGGGAAAAAATTCTATTTGAAATCTTGGAGAGCTGTTGCCAGTCAGTGTTGGCACTACTGAGCTAGGTGGACCCAAGTTTTGACTCAGCATAAAGCAGCATCCTCTGTTTGTCCTATTCAGCCTAAAGAGCGACGAAAGGTTGGAGAGAATAGAGATTAAACCTTTTTGCCTTGGGATCGCCTTACTACTTCTCAGTGGCTGGGCACTGGTGGAGAAGTAGTGGTTTTACCAGAGTGTTAAGGGGCTGGTTAAGAAGATTATTCTGTTCTTGCATCATTAATCTGATCAGTTCTGTACCAAGGCATAGTATTCTGCTTTGGAAGTCCCACAGAGCCCATAAGATTTGTGATGTTTGAATTTCTCTGCAGTCTTCTCTTCCTCTTCACAACCGGTGGCACTGCAAAAAGAGTGTTGACCTGTCCTGAGCCCCTAACTCCAATTTTCTGGTGCCTTGAAGGGACAGTTCTTGATGGAATAGGCTTACTTTACCCCACAACCTGCTCACTGGGAAAGCATCTCTCATCCTGCATCAGGACCCCCACAAGTCAGAAGTCACCTGCATCTCTGATTCTGAACTGTCATAATCCATAATCTTTGGCTATGAAAGATTCACCTGCTGGAAAGATGCCTGCTTTTGCTGTGCCAAAAGCTGACAGCAGCATGCCTAATATGCGTGGAGGGCAAAGGATAGATTGAATTAAATGTATCAGGATGTCCCATGCTAGATAGCTTGTGCTGAAACTCACAATGTGTAACAGTGAGTAAAGGTACCAGTAAATGTATTCTACCATTCTCACTGAGGTGACTATTCCTAATACACATTATAGTTATCATACTTGGCTCTTAGGTTTGATTCAGTTTAGTACAGGATTAGCTAAATTTTCACTCTAAGATTATGTAGATACATGATTATAATTTTATTTTTATGTTCTTTAACATGTTCTTTAACATAGCTTGGATATTCCATTTCACTCAACTATACATACGTTCTTTTGAATTTCAGGTGGCTAAACAAACTAGGGCTGGCTGTTGTTGATGGACAAGCCAGTAAAAGGAATGAAGAAGGTATGCTCAAATATTAACTTTTGGGGTGGGATCTCTCTATTGCTTGTTACCCAAGGACTATTAATACAATACAACAAATGTTCAATGTGTCCAATATACTAAGAACTAGCATGATTGACTAGAATGGGAGGCTGACTAGTTTGGGAAAGATTTGATTTGATTTTGTTAATAGATATGAATGTATAGCAATGTTGCAATGAGTTTTCAAACACGTATCTATACTGCAGATATGGATAATAAAAGGATTTAATTTAGTCTGCATATTAAGTGAACCTACTATATTTGTGCTTCCCAAATTAACAGGGACTAGGAATGCTATTATTCTAAAGTTCTTAGATTTCTTTGAATTTTATGATAGCATTTTCAGTTCAAACCTGCAGTAAAATATATATATCATATATATATTAAAATATATAATATATATTAAATATATATAATATATATTTAATATATAAATATATATTAAAAATAGCATTTTAGGATTTTGAAGAAATGCATATTTTAGGGTAAAATACAGAGCAAAATAAGTATTTTGTGAAAGAATCATTAAAATCATGCAAAAATGTGTGCAATTTTTAGAAAGAACACATAAACGTGGAAATGGCATGTGCGTGATTAAAATTTTCAATATATATATATATATATAAAAGAAAATACATTTAAAAGCCCACAAAGGACTGCATGTGCAGATGTGCATGCGAAACATGCAAAATATTGCCTTGGGAGGTATGGAAAAATCTCTCTGCTGCCTGACTTTAAAGTGTGAAGTCAGTTCTAACAGCTTGCTTTGATGATAGGGTTGGTTAGAAATACAGAGCAGGGGAAATCATGGGCCCTAGACATTGTTAGACTCCAACTCCCAGCAACCCTAGGCAGCATTGTCAATGATCAGGTTGATGGGAGTAATAGTCTGACAAGATGTGGATGGCCACAGATTTCCCACTCATATATGGAAAGATTTTCATAATGGGATGCAACAGAATTGAAGAAAATGAAGGTGATTTGCCCTGTTGATGCTGAACATGTAATGTGGAATATGCTTGTGTAGTTAATTACTTTCATTTGACCTAAAGGGTCAAATGGGGCTTAATTTTGTAATTTGGTAAGGATGATGTTAACCCTCTCTCTTCAGTACATGTGCTGCTTCCATGGCTTTGGTATCTTCCGTCCCCCTAAGTTTTAATGGTCCCGTATTTTGGTGGCATGTGTCTGCCACCACACCAGTTGTCTGCTAACAAAGCAAGATGGAAGGAAATGGCTAAATCCAGCATGGCATATTAAAGGAGGAACTGAAAGGGCTACATGCCAAATATTTTCCCCTTAAATTATAAAGTAAGGAGGAACTAAGCTAGTCTGGAGAAAGCCAGTGGAAAGAGGAAGCCAAACATACATAGAATAGAAAGTGGAAGTGGATGCGGTTAACATTATAGGTCTGGTTTTCTGAGTACTGACGTGGCATAAATGGTTAAGAAAAAGCAATCTTTATTTAGATTATACATAATACATAAATACATAAGCACATAAATAAAAATATGTTTTTATGTATTTATTTTTTACTGAATTGGAATATATAAGATAGGTCCTTTGGCTGCTGGAATGAATACATTAGTCCATACATCAATGATCTTCTTGCTGACCATTTATATTGCTAGTCATGAGCAAATATTTTTGTAAGCATTTGTTAATTTTTGATTGCTGACTTCTGTGGTGTAGGGGTGGGAGAAAATAACTAGGCAGATTCTCTCCTGCAACTTTCCACAGACTGGATGATATCAGGGGCACAGCCATTTCCTTCACTGTGATCTCTGATCAATGGTTCCCCCAAGCTCTGTTAGTCAGGAGGGGGCAGGGCTTGGGGGACGAAAGAGGTTTTCCAAAGCACCTCCAAACATCAGATGGAGAACTCTGTGGACTAGATTAGGCCCGCAGGCTATAGCATGGATATGAGCAGAAAACGGTGACACCATTTGCGAAATCTTAAAACTCTCCTTATTTTTCATGGAATCAGACACAAAAATGTGACAATTTAACTGTAGGCGTTCTAGATATCTGTTAAGCATCTGCCCACACATATGCATGATCTTGTTTTAGGTATATTGGCTCAATGTATTCTTAAGCAGTAACTTAGGGAAGAGTTCAAAAACCAGTTTTAAAATGTTGGTAATGTTGTGAGAAGGGAGAAGAGAAAAAGAAAAGTCAGAAGATACTTAACTTTACATTAAGTTCACACTATATGCATGACTAGATCAAAGCCTATAAGTTTTCCTTTCTGTTCAACTTATCTGGGAAAAGTGTGCTTTTTTCACAACACATTGAGTGGAGTGTCCAACATACATTCTTGTTTCAGAGTGCTATAGTGAGAGCGAACATGAAGATCTAGAAATAAATGTGGAAACACCACCCCCTCCCTATTCAGACCAGCTGCTGCCAGGCCACTTGGTATGTATTGTAGGAATTAGCTTGCTTCCACGTGCTAAATAGCTTGTATAAATGTCCCTCTATCCACTGAATAAGATCCCTGTCTTGGAAGCCATCTGCCTCAGTGTGCTGAGTGGGGATTTGAACCTGGTGCTCTCTGGTCTTCTACCACTTCCATCTTATTGGGTCTCTTTTTATTTCTACATGGTTGTAGTTTGAGATGCTATAAGCAAACAGTGCTAATCAGTGCAAAGAGCTTGCTAAGACTTTTCCAGGCAGGCTTATTTACTCAGAGTTAAGAGCAAGGGCAGAGAACTTCTGTTGTTTCAAGTATTTTGGATTCCAATTCCCATAATTCTTCACTATTAGCCATTCTGGATGGGTCTTCTGGGACTCAATATTTAGAGGGCCAAAGGTTTTCCATGCCTGGTTTGCAGAATAAGTCTCTCATAGCATTTTACAGATGGATTTTGCCTAGAATCCTCACAGTTCCACCCATAGGGTACTTTTGTATGAAAGGTGGCAGGTTTACCAAAGCCAGATTGGCTTTTCATGGACCCAATATATGTCTTTGACTGTCTTGGCACCCTCAGCATGTTAGCAATGAAGACTCTCTCTTTTTGCTCGGTTCATTGTAAACTTTGAACCAAAATATTTCCTGTTTCAGAAATTCAGTCCATCAGAATAGTGGTCCCTCTGCAGGAATCTAGAATTATCCCAGTTTTCTCTCAAACGCTGCATTCTGCCCTTAAATGACTCACCATTGAGATATAAGAGGGGATTCATTGGCTTGTAAGATTGGCAGTTCTATCAGGCTTTGCTAATGCTAAATTTGATTTCATATTATTTGGACAATGGGTCATGCAGCTACCAATATCCTCTCCTAAATTTCCCCTTCTGTTTCAGCAAGATAAGGTAATCACTGCTGCCTCCATCCTCATTAAATCCTGTGACGGAGAATAATTATACTCTTTGCTGTATTGGGATAATCTTATTTTTAATGGATCTATGTGTGTTTATATAACATTAAAATGAAGAGAATGCCATCCACAGGATATCCTGCTGAAAGGAAGCCTGGTTGTAGGGTGGATGGCTTTTTGCTGGTTTCCCTTGCATGCCTTATACCAGTGCAAAATAATTATGAAGATTCCCATGAACCCTCAGAGCTGATTTTGGGGGGCACAAGGTCCTTCAAAGAGGGGGAATAATGAACATAAATTACCTCCAAGAAGCATTATGTGAACATGGGAGCACTCAGTTCATTGAAAAGCCCAGCATGGTGTAAGGGTTCAAAATAGTCTTTATACTGTATATACAAGGGATGAGGATTAATACTAGGACAGTGGGGAGAGGATGGATTGCATGGTACTAGAAAAGATCATCTATTTCATGAAGCATCCAAGCCTGAGCCATATTACTAGAAGGATCTTTCAGTGAATTGATGCATTCTGTTTGTTCTCCAACATAACTTTTAATAACAAAGCATCTCTATTGAGGTGTCAGCTATAACTTCTAGTTTCCAGACGTGGTCAAACTTGAGCCTACATGAAATAGCCTTAAGTCTGATCCTGAGCTAGAAGGATTTTTGGTTATTGCTTTGAAGTGATAGGGAGACTTCTGGCCAAAGCATGCCATTGCTAATACTTCTGTCTCTTAAGCTCCCCCTATTGGTTAAGTGTTTTAAGAGTTCTACTTTGTCACAGTCCTGTTTCCATGTATTTGGTGTGTGAGCAATAGGTATATGATATATTCTTAAGCATGTACCTGGAAAGGAACCCAGACTCAGAGTTTAACTGCAGTGATCTTTGTAGGTTATGGATCATTTTCAGCTTTTAACTGGGATATTCTGGGATGTTGTAGTCCCCCCCTGCCCAAACGTCTTCCCATCTTTTGACAAAATTGACCCCTTGGAGAATACCTTCACAAAAGTGGCTAACCACCAATTGATATATTGTATAGTGGCTTTGAATTCTATGCAGCATCTAAGATAAGCAGAATAACTGTGAATGTGCTGACCTTTGCCCTTCTCTGGTGCAATCTATCAGTAGCATATGACTTGATCTTTTCCCTCCTGCCTTATTTGTTCTGGAAAAACAGGATCAGCAAGAGCCTTCCTTGACGTCGCATGTATCAAGTGAAGTATCATGTTCTTTGTCCTCACCAGAAAGCACAATGATGAAAACCCAGGGATCCTCTTCTTCCTCATTGTCCAAAGTACTGCATCCAGAAAGACAATCATGGCTTGACTTTGTTAATGCCTCTTCCACTGGGGAAGAACTGGCCAGTGCACCTTCAGCTGCCTCTGGTGACTCTGAAGATGTGGATCACCAGGGGATAGACGGTAATGAGACAATGGAGGATGGTGCAGCCAAACCTGAGGGTAGCTTTCGGATCTCTTGGAATGAAAATACACCTTCATTAGCTAACAGTAAGGATAGCCTGTCTGTCCCTGGGAAAATGGCTTCAAAGATTCCACCAAAAGGTGAGTCATGCCGGAGATTTGCTGATTGTACATTGTTCCACCAGCATAAGGTGAATGTTCTCTCATGTTTCCTTTCTGTTTCCTCACCAGTATGAGCAAATGTGATGATATGAAATACTGTCCAGCACCTGTAACCTATGTGTATATGTGAAGAACCATCAGAAAACAATTCATTAATTTTAATATAAAACATGTAAAATACACAATTTTCAGGTGCAGATACACTTGGAAGATACTATCCAGTAATGCACTTTTACAGATCTAGGACAGGACTTTCCTTCCTGGGGTGCTCCCCTGTTTTCAAGAATTTTCCCCAAAGAATCATGGTAGATTGCCACCAGTCAGGTTGAACCTCCTTATGAGAGCTTGGGAGAAGTTCTTTTTTTGGGCTGTCACTTATGGGGTCCCCCAGCCAAAATGGCCATGGTCCAAAAAGTAACTTTTTCTAGGCTCTGCTGCTGGCATACTCTAGTTTCTTTAACTGCTTAGAGAATGTCTAAGCAGTTGGACAAACTCCAAGGACCCCTGTTCTAAGACAGCTCTGGAAATAGGAAGGTCCATACCCAGAAAAGACACTCTATGCTGTTGTTATGTGCCATCAAATTGGAGATGACTTATAGCAACTCTAATAGGGCTTTCAAGTTAAGTGAGATATTTAAGGAGTGGCTTTACTAGTTACACTCATAGACACACAGAGTGAGTTTCCATGGCAGAGCCTGGGATTCGAAACCAAGCCTCCTGAGTTCTAGTCCATCACTCTGTCTACTATACCACATTGAATATCCACCAAACTTAATACCTTGTGAAATATCCTAAGAGTGCAAGGAGCAGCTTAGCAGTTGTATACTCTTGAACATGGGGAGATTGTTGGTGAGAAATTCCAAAATGATGCTGCCAAATGCCTGCACATTTTGTTGCGGATGGAGGGGAAGGGCAATGGAAGACAACAATTGCAAATCAAATTCCAAATTTTCTAAAACATCAATAAATGCTTATTTTAATAAAATAATAAAAATTAATAAAATTATGTTTTTAATTATTTTTGCTTATTATTTATTTTGCTTTTTATTTATTATTTTATTAAAATTATTTCTTTTTCCCTTTTCTATTCTTGAAGGCTCCCAAGGTGATAAGCCAAACATTTTTGAAGGGAACCAATTTCAAAAGCCAACATCCTTTAAAAATAAATGAGAAATAATTTTAAAGATCAGCTTTAAAAGACTGGTTTAGACTAGGTTAGTATCCTGGATTTCAAAATAAATGATCGTAATCCTTTCCTATCAGAAAGACAGTGATTGAGGCTGAAGCCTGGTGCATTTATGGGAGTCAGAGACCGACAGAAATGCATTCTTTAGGAGAGATGTTAAGAGAGAGTTTTGTCCATCAGTGAGATCAGCTGCATTGCTGATGTGAGTGATCTAGTCAGCCAATTAGAACATTATTTAGAGGCTAAATTGAGGAAGCTTCCTGATGACTCCGAATTTACTTGTCAAATGAGCTTGCCAGTTGCAGCTTGTTTTAGCAGTCTAAAAGTGTTAAGGGGTAGAGTTGTTGTTCAAGGTACGTTTAACTCTATTATTGTATACGTCCCACCTTGTGCAACATTAATCAATGCAGATGTGTCACCTCCAATGGTATTTCCTCTGTATAGGTGAATCCTGTAGATATCTGCATGAAAAGCTAACAAATTCATAAATGCAAAACTTGTGGATGTAGTTGCTATAATCCGGTGCTTTCCAGTATTTTGTGCCAGGCCAGGTGCCATTTCTATGTAGGGCTTCATCCACGTAGAAGCTAGAATACCTCTAAACAAATCCTTAACGTGGACTCTGCATGGAAACTTTAGCCATAGCGTCTTATTGACTGATAACGGTCTGGTGATAGATCAACTTGACTTGCTTCCTCTTCTTAAATTTTGTGACAGTTGAGTTGAAGGATATGAGTTGATTTGCTGCAGTGAGTTTGAAAAGCCAAAAATAAAGTGATTGTATCAGAGGGATTTTATATTAACTTGGAGCACGTCCTCGTGACCTCCCTTCCCTGATTAATTACATGTGTCTGTCGAGTTCCAGATTTCTTCCAAGAATTTCCTCCTCTGGGTGTGCTCATAGCAACGTACTCTCCCCTTGCTTCTGGCTCCTTTTGGGCCACCCATCCTTATTCTCACAACTCTCCGTTGGGCCTCTTGGCTTGCCCACTGCTTTGCATCGTAAGTGACGCCACTAAGTGACACCAAGTGATACCAGCCACCAGGGGGAAATGCCATGAGAGAGGATCCAAGTATATATGCCATTATTAAATGGTAGGCTCACCATTTGTAGTATAGGACCCATGGCAGGTGGTCACATATGTAATTGGACTGTATTTTATTTATTTATTTTTGTATCATTTGTAGGTTGCCATTCTCCCAGTGAGGGGACCTAAGGTGGCTCACAATGTTAAAACAAATAATACTAAAACCACAATAAATTACAGATTAAAAAGCAATTATACTAAAATAAGAATTAAAAATAAGAATTGGACATGTCCCAACACGTTAACGGCCCCACACACGTGGGTGGCCACACTTTGGACCTGGTTTTCTCCACTAAGCAGAGAGAGTGTGGCCCGATGGTGACTGACCTTCGGTTGGTCTCCTTGTCATGGTCGGACCATCACGTGATAAAGTGCAATCTCACAATGGCCCTCCCTCCCCGTGGGGAGCAGAGACCTATTTTCATGGTCCACCCTCACAGACTACTGGATCCTATTGGATTCCAGGATGCCATGCATGGGATTCCGATTGACCTGGCTGGCGCTCCTGTCGAGGTCCTGGTGGATGGCTGGTATGCCGCTGCCGCCAGGGCTGTAGACACGATCGCTCCTAAACGCCCTCTCTGCCACAGAGCCCGACCAGCACCTTGGTTTAACCAGCAGCTGAGGGCTATGAAGCGGAATAGGAGAAGGCTAGAGAGCGTTTGGAGGCGGAACCTGACGGAAAATAACTTAAAAGCTGCCAAGGTCGTGTCTAACCTCTATCTTGCTAAGGTAGAGGCTGCTAGGAAAGCCTACTTCGCTGTCCGGATAAGCAAAGCATCCAATCAGCAGGCGGAACTTTTCCGTATAGTACATGACCTATCCGGAATTGGCCACAACGATTGGCCTCCATCTAGCATTTCTTGTGACCAATTTGCAGCATTTTAAAAATCAAAAGTGGAGGCCATCTGCCGGGATCTTGCACCCTATTTGAAAACAGTGGATTGAGCTGAGACATCCAGCGCAGCACCTTGTCTGTTGAGACTTACTCAGTTTCAACCTGTGATGTCCACAGAGGTGGACAAGGTCCTTGATCGCTGCCGAGCCACCACCTCCTCCCTTGACCCTTGCCCGGCCTGGCTAATCAAAGCTGCCAGGCCGGTGATAACTGAATGGGCCACTGAAATAATAAATGGGTCTCTTCTTGAGGGCAAGCCTTAAGGAAACGCTCATTAGACCCATTAGAAAGAAACCGAGCTTGGCGGCGGACAACATTGGCAATTATAGGCCCGTCGCCAATGTTTCTTTTCTCAGCAAGGTAGTTGAGAGGGTGGTGGCTGACCAGCTTCAGGCTCTCTTGGATGAAACCGATGCCCTGGATCCATTTCAGTGAGGCTTCAGGCCGCGCCACAGCATGGAAACAGCATTGGTCACCCTGCTGGATGACCTACTTAGGGAGGCCGACAGGTGCAAAATGTCCTTGCTCATCCTCCTTGATATCTCAGCCGCCTTTGATACCGTCGACCACGGTATCCTCCTGGGGAGGCTCTCCGAGTTGGGGATTGGTGGCCTTGCTCTCGCTTGGCTCCGGTCCTTCTTGGAGGGCCATCCTCAGAGAGTGCAGCTTGGGGAGAATGTATCGGCCCCGTGGTCCCTCAGTTGTGGGGTTCCGCAGGGTTCGATCATCTCCCCAATGCTGTTTAACATCTATATGAGGCCGTTGGGGGGGGGGTCATCCAGGGATGTGGAGCTTCGTGTCACCAATCCGCTGATGACACCCAGCTCTACATCTCCTTTTTTCCATCTGCAGTGGATGCTGTTCCGTCCCTTGGGTGCTGCCTGGAGGCCGTTCTGCAATGGATGCAGTCGAATGGACTAAGGTTGAACCCGGACAAGACGGAGGTCCTGCGGGTGGCCCCCCCGATGTCAGTGGTTTGGGGAACTCCCTCTCTTTTGGGGGGGGGTGACTCTCACCACAAAGAATTCGGTTCGCAGTCTGGGGGTCCATCTTGACCCGGCGCTTACCATGGAGACCCAGGTAGCATCCGTGGTTCGGTCTGCCCACTTACATCTTCGGCAGATCGCCCAGCTGCGTCCATATCTAGACATGGGAGCGCTCACCACGCTGGTCCATGTGCTCGTAGTCTCAAGAATAGACTACTGTAACGATCTCTACGTGGGGCTTCCTTTGAGACTGATGCGGAAGCTTCAGATGGTCCAGAATACGGCGGCCAGGCTATTAACAGGGGTGAAAAGATTTCACCATATTTCCCCCACTCTGGCCGCCTTACACTGGCTACCTATTCGCTTCCGCATTGATTTCAAGGTGTTAACCATTACATATAAAGCCCTTAATGGTTTAGGACCTCGATACCTCGCAGAGCACCTTCTTCTGCCCAGTTCTACCCATATCACCCGCTCCAGTCAGGCTGGGCGGCTGAGGGGCCTAATGCCAAGAGAGGCCCGGTGGGAAAAAACCAGAAATCGGGCCTTCTCGGCAGTGGCCTCTCGGCTTTGGAACAACTTACCTGCTGAGAACCGCCTGCTCCCTTGTTGAGGGCCTTCAAGACTAACTTGAAGACATGGCTATACAGGCAGGCCTTCCCTACAGCCATTACCAAGCCTATCTTCCCTTTTCTTCTTTTTCTTTTCTCTCCTTCTTCTTCTTCCTCTTCTTTTTTTCCCCTTTTTCTTTTTCCTTTCCCATCTTGGATTAATCTGGATTTTATCTTAGTTTATTTTTTTATATTATATGTAAACCGCCCAGAGTAGACCCGTTCTAGATGGGCAGTATATAAATCTAATAAATAAATAAAATAAAAATCTATTAAGTAATTGAAAACATTAAAAACTTTAAGAAGTAAATGTAGAACAGCAAAAAGGCAGCATCCAGTCATGGTTATTAAAAGCCTGCCTGAAAAGGTGTGTCTTCAACTGTTGACGGAAGGATTAAAAGGAGGGGCTAACCTAACTTCCCAAGGGAGAGGCCACAGAGAAGGCCCTCCCTCACGTCCCCATCAAACAAGTCTGAGAAGTGGGGCACTAGGCTGTCTTTTGGCATGAAGAGATAAATCGCAATCCCCATGTGGATTCTCCCTGTAAATGATGGATCCATTTGGAATTTTCATTGTTCACCTTAAATATTGTTCCCTGAGCTGATTTTTTAAAATGCTTTTAAAAAAGTAGGGATGCACATGATGGAAATGTTTGTATTTGTTTCATTTTTGGATTCTTTAGGCAATTGTCTCTTTCACTTTCATCTTTCTTATGCACTGGTCCTTTTGTTTTTCATGAAACAGAAATCCTCTATCGGGTCATTTGTTTCAGATTTCTGATTTGTGGTCCAAAAAATATCTGAAGTAACACCATGGGCCTCCCTGCTGTGAAGGAATCAGCAGAGTGATTTTCACTGGGAGGTGACTAGAGGGAGAAGGGCTAAATATTGTCTGCCTGCCTGCCTGCCTGCCCTCAGTTACAATCTGCCTTGATTGATGTTTGGCTTGATTTTTTTTAAAAAGCAGATGTGGAAAATGAATGGAACTCCCTGTATTTGAGTCAAGACTATAAGTGTTATGAGTATGTGACTGGAGCCTAGAGGCTTCTTTTCTAACTTAAGGGGCAGAAAGACACAAGGGGTGACCAATTCCTACCCCTTTTATTTCCCTTGGCACTTGTCAGAGTAAACATGCCTGCTTATAGCAGGTGGCAAAAAAGGGAAGTTGTAAAAAATGAAACACTGCAAAAACTGAGTGGAGCCCCTATCTAAACTATTAGACTTTGTCCCTTCTTCTACAGTGCTGACATCCTTCTTCCTGCGGTATTTATGCATCTATTGCAGTCAGTGACTGTAGGCATATTTATATACACATCCTTCTTTCAGGAGATATGTTTTCTTATCCTTCATAAATGGGGAGAGATATCTAAGTAGAGTGGGAAACTATCATGGTGATTCTCACTCCCAATTTTTCTAACATCACTAAACCCAAACATGATAGGGCAGCAGCCTTTCTAGGTCATACAGTTTAATTGTGTGAAATATGATACCCATGTGAACTGTCCCCGGGAAATCCTCATGTTTGGTAATTGGATTTACCTACAGTTGTTTCTCTGTGTCAGTGGACAGATGAGGGGGACACTGAATGAAGGATGAGGGGAGGAGGTAACATGATTTGTATTTAGTGGACAGGGTGCTGGTGGTGGTGGTGGTGGATTTCCAAAGCAGTCATTTCTATTTTAAGACAAATCTACAGTGTAATCAATGATGAAATGCTCTTAGTGGAAGGGAACCTGTTTTGTATTGCTTGTCACATTTGGTAATAAATTCTCTCTTGTTCAGTGTAGTAGGTCTGAAGTATCTTTGTGAAATATATGTGTGAAGATCTTTGTGAAAGTTAACACCTTCAGGGCACTGTGAAGGCCAGTGGTATTGTTTAAGTTCCACTTCCTTCCTCTGATCTTTAATTGATGTTCTTGGCGAGATGCTTAAAGGTGATAAAAGCTCTCATTGTAAGATGAAAATAGGTCTTGTTCTCATATTCAGTCCTATAGTTCACAGCCCATTTTGCTGTCCTTAAAATAGACAGATTTGTCATGAGTGGGCATCATCATGCTATATAGGTCTACTTCACCTATTATCCAGCAATGATCCAGTGTCAACGACACTGGCTTAGATGGACTAATAGTTTTACTTGACGTAACACATCTTCCTCTGCTCCTGTTGTCTCTGTTAACCAACTCTATGCCCTTTCTATAAAAAGGAGGAAGGATTATTACTATAACCTAACCGAGACATATTTATTGAGGCGTTGGTTTGCATGGGGAATGCTAAAGGAACCCATTGGTCCCAAGAATCTTCTTTCCTATGGTTGCCTACAAATTTGTGTTACACCAATAAGCTATATTTAGCTCACATCCAAGTACAATTGGTGGGATGTTTATAAACTGCATAAAATGAATAAATAGACGCACTGGGGAGTATTCAGATACAAATTAGTATTGCACAGGCTTTAACAATTGAAGAAAATAAAAAGAATTAGGATGCAATAATAACAGATACCATTCTGTAAAAATACCCAAGGATGGCTATTTTTATGGAATAGCACCTGTCATCTCATTCTAAACCATATGCCTTTGTTTTCTTCAGCTGGTGCCCAAAGAACAAGCTCCTCTCCCTTTAATCAGCTATTTAGTTACACAACTACCTAGAAGAATGCTACAGAGAACTTTATTATAAATGTGTTCTTTACAAGGGTACAATTGCAGTCATTTCTGTGGTAAGGGTTTCTTAGAGGAGTCACCACCAACCAACCGAAGCTGCCATGGAGGCATCTAATATTAAGATGCCACTCCATGTGGTGGAATAGTTTATAGGGATGAAAGTATTTAATGGATTTCCAGTCTCATAAGTTGGCAGGAACCCCTGAGCCACAAAAATATTTGTATTTCCAGCTGTTTCTCCCATATGTGGGGAGAAAAGCGCTGGGAATTGTGAGATTCCTTGACTTCTAAGGGTGTCTGAGCAAGTGAGTTCTGATAGAGGCTGCCTCTGAAGAACCCTTGCAAGTCTCAGGGAATCTTGCTACTTCCCAAGCTCAGTGGGGTGCTTTTATCTCCATATACCAGATGAACGGCAGGGAACTAAATAGAGGTAAAGGCGCTATGCTACCTCCTGTTGCTTTGGGGCTCGCATTCCCATAATTTGGTTTGGGGGACTCCCACTGACAAATGGGGGTGGAAGTCCATGAAATACAAAAGTACCACCCCAACGGAATATGTACATATGCTTACAAGTGATAACTTGTAATGAATACTTGCATCTATTCTTTTCCTTGTTGAGAAATGTTCTGACACGTCAGTACACCTGTCAACAAATGGTCAACCACTGCAGATATTTCACTGCTGCACAAGACAGGAAGACCAGCACTTCGGGGGGGCGGGGAAGCAACAGCACTGCCAAGCATATCAGGCAAAAACAACAGAAGACCAAAAAATTGTTGTACCTTAAAGACTGACTGCTATATTTTAATGTGAACTTTCATGGACAAATCCACTTCCTAAGACCAGCACAGACTAAAATGACTACCTCTTCTAAAAGTGTCCTCTTCCAGGACACTTCTGTTTTTTGTTCACTAAATTTGCATTTTGCATTAAAAACAAGGCTTTTTGTGCAAAATACAAGGTGTTTTGTGCCAAATATTATTTCCCCCCCCCAAAAAAATCCCTAAGTCCATAAGTTTTTCATAAGCAAGTGCCAAAATGAGAAAAAAAAACCCTCACAAAACCACACAAAGGCTGAAATCCTGTTGCTTTGCTATACAGAAGGCATAAAGTTCCATCATTATTAGTTAGCCGTTAACTAGTCCCCATGGGGATTATGAAGCTAGTGGTTGTGCCTCCCCACCCACTGTGAATCCCAACGGTGATTTGCTGGCTGGGAACAACTGAATTTTATCCCTTTTGTGTGTGTGTGTGTGTTTTTAAAGAGGCAAAAATCTCCCCTTCAGCAATGGGAAAGTTTTCATTCTCAGTTATACGAATAAAATGAGCAAGGATTTATATCCTTACTGTGTAAAGCTTTTCTTTCATGTGGCCCAATTCTCAGTAACCAAATTGTGTATTTATAGGAATGTAAAAGTTGTATGTGTTGTGAGCAGCAGATTTTTCCATTGGTATTTTTTTCCTCATGGTGGTGTAATCTCAGACTGAAACAGTATCTGTTATCAATATGCTTTATTCACAAAATACAGCCACACTAGAAGTTCATCAGCTATTAGACATCCTGTCTTTGTCTTTCCTACAGAATGTGCAAAATGCTCAGAAGATGAAATGGAGAAACTTTACAAATCCTTAGAACAAGCAAGTCTCTCTCCTATGGGGGACCGACGGCCTTCTACTAAAAAGGAGCTGAGAAAATCTTTTATCAAAAGGAGCAAAAATCCCTCAGTTAATGAGAAACTTCACAAAATCCGAGCTCTGAATAGTACACTAAAGGTAAGGGTTTAGAGTAAGGATTTCACACCTGATGGGGTGAAACACACCTGTTTCTGCTTAATTGAGTATTTAATAATCAAAAAATGTTTCTCTTGCTGAAATTGTGGTTGTGTTTAATACAGAACTTGGCAAAAATACTTTTTGAGATTGCAGCTTCCAAATTCTCTCAGTTTGCACTGGTAGAGAAGCAAGTGACTCTCCCTCTGGCTGGGAAAGTCTCCATTGCCAGAGGAACAGAAGGAGTGGTAGGCTGAAAAAGTAGCTAATAAATGGGAAGAAAGCCAGAAGGAGCAGGAGAAATGCGCAGAACTGTAGATACGAGAGACCTCTAGTGGTGACCAGTCTAAATCTCCAGTTCTGTCAATGTCTTTTTCTGTTTTCCTGCTAGTGCAAAGAACGTGACCTAGCCATGATCAACCAGCTGCTGGCGGATCCTGAGCTAACAGCAAGGAAGTACAGAGAGTGGAAGAATACAAACACCATGTTGGTTCAAGATATCTATCCTCAGCAAGAGGATCTCAGTACATCTGAAGGAAACACCACAGAACCAGGGGTGATGGTGCGACCATCTTTCATTGAAAGTACTATCTGAAAACAGTGGACTAGGGGGTACTTCTGCCACTGTTTCTCCGCAAATAGTTTAAGCTGCTACCGTTCTTGGTTTTGTTTTTCCTAGGAGCTCATGACTTCCCACAATGGAAAACTCAATCCATTTTCCAAAGCATTATTTTCTCCCCTTATGTGCTATTTAGACGGAAAACTGAGGCCCAGGACAGTCACATCATGATGCCCCTCTGGGTGAAATTCTGAAAAGAACATTTACCTGATGGAAAGGAAATTAGAATTCTTTCTTTCTTTCTTTTCTTCTTCTTTAAAGAAAAAAGGCCTAACCTTCATAAAAAGAATGCTTACGTGAGCACATGATCTGGACATTTTGACCTTTGAATAGTATGTACATATTGTAAATATGAGGTCCTGGATTATTTTAAATGTTGTTGGATGAAGCTATATTTTTAAGGTGTGGAAATGCTACCAGGGTAAATATACAATAAAACAACCACTTTTGCCATAGCTTTTCTGTGCTTCCACTTAATCCTTGCTGATGAGAAACTGTTTCAAGCACAAATAAAGTTAGTGAAAGGTTGATGCCTGTACTCCATAAAGGCTTTTCATGATTTGCTCAGGAGGCACTTTTTGCAGTCATTATGGCTCCATATTTATTAATGACCACAGCAAATACGTTTCCTTGCATCATGCATTTGGACTGTTCTTTGTGGATCAATAAATTCTTCACTGTTGAGAATGCTATCCTGCTTTTCTGCGTTTTCCCCACATCTCTAGGTTACAGCCAATCTAAGATATTCTTGCTATCTGACACCCAGGACAGAATGGTGCCTTCCCTTTCATGTACAGAATGGAACTGAACTGGCTGTTGAATGTTGTGTCAACACCGGAAATCATGTAGTGTCCTTCACCACAGCAGGGAGGCCATTGCTCCCTCCTTCCCTCCCTCTCTTGCAAGGAGGCTACCATAGCTTCTGACCAGTAGTTGCTTCTTGAGGTCGTTGCCCCTGTCTGTCTAACAACAGGGCCAACTCCAGGCACCTAAAACTAATGTCACCTCCCCCAATACCATACCAATTCTTTATAAAGATGAATATTTTTCAGTGAAGATTTGACAGGCTGTAAATGTACCTTTAATGTGTAACTGAATGTGTTTGAGTGGCTTATTCTAGAAACCTATCCCATTGCTTACCAGTTATGTTTCCCATATTGCTGAAGAATAGGCTTTGTTCCTGATGCAAGTTGCAGCCTTTAGAGATGAGACCTCATGCAATCTACATAGGCCCTACCTGGGTTCTTTTTTAATACACATGCTAGAATGCAACAGACTGTTGGGAGCTGTCTCTCATACACTGATGCATCAAAGGTTCACATACAAACATTTCCTTGCTGGGAGAACGTCTAGATGCCAAAAATGTTTCCTGAAGCCCACAAATGTTCACTTCTTTGCTTTTATTCACTGTCTCTTGTATGTTCTGTTTTTGTGCCAGTGAGAAGCATTTGATATTGTTTCTTCCTGAATGTATGATGGAGCTGAATAAGTATCATGTAGGAACTACAGTAGTGTTATGATGCCACACAGAGCAAATCAGACTTAGTTATATGCTGATACTGCAAATGCAGTTCAGAGGAAGGATTATATTTCCTGCCCTCCCTCTGATGTGGCAAATTCTTTAAAGCCTCTCCATACTAGTAAGTAATTTTTTAAAAAATGAGTTTTTAAAACGGAATTGCTTTATTTTGTCTGAGCCCCCATATATATCACGGCTTGGGACCAAGATGTGTGCTCTCACCATACACAATCTGCCAAACAGCTGCAATGTGGAAGTATGGTGGCTGGACATAAAGCACAGGGCCTTTTCATTTCTAGTGTCCTCTTTCTTCTTGGTAATACTTGTATGTTGCCATAGTGATAAGCATTCTAGCACCTGGTGAAGATTTGGCTTTTCAAGGAGGCCTTTGTGGGAAGCTGAATTTACTTTTATTTGCTGATTCATATTATATCAATTTATCATGCCATTTTTTCAGGGCAGATGTTTAAAAAAATTATTCTGAAAAAATTATTCTGGAGTATTTTCTGACTCCATGGGCATCCCATTGTATTGAGAATTAGCAGAAGGGTTAGGGTTAGGGGTTATATATTCCTTGAATCTGCTGAGAATTCCAGGGTCTCTCCCTTCATCCATGTAGCCGACCTACTGATAACCAGTGTGCCACTTCTGTTTCTCAGCACTATGGCTGACCAGTGTAGTATAGTGGATAAAACTGATTACATCTTAATAGTCTTCTTCCTGTGTTAATGTGTTAATGATGCTTTGTCACCTTCTCTCATGTCCATACCTCTACCACCATTGGGATCTGTAGAGACACACATGGCATAGTCTGAGGACTCTTTATGTGTCTAAGGAAGTAGATTTTGATCTATGAAAGCTCACATTGAAACAAATTTGTTAGTCTTTAAGGTAGTACAACGTGTTGTCCTTTGTTCCTCTGTCCTTGAATGTTGTCAGTGCAGAGACAAACATAGCTACCTCTTGGAAACTGGGCTGTGGATGGAGAGTTGGACCAGGAGTTAAGAGACTTGAGTTTGTATCCCTGCAAGGCATGGAAATTCAGTAGAGAGTTGCTGTGGTAAAACACTCCTTGAACATCTCACATACCTTGAAAAGCCCATAAGTTAGAATCAAATTGACAGCACATTTTTAAAAAATGGTTTTAGTTCCAATATGTTACATTGGCTGGGACCAAAAAAGTACTCCATGATAAAACAAAATACAGTGCAAATGCTTACTGCTTATCTAGCACCCCTCATGGAGATGCGGCCAGAGGATGTTCAACAAAATATAGATACAGCTCGAAGAATTAATACAGCATACAACAGGAATAAAAATCTCCCCAGAGAAATTCATGTTAAATTTATGAGAAAGATCTTTTGAGATAAAGTCCTAAGAAATATACAAGATAAGGGACTTAATAGAAAGGATAAAGAAATGAAGATCTTGAAACATATCCCGTGGCAAATAAGACAGAAAAGAAGACAATGTGTGGAGCTGATATCCTTCTTGAGAACAAACTCAATTATGTATAAGTGGTTGGTGCCTGAAGGGGTCCTCTTTGAATTCCAGGAACAAAGTTATTATAATAACTCAACAATGAAGGCAGAAGCCTTTATGAAAAAAAATGCTCGTGCCACTGCTGAGCCAAGCTTCAGCAGTGCTGCTCGCCTTTGCCTCCCCCCCTCGGATAGCGCGAGACTTCATTCAGCTTATGAGAGTGACGTAGGAGGAGAGGGGGGGGGAACGCTAGGTTATTTAAGGGACGTTCCCCCTGTCTCCGCCCTCTTCCTTTCTTGGCACTAGTAAAGGATAGAACTCCTGTACTCGGCTCTGTTGCGAGCGGTGTCATCAAGGCCTGCGAGTTACAACGCTTGGATTAGGAGGGTAGCATCGGCTCCCTCCCGCGGTTTGATTACCAATTTTGTTCTGTTTGGCTTTCTAGTTTTATTACTTTGAATTCTTTTCATTTAGCTTGGTCTTAATTAATTTGATTTAATTGTTTAATTACAGATAATTGTATTTTAAGGGGAATTGGTGGTCGCAAGGAGGGGGAGGGTGGTCGTTACCGTGCGGCTTGGTCTAGTGTGAGTTTATCTGGTCGCCTATGGGGCTGGATAGGAATGTTTGACCCGCATCCTGATTGGCTTTTGGATGCGGGGATTTTTCACCTATCCCACACTGGAACAGGTGCGCTGGCATGTTGGAGGTGGATATTCGGTCACACTGGTGGGTAGTGCAGATATAACAGGTTTTTGGTGAGTCCCGTTGTAATATCAGGTAAGCTATAGCCCATCTGACCTCCCAGCGCTGCGGATTGTGCAATTACAGTGCTTGGGGGGAAAGATGCACTGGGGCCACACCCAGACCAACAGTCAACAAGGAGAAGCTGGCTTGAGGTCCGGGGGTGGTCAAATTTGGGCCGGCTGGGTTCTCGCTGTCTTTAAGACTGCGAAAACTTGGGGCCAGGGACTCGCCCATTTGTTGCTTAAGGGGTCCTTTGAGACCTCTTTGCTTAAACCTGATTCCGCACTATAGCAGGACCCCCCTTTGCCAAAGGATGGCAACATTGAGTATGCTTACTAAAGTGTGGCCCGTGTTTAAACCCATATTTCTTGTCTCGCGTCTTCATTCCGGGGTGGGGACGGCAAAGGAGAAATGGCTGGGCAGAAAAGGAGGGAAAAAACCCAGACGAGAAATGAGAAGAGGAGAAATCAAGTGGATTATCAGGATCTGAAGCAGAAAAAAACTCGACTAGAGCAGAAGAGCAAGAGAGAAACTCTAAAGGAAAGCGCACTATAGAAACAAAAGGATCCAGGAGGAGGAAAGAAAATCACGACAATAAAGATGGACTAAATGAATAAAACATGAAAGTAAAAAAATGAAGTGGTTAAAGACTGTAGGGTAAAATGGGTATAAAATCATAGAAGAATATTAATATCCAAAAATCAGTAACTACTAAAGAAAATATAGATAATATGCTTTATAGATGATATATGAGTTACTGATGGTACACAATGCCAACAAAGTTTCTACCAAAAAAAAGGTATAAAAATGCTTTTAAATTGTATGGGAAATGTAAAAAACAGGAGGACACCTTTATGCTTGGTGGATATATAGGGAAATACTGTAGATGTATGAAAGTGTGAAAAATATTATGTTCCACACGACAACCTTTAAAACGGATTTGCTCTTTTTATTGAATAGTAGACTTGAGATGCTAGTTAGAGAAATGAAATATTTGATAATGTATGTAATCTCTACAGTTAAGTTATCAAATGGAAAATAATAGAAGAAAACAGATATCCTGGACTTAGAAGAGCTGACAGGAAAGACATGGAAACTCGCGGGGTTGGAGGAAACAGAAGTAATAATTCCATAATTAGACTCAAAAGAGAGCTTGAAAAGCATAGATTAAAGAAGAATGTGAAGGTCCAATTAGGGAATAGACAGATTAGTAACTATAGTAATACTGGGAAAATCTGCTGATTTCTTTTTATCTCTCTTTGTAGTATAAGAGTACAAGTTGATGTAAATTTCACTCTCTGGAATGTTACACTTTCTCTATCCATACCTACCCCTCCAACCCTAAATTCCCTTCTCCATAACCCATAACTGTATCCCCATTGAAAAGAATAAAAAGCTTTATAAAGATAAAACAAAATCAATGTATTTGGAGTATTTTTATCCCAGGTTTTATAAAAAATATACATGGGAAGTGACTGACGTTTAAGGATATTTTGTTTTGTTTTTCCCTCTTTAATTTTGCAAACATTCTGAGACATATTCTTTGAAAACTGATGGTGGACAGCATGCCAGACATGGTTGACATTGTTGACAAGGCCTCTTCAATGGCATCACAGTGAACTGCTTACCTCATTAGTCTACGCAAATGCTCTAACCATATCCTGTCTGCTTGGATGAGTGTTTCTACTGTCTCATTTATTCATGTCTCCCTGCTGATTTGTGTTCCAAACCTGAAGAAAAATGGGTTTAATTACTTTCATTCTCTTTCCAGACCTACTTATCAAACCATTTATTAATTTACCTGTGTGTCACTGGAGTCACAAGCCAGAAGAATATGAACCTGATCCTGATATTGTGATGCTCAGTGCAAGGCTGCGTCATTTATAGATGTTTTAAGAGACTCTCTAGGTGTGATATATTGTTTCCACCACCACCACTAGACATTGATCAGCAGGACTTGGGTGTAAGTTCCCAATAACCCAGGAAGTTCTCTGAAATAAAACAGTATAACCCTATAGGGGAAAATGCATTGGGGTCCTTTTCAATCCTACTTATGCAACATATTGAGGCAAAACTGAAACTTCTAATGAGCACTATTTAAACAAATTAATGATGAATTACAGGAAGAGTGCCAAAAATCACTGAAAAAGCGAAACATATTTTGGGCCTGCAAAACTCCAGAATAAGAACTGCTGGATGGCTCAGTGGCTCAGATGTCTGAATGCGGAGCCCAAGGTTGGGAGTTTGATTCTCCACTGTGTCCCCTTGATAGGGGCTGGACTTGATTAACCCTAGGGTCTCTTCCAGCTCTGTAGTTCTAAGATGATGATGATGAAACAAGAGAACACAGTGTGCTCGCCAACATGAATAACAGATAAGTAGTTTTAGTTTTAACTGAGTTCAAAAAGTTTCTCTAGTGCACAAAATTTTTATATCAATTTGAGATTTTAAAAACACAGACACAAAAATCTGTTGTAATGATAGTAAATTGTCTTTAACGTACCGGAGAGGTGATTTTCTAACAATAGGAAGTATTGTGGCTTTTTTGTGATGTTAATTTTAGAATCATGTTTCTTGTCATATATGAAGCAATTTAAGCAGCAATTTCCCTGTCGAAAGTAATTTTTCTAAGCTGTTTCTTGGAATGGTGCAAATTCTGCTTTTTAAAGAAATAACAAGAACTCCCTAGCGATGCTTCCTAGTTTCGTTCATAGAGCAAAATTAGTTAGCCTTCAGGATTCACATATATTTTTTTCTCAGTATAAAATCCCAATAGCTTTTCAGTCATAAAGTCTACCACAGAGATCTCAGCAAGCTGGGGATTCTGTGAGTTGTAATCCAGAAAATACATTTTCCAAGGTGTGGAGGAGACGTGTATAGAATTACGCAGTTGGTTTACCACAGAAAAGTCTGCAGAAATCCTAATGAACCTAGCCTTTCCAAAATGAATGCCAAACTAGATCCCTGTGGAGTTAGGTCTGCAGCCTCAAGATTTTAAGATTTCTACTCTTTATTATTTTAGTAATAATAAGCACAGATTAAATTCACCAGAAATAAATATTATTAATTTATTGCAGGTTCTGTGAAAGGAGACTTGGCAGGCATTTGAATATTTTTTAAAAAATTGAAAACCAAGTGCTCTAAATAATATATGTGGCAGAAAAGCTGGATTCTGTATTTTTCTAAAAGCATTAATCCAAATGTCTTGTACTAACAGATGAAACAATAGGAAGGATCCATCTACCCCAAGGTGCTGAAAGGACACATCTGTTTTATTTAATTTTAAGTTACCTACTAACTAGGGCTTGAGTGTTGAAACAGATGAAATTGATCTCCAAGTGCCACCTTCTGGGTTTGTGTGGTATTACAGAAACTGATGATTGTTTTCATTTGTTGTGTGTGTGTGTGTGTGTGTGTGTGTGTGTGGTTAAGGGTGTATTTGTGTGATTGCTTGCTTGAATATGCTTGGCCTGGGGCAGAGCATCATGTACTTGTATTTGTATAAGCAGTGGCTTCAGGCTGTCCATATCATAATGAAGCCAACAGGCACAGATATTTCCTTGCAGTGAGGTCAAAAGGATAATAAAGAGCTTTTTTAGGGTGATGTGGTGACATGCCTAGAGGCAGAGCAAACACTGTACATAACTGTTATGATCTTTACTTTAATGCCAGGGATTCCTTTCAGTGCTTTGCCATCATTTTTCATGGACAATATTGTGACGAAATGCCTAAAGGTTATGTCATTCCTGCCTGTCAGTCACAGGAGCTCTAGAGGGAGGAGCCAAGGATAGAGCAGGAGGGGCGGAACCAAGGAGACAGTTAGACAGTTGGGAAGTTGGAGCTTAGAGAGGAGAAGAATTAGAGTGATCTGGATAGAGAGTTAGGAAAGTGAATTAAGAACAAGGTTATTAGATTGAACAAGCAGGAATGAGAACACCTAGAATAAGATAGATATTAAGTGATTGAAATTATATAATAAAAGCCTGAATGTATGTCCCGTCCTATCCAAACCTAATCAAACCCCTGTTACAGTGATTACGTGATTTACTGTGTGATATGATTAATAATAAAAGATTATCTGTTATTCCAACCAACTGATTCCGAAGTTCAATAAGCCTTGCATTTGGCAGCACATGTGTCTAACACCCAGAGGTGGTATTAAGTAAATAATACCGGGTGACAGAGAGACAACAAGAGGGAGAGAACCTTTGTGAGGGCCACAACAAACAGAGCCACAAGGGTGACTGTTATGATCTTTACTTTAATGCCAGGGATTCCTTTCAGTGCTTTGCCATCATTTTTCATGGACAATATTATGAAAAATAAATTTCCTATAAAAGGGTTTCCTTTTTTTCCACTTAATGACTGTGAAGATTGACCAACAGGTGCTCTTTTTTGTTGAATGTTCATTCATAAACTATCTAGCCACCCTTCACTTGGGTGGGATGGTGTTCTATCAGGTCATACTCTGAGAAAGAGACATTTTCTGGAGCTTGGAAAAGCTAGGCAAGTATTTAATGGCCAAAATCCTGTTGCTTAGCATAGTAAATTGCACTTGAGAAGGCCCAAGTTGCTGTTCGACTAGACCTATTTAAATCAATAGAACGTACACAGGAGTTGACTCAACAAATCCCCCCACTGATCCAATGGGCCTATTTGAGTGCAATGGGATTTTGGCTATTGTCTTTCTCCAGCAAGAATGCAATGGTAGCAGGAAACACCAGACTTCACTCAGAAACAACAAAGTCCAGTGACTCCCAGTGACTAGCCTCTATAATGACACCATCCACACACAAGTGATTTATTAAAAGGAAGGAGCTATCATTCCATTCCTATTCTTCATAGTCATTTCAGAATCACTGCCAGAAACTGCTTGAGGCCTAGAGGCAGATCAGGGCTGCAAGACATCCTGTACTGAGAGTACATCAATGACTTCTTTGATATCACATAGGCTTCTTTATTACACTGTCAAATTGTGACAGCTGCACCAAAAACGATGGGTGAACCTTGGCCCAAAAAAGCAAAGCGTGCTGCTTATATACCACCCCATAGTGCTTAAAGCACTCTCGGGGTGGTTTGCAAGTTAATTATGCAGGCTACACATTGCCTCCCCCCTCCAGCAAGCTGGACACTCATTTTACTGACCTTGGAAGGATGGAAGGATGAGTAAACCTCAAGCTGGCTGCTTGGGATTGAACCCTGGGTTGTGAACACAGTTTTGGCCACAGTACAGCAGTTTAACCACCACTCCACGAGGCTCATGGGCCCACATGCTGCTGTGGCATGGACAATATGCCTTGAATTGTATTGCCTTAGATCCCCGTGCAAGCATTCAGAATCCACTGACACCCAACATTTGAGGGGGCCACTGAGAATGTTCAGGGCCAGTCTCACCCCCTCAGAGTGTATGGCAGCTATATCTTGTGGTCAACCTATGTTGTCAGTCTGAGGGGGACTGGCTCTATGAATGTAGAGTTCCACATATGGGAACAGGTAATCATGTGTCCCTTTAACAAGATAGACACCATGCATTTGTAGCAACACCTTTCTTCAGATTAACTGGGACTGATCCACCTCAGATAGTAGGTTTTGGGTTTCTTAAAAAGGCACAGAACTGAGAATTATTTTTACTACTGGGAATGGGGAGAAATGCTCAGATACCAAAATAATCTGACTGTATTTTTACTTGTTGAAGGTATGAAAACACCATGACTGACAGTGATTGTCACACACAACCCAGGGTATGGCAGATGTGTACAATGTCATCAGATGAGTGGGGCTAGCCTGGTACATTCATTTGGTATTCATGTAAGTCAGTAAACATGCATAAGGGCATGGGTGGCTAACTAATTCATCATCAAGTTGGCCCTGCCATTGTATCACAAAACCCAAGTGGACACTATATATTACAGTGAGAAGCTGTGGCCCATAGTTAAGGAGATGGAAGACTGGATGAAAAACCAGCAATATCCCAGTTTGTCTTATGAATATTTTCCAATTATTATAGTCTTGTGCAGTCAGACCATTGTTCCAGAAAAAGTATCTTCTTCAGCACTTCACAATCATTTGGGTTGTCCACAAGACTAAGTCCAATGAGACCATTGCCTTTTCCCTGGCTTTTCTGTGCTTTTTTGTTCCTTCTGAGTAGATGGTGTGTGTGGTTTTGTTTATTTTTTGTTTTTTGTTTGTTTTGCAGTTTGCTCTAGTGGGTGGAGTTTAGTGACATAGTGCTTCCCATGGAGAGTTAATTTTCATGTCAGAGGTTGTCACTTGGATGTCTTTAATTAGCTCTTAAAATTAGCTTGAAAACAAAGCTGTAGCGGGGAAATGGACCTGTAAGAGATTTTCAAAAAAATGTGGCCTTTGCAGTGCAATATAGACATGAATTCTCCATTCCATTTTGGGAGGAACCACAACTGGCAGTGCCCATTTGATGCTTAACCTTTGCTCATTTAGACAGTTCCTGAGGTTGGAAAAGTTACTTTTTACAGCTATGTTCCTAGAATCCCCATCAATGCTGCCCTCTGGCCATGATGTCTGAGGGATACTGGAAGTTGTAGTCCAAATAAGTAACTTTTCCAAGGTGTGATTTTAACAGTTCTTCTCTTAAGACATTTCCTTGTGGTTTCTGTAGTCTTGAGTTTGTTTCCAAAGAAAGGGTTGCTAAGATTGTGCTGCTAAATGTTATTTTATTTTTTTGCTTCGCTCTTTATTTCAGAATTCTAGTTTTCACCAAGCAAACAAACATCCAGAAAAGATTGAAATAATGACACCTTCTCAATATTCTACTTGTGTTTCATCACATTTTTCTTGTGCACATCACATCTTTAGGAAACTGTAATACATCAGAGAGATCAAGGAAGTGTACTTGACCTCTGGCCTACAGCAGAACTGTGCATTGGCCCTCAATGTGCTACTAGGACATTCTGTTAAAGTATAAATAACAGTTACATCAATGATTAACTTGGCAAAGCTATCCAGGGGGTATTATGAATTCAAGCCTGAATAGAGAAATGTGTTGTTGGCATTGCAAGCACATAATATTTTCAAAAGGCAAAGGGAATGCATCTAAATTCTTGACAGGTACATCTTCAATAATATATCTAGCACTTATTTTAGGTCATGAATAACCAACAGCAAGTTTGCTGTGAATGCTACTTCAATCCTGCACCCACACTGAGAAGGATTTATGTCTGTGTAGACATGTAAACACACACATGAGTGTGCTGCTCATGTGTGTGTTTGGCCTTTGATTAGTGGTTACATTTTTGTCTTGCTAAATTATTACTTTTATTTCAAAAGTGAGTTGCAATTATTCTAGATCTCACACCTCCCAGTAATGAAGGCTGGCCTTAGATGCAAGAATTTACTGTGATCTTTATGTGTCCACACAGACATAAATCCCATGGAGCTCCATGGGGTTTGCTTCTTAGTGGGTACAGGATTGAAGCAATATTCACAGCAAACTTGCTGTTCGTTATTCATGACCTAAAATAAGTGCTAGATATATTATTGGAGATGTACCTGTTTAGAATTTACATGCAGCATAAAAGGGGGCTGCAATCCCTCTTCCCCACAGAAGCCTTTAAGCACCCCAAAAAGGAGCTCCAGAGGACCTAAAGCTTCTCTAGAGCATCTTTGAAGCACAGGAGAAAGCTGCAGGAAGAATGTGCCTCAAATCCTGATGCTACTGATTGTGTCCCCATGGAGTTAATCCTTTCTTCTTTCAATACTCTCTGAGGTAGATTATTCAGAGTGACTGGCCCAATGCTCAGTGAGGTTATTGATTGTGTGGGGACCTAAACGTGAATCTCCCAAGCCTCAGTCCAGCCCTCTAAACATTACACCTTGGATAGGCAATGTAAAGTGATAATAAGAGATGAAAAAAAATATATATTTTTAAAAAATGGGCGACAGGAAATCATAATGTGTGTTGGGAAAAATTATGAGTTGTGTGGGAAGAAAGAATGAAAGATCAAAAGGAGATAAACATCTGAATTGCCTCTCTCACTACCATGGCCAGAATGTATTTCAAAGGGAATATTGGTTCTCCTGGCTGTTTATCAGAGAGCTGGTTCAAAGCAGGCTTTGGTATATATGGTACATCTCTGGTTCTTTGGGCAAGTTCCTTCCTGCCTAGAGGGTGTGACAATTCGTATTAAAGGATTAAGCCCCATTAAAGAGGTAATGCATTTGCCTGGAGTCACTTCAGAGGGTTAAGCCCTGATGGCCCGTACTTGAGGCATTTGTAATCTTAGGCATTTTTCTCTATAAAGAAGCATAAAACAGGCAGATGGGGGGGGGGGGGAGAAGGACCATCCTCAACTTTGGGGGGACACACGCCATGTCCTCTCTCCAGGAACAAGTCTGTTTGCACAAGAGTAGACCTTGTTCAGGGAACAGCATGGCTTAGGAACAAGTAAAGGCTAGGTTATCTAGGAGTTTCTTATGTTCCTAAGTGTGTACTTTGTGAAAAGATCCAAGACTTTGCAAGTTTTTTTTGTTAAGTAACTTTTCTGCTTTTGTAACCATTTCATCTCTTTCCTGATTCTTTTTCCTTTTTCTTTTTTTAAATAAAATACATAAAATACTATCAAGGAGTTGGGTGGATTTTTGCATGCAAAGGAAATCAAGGTACTTTTCCTAGAGTCTGAACCACTTTGCCAAGCTACTAGAAGCTGAAATGAGAATATGTGTGTGGGGGGTAGTGGCAGTGAGAAAATGAGTGCATGAGCATGGATGTGTAACACCTCCCCAAAGGCACAACTGTAAGAAAGGTGATGCATGCCAGGAAGTGGGGGAAATGGCTCAATAGGTTCTCTCACCCCTATGCTTACCTTGTGTTATCCCACCTCAGGATGGAAAGGGCTAAGGAGTAGAGAGACTATCAGAATCCAGGGCCAGTTAGCTGGAGGGTCCAGCTGGGAATTATCATCACAGGCAACGTGTGGCTTCAAAATGTCCAAATGCAGCTGCCAGCACTCTTGGGGCCCACAGATTCCCACTCCTCAATTTAAAAATATTTTAAAATTCTTTTTGGCCACAAGGTCCCTATGTTCCTAGGTGGCATGTGCATCAATTCTGCCACATTTGAGGTACCCTAACCATTTTTGCCTTTTGTTTCTGTCCATGGAGTTTTCTTGGCAAAGATACTGGAGTGGCTTGCCAGTTCCTGCTCCAGGTGGATCGCATTTAGTCAGAACTCTCCACTATGACCTGTCCGTCTTGGGTGTCCCTGCAGGGCATAGCCCATAGCGTCTCTGAATTACTCAAGCCCCTTCGCCACGACAAGGCAGCAATTCGTGAAGGCAAGAGGAGAAGGGGACGACAGAGGACGAGATGGTTGGACAGTGTCATCGAAGCTACCAACATGAATTTGACCCAACTCCAGGAGGCAGTGGAAGACAGGAGGGCCTGGCATGCTCTGGTCCATGGGGTCACGAAGAGTCGGACACGACTTAACGACTAAACAACAACCATCTTTGCACTTCCATGTAATTCCAAAATTTTGTAACATATTTTGAAGAGTATAGCTGCTACAGGATATGAGGGTGCTTTCCCAGTAAATACATATTTTCAAAATAAGAAAGGGGTGGTTGGGTGGTTGGGAGGGAGAAGAAGCAAGTATGATCCTCCAAGATTCAGAGGTAGGCATGTACAACCCTCTGACTTTGGAGGCCCCCTCCTGTAATCTACCAGCTGGTTCTCTATTGATACGTACATCTTGCTTTTGTTGCTGCTGCTACAGTATTGCACAATTATACTCATGAAACCTGAGGTTGTGCCCATGGTAGCTGTGAAAGTACTTCGGCGGAAGTGTTATCCATGAAGCACTTATGCCAGCGCATTGTGCAGTTGGTTGAGCTAGGGATGTGTACCCAATTTTGCAATTGAATAGCACAATTTCTTGTTGAGCATAACACCTGGCACATTTATACCAGTGTAACTTTATGTTACGCAGCATGAACAGGATTTTGCCAACTGTGTAGTAGTGATGTGTATTGTGCATGTGAATTACACTGTCAGACCACTACACAGTTTTGTCCACCCTATTGAAAAATTCCTGCAGATGCTCTTGGGTTTCAGGCTGATTGTCATGAAAGACTCATATGACTGGTGCTCTGTATATAACTGAAGCTCTTCTTACCTTCTGGTGCAGGACTGGTCTCATGTTCTGGGCCCTTTTTGTCTACCACTCAGACAGCACAACAACAATATATTTCTCTTTGCAAATGGACCATAAAATGGTCTCAGTCAGGTGTGTCACACCCTTCCCTAATTTGCTGATCACCAGATGTTTTAAATTACACCTGCCATCATCCCTAGCAGTTGGCCATGCTGAATGGAATAATGGGAGTTGCAATCCAAGATATTTGGAGGACACTAGGCTGGGAAAGGTTTTTGCATAGGATATTCTTGAAAAATGTTACTGTATTGAGCCTATATATTATTGCAGTGAATGGTAAAGTCGGCCCAACACATTCTGGCACTCAAAACAGACGTCAAAATGATTGACTTTGAAGAATTGATTCCTATCTTCCCTCCAATGAATTACATTGCAACGGGAACCATCAGAAAGTATTCACAGGCCCTGTTGAAATGAGGAGTTGTAGAGTTTCAGATCATTTCACTGTGATTTTTTTCAGAATAATTTTGCAATAGATTGTGCCCGATGAGATCATCTCTTGGTGTTTCAGTAAAACAGAGCCCCAGATCTGTTGCTCGAGGTAGCTACTTAACTTACAATGTCTTTGTATGTTTGATTGTAAAGCAGACATTAAATGAAAACTACATGAGACTCAGCTTCACCTTTATTAATGCATCAAGGGACAAAACAGCAAGATGTCATAATATATTGTAAAGCATTTACAATGAATATTCATGCCTTCTCACAGCACAGTTCAGCATTGTTTATGCTGTGCCTCAAGGTCTTCCCATAAGCACTTTAAAAAGGTACATTGAATAATGTAGTCAAACCAATCCCTAAATTGAACTAAATGAACATTTCAAATTCTTGTGCTTTAACTAACCGCTGGAGAGAGCTTGCGATGCTCAAAAACATCTATCTTCTCCTGGCATAAAAGAAATAATGATTTAAAGTGATCAAGAGTGTCTGTGGAAGCTGATGAGTGCAGGAGCCTTTCTGTGAGTTCTTTTTTTAGTTTAATTCTCTTTGAGAGGAACATAAGAGGTTTTTAATGAACTTTGAGTATCATAACCACTTAGATTTCTTCTGAGCTCCAAAATCTGCATTAGGACACAACAGTAACATTAACTACATTTTTCATCAATCACACTATTTTCAGGCAAGCCGTTATTCCATCTTTTTCATACTATAATATACAAAATGTCTCTAATAGTAATGTAATATCCTTCCTTTCTAGCAGTGAATATAATTGAAGGGTTCTCAGGGTCATCATTCATTCCACTAATTGGTACTAAGTGTTCAGATTTGTTTCCTGTTTTATTAGGCTAAAGTCATGGTTTTACCCCCTTGCGTTGTAGGCAGTGAAACAGCTGTGTGCTTCTACTTGCTGCAAAGCCTCATGTTCCCAAGACTATGAAACAGGGCCTGTTTTCCTGTATTACAGAGCTCTGTAATAGAGTCAGGATAATATATTAATATTGGCTTCAACTGCATGAATAATTTCACTGTGGTGTTGACAGAGGAGCTGAAATCTTTTTGCTTTGTTACACATGCAGAAAGTAAATGGCATAAACCTTAGTCACTTCTAGCTGGCAATTAATGAATCATCACGGGCATTCTTGGGGGGAGGATGCACCTGCTTGTTTGGTGCACACTTGAGAATGTCAGAGGGGACTCATTAACTGCCAGCTGGAGAGGACTGGACGATACACCATTTGCCTTCTGCATGTATAACAAAGCAACAGGGTTACAACCAGTATTTCAGAGATCAGATTTCAGGATGCCATTGTATGGCTCTCTGCAGAAATGTCCTAATTTCAACCTATCAAGGTCAAGGTTGCCATTTGCTTGGGGTGGACCTGTGCACAAAGGCAGCATTGTGGCATCTAACAAGGTTATCAGACCTGATTGGGGCAGAGCCAGAAAACTGCATGATTGGCTGATGGTACAACTTTTGTACAACTTTGTACATGATTGTACAACTTTTTCTGGGAGACCAGTCGCAGCCTTCTACTTCTTGTCTGTATATACAAAACTGTTTTGTTTTGTGGGTTTCTTTAAGCTGCACTGAATTTATGTCTTGTTTTTGCACTAGACATTAACAAATGCAACTCCAAGCTTGCTAATTAAGGCTTGCTTTCCTTGCACTGTTTGCTCTTGTTTGGGACTGCATGGGGTTTGTGTGTCTCACATCTGCTTGTTTGCCTTGCAAAGTGTAGGCCTAGGGACATCTTCCTTAGATCAGGGGCTCTTCACCTTTCCAAAGACTTTTGCTTTATTTTTAATTTTTATTTCAATTTATTTAAATTTATTTCAATTCATTTTATTTTATTTTAGTTTATTTCTCGCTCTGGTCTGACCATTCAAGCCAATCTAGGGGCAAATACAGAGTCTCTGTTTGTCAGCACTTTTTCTTGAGCTTGGATTGGTGTTCAGTCACAATCTTCATTTTGTACAGATTTTTACTCCACAACCAGGATAAAAGCCTCAATGTTTATGTCAAGGCTGTAGGCTGTTCCTGTGAATTGCTCCTCTGCAGTGCAGTGGGCTCACTTTCCTTATGCAAATAGTTTGGTTGTTCTCAATGAATTTCTGCAATGTGGAATGAAGGAATGATGCCTGTAAACAGAAAGTGGACATACCATGATGGCTAGTCCTTGGTGTAAATAATATGTGAACCTACCCTTTGGAGGGAATATCTGTGGGACCTTCATAGATGCTGATCTTAGTTTTGGTTTTGGTTTCATCTGGGGGGTATTCATCAGGAGGGGTGTTTACATTTGGGCTGCTGGGACCCATATGGAGCCCTGGGGAAGGGGCTGCAAATTCTGATGGACAAGAAAACTGGGCACCTATAACATGAAGGCTCTTGACTCATTTGCTGCGGCAGATCCCATCACTCACTTTCTTTACCCTATTTCTTTCTATTCTAGCTCTCCCCTCCCATTTATGTTGCTTTTTTTTTGTAATGGTTTGAGTCAAATCTGAAAGGTGAATTAATTAATACACTTATTTAAGTGGTGGAGATGTGAGGATTTGGGTGGAAATCCATTAGAATCAAATGCTGCTGCCTGATAAGAAAAATGTCTGGCAGCAATATTCTGTTGTAATGCACTATTTTGTATGAAAAGGGAAAAATGAAATCAAAACCATTAATAATAAAACTGATGACATAAACATATTTGGTTAGGTTAAGCAAAAAATACGATTCCAAAAACTGAATTGAGATACAAGCGAGAAATAAGGCACTTATTCATGGATGTGTGTTCACACAGACCTGTACACATGGATTCAGAGTTAGTGTGACTTGATCTTACTTAATTAACAGATCTTCATCTCCTCACTCAAGGAATAGTTATTCTTTACAGAAGTATTCTTTAAAACAGTAGATAGGCACTACTTACATAATTGAGGAGCAAAGAAGAAATGTAAAGACAGTGGTAGAAATGTCAAAAGGAAGCAATGAGGATGACGTTCTTTACAATGCACACAAATTCATGTAAATGCTTTTTGCTTCCTGGGTAATTTTTGACCATTTAATTATAGCACACACTAAACAACAAGTATAAAATGTTATATAACTACAAGTTATCTATGCCTTTTTTACTGTTGCTCATGCTAGAGACGCGATTGTTGCTAGAATATGCTGTAGAATATGTTGTAAGCTGTTAATTACTTTAGCTACTATCATAGGATAGCGACACTGGTGACAGCATTGTTAATGGAATAGAAAACCTTGTATTGTGTATGAACATCGAATTCTTGTTTCATTTTAAAAGAAAATGGTTATTTCTTGCTTAAGAAATCAATATTCTAAAATACACTTCTGGATGCTTAGCTACTTTACAGATGTGATTACACACACACACACACACACACACACTATTTTATATACTATAATATAGATGTACCTAAGCTATTCTATTAGTAAATATACACAGATTCTTCAAAGTAAGCTATTTAAATTATATGGAACATAGGGTGGATGGATACTTGAAAAAGGCAACATCACTGTATTATTTCACTGCCAAAAGGTAAGCACTATACAAGGATTAACAATGGTATTTACACAGCTTACAAGGATGCTCTGCTTACAAGGATGCTTTAGAAACAGAGTCAGCCATAATCAACAGCTTTGCTAGACTTTGTCCGTACCTCAAAGGGAGTCCTCAGTCTTCTAGTTTGTAAATGTAAAGAGAAACATACTTGTGGTGTTCAGGTCAACACAGAATGTGGATGGAGAATCTTCTTTGGAAATGAAAGATTTCAGTTTCATCTAATATTCTTTTTAAATGTCTCAGAGGTAGCTTTGATCTGTCTTGTTTCTGCACCTAGTTCGTAAATCATTTTTCCCATTGACCATTATAGGATGGAAATAAGAAAAAACATCTTGCATACCAACATGAGGATAGGTAAAGAATTGTTTAAATCCCCCTGACGCAAATGCACTAGGCATACCACTGAGGGATAATCACTCCCATGTAATCTTTTCCCATGCCTTGCAAATGTTTTGGAAGGAGGGAAGGCAAAGGGGAGGAGGACAGGGATAGTTTGGAATTAATTTGATTTTGTTCAGTTGTTGCCAGGATCTAGTTTAAATCAAAGTTGTCTAATCCCATGTTGACAGTGTGTGCAACCATTATATTCTTCGTGGTTATGTTTTTAGTACCTTCAAGGAGGGGTGACAAGTTCTCATTTAGTCTGACTCTGCTCTGAAGTTCTTTGTGTCCAAAATGTGCAGAGGAAATTTGCCACAGAGGCATATTGTTCAGGTGAGCGTAATAAGCAGGCCCTTGCCTGAGGAAGGCGGGGTGGGCAGGAGAGGTGAAAGAAGCCCTCTCCTGCATGTTCCTGCCACCACGAGTGCAGCCACTCAGGGGCGCTGGCTTTGGTTGTTAAGACAGCAGGGGGGCCCTGTCACGGCAGTGGTGTGGTGCCAACTTCCTGAAGTTCCAACTGAAAGGAAAGAAATACAAGGAGAAATGAGCTACTTTCCCTACCCATCTGCTTGCAAAGGAGGCCTGGCAGATTTGCTCTGCATTTGCTGCTCCTTTCTCAGTGAACAAAGCAACTGCGACGTGCTTGTGAGAAGGCAGGAATAATCTCTTTCCATTGCATCATAAAACAACAACTGCCGAGGATGCTGGAACAGTTCCAATGTAAATTGAAGTGTCATCTCCCTGGAGGATGTAGCACAAATGATCTTTAAGATCACTGAGGGCTTTGTGATAAACTGGATGACTTGGTGGGAGGCCCACTTTTAAAAGTCCATGCACTCAGTGGTTAAGCCATGGAGATGTCTCACCACTGTTCAGCCATGTGGTAACAGCTTGCCCCAGAACCCTTTGTGATCTGAATGGACCAAAAATTACACACAGCTATTTATGAAGCGAATGTTAAACAACAGCCACACATAAAGACCCTCATCACCTCAGGCACTTGAAAGTCTCCTCTTCCTTCAAAAGACTGTCCTCTTTCTCCCTTCCTGCCCCTTCTGCTTGGTGTGACTACACAGCTTAAACGCACGACACTGTATCTTTTTTTTAAAAAAAGGTGTCCTTAAAACCCACCCTTCCCATTAAAGCATTGGCCCAACTAGACCTTGGAAAAGTTACTTTTTATGGACTGCAATGGCCAGAATCTCCCACTGGTGGAACGTGGAATTTAGAGTACCTCACACTCAAATTTTCTAAGCTCTGGACACTCCCCCCTACTAAATCATGCATATTCTTGTCACTCTTCTAAAGCCCACATTCTTCCCACTCACCCCCACCCTGAAGCTCTATTGTTCCCTCTGCAATAAATTTTAGACTGTAACATTCTCCTCTCTCCTCTTTGTAAAGCATTAATTTCAGAGAGAAATTGGCAACTGCAAGGTTAATTGAGAAATTTTTCAGAGCTGCACATATATAAAAACATTTGTTTCTCATATTTCAAAAGAACAGAACATTAGCAGGAAAGTTTCAATGTTTATGTGCCCATTAAACAGGTGTGCTTTTAAAGCATAACTCTCTTTTCAGTGTGGAAAGTTTTCCACCCATCCTGTGTCTCTCCTGGAACTATCTTCACCCACCCAGTCCTTCTACACACACACACACACACACACACACACACACACACACACACACACACTTTCCCACCAACATGCCTAGCTTTCCTTATCCTGATGGATCACGTTGATAAACTGGGGAAAGTTCATTTGTAGACCCCTAGCACTTCTGAAAGTTATAGTTAGCTTCCTTTGTGACAGCATGATTGAACGACTGGCCAATGTTTGCTCTGAAGACTCATCTCATCAAGATTCTACTGTGCTTGAAAATTTCCCAAGATCCTCAGAAATTAAAATGAGCAGCAATAACAAGACTCTTTTTTTAAATCCCAAAGGTTGGAATATGAAGGAAAAGTCCTTGTCTTGTAAACAACCTCACCTTCACTTAGTTGAACAAATGTTGGTTCTATATCTACAAAACATACCATATAGAATACACAAATATTAACATTACTACATTCAGAGACAGACACAGACACAAAGTCTACATTAAATATATCATTTATAGATTACTGATTATTTTACCTGTTTCAAGGGGACTTATACATCTGCCACTAACAGAACCCTGCCCTGTAAGTTCCCTGGAATTTTTTGGTAACCTATTGCTCAAACCTACTGATCATATTTTTTGTATGTAGATAGTTCTGCCTATGAATAGGCTAAAACCTTTGTTTTCAGTGGTTTTGAAATGTCATGGAGATCTGACTGCAGACTTTCTCTGCTAACACTGGGCAACACTGTGAACATCTCAGATGGTGTAAAGATGTGAATGAAAAAAACAAAACCAATCCAACAGAACAATTGGGCACCTCTTTCATTCACCCTTAGTTCCTAGAAAGCCATCAAATATCTCCCCTGACTATATTAATAAGGACTAGGTTAAAGAATATGGGATTTTCTCTCACTGACCTATTGTGTGCATACATCTAATAAAATCAGGATGAGAATCCATGCATCTAATAACATGGGTGTAGCCCACAAAAGCATATGACAAAACCCAAACAAAAACAACCATGGAAGACGTTAAGGTGCCACACAATTCTTTGTCAGTTTTGTTACAACAGGACAGACCACCATCATTAACCCCTCACAAATCTCAATCTACTTCATCAGATGCAAGACATACTATATACGTACATATGCTTATCACCTTGTCTATGCATGGGTGTACTTATTACCTGCCAATGACTGTTGAATAATGTTAATTGACTACTAACTAAGCTCATTACACTGCTGGTGCATTCCTATTACATACACCCCCAACTCCTGGCATTCCAGCCTGCTGAGGAAACTTGTCATACATCTGAGGAAGTGGCTTGTAATCAACAAAAGCTTATGCTGAATAAAACATGTTAACTTTTAATGTACCCCAAGTCTCCTTGTTGGTTTTGCTGACTAGAACAGCTAAATCCCACTGCTTTTAAAAACTTACACTTTAGAAGGTCTTTTTCAAAAAATCTGCTTTGATGTGGCTTTGTCACTCACTGCTTAGTGAGTTCTGTGTCCATGCCTTGACTGAATATATAAAACTTTCATCTGGCTTGGTGCTTAATATTCAAGAAGCCTCTTTCTGAAGCTCTCTGCAGGCACTACAGTCATGCAGCCAAATATCAGAGTTTCATTTGGATCTCACCCCTTTGAGATCTTTGGTCTTTCTCTCCACCCCACACCAAAGCATATGTCTGAAGATCTCCTAGCTATGATAAATTGTTTGCTCCTTAATACTAAAATAGTTTGCCTCTAAGGTTAGAGAGACCCTTAATTCTTAACTGTATTTCTGGTAGGAACAAGTTTTAGGTGAAACCTTTAAGCTGAAAAATAGGTGGGAATGCTTCAGGAATCCCCAGATGTCCATCCAGAGAAGGAGACACCAAATTGCCCCTGGATCCTTGACATATAGTATCTGGGTCTTCATATGGCAATTTCAGATGTTCAAGGGAGTTCTGAAAGCCATTCTGGTGATAACAACATTAAGAAGGCCATAATAAGGTATCCATATTTCAATGTTAGTGCCAGAACCCATTTATTTATTTATTTATTGGCTGGTTGGTTGATGTCCTAATCTCTGCCTTATTGCTCTGCCACAGAATGAGACATCACATGTTTAATCAAGCTGAATAATGCATTGGCTTTACATTTTTAATGTCCATTTTTACTAGTGTATTATGTATGACTCTACTTATTTTTCGTACTGCATGAAAATATAATGATGGACGGCAAAATGTATGATGAAGTTGAATAAAAAACAAGTGGGAATGGTTATAAAGAGAGACAAAGCCATAAATTAGGGGTGCTATCCTTTAACCAGGTGAATTAAAGCACCGCTAACTTAAAGCCATGCATTCTGGCCAGTGAGTCCTGAGAGTCATTGCCTCAGTGGACCAAAACACCTTAGTTATCGAGATGCTTATTGGGATAAGAGTATAGTCAGAACTACTGGAGCATCATATTAATGACTGAATAGAAAACAAGCCACTAAGCACTATTAATAGTTACTAATGACAATTTCAGCTCCTTATTTGCCAACAGAAGTATTTTAATTCACAGTTGCATGTAATAAGCAAAATGCTGTTATTGTTATGTGCTCTCAAGTTGGAATTGACTTATAGTGACCCTAATAGAGTTTTCAAGGCAAGTGAGATATTTAAGGAGTGGTTTTGCCAGTTCCACTCTACCAGTCAGTTTCCATGGCTAAGCAGGGACTCAAACTCTGTTCTCCAAACTCCTCGCTGATCGTTCTATCCACTACACCACTCTGGAAACCCAAAAAACAAAATAATACTAGTATATAATTTCTCTCTACACATCTAAGTATCCTTAGAATTTTTATTATTTTATAGAAGGCATAATATTGCTCTTTGTTGCTCCCAGTAGTAATCCACCTGACAAAGAGTTTTTGGAAAGAAAAGGTGGATTGCTGGGTGCGAATAAACTCTGTCCATCATAGGTTCTCCACTTATTAAGGACAAAGAGCCCCACAATGTATCAACAAGGAGAGGTAGGTTTTTACCTATGCATTATACAGATGTCTCTAGGCAAGAAAGCTGCAAAGTTCTAGAAGGATAGCTGCAGGAGCTCATGAGTTATGATATCTGAACGGGTCTTTAGACAGTAAAACATGGTGGCAACAGAAGGCTTATCATCTCACTCTCCCATCTTTACTACAGCCAAATGCACAATAACTGGAAAGATAAAATATACAGATGGGTCTGTCACTCATTCAATCCAACCCCCCTCTCTCCTTTTTTCTACCCTAAACATTTCCACATTGATGAAATCTATAAATGGCCTTTTGTTGTTTGTTTGATGACCTGTCTTTCTGAATTGTTGATATTGTACAAAGCTACAGGCCCAATAATTCAGTTGAGGTTGGGGCTGTTTTAGAAGCAGCAATGGCTTGTAGTCTGAGTGTTGTGTATCCCTCCTCCAACAGCTCCAATTCAGAAGGATGCTGCTTCACCTCAACAAATACCAAAGCAGCCCAGATCATCTTCCAGCTTCATCTGAATTCAAAGCACATCCCACTAGTACTAAAAATTTATCAAAATTTTATACAAATGTCATCTCTAATTCAGGTAAATTCTGAGAAGTCCCCGGTCTGAAACATTTGACTCTTAGATCTGAAATCCCAGTTCTGCTCACAAAGCAGGTCCATGTGCCTGCATCACTTGTTTTTTCTTGTATCTCTTCACTCAGAGCACTGTTGTCGACTGTTTGCTTAGCTGCCACTGTACCTGAAGCCATTATTTTTCTACCATCATTGCAATATTTTCAGCACACATGGCCAGTGAATATCTGATGTGACCCCATTACTGTTGTGGTGTATAGGAAAGAGAACAAACTGTCCCTAGAAGGAGATGAAGGCAAGGAAGGGAGAAGCAAAAGAGTAAAACAGATGGTACCTTTAGACATAAAACTTGAGAGGGGAACTTTTGAACTTCCAGAGGTTTTGATCTACAGCTCCCATCACTGAACATCATGAGATCGGTGGCCAAGGATAAAAGAGTGTGACAGATGTACTTAATAACATCCCCAAGATACAAAGATTCCCCATCTTTAATTCAGGGAAAGGGTAATTTGTTCAAAATCTAAGCATGCTAATGGAATTAGAATCATGGGCATAAACTATTATATTGATAGAAAGTCTATGATGATGTGTCTGTCAATCAGTGGTGCTGTCAGAGCAGGGCCTTAGGGCAGATCCCACCGGCCCTACTCAGCAGAATGTGCCACAGGAACCCCAATGACAGCAGAGCTGGCTTTAATGCACATTAACTATGCAAAACTCTCTAGAAGACCATTAAATCCAGAGTGTAGCAACAATTAAGTGCACCATTGCTACCAATCAGGGGTATAAATGAGTAAGACTATTAATGTATCTGCAAAGCTGGCTATGAGGCTGTGAGGCCAGTTGCTAGCTATACAGAAAATTCTGGGTGATGTGGGCCAATGTTCTGGTTTGGTACAAGCAACTCTGAATATATACAGTTCTAGACTCCTGAGCAGTAGCAAACTTTCTCAGGTTGAAAACCATAAAAGCTTCTCTCTCATTTCTTATCTACTGAAAAACAATGGTTTGATTCAAGAGTGAGCCATAAAAGGCGCATCTGAGAGCTCTCTGGCTTCTTGGTTAGGGCTGAAGGTGTCTAGCCAGCTCAGTTTAGATTTGTCTTTCCAACTTTGCAAACCACCCCAGCTATGGAAGATAAATCAAATGGGCACCATAGGTCTTCCAGGAGCTACACATCAGTAAAGACTGTAATTTCAGAATTCATGTCATCTCGTGGAGGAATTCTTGTATCCAGAGATAACACCTCCACTGCTAGTCATACCTGCTGGTTAGTTCTATCCACTGTGTTGGCAGTGGAGGCATGGTCACGAGTGTTTTGTCGGACGCGGGTGGAATTTTGTTGATCAATGGTGGAAGCTGTTGGGATGCAGAATTCTCTAAAACACCTTTT
Source organism: Intellagama lesueurii (assembly GCA_037013535.1). Taxonomy (NCBI): domain Eukaryota; kingdom Metazoa; phylum Chordata; class Lepidosauria; order Squamata; family Agamidae; genus Intellagama; species Intellagama lesueurii. Next base: position 281,855,508 of record JBAJHW010000001.1, on the reverse strand, counting down.
GAAGTTCTCATCTAGAAATGCGTAAAGGACGGGGTTAAGGCAACTGTTTGTGTACCCTAAAGCAATACAGAAATGCCAGGAGACTGTCTGGAATGTTGTTTCTGGAATGTAGACCAAGGCTTTAATGATAACGTAAATATGGATGGGAGTCCAGCAGATGATGAAGACAGCCACTACCACCAGGACCATCCTGGTGATCCTCCGAAGATTCCTGTCCTTCTCCTTGGAGCCAGAGAGCATTCGGACACTCTTCAGGCGTAAAATCATGAGACCGTAGCACACAGTTATTATTAAGACTGGCATGATGAAGGCAAAGATGAAAACACAGATTTTCAGCAGGTTCTCCCAATACCATGCTGGGTGAGAGAATTTAAGGGTGCAATCAATAGAGCCTATAATAAAGGGAAAGGAAAGGACTTTTAGCAAACAGTTTTATTTGGATTTCTCTTTTTCTCCCCATTCCAACATGAATCCAAGCCCATTACTAAATCATAAGGAAATGGAAGCCAATCCAACAACAAACTAAACCTGAATAACCTTTCCCAGTATTTGTTCTACTGGAGTGATTTTCATTGACAATGGAATATATTTTCATGGAAAAGTGTTGTGTGCATTTTACATAAGCAGGTTCCTCAAAACAAGCTGAACAGCAGTACTTTCGGTTAAAAGTGTTGCTCAAAATATAACGTTATATTTTGAATAACTTAAATTCATAGCAATTCATAGCTGTCTCTATTCTTCTATGTCAACTCTCTTCCTCTCTGGGGGGAAAAGTGTAAAACCATTTGCAATATAATTACAAGAAATGCCATTCACTGGTATTGGGAAGGATAGTGTTAAATGTATTCTCGAAGGCTTTCACGGCCGGGATCTGATGGTTGTTGTAGGTTTTTCGGGCTGTCTGGCCGTGTTCTTGAACCTCAAGAACACGGCCAGACAGCCCGAAAAACCTAGAACAACCATAGTGTTAAATATTTCCTTTTTTACTTTCCAAAGCAGATCACTAAATACAAAGATGACCTAGAGTATAAACAGTAGTACTGTTCAAAACTACCCCCATCACTTAATGAAGAAAAGGAGGGGAAGAGGAACCTTTTTTCACACAATGGACTACATCTCTCCAGTGGAAACCTCTTGAGGTATGTGTGCCAACAATGGATCAATCAATATTTACAGACTCTTTCACACACTAAAACCATTCATCTCCCTCCTTCCCTTTTCCAGAGCTTTCTGTTGGTTACATTTCTAGATCAGGATAGAGGGATTTTTGTTGTAATCCAAAAAGGTAAATTTCTTGAGCTCTACCTCCTTCTGTAACACACAAAGAGGAGGGGGAGGAGAGGATGGAGAGTGACTCATTGTATTCCCCTTTTCTCCAGTATGTAGCTCTTGCTCAGTCAGGTGGTCAATGAGGGAAAAGGTGAGGCATGACCACTTCAAGGTGCTCTACACATTCTGAGCCAGAAACTTCCAATAGATCTGGTTTGGTTCACAGTGAGGAGAAAGCAGAGCCTTCACACACTACTGTTTCAAGGCATTCCAGGTATCTTTTCCAGGCAATTCTGGACATAGAGCTAAGGAGCAAGGTTATGGAGGCAAGGCTGCCTTTGGCCAGCTACTGTGGAGACCTCATATGGGTCTTGGCCTAGTGGCTGTGTGCCACTAAACTGAAGACTTAGTTGATTGTAATATTGATCAACACCACAAATTTCTGAAACAATATTGTTCCCAGCTGCTTCAAGATGCCTCCCCTCTTTTCCAAGATCGCAGTTCAATAGGTTACGTAAGTGACTAAAGTACTGCAATAGTCCGATATTCTATCCTATCTGAAATGTGTCTTGTTTTATTATGAAAAGTTGGCTTCTGATGCTCAGCAAAATTCTCCTGAGGAGTGTTTGTGGAATTTGGTATTTGCAAACTCAGGGGCAAATTGACCTGATCTACATCTCATGTAGATCAGATCAATCTACAACACCAAAAGGGTGCTGGTGAATGATACTGTGACAGTCAGGGAAATTTAAGGATGTTACATCTAAGAATACAATGGTCTTGTTGACAATTTTATTTAATTTGGGGTTTTGTTCGTTTCTTATTGGTAGGTTGTTCAGGACACAATTAATCTTATTTTGTAGTAGGCTCTAACCCCAGCTTTTGTTTAATGTGATTACTGTTATTTTGTCGATTGTTTGTTTTATCCTTTTTCCCCTGAGTTATTTGCTCACTCCTTAGCTATTTAGGTATTCACTGATTTGTTAATAGGATCTTAAGCCTTATTTGTTTAATTCAATTGTAAACTACGTATACTATTTGGTTGGAATTAATTTCTTTAATCTTGCTTGGGGGACTTTTGTTGTTGAAATCTGGGCAGGGTAGTTCTGTTAATAGGGAAAGAATAGGAACTATGGTTTGGTGTTCTGAATTCATTTAGAGCTCAGAGTAATCATTGTTACCTTTGTGAAGCTAGATTTTTCTTCTTCTTTCACATCAGAAGAGGATTAGGGAGGAAAGTGCTGGCTATTAGCCAACCATGGAGGAGGCCAGCAGCAAGCTCATATCTGTGGTAACGGATAGGGGGAGGTATGACATTGGAAGGAAAACAGGCCAGTACAGGAGAATGCACCCCAGATGTGTATTATCTGTTTCATGCTCTAGGTCTTCTTCCAGCCAGCATAATTGAGGTAATCTTATCAGCCAACCCTCTGATCTGCTCATCCTACTGTTAAATGTCAGGCTGATTCAAAATAAGTATGAGCTAATTTGTGATCTGGTAGCAGACCCAAAAAAAATCAACCTGGTTGATTAATTAACCCTATGTGGGTGTGGAAGGTGGGGTTGTTCTCTCCCCTTGGGATATTCTGTACAGCATCAGGGCAGATCAGAAATGCAGGGAGGGGGTGTTTCCATTGTCCATAGGAATTATATTAGGATCAGCAGAATGTCTGCCCATTTTTGCCCAGGCCTGGAGTGCCTGCACCTGATGTTGGACCAGTGGCACAGAGTGGGGATCACTTTGGCGTACTGCTCCTCCACCCCACAACCCAGTGCTTTCCCTACCAGGGCTGACGGACTTCATCTTCGGTGTGCTGTTGAGGTCCCCCAGACTGTTACTTCTGGGAAACTTTAACATTTATGTGGAAACACGTGTCTCCAGGGCAGCCTTGGAGTTCATGGACACTGTGGTGTCCACGGGCCCATTCCAACATGTCATTGGTCCTACACATGTGGCATAGCATACATTGGGCCTGGTGTTCATGTCTGGACAGAGAGATGATCTGGAGGTGGTAGACTTTGTGTCATCCACCATGTCATGGTCAGATTGTCACCTGCTGAGATTTGGACTTTGCCCAGTGATCCTCCTCCATTAGAGTGATCTGCCCCCAAAGGCTACTGGATCCAGTTAGTTTCCTGAATGCCCTTGGAGGTCTTACCGCTGATCTAGTGGGTACCCTGTAGAAGCTCAGGTCACCCATTGGTATTCAAGGGTAACCTGGGCAGTAGACATGATCAAACCTAAATACACTCTTCACTGCAGAGCCTGACTCTCGCCATGGTTCATGGATGAGTAGAGAGCAATGAAGCAAGTAAAATGATGGCTAGAGAACAAATGGAGCAAAGCTCCCTTGGAATCAGGAAGATGTTTGGAAAATATTGTAATGCACTTCAGGGAACAAAAAGAGCTTATAATACTATCTTGATTAATGAAGTCTCTAACCAACAGGTGGAACTCTTTTGAGTGTCCACAGCCTCATCAACACCAGATAAATACAAACATTACAATCAAGCATAGAAAATAGCAACTGGCTTGCAGCCCATTTTAGATCTAAGGTTGAAAACATCCGGTGGGACCTCAAATGCCCTTTTAGTTCAGTAGATCAGATTGAGATGTCCAATGCACTGTCTAGTCATGGTTTATTGGATCAGTTTCAATTAGTAAAGCCTGAGGAAGTAGACAAGGCACTTGCACACTGTCAAACTACCGCTTCTCTTGTAAATCCTTGCTCATCTTGGCTCTTAAAGTCTGCAAAGAATACAGTGGTAGAATGGGCCACTCATGTTATCAATGCATCACTTCAGGAAAGCCCTATGCCTTCCTGTTTAAAAGAAACCATAATAAGGCTCATTCTTAAGAAAACTAATCTAGTAACAACTGGTGCAAATAATTAAAGACCCCTTCCAAATATTCTGTTTTTGGGCAAGTTTATTGAGAGGGTGGTGGCTGATCAGTTGCAGGGAATATTGGATGAGACTTACAGTCTAGATCCATTTCAGTCAGGGTTTAGACTGTGTCACTATACTGAAACAGCACTGGTTTCTTTGCAAGACCATCTCCTGAGGGTGGCTGACAGGGGGAGTGCAACCCTGTTGGTGCTCCTGGATCTTTCTGCAGCCTTTGATTCCATTCAACCACAGTATCCTTCTAGGAAGACTATCAAATTTAGGGATTGGGGGTTCTGCTTTTTCCTGGTTCCAGTCCTTCCTTGATGACTGATCCCAGATGGTATAGCTTGGGGATGCAGTCTTAACCCCTTGGGACCCCTGTTATGAGGTCCCACAGGGGTTGGTTATCGCCCCAATACTTTTAACATCTATATGAATCTTCTAGGGGAAGTCATTCAGAGTTTTGGATTTCATTGTCACCAGTATGCTGATAACATGCAGCTTTATCTCTCTTTTGCTTCATCTGCAGAGGATGCTGTTTGGGTCCTTGAACACTACCTGGCATTGATAACGGACTGGATAAGGGTCAACAAATTGAAACTGCATCTGGATAAGATGGAGATCTTGCTGTTAGGAAAATTGTCAGATCGGTTAGAGGGAAGTTTACCTGGCCTGAATGGAGTTACACTCCCCCTGAAAGACTGGATCTGCCGCTTGGGGGTATTCCTGGACCTGGCACTCTCTATGGAGGCTCAAATGTATAGCTCAGTGGTTTAGGTATCTGGCTGTGGAGCCAGAGGTTGAGAATTCGATTCCACACTGTGCCTTGACAGGGGCTGGACTCGATGATCCATAGGATCCCTTCCAGCTCTGCAGTTCTAAAATGATATCAGCCATAGCCAGGACTGCCTTTTATTATCTTTGGTTGATTGCCCTGTTATGCCCCTACCTGGATAAGAAATGCCTTATAACACTGGTTCATGCATTGGTCATCTCAAAAACATACTACTACAATATTCTCTACATAATGCTGCCCTTGAAAACAGTACAGAAACGTCATCAGGTCCAAAATGCGGTGGCCAGCTTAATTTCTGAGACCAGAAAATTTGATCACATTTCCCTCAGTTTTGGCCACATACATTGGTTGCCTGTCTGATTCCATGCTCAGTTCAAGGTGCTGGTTATGACCCACAAAGCCCTTGATGGTTTAGGGCCTGGATACTTTTAGCATTTCTCCTAGAAAACAGCTACCCGTTCCACATTGTTAAAAGTGGCCACACCAAGGGAGGCTAAAAAGGTGCCAGCGAGGAACCAGGCCTTGTCCCATGGTGGCCCCTATTCTGTGGAACAAGCTTTCAATTAAGATGCACCAGGCTCCGTCCTTCAGAACTCTATAAAGCAGTTCTTTAAGAACATATCCCCAGATGTTGCTGATATTAATTTTTAAATTTAGGTTTTCTTTTTCACTATTATGGTTGAGTTGGTGTATTGTCATGTTGATTGTGTTATTATATGGGGGTGGTACAGGGGGTGCTGTTGTGGATTTTTATGTCTTATTCTGCAAATCACCCAGAGGAGTGGATGTTCACTAATGGGGCAGTATACAAACTAACTAAATAAATATGAATAAAATAAATAAATTTCTGGGACATAATTATCCTTCAGATTTTGCACTATGTTCTTTGCTCACCAAAAACCAAACCAAACCAAATAAACCAGTGTCAAGATGTATTTTTGATGTGTATTTTAGTATGGCATTAGTGTAGAAATGCATGCAAAATATATTTTAGTAGAATTTATTAAACACTGATGTTACGTTCCAATCATGTCCCAAATGCTGGACATTTAGACTGCAGTCCTCTACACTTACCTATAAGGAACACTTTGAACTCAGTAGGACCTGCTTCTAACCTCAGAGTAGACATGCCTAAGGTTGAAATCCTATGCACACGTATCTGGCACAAAATGTCCTTGAGCACAATGGGATTTTTTGAGTACATATGTTTTAGATGACAAAATACCTTATTCTGAGGATTTTCCAAAAGTACTTGTGTCTTGAGTTGTGTCTTTCTTCAGCCTCTTTTACAAGTACACCTTGTCCTCTCTTTCCAGGAAAAGTTTACAAATGTCTGCCTTCTTTTTCTTTCTGATTAATGAGGGTATCTCTGCAAATATCTGATTTCTCATTAGGGTGAAGCATAGACATTCCTGGCATGTCTTGCCTCATGTTGAGAAAACAAAGATGTTCATATGCACCATTTACATTTTTTTCTAGTCACAGAGTGATTCACATGACATTTTTACTAAATTTCCTGGCCTTAACAGGATCGTTGCTCTCTGGGAGAGCAGGATTGGGTACCTGTGGCCCTCTAGATGTGGTCGAACACAAGGCCCATCATTTACCATTTTAGTTTGGAGCTGATAGGACTGGGAGTCCAACACCCTCTGGTGGGTTGGAGTCTGGAGAGACTAATTCAGTGTCAGTACCCAAGCATTTTGATTCCCATCAAGAAAGCAAAATGTGTACAGATGGAGAATAGAATTTTCACTCACCTTTATTTTCCTTTGTGGTTGCCATCACCATAACAGGGATGCCAATGGCTGAAGAAACAATCCAGTTGCAAACATTGACGATTTTGGCATTTCTAGGAGTGCGGAAATCCAGAGCCTTGACTGGATGACAAACAGCTATGTAGCGATCAACACTCATGGTGCAGAGGGTGAAAATACTGGTGAACATGTTGTAGTAATCTATGGATATAACAATCTTACAGATAGTGGTGCCAAATGGCCATGTTCCCAGGAGGTAATTCACACTTTGAAATGGCAGTGTACTTGTTGCCAAAGCATCTGCCAGGGCAAGGTTGAAAATATAGATGTTGGTGGCAGTCTTCATTTTGGTGTATCTAAGAAAGTCAACAGAGCAGAGGAAAGAAAATCACAGACCAAAATCATTGCAAAACCAGTGACTAGCATGTGGGATGGAGCACTCCTTAGATCAAGCATATTGTTGTATTTTTGTGCTTTGATCCATCAATATGGATCATAATTGCCAAAGCAATTTGTCAAGGAGGCGAGAGGCACCATGCGCCATCGAGGTGACACAACTAAGGAAGACATTTCAAATGAATAGTCTTCAAGTGTTGTTGGAATGCAGCTCTGTCATTCCTCACAATTGGCTATGCTGGCTTGTGGTGATGGGAGTTGTCATCTAGAAATTGTGAAAGCGGGATGCTCCAGATGTTGGATCACAACTCTTATATACCTCACCCTTGGTTATGTTGGCTAAATCTCCTCAGAGTCATAGTCCAATAACATTTGATCAAATACCGTTGTAGCCCATCAACAGTTGGGACACACATTTTGGACCCTGGTCTCTAAGAAACATTTGGTATGCTTCTCTTGTATTGAAGTGTCACCTTATCCCACCCATGGCATGACACATTACAACTGTTAGACTTCTCAAAGAAATTATTGAAGATGTTTGGCAACAAAGTCCATTTTGCCAGAATCTCAGGATCACCAATGCAATATCAGATCTCTCAGGGCTGGGGATCATATGGAGATGTTTTGGACTAGAAGACCCAGAAGCCTTGGCCAGTGTTATGAATGATAAGGAATTGTGAGGGCTGTAATCAAGAACAGCTGAAAGGACAATGCTTTTCTTTATAGGAACACATTCTGGAGCTCCAAATTTAGTGCATGGCTTTGCTATATTTAACCATAGTTGGGATGCTCTTTTAGCATCAATGCCATCTACTCCTGCTTGTGTCACTAGAACTAAAGCATCCCCTGACAATGAGGCTGTCTGTCCTGTTGAATCGATTTTCATTGTCTTCAATTCAGGTTCTTTCTTGACCAATAAATAAATGTCTATTAGTAGATGTCCTTGGATCGAAGGCAAAGAGCAAAGGGAAAAAAAAATGCCCCAAAGCAGCTACAAGAAAATCTAATGTCTTTGTCTTGAATTATGCAAGGTTTCAGCCCTTTATCTTTCTTGAAAGAGTTTCATGAACAGCTGATAGCAAAAGATCAATAGCACCGTTGGCTTCAGAGTGGGGTTTTCATATAAATTCACTTTATGTAATTCCTGTTCTGCATCTGGCAATATTCATGTTAATTCTTTTCAGATCTCTTAACCTGCACAGAGGTTTGGTTGTAAACTTTTCACCGTTATGTATAAGTGGGACAGAAACATGACAAATAAATACCCATCATATCTGCTTTGATTGCTGCTCTCCTAGGATCCCTGGAAAATATTATCAGATTTCCCTGCTCATTGAAGGAGCTCACTGACACAGGAAAAAGCCTAGTCCAGAGCCTTGCTCAGCCAGTGGGGTATTTATTTGTGAACATTTTGGATTTAGATGAAACTGTTAAAAATCCTTTACATTCAGAGGTCAGAGGCCTGACTAAGGAAATAAAGCAAATTGTGCAGAAATTCCTCTTTACAGAACAAGTCGAGTTGGAGATAACTCAGTCCTTGTTTTCTGTGAAGTTGCCAGCAATTATTTATGGAGTGCCTCTATTAATTGGTAGATAATTGTCAACTGCTTTTGGTGACTATTTGAACAGTATCCTATTATACTGCACATTTGGTTATGCTTGATAGTCAGCCATTGTTTATAGCAGCCAGTAAGGTCTGACTAAAGAGAGTTGCAACAGGTCATCAGTAGGCATGGGATTTTTGGCATTCATGGACTACACCCCCCAGAAGTCTGCAGGTATCTCCGTAGCCAGACTTCTTGTGGTTCTAATCAAGAAAACAAAGTCATGAGAAGTGTTTTCAAGTTCTTAAATTAATGAAGTAAGACTCTGGCAATCATTTTCATCCTGTGGGGAAGATAGAGGAAATGGGTGGGCAGGACTAAGATCTGTGGGAGCTACAAGGGATTATGGGTCTGGAAGTCTCTGCTCATTAGGCTTTGCACAGGAAGTCTCTCTTAAAAAAACTACCAGACTCATAATCCCTTGTAGCTGCCATGAAGTTTAGCCCTGTCCACCCATTTTCCATGCCTTCAGTGCATGATGAAAATGTCTGCTGGGGTCTGAAGCTGTTAACTTAAGAACTTGAAAACACCTTTCAGGATGTTAATTTCTTGATTAAGTCTCCAGATGTCTGGCTGGGGGAATTCCTGCAGACTTCTGGGGGGTTGTAGCCCACAAAGACCTGAGACCAGGTGGGGAGTCCTTTCAATATGACAATGGTGAGCTCTTATAACATTACAGAAGCAGAGCAGGCAAGTGGTGGTGGTGGTTTGTACTGCTTCAGCTGAGTGTTGTGCTACAAGAGGGCTCATAAATTGTTTTGGAGGTGCTCCATGCTCTGTCTTGCTGCAAACAACCCAACGGGCCCTACATTAGTACACCAGAAAGTCAGGACTAAGGAAAAGGGATTGGAAAGAGAGAGCCAATCTCTTGGGCCCGCTGTGCCATCTGGAGCAACACATACACTAATGCCTTCATGTTAGAGCCTGGTGCCAACTGGGAAAGTGTGGAGGTGGGTGCCCTGGCTTTCAAACCACCTCATGCACAAAAATCAAACTAGCTTCTCCTCCGGTGCTGTTGCCCTTAGGCTGCCCACTTAGAGATGTGGAGAAGCAGCATAATTTCCTGACACTTCAGCCAGATCTGGCAACTCTATCCATTGGAGCAAGTAAATATATCCCTTATGTGTGCATTGTATTGTAAGAGGAATTAAGAGGGCCAGAACAACAGCCAAGGCTAGCTCTGTATCAGCATGCATCATCCTCGGGCATGTGTTTCTGCATCACAGTAGGGGCAGGACATTAACATCTTCCCAGCAGAATGACTGAGTTTCAGCACCTGAAAATTGACAGGCAGCTGCCATTTTGTATTTCCAACAATGCATCAAGCTGACAAGCTTCCAGCACAATGTAGGAAGATTCAGAATGGCAGCTGCCTAGAAACTGACTCTAAGCAGCTTTTCCATTTCCATTGGGGTGTTAAAATTGTACTACATGACAAGCCCCCAGCTAAACCTAAAGGAGGAGGGCTACCCTTAATCCAAGTGGTTATCTCTTGTGTAACACTACACTCTCTCCAGTGCGTGCAACAACTGCTCTCTTCCAAACTATGACAGTGATGCTAAGTTCAGTGATGCAGTCACAGCCCAACATGATTTCAAGAGAGATGCCCCTCTGCACCTGTCCTGCTCTGTATGTGACAGATTTACCATAGGGTATCCATGTATGCATCACCCTAAAAGAAAATATACCTCAGCCAAAAACAAAAGAGAGAGAGAGAGAGAGAGAAAGAAAGAAAGAGAGAAAGATAGTTTCTCTGCTCTCTGTCTGCTGTCTCACTAACTCTTGATGCTCAGCTTCAATGAATTTGCTTTCTGATTCTTCATCTTTAAACCTGAGCAGGACTGGACAGTCAGACTTCATGTTGGCTGCGCTAGCTTCCTGAGATTGATTGATTCATTTCAGTGTTCATAGTCCAATTGCAGTCACATAACTGCAGTTCTTGTATTTTCTAAGCTCAATGAGCCAATCTTGATTAAATTCAGCCCATTGACTTCTCAGTCTTTAATTGCTGCGGGTACTCTTCATACGTAAGCCAATATTAAATCATGAATGACATCCCTGATATTCTTGAAAAAAAAGAAGTCTCATCTACAATGCAGGAGTAAAACTGTCCATTACAACCTTCAGCCAATTCTCTTGTTCCTTTCTGCTCACACAACTCACTGTTGCATGAGTAGTGGTGCTGTTTTGAAAGTAGCCCAAAGAGATATCTCAGTAACTCCTTGTAAAGCATAAGCCATGTTGAAACCAAAGGGAGTAATCTCTATCTTAAACAAGAACATTCTGACCAGAGATAGTCACCTATGTACTTAGTGGGGTTTGTGTGTTCTCTGCTGTTGAGTCAGAACTGACTTATTGCGACCCTAATAGGGCTTTCAAGGTGAGATATTTAAGGAGTGGTTTTCCCAATTCCACTTCCCCAGTGAGTTTCTACGGCCAAGAGGGGATTCGAACCCTGTTCTCCAGAGTCCTAGTCCATGACTGTATCCATCATACCACACTGGGAACTGTCCTTAGTGGTAATACTGAAAAAATACAGTATATGTTGTTAACAGGATACTTTCCCTTCATACCAATAATAATGTCAACATTCCAAAACTCAGTCTCTTCATCTTACACGTTTCATATTCTCAGACTGCACTGAGTTACATTTTGTTCATTTTGTGGGATGAAATTGTCTCATTTTTGTCACCCTACAAAGTATAGTGTTTATCTCTATTTAAGACAGGTGATTTCCTGTTTGCAATGTTTATAGTGTTGCTTTATCATTAAAATGAGAGAGAGAATAGGAAAAGATAAGAAATGAGAGAGCTCTATTTTAGATGGAATATATAGAGTTTTTGAACAATGAGATGTATTTCCCCTTTCTCACTTTATTGTAATTTTGTTTCATGGTTTCATTACATATTTTGAAAGGGTGCTACATTTTAAAAAAAGCAATATGGCACATCTTATTCATATTTCTCTATTGTAACCTTAACCATGCAATTTGAAGCCTTGTGGAAAAACACCCAGTGTTTGCCTTTCAATATAAACTCATAGGATCTTAAGGTGCAGAAGTCCCCATCTTTGTCTTCTCCCCTGAAATTGAAATGGCTGTTCAGAGAACTTCCATTATGAAACAACAACAACAACAACCCCCCAAACAACAACAACAACCCTGAAATTAAGCAAAACGAACATTGAAACACAAAAGAAGAAACATTGAGGGTTTCAACTGCTGGATCACTAGACATGACTCAAATTGGATTGAATAGACTTATCACAAGAGTCTGCTTTGGCTCTACAAGAGGTAGGTAATATCCATGAGATCAGTGCCCTAATTTCATGTGGGCCTTGGCCAGAGATGGTGAAGTTGACTTTTTAGCTCATAATTCCCAGAATACTCAAGATAGCATGGCTGCTGGCCCTGTTAGCTGGGATATTCTGGATGTTCCAGGCCATAAAGACATCTTTCCCATTGCCTGTCCCTTGCCAAATTTCGAAAGATGTCTGCGAATACTCTGATAAGAACAATCACTTATTTTCCTGTAGTCCACTTGGTAGGGAGTGTGGATAGTGAGTGGGCAGAAAAAGAAAAAGGCCTGTCCAGTTTTTGTTCCCATCCCCCACCAGGTGTCCACCTGTGGCACACAGCGACGGGCAGATTGCCCAATTTCTGAATCAAAAATGAAAGGATAGAATGGAATCTGAGGAACACGTTCTGTCAGGCAAGGAAACAAAGAGTAGGTGGTCAGATGTAATGTTTACCAGTCCTGACATTTTCTCTCACCAAGCCTATTTCAGTTTGTGGCATGCCTGCTCAGGAGAAAGCCTCCATGTCATTTCTTTGCTCTTTGCTCAGCTTCATACGACAATTTCCCTGTCAGCAGAACCTATCCAGCTTGAGACTGGATGCTTGCTTTCTCAGCTTTCGGGACAGTGTCTCACTGGATGAAGCCGTGCACTGACTGGCTGTGAGGTCATCCTGGAATCTCTTGCTCTTGGTAACCTCCTTGAAGAAGATAAAACATTTGGCATAGAAGACAGCTTTTAACGCAAGGGCTTGGAATGGTGCTATCCGCCTTCCTGTACAACTTTTCAAAGGGATTGCAAAATCTATTTATTTTGAAAGGACCCTGGCCACTGGGACAATTAGTGGCTTGTTCAGATTCACGTGGGCCTTGGCCAGAGATGGTGAAGCTTATTTTTTTTTAGACCCTAATTCCCAGAATACTCAAGACAGCATGGCTGAACTATTTGATGACTGCTGAGTTTTATTAGGATTTGGAGGGAGGGGTTGTTGTTTAATTGCTGTGTTTAAAATGTGTTTTCTTCCTCTTCGGGCAAGGAAAAGGGTTACAAAAATATTGTCAATAAATAGATAATACAGCAACAGCAGCTGTCAGAAACTGAATTGCACCCCACCTTTTCAGCCCCAAATGGCACTCCAAATAGCTAATAAGAAAATTCAAATTCAAAAAAGTACAATTAAAACCTAAAAACTGAGAGAAAACATAATTAGAAACACAACAATAAAGAAAAACAACAGCTCCCCAAGTGTTTTCTTTAAAATTATAAATGTCATTTGAAAAGAAATAATCAAAGCATGTTATTGTTAATGATGCACTTCTTCTACAGTGCTTTTAGCGAAGTTTACTGCTGTTAATATAACTGATTGCAGCCATAGCAACTAATGCAACAAGCCAGTGAGACTCTCTGAGCTCAGCACTGTATGACTGTAAATGGTTGGTGTAATTTCAAATGAAAATGCCTTAAAATATAAAACCGTAAGTATTTCTTAGGCCTAGATGTAGAGGAGAGGCCTTTGTTCACAAAGGGACTGCAGCTCAGGGATCTTGTGCTCACTAGAGAACAACCATGATATACAAATAATAAATAAATATGCAAACAAATACTGAAGTCAAACAATCTTGGGTTCTGTTCTTGGAGTCTCTGGTTTAAGGAAAGATAAGGCAGCAATTGGTTTGAAAGACCACATCTTGAAAAAGTTACTTTTGGGGACTCCATCTCCTGGAACTCCTTTCCTCCCCACAGCATGGTTCTTGGTCATGCTGACTGTATTTGAGATCAATAACTTTCCCAACTTCTAGGAAAGATCACTGCCTGGCAAGCTACTGCCCACAGAGTGGACAGTCCTGGGGTGTGATGGACACAGGGTTTGACCAGGTATAAAAGAGCCTCTTCTACTCCTACATAATGTGGTTGAAATGAGGAGAGAGTGCTTTCAGTTCTTTGCTTTGTGCTTGAAAGCAATTTTAATGGATTCAAAGAAAACAACAGATTGCCTGGAAGTAGTGGAAGTAATTCCGAGCTTCTTGTCATCTTACTGTTTTTACAATCTGATTCTTCCCCAGCCTTTCATTTATGATGCTCTCCTATGATACAAAGACAGTGCTGCAGTCTCAGTCAAACAACATGACCAGAAAATGGCTCCATGTCTTTCTTTTAAAAAAGATAAATTTATTTTGTTACCAGTTTTCTCAACAGCAATAGATGTAATTATAAGACACCGAGGCAAAAGGAAATGCCATGTCTGGTTAAAGGAGCTGAGAGGGAAGGAAGGGTAGGGGGAAGGAGATGGGGGGAGGAGGTCCTAGCTCTGCCTACGAACATGTGTATACACACAAAATGTGTGCAGTACCCACACACACATGCCACATGCTAGGACTCAGGAGACTTGGACTTAATTCCCAACCTGACCCTGAATCTCCCTGGGTGACTTTGGACCAGTAATACTCTCTTAGTCTGACATACTTTGCAGAGTTGTTGTGAAGATAACTGGAGGGACGGGAGAGCCATGTATTCTGCCTTGAGTTCATTGGCAGAAAGTTGGGATAAATTAGTATCTGTTTACTGAGATTCCTCAACCACTACTAGCAGTGAGACAACAGCTGTCTCTGATGAGGAGTAACTGTGGGCTAGCAGAGGGCTTTTGTTTCTCTCACCCCCAGTAAGATCATTACTTGCTGTAACCAGGAATGGGAAAGGAGCCATCTTGGAACCCAAGTGATTGCCCCACAGGTATGACAGAGAATTGCCCCACATCTGATACATTCCACTACTCATATATATATATCAGTTAATCAATTGGGTTTCAGGAGAAATAGAATCAGTCCTTCCCAATCTGGGGGCTACACAGGGAGCAATCAAGGGCGGCAGGTGCCACCAAGTCCACAGAGTTTGCACCCCTACCTAAGGATAAAAAAAACCCTGTAGTAAATACACTCTGCTACCTATTGCAAAGGGTATGCGAAGAGAACCATCTGTTCTATTGAGGACGCAAAAACAAAACAAAACTCAAGGTGAATCAGTCCACTGACATCTTTTGTAGTGCTAATACATGCTCTGTTGAAATCAGTGTGGATCTTGCTTTTGATTTGAATGGAGGATAATTTATTTCAAGATTATCTAACACACACTGAGACTAGATGCTTGATCACACATTTACCATAGCCATGCCATGACACATTAATGCAAGGGAAGCATAGAGTGACATTTTCTTTTCTGTGTCTCATACTGCTTAGATGATGCAATCACAAAATGAAAGTGATTTGGAACAGATTTGGGATAATCCAAAATTAGACCGAGTAAGAAAGCGAGAGAGAAAGAGAGTTTTTCATACAGTACTCAACTAACATAGAGACCATTTAAAAAATGTTGTTGGTACTTGCTTCAATTGTTTTTTTCTTAATGGATAAGAGCAAATTCAAGAAGGACCAGTTCATCAGCAATTAGTAGCTGTTTGAATAAGAACTTGAAGTTTCTTTTGGATCACAGGTCCCATAAATCCTCAGCTAGCATGATTGCTGACCATGTTGGCTGGGAGCTGTAGGTCAAAAGCAAAAGTATTTCCATTCTCTGATTTGAATATTCCACATTTAGGAGTAGCCTACCCTAATTACTCCTGGGTGACAAATAACAGTGCTGAGCATAGCTATCATGTCTTGCTATTACAATTTTCAGAGACAGCTGGAAGGCTTCCCATGGAAACAGAATGCTAAGTTAGATGCGGTAGCCAGCAAAGTACCATGCAGTGATGTACTCCACATATTCTGTGAATGAAGATGTCAGGAACTATGCTTTTAACCTTACATGTGTAGGCTTAGGACCAGAATATCAGATTGACAAGTGAGCGAGACACAGTGGAGACCCCTGCAGGAAAAAGAGGATGTGCTCTAATACTGGAGGCATTCAAAAGAAATTTAGACAACTACCTGGCAGATATTTTTTGATCTGTATTCCTGCATTGAGTAGGGGGTTGGACTCAATGGCTTTATAGGCTCCTTCCAACTTCATGATTCTATGATGGAAATCTACCTCTCTACTGTGTACACTCCCCAGGTTCCTTGTTATACTGTTGTGGAGGTCCACTAATTACATTCCAGAACATTAATTCATTCATTTGATTTAAATCTCAACTTTATCCTAATAAAGAGACCAAAGGTTGCTTTTCTTGGGGCACAAATAATTCACATTGTAAGCCCTAAATGTCTTGGGGCCTAAATATATGATAAGGCTTCTCTGTCGATATGCATCTGTTGACCAGTAATTAAGATCTGTCTTGGGGCAGACTGTTTGGTCTTCTACCCCTGAGAGCAGTATGCAATGTAGAGGTGTGGGAGCAGGTTCTTGTCACCTAGTGCCCTGGCTGCAAAACATGTTCTCCCTGGAGATCTGAACTGGTGCTCACTTTGGTCTCACTTTAGCATCTAGTTCCTGGCTGTTCACCTTGGCATTTGGGTTCTAGAGAGATCACAACTTGGCTTTCCGTCTGTCAGACGGTGAGTTTTATTTTGATTGTTGAATCATTTCAAATTGATTAAAGCTGTTTGCATTGTTTTAGATTGTTTAAATATGTTACATTTCTTATACTATACCCTAAGATCTTCAGGTATAGGGAAGACTAGAAATAATAAGACAAAGAAGTAAACAAACAAAATAAGAGTCAAGGAGCAATCTGAATATCTGACCCTAAAAATTGCTTTGGGAAAATTTTAACAAGTGGTGTTTTCTGCATTTTGGTATCATGGCAGAAGAAACAATGAGTATGTTTACCCACTACAGTAAGCAATGTTTTCTGTCAATCATGACATGTTGCTTAATTCATGAGTTGCACAGCAGACAAACTTTGACTTGTCTTCCTCATTTCTTCTTTGTTCTTTTTTTTAAAAAAATGTCATATTCCTTTCATTATCTTTTTTTTTTACAGAAAGGGCAGCTAAGAAAGTAATAAAAGCTAGCCAGAAATGTAGATTGAGAGATTGTGATCAGCTGGCCTTAAGCCAACAAGAAACCATAGGTTCAAATTGTGGTTTTTGACTGGTTAATACATAATGAGTGGTTAATGTAGCTGAGTTCATGCATTATAAGAAGATGGCTTTCATCAGTGAACACCACGGTTTATTATGACATGTGAACATGGTCAAATAGCTGCATTCAGGATGTAATTTAAATGGGACAGGAGACTTTTTGAGTCCGCAATTGGGAACTCTGTCAGAGTGTCAGAGTGATTCCATCAACAAGTGTTCCTTTTAATAAATAAATAAATAATATTTTAAGGTCAGCTTGAAGAGTATCTGAAAGGCAGGGTGTCTCTGATCCTAGAAGCAGCAAGTACTCATATTGAGCAGTTGCCACTGATGGTCTTATCCTTTATGAGTGTATCTGATCTTGTTGAAAACCACATACATTGAGGATCTGCACCCCATCTTGTGATAGTGAATTCCATAGTGTAACTATCTATAATGTGAAGAAAGCAGAGTGGTTAAAGTACTGTGATTAAAGAAAAATGCTATGATTAAAGGAAAGTCCTGATTAAAGTCAAGTCCTGACTGTAAGGAGACTGGGTGGACTTGCAGGCTTCTCTTGTGTGTACCAGGGTCCAGGTGTGTTTCCTTTGGATCTTGTGGCTTCCATCAGAATCATCAGTGACCCTTCAGCTGCAGCATCCGATGAAGCCTAGAGATCTGTTCTGAAGACCTGGAAAAACATCTGGAGCAGATTTCTGTGTGGCATGGGAAGTTGCAGTGGAAGGAACAGTGGGGGAGGAAATCCAGAATATGGAAATACACCACTGAATCTTGGCCACAGACTTTCTTTATGACACTAGACAAAAGTCTTTTCTGTAGCTATTGCTCAATCCAAACAAATCTCACTGGCTGTGATAATCTAGTACACCTTTCCTCACATACACAGCCCACATGTATAATTGTCACATTGGGGTGGCTTCTATACAACTACAGTACTTAGCTGGGATACCTTGTTTCTCTCTGCTGCTATAGCAGCTTTAATCCTTTTCATTATAATGGCAGGGATAGCACTTCTTGAGAACGTAGAAAAGTTAACATTTAATCAAGCATAAAATACTCATCATACAACTTTAGCAAATGTGTAAGCAACTTCTGGGCTATAATCCTGCTCATGGCTGTCAGTTAATAGGTATTTCTTTTGAAAAACAGAAATTAGTATTAGCTATCTACAAGCATAGGGACGTGGTGGCGCTGTGGGTTAAACCGCCGAAGCCTGTGCTGCAGGGTCAGAAGACCAGCAGTCGTAAGATCGAATCCACACCACGGAGTGAGCTCCCGTCGCTTGTCCCAGCTCCTGCCAACCTAGCAGTTCGAAAGCATGCAAATGCAAGTAGATAAATAGGTACCACCTCGGTGGGAAGGTAACGGCATTCTGTGTCTAGTCACGCTGGCCACGTGACCATGGAAGCTGTCTTCGGACAAAAAACGCTGGCTCTATGGCTTGGAAACGGGGATGAGCACTGCCCCCTAGAGTTGGACACGACTGGACTAAATGTCAAGGGGAACCTTTACCTTTACCTATCTACAAGCATTTCTCAGGCATAGAAATCTGCCAGGTACAACATGCTTTATCTTTACAACAAATTCTCTACTAAGATTACTCAAGATCAATCAACAACATTAACATAACTTTCTCCAACATTTTTAAAAAAGAAAATCAGCCACAGCAAAATGATCAGAACACTAGCAGGAGGGAGGCAAGTTGGGTGGCTCACCCTTTCCCTCTTTGGCTGATTTTCTCGTTCAGATCCTCCAGCCCAAATGGCTAAATCCAGAGGAGAAGCAATATCTGACCCATATATTTGTTCTCACAGATTGGTAAGTACCCGGGAACCTAGGAAGCTGCCTTATACAGAGTCAGACCATTATTCTTAGCTGAATGTTGTCAGCATTAATTGACAGTGATTTTACACAATTCCAGGCAAGATTATTTCCAGGAGATGTCAGGAGCCAGGGACTGAAGTGGAGACTCTCTGCATGCAAAGGAGGGATGTGAATGGTGTTCAGACAAATCATGTATACTTAGGAACAAAATTGGAGCGTTTGTGTATGTTTATGGACCAAAGAGCCCAGAGGCATTCATGGGGTGAAATGGCATCCCCTGTGTTAAATCCAGGGCTGGGTCAGCAATCAACTTGCCCTTATTTTGGTATGTACTAGGTCATGGGTCCAGTGCACAGGCATAATGCAAAGCAGGTAAAGGAGTAAAAGATTGCAGTTAAAACTTGATTTCTCCATTACTAAACTGTAAGCTGCCAAACCTATTTCATGTTAGACAATATCAGCTCATATTTTTAATATATCTGTTATGCTTTAATTATATATTGGCTCGAAAGACCTCTGAATTGCTCCTTATTTCATTTTTGCAACAACACTGTGTAAGGTAGGTCAGCCTGAGAGGGCCCAAAGGGGAGATTTGGAGCTAGATTTAAAACTGAGATATGAAAGTGAGTAGAGATTAGAACCTGGTTCCCTCTCATACTAGTCAGATGCTCTAACCCCTCTTGGAAAAGCAATTAAGTTTTTATGTGATAGTAAGAAGGAAGAGAGGAAGGGAGGGAAGATGAGCTACTTATAAGCCTACAAATAACTTGCCGTGTTACAGTGAGAAGATGTAGACTTGATCAGAATGGGAGTCTGTGAAGTGTCTCATGCAATGCATCCCAAAGCCCATGGAGGAGAGTAAATCAATTTGATCTCTAAGGAAGAACAGATTGTTGTTGAAATAAATGACAGAAAATATTTTTCAAAGGAGGAATCTCCAGTACCACTTAAATCTCTGTGCAAGCTGAGGACCCCTTCCAGAGTGTTCAGTTCTTATCTAAATGATCAACAGAAAACCTTAACAAAAGCATACAAGCCAATACACTAGATTTTTTTCCAGCCTTGCCTCCATAACAGGAAGCATCATTCTCTGTAATAGTGAACTGGGATGGGGACAAGGGAAGTGCTGAAGTCTATATCATCACACGCTTAATGGAATTCAGAATTTTGTAGAAGTACGCTTTAAAATCTACAAATAAAATCCAGACCAAAATTGGGAGGGGTGGACAGCTCAGTGTGCCCAGGACCTACAAAATTAGTAATAGTTGGAGAAAGGAAATGGAAAACTGATGGTGATGATGATGGTGATGATGGTGAACTGGGGAGTTTGGAGCTTTCAACAACCTTCCCTAAGCTGGTGCTCTACAGGTCTTTTGATCTCCAGCCAGGATGGCCAATTGGCCAAGCTGGTTGGGGATGTTAGAAATTCTAGTCTACCAGCCTGAGGAAAACTGGCTTAAATCCACTTGTTTCTGACAACCAGAATAGGCCCATTGAATCAATGGGGATCCTTACATAAGTTCCATTGATTGAATGGGTCTGTCCAGTTGGGGCTAACAGCTGAATTTAAGCCATGGTGTCACAGAGGAAGGTATATTTAGCTGCCAGGAACACTGAAGAAGAGCAATTGAGCGAGAAAGTAGGAATACACTATAACATTTTTTTAAGGTCCTACTTTCTGTCAGATATGACTGAACGTCAATATTACTTAAAAATACAGATTTTGCTGTTTGAGATTCTTGTCCTTCTGGACTGAAAAAATACAAAAACAATGAAAGAAGGTGTGCATGAGGGACAACAAATAACCCCCACCGTGGTGTTTCAAGGCACCATTTCAGATGTGACTGCTGGAAGTAGCAGCTTCCACCTGTTGTTATCGATAGCTTCAATAGATGGTGCTGTACTCTCATAGAAATTGTTTCTAACCTGATTTCTCCTAAACACTTGTGGTGTACTAGGAGCAAAATTGATTGTTTTTTCTACCTGGCATTCATTAAACAAATCTCATTTAACACCAGTAAGAAGAAAACCCATTCCATGGAGAGAACAATGTGTTGTCTCTGCTATTTAAAAGGGAGAGAATCCTCAGTTGTTAGACACGTATCATTGCAGCGACTTCTATCCTACCTGTTTCAGGGGAATCATCCTGCCTAGTATTTATTTTATTTGGATGAGGAATTTCATCTACTGGAAAAACACATTCTCCCTGTTTAAATGGGCTCAAATCTTTTCCAACTTGGAAGAAACTAGGGAATATTTTAACGTGAATCTCAATGCAGTAGAAACTCATCTATGGAAAAGGTATGATCCATCCTTCCCCTCAGTGGATTAATTCGAGAACAGACAACTGATGTTTAGCTGTCTGTGCATGAGTGATTTCTTGTCTGACAGGCATACAAAATCTGTCAACTATGTGTCTAATGATAAGGCTGAAATCCAATACACTTGCTGTGGAGTATATCACAGTGAATACAGTTTGGCTGACTTCTAAGTGCAACTGTATAGGTTTGTTCTGAAAAACTGCAATTTGGAGCATGTAATGCGTTGCTCTGAGACTGTTTGTAAAGGGGTTATCACAGCGTGTGCGTGTGATTTCATGCAAAAGCTTTGATAGAGCTGCATTTCATGCCATTTTATCAGGTCTAGGGTTCTAAGAGAATACTTTACTTTTGTTTCTTTACTTTTCTTAAAAAAAGAAACAAACAGCCAGTGTAATGTATTTTTTTTGCAGCTCATGCAGATTTCCCCCTCCCCTCCCTGGTTCTACACATTTTAGGTCTGGCTGCACACTGAAACAACACATGCCTAATTGTTCAGATTCTTATCTTTTTGTGAATGTGAAATGAGATATGACCCATTGTTATCAAGAGGTATGAACAATAACATGCCTTCCCATGGACAGATTTCTCCCTCTATCTGTGCCAGTCTCTTTAACACTGTTCCAGTCCACAGGAGAAGGCATCTTGAGAAGGGAGAGGGAGAGCAAACTTCATGGGAACAAAAAGGACAGTGGAAGAGTTTGATTCACTCCACCATCTACTTTCATCATGGGGCTTCTGCTGAAGATTGGCTCTCTTACTGGAGAAGAATCACTCACTTTGGGGATAACATCTCCCCATAGGGAGGCAGCACCTGTCAAACAAAGCCTGAGGTTTCTCTCAGGAGAAGAGGCACACATGTCTTTTGCTGGCCTATGTTGGATAAAGGGGTGGCCTTTCTTGATCCAACTAGGAACAATGAAAGGGGCCCTCCAGATATTATTGGCCTGCAACTCCCATCAGCCCTAGCCAGGATAGCCAGTGGTGGGGGTTGATGGGAACTGCAGTTCAGAAACATCTGGAGGACCACAGTTGCTCACTTTTGGAGTAAGGGACCAGCTCCCTTTATAGTCTCCATAACAGAATAGCCAAGGCCTAAGACATTTTGCTGCCTGAGGCACAATAGCAGATGTTGCCCTCACAATTAACCAGGTGAAGGGGGACACAGCACCCAAAGCCAATCAAGTTAATCTTGGCACCGGAGGAAACCCTCCCCCCACCCCACTATTTAGCACCTTTTCCTGTTTCTTACCTAGAAAAACGACGAATTGAACCATCCCCTCGTTGTTGCCCTTTTCTACCACCCAGCGCGGTATCTAATGGTAGGGCAGGCCCCTAAAGGTTGCCCAGGACCGCATCTCCGCCCTCACCCCCCCCCCTCGGGCCGCCGTCTGGCATCTCTGGGCATCAGCAGCCAGCAGCCCTTGGCGGGATGCCGGCGGGAAGGAGTCCCTCCAGCCTTCTTACCTGATGATGACATACATGACCAAGAAGTTGCCGAAGAGTCCCACCACGCACACGACGGAGTAGAGCGCCATGATGACGATGGCCGTGATCATGGAAGGGCTGACGCCCGGGGGGCTGGAGCACAGGCTGCCCCCTCGGGCGCCCAGGGTGCCGTTGGGGCCCTCGGCGCCGCACGACAGCTGGGTGCTGTTGAGGTCGCTCAGGTTCCAGTTCCCGGCGTCCATGGCTCCGCAGACCCAACGGGAGGTGCGGCGGCGGGGCGGGCCAGCGGGCGCCGCGGGCGCTGTCCAAGGTGCTGGCTAGGCGGGTGGGCGGCAGGCGCCCGGGCAGGCAGGCGCGGGCAAGGCAGGCGCGGGGCGGCCGCGTCCCATCCAAGTGGACAGAGGCGGGCGGGACCCCTGCCGCCGCCTAGAAGGCGCGCCGAGCGGAGATGGGGGAGGCCACGGAGCGGTTTCCCCGGCACCTCCGAGCCCGATCCGCCGGGGAAGAGCCTTGGTCTTCTGGTCGCTTCCCCCGCAACCCTCGCCAGGCGCGCACAGAAAGGAGAGCCCAAGCGAGGGTGGCGGGGAGGGTGGGAGAGCGAGGGAGGGAAGGAGGGGAGGAGGGGGCGGGTCGAGGTGAAGTTCACCAAAGGGAAGAAGGAGGAAAGCGGGGGGGAAGCCACCCCGAGCGGTCCCCCTTTTTCCAGATGTCTCGGCTCGCAGGCGCCCACACGTGCATTCGCACAGCTGGCTCTGACACACGCACACACGTGTGCGAGTTGGATGGGGGAGCGGAGAGAGGAGGAGCCTCGGGCTGAAGGAACAAGCGAGCGGGGGAGGACGGGGCGCCTTTTAATCCAACCTGCACAGTGGCAGCAAAGCTTGCGGTCAGGTGGTCGGGGGTGGGTGGGGGTGGTTGTGGGGGAACAGCCGTCGCCGCTCCCGCCATGGACGCCTCTTCCTCCTCCCCCCCCCCACCCCCAGCCAAACTAGACAGTAAGACAAATGTTGACCAACTGGTACGGTTCCGAAATTAAAGCGCTCTTTTAAAATGGTGGTGGGGATGGGGATGATGATAATGACAGGATAGAGTGCTGGTGAAAGTTCTTCCAGCAGGAGAAACCAAAGTATCACTCGAGAAGGAAAGGACATAATGGCCGGAGAGATCAGTTCATGCGAGGTATTAAACTAATGAGTCCCTAATGAATCCCTTCCATTCCCTAAAAGAAGCCGCAGGCTTGAGTTTACAAGACGAGAAACGAGCGGTTGGGGGCTGGACATTTTTGGGAGATCGCTCGATTCATGGGGTCTCCAGAAGTCGGGGGCGACTTGTCGGCACGTAGCAACGACAGTAGGCTAAGGCTTAGGAGAAAGAGGTTGGTAATGCGCTCCTATACACCACTACCCATAAGCAAGCTCTATTGAGTTCAGTGGGACTTACTCCCTTGGAAGTGTGCGCCGGATCGTAGCCTACCATTCCCTGCCATCCGTTCACCAAGTGCATTATGTAAACGAATGTGAAAACGCTGCTCTGTCTACCCGTGCACTTCTCTTGGAAGGGCGAGATGAGGGTGGTAAGGCTACAGTGCCCAATGGTTACAGCTAGTGTATTCCGGTAAAAGGCGAGCGTAGGACTCTTTCACAGGCCATCACTAACGGCGTGACTTCGTGGTGTTTCAGAGGAACGGGCAAGGACTTGTCAGTGTCTGACGTATGCTGGGGAGGGACATGCCTCCTTGCAGGGGGCTGCTTCGCCAGCGGCTCGACCCGTGTTAAAATCCGACCATCTGTGAACTCAGCTCCTGCAGACGCGGGTCACACGGATTTGTAAGAAGGAAATCAACCTTCTTCTTCAGAAAAAAAAATAGTGGCGGAAAGAGGCACAAAAAATCGGAGTGCAGTCCGCTTGGGAGATGGTTGCCCTTTGGCTGTTTCACCACATTTTTAAAAAAAATTGTTTTAAAACTGCCGGTCATTAGCTCATTGCTGGAGCTGAAAGCCTGGAGAGGTTTAATAATACACTACCAACAGCAGCACCTAATTATTATTATATATAATCTTGCATATGATGTGGATTTTGGTATACAGCAGCAATTAAGACCCAGAAGGAGACAGATTCAGGTTTCCAATCAAGCAACATATTTTTATACAGCAAACGACAATATTGGCATGCAGGAAAAAGTCACTGTTTAATCTCATGCTACTGCAAATTCAATTCCTGTAGAGGCAACTGCTAATAATTACTTAGAATAAATGGTATATTGTTTACTGACCCTGTGGTTAACCTGCCCATGCCCCCATGGAAATCGCTGCACTTCTGTAGATTTAAGATACATAATATGACCAATCCTTGTCTGCTTTGCCCTGCAGATCCCATCTGTTTGTATCTAATTCTATGATACCACCAGGAGGTAAAGGGCAGGAAAGGTACTCCATCAGTTGAAGGATACAGTGGGGACCCTTCCATTTTCTAAGCATGACTTTCCGTTTTGGATTTGATGCATCTGTTGTGGGAGCTGTATCACTTAGTCTCTGCAGGAAACAGGTCACTCCAGATACCCACATGCCATGCTATATTGAGATCAAGCTGTGCCAGCACTTGGTGAGTTCCAGATTGTCACCGTATCATTGAGCTGGGAGGGTCATCTGCTCAGGCCCCGCCAAAGCAGGAAATCCAGAACTGAGGCACCCCTGGCAGGTGGCCATCCTACCTGTGTTTCAAAACATCTTGTGAAAGAGAGCCCGCCATCTTCCAAGGTTGTCCAAATATTCCACTGTCAAACAACTCTGGCTGTCAGGAAGTTCTTTCTAGTGTTTAGTCCAGTTTTCCTTCTGCTGACAAAGATCAATTGCTACCATTGCCATTTTTATAATTTCCCAAATAAAGTTTCCAAAACCTCATGCAAGGGTTGTACAGATGCCACTTCAGCCACACAGGGTGGACCCTGTTTTATGCTCCTTTGACATTTGGTAGCATCAGCTATGATATATGGCCATGTTTTGGTTCTCATCAATGCCGCAACAGTAATACTGATTAATCTTCATTGGGTGTGCACAGAATAAAAACAAATGGTTACTAATGGATTGTGAATGTGTGTACATGTGCATGTGTTTAGGAATATTTAGATATTTTGGATATAAATATTTGTGGTCCAAATGGACTTCAAGAGAAATAGTTTGGTGCAGTAATCAACCATGGATGTAATGGATCTGATGCACCCTTGGAGCAACATCATTTAGAAAGCTTTTCCTTCCATTTCAAGGGCCATAGCACAGCTCTCCTGCTGAAGTACACAAAGGTGCCGCATGGCTGCATAAACTGGATTGTACACAGAGAACAGGAATGACAAATAATTCTTTTTTTGAAACGGAGGGTTTTGTAACTCTCTGAGCTGTTATGAACTACAACTGAGCCTCTCTCTCTCTCTAAATTTTGCCATGACTCGCAGTGGCTTGACACTATTACAGCTGAGGGCTGCTTCTGAGCTTTTCTTTCACTGCATATTTGAATTTGGGAAAAGGTCAGTTTTGGTACCATTGGAGCAGAGCTTGAAAGTTGCTTGTTATAAGTATTATTTGTTGTTGTTGTTTAGTCGTTTAGTTATCTTTAACTAGCTACATTTGCAATCAACAATGCAATGTGTAGTTACAAAACAACAGTAAAAGTAATGTAACAAGTATTGACAATGTTACTTTTTATTTGTAGTTAGTAATATTTTCTAGTTATCTTTAAATTTTATTGTTAAAGAGTAATTTAAGGCATTTTGACAGGATTTTTTTTCATGTTTTATACAGTCCCCTTATCAAATGTGAGCAGTATTATTTTGTTTTGATGTTGCAAAGTGCAATATCAAAATTGGCCATTAGAGAGAACCAGAGGGCATTTCATTTCATTTTTCTAGCCTATCTGTAATGACAACACACCATATTAATAGTGTGTATTGCAATGGACTACCTGCATGACTGAAAAAGCTTGTATAATGTCCCATTCCAGTTGTGTGTTGTTGTTCTTGCTGCCTTGAGAGGCTTTTGTTTCATACCATGCAGAGGAGAAGGGAGACTTGATAGCACTGACTGAAATGTGCAGAGAGAAAGTGGGATAACTACAAAGACACTGGAAAACTGAATCCAGCAAGTTCAAATCTCACAGGCAATGAGTACATTATGTCTTGTACACACACTAGTGGAATTTGGACTGTAAGTTGCACATGAACCCTATGGAATGCACTGAGTACATGAATGGAATTGGCCAGTGCTTAGGTGCTTCTTCAAGTACTGTACTTAAGAAATTCCTTGGTTGCACCACTTGCTATCACAGTTAGTCAGTTAAATGAAACCTAAAAAGAATTCCTCAGTTACCCCTGATCACTGGTCAGTGATAACTGGGAGATTCCCTTGGCATGCTGTTTGCCCAGAGGAATGGTGCCTGAAGGAAATCTTTTGTTGTGTCTAGGCAGTGGGATTCCACTCTGAGTGGGAGCAGCAGCTGCGGTCTCCCAATGGACATGTGGAATACAGGGGAATCTTGTTGCTATTTCTAATACGTGGAAATATCAGAGTGCCTTTGCATACCATCTAGTGAGGTGCACCCAAGGGATTCTTCCATCTACAGTCAGGGGTTCAGGGGAACAAGTGAGTCTTTGGGTAAAGTGGACTAGAGTCGGGTTTTTTTCTCTGCCTGGTGGCTGTGGGGATTGCTGAAGGTTCCCCATTCCTCATTCAGCTGACCTTCCAGAATTCATTACATTTCATGCTTCCATAAGTGCATTGCATCAGTACAGAACTTACTGTCATGTGAAGAACGCAACATCCTGAATTTTCCCTTTTAAAATTAAAACACATAACATGTTGCCAGGATTTATGGATGCAGAAGCAAATTTGGAAAAAAAACAACCCCCAATGTATTGTGAGTGGTGAAATACCAGCATCTGTATGTGTGCAAATATGTGTGCATGTAGGTGAAGATTTATACTTGGTGGGATGCAAGTGTTCAGTGGGCCCACAAGGGTCTCTCCCTGCTATTCCCACTTAACAAACAGAAACCTTGACGTGTGCAGATTTAGAAAAATCGATACATTTAGTTTGACGGATGCTTTTTTTCTGCTAAAAAAGTCTGAGCAATCTTCTTTCAGCATGTTTATTTTTGAACAATCTGCATAACCTGTTGGTGGCCATAACCACTTTGCAAGTATCCAAGCGTGTGTCTTGGGCTTGCAAGGGCAGTCCAAGGCACTGAGCTGCAAAAGTGACCTGAGTAGTGGACAATATGTGCCTGGTCTTACCATAGCTGGGAAAAGTTACCTTTTGGACGACAGGCCAAATTTGCTCATTCACCACTGGATTCTGGGAGTTACAGTCCAAAAAAGAAAAAAAGAAGAAAAGGGAACCTCCCCAACTCTAGATACCATCCAATTATTTTATGGCTTAAAATAATATGTTGGGGAATAATGTGGAAACCAGTGGCCCTACACAAAAGTAGACAAAGAAACTAAACACACCCTCTATTTCTTTGGCAGCCACAAACTTTGTCAAGGTGGCTAATTTCCATGTTCGATAAAGAAGAAAAATGTGCCCTGCAAAAGATTGCTTGGTGTGAGAGCAAAGCCGTTACTGGACTTCCCCAGGGCTGGTTCAAAATGAGGTGGCCACCTTAGGCAGCAGACTGCCAGGAGCAGGAAATTCACTGCTCCCCCCATGCACTACCCCTTGAAAGAGCTGTGCTGCCTCTCTTTCTGGAGCCAGCAATTTTCTAACTGATGGGCTCCTGGGACTTCTCAGCATCAGGCATTTTTGATGGACTGCCTGGGGAAACTGCCTGTGTTGTGTGAGGGAGATTGCTTGTACAGCAGTACAGGCAGCTTTCCTGGCCAGCTTACAAGCAGTGCCTGGCTTGGAGAAGACCTCAGTGGCCAGCAAATAACTGAGTGGAGAGCAAAATGCTAAGTGGTGTTTGTAGGATAAGTGGAAGAGGAGCAACTGGGAAGTGTGTCTGGAGGAGAGGGCAAAAAGGAAAAACAGATGCAGTGGCAGAGAGGGGATAAAGCAGATGAGATGAGACGATGTGGAGGGAAAGGGTGGACAGGAGAGGATGGCAGTAGGGGAAAGCAGATGTGAGAGAGGAGGAGGAGAAGCAGATGGAAGGGTGATGGTGTGTGTGAGGAGATGTCCAATCTCCTCCTGCCTCAGCCTGGGGGTGGGTTTAGACCACCTCTAGACTTCATTGTTCCTTCACAGAAATAGATACTTTCAGCTGTTATGCTTTCTATCACAATGAATACTCTGAAACCAGAAAGCGTTCTCCTTTGGACTCCTCTACAGAAATTGTTCATGTTATGGGACAGGTAGAATGAGACAATGTTCCTCTACTGATGCAGACAATATACCTCACTTCGGAATGATTTTGGACTGCTTCCCAGTTTCTGGGCTTTTCTGCACATTGTAGATTAAACAGGCAGAGAACAGAAGAGAGTATAAATAGTGGATATTACATTTGCAATTCTAAGCATTGCTAGGAAAGTAGACGGCCTCCATATGGAAACTGTTTAGGAGCACATTCTATTCTTGTATCTTTAGGCAAATCTCTTCAATTTGCTTTCTCCCATGTTCAAATTGTGCAAATTTGGGTGAATTCTAATTTTAAAAAATCTCTAATTTCAAACTCAGTTAATGCTAATTCATATCTTCAGGTGTATTAACAATTAAGATGTTCAAGGGGCTGTGAAAGCAGAGTAACTCTTTCCTACTGTTGCAAAAATGAGGAAGTACAAACAGGAGGGGCTGCCTTTTTTGAGAACTGAACCCTCACTGAAGTCCATTCTGATCTGAGAGCAGCAGCAGTTTACCAGGCAGACCTGGAGTTGGAGGCAATTTTACCCGTAATCAAATTCTTTGCAGCCAGCCTCAGGGAATTTTGGAATGTCAGTGACTCATTTGATTTGTGGAAAAGCTGAAATTATGTGGAGGGATATCAGCCTTTGATGTGCAGCCTGGGTTCCCTGGGTAAACATTTCAGGAAGGCCTTCTCGGAGAAAGAAAAGCACCAAATGCCTGATTCACTGTTATGGTCAGCACTGTTGATCCATCATCCACTCCATTTCATTGGAGGCCTTAGTGCTTCACTCAGCTATTTTAGCAATCCTGGTACTACCGAGTGAAATTTATGAACAAATCACACACACAAAATGTAAAGGACATATTCCGTGAATTGCGCAGGAAATAACATATGGTCTGGTTTGGATACTGAAGTAGCTGTTAGATCTTTCTATTGGGAAAGAGAAATGGACTGACCTCAGAATTCCAAAAAAGTTACTTTTTTATACAACGACTCCTGGGAAACCCCCAGCCAGCTGGCCATGGATTTGGGGAGTTTTAGTTTAGAAAAAGAACTTTCGCAAAATCTGCATATCACTAAAAGGTTATGTAAAAGGCTCTCCCCACAGAAACCTCTTGCATGAGAGCTCTTCTGGTGCACTCTTCTCCCTGCCATGCTTTTCAAGTGGTCATAAGTGTGTAAATTACGCCCTCAAGCTTTCTGTGAAGAGGCCTTAGCACATCATGCTCTAGAAGCCTGTGGCAAGGGCAGGACACTTTATGCCCATGTGAACTGATTATCCTTCAGAGGCCTAAGCTTTGTGCACAAGCAGCCAAAAGGAGCCTCCTGTAAACAGAAGCCATATTCTTGTGAAATCCTCCTAAAGTAATCTTGTATGAAAGAGCAGCCATTTTGTGTTTATTCTTAGCTATAAAAAGCAGCTACTGTCAGTTGAAACCAGCACTCCAATAGCTGGTAGTGTCCAGAGATATTCTATTGTATCTCCTGTCACCCCTTCAAAATTAAGCATAATGAAGGGCTGTATTAGACTACCAGCAAAAATGAAGATGTTCACTGGGTGGCCACACATTATGTAAGAGGAAAGGGAAAACTTAGGACTAAGTTATTTGCTTTGCTTTTCTCCATTTCATGGTATCTTCTACAAATCTATTTTGTTGCTCTCTTCTGCAACTTCCTTGGGGTTGCCAGGCCAGCAATATCAATTTCCCTGGGATTTCAGTGACAAGACCTGAATGGGAGGTGGGATGGGCCTTTACAATCTCACAGAGGCAGGTGTTTCTGGAGGTGGGGATGGGAAGGAAGGACAATATGCACACAAATATCTATGTACCTACTCAATGAGCTCTGACACTCCCTGGGAATGGATGGAGATGGGTGACTAGGCTTTAAAAAAACACAGTGAGTGACTCTCTGTATGTTGCTGGGCTAGGAGACTGAGACCTGTGCTGCTCTGGTAGGTGCTGCAATTTTTCAGAGAAGGTTTTCAAAGAGCACAGGAACTGCAGGAGTGAGGAGGAATTGGCAGATGTTCCCTATCCTCTCACCTTTAGCAGGCACTTCAAGTGCATTTCTGTCCATTTGTGGAGAACTGGGGTCCCAACCACATGTGGTTTTAAAGCCATTTTAACAACTGATGGTTTATAACTGGAATGGGGGTACCACTCCCTGATCTTTTGAATAGACACCACTCCCACCACCGCTGGTCCATTAAAAAGCTCCTGATCCGCCTTTGAAAGTCCTAGAATATCATGAATTTCATCCCTTCTACATTTTTTGGAACAAAAGGCCAAGCAGGCTATGCCAAGCCTAATTTCTGAGCACATATTGGACAACCACTCTCCCATTAGGTAAACAAAAATTATACGGCAAGGCTAAGTGCCTATGACCAGAACTGAGCTGTCTGGCTTATCATGCTTCTTTCTGCTTCCTTTTGTTTATCATGCTTAATGTGGTGCCTCTTATTCCACTTTGTTAATAAAGCACAGTAGACATGATTCTGCCAAAGTTCAGCATTTTGAAATCCAATTGGTTTCCCTAGCAGAGATATAAGCAGATAGCTTGTCTCTTCCATCAAATCAATGGCACTTGAAAGAATTTAATTATGCTGAAGACAGAATAAATCAAAAAAGTACTCCAGATGCACCTTGTGTTGTGACTGTGTGGGTGCTTGTGAGAGTGTATATATATTTGGTATGCAAGTAAACTTTTTTTAAAAGCCAAGGAAACATTTGAACAGAGTTGAGATGGATCTGTATATATTGGGTGCAATCTGATGAAAGCAAAGCCCTTTTAGACAGAGCCCGCTATTTAGATAATGGGAGAGATTACTTAAATTTGGTTATATTACAGCCAATATTATTTTTCTTGATATTTGAGTCTTGCTGTAATTTTACTTGTATTTTCCAGCATTGACTTTTAGGTTTGCTGTAAGGTGAGAAAACAAAATGTTAAAAATGACAAACACATCAACAAAATACCAGGCTCCCCTTATGTCTGAAAGCATCACTGCTATCCATTCTGAACAGGGCATTTTATAAAATTAAAATGGGATGTAAAGATTTTTGATGGAACATCAGGACATTTTAAGCATTTAATTCCTGTAATGAATTCAAGAGAAGATTGTGGAAAAATGTGGAAGGAAAGGGAGAAATAGAGGGGAAATCTTTACATTTGCCTGTAGAAAGTTTGATAAGGAAGAAAATATTGCTGTAACATAGGAAACTGCCTTATATCAAGGCTGGACTATTTGTCCATTCAGGCCAGCATTCTTGACTGGCTGCTGCTTCTGAGGACATTAGGCAAAGGTATGCCCCATCACTTCCTGTCTGATCTTTTTCAAATAGGAGGTACCAAAGATCAAACTCTGCATCTTTTGCATGTGGAAGCTGTGCTCTGTTATTGAACTATGGTTCTTGCCTTCTGCTTTATTTTTTTACTCATAGCAGAGGCTTTTTCGGGTTTTTTTTTAAAAAAATCAAAATAATTTTAGCCATAGTGATTCAATATAATAAATGAAGCATGCTTAAGCTTTAGAAGCTAAGCACTCTAGAATCATCATTTATGGAGCCATATTCCCAGGAGCCCAATCCACTACAGAGCAAAGGAGACAAACAGCCTTTTTGTAACTTCAGGTTTTCATAACCAGACTATATAGCTGCGGAAGACTAGACATATTTGCAAAACAGTGCTTTTTTCATTAGGAAGATCACCTGAAGAAGCATCTTTTTTACAGTAATGTCTGCAAGCTGAAAATCTCTAAAACAGGCAGAATACAGGACCATCAGTCTGGCTTCCATTGACTCAATAATCCTAATGCTGAGGAATGACTTGCAAGTCTCTTCTGTGGGCAGGAATGGTGAAAAACATGTGCATGGCATTGTGTACCAATGAGAATTCCATAATGGAGGGGGGTATAGTATTTGCGAGTCAGTATGGTATAGTGGGTACACTGATGGACTAGGACTCAGGAGACCTGGGTTTCAATTCCTGTTTGGCTGTGGAAACGCATTGGTGAAGAGGAGACAACACTGATATTCCTTAAATTTCTCACTTATACTAAAATTCTTAGCAGAGACTTGACAAAGTTCATATGTGTGAAGAATCAAGTATGTTCTGCCCAAATATCCATAGCCCAAAAGAACACATGTGTAGTGAAAATTAGATAAAATCAACACACAACAAAACACACACACACACACAATGTACACTTCTTGTACTGTCTCTTATTCCCCTTCCAAAGAATTTTAATGCCTCCTCCATGGAAGAAATTTTATTTTTCCCCAAATGGGACTAACCAATTGACCATCAGAGTAGGCAGTTTCTGTGCAGCAGGAGAATAGTTTGTTGATAAACGGCCTGGGGCATTTTATGTCCCAGTCTATTATGTTGATTGGGACAATAGAGAAAATAAATAAAAGGCAAAAATCAACAGATTTGTCACAATACCTTACTGTCACAACACTTTTTTTTGTATGCTGGCCTCATGAGATACTACTAGATGTGTAGAGCTGTGGTGCCCAAATAAGAGTCTTCAAATGCTGCTGGGCTGACTATAATAGAAGACAATACACTCGTAGATGCAAAAAATTCTCAGAAGCTCAGGCCAGCATGAATAACAGCTAGGAATTCCAGGAGCTGTAGTGCAAGACATCTAGGGACTCCAAACTCAAGAACCGTTGCTTTACAGGGAAATCAATTCCCTTTAAACCTGGTTGAAAATCAATCATCTGCTCAGCTGAACCACTCATTAATAGTAGCTTCATTTTCTCTGTATCAGATTTAATGACAAGGAGGGATAGAGGTGGGTATTTTGTGTTGATGGTAAACAGCAAGAGGAAGAAAATAGAACATTTCTGTAGGGGTAAGCTCACAAGGTGAACTCCTGTTCAGTCCCTCAGGGCTCTGTTCTGTCCCCCATGCTATTTAGCATCTGCATGAAACTGCTTGGGGGGAGTTCTAGGGTATGGCATCATCAGTATGCTGATGACTCCCAACTCTGCCTCTGGTTTCCTTCTAATTTCAAGGAGGCTGTTTTGGTTATAAACCAGTGCCAAACATCTGTAATGAACTAGATGGGGGGCAAACAAACTGAAGTTTAATTCTGGCTCCTGGTCAGTTATAAGGCAAATCAGAGAATAGGGATTCATCCCAACTTAAACGGGGTTATGCTTCCCGTTAAAACATAGGTTCACAGCTTGGGTGCAGAACTGGATTAATTCCTGGGCCTGGATGCCCAGGTTTTGATGGTGGTCACGTGTGTGTTTGCACAGTTTAAGCTGGTGTCCCATCTATACCTGTTCCTGGAAATGGCTGGCTTGGCTAAAGGGACACATGCCTTAATTGCATTCTGTTTGGATTAGTCTAACACACTCTGTGCGTTTGAAAATGTTTCGGAAAGTTCAGCTGGTTCAAAATGCTACAGCCAGACTGCTGCCAGGAGCCAGTTATTGGGATCATATCACTCCCTTCTTGTAACAACTTCACTGGTTACCAGTCTGTTTCTGGGCCCAGTTGAAAGTGATGGTTATGACCTAGAGGCCTTTATATGCCTTGGGTCCACCTATCTGAAGGATTTCATGTCCCTATTAGAGATGGGAATGAATATAAAAATGGATCGGTTTTTCCGACGAAAATAGCCGATTCGTTATTCGTTGATCTGTATTCGTCAAATTTTAAGTCCTGACGAATATGGATCGACGAATATTTTCCCATTTTTTCGTCTTCGTAAATAAAAAAAAACCAATTCTGCCTACTGATAGGCAGCCACCCACCCCCACAGTCTATCCCCACCCCCTTCCTCTCTCTACCTTAGTCCCCCCACCCCCGCTGACACCCCCTTACTGTAATTGCCGCCACCGAGGTCTCCATCTGGCCTTCGTAGCCATGGCATGTAAAAAGGGAGACTGGCTGCCCTTTGCAAAGATGGCGGCTGTGGCTTCATTTTGGGTAGGGAAGCTGCAGCTGCCATCTTTGCAAAGGGCAGCCTGGATTCAAATGCTTCATGGGGGCAACTTCGTGCATCATGAGTCGTCAACTTTTGACGACTCATGAAGTGGGACGACTCGCCAAAATGGTGAGTCGTCCCCATCTCTAGTCCCTATATAATCCCCCTTGGTCTCTGAGATTTTTTGGGGAAAGCCTTCTCTCACTCCCATTACCACCACAGGCACATTTAGTGAGGACTCAAAAGAAGGCACTTTTGGTGGCTGCTCCCAGTCCCTCCTCAACAAGGCTAGGTTGGCTCCCTCCCATCAGCCCTTTGTCTGCAGCTGAAAGCCTTCATTTTGAAGCTGACTTTCATTCTAGAAATGCCCTGGAGTTTTGAGGGAGGCCATTTTTTTTTACTCATTGTTTTCAATCTGATTTATTTTCATTTTGGAAAACATTATTTAGGTGAAGTTGTATTCTAATATTACCACCTCAGTTTATTGTGATTTTAAAGATGCACATTTTTTAGTTGTTGTTTTCCACTTTGAGTCTCTTCACTGGGAGAAAGGCAGGGTATCTGTAAAGAAAATGAATAAATAAGTAAACAAACCTTGTGGAATCCTTCATCTTAGATGCCAAGGGGCACAAGAGTAATCCTGTCAGATCAATTTCTGGTATTGATATCTCAATCAAAGTCAGACTGCTCTGATTATATATATCCAACACATTTAAAGCTGTTTATGCAGAAAGATACCATGATCGTATGAAATGTCAGAGTAGTCTATGCGATCCAAAAGGGTTACATTTCCCCATAGAGCAGCTAGTGGGACCAGGATGGCTTCAATTTGTTAATCCCCTGGGTGAAGTGCTGTAGGAAGCCACTGGGCTCATGATGACCCCCCCATCTTAACACCTATACTGAAAAGCACCCCTCCCCCCACCTGTATGGTTTCTCACAGGTTTTCCTAGTAGTGGTAAGGAATTGTGTTGTACACATTATTTTAGTTTTCCTAGTTTGCTGCAGGTTGGGGGCAACTTCAACAGGCTTGGAATGTTGTTCCAGATCTCATAGTGGGATATGAGCTACCCAGCCAGCTAGCTCTAATTGTTTTTTTTAAAATGGAACTAGGTTTGAGCACTTCTGATTCTTGTTTTGTTTCGTTTTTTGGAGGTGAGAGGTTTTAGGGGACTTCCTCCAAGGTCCTCATGTGCAAAAGTACTGCTCCTGGAGACCTCTGGGGGTTTATTTATTAGGGTATTTATTTATTTGGCCTCTCAGATAGCTTTGGGGACTGCAGAAACTGTCTCTGGGTGGCCCATGTGCCACATCCTGACCAACCCTGCTGGAGAGCCACATTCTATCCCCACAGTACTTCTGGTGCTACATTTGGGGGCAGCTTCACAAACTTGCTGCCACCATAAGCCTGAAGCTACTGGAGAGTGGAATTAATACGGACAACAAGAAAGCATGACCAAGGCCACCAAGTGCTGCTAGCATTCTTGTTCTTTTATTCTTACAGTTATAGGACATGTGTCAGGTTCAGAAATTATTCAGAATCTGAAGTGAAACAGGGGTATTTGTCATCTTTTGAACTGGCCCAGAACAAAGCAAGGAGTCCTGAAGTGGCACTCAGATCTGACTGGGGCTCTACAAAGCACTGAATATTGCTTTGATGCTTCTGTATAAAAAGTTAGAAAATTTAAACACACACACACACACACACACACACACACACACACACACACACACACACACACACACACACACACACACACACACACACACGATACTAGTGAGTCTTACTTAGAAAACAAAAGTAATACTGGAGTGCCAAGAAGGAGTCAGACTGACTAGATAAATTAACTTGTCCTATGATCAGTGACTATTTTGCATCTTGTCAGGGCAGAGGGAAGGTGCCAGTCTGTAAGAGACTACTGTTTGTATCATTTTCATTTTCAGAAAGGTGGATGCGCATTGGGGAATCTAGACTGAACCCAAGTGGGTAGTATTCATCTACCCCTACTACAGATTGATACAGAGCAACACATTTTGATGATTACTGCAACAAATAAGAAAAAAAATAATTGCAGAATTAGAGCAACACAGTTGTTTAATAGACACCAATTTTTTTCTGTCCTTCTCACCTTCATCTCCAAATGTCAGTGTCTAGCTTTCTTCCAGCATCACATTTTTGCAAGTAGGTACTTTAATTAAGCCTGGAGGGCACAACATTGGAAGCATTATTTAAACCCTAAAAGCTTTTGAGAAAGCAGATGGATTTTCTCAGTAAAATTGTGCCTTTAAAAAGTCTACCTTGCAGTGAATGGGTCTATTACTCTGATTTTGCTTAGGAAGTTGACTAATGGGGGTCAGAGGACTGAAAAAGAATATTAATGTTCCTTGTCAGCTTGCCAGCCTTTTAGCATGTGACACCCATCAGACACCTATTTGGAGGAAGGATAGAGACAGTTAAGTAGTTTTGTAGTTGGTGGTCAAGGACATAAGCAGAGCGAAATTCAGTGCTGGGAGCAGAGCTTAGAATTGTTTCGATTAATTGATTGATTGATTGATTGATTGATTGATTGATTGATTGATTGATTGATTGATTTGGATTGCAACTCCCAAAATCCCCAGCCAGCATGGCCCCTATGACTATGGCAGCTGTAGTCCAAAAAGGCAATTTTTTCAGGCTCTGTCTGGAAGTGAGCTCAAGGTGAAGTGCGCTAGGATATAGGAATTTTCTCTGAAAACCTGGTGCAGGATTAGTATCTCTGCTATCACTGGAACAATCTGTACTTTTCATATCTCAGTTCATGGCCCAAGTATTTCACTTTCTGCTTTTTATGTATTTCACATTCCTTGGCCTTTATTTGTTTGCTTTAATACTTCACTTTCTCACTTTTTGAATAAACTTCTAGAATGGAGTCTTGCTCCTCCTGCCACAAGAGGAAATAGTGTAGTGCTCACACACTGCCATTGAACCAGAGCAGCAAACAGGGCACAAGAAGCAAAGTACTAACAGCAGAAATGTGTCTCTGGTCTATTTCAGACATAAGTACTACAGTAATTACAACATCCGCTCTACACTAACAATCTGGAACTGCAGAAACCAGGGAGATCAGATTTCATTGCATTGGAAACTGTTTTAGGCACAATTCAACACTCTGCTAAGTAAGTCAAGGGCCACTGAAATCATTGACATTAGAGTAGCTGCTGCATTATGACTCCTGTGGCTGGCATAACCATTTCATAAGGGCTCTGGGGATGGAGTGGGGATAGCTTTCAAGAATAAAGAAAATGTTGTTTATCTTCAGACAAAATAGACCAAATCAGGAGTGCTTATGCATTTCTGTGATGACAGCTCACAGGTCCTTCATGAACTAAAAGAGCCCCCACAGCACAGTGCAATTAGAAACAAGGAAAGGAAGCGAGAAAGCAAGGAAGATGCTGAGTTGGCTAAAACGAACCTTTGTTGCCTTTCTTGTTGCAAAATCATTGATTAAATCATCAAAGTCTAAACTGGAGATTTCTTTCTGCAGTCACTCAACATCCTGGGCTCTGGGAGAGGGAGAGGACCCTGGAAAATGCAGAGATAGAACTGGGAGATTTCTTTCACCTTTCTTTTTCAATAGAGATAATCTGTTTATTCTTTTTTTTCTTGAATAATCCTACTTGCTCTGCTGCCAGAGGATGGAAAAGAAGAATGAGAAAAGGATGATAAAGTGAAATTCCAGGTAGTTTGAGGAAGAGCACCACCCATTTAAGACAGAATCAAAGAAAACTTGTCTTTTAAAGTCCCCCACTTGCTCACATCCCTGTGGTTGCTTTAGGAAGCCACTCTGTTCATTGGAGAGATTGGGGCTTTCTCCAGGCAGCTGGAAAAAAGAAGAGGAAAAATAAAGCAGAATGCCCTTCTGTCTTGCTCTGTCTTGCTTTCTCCCTGGGACATCCACTTCCTTTTTTTTTTTTTAAAGATGTGGAAATCCACATATACCAAACCAGACAAGAGTTGGGTTGGAATGTCTCCAAAAGAGTACAGGGTGGTTTGGGCACCGATATGTTTCCCCTCCTGGGCATAGACTACATCAGGAAATCAGTGCACGTCTCTTAGGTTATTCATACAATTCAGCAATATGAACATTTCTGAACTGTGCATGATATCATTTTACTGTGTCACTCTATCACCTTTCAATCATGCATTTAGCCTTAGTATATAACAGTTTTCAGTTCCTATGAATCTGATTTGTAAAACTGGATAGCTATCTGATATGGTTTTTCAACCTGACATAATTTTTTCCCCACTACCATTCTTCAGGTTTCTTCTTTCAAGTTAATATCAAATGTGTACAAGTTATGACTGTGTGTTAAAAATATAAGAACAAGTCAGAGCATACAGTGGGCTTCTTTAATTAAGAAAAGAATATTTAGAGTATCTAATTTTTGGAATGGCTGTATTGCTTTCCTAATCAGACTCAGAGTGGAGAGGATGAAATTAACATTTGTAATTGCAAATGATTGCAAGTATTTGATACATTTCAAATAGTGCAACTACTCATGTGAGTATACTTTGGGCAATTCAACATAGCAGACACAACTCAGTGTTATGTATCTTTGATACCTAATGATTTCAGTGGCCTCAAGTGTACCTAACTTGTGACTTCTGGATAAATATCCAGGAGAGGAGTCCAAAGGTGTGACTACAGTGCAATTTAC
Organism: Intellagama lesueurii; assembly: GCA_037013535.1. Classification (NCBI taxonomy): domain Eukaryota; kingdom Metazoa; phylum Chordata; class Lepidosauria; order Squamata; family Agamidae; genus Intellagama; species Intellagama lesueurii. The sequence goes on along the minus strand of JBAJHW010000001.1, from coordinate 281,815,925 downwards.
TCTGTGATTTGTTCCAGAGTTTGCATGGTTAAATGCTATAAATTTTCCATCAGTTACACAATATATAGATAATTGCAAACAAGCCTCATCTTTCTTCATGGGGATTTATTGGTTTTTGTTCAGCCAGCAGGAGATAGCTTTTTAGGTAATAATTCTGTTCACATATTTTTGTGGGGGGACATGGCATGTGTGATAACCCCCTCTAAGTCCAAAGGTGAAGTGGTGGGTGTATCCTAGAGTCACACTGACAATGCAGTGTCTTTTTAACAACAACAGCGAAACATTGTGGCATAGCACTGATTTGATATAGCACCTTATGAAACTGTAGTGCTGATCTGACATAGTCCTAAACTGAACAAGCATAAAAATAATTTTTAAAATGTTCCATGGAGAGACAAGAGGTGCTCACTTGAGGGTGATATTCCTGTTGTACATGCCAGAACAGTGGGAACATCCCCTTCAGTGAACATCTCTTGTCTGTTGTCTGAACATTTTCTTAAAATTATGCCTTTCCAGTTTAGTGTCGTGCTAGATACGCATTGCCATTTCACAGGTTATAATGATTAAGTGCTATCTCACTTGCAATTTGGAAAAAAAAGGGAGGAGGAGTAAGAGGGTAGTGTTAATGACAGAGAAAGATGGGCAACCTATGATCTTGTTGAGAACTGTAGTGATTTGAGGTGGAATACTTACTTACTTACTTACTTACTTACTTACTTACTTACTTACTTACTTACTTACTTACTTACTTACTTACTTACTTACTTACAGTGTCAATATTTTGTGTGGCCACCATTATTTTCCAGCACTGCCTTAACCCTCTTGGGCATAGAGTTCACCAGAGCTTCACAGGTTGCCACTGGAGTCCTCTTCTACTCCTCCATGACAACATCACAGAGCTGGTGGATGTTAGAGACCTTGCGCACCTCCACCTTCCGTTTCAGGATGCCCCACAGATGCTCAATAGAGTTTAGGTCTGGAGACATGCTTGACCAGTCCATCACCTTTACCCTCAGCTTCTTTAGCAAGGCAGCAGTTGTTTTGGAGGTGTGTTTGGGGTCGTTATCATGTTGGAATACTGCCCTGCAGCCCAGTCTCCGAAGGGAGGGGATCATGCTCTGCTTCAGTATGTCACAGTACATGTTGGCATTCATGGTTCCCTCAATGAACTGTAGCTCCCCAATGCCGGCAGCACTCATGCAGCCCCAGACCATGACACTCCCACCACCATGCTTGACTGTAGGCACGACACACTTGTCTTTGTACTCCTCACCTGGTTGCTGCCACACACGCTTGACACCATCTAAACCAAATAAGTTTATCTTGGTCTCACCGGACCACAGGACATGGTTCCAGAAATCCATGCCCTTAGTCTGCTTGTCTGCAGCAAACCGTATGCGGGCTTTCTTGTGCATCATCTTTAGAAGAGGCTTCCTTCTGGGATGACAGCCCTGGAGACCAATTTGATGCAGTGTGCGGTGTATGGTCTGAGCACTGACAGGCTGACCCCCCCCCCCCTTCAACCTCTGCAGCAATGCTGGCAGCACTCATACATCTATTTCCCAAAGCCAACCTCTGGATATGACACTGAGCACGGGCACTCAACTTCTTTGGTCGACCATGGCAAGGCCTGTTCTGAGTGGAACCTGTCCTGTTAAACCACTGTATGGTCTTGGCCACCGTGCTGCAGCTCAGTTTCAGGGTTTTGGCAATCTTCTTATAGCCTAGGTCAACTTTATGTAGAGCAACAATTCACTTTTTCTGATCCTCAGACAGTTCATTACCATGAGATGCCATGTGGAACTTCCAGTGGCCAGTCTGAGAGAGTGAGAGCGATAACACCTGCTCCCCCTTCACACCTGAGACTTGTGACACTAACAGGTCTCATGACACCAGGGAGGGAAAACGGCTACTTGGGCCCAATTTGGACATTGTCACTTAGGGGTGTACTCACTTTTATTGCCAGCAGTTTAGACATTAATGGCTGTGTGTTGCGTTATTTTGAGGGGACAGCACATTTACACTGTTATACAAGCTGTATACTCACTGCTTTACATTGTAGCCAAGTGTCATTTCTTCAGTGTTGTCACATGAAAAGATATACTAAAATATTTATGAAATGTGAGGGGGTGTACTCACTTCTGTGATATACTGTACTTACTTACTTACTTACTTACTTACTTATTATACCACATCATCTTGTAGCTATGCCACTACTCTGGGTGGTTTCCAGCAAGGACATAATCATACATACAAAATTACAACCCTCCACTACCCACACCATAGTAATAAAAAGTACAAGATGGTGTCAAAGGCAAGAAAAGAAACATAAAAAGAAAAAAAATGAATCAACTCAAAATAACAATTATAAGAAAGGATGTCCTGAAATCTCTCTCTGAAAAGCACAGTTTTAATGTACTGTCTAAAGGTCAGGAAGTTAGGGACCTAGCACACCTCCACAGGTAGAGCATTCCACAGGGAGGCAGTCACCACCAAGAAGGCCCAGTCCTTGGTCATGGACTTCCTGGTCTCCCTCAGGGTGGCCACTCGCAGTATCAAGGCCTGATATGTGTGAGTGGTATAGGTGGTAGATGTAAGGGCGACACACTCTGATAAGTACTGAGGTGTCAAACCATTCAGGACTTTATATGTCAGCATCAGTACCTTGAATTTGGCACAGAAGCATACAGGCAAGCCAGTGCAGACAAGCCAGGACTGGAGATATATGGTCATATCTTGAAATCCCTGAGACCAACTTGGCTGCTGCATTTTGCACCTGCTGCAGTTTCTGTTCCACCTTCAAGGGTAGCCCCACATAGAAACCATTGCAATAGACAATCTTCAAGACTACCAATGCATAAATCAGTTTTTGTAGGGACCGTCTGTCCAGGTAGGGCTGCAGGTGTGCAATCTACCTAAGGTGTAAAAAAGGCAGACTTAGACATGGCCAAAATCTGTCTCTCCATCGGGTCCAGAAGCATACTCAGATTGCAAACCTGGTCCTTTGGGGGAATGTAATCCTGTGCAGAGTAGGTGAAAGGCCCACTTACTATTCAGGGCCCCCATCTAGCAACAAGATCTCCATCGTGTCTTGATTCAGTTTCAGCCTGTTAGCCCTCACCCAGTCTATAGTGGAAGCCAGCAATGTTCTAGGGTCTGTACAGCATCCTCTGTTGCTGATTAAAAAGAGCAATAGAGCTGTGTGTCATCAGCATACTGATGACACCACACTCCAGATCTCTGGATGACCTCTCCCAATAGCCTTCTATATGGACTTTTGCCCTCAAAATTGTTCTGGGTAATTAAACATATTGTGTGAACAATGACAGCAATATAACTTCCATAGGAAACTTTGAATCAACCCAAATCAGTCCAGGATAGCTTCCCTGCCTAGTCATACCCCAGGTTTAAATTTTAATGCAATTTCCACATGTATCAACATTTTAAAAAAAGAACAATTGCCCAAATGCCAAGTTGATTTTGACAACTGCAGATGAGGTTGGGGACTGATCAGTATTTGGTGAATATTCATACTGGTATGTGAACTATTTTACTGCACTAGTTAAAGAGAGTGAGGAGCAAAACAGATAAAGACAAAACTCTACAGAGAAGCTACCATAAAGTATAAACAATATCCTCTAATATCTTTCATATCATTTCTAGTTGTAAGTTGTTGTTGTTGTTGTTTAGTCGTTAAGTCGTGTCTGACTCTTCGTGACCCCATGGACCAGAGCACGCCAGGCCCTCCTGTCTTCCACTGCCTCCCGGAGTTGGGTCAGATTCATGTTGGTAGCTTCAGTGACACTGTCCAACCATCTCGTCCTCTGTCGTCCCCTTCTCCTCTTGCCCTCACACTTTCCCAACATCAGGGTCTTTTCCAGGGAGTCTTCTCTTCTCATGAGATGGCCAAAGTATTGGAGCCTCAGCTTCAGGATCTGTCCTTCCAGTGAGCACTCAGGGTTGATTTCCTTCAAAATGGATAGGTTTGTTCTCTTTGCAGTTCAGGGGACTCTCAAGAGTCTCCTCCAGCACCACAATTCAAAAGCATCAATTCTTCGGCGGTCAGCCTTCTTTATGGTCCAGCTCTTACTTCCATACATCGCTACTGGAAAAACCATAGCTTTCACTATGCGGACCTTTGTCCGCAAGGTGACATCTCTGCTTTTTAAGATGCTGTCTAGTCAGATGCTTTTATTTGGTGATTGGTCATAGGCAGGAAACAAGAGGTTCTGTTTGCACAATGATTTTGCAATCACAGTAGTTGTGAAAATCCAATTATCTTTTATCTGCAGTGATAACTGTTTATCACCTTTTAATTTCACCCAACTGTGAAGCAGTCTGTCTCACATGTTTTGACTCTGAGCTATGAATCAGGGGAGGTTTCTTTCTTTCTTTCTTTTTTAAGCTGTGTACCACGAAGTGATGGCAAAGTGTGCAGTAGCCAAATACAGGTAACAATGTATGTTGGGATGGTGAAGAAATAAAGAAAAAGAAGAAGAGGTGGTGGTGAAGGAAGAGGAGGAGGTGTTAATCAAACAGTGTTGTATGAATTATCTACTCCACTGTTGCATGCAAATATCTACATTAGCCTTATTATTCCCCACATAATAGATGGAGAAACTGAGTCTGAAAGAAAATGATTGGCCTTCAGGAACTGTAACAATATCCCAGTAAGTGGGGTTACAAAGCTCCACCCAGACAAGAATATTGATTTATCCAGGTTCCTGGTAATGAGCTGAATGCAGTAACATCTCATTTGAAGACTTTGCCTACAAACACTGAGAGGTCAAGGGTGGAAAGGGCAATAGAATCCTGAATTCTATACATCAGGTGCTCTTAAAATATATTAGATCAGTGATTTATTTATCTCATTACAGTGTCTGGCAGCAGTTCTTCATAGTTTCAATCCTACTGTTGTGCTGGATCCAGGGCTGGCAGGATGAAATCTTCGGGTTGGGGAATTTCATTTGCAGAGACAGTGATCTCATTTGCCACCACTATCCTTAAGGTTCCCAGCACCTTCTGACTTTATTTGCAACTTTCAGAGTAGCTGGAAGAAAAAGAATTGTCACATTACAACAGGAAAGGCTAACTTATTGTTGTTAGCCATCCTTATTGCAATGCCAAGTGTTTGGAGAGTAATGTGGTCTTTCATAGACATATTATTTTTGCAAAATAATAGACATATTAGTTTTGCAAAATACCTGCAATTAAAATGGATTGCCTGGAGTCCACAGCCACTGGCATAGACCCAATGGTGTAAATCTCAGCTGTGGATTACTACCAGATAAGAACTTCACATTTGTATTTTACATCACACACCTGCTGTGTGACTTGGCACATGACAAGAAATCCAAGCTGGGACTTCTCAACAAATAGCAATGTGCTACTGAGATTTGCATAGTTGGAGTTATGTCAGAGGGTGCTAAATGCTGGAAAATAATGTGTGACAGTCTGTAGATGTGTTTGTACTTTTAAACTATATTCTAATGACTTGAAACATACTGGATTGCCAGCATGGTTGGATGTTACATGGTACTTGTGTACACAACATTCATATTCAAAGATTAGGAAGACAAATATATAGCTATGTAGAAATATGTATTATGCAGATACCACACAAATGATTTTTGGAACATAGTCACCTTGCCGTGAATGTATCTACCTAGCTCACAATACTATCTTATGTATCGTTCCACTCTACCTACTTTTATTTCTTGTTCCTTTTTCCCTTTGGCATTTATATTATTAACAATCCAATTAAAATGACTTTTAAAAGGCTACCTCTCCTTCTGGTGGAGATGAAACAGCCATTATGAGAGCCCACGCTTCAGAATTTCCTATGATGCCATTGCCCAGGGCTGAACCCAGATTTTCTGGATGCAAACTATATGCATCACAGAACTTTGGTTCCTTCTTATTTCCCACTAACATGATACATTGTGTGATATAGACTAATATGAACCTAACTCATAGCATGGGTATTATTTCATGTCTGCAGAATGTCTCTGGCTTACATATCAATGAAGATGAATGACAAACATTTGAAAAAGGCTGCTCAGTCAGACAGATGCTTAATCAGGGCACATTTGGATTTTATTAAATTTAAACTGATCTACAGAGGCTCTACTTCAGCTCCAGTTGGCTTGAATTAGATATTACTTTACATTGCCCATGGGAAGAGTAAGGGCGTTCTATCTGGAGATGTCAGAAAAACCTTTATCAGTAATGAGAGTCTCATCAAAAGAAAAATCTTGGACAAACACAGAAAGTACAACTCCATAAATGCAATGTCTGTGACTCAGTCAATGGAAGGCAAAGAAAGCAGACTGACGTTGGAAATTGATTTATAGGAATATGCCAGAAAGCGGCAAAGAGAGGTCATGTTTTCAAATGCAGAGAAGGAATCAAATGGATATAAACTTGTCTATTAGAGATAAGTACAGTTTTTTGGGGAAATTGTTACATGCTTGGTGACCGAACACCTTCAGTCTCCTGAGTTTCTTTGAAGAGAGAAGGAGGGGGCAGGCTTAAATATAAATGGCCTCATTTTTACAGACTGTGAGAAATCACAGTCTGTAAAATTATTGTCTGGATGTCAGCAATACTAATAGAAACAGTGAGGCCTGGTCCCATCCTCTGCTCACTCTTTCAGCCATGGTTTGTGATATTGTCAACGTCATACAAGAGGATGGTAGAGGGCTAGTTCACAGAGATCAAGCACAACAGGAAGAGCATTCAAAAAAATCACATCACTTCAGATATATAGCTTTTTGTCTGAGTGAGCTGCAGATTGATGAGGATTGAAAAATACAGTGGTAACGATAGCTTAGTGGTTTAGAGGCTGGAAGTTTGATTCCCCACAATGCCTCCTGGGAGAAGAGCCAGCCTGTGTGGCCTTGGGCAAGCTGCACAGTTTCAGGGTGTTCCCAGAAGAAGGGAATGGGAAACCGCTTCTGAGATTCTTTACCTGGAAAGGCTTGCCGTAAGTCAGAATTAGAGATGGGGGTATTCGTATTCGTATACAAATATCCCCACACAGGTGGCGTTAACGAGGGTCCAGCCCCATGGGGCTGGACAGTCCACTCACTGATCCACTGCAGACACGGATGGCATGATTCTACCAATGGCTCCACAGCACACAATCCGCTCGCCACTCCTGGCAGGAGGCGGGAGGACAAGCCTTGCTGCAAGGTCGAAGAGTGGTGAGCGGATCGCGTGCTGTGGAGCCATTTGTTGAATCGAGCCATCCATGTCCACGGCGGATCAGTGAGTGGACCATCCAGCCCCATGGGGCTGGTCCCTCGTTAAGGCCACCTGTGCGGGGATATTCGTATACAAATACGAACACCCCCATCTCTAGTCAGAATTAATTTGATGGCACATAATTAATTATTAACTTTTTATATTAGCCCTGGGAATGTCTACTGAGTGGCAACATAATTTAATCATTGCCACCACGACCATTATTGTTGCCATCATCATTATAGATAAGCATGCTGTCCTTCCATGATTTCTAGATGAGATGTTTCATACATATACATGGCAAGCACGCATACACACACATTATACATACTACAAGAATCATAAAACACATGAAACACAGAGATCTAGAATGCTTCAGTCACATAATGAGATATGAAATGTACAGATTGTTATGTAAGATCACTCAAAGTAAAATAAATGTAAAAAAGAGTGAGGGAGAAAGAGAGTACCTGCTGGCTGAAGAACCTGGGAGACTGCTTTGCATGCTACACAGCATCAGTGCTCAGAGGTGCCTCATCCAAAATTGAAGAAGAAGAGAGCTGCTAAAGGCAGTGGAAAACATCCTGTTTCCAGGTCTCCCTTCCCACCTGCCTTTCCCCCCGTTGATGCTTAGTGTTTGCTTCACAGAGTTTGCATTCTTCATTTCAGTTTGCTGAAGTCAATTGCAAGAAAAACTCATTAACTTCAATGGGCTTTAGAGTTGTCCCTTAAGATAAGCTACACCTGTTTGAGCAGATAGCAAGCTGTCAGGAACACGGTTTATGCTGCCTCTGAGAATTCTGACTTTAAAAAAAATCATACTACTAGAAAGTGTTTGGAAAAGCTGAGAGTGCACTGGGAAAGAGGAGGGTTCAAATTGCCACCTCACCTGGTGTTCATTACACTCTCAAATCCATAATATATTGGCATATGTTCGCATGGGTGAATTATGAGAGGTCGTTAGAAGAGGCAACTGTCATAACCTTCCATGTCTTGGGATGGATCCAGCTAAAGAGGTTTTATATTCATCACTGGCAAAAGTAGCCTTGCTAGAGGCAACCATTTTGTTTTTGCTTGTAAATAGAAATATCTCTTTAGCTTTTCTCGCTATATCTTCTTCCCCCTTCATGGGTATAAGCAACAATGAAGCTGGCTGCTCTGACTAGGATAGGATGATAAAACCACAGGGCACGGGAATGTTTTGGCAGAATGTAATTGGCATGAAACAACAAGTAATCAATCTCCGCTCTCACATCCAAATGTTGCCACCAGAATGAAACTTCTATGGATTTTCCAAAAAGGATTCTGCAAGGCTATGCAGCCACGGTAAGATATTACCACCCATGTGTGATGTTTCTTTTTCGGACAACAATTACCAGATTACCCTACTCACCATGTTGACCGGGGAATACTGGGAGTGTTTGTCAAAAAACCAAATCTTAATAAAGGCCCAATTGTGGATAATGTATATATCTAATAGTCATCTGCTGGGGATTATCAATAAAATGAAGTGAGCAAGCTGGACCTGCATCACAATACAAAAGGGTGAAAGATTCCTGTTTGGTGATCCAGCTGCCTGCACTGCCAGCCAGCCAGCCAACCATGGCTTCTCCTGAACACACCACTCCACTCCCCATATTCTTCTGCTTCCCACAAGAGAAGTCAGGATCCCTCCAAACAGGGACATTTTGGGGAACTATTCATATTATTTGTAACTTTAGATTTCCCCATTATTTTCTTTTCCTGCTTCCCCAGATGTTGGATTTCTGCCAAGCATGTTGGCTTCTCCCTCTTGTTTCTTAGTTGCTATCATGACTCAGAACCTGACTTCACCCATTCGTGTGTCTGATACTGCCATCGTAACCTGCCTATATGTCCCTGATGTATCTGTCTGGCCCTGGCTTGCAGACAAAACACAATGATTGCTGCAATCATTAGTTGAGAACTATTTAAGCTACTTGGTAATAACATTTTACTGCAAGGCCCAAAGTATATTTCATTCTATCCCGCTGGATTGATGATTCTTTATTTGTCTGTGCTGTAGTGGTGCTGTCAAGTCACTAAAAAGTAATTACATAATTATTTACTTTAGCATGCTCAAACAGTGCAGGAAAGGAGAACAGGGAGGCATTGGCTTGGATGAAATAATGAAATTCTGCAAAACAGGCAACACCACTTCCATTTAGCAGTTTCACCAGGCGAGGGCAGAGATACTTTGACACTGCAAATGGCCTATTTCTTAAATTAGGAAATGGAAGCAAACCATAAAATGGATATCTGCTGAGATTTTGCTTCTGAACTTACTTTTAGTTGGGTAAAACTAGCTATTGAGCTGCTATTTTCTCATCTTTCTCACTTCCCCACTCTCCGCTTTCTTTCTTCCTTCCCTCCCTTTAACTTTTCTTGTCAACTTCTCTCTGAACACGATGTGCTCTAGATGGAATTTCAACCCTCTGGGGCAAGCTGTAGTCCACCAGATCTTGAAGGGTCACCAGTTGCGGAAAGCTAATTTAGAGTTAGAGGATGTGTAGTAAGTCATTATCTTCCTCCTTGCTAAATTGACTTCCATGTCCCAGTCAATATAGCCACAACAGCCTTCATGCTGCTGTAGTAGACATTCAGGAAGAAAGGAGAAAGAAATGCACAGTGGTACTACCTCCACGTTGTTTGCATTGTCTCATTCCACACTTGAAAATGGTAAGCATTCTGTTCATATCGACTGAGGGTGTGACTACACTGGAAAGTGAATAGGAGTGATTTGACTTTGCTGTGATCTGATCCACATTCTGTATTATGTTTGAAATTGCAATCAGTGTTCACACAAGGGCTGCAGATTGATTTTGGAATTCACCATTCATATTGGATGTAATGTGACACACATTCCAAACCACAGCCCCCCGTTTTTCCTTCCTTCCTCTGGTCTTGCCTCTGCTGATACTTCCTTCCTATGGTCCCCTCTGCTGACCCTTTTATGGGGCATAAATACAGGAAATAATAATAATGAGGACCGAGCAATATGATAGGGCAATCTAGTACTAATCTAGCATATGTAAGATTTTTTTTTAAAATTAAAAATTTCAGAGGCCTTTGGGGGACAGGAAATAATGTGGGGGCATGTTCCCCTTGTCCTGAATGCCACACTCCATCTTTACAAGAAAATATCACAACTAACCACACAGGAAAAAGCCCACTCATTGTTCTGGCTTGAAAAAGGAGAGGAGTACTTAGACAACATGCTGTGCTTCTTATTTCTTTCCCTGCTGGTTGTAGAATTGCTAAAGTCAACATAAGCTTTGTCATTATGTAAAATCCATATCCTACTTAGGTCAAATACAGCGATCTGCAGATTTCCATTGATTAAAGTGCAGAAACGCAGGCTGTGATTACATGGTCAAATACTACAGATGTTGGCAAGTCTTTGGGTTTGATCCTGAAGTCAGAGTCCAAGTCTTTGGTACCAAGTCCCAAGTCCAAGTCCCAATAAAAAATAAACTTTCTCTCCCAGGAAATAGGGAGGGGTAGGTGACTTCCAAGTTGTAAGCAAGTCCAAGGCATTGGAAAAACAAACAAACCCAAGTCTGAGTTTAATCACTTACGCAACTTAAGTCTGACTTGACAGCAAGTCCCATGACTCGAGTCCCCATCCCTGTTAAATGCCATGGGAGTTCCTCAGCAGCAGAGAAAAAAAGCCACTTTGGGAGCAAAAAGGGCTCCCAATTGGAATCAGCCTTTGCATCATGTGGTCAGTAAAAAAAATACTTTGAATTCACCCATTTTATAAGCTGATCAAATCCTGCAGTATTTGACCATGTAGTCACAGCCTGAGTTTCTACATTTTAATCCATGGAAATATGCAGATTGCTATATTGTTGTCCCAAGAAGGATATGGATTTTACATAGTGACAAATCTTACATTGACTTTAGCGATTCTACAACCAGCAGGGAAAGAAATAAGGAGCACAGCATATAAGTAAGTATTCTCCCCTTTAAATCCAGCCAACTGTATCTCTGTTTTGGAGACATAAAGATCAGGCTCTAGAACCCCCAAGGTAGAGAAAGCTGCAAAAGCAGAAGCAGTCCAATCACAGGTGGCAGAGATATATTCATTCTCCAGAAAGGGATAGACTCCAAGTATGATGACCAAGGATGTCTTGAGCTGCCATCTTTTATTCCCACATGTTTCTATGGGTCATTTATTCTCTCAGAACCACTATTACATAGACTTCCTATTTCTGGTAGTGGAGAAAGGATGATGAAATATTTACCTTGTGTTTATCAAACTCATATGTATTGTTCATAAGGAGAATAAATTGAACATGTATAGTAATTTACACTTTTTAAAAAATCAAAGTTATATAAAAGAAAGGCCACAAAGGATTCATTTTTTAATCTTTTTTTTAAAGATTAAAGATTTTTTTTAAAGATTTAAACACATGAAGAACCTGCAGTTTCTGTACCAGACAACCACCTACAAGAACTAATTGGACTATATGTCAAAGAAATCCTAAGCAAAAATGTATGTTTGATTCTAAGACCGAACTAAATATAAAACATAATGAGCTTCTGGTAACTCCTTAGTATAAGAACCACAAAATATATTCTAGAGCCTTCTGACATTCATGCACATACAGCCAAAGATAAGGATGCTCCTACACATCACACATAACCCTAAACATTGGATTTCAGCCAGTCACCTCAGGCTGCTAATGCTCCAGGTGATATTACCCTATGAGGTTGCCAAAACTTGAGGTGTGCTTAAGGAACCTGTTACTTAAAGTCTGGCTTTACATATATCATTGGCATGTAGTTTGGAGCATGATTAAAGAACAGAATATGTTTAATATTGCCAACCAGTTAAAAGCACTGGATGCTAAGTTGCTACGGAAGGCAGTCTGATGGACATCTTACATGAGTCTGGTGTTACGGACCTGGTAAACAGAGATTGTTGAACCTGTGTGAAATTGTTTTGCTATATTATGTTTGTCTTTGCCTTCTAAACTTGTTTGTATTTCAAGATATTTCAAAGAGGAGGAGGAGGAGATGTCTGGTCTCAGATCCTTTACTATTTCATATTACTGTGGAAACTTATTTCTTGGTCAGAGCATTTGTAAAGTTTGCCAGGGTGGCACCCAGAAAAAGAGATATCAGATGTTCAGTTATATGTCCAGTCTGGAGCTGGACAAATATAGAGGGCAAAGAGGCAGTCCTGAAACCAGGGAGCTGGGCAGGGGACAGACTGTATTTGTCTTCAGTGTGGAAGGGATTGTCACTCTCGAATTGGCCTTCTCAGCCACACTAGATGCTGTTCCAAGTCCTCCATTCAGAGCACGTTACTATAGTCTCTCGAGACTGAAGGATGACTAATAGATGTAGGACTAGATTCCACTAGTTTTGTCTTATGAAGTGCACTCTGGTAGCATTTAAACAGGAAACAGAAAAGTTTATTTACAAGATTGGAACACAACAATAAAGCATACTAAGCGCGTTGACTGCAGCATTCATTTATTTTGCCACACTTGTATCTTAACATCTCCCTGCACTTTATGCCAATGGTTCCCAACATATCATAGCACACCACACTCTCTTTAATCACTCTCTTTCCCTCCAGACTCACTCTCACTGTCTAAAACTGCCTATCCACTGCTTAACCCACCTACCCCACAAAACATTCCAAAGGCTGTGAGATACTGAGATAAGGAGAGGGCAGACACTAGTGTTGACTGTCATATCATGCCTGATCATCCAGACAGTGACATCTCAGAGAAACCTCAGTCACACTTTCATCTGAACCTGATTTAGAGTCAACCCAGATTTTACAAACAGCATGTTATTAGAAGCTGAAAACATGTTGGTGTTACAGTGATATGATGTGTGTCTGAGCAAACAAGCTTGAAAAGAAAGCCTGTGTTTACCTCCCGATGGCCAGACAGAAACCAAAGGAAGCTAATTTGCAAGCTATAGGAACTGAGAAAAGCTTATGCTAAGTTAAACAGAAATCTTACAGCATTTAAGGAATTACCCATCCTAACAATGTGTTAAATTTATTTATTTAAAATATTTATATGCCACTGTTCTCCTAAAGGATCCAATGTGCTAAATGTTATCATTTAGTTGGCCCCTTACATTAGCTAGGAGCAGCAGAATTATTCACCCTGTTGAAGCAACCATCAACAAGTAGAATCCTCTTCCTTCATACCACTTGCACAATGGTCCACTATATATTAGCCATTATTCTGTCTCAGAACTTGGACAAGTGTGTATTGAGTCCCCCCTCATGCAAACATAAGCCTTATTGTTTAAACAGGGCAATCTCCACTTGTGGTATAGTAAGTTGAAGAGCACACACTCACCAAAAAGATGCTGGCCTCTTCCTCTTGAGTTAGTCTAAGATACAACAGTTGACTGGCAGTAATAAAAAAGAAAAACATGTCTTAAATTGTTAGGGTACCAGTGCATTTCTCTCTCTCTCTCTTTCTTTCTCAGAAGCAGGAGTCAGAATGAGGCTGTCATGAAGAGTCAAAAGAATATGTTATGTATCATACAGCCTGTAATGGATTCTCTTTGTCAGCTTGCTTTCCGTGCAGTGGAACATGTTGTCCCAACTCTTGTGATAATGAAATACACAACTGTCAGTCCAGATGGCTTCTGTACATGAAAAGGGGCATCAACTTCTTCCCCGCAGGGAGCAAAATGTTTGAGTTAACCCTACTCAACAGTATAATATATTACATCTTTCTCCACATTTTTGACCCTGAATTTCCCCATGTGAGAGGGTCCTTGATCTGCAAGGCACTAACTTGAAGTGATTATTAGATTAGGACAGGTACTAGAAACAGTTATTTTCCAGAGGTTTTTGCACCACAACTCCTGTGATTGCTCACCATTGAGAAATGCAGCCCCACAACATCTAGAGGGCTTTATCTAGAGTGTTGGACTAGGACTCCAGAGAACTGGGTTTGAATCACTGCTCAGCAATAGAAATCCACTAGTGGGAGTGGAATGGGGGAAACCATTCCTTAAATATCTCACTTATATTGAAAACCCTAATTGTGTGTGTGAGTTCTGTGCTCTCAAGTCAGAACTGACTTACAGTAACTTTAATTGGGCTTTCAATGTAAGTGAGATATTTAAGGAGTGGTTTTATGAGTTCCGCTCCCCCAGTGAGTTTCTGTGGCCAAATGGGGATTTGAACCCTTTTCTCCAGAGTCCTAGTCTGTCACTCTATCCACTACACCACACTGGGAAACGCCTAACAGGATCATTATAAGCCGGTTCCAGCTTGACAGCACATAGCAACAACAACAATACATTCCTCACCACTGAACAAGAAGAAAAAGAAAATATCAAAGAGAACATGTCAGGTTGCAACCCAATGGAGCTGAAATTGGCCCTCAAATTCATCCAGGTTGTGCAACCCAGCTATAGACACTTACCTTGGGGTAAGTCCCATTGAGCTTGGTGGTCTTACTTCTGACTAGATATGGCATCAGTAGACATATACTAGACATGCATGTTCATTTTAATGGGCTTAATATTATGTTGTGATGATGGCTGATCCTTCCTTCCAGGTCAACACTTTGTAGTTAGGTTATGTGGGAAAGACTGAAAGCAGAATGCTGCATTCCCATATGAGCAAGTGACACTCGCTCTCAATTACATTAATTATACATTAATTATACATTAAAATATATAACAGTTACTGTCAAGCTTGGGTTGGAGCCTGAGAGAAATTATTAAACAAATGTTACCACATATTGAAGGAAGACACAAACAACCATATTGTATGTTACATGGTGAAAATATTTGGACACCATGTCTAAAAATATGCTGAGCATATTGCTAGCATAGGCGGAACACACACACACACACACACACACACATTAATGCAGGCACACATTAATTATTGTTCCCATCACTCATTATGATGCACAGCAAATGGGAACCACTTCCTCCTCGTTGTTGACTGCTGGATTCTCAAACAAGAGCTTTATTTCGTGTACAGTAGGGCTTACAGATATGTACAAGTAGATACCTGTTTAAATCAGTGGGATTAAGTATCTTGTATCCTAGCCTAATATTGCATTGTGGCTATCCTTTTAAAGAAAGATGTACAATATGAATTGTATGCAATACAAAATGTGATGTGGAGATTTTGATTTGCATTGTTTTTGCTTAATTAAGATTCACCATTAATTCCTTAATCTTGTCCTTAAATTTCAAATACTAATTACTGTACTTCCTGTGTTTGTCAACATTTAAGGTAGAGTGAAACTCACTCAGCCCATGCTTTCTGCCAGCAGTTCCTTCACCACTCCTGTTGAATTTCTTCCTGGCTGATCAAGGTCTCAGAGTACCTGCCACAAGGAAACAATATGGGAAACTCAGAGGGTTAACATCTAAAAGATCTTGCCAGCAGTTAAATATGATTGCCCCTTTGTTATTTCCAAAACCAGAAATAACAGGCTCTCATGACTCAGGCTCTCATGAGTGGTATCAAGTACATCTTACCACAGAAGGAAGTTGTGTGCCATCATGGAAAGGGGGCATAACTCAGTGGAAGAGCACGTGCTTTGCATTAAAAAAAATCCCAGGTTGAATTCTTGACATTTGCAATTAAGCGGATCAGGTAGCAGGTGTGAGAAAAACTTCCATTTTTGAGAGCTTCCATCATTCAGAAGAGACAATATTGGATGAGATGATTCTATGGTCTGACTTGGCACACTGTAGCTTTCTATGTCCTAGGTTCGGTTGCTTCAACAGAAGCAAAGTAGCAATGAGGGGTAATGGACACATGCCCATTAGGCACATAAATCACAGAACTAGGCCCATCTCTTTCAGTCTCAGCTAGTGATGGTGGCTATGTATTGTTTGCAGTGTCTGAGATAGGACACCTCTGGCTGCAAGTTGCTGAAAGGCATAAATGCAAGTGTGCTATTGGGCTCATGCCTTTCCTGTGTTCTTCCTGCAGGCATCTGATTGGCCACTGTGTGAACAAAATGCTGATCAATGGAAGTCCATTCCAAAGTCATCTGATCTTGTCTGATTTTGGAAATGAAGCAGGGTTAGGCTTGAATGAGAGACCACCAGGAATAACAGAGATCTGCAGCTAGGGCTAGGAACGGATCCTGCATGTCAGAGTAGACAGTACCGGGATATAGGGAGCAATGGTCTGACTCAGTGTAAGGCAGGAGCCTCTCTTCCTAGCCACTAATGCATATAGGGAAGTCAGCAATGTTGTTTTGCATAAAAGCACCACCAACCGTGGTGGTGGAATGTGGTCATGAGGCTGAGGAACACAGAAGTCATTTTTGGGTCCATAGGAGCCACCACTCTTGCTCTTTGGAAGCTATACACTTTCCACCGCAGTGCTCACAACACTGCAGTTACAGTTTCAGACCCAACAGGGGGCAATCACACCACAGCCTCTTTATGTTCAAGCAGAGCAGGCTGCAAGAAAAGATCAGGCATCCTTAAATAGTCCACAAAACAAGAAAAACAAGGAAAAGTCTCCCAGCAACCCAGCACTTTCACTTAAGAGACACAGGATGTCCCTTCTAACTCTTGAGATTTTTTTTCCACTTTTTTCTCCCCTTTTCCCTTTTTGATGGGACACAGCATATAACAACTGTCCCTTTTCCACTGGGCATTGGGCCCCATATTGAATGACTGCACAATTGTTCCGGGTGGTGGTGGTGGTGGTATAATTGAAATTCTTATCTTCCAATAGATTAATCAAAACTTTTCCTGGAGTAATTGAGCTTGCAGTTATGTCCTACTCTTCGTAGAGGATGCAATCAGCCATGCGGCATTTTCCATTTTCTTTCAGCTTAAGAACAATAACAGGGGACAAATATTTCTGTCGGATGAGAGGAAAGGGGGGAAAGTTGAGAGGGAAAAGGAGAATTCTGTTTGTGAGGACTGCTAAGTGGTTTGCATATTGTCATGGCAACGTTCACATCCTAGCAACAGCTTGTTGGTACCAAGCTGACAGGGAATGATGAGCTGATGCCACCAAAGAAAAGAAAGAAGTGATTGGCGACTGCATTTTTTTCTATAAATCTTTTGTGTTGCTAAAGATGTACCACTAGGCTCCTCCACATCTTTTCCAAACCAAGCAGCATATAAAATGGGAGGGAGAAATATTGGGATGGTGTTGTTTTTTGGCATGTCTTCACTGAATCATCATTTAGAATTATTTTATGAACTTGCAAAATAATCATGATTTATTAGTAGAGCTTTCAAGGCTGGGTTAGAAACAAAACTTAAGTCTATTGCCATATATGCCTGCAGAATAGAATGCATGGCTCTTCAGATGATCTTGGATCATCACACACATCAGCTCTATGCAGCATAGCTAAAATTGAGGGATGGGGGAGCCCCAGTTCAAGAACATCTGGAGAGAAACACGTCCTGCATCCCTGCTAAAAACATGTTCCTCAAAATAAGCCCAGGTGACTCAGTGGAACTTGTTTCTGTTCAGATATGTGTAGAATTCCATTGTTAATTCACTTTAGGATACTTCAGACCAGTGGTTCCCAGTCTTGGGTAATCCAGGTGTTCTTGGACTCCAATTTCCAGAAATCCTAGACAGCACAGCTGGTGGTGAAGGCTTCTGAGAATTGCAGTCTGTGACGGACAGTCCAAATGTCACGCCTGTCCATCACGTTAGAACCCTGATGTGGGAGCCAATGACAGAACAGGAGGGCGGAACCAAGGGAGAGAAGAGAAAAAAAGGAGGACAGTTGGGATCAGTTAGTGTGGACAGTTATGAAAAGGAGTCAGTTAGAGAGTTATAGAGAAGAAGGAGTGAGGTGTGCTGAGAGAGAGATAGATAGTCAGAGATAGATAGAGAATTATTACAAATAAATATACAATGGCTGAATGGAACATAAGTAAACAAGAAGTGATTTAATGTAGAACATAAAATATGATAGTTCAGTGATTGTGATCTAATGAAAATAAACAAAGACCATCTGTGATTCTGAATTACCCTTTCATACCCTTTAATAAATCTAATTCTGTTATTGACAGCTAGTGTGAAAGTAAAGTTCTTTACTGTGTGGATAAAAGAAATCCACTGGTGGCAGCGAGAGAGAAAGAAGGAACGTCGCCAGTGTGGACCTGGGTTGAGGGAAACAAACAGGGACATGGGGTGTACGTCACACAGTCCAAAAACTCCTGGGTTACCCTAGGTTGGTATTACTGCTGTAGACACTAAGAGTATATTTTCTTAGAGCAGCGTGCAAGTCCCTGTAATTTAAACAGGTCCCTCTATCCTCCTGTTGTTGCTCTGATCTCTGAAATTATGCCCATTCTTATTAAAGCTTTTAGTGTATCTTTTAGAAATTACTTTGAAATTGCTTCTTTGAAGTGGGTCTCGCGAAAAAAAAGGAAAAAAAAGGAGCTTGTCTGAATTGCCTTCAAACTTTGATCTAAATACCTAACCAATTATGAGTTCAAATGTGTACAGAGATCTCTAGGGAAGGAGCTCAAGTTTTTATGTAATATTAGCTCATAAATAGTATTTGGCTAACAAGAAAGTTATCATCCATCATGCCCTCTGACAAAGCAACAGAACAACCTGTATTCTGGCCTATCTCTGTTTGTTCATTATATTGGAACTGACACCCAATTTCAACAATTTTAGGACAACTTCAGAGAGCATTACAGTAGGCTTGGTAACCGAATGCATAGAGCACTATAAAGCAGGGACTCCCACTGATCCCCTGACCTGATCTATGACCAAATAGGGGGAAACATATGTCCAACCCACCCTGTGCCCTTTTGGAGATACTTTGAGCCAACTCCTGTCTGGGTTCATGTCAGTATTTGTGCATTTCCAGATCTTTGGTAAATAAGACAAAACATTTCCATGAAGGGGAAAATGCCGAGGAAAAAGCCAGATCATAGCAAAGGATGCAACTATACCAGGCCTAAAGTGCCCTGAAGTAAAGGCAGAACAGATGGGCTTCAGGCAAGGCCAGTGGCAGTCTTCAAGCTGGGCACTCTGTTTTGTATGTTTGTTTGTTATTTCAACTTATATACTGCCCCATAGTGCAGCATCTTTTTTTTTTTCAGCTACTAGGAGAAATCTGCAATCTTACCAGTGAGCAGAACAGATTCCTAAGGCAATCATAGGAAAGGGAGGGATGGAGATAGTTTTAAAAGGGTCATGGGCAGGGTCCTCGTTGATTTCTTCTTAAAAGAGCAATGTTCTTCCTTACACTACTTGGAATTTTATGTCATACTCTCCCTTTCTCACTCTTCTTTTTTGTCATTTGTCAGCAGAATGAGGTTTATTTAAGAAAAAAAGAAAACAGTTTATTTCAATTGAGAAAGAAAGGTAGAAGACATCTTTTCCATCTCAGTACATTTTATCCTTTCTCTCTACCCACTTTCCTCTTCAAGGGTGCAGGATGTTGGATGATTGCAGAAAC
Organism: Intellagama lesueurii; assembly: GCA_037013535.1. Lineage (NCBI taxonomy): Eukaryota > Metazoa > Chordata > Lepidosauria > Squamata > Agamidae > Intellagama > Intellagama lesueurii. The sequence goes on along the minus strand of JBAJHW010000001.1, from coordinate 281,796,243 downwards.
AGGTCTCTAAAAAGTGTAGACTTTGATGATTTAATCAATGAGTTTGCAACAGAAAAAGCAAGGAAGGTTCATTTCTAAGGGAAAGAACATAGTCTCCCTCTCTCTTGGCATCTACTCAGTGTCTTCCTCCGTTTCGCTTTCCCTTTTGTAGCCAGTAATCTCATTGTGTCTTTTTCATTTTTTACCTAATGAACGTTGGGTTTAACACAAGGCATGTATGGGGTGCCTCTGGCTCCAGCTTCTTTGTATGAAGAACTGGGGTGTGATATCCAATCCACAGGTGTCCCTTGTTGTCACCTGCCCAGGTGTGAAGAATTCCCATGCAACCACCCTCATCCCATGGTTGTGTGTTGCCACACTATTTCATTAACTGAGCTTTGCCTTAGTTCCCCTTGGCTCAATTTCCACAATCAGTTGATCCAGAAGTAGTTCGGCATAATCCTTGCCTGCCTTGTCTCTGTGATAGCACAATGATACTCCCATGACATAAGAAGAGCTTGACCCCTTGTCTCAGATTTTGGCTTTGAATTCAGACCTGGCAGTCTTACTGCTTGTACCAAGAAAATACTGCCCACTTTTTAAATCACTCTTCACAAACTTTCTAACTCTTACCTTCTTCAGCTCTGTCTTGTGTTGAAGTGGGAGAGAGTGCAAGATGTTGCTTTCAACCACAAGAATCATAGAATAATTGAGTTAAAAGGGGCCTACAAGGCCATTAAGTCCAACCCCCTGCTGTGTTAGAGGGGTGTGTTAATGACCAATTTCTTTCTCATCTATGGGAGGCAGTCTCAGTGACAGTGTGATGTTTCTGTGCCATGCCAACATGGAAGTGCTTTATAATAAAGGCATGTGGAGTGATAGAACCAAGGACTGGGAAATGGAGCAAAAATATTCCATGTGCTTTCTGAACGTTGGTTCCTATTACATGGAAGATTTAAATATATGGCTCTAGCATTAGAGAAAATAAACTGTATAATATGTTACCTAGAGAACATTTAGATGTGTCATTTTTTTGGACTCCACTTCCAGAATTCTCAGCCAGCATGTCAGTGGGTGTGCTGGTCAGGGAATTTGGGAAATTACAATCCGAAAAAGTAATTTTTCTAAGATTTCCTAGAACTGATGTTCCTTACCATCTAAATTGATTAAGCCTAAGATACAAACTGACTGATGCAGCTGCTGGTCTCTGCTATGTTACTTAGAACACTGACATATAATATAAATGTCTAAGATCTTACTTCCTAGAATTTGCTCCTCCTCCTAATTAAACCACCCCATTTTATGTAACTGGCTTTGAAGTGCTGTGCTAATGAGGTAGGCCAGCTTCTACCATTTTTCCTTTTCTGAATTTTAAGAAGTTATTTTTACCATTCTGCCTTTAGCTTCCCTTTTCCATGTGTGGACTCAAAATGCACCCTTCTTCTCTGATGGTTTTTGAAGCCATCTCTACCAATAGATCAGCTTGGTCAAAGGACTCCTCACTTATTTCAGGCAGTAAAAATCCAAATTGGATTAAAGAAATGAAACACTTGAACCTAGATTAACTGCAAACCAACATATGACTTTACACAGACCTTGCAGAACCTCATGAAGTGTTGGGGAAGAGCAGTTATGGTATATTTAACAATACGTTTTGGTAATCTATTCACCTCTGCCATGTTTACTTTCATATGATAATATCTGAAATCCAGTGATCATACTTAAGAAGGCCATGCAATGCATAGCTGCTCATTAAACAGAATCCAGGGACTGCAGTGAGACTTACTCCCAGGTACCAAATATACATACAATCATGTATATGACTGCAATCATATACATGATTACAGTCATATTCCCTTAGGACTAAGCAGTGAAAAAGAGAGAAAAATCTGTCTTGCATCAAGGCCAAATAAAACACTCGGCCACTACTGCTTCTCCCAGTGGAATTTTTGTAATGATTTCCAGTCAAAAGACAGATAAACTGTATTTTTCTCCCCACATGGACTGAGAAACTCAGATAATAAAGCACTCAAGGTGAAGCCAAGGATACATGCTGAAATTGCAGTCCTTGTTGACCTATCTAGTATTGCTTATAAACTCTATCAATCACACTTTCTTAATATATTTTCTACTTCCATTTGAAGGGCTTTTCTCTTCCTCTGAGAAGATGAAGTTGGCTCCATGTTCAAGTCATGAACCCTGACAATATTTCGCTGTTCTTATTCCCTCAAGATCCAATCAGCAATATGACAATGCTCTGTGACATCTTACCAATGATCAGTGTAATCATACTAGGCCTGTTGGCAAATACAATGAAGTCTTATCTGGATGTTAGTACTGTCATGAAGTAGAGGAGAATATGGACATTGATGCAGATGCGCTATTTCCTGTAATTCCAGGGTACAATGAAAGAGAAGATGGATCCCTGCCCTAAGATAGAGCACTCTTGTGGAAGTTGCAGTTATCATATGGACATAATTGCAAATGGGTAGTAATCAAGAATAACTACCAGCTTTGGGGAAAATGTCCAAAGGAGATGAAACAGGGATATTTGTACCTTCCTGTATCAGATAACAGGATAGTTCAAGGACAGTCTTTTTATTTTCTTCCTCCAAATCCAGAAACATACAAATACACACAAGTCTGCATAGGAACCTGAGAACAAGTTGGTTCAGGCTGCCTCCAAATTAGCTTGTGGGTAGGTCGGTCCAGATTTATACAGAAAATATTTAGATTCAAATTGGATCAAATAGTATTCACAGACACCTATCAGTAACTCCCGGGGGCAGCAAGCAGCAAGGGGCAAATGCATGAAGCTTCCTTTCACCAAAGTTTTCATCTTTCCTCTGTAAAATTCATTCCATTCTGGTTTTGTACTATCTTTTCCCCCCTTGTCTCCAAAAACCTGTGCATTTCTTTTTTGTTCACAGTTCAAACATACATATTTTTGCACACAAACAGCAATTAACTAAAGAAAGCTCGTGTGCACTTTAGAATTGTGTGCCATTATATTGTTCAGCTCTGACCATGTTCTTGAATCCACTTTTTTCAGTCCTTTGAAGAATGCACTGCAAACTCCAGAAGGTCCTAATCTCTGACCCTAAACTGCATTCAGATCCCCTTCGAGGCCCTGAAGGTGAGAGGTGGTTAAATCTGGAAGAGCAACTTGACAGAGTGAATTTCTGACTCATCCTCAGCACGGATTGAAATAATAAATGAATGAATGAATGTGTGGCAAGCAGGAACAAAGCAGAAAATAAGGGACAATACAGCTTGACAGGCACACGAAAAGAAGAAGAAATACATGAGGAAGCAAGGTCCCAAGGGTATTACAGCAGAGCCTCTATCTGATAGACCCTATTTTGTGAGCTATATAGTGGCTTTGACTACTGTGGCACCAAAGAGTTTATATTGTTCTTTTGTGGAAAACAAATGTCCAGAGTAACATATAGGCCAACATCCAATTGGAGAAAACCCATGCATGAAAGGGCAGACAATATGTAGCATCACCTATGTATGTGCTGCTATTATGTATGCATGTATGGCCAGGCTATTATTTGTGTTATTGTCAAAGGTGATGTAGTTGTATGTGAGTACAAAGTCACAAAGTGGAATGGTTAGATGTTCTGTGACCTCATGCTTCATGGTTTGTAGTCTGTCTTTATGTAGGATGTTGGTATAAAGCATCTTTAAATTCATGATGGTGAGGATGGTGTTGTCTGGCAGATTTAGAATGGGCTTTAGTTTCCTCAGGAAGCAGTTGGGTCTCTTACATAGCTAGGTAAATTGGCAGCATATATGGGAGGGCACAGAAGGTTTCTCACAATGTGAGGGGAATGGGCACAAAAATGGTTTGGATCGCCCTGAAGCAAAGGATGAAATGGAGGAGACTGTGATAACTTAGACTTTATGAATAACCTGCATCATGACCATGATATATCTGGAATCACAGAAGAAGACTTATTTGGCCAAGAGTTGGCCAAGAGTCATTCTATAAAAAAATTATTATGAACTCTCAGAAACTTGTTTATTTTTTCCTCTTCCTTCACCACCACTGCCAGCACAATGACAATAATAACCACGATGATGCCTTTTGGGATGCAGATCCTTCCAAGACAACATAAATCCCAATACACCAATAAAATTAAAGTAAGTGATACGAAAGCACAAAAAAAATATTAGGGTCAGTTGCTTGTTTGGCTCAGGGAAGGGGTGGCGGCGGAAGATGATCCACTTGAAGGAGACCTTTCATTGCCTGCCTTTCTTAGCTTTGTCCTGAGGGGTCAGCTGGCCCTGATTAGGAGAGGGGAGTCCTGCTGGAGAAAGAATATGCTCTGGCATATTTTCCATCTGCTTTCTCCCCCCCACCCCAGTTTCTCTGCTCCAAGTCATTTGATGGATGATCCCCAAGAGTTGCCTAGACAGAGGAAGATTTGAAGTCTTTAAAGCCCCTTTCCTTCTGGATTCCTTTCCATGCAGGAGTTGGCAGCAGTTGGCTTCTGTGACAGTTCAGCCACAGCAGCTTTCTTGTGGGTACTAGAACATTCTTTCAGTCCTTCCCTTGTTCTCTGGTCTCTTTTTACAGACATCTCCTAACAGGACACTGTGAAAACAGAGTAGGGGATCATCAGTACATCCCACACTCTCCTGTGTCTAACTAGATGATAGTTGCCAGTAGATGACCCAGTGGTGGTGATTCCAATTTCATGGGAAAGATGAACTCACAGCAGTGTTTTGTCCCGACTTTAAAAGAGCTATGTAAGGTGCTGAACCTGTTTCAGTAATATAGTTCAGCACCTTAGATAACTTTTGTAAAATTTCAAATTAAAATCCAGATCACTATTCCATGAAACTGAAGTCACCAATGTCCACTGTGAGGGTAGTGGGGAATGGACCAATGCGAGGAGACTCTGACCTTATCCTTGCCTGCCTCCTTCTTTCCTAGATTTCCTTCACATGAGTCTTTTATATGACCTATCATGCCCTTTGTATCTTGTGTGTTAATTGTCCACAGAAGAGTTCACACATTTGCTTTTGTAGGCTGGAAAGCATGTGGTTGGGTTCTTCTCCCCATTGTATCTGCTATATAGAGTGTGTCAGTCAGGCACTTTTTGTCTAGAAATTGGTAAAATAGGGGTGTGGCGTTCACCCTCGTGCCCCTTGCTTGACCGTCAAGACTCAGAGCACACGAAGGCAAACAATCCCCTCTTTTATACTGCTTCCACCAGGTGATCACTAAATCACCATTACTTCAGGAAGATGATGCAGGTCCACACTTCAAAGTATTTTAAATATAACGTGTTTATTGTTTACAGAACTTGATAATAATTCATGAATATCTTCTTTAGGTAAATTTATTATTAATAACAATCTTCTGTTTGATAATACACTCCTAACTCTAATCACTCCTCAGATTTCCCCAAACTCCACACCTTCTCCACTCTCTCACTCTACTCCTCTCTCTGACTATCTGACTGACCCCCTCTCTCCTCTCAGGCTCCGCCTCTTATACCATCTCTCTCGGCTCCGCCTCTCAGCAACATGAATATACATGAACAATTAACATAACCAAACATGAACCATTGACATAATAAAGGGGAACGCTACAAGGGGTTAATAGGTGTGGCGGAATGCCATCACATTACCTCACTCCTGTCTGTCCATCATGTAAGCTCAAAAGGCAGGAGCCTATGATAGGGCAGGAGGGGCGGAGTCAAAGGGACAGTTGAGGAGGGAGAATGACAGTTATGGGGTTAGAGAGAAGCAGGGGAGAGATAGGGATTTGAAGAGGGAGAGTTAGGAGATTGAATTGAGAAGGTTAATACATAGATTGAACAGTTGGAGTGATAGAGAGAATAGGGAAAGAGTTATAAGGAATAGAGAATAGATAACTGGTAAAAGTATATTGTTGTTGTGAATAAAAATACGTTCAAACCAATGCATAAACAAATCCTATTTAATGAGTGATACTGAACATCTGTGATTTTCCCTTTGTGATTTACATAACAATAAAAGAACATCTATAATTTACTCCTGTGATTCTCAAACTTAAAAGTTCAATAAACCTGTTATAGTTGGCAGCACACGTGTCTGAAATACGTATTTGGTATTGTGTGATTAATACTTGGTGGCAGCGTGCAAAGAGGAAACGCATCCAGGGGGTGAACCTATGTTTAAGAGAGAATAAACAAGGGACACTGGGTGGACGCGACAATGGGTTTAAGTTACCCTGCAAAATTTAGGCCTATTGACTTGTGCCACAGAAAAGTGGAAAGGAGAGGGAAACTGTTTTGAACTTCCTTTTTTTTTTTAACTTTTTACAACATTGTCAATTAAATAAGATGTTCACAACAGTTAGGTTATATTGGGGTTTTCTGGTATTGCATCTACTAGCTCCCTTTCTATTGATGGTGTTTTGGTATTCTTACCTGGCAAGGTTGGCATGCAAGTTAAAGTGTGCAGCCTCATGAGTTTTGGTATTCACTGGAGCACTGAGGAGTCAAGGTGGCTCAGAGGGTTGGGAAAGGACCAGACAGGAAGATTTTCCCCAGCCATCAGTACATTTGCCCCCCTGGAAATCACCCACACCAGGAAAGTCTAGGCAGTGTGGCTGAATGGTTTGTGTGGACTTCTCTGTCCTGGCCATAATCTTGACACCCTTTACCTAGACACATGGCTTGGACTGTGTGTGTTTCATGGGGCCTATTCATAGAGCACCCAGAACATACAATGCCTAATAATGTGTGGTGAGGAGGAGCAAATGCATCCACTTAGAACAGACATATTCTGCCAGGTGAGTGAATGGCCCAAGGTTCATAAATGCAATCAGAGCATCATAATTGAAAATATGGTGCCTGAATCTCCTTGTTAGATTACAGAATTATGGAAGGAAATAGATATCTCACATTTTCTCCTACATGTTACTTTCTCAGTTCTGGTGATGCTTGAAATCTTTATATAGGAACTGACAAGAACAGAACAAAATTAAAGCCTTGTCTATTACCTCCACTCTTTACAGTTCCCATGTTTAGCAATGCAGTGCTCTCACAAGAGCCAGTTCAAGGGAGCAAAATGTTCTAATTAGTATGGAAGGGTATTATCCATCCACCTGACAGAACCAAATTGTTGCCTCACTTACTTCACTCAGCCTTGCACCAGCAATCTGAGGAGGACTGTGCCTAAAATTCCTTTCAACAAAGCAAATGGCCCACTCGGATGATTACTTGATAATCACTGAGGGTAGTTAATGACAAAAGATGACCACCTGATATCAGGGAGGATCTCTCACATTTTGAGAATGCTCCCAAAGCCCAGGGAAAGGCGAATGAACTTCTGTCAAACTGAGAGCAGAGAGATACAATAATGAAGTTGACATGTTTGAACTGGGACAGCCAAATGTTCTCACTAAGGCTGTGACTACACAATCAAATACCACAGGATTTGATGTGGTTATAGTATGGGTCAATTCAAAGTATCTTTTGCTGATCACATGAACAAAGGCTAACTCGAATGAGTCTGGCTCATTTTAGTCCCAGCATGGCTTTTTTTCTCTGCTGCTGGGGGCTTCTACCTTTTTCACTTTGAATTGACTTTTCCCCATGTGATCAGTTGGTTCATTCTTGTAAAGATGGGCATATGTCTATGGGTGGTGTTTTGGTGCTTCAGGCAGTTGGGGCATAATGTTCAGGACCACAGCAAATATCACCTTATCACTAGTACTGATATACTAGTTTAGCACTAGATCACCTCTGGATCAGATTTTTTAAAACAAATTATTAACAAAACAGAAGAGCCCAGATAAAACAAAAGATGCTCCCATGGTATGCGGTATTTCTGTACATGTTCAGAAGAACTTTGGAATGCTGCCATCTTTTCCAGAACACTGTACAACCTTTTCAAAACCAAGCAGTTTGACAGCAAACCATAAAAGGATCGAAAGAGGAAGGAAAGAAAGAAGGTGGGGCTATGGGCTGAAATGCAAATTGCGTTGTATAAACCCAGAGTATAAACACTGAACTCCTGAATCAATGCACAGCCCCTGTGTGATCACTGACTGTTAATTCAACCATAATACAGGATGCAGCCTGTATTACCAGTGTAATTGCAGCCAAAGGTAGCCAGAAACTAGCTACAAGCTGGTTTGGTCTGGAAGGCTCCATAAGTTGTTGTTTATAAGCCAGAAATGAGTAAGGCCTATTAGGAAGGAGAAGTACAGCAAGCCTCCCACGTTCCAAATCGCTGACTCATTTTTCAGCTGCCACTCAGAGGCCAAACGACCACATTAATAGGAAGATCTTTGCCTATTGATGGAAGGACAACAGGGAGGGTTCAGCCTAGCTTTCCTTGGAAGAGAGTTCTAAAGTCAAGGAGAAGCTGCTCAGAAAGTGATTTTTCTGAAAAGTGCAGTTGAAATTGTTGACAATGGGCTGTTGAGTGGTCTACTTTCTCTACTCATCTGTCAATGTTATTGAGTCTCATGATCTTGTAGAAATGAACACTGAATACAAAATTTAGGAATTTGCCAGTTTATTGGCAATGCAGCTGCAAAGCAGAAACACACCTCACATCTTGACCCTTTTATACTCTTTCAGTTCAGCCCAGCAAACTCTTACAAAGTCAAGTGCTTGTACACCCTTTTTTTGTTGTTGCTGTTAGGTACTACCTCCTCTTTTGTCTCCACCTATCTGACCTGCCCACTTGGTTCAAATCTGCCTCCACAACCTCCTTTCCAGCTCCTTGGAAAATCAGAGGTAGTTTGGATCTGCTCTGTGGTGGTGATGCTCAGGAGAGATTGTGTTTCTTGCCCTGGCTTTTTTTCTCATTCAATGGGACAATAAGGGTTTCAGCTGAATCACCTGCTAAGGTGGCAGAAAGTTCCTTTAGAATTATCAGGAAGCCATTCAGATTTCAGACTCATGAGGTTCTTGGGGCAGACCCCTGAAGAGGCTTAATGTTTTGGTTAAACCCCACTGGGTAGTGATCTGCTTTACAGAGCGTTCCTCCACAATTAGATCATCATCATCCCACCTAGAGCAGAGCTCGCACCTTAGTGTTAAAGAGTCATCAAAATGGAGTAATAGAATCTATCATTCATAAAATCATAGAATTGCGCCATTGGAAGAGGCCTGAAGGGCCATCAAATCCAACCCCTCCCCCATCAAAGCAGGAAATTCACAGCTAAAGTGTATTTGACAAGTGGCTATCTAACCCATTAAAAAACTTCTCACGAAGCCCATCAACCTCTGAGGCAGCCCATTATACTCTTAAACAGCTCTTGGTGTTCAGAAGTTCTTCCTAAATTAACATTGTGAAGTTATGTGAATTATTTAATTGTTGTTTTGTATTCAAAGGCTGACCAGTCCCATGGGCTCAAATGGGCTTTAGCAATATTTCCCCCCAATTCTTGATTTTTATACCTGAAAGGCTTGCTACTGAGGAAACTTAACTAATTAATCAGCCTGGGAAATGATGGAAATCAAACGAGGCCATTCCAATTGCATTTTTAGGAGATTAAATTTTTAGCGTTCTACTTCAGCAGCATTGCATATTTCTCAGTGCCTTTGATTGTGACACACTTGAAGTGGCTTTATTCTGTAATGTTGATTTAATATGTACACTTGTTTTAAGGGATTTTTGTTCACTGTATGGTGCAGTTTGTTACATGAAACAGAGTGGGAGCTGTGTATAACAATCCCACAAATCTGTGTATTCTTGCCATAAGCACAAACACATCACTTTGCATGTTACTTTGCATGAGAGGGCTTGACGCAATAAAAAGCAGAGTCTGAAAAAGCTCTGACAGAATACCCCAAGAGCACATGAGAAAGCTGGACGTCAGAAAGAGTAAATTGGATTCTTTGAGTTGCATTCCCAGAAGGTGACTTGCCCAAGGCAGCAGGATCTGATGACCTTAACACTTAACATTCACTTGCCCATGAATGGGGGCATCCTTTAATGAGGAGTCATGTGGAAAGAGCACCTGTTACGGTAGATTAAAGCACTGGTCAGTGCTACCTCAACTGGGTGTCAAGACAGCAAGAAAGACCAACATAAGCTGCTCTGTGCAAAAAGATGGCTCTGGAGTTTGGAGGCTCCTGGCTGAAGTGCTTTCTGGGGTATGCATCTCTGGGTATCCATTCTCAAGCAACACAGAGTGTCTGGATCCTCTAAATTTCTCACAATTGTGTTAAGTTGGAGACACTGTGGGAGATCTGAAGCATGGCTAAACCCCAGCAGTGAGCCTGGCAGTGCTTAGAGTACCAGGGCAGATGTCCAGGAGAGGTGCCTTAGCCCAAGTTCCAGGGTGGGAAAGCCTGTTACTCAGTTCATGACATGAGTGTGTGTATCCAAAGTAGTTATCAGCATGGGGCCCTGAACGTATGCTAATGTCCTGGCAGTTGATGAGGATGGCAAGTGATGGCACCAGTTCTGCCTGTACATGTGGTTCTACTGGTCACATTAAATCACTTGGGAACATACCCCCATGCCATTGCAATGAGGTGCAAAGGATATGTTAGAATCATCTGTGAAAGTTTGCAGTGAGTTTGGAATCTCTTAGCTAAATATCCTTGTTACACAATACACCTCATGGCTTGACACATATTCTTCCACTGAAAACCTCCACTTGATGCTTTTGGCTAAATTTAACCTTTGCTTGTCACTAGAGTAAGCTCATTGAATCAGTAAGATGAATGTGTTTGCTGGCTTAACAAGTAACATTCATTCAATGGATCTGCTCACTGGGTCTATTCAATGGCTCTATTTAATGCTTCAGTATTTGGGGGAAAATCAGCTTGAAAGGGAACTCTCATCTCTAACCCTCCCCTCCTCTTCTTTTTCAGCAAGAGGAAGCAATCAGAATATACTTTAACTGCCTCTTACACAAGATCTAGAGATACGTAGATGGATAGTAATTGGACAGGAAAGTTTATCACTGTGCCACTTCCCTCCAACTGCTATATTAAAATGCAACCTGACCACAGATGTTTATCAAAAAGTAGAAAATCCATCTGCTTTGTAATAACATCTTCAATCCTAACATTTTCTTGGTTCAGGCCTGAAAAAAAGATACCCTTCTTTCTTAAAACAGCATTTCACAGCCATTATCAAATCCTGAGTATATGACATTCAGCCCACTCCTATCCATGTTAATACATAAGGAAGTTGTATTGAATTTAGCAGGATTTCAATTAACCTAAAAATAGGTGGGATTATAGCCATATCGTCTCTCCAATGTCCCTAAATGCTCAACTCTAAGGGGCTTCATCCAGAGTTACTCAAAATGCTAGTGCACTGAGCCCAAACCCTGGTATAATGATTAGCAATGTAGCATCATAGAACAATGTCATTGATATCAAAAGTTTGCAAGGTGACAATAGGACAAGGTCTGGACATGAGCACACCGTGGAGATCAAGATGTCCCTGAAACATTGGTCAGAACACAGTAGCTATAGGATGATATCAATGTCACCATCAATGTGTTACTATAGCTGTGAGCTATAACAACATCTTAAAGGAATTGGCTGTCTGTTAAGGCAGTACTTCTCAGCCTATGGTCTTCAAGATGTTTTGGAATTCTCTTTCTAGAATCCTTAATCATTGGCCATGCTGGTTAGGACTTCTGGAAAGTAAAACATCTTGAAGACCAAAAGTTTGAGAACCACTCTGACAAGGCATATTCCAAGCAGAGATGGGAAACAACGGTCAGTTTGTCTTTCTTGTGCATTCAAACCATAAGGCCTTTCTGTCCCAATGATGAGTTTTGAGAAGATTGGTAAATTCTTCAAAACTGAATTGGACTGAACTGTCCATATGGCTGCACTAGTCACATTCAGTAAATACACATTTCCAGCACAGAGATGGCCATTTTGTATCAGTCTGCTGTTTCTGTGTTAAAAATGAGGAAGAAATGAAGAAAAGTTGACCAGATTTCCTGCTGAGGCTTCACCTCTGGAGCTGCTTTGTTTAGTTCTAGTGCTGTTGACTGTCAATTGAAAGGTTCTGATTCAGAATAGAGTGCATGTCTCAATGCAGCATTTTGTTGCTCGTACCTTTGGTGGATATCTTAGTCCTAGTGACTAAGGTGAAGTACCTTTCACTGGATGTAGGATTATGTTCTTTGTCACTTCTCTGGAAGTTTAGAGGCATGGAAAGCTCTTATTTCAAGCTCATAGTTATTTGAGAGATACCAAGTTCATACTTAGCATATGTATTTCTACAGGAAACAGCTATAGTTTCCCCAAAGAGATACAACCAACTTCACTGAATGTTCAGGATAGTCTGATTACATAGGCTTAGCAACTTATTTTCCACTGCTTTTGCTCACAATATGTAAGATTTTGTATACAAAGGAAGTAGCAGCCATGGCAAGTTGAAAGTCAAGAGGTTATCTGATCAGCTTAATTTGTTAATCAGTTAATATTCTCATATATCCCCACCTTCTCACCTAATAGCTAATGCTGCTACTGCTGTTGCTTATCATCATCATGATGTTTATATAGGATGTTTTCCCATGAAAGAACCATGAGCAAAGTGGCTTATATCAACACCAAAAAAATTATACATTCAAAGCCAATGACATTTCTACAGTAATCTAATTATTATTACAGCTCATAGACAAAGGGGTTAGACAAGGATGCATTTTATCAGCTTACCTGTTCAATCTGTATGCAGAACATATCATACAGAAAGCCAGACTAAATTCAGATGAACAGTTTGATACTAGTGGTGGTTTGCTGCTGCTGTTGACATCATTAACATTGTTAATGCACAACATTAATGATGTCAACAGCAGCAGCAAATCACCACTGATTAAAGGCTTCCTTTGGGATTTCAGTGTGTCAGATTCATGCATTGTGTACAAGTTTCATGTACCGCAACATCACCTTTAATAAGCTGGGATTTGCTGTTATTGCTGTCATCTCAAAGTGGAGCTGCATGACAGAACTTCAGCCACTGAATCCTAGTAGTAAACTGTTCAGTTTACTAAATGGTTTACTATGGTTAGATACAACAGTACATACATAAAAGAAAATTTTAGAATATGAATATGAAGCACGGCACCACAGATGCCACAGGGATCTGTTTCCTCCCCCAAGAATCAGACTGGTTCACTCACCAGGCTTCGTGTGGTGCACACGTCCATCATCAGTAACATCGTGCTAATCACGGAAGTAGCCCTGCTGGCGCTTCCCCGCCTCCCTGTGCTGCTGACCACTCCATCGAGGAGGTGGGTTGACAAGTGTCCCAGTTTAGCTGCTGAGTGTTCAGCAGTGCAGGGAGATGAAGGAGACAATTAATTGAGAAGTAGAATAAATGTTAGAATTAGGTGTGATAGAACCATCTTACAGTCCATGGAGAAGTTACCCAGTAGTAGTCCCCAAACCAGATGGAAATGTAAGGTTGTGTATTGACTTTAGGAAATTGAACGAGGTATCTAAGTTTGACGCTTACCCCATGCCTAAGGTAGAGGATTTGTTAGAAAGACTTGGAAGAACAGAGTTCTTGTCATCTTTTGATTTGATGAAAGGCTATTGGCAGATTCCCTTAAGATCACATGATAAGGAAAAGCTTTTGTCACGCCCAAAGGGTTATTCCAATTTACCTGTATGCCATTCGGGCTGCATGGAGCAGCTGCTACCTTTTTGAGGTTAATGGATAAAGTCTTAGAACCCGTAAGAACGTTTGCCGCTGCTTATATTGATGATATTTTAATTTATAGCAATAGTTGGAAAGAATATGTGGAGCATTTAGAGAAGGTGTTGACAGAGTTGAGGAAAGCAGGACTCAAGGTGAATCCTTCCAAATGTAAGATAGCAAAAAGGGGACTGAAATTCTTAGGATTTCAGGTAGAACAAGGAAAAATTCAGCCAGTACAGGATATGGTAGAGAAAATATCAGATTGGCCACCACCTAGGAATAAGAAAGAGATTCAACAATTTTTGGGATTAGCAAATTATTATCGCCAATTTGTTCCTAACTTTGCAGAAATCGCGGCGCCCCTTACTGATTTAACTAAGAAAATAGTAACCAAGGGGATAAGGTGGGGATTTTCAGAGCAAAAAGCATTTGACCAGTTGAAAAGGATGTTAAATACCTTACCAAGTAGATATGCCCCTGACTTCAAAATTCCCTTTATAGTGCAAATGGATGCCTCAGATAGAGGAATAGGTGCTGTGTGGACCCAAGTTCAAGAAGGTATAGAATATCCTGTCATGTATTTGAGTAAAAAATTGTCACCAAGAGAGCAAAGGTATGCTACTATAGAAAAGGAAGCATTGACGGCAAAATGGGCTATACAGTCGCTAAGGTATTATTTATTGGGAGCTCCTTTCACTTGGTTACTGACCATGCTCCTCTACAATAGCTGAACCGGATGAAAGATACCAACCCAAGATTGACTAGATGGTATCTGTGTTTACAACCGTTTCCATTTAAGGTTCAATATAAGAAAGGTAGCGCCCACGCTAATGCTGATTATTTTTCCCGACAGGGTGCTTGGGGAACTACAATGGAAGAGAGGACGGTACACTCATCGGGGGGGCGTGTGAAGGAGCGGTAGACCCAAAGGAGAAAGAACAGAGTGAGCCATCCCCTCAGCTAGAGACGTCTGAGCGGGAGAGAGATATAGAAGTAGGGAAGACAATGGAAAGTGAGGAGTTGAATGTGGAGGAAGGCAAAAGAAGGGAATCAAAGGGGAAAGAGGAGAAGATTGAAATCTGTCTAGTGGAAGAGAGAGAGGGAGAAGGGGACGAAGAGTTAATTTTGCCCGTGTGGGAGGAGGATATAGGGGAGCAAAGGGGGAGGAGACAGTTCAGTGTACCAAGGAGGGAGAAAAAGAAGGAAGGGGAGGAAAAGAGGGGTGAGAAAAGAGAATACGAATATGATAGAATGCGTGGGTTGTTGGAGGACTTCCCTAATTTGAAGGTAGGAGGGTTGCTACCTGACCTGGACAAGTCTAAAGAAAAGGGGACATCGGCAGAAGCTCTAGAATGGACGGCCGTGGTCTTTCTGCGGGTTCAAGGTCACTCGAGGAAGGTGATTCGGCCGGACCCTTCCTTCAACCACCCACCACCGGAGGGAGATTGGGCCAGACACCCTTGTTGTGGGACAATATGCACGGTCTGGAGTGCTCCGCTGAGGAAGCCCACTGATCGGAAATGTTTTGGGCCAGCCCCTCAATGAATCCTGTCAATTTCCAGACAGAGTTATCGTCCTCGCAATTTGGACAGTTACCAGATCTTAGTTGTTTTGAAACAATAGAAGTTGTTGTAGACTTACCTAATGTTAAACTAAATAAATCTGTTAACGTTCAAAAAGAGACTCAGTTGTCATTTCCCGCCAAAAAGGAGGAACTGCTTCAGATCTTTAATGAACTCAATCACACTAGATTATGCTGGTTCTCTAGAACATTACACATACATTTTGATTTCTGCTTCTGAATTCAAAATGTCTGCCTACCCACTTGATAGTCTATCAACATTCACAGGCTAACAGGAGAAACCCCTTTCCATCCAATACTGATTAGCTGAAAAGGTCCACCACTTGAAAGTCCATTTTTAGGGCCTCTCTGGATAACCACAGAAAATATGTCAGAACTTTATTTTTTGCCATTGCATCTGTGGTGATGATGTCACAGAGGCTCATAAATAAAGCCACATAGACTGCAACACTTGCTCAAAGCTAATCGAGTAAGTTCTTCTCATATATTTAGTGAAAAGACAAAAGACTCTGAATTCAGTGGCCCAACAACAAAACTGAGTTTTGCAATAGATAGCACTCACAATTCTGTAGACTGTATTGAAGCCTGATGGGGCTTCTAAAAAGTTTCACTGCAGTGTGCAGGATGGGGAAGGCAAATCAATTATTTCCAACCACTTATAGGAGATTAAGGCACAGGGAAGCAGGTGGGCCACCCCTTCCCCATTCTAGGGGAATAGTGACATGTAAACAGCCCCCAGGCAGGGGCATATGAAATACTCTGGAATTCCTTGCAGAGGTAGGAAGGGGTCACCATGGTGAGATAATGACATCTGATTCTTGATTATGTAAACAAGCCCTGACTGAAATGATTCTTTTGTAAAAGGATGGGAACGCAGATCCAATTTTTAGTATTTCTTTGATCTCAGAGAAAAAGAATGAGCTCACTTTGCAATGCGTGACACACAATTATTCTAGGATGTGAGGAAAAAAGCTCTTTAGGTTCTTGATTAGGTTTTCACATCAGAATGAAGCTTGCTCTTCCCCTTGTCACCTATCAGCTCTGTCATATTCTACAAAGGATTTGGTGCCTTTGTTCCCTGTTGTTTATGTATCTGCTTGGTAGATTAATCTTTCCTATGTGCTTAGCATTTAAAAAATGTTTTCCGCTGGATCCTCACTTGCATTTTCTGCTATTGTCCAGAGGTGGTGCTAAGTGCTTAGGCACCACGGAGCTAAAACTGAGCCTGAACTGGGAGAAAATATGTAGGTCTTTTGTTAGTTGTGCAAACACACTACAACTAGTAAGAAGAAAAATGTTTTTAAAAGGAACTGAAAATAAATATACAGGAAGAAGGTCAATTCCTGCATAAAAGGGGAATGTATACCAGTAAATAAAATATATCAGTCTAATGTATTTATTAAAAATTGGGTTTGTTGAACGATAAAGGCTGAAAGTTTGTGCACAATTATCTTGGGAATGAGCTGCTTCTTCGAATTGGGGTAAGGAGCAGGCAGATGTTGTGGAAGAACAGCTCCCGTTCATCCTTGCCAGTGGAGTTGAGGAGAGGGATAATGGTGGTTGCAGTTTAATTGCATCTGGAAAGCCACTCATTTCTCTTTTTTGGTTTATACTGATATATTGTTTTTAAAATGTAAATGCCCTTCATTTCTTGCTAGCTGTTCTTGCTATACTGCTGCTTTACTAAGCTGTTGTGCCTATTACTGTCATAGCAAAGGGCGATAAACATTCTAGCAAGTGATGGAGTAAAGTTCCTTGAACACGGTGAGGACTGTAATAAAAATGGAAAGGCTCAGGTTGCATAGCTTCAGTGTTATGAGAACACTAAGAAGATGTTACTGTCACTGGGTCCCCTCTCACCCAGATCTTTCCCCAGAGAATACACACTCTTCTCAATATGCTTAACAGGCAGGTGCCATACCTCAAGGCTATTTTGATTACCTAGTTTTTGGACCTGGAAATCTTTCTGTGATAAATTGTGGTACTCTGACATAGCTCAACAGTGTCCTCTAGAGCACCAGTTAAGTTGGCACCATATAACGAAACATGAATAGGCCAGATCTTGCATTTTGATCTTCACAAAATATTTTCATGCTAATCTCTTTTATTAGATGCTGATCTAAGTAATTTTCTGCTTATGTGGCTAGATCACTGACATAAAAATGGAAGGTATCATGCCATAGACACAGACAATCATTTCACAATGTGACTAGCTTTTGCTGAATGGCATGTGACATGAAATATATGTCTTCTTAGCCGCTTGTGATTAGACTATACTCAACATGTAATCATCCAAGTTAGGTTGGCTTTACTAATATGATTTGGAATTTTGTGTATGTACCTTTCCTCCTTCCTCAAATAAACGTCTTTTCCTTTTTTTAATCTGGAAATTTGGTTGCATTACTTCAAAAGGGAAGTTCAGACTTAAAGTGCATGACTATTAGCTAGTACGTACTGTGCTTTTAAGATTTTGAAAGGAATTTTGTTAAATTTGGGTGCTGGTGGTGGTGTTTGGTTTGGTTAAGTCTCGGTTTTTAACCTTCAAGCAAATCTAAAGGGTCACTATTAAAAAATGTTCTAGGGTTGGGGGTCATTTGCAGAAGGCTGAAGTACTCGCTGAGCACTTTGACAGACCAGGGTGTTCAGGTCAGGATTAGCCCATGATATTTACCGACCAGTATTTCTTTCATGATGGGAACAGTAGTAAGGAAGGAGTCCAAGAGCTGGAGACATCTCTGTCAGATCATTAGTATCTTCCTACAGGGTCTAAAAGTTGTGGATATTCTAAGTGGTGGTGAAGAAACAGCAACAATGAATATGTTCAGGAACTTACATTTTTGAGTAGGCATTTATTCACCTAGCTCAGCCCTCCCCTCTGTATCTCTAACTGATTCCTCGACTTTTAATAACTGTTCTTATTTCTTATTGTGTTTACTCTTGTTTTAGTATTGCATTTTTAAATGCTTTGAGCTATCTTTCATAAATAGATAAATGTTATAAATAACTAGAAAACAGAGAAATAGATCGCAGAGAAATGGAAGCCTGCAGAAAGAAAGAGGAAGACCATGCAAGGTGGTTGCAAAGAAGACCACTCCTCCTTATTTAGTTAGAATACTTAGGTTGATATTGTGACCCTAAAGGGCTCACAAAGCAGCTTGCAAAACATTATTTAAGTTAAATCACATTCAGACCTGTGTGATATAACAATGGACCCAACTGTAAGGACATATGATTATTCAGTATCTTCTCCTCTTGTCCTTGTTTCTTCTGATTAAGTAGAATTACAGAATTACAGAGGTATCTGTGAAGATTCTCAGTCATCCAGGTGAGGTTATCTGGAAGTTGAGTCAAGGCAACTGGACTTCTTTCTTATTAGGTTGAAACGTTTTGCTACTCATCCAAGTAGCTTCTTCAGTCTGAGGAGAGTTGGTAGTAGATCCCTGAGATATCCTCAAAACTATTTTGATTACCTAGTTTTTTTACTCGTATATATATGGAGGATATATCAGGAATGTCCTACCAACTCTCCTCAGACTGAAGAAGCTACTTGGATGAGTAACAGAACATTTCAACCTAACAAGAAAGAAGTCCAGTTGCCATGACTCAGCTTCCAGATAGAATTACAGAGGGTAGAAAGAGGACCTTCTCTGTGGTAGCTATCAGATTGTTGAATGCTCTCCCACGGGAGATTAGGTTGCTCCCCTCCCTTTTATCCTTCCACCGACAGCTGAACACCCACCTTTTCAGACAGGCTTTTAATAATTGAGTCCTGTATGATGGTTTTTAGCTAAGTTTTAAAAAAGTTTTTAAAGTTTTTAATAACTTAAAGTCTTTTTAATTATTATTACAGTTTAATTGCTTCTTAATCTTATAATTTATTGTGTTTTTAATTTTATTTGTTTTAACTTTGTAAGCCACCTTGAGTCCCCATAATGGGAGAAAGATGGCCTATGAATGACACAAAATAAAATAAAATACAGCCTCTGATGTCACAAAAGCTAGTGAATTGATCAAAGTAGAACTAGGCTCTTTTATTTTATTTCAGTTTTTACCCCACCTTTCTGTGTTCTAAACATCCAACTCAGCTGAGAACATGGGATCAAATAAGTCCAAGGTAAAATCACAAATGTATATAATGAAGATGCTGGTGCTGACAATGCTATTGACCATAGTAGCCAAAATAATAGCAACAGAATAAAACTGCTGTATGTTACAACTCTTGCAAAACACATTCCATGCACTACACCTACCCAGAATCTTCAATGATTTCCCAAGCAAGTTGTTCTAAGCATTTTTTAAATTTGAGATAACATCCCTTTCCGTTAGGACTGAGGATGTCTCTCCAGATGCCTTCACATCTTCATAATAGCTGGTAATTGAACAGGTCATGCATCTGTAACCAGAGATGGTAGAGATGCTGCTTTCTCTCCTGCTGATGGCCAGAGCAGAGAGGCAGTTGATAACTGGAGGAAGAGGAGGGTGGTCAGCTGGAATTTAATCCAGGCATGATAAATCTAGGCATCTATTTCCTGTGCAGCATCTAAAGATACCAGACTCCTGGACTATAGTGAACCTTGTTGCGACCCTATATAGAATTAGACAGGACTGAAAACCTCTCTGCTAGCAATCAGTGAAGGCTGTTGACTCCAATTTTGCAGAGGCAGTGAATCTGCTCAGGTGGTACTCCGACTTTCCCAGGATTCAAACTATCTGAGGTTCTAAATCCTGTCCCTAAAATATGTCCAGCAACTTTGATAGTTCCTCTAATGTTCACATTAAATCCCGGAGTGAGGCAGTGCCACAACCTTGGCATCAGTCAGCAGCCTCCCCTGCTGGACATGGGTTCTCTACCCCGTAACAGACTAATTGATTTTCCATGTTGAAAGGAAGGTTCTGACATTACCACATATTTAAAGCAAAGACATGTGGCAAAATATGTTTGGAGAGGCAGCAAGAGTGTAGGGTTTTAATCAGAATCAAGGGAGGGGGGAAGTAAAGAGATGATTTTCATAATTAGTTATACTGATTGCGATCTAATTCTGATTATAATGAGCTGTAATGTGTCAGTCACCACGCAGCTGGCTATGCCGTTTTCTTGGGAATTCTTGGTAAGGGGTTTGTTGGCTTGAGATCTGCCTTCCCTCTTTATTATGCATAAGGAACCAATATGGAAACCCTCCTCTTTCCCCCTCCAGGTGTCATCTTTGTGGAAGAAGGAAGTGCACATGTGTGTCATGAATGAGATTGTATTGCAACTCAGACAATGTTTAATTAAGTTGCTGACCTGGGGCATGTTAGGGATGGGTTAACAGCAGGACCATCAAATACTCTACTCGGACCTCTTCCTGAGCACTAGTTAATTTCAGCAGCTGATCCTGGTCTTGAAAACAAGGTGTCTTTGCTGTAGCCTTTGTTTGTAAAAATGGATTACTGGTGCACATCCATTATGAAGTACAGTTTGCACCACCATTTGTTGGTAAAGCATTCAGAAGGAACCAAAACTAGTGTGTGTAATATAACAATAGCCTATGTCATAACTAATATACTAACTCAAGAATGTTTTATATGAAACTGCCTTCATTTGTTGTTGTTGTTTTGACTTATATACCATTCTATAGTGCTAAAGTTTACATCTTTTGGTCCAGCACAAGCATGCATGATGGAGCAGTGCATCTGCTTCAGCTGACTTCCAAATTGTTGTTGTTGTACTTGTACATGCCCCATAGCACTAGAGCACTTTCTGGGTGGTTTGCAACTTAATTATGCAATGAACACTTAGAGTTCCATCTGAAGAAAGATGGACTCTAGCAGCTGACATGATGAGCACCTGCTTTTCCAAGTTTACCACTACATCACTGAATATAACACATTATTAAGGTTTGCGTATCTTCTCTAATCTACTGTTAGACACAGTGCAATGCAGCAAGGGATTTTGTACTTTTGATGGTGATAAAGGCACCTCAGATAGTGATTGGCAAAACTGTATTAATGTCATAGAGGAGCATGGCAGCCAGCGGTTAATGACCAGACCTTAGAAAGAGCCACAATTTTTGAAGTGCTTCAGGAAGCTAAAGCCTAAATCTAATTGTTAGTTCCAACTAGACTAGACCCATTAAATCAACTGCTGAATAGGAAGTAATCACTTATACAAATCTCATTTATTTGATGGGTCTACTCTGGTTGAGCGTAGCAGCTGCATTTAGGCTTAGGTTATTACTTAGCAAAAACTGAATGTGAAGAGAACAATTCTTACTGTTTCCGTACTTCCTGAGCAAGAGATTTCTACTGAAAAGAGGAAGAAAGGCTCAAGACCATTTTACTTCTTTGAAACATTACTACCAAAATGGTTCCATAAACAAGGACATTATTTCCAGAATCTATAAGAACTCCTGTTTCTAGCAAGGGTAACTTGTGTACAGATTTATTGGACCAAAAGAAGAGGGGGACAGGGAGACATGCCAGAGGCTTCTCTGTAGTACAACCTGGTGGATACTGGAATGTAGTGCATATAAATGACATCTAGACACACAACTGAGGATGCATCTTACTGAAATAATTGAAAGTATGCATTTCAGCATACACCTTCATATGACCTGAGGTGGTAATAAAAAGGTTTCCCATTTTCATATCTCCTCTGTGTGATTAATGGGCTGTGGAGAATTTTTAATTTTTTTCCTAGAGGACAATAAAACTGGCATATGGGAAGCACTTAGCATTAATTATGACACCAGAGTCTTCCCTTTGTTTCCTCCCCTCTCCTCTTTGCTAACTGCCTTTCCTATGACGGGAACTTCAGTGACTTGCAAGCCACTGCTTTAGCTTCTTGCTGAGATTTAATCATTCTTTCGGGGTGAGTAACTAAGTATATGTATATGCACATGTGTTTGTGGAGAGTGGCTGTGAGTACAATGAGTAGGTCACAACAACTGCCAGTGCAAGCTGCCATCTGTAAAGCTGAATTCAGTGGGACATGGGATCTGCAACCTGTTGGAGGGATTTGAAGTTTGGTTTTTCCCTTTCTAGGAGAATGTTTCATGGAAAGGGAAAAACATTGCAGACATGAAAAGTCACAGTTTCATCATCCCATAATCTGCTGAGCAGTTCTGCATCTTTGAGGCATCACATGGTTTAAAGTCTTCCCTGTGCCTGACAATCACTCTTGTTTTATAAGCATTGCAAGAAATTCTCTCCCTCTCTCTTTTTTCAGAAGAAAAGTATTTGATGCCTTTTGTTGTGGTGGGATGTTTGCTTAAACCACTATGCTGCACTGGTAAGAGTGTTGGGCTGAGATTCAGGAGTCTTGGAGTAGCCTGGTTTTGAATTGGCCTTCAGGATCCATTAGTTATACAAAGCAGCAGGAAAAGCTCCTTTCCTGTTCCATTTGGCAGATGAAAGCTACCAGAACTGGTCGGTTAATATGGATCAACAAAAATGTTAGCATTTTTGGATTTTCCTTGGGAAAATGGCTGTCATGATGAATGCCTGCACTTCAGCACTATGCAAGTTATTGTACTACAGAGGAAATAACTAAGAATGATATCACCTATCATTTATTTATTTATTTGTTTATTCATTCATTCATTTATATTTGATTTCTATACCTCTCATCTGGCAACCCAGGCCACTCTGGACGGTTTAATATCATGAATTAAGATTTGACTCCCTTTTTAAATAAGGGCAGCAATTAACAAAATAATACACCTTACAAATGGTGGACAACATGAAACAGCAAGTGACATCAGATACACTAAGCACAGAGCTTGGAATGCCTTAATTATTTTACTTAATAAGGCTAATCAATTAACTTTTAACCCAACTAGGGCCAATCACTATTAACATGGTGACTTAACTTACATAGGTCCTAATTAGCCTATCATAGATCCCAAACCTTAATATATTTATTGGCTTTAAAAGTTTTAGTTGATTTGTTTTGCTGGAGGCCTGGAAAGAAACAGAACCATGATCATGAGAGGGAGAAGGAGAGTGGATTATGGTAGCAGCTGCAGAAGAATAGGGAGGGCTCTTTATTTTTGAAGAAGTTACACTTCTTACTTTATATGGTCTGTTGCATGTCTGGTTACATGTCTGATTCCACGGCTACAAAGGTAGATTAAAAACAATTTTCATTTTTTTAAAAAAAGAATTATTATTATTTTTAAAATGCAGACATACAAAGAAGTGTCAATATAAGTCACATTACAGAACTGCTTTCAGAATAGTTTGGGCATAACCACAGCAGGAAAATATATAAAGACTACCTAATCTAAGCTGATACTTAGAACGTAGGGACCTCAAAGTAGCAGTAGACTGAGTCCTAAACTTACATGGAGTGCAACACCAATTGACATATGGATGGGTTGACATACAAAGACATGGGGGCACAGTCAAACTCAGTCCTAGTCCTTCTATATTTTAACCCCAGCACCCATCAGCCAATCTGAAACCAGTTCAGACAGAATCTTCTGGAACACTGGTGAAACTGTACATCTCTCAGAGGAAGGTGTTTTGTTGTTGTTGTTTAGTCGTTAAGTCGTGTGCGACTCTTCGTGACCCCATGGACCAGAGCACGCCAGGCCCTCCTGTCTTCCACTGCCTCCCAACGTTTGGTCAAATTCATGTTGGTAGCTTCGATGACACTGTCCAACCATCTCGTCCTCTGTCGTCCCCTTCTCCTCTTGCCCTCACACTTTCCCAACATCAGGGTCTTTTCCAGGGAGTCTTCTCTTCTCATGAGATGGCCAAAGTATTGGAGCCTCAGCTTCAGGATCTGTCCTTCCAGTGAGCACTCAGGGTTGATTTCCTTCAAAATGGATAGGTTTGTTCTCCTTGCAGTCCAGGGGACTCTCAAGAGTCTCCTCCAGCACCACAATTCAAAAGCATCAATTCTTCGGTGGTCAGCCTTCTTTATGGTCCAGCTCTCACTTCCATACATCGCTACTGGAAAAACCATAGCTTGGACTATGAGGACCTTTGTTGGCAAGGTGATGTCTCTGCTTTTTAAGATGCTGTCTAGGTTTGTCATCGCTTTCCTCCCAAGAAGCAGGCATCTTTTAATTTTATGGCTGTTATCCCCATCTGCAGTGATCATGGAGCCCAAGAAAGTAAAATCTGTCACTGCCTCCATATCTTCCCCTTCTATTTGCCATGAGGTGATGGGACCAGTGGCCATGATCTTAGTTTTTTTGATGTTGAGCTTCAGACCATTTTTTGCGCTCTCCTCTTTCACCCTCATTAAGAGGTTCTTTAATTCCTCCTCACTTTCTGCCATCAGAGTGGTATCATCTGCATATCTGAGGTTGTTGATATTTCTTCCGGCAATCTTAATTCCGGTTTGGGATTCATCCAGTCCAGCCTTTCGCATGATGTAATCTGCATATAAGTTAAATAAGCAGAGAGACAATATACAGCCTTGTCATACTCCTTTCCCAATTTTGAACCAATCAGTTGTTCCATATCCAGTTCTAACTGTTGCTTCCTGTCCCACATAGAGATTTCTCAGGAGATAGATAAGGTGGTCAGGCACTCCCATTTCTTTAAGAACTTGCCATAGTTTGTTGTGCTCCACACAGTCAAAGGCTTTTGCGTAGTCAATGAAGTAGAAGTAGCTGAGGAAGGTAGCTGAAGCTAATTTGCAGTTCAGGCCTCAATCAGAATGACCTTGACAAAGTCACCTCTAGATTAACCTCAGTGCTCCTGTCATGGAAAGGGCATTCCTCTAACTGGCACAGCCTCAATCCCCCAACAGCTAGTCTGAAAACAGTGAGGTTCTGCATTTCTTCAGAGAGTGGTTAAAACAATCAATCAATCAATCAATCAATCAATCAAGCAAGCAAGCAAGCAAGCAAGCAAGCAAGCAAGCAAGCAAGCAAGCAAGCAAACAAACAAACAAACAAACAAACAAACAAACAGGACTGAAGAAAGCTCCCAAAGAATCCTCCCAAGCTTGGAAAATAGGCAATCAAATGGTGAGTGAGGTTCTGTTGAAGCAAGCAAAGAGAAAGCATGTTCTGGCAAGAAAAAAAGAAAGAAAAGTCCTGTGGTACAGGAGTAGAGCTGACAGTTGCTGGACAAAAAACAGATATTATAATCACTGTGGACAGCTCAATGGGAGGTTAACACAATGCATGATAGCTGGAAAAACAGCACCCAGTTCTGTGTTAGGAGGTTTTAGGAACAGGACTGAAAATAAACTGCCAAGATTGTGATGTTTCCGTATACACGAATGGTGCAGACACCCTTGGAGTTTTCAGTGCTGTTTCACTTGGTACACTTTAAGAAGGCAGCTGTAGAAAGAAAGAAAACTTTAAATAACCAATATATCTGCAGACCTTCCCAGTTCCTGATCTAATGGGATGCATTTCTCATAAGTACCTACCTTAAGAGTATTAGCTAAAGCTCTTCTACAAGTCCCTGGTTATTTATTTTTATTTTATTTATTATACTAATATTCTGCCCATCTAGTGGCAAGCCAGTACTCTGGGCAGCTTACAAAAGAACATATACCCTGAGGGTATTACTCTCTGATTCCCTGACGCATTCCAACTCCCTCACAATGTTAAGGTATGCATCTAAAATGAGGCAGAAATAGGGTCAGAATCCTACACACGGTCTTTCAGTCATTGTCATGTAGAGAACTATTACAGCAATCAATGCGAATAAATTTATTTATTTTATTTATTTATTAAATTTATACCCCGCCCATCTAGACCGAAGTCTACTCTGGGTGGCGAACAATAATAGATAAAATAAAAACAATATAATAAAATAAAAAACAACAATAGTAATATAGTTCAAGATGGGAAAAATATTCAAGTGATGACAGGAGGGAAAGCCTGCCTAAAGAGCCAGGTCTTAAGTTTGCTCTTAAAACCCCCCAGCGAGGGAGCCAGACAGATCTCTGGGGGCAGACTGTTCCAAAGGCGAGGGGCCACTGCCGAGAAGGCCCGGTTTCTTGTTCTTTCTCTCTGGGCCTCCCTCGGCATTAGACCCCTCAGCCGCCCTTCTGGCTAGAATGAGTGATTTGGGTAGATCTAGGTGGGAGGAGGTGTTCCGCTAGATATTGAGGTCGTAAACCGTTTAGGGCTTTATATGTCATCATTAACACTTTGAAATCAATGTGGAAACGAACGGGCAGCCAATGCAAGGCTGCTAGAGTGGGGGAAATATGCTGATATTTTCTCACCCCAGTGAGAAGTCTGGCCACCGCATTCTGCACCATTTGAAGCTTCCGCATCAATCTCAAAGGTAGCCCCATATAGAGTGTGTTACAGTAGTCTGATCTCGAGACTACAAGCGCATGGACCAGAGTGGTGAGCACCCCAACATAAAGATAGGGACGCAGCTGGACAATCTGCCAGAGATGGAAATAGGCGGAGCGGACCACTGACTCTACCTGGGTTTCCATGGTGAGCACCAGATCCAGATGGACCCCCAAGCTGCGAACCTCACTCTTCACGGTGAGAGTCACTCCCCCAAAAGAGAGGGAGTTTCCCAAACCACCGATGGAGGGGCCACCCACTCTCAGGACGTCCGTCTTGTCCGGGTTCAGCCTCAGTCCATTCTCCTGCATTCATTGCAGTACAGCCTCCAGGCAGCGCTGAAGGGACGGAACGGCATCCACTGTGGTTGGAGAAAAGGAGATGTAGAGCTGGGTGTCATCAGCGTACTGATGGCACAAAGTCCCACACCCCCTGATGACCCCACCCAGTGGCCTCATATAGATATTAAACAGCATTGGGGAGATAATTGAGCCCTGCGGAACCCCACAATTGAGATTCCACGGGGCCAAAGCACACTCCCCAAGCTGTATTCTCTGAGGACAGTCCTCCAAGAAGGATCGGAGCCAGGCAAGCGCCAGACTACTGATTCCCAACTCTGAGAGCCTCCCCAGGAGGATACCTTGATTGACGATATCGAAGGTGGCTGAGATATTGAGGAGGACCAACAAAGACATTTTGCCCCTGTTGGCCTCCCTCAGCAGGTCATCAAACAGGGCGACCAATGCCATTTCCGTACTGTGGCACGGCCTGAAGCCTGTCTGGAATGGATCCAGGGCATTGGTTTCATCCAAAAGGGCCTGGAGCTGGTCAGCCACCAGCCTCTCTACCACTTTGCTGAGGAAAGAAACATTGGCGACGGGCCTATAATTGCCAATGTTGTCCGCCGCGAAACTTGGTTTCTTCCTTATGGGCCTAATGAGTGTCTCCTTGAGGCTTGCCCTCCTGGAGAGACCCATTAATTATTGCAGTGGCCCATTCGGTTGTTATAGGCCTGGCTGCTTTGATTAGCCAGGCCGGGCAAGGGAGGAGGAGGTGGCACGACAGCGGTCAAGCGCTTTGTCCACCATATCTGGCGTCACAGGCTGAAAGAGATCGAGTCTCATCGGGCAAGGCGGAGTGCTGGACATCTCTGCTCGATCCACTGTATCCAAAAAAGGAGAAAGCTCCCGGCGGATGGCCTCCACTTTAGATTTAAAAAATGCTGCAAATTGGTCAGGTGAAATACTATTAGGAGGCCTATCACTTAGACCAATTCCGGATAAATCGCGGACTATACGGAAAAGTTCCGCCTGCTGATTTGAAGCTTCGCTTATCCGGACAGCGAAGTGAGCTCGATTGGCAGCCCTCACCTTAGTAAGGTAATGGTTAGTCGCGATCCTGACAGCTTTCCGATTATATTCCGTCGGGTTCTGTCTCCAGTTGCACTCTAGCCTTCTCCTGTTTTGCTTCATAGCTCGCAGCTCCTGGTTAAACCAGGGCACTGGCTGAGCTCTGCAATGGAGAGGGCGTTTAGGAGCTATCGTGTCAACAGCCCTGATGGCGGCAGCAAGCCAGCCATCAACCAGAAATAGAAAAGAAATAGAAAAGATGGAGAAAAAAAAAATGAAAATGAAAAAAGCTGATCCATTTAAACATGGTGGTGGTGGTGAGGAGAGCTTTATAGATACCACAGACTTCAAAAAAAAAAAAAAAAAAAAAGGACAAATAAGTGGATTCTAGATCATATAAAGCCTGAACTCTCTACAGAATCAAAAATGACTAGACTGAATGTGTAGTACTTTGGCACAGTATGGGAAGGCAAGACTCACTGGAAAAGTTGAAGGCAGCAGGAAAATAGGAAGATCAAATATGAGATGGATTGTCTCTATCAAGAAACCATAGCATTAGTTTTCCAACAGTTAAGCAGAGTTGTTGACGACAGGAGTTTTTGAAGGTCATTCATTTATAAGGTTGCCATAAGTTGGAAAGTGACTTGATGGCATATAATAACAAGATTTGTTTTAATGGTGATATTTTTATTATTTTAATGTCTGACAGCTTTTGGTCATTTTGTTTGTTATTTCTATGGGTTTATTGTAGCCCTTTCATTTGGTCACAATTTTAATGCTGATTATTTGATTTTATTTGATATTTTAATACATTCTTTGATTTGTGCAGTTTTTTGTTGGCTGAATTATCATAGATTTATTAGACAGCAAGTTAAAGAAGCAACTAATAAATGAAAATAATATATAAATGGAAGTATTATTGCATTTGCATCTCTTTCCACCAGTGAGCTGAATGAATACTGCATCTTGATTCCCCTCACCATCCATGCTGTATTCAAAACAGTTATGTAAACTAGATTAGACTAAGGGATAGCAACTAAACACCAAAATTAAATCACTTTGCTTTAGGGCTGAGCACAGAGTTGACCTAGTGTTTCCCAACTCTCCCAGCTCTTCATCCTACATCCTGTTGGATGTTTTATATCAAATTCTTCCAGAGCTGTATCCACAAAGAAGCTGCAGTATGACCTAGAAGAGCCATAACTATGGTCCTAGATTGTGGAATCCTCAGATATTGCTAAATCTTCTTGGAATCTCCCCTGCATGAATGGGAGAATCTCCCCTGCATGAATGTGAACTTATCTTGCAGTCTTGTTCCTAAGCATACACTTAAATATGACACATCTCCAGGGTCCCTGAACTCTGCTAGTTCTATCAGTGTGTGTGCTCTAATTTATGAAGAAATCTCACCATTGTTGAAATTTTGGTCTGATCGGCCATCTTGGTGTGGTAATTTATTTATTTTATTTATTTCTTGAACTTGTATGCCGCCCATCTAGACATAGTCTACTCTGGGCGGCTCACAGAACACAAAGTAAAACAATAGAAATAAAATAGCAATTAACAGCACATAGATAATAATTCAAGATGGAGAGAATAAAAGAAAATTAAATAGTGCCCGGAGGGAAGGCCTGTCTGAATAACCAGGTCTTCAGTTGGTTTTTAAAAATGCCCAGCGAGGGGGCCAAACGGATCTCGGAGGGGAGTTTGTTCCAGAGACAGGGAGCCACAGCTGAGAAGGCCCGGTGTCTCGTTCTTTCTTTCCGGACCTCCCTCGGCGTTAGGCTCCTCAGTTGCCCCTCCTGACTAGATCAGGTGATACGAGTAGATCTAGGTGGGAGGAGGCGTTCCGCCAAGTATCGAGGTCCTAAACCGTTTAGGGCTTTGTATGTCATCATTAATACTTTGAAATCAACGTGGAACCGAACGGGCAGCCAATGCAAGGCGGCCAGGGTGGGAGTGATGTGTTGGTGTTTCCTCACCCCACTAAGAAATCTGGCGCTGCATTCTGCACCATTTGGAGTTTCCGCATCAATCTCAAAGGTAGCCCCATGTAGAGCACATTACAGTGGTCTAATCTCGAGATTACGAGTGCATGGACCAGAGTGGTGAGCGACCCAACATCAAGATAGGGACGCAGCTGGGCAATCTGCCAAAGATGGAAATAGGTGGTGCGGACCACTGACACCACCTGGGTTTCCATGGTGAGCGCCTGGTCCAGATGGATCCCCAAGCTGCGAACCTCACACTTCGCAGTAAGAGTCACCCCCCCAAAAAAGAGGGAGTTTCCCAGACCACTGATGGT
Source organism: Intellagama lesueurii (assembly GCA_037013535.1). Taxonomy (NCBI): domain Eukaryota; kingdom Metazoa; phylum Chordata; class Lepidosauria; order Squamata; family Agamidae; genus Intellagama; species Intellagama lesueurii. The sequence goes on along the minus strand of JBAJHW010000001.1, from coordinate 281,766,132 downwards.
GGTCCGCCCACCCTCAGGACCTCCGTCTTGTCCGGGTTCAACCTCAGCCCGTTTTCCTGCATCCATTGCAATACAGACCCCAAATAGCGCTGCAGGGACAGAACGGCATCCACTGTAGTTGGAAAAAAGCTCACCCAGCAGCCTCATATAGATGTTAAACAGCATTGGGGAGATAGTCGAGCCCTGCGGAACTCCACAATTGAGGCTCCACGGGGCCGAATCACTCTCCCCAAGCTGCACTCTCTGAGGATGGTCCTCCAAGAAGGATTGGAGCCAGGCCAACGCCAGGCCACCAATTCCCAACTCGGAGATCCTCCTCAGGAGGATACCGTGGTCGACGGTATCAAAGGCGGCTGAGATATCGAGGAGGACCAACAGAGACATTTTTCCCCTGTCGGCCTCCTTTAATAGGTCATCTAACAGGGCGACCAATGCCGTTTCTGTACCATGGCGTGGCCTGAAGCCTGACTGGAACGGATCCAGGGCATTTGTTTCATCCAAGTGCGCCTGAAGCTGATCGGCCACCACCCTCTCGACCACTTTACTCATGAAAGAAACATTGGCGACGGGCCTATAATTGCCAATGTCGTCCGCCGCCAAATTCAGTTTCTTTCGAATGGGCCTAATGAGTGTCTCCTTGAGGGCAGGGAGAACCCTGCCCTCCCGGAAAGACCCATTAATTATCGCTGTGGCCCATTCAGTTGTTATGGGCCTGACTGCTTTGATTAGCCAGGCCGGACAAGGGTCAAGGGAGGAGGTGGTGGCCCGACAGCGAACTAGCGCCTTGTCCACAATGTCTGGCGTCACAGGCTGAAAATGATCAAAACTCACCGGGCAAGGCGGAGCACTGGACATCTCTGCTCGATCCACTGTCTCCAAAAAAGGAGAAAGATCCCAGCGGATGGCCTCCGTAAGGCATGTATTGGTGTGGTAAAGCAATAGCTCATGTATTCTCCAACCTCTTCTAGAGATCTTGGAGGGGGGTGTTTTTCTGTTGTGCTTTTTGTAATCTATGAAAGCATACTCTCTGTAACACTTTTCTCAGCATAAAACTGAAATGAAGAGTACACATACAATGAATACAGCTGGACGAAAGGCACAAACCAACCACCTAACATTTCTATTCTGACCAGAAAGTAACAATTATATATTTTTTCAATACTGCACTTTTTTTTTAGTAAGGCACAAACACAATAGATGAAAATGTACGTATTTTTGTGTGAGAACAACCCCTTCTCCCAAGCCTATTAACTTTTTACAGCTCACATTGGAGAGAATTTGCTTTGTTTCCTTCATTTTAAAATAGACTGTTATGCTACTAGGACTGAGTTTGTATGTGTGTGTGTTCAAATGATTGGCTACATTTTTCTGGCTAGATTGGAGCTTCCTTTGAGGAAGCTAGGGTTCGTCTTTCTCTCCCCAGACCTTTGGTTTCTTTTTTACTTGTTGAATCGCTGGTGTCACTGTCAACATTCGTAACAGCAGTCTCCTGCTTCTCTTTTTCTTACTTTCTCCGGAGGTGGGCAAATATATTTTCCCAAAATAATTTTGCTGGTGCTCCATAACCAACCCTCCTGGTTTCATAAACATGAAAGACTATGTGTCATGTCTCTCCAGGGTTCCTGTTCTGGCAAGGTGTGGCACACACACAAATAAGCAGTTCTGCTTTTATTTGCTTTTATCTTTGTTTTATTTGCTTTATCTTGTTTGAAAGTTGGGCCTTTAAGCTAAGCACTAGTGTCAATGTCTTTATTACAAGTGAAGAGGTTCAAAGTGAACTCCTCCACAACTTTCTCCACAACAGACGCAGATACACAGAAATGAATGAACGGCACATCCCTAATGCACATACCTAGTTTCTACTCTATTAGGGTTGCACTTCTGTTTGATGATTGGCTTTAATTGTGGTTGTTAATCTCATTGAGTGGTATATAAGCACCAGAAGGGCTATATATGTGTCTTGGTAATAGTACATAAGTAGAGATAAAGAGATCAACAGTCTGTCATGTGAGCAATCAGAAATGGATGTAGGAATGTCAGTTTTCCAGTCTCCTCATAGCAGGGTTTCCAAATGTAATGTGCCACCTTATGAGTCGCTAGTATGCATAAAAACACAATTATTGTGCTGTTTCCTGTCTTCTATAAAAATGGGAGATGGATGTGCTATTTAGAGGGTTCCATTGCATGCATTTCGGCAAGACACAAATTGCTGCGGTACCACAAGGTGACTCTTGGAGGGAACAGATTGACTTTTAACACTTCCTCTTGCACATGTCAGATTCAATTCAGAATCCAAATTGGGTTCTAGCCTACATTAACCAAGTTTCATGGCGTTGAAAATTGCTGTCAGAAAATTGATACAATTGAACCAGGTTGTCAAGAGTTGGGGGAGGGAAACAGTTTTCTGGCTGTTGTTTGTGTTATTTTGCCTAGCAAGCAAATTAGTTCTCAAGGCCATTGTAAGAGTGTAGAAGACATTTGATTTCCATTCATAGGTGATGGTCAGAAAACATTGTTAGTAAAAGCAGAGCACAATAAGTGGAAAGGATGCACTCTGCTGGGTCTCATGATAACTGATTCACCTAAAAGCCACTGGCAGATGGCTACCCTGGGCTGCTTCTCTAGATAGCCCTGCTTTCTTTCCAAAAGAACCATATGCTAAGGTTCACAGCATCCAAGAATGGAACTGAATGTCTTCATCTCCCTGCTTTGTTCCTCAGGATTCTAAAGCAGAGGAGAGAGCAACCATAAATATCTTGGACCTGTTTGTTCCCATAAAGTGCCAGATTGATTAACACTGCAGATTTGCAAAACAAAAGCACACCGCTTTGTATATAATGCTTCTTTTGCATTGAAGTATAATTCTAGCAGTTGAGAGACATTGGCTGCATTGCATTTACTGAGTTCCTGAGGCAGTACTAATTAATACTTCGCACATGCATGTTTTTCCTTCTTGATGTCGCCCATGAGTGCAAATGAGTGCTGATGCTCTCATGGTCCAAAGGGCTGATGCCAATCCTCCAAAGGTGGATGCAGAGGAGCAGGGAGAAATGTGCAAGAATGGCTCTTTTGGAGATGTGCATGCATAAAAGGAAAATCCATCCAAAGGGATACAGAAATAACTAAGAACTCTAGGTTGTGCGCAATTCTGAGTGAGATTAAAATTATCTATCTGTGAGTCAAGAGGATTAAAATAAAACAACATTGTGTATACCATATTTAACACAATAGATGTAAACATGATTGCAACTAAAAGTAACTGTGGCAACCCCCCAGAAAATACTTTGTGACCCTCTTCGGGTCTTGACCCCCAGGTTGGGAACCCGTGCTCTAGTGGGTATCATTATCTGCTGGAGGCACACCCTCCTTCCAGTCAGGTCCTTATTTATAATACAAAGTTCAAGGAGACTTTCTGAATCAAGAACATTTAAAAAACAATTACACTTTGGGTGTGCCAGGTGGGTACACACACACACACACACACACACACACACACAGAGAGAGAGAGAGAGAGAGAGAGAGAGAGAGAGAGAGAGAGAGAGAGACCAAAGAAAATGTAAAGCAGGTGAAGACTTTTAGGAAGGGCTGGTGAGATGAGATAAAGCAGCAAATCATGGCAGACTAGAGTGATTTTACCATACCTATTTTCCTCCCAAGATTTCCTATTGCCGATTGGTGTCCAAACTGATATATCACATTGACTTCAGGTCAGTATCCTATTGCAAGTCCCAGCTAGACTAGACCCATTGAATCAACTGCAGAAAGCCAAGTCAACACTTCTGTAAATCTCATTAAGGGGAAGATTAGACAGACAAATTATGCAGGAAATGCTCCAGAATAGGGACACTCTGATTTGTATTATTTTCTGTTGACTACACAACATGTGAGTCAATAGGAATCAGCCCAGAGCTTTCACTCCCAGTTCATACCTTTTCCTTCTGCTGCTGGGGTTTCTACTTTTCCCCCCAAGCAAATGTATTTGCATCAGTTCAGACAGCATGATTATTTGAGCCGATGCAGCTTCAAGGCTGACTTGGCAGCCAGAAACTGGCTCTCCCAGCATCCTAATGCTATTTGGTGACGATGCAGCAAAGAGGCACTTGCAGGAGTGTCAGTTCCCCTCAACTGAACACCTCTTGTCTTCAGAATATTTTTTTAAAGGGTGTGGAACAAGCCCTGGCGTGCTAGGGCAACAGGAGATTAAAGAGATTTAAAAATTGAAGAATCAACAGAGAATGGGGAGGAATCATTCTTAATCAGCTTAAGGTATCTCTTTGCAGGTTGTTAAGATAGCTCTGATGTAGCTGCGCCTCCTGCAAATCTAGATGGCCATTGCAGAGCTACCACTACAAGATGCTAACAAGGTGGATTGCCAATTTCCTCCCCTCTCTCTGCTGACTCCTGTGTATTCAGCTGAAGTAAACTCATCCAGGGAAACCTTAACTTCCCAGATGTGACTCCCCATTGGACCCTTTTGCTTTTTTCCTGCTATGTAGTCACAGTGGGTCTACTCTAGTTGAGACTAGCAATCAGATATCGGTCTATGTATAGATTTAGTGGTGTTTTTGTTTCAAGTTGTGTTTTTTATGTGACTGTAAACTGAACTACACAATATAATTTTTAGAAAATGATGATATAAAATAAATAAGTAGAAATAAAATGCCTAGATGACTCACAGAGTGGCCTATGTAATATAATGGGTAGGGAAGTGCACTGGCTTTGGAGAAAAGCAGCCAAATGGGGCAGAACAGAGATATTTGTGCATGTCCAGATCAGCTGGAGGGCAGATCTAGAATCCCCCAGTCACTATTGGATCAGTTTCTGTGCTTCTTCAAATCACTAAAGTTTGCTTTGCATTTTTGAGTTAGAAAGGCTGAAGTTTACATGGAGAGGGAATACTTGGCATCAGCTGCTTGAGAAGAAGAAGGAAGTGTCAAAGTGGAAGGAGAATGAAAACTGAAGTTCCCAACCTTTCGTAGAAACTCCAGTTTGCTAGATTTCCTTTTTTCTCTTAAGTAGCTACACTAAGTCTTCACTACACTGAGGATGGAGCCTGGGTAAGCAGTAGACCCTGCAGGTCAGGAGGAATGGAAGAAAAGAATCTGGTTGGAGCTTTGCCTACATACAGAAAGTCTGTGACATGCCCAAAATTGATTGTATGGTGTAGCATACACACACCCCCATCCCAGGTCATAGATATTTGTCTCCTCAGTCCGAGGCCTCTTTACCCACGGCAAAGCTGGAAATATATGAATATCAGCACAAATCCATTCAGACCATCTCCAAACCAGTTTGGAATGGGTCTAACATGTACAATCAAGAGGGGCATAACCAGGAGACCCTGACCCCGTATCCGGCTTCATATATCCAGGTTTGCTTAATTCAGGGCAGGTCAGCAATTTCGCTCAGCAGTCCCAGATGGTTGTTCTCGACCTGAATGCCTTTAACCTGGCATTTAGTAGCAGCACTTTTAACCAAGAGGACCATTGCCAAGACTATTCTGGCTCTTTGAATGGGGAGAAATGTTGGAGTCCATCAACACTCTGTTTTCCGCACAGTGATATAACTGTTCCCCAGCTGTCTCTCTCCCCCTACTTTTAATGGTTCTGATTGCTACTCCCGTAGCAACAGCTCTGGCAACAACTACACCTGTCAGGTTGGTAGACAAGAAGGTAAGTCCAATTCATCCTTCCCTCTGTTGAAGACGGTATGATCCCTTACCCTCATGTTCCTCCAGAGGGGTGACCCCCATTTAGATGTCACTTTGGTTAGCTTATATGCCCGCTTCCAGAAGCTAAGTAAAATCACGGGAGGGGGCAGATGTATATGACTAGTTGCCAAAAATGGATTCCCAGCAGGACTGACAGGGGGGATTCACAGGGGGCCTAGCCCTGTGTGAGGTGGGTCTTCTATATGCAGAAGTCCTCAGGGAAAGAGCAGCAGGCAAGGAGCAACAGATAGTTTGCACACTTTCTTCCCCGACTGATATTTGTAGGCACCCTTTCTTCTAGCGATGCTGACCTATATAATTCTTAATATAGTTTTTAAAGGCATGTAGACTCAATTGAATGTTCAGGTTTTGTTTTCTCACTGTCGGCCTGGTTTTGGAGAAACCTTTGCAGAGCCCTTATAAAATCCCCAAGCCTTATACCTGATGAACTGCATAAAAAATAAAATAAAATAAAAATCAGTTAAAATAATAGCAACAAACAAGGGATAGGTGGATGGGTGAAAGCACTGCAATGAAATATAGCACAGTGATCATTAGATAAGCAGGCAGCAGTGCTTTACAGAGACATGCAGTTAACCCAATGACAGTCTTACTAGGTAGATATAGTCCCTTTACTGGGGGCACCATGCTGGAGTTCTTAAGAACATATTTAAAGTTAAGTCACGACCCAGCCCCCCATTAGGGAGTGCTTGATCGGCAGATAGAGAGTGTCTGGGCGTTTGAATACCCCTTAACAGCTGGGTAGAGTCCAGGTGACCTCAGCCAGGGCGTATTACAAACCCTTTCTCACAAGTCTATCCTAAAAAGATTCTCTCTTGCACTTTCTTAACTTAAGCAAGTACATGCACATGAGCTTTGTAGTCTGTTAAAATCTATCAAGGCTCAACAAGAAAGGACTCTGTAGCAATCTGTGGCCTTGCCTCCCCCTCTGGGAATGGCTGCAACAGGCTATGCTGTTCAAGAGACCAAAAGAATTTATGATTAATCTTTTTATTGAAAAAATATAGATTTACAGAATAAAATCAGTTTGATGCATAAGCACAGCAATAATACATTTCCAAGGATTATTACAATTACAATTAAGGCAACTAATTCCCCTTTGATTACAAAAACTCTAAAAATCTCTAAAAGCTTTCCTTAGGGTAGGTGAATGGCACAAAGCCTCCCCCCTTCACTTTCTTCAGCTTTCTACATCCCTCAAGTCCTTCTCCCAGCACAGGGCATCAGGAAAAAGACCTAGAAAAATCTTTGGTTCCAAAAAGGGAAAGAAGGAACACTGCTCATGGCAAAAGTTCATTTTTCTATCTGCTAAACTCCTCCTGTCTTCTTCGTCTTCCAAGATGTCATCCAATCACAACGTAGGGTGGTAGAAGTAATCCCCTCCTTCTCTTCTCGTGAGAAAGCAGGTGTTGTTTGCCTCCTTCTGCTCTCTTCTCCGCCAAAACAAGTGTCTGGTCTTCTTATCTTGTCTTGGCTGTACTGGCTAAAAGTAAAACATTCCCACATCCCTCCTGGACAACATTCCCAGCATTCAAAATCATTCTTACACAGAACCAATCTGGATCCATTTTACATTTCTTCACAACTACACAACCCATCTTCATTACATGCTGTAACCCACATATTCATGATCACGACAAACAGCACTTAATACTCCAACAAAGACAAACTGTACTGGTCACAGATGAAGTATGTCACTGGCCCAAATCCTGTTGCTTAGCATTAGTCAAATCGTAACTTTTGGGTTGGATTTCAGCCAACTGAATAGAACCTTGGTGGGCACTGGATGGGCACAAGAGAGTAAAAAGTGGTTGGTAGCCAAGCAAAGCGGTGGGGCATTGCAGAGCAGCAAGCAAGTCTAACTAAAACCTTCCTAGGCTGGCACAGTTTTGGAAGCACCATGCTACACCCCTTAGGAGTACAGTATTCCTGAAAACACACAAATATACACAGAAAATGAACTAATTAACAAATTAGAAGGTGAGGCTAAATTACCGCAATTACCAAGACAAAGTGATGGAAGTGAAGAGCAATCTTGGAGCAATCATCAATGGCAAACTGTTCACCACAACTGTATGATCTGCAAAGTTTTGTGCTGACTGCTAAATTAACAGTGCGAGATATGTGCGAGGGAACTGCAAGAGAAATGACTAAAAAGATTCAGTAACAGCACCCAATTCTTATCCTGAAGTACTGCGATTGGACAGGGGTGGTAAAATTCTTGCCTCCAATCTCATGTCAGAGTTGTCAATTATGAAAGCCCAACTCCTCTTTTTCCTCTGCTGATCACACCATCTTGGTGCTTTCTTCTTTTGCTCATGTTACAGATACAGGATTTGGCTTTTCCTCACTCCGCTGGATAGCCAAATCTCTGAGCTGGTTCGATTTCTGCTTTGATCTGGACTCTCTGTGAATCAGTTTAAACCATGCCAATTCAGTTTGGGAATTTGGAAGTCAGCTGAAACAGCTGCATAATCCTAATGTGCATGTTTATGTTGGGGTGAAAGTCGCAGGGACAAAGGAATGCAAGTTGTGATGACTTAAGCAGAAGCAAAGGCACCATCTGTTCCAAGGACAACAAATAAACCAACTCCATAGTTGTCCTGTCAGTAGGGAGATGAGCCGTCAGGTTCCGGCATTGACAAATGCATGCCATTTGCAGTTATCTCAGGATATTTATTTTTTAATGTCACATCTCAGTGCCTAATATGTTTAATCACAATGGTTCTGTGCTTGCTGCATTTCAAAGCTGCTTGAGATTGATAAAAACAGCACCTCAAAATTGAGAGGCAACGAAAATATCATTGATATTCTTAACTGCCACTCAAGGCTTGTGTAGCTAGAAAAAAGGTAAACATCCATCTTTGGCAGAGGTGACAGTTGGCGCTCAGAATCCATAATACGTTGAACACTTTCGGGTGTTTTTTTAAATAAATAAATAATCAGTGTATTGTTCTCAGTGGATTGTTCTGATAGAAAAAGGTGTCCCTGAATTTATTTGCCTTACCTACTGCAGTGGTACTATTAGCATTCATGTTGCACTCTAATTGTCTCAAGTTCTTTGCAATTCTTATCTGTTCCAATTTGCATAATACCTCAATAGGCAGATTAATGTTCTTTCATTTCAGGAAAAGGGACATTTAGGATGAGTTAGAATTAATTTGGGAATATGAAAAAAGCATGTAAAGGACAGTGGGAGTAGATGCCTACACAGAATTATCCCATGCCAGTGGTCTTCAGCTGAAGGTTCCTTCATTATTCTCCCCTCTCAATATGAATGGATGTCCATCCTGAAAAATTCATATAGCCAGCTTACACCCTTTGCCTGGCATCAGCATACCATTCATATTCATACTCCAGAAGAGCTGAACATTAGTACGCAATGTCCAAACGTGTTTTGCAGAAGATGATGACATCAATTAACTGACACAATTATCATCCCATTGTGCCAGTTAATTCACATAATTTTTAGCCACTAATTTGTTTTGATTGCCACCTACTTTTTAATATATTTAAATGCTTTGTTAATTCTGTTTTTATTTAATTTATTTGTTTAATTTCTAGTTGTATTTGTTCTTGTGTGCTATTATTATTTTGTTACTAGCATTGTTGCTTCCATTGTTCTAAACCACCCAGAGTGGCCTTCAGCCAGATGGGTGGTATGGAAATAAATAAAATAAAATAAAATAAAATAAAATAAATAAATAAATAAGTTGCTTTTGTACTGTAAACACAACTCTGCAGTTTTTACCTAACGTGAAGAAGGAATTCGCCCATTAGCATTCTCTAGAAGTATTCAAATACTCCCCTAGAACTACATGCAAACTTCATCCCACCAGCTTCAAACGAGCATGCCTTTTGCAAAGGAAGCATGTCAAAGACGTGTGCCATATCTTGCCAGATTCTAAATCCAATCTGCTGTGTTGGGTTGGGCTCTGGACATTAATGGGCCATACCTCTTAAATATTTAATGTTTTAGAGTGAACATTTTATTGAATTGGGTCTAAAGGACCATGAAAGTCATGAAACCAGGGCATTTTCTTTATTCCTTGGATCCTAGCCTTATTGTCTGTTCTCTTCGTACTTGTTTCCCTCAGCTCAGTAGATTCTGCTATGCTGCTTAAACATTTCAAATATTTCAGAGACTAGTTGCCTTGAGATGCTTTTTTTTTTTTAAAGGATTATTGTTTGCCCTGCCTTTGAAAACGAGGGAGGGTACAGCAATGATCAGGGGGAGGTCAATGATCAGTGAACGTTCTCATGGTTTGCCTGCAAAAGTTCTAAACTCAACAGAGGCATGTAGTAGATCATAAGAACGACCTCTGTATGAGCCCTTGGAGAAGTTTTATTAATCAGGTGAGGCATTACAGACTGTTGAGCAAATGCTTTGACTCAATTGAAAACATCTTGTAACGTACCTAACCGGGGGATGAGTGATTATTTATTTATTTATTTAATTTCTATTCTGCCTTTCTGACTGTAGAGGGGCACAAGGCAGCTTACAAAGGATGTTTAAAAAGTACAAATGTAATCATCGTGTTATTAAAAGGACAATTGACATATTATTTTTAAAAGGACAAGGTTTTTCAAGAGGTCCAGGGTATACATCCCTAGAACTTGGAGGGTCATATCCATTCCCAAAACTCTCTCTCCAATTCTACACACCAATTCTAACAAAAAGGACTTTCCCTTTCATTTTACTGAAATTGCCCCTGTAAAAATATTTTTATACTTTTAAATTGGGGGAGGTGGGACTTTTGGGAATGAACGCATCATGTGCAATTTCACTCTCAGTTCTGTGCAAATTGGTTTTACATTGGTTTGCTAATGAACTCTAGTGTTCATAATTTAGACAGTCTTACTTTATTCACGGTATTATAACTGTTTTCTTTTGCTGTCTCCCTGGCAACTTCATTTTCTTCTGCCAGTTGTAACGATCCAATTCAGCCCAGGCTTGGACATGAAGCATTTATATGCTTCCTGTATAGTCCAGTAATACCTTTGACAGCAGGGTAACTCAGAAATGGCTATCAACTAAATGGATATATAAACTATAGATGTAAATCATGACTGCTGTTATATTGTGGGTCATTAAAAGTACAGAACAAGAATGAAGATATTTCCATCAGCAATTTTTACCTCAGGAGAGCAGGTGGAAGAAGTCTGTGGTGGTGATCTGCATAATTTAAAACACATTTACAAACTGGGTAAGACTTCCACTAGGCTAACAAATGAATCCTGAGCATTATAATATATATTTGCAATTTGTCATTTTAAAAGCCTCATAATATTGCTTTTTATTATTGTATTTGTGTTTGTCAAAAGCCATTGCAATTCCCATAATATTAAGACTGTAAAACCAATTTTCTTCAAATTTAGCCAGATAGAAGGTCAATGAACAGGCTGACTCCTGACTGGTAGATGTAGTACTGAAATAGATTTTCCAGGAAAGAAGGATATTACAAAGTTAAATATTTGCTAAATGGGAAGTACAAAAGCAAGGAATGATGACTTAAAAAAAAGGCCCACTTTTAAATCTCAGCATCTCTTTTGGATTTTGGAATGATCCAGTTTGTACTTCTGAGCAAAGTCTGGAAAATCCCTTTGAAAAGCTATTGGAAGTAGCTTCCAAGCCCAATTCAGTGTTGGTTATGAGCTATACAGCCCGATATAACTTGGGTCCAGGCTATCTGACAAACCATCTCTCCCCATATAACTCTCCTCAGGTCTTAAGGTCATCCGGGGAGACCCTTCTCTCAGTCCCATCACCTTCATAAGTATATTTGACAGGGACCCAAGAGTGAGCCTTCTTGGTGGTTGTCCTGAGATTATGGAATGCCTTTCCCCCATGAGGCTGGGGACCCTTGCTCTCTTTTTAAAAAAATGCCAGTAGGATTCTGGTGTTTAATATCTGATTTTAACACAGCTAATTGAACTACATGCACTATTAAAACATCTTGTTAATGTGTTCTAAAATGTTTTTATACTTTTAAAATCTGTTTTATAAGATTAATTTAATTATTCCTTAATTATTCAATAATTTTTAAATTGCTGCCTATATGATGTTTTTAATTCTTGTTCTTTTAATGATTTGGGAACCACCTTGAGTTCCAGTGTTGGGGAAAGAGTAGCATATAAATTTATTTATTTGTTTGTTTGTTTAAAATATTTTTACATTGCATTTGTCTTTAAAAAGGACCCAAGGCAGCTTACATAATTAAAAGACAATTTTAAAGCTAAAGACAGTAAGTATACAATGCTACAGAGGATCTAATACTACACTAAAAGGCAATAAACAAAAGCAATGCCAAAAACACATTCAAAGTAGTAAAGCACAACAATCTATTAAAAAACCCCACTCAGGCAGCCGGTCACTAAGGAAAAGTCTGCCTGGATAGAAAAGTCTTCACTGCTTGAAGAAGGACAGCAAAGATGAGGCCAGCCTGGCCTTCTGTGGGAGGGAGTTCCAAAGTCTGGGAGCAGCAACAGAGAAGGCCCTGTCCCATTTCACCACCTAATGAAATGAAACGAAACGAAACATAAATAAATAAATAAATGCTGCTACCGTAGCAATTTCTTTCCCATTGCTCAAAAGTAAACTAAACTAGTTACCAAGTAACTTCTAGGAAAAAACCTGAAGCCACTGACTTGTAGTGAAAAATGCATTTGCTCCCCACTGCAATATTTTTTTGCTTCAGCACCTATGACTAGCAGCAGCATCACCCCATAGAAGCAGACAGCACTTGAGAGACATATTTCTGATGTTTGTTTCATTTAGTGAAATCACAGCCCCACACTATAACAGTAACTATGAGATACAGCTAAAGTGGAAAAGGAATGATGTTATTTGACAAGTCTCAATTTCCTATGAAATAAAAGGTGTGCTGCCTTCCTGGTTTTGATAAGGAAGGAACTGTAATTAGAAATGGGAATTAAGAATTTGATTCTTAAGAACTTATTGGACAAGGTATTTTCATTCAACTCTCCCTTTTCCTTTTGCTACTCAGGAATTTGTTTTTTAAAAAGCCTTCTATTTTGTTTTTTTTTGTTTTTTCCCATTCTTGGGAGGGAGGGTTGGGGGGGAAAGACACAGTTAGTTTCGCTTTTCCCAGTTCTCTTAGCTGTGACGCAGTAAAAAAAACCTCCAAAGTTGCATGAATTACCAAGATTCTATGCCGCTTGAGATCTTTTTCCACAATTAGCTTCCAAGAAAAAAACAATGTCCGATCTGTTACTTGCCATAAAAATAGCAGTTCATTTTGTTCCTGTAGTCAGATCATAAATCTTCATACCTCCCCCTTCTCCGGGCAGCTACTCACCATTCATCATGGCTTCTTCACAAGTCAGTTGCGATAAGGAAAGGAAACTCTTCCGAAAAAACAGATTGCAAGTCTGAATCTTGGGGTTTCCAGGCTCCACTTACTACAAGTCCACTCTCCTGTGGAAAACTTGCCCCCCCTTTCCTGGGGGGTCCGCTGACTCGGAGTAAAACCCAGGGGTTCTCAGAGCCCTGAGAGATTCCCCTGTTCCCGCTGCCCGTTGCTCCTCCTCCAAAAGCCTTCTATTTTGGAACAGGCCGAAGACACTGAAACTGGTCCCCCAAACTGTTCAACCCAGAAAAATTATTTGGGTACACGAGGAAGAAAATCCCACAATCATCTCCTTCTATCCTTTAAAGTCAAACACAATAATAAGAAATCAAACACATCTACCCTTTCATGATATGCAAAAGCTGGTACCTTAGGCAACTCTGTCATTTCGCCTAACAGTAGAGCTGGCCCCATTTGGTATTTAAGACTGTCTTTCCTTCCATTGGTTGGCAAGAATAAGTGTCTTTAAACCTCTCCTGTATGGAGAACTACTGCAGGGAAATCGCCCCAGAGGGAAACCACAGGATATCTGCAAGTGGGATCTGAAGGCCTTAGGAATGGACCTCAACAGATGGGAAACCTTGACATCTGAGTGTTCAGCCTGGAGGCAGGCAGTGTATCATGGCCTCTCCCATTTTGAAGAGACACTTGTCCAGCAGACCGAGGCAAAGAGGCAGTCCCGAAACCAACAAAATCAGGGAGCTGGACAGGGGACAGATTGTATTTGTCTTCAGTGTGGAAGGGATTGTCACTCTCAAATTGGCCTTCTCAGCCACACTAGACGCTGTTCCAAATCCTCTACTCAGAGCACGTTACCATAGTCTCTCGAGACTGAAGGATGCCTAATCAATCAAGTCTCTTCAAAATCTATGACAATATTAACTGATCCTGTTTTGAAAATACCACTCTGTTCCCCTCACTTAGCTTTTGTGTATCTCAGCAAATGTCTTAATATGAAAATTCCATATGGCTAATAACTTTCAAACACATATGCCTTGGCAGTTTACACATGCAAGTAGACAGTTGAGAGAAAAAGAAGGGGAGACCATGAGACAAGCCTTGGATCTCTCCAGTCCTCTTTTATGCTTCCTCTAGAGCAGGTGGCTAATGCTAAAACCTACTATTGTAGACAAGTGAAGGAGATTAGATTAGACTTAGAAGGGACTGGGATCACGCCAGCTGGCAGTCAACACCTGCTGATGTTTCTTTTAAGCACAAAGCTTGCACACACAGATGTTGTACAGGCTGGGCTGTTTTCATGCAAAATTAATGGAGTTCAAGGGCTGATTGCCATAATCAGTTATCACAATTCCATTGATTTATAACCACATTTCTACAAAGATCTAGAATAATGAAAGACAGCACTTTGAAAGTCATTTGGGTTTATATTAGCTATGAGTATCTTAAAATCTTAAAAGATGATGCTGTTAAGGTGCTACACTCAATATGCCAGCAAGTTTGGAAAACTCAGCAGTGGCCAGAGGATTGGAAAAGATCAGTCTAATCCCAATCCCAAAGAAGGGCAGTGCCAAAGAATGCTCCAACTACCATACAATTGCATTCATTTCACACGCTAGCAAGGTTATGCTCAAAATCCTACAAGGTAGGCTTCAGCAGTATGTGGATCAAGAACTCCCAGAAGTACAAGCTGGATTTTGAAGGGGCAGAGGAACTAGAGACCAAATTGCTAACATGCACTGGATTATGGAGAAAGCCAGAGAGTTCCAGAAAAACATCTACTTCTGCTTGATCGACTACAAAAAAGCCTTTGACTGTGTCGACCACAACAAACTATGGCAAGTTCTTAAAGAAATGGGAGTGCCTGACCACCTTATCTATCTCTTGAGAAATCTATATGTGGGACAGGAATTAACAGTTAAAACTGGATATGGAACAACTGATTGGTTCAGAATTGGGAAAGGAGTACGACAAGGCTGTATATTGTCTCTCTGCTTATTTAACTTATATGTAGAATACATCATGCGAAAGGCTGGACTGGATGAATCCCAAGCCGGAATCAAGATTGCCAGAAGAAATATCAATAACCTCAGATATGCAGATGATACCACTCTGATGGTAGAAAGTGAGGAGAAATTAAAGGACCTCTTAATGAGGGTGAAAGAGGAGAGCGCAAAAAAATGGTCTGACGTTCAGCATCAAAAAAACTAAGATCATGGCCACTGGTCCCATCACCTCCTGGTAAATAGAAGGGGAAGATATGGAGGCAGTGACAGATGTTACTTTCTTGGGCTCCCTGATTACTGCAGATGGTGCCAGCAGCCACGAAATTAAAAGACGCCTGCTTCTTGGGAGGAAAGCGATGAGAAACCTCGCCAGCATCTTAAAAAGCAGAGGCATCACCTTGCCGACAAAGGTCCTCATAGTCCAAGCTATGGTTTTTCCAGTAGCGATGTATGGAAGTGAGAGCTGGACCATAAAGAAGGCTGACCGCCGAAGAATTGATGCTTTTGAATTGTGGTGCTGGAGGAGACTCTTGAGAGTCCCCTGGACTGCAAGGAGAACAAACCTATCCATTTTGAAGGAACTCAACCCTGAGTGCTCACTGGAAGGACAGATCCTGAAGCTGAGGCTCCAATACTTTGGCCATCTCATGAGAAGAGAAGACTCCCTGGAAAAGACCCTGATGTTGGGAAAGTGTGAAGGCAAGAGGAGAAGGGGACGACAGAGGATGAGATGGTTGGACAGTGTCATCGAAGCTACCAACATGAATTTGACCCAACTCTGGGAGGCAGTGGAAGACAGGAGGGCCTGGCGTGCTCTGGTCCATGGGGTCACGAAGAGTCAGACACGACTTAACAACCAAACAACAACAACAAATCAGATGTGACCAAAGTTCCAAATACAAGGAGAAGCAGACCCTTCATTAGGTAAAGCATGTGTTGCTGGCTGCTCGATGGAGGTGCATCTCGAGGCAGGGTCACTTTGGCCGGGCTGCCTGGTGCTGCTGCCCCTCCAAGTCCTCCTTCCTTCTTTGCTTGCTTCTACATCTGCTTATTGCCTCTGCCTGAAAAAACATTCAAGTCAAGCCTGAACCCAGATAAAACTTCACAAGCGCACACACGCACACAAATCACACACAGAGAGAAATGTATTCACTATGGAAAAGAGCCAGAGTTAAAAGACGTCGGGTTGACTGACTGACAGATCAACCTTTTAATCTTTTGCATGTTTTATGAGGGAATCCTCAACTGCTTTTCTTTCAGGGAAGGATTCTGAATTTGACAGTTGGTCCCTGCTTCCCCCACAGCTCATGATTCTAAAAGTCCTTTTCAAGCATTATAACTCATTAGTCTATATTTATCCTTCTGAAACTTTTCGGCTTCATGGCCTGTCGACACATCTATTGTGTGTGCCCTTTTCATAAAGAAATGTCCCTACCATAATCAGAAACACAAAGGAAAGGAAGCTATTCACACCTCACCCCCATCTCCCATTTTTGTACTATTATTTTTCACATAATCTCCTGTTGTTTATCCTTCTGAAACTTTTGTTATTTGGGACAACCTCTATGCCATCTGCCATTCTCACAGCTAAGGTCCACAATGGACATGAGGAGATTAAGTAGGGCCCTGTTTGAATCAAAAGGAAAGGCTACTGTTGCCCCCAAATCTGCAGTTTGCTAAACCTAATCCCCTCGTAAGGGGTTACTAAAACTGCAAATTTCTTTCAGTTATTCCAGCAAATTATTGCTTTGAGCTCCTTTATAAAGCACTTCGAGGACACGCAGCACTAATATCCTGTGCCTATTTGTCTGCATTTTGACAGAAGTAATTCCCTCCTAAGCAGCTGCTATGCCTTCAGATTTCATCCAACTGTGACGCTGTCCTGCAAGGGAGAGCAGATTTTGATTTGGACAGTTTCATTTTAGATGTTTTATGTGCTTTTCATATTAGTATGTTATGAGCTGTCAAGTCCCTTCTGGTTTATTGCAACCCTAATAGGGTTTTTAAAAGATACAGTCTGTGAAATGTTCAAGGAATGATTTACTATGGCCACTTTCCACTTCTGCATGAGGATTTGAACCCAGATCTCTTGAGTCCTAGTCCAGCACTCTATCTACTACATTACACTGACTCTTATATCTTTCATATTCTATGAGTAATAAAATTTATTTATATGTTACTTCTTATTTTTTAAGGCAGTATTTTATGCCTTATTGAGGGACAATATCAGGAAAGAGCTACAGCCTTCAAGTCCTGTTTGCAGGCTTCCTGCAATGTTCTTTCTGCAATGCACTTTCAATGTCTTTAACAATCATGTATGCTGGTTGGATAGGTCAGTGAGTTAGCTATCTGGCTGCGGAGCCAGAGGTCAGGAGTTCAGTTCCCCACTGTGCATCTCAAAAGAGCCAGCCTGTGTGGCCTTGGTGTCAGAACCTGATTAGGATAACAAACTCCCTCAGGAGTCCCACAAAGATTTAAAGATCTCCAAGGCAAAGGGAACAGATTCTATGATTTGTCATAGCTGACATTATAGTAAAGGGTTAATACCAGAATGAAACCAGTAATCAGTAATAAGCATCTCCAAACTCATCTACCTATCTCATTATAAGTATCTTCATTGTTGCAATAATTCCAGGTGACTCCAGAACTTGTTAATTCTGTACAAGTTCTCTTTATTTACATCATTTCTAGGTTCCATATGAAAAACATAAAGTTCAAAAATATTAAAACATGTAACTTTTGAAAAGTCTCAGGTATTTTGCTTTATCTTGCAAAAATCATCCTTACAGCTATAAACAAAGCTGTAGATACAAATACTTAAAAACATGAAAAATTTAAGTTGTACTTGATTACAAAATAGAGGAGTGCTGAAATACAGGAGCTGATACAATCAAAAATATAAGAGCATAAACACACAAAAAAATCAAAAAGAATGTTTTCAGTCACATTCTGAAACACAGGAACATCTTCATTAAGAGTACAGACTCTTTTAAGAGTAAAAATGAACAATAAGGGTTTATACCCTAATAAGGCAGAGAGTAGACCTTTAGAAAGTGTGAAGGCAAGAGGAGAAGGGGACGGCAGAGGACGAGATGGTTGGACAGTGTCATCGAAGCTACCAACATGAATTTGACCAAACTCCAGGAGGCAGTGGAAGACAGGAGGGCCTGGCATGCTCTGGTTCATGGGGTCATGAAGAGTTGGACACGACTTAACGACTAAACAACAACAACAACACCTTTAGAATACTTCCAAGTTCTTAAGAATAAAATTATAAAAGCAAAAAGCCTTATAACTGTCAATGAAAGGCATGAACACGTTTATAAGCTTTAAAACTAAAAATATATAAAGTAAAAAGCATTATCTAGCTTTAAGCATGTAGTTAACACACAGAAAAACATTTTCTGACCAAGCCTTTTATCCAGTTAATTGTTATATTATATATGCATGTTATCTCCTGGCCCCTCTTAGACCATCTGCTTCTCCCTTCAGACAAAATGCCTCTTTTTTTTTTTCTGTTGTTGTCTCTGTTCACATAATGTAAGCATTCTATTGTTTACGTTATTCATCGTGAAAACTGGTATGGAACTAAATGAGCTACTTCAGTTACTTGTTGTACCAAAACTTTTAGCCTTAAGGTAAACACAGCTGTAGTTTTTCAACAATACTTTCACTTTTGCTGCACTCCTCTGAGGCATATTTTAAAAGAATTTTTCAATTTTAGGTCAACACCTCAGCACCCCATGAAGTCAATTTTTAAAACTCTAACACTGGGGAAGTTGCACAGCCGCAGGAAGCCGCCAGAATTAGGGGAATGGTAAACCACTTCTGCATATTTTCTATGTAGAAAACCCTGAAAAGGGTCACTATAACTCAGAATCGATTTGACAGCACATAAAGAAAATACAGAAGGAGGTGGCTGGTCAAAAATAGAGATGCCCCACAGGAATGATCATAATAACCTTTCCTATTTGCCCTTTCTAAAGCAGCATTTGGTTCCCATTTTACTTTTACAAGGATGGCAGTAATCAGTGGTTTAAACCTTTGAACTGCATTTATATTTGATCATTTATTTATCTCATAGTTTTAAACCAGTACACATGGTAACTAAATTAGCAATTTCATTTCTATTGTATAGTAGTACTTGAGATGTGTAATGGCTTAAAAGGTACAGCAGCGAATTTGGCTGTGGACACTTTTTCGACTGACCCTTCAAGACAAGGCAAAGAAAAGACTTAGCCTTGGCCTTTCTTTGACTCTGCCTTTCTGTTGCCCTTACCTGATTTACCTGCTGTCCAGGTTTGTCTTACTTGACTCTCCGCTTGGACTCTGGTGTCTTAGACTATGGACTGTCTGAACTTGCCCTTGAACCCTGTTCTAGTTAGAACAGGATCCTCCTGGGAAAAGGTGCCATGTGGATAAAGCTGCCTTTGACTGAGCCAGTGATCATAAGGAATCATGATTTAATCCAAGCCACCCCTGTGTCATGTCCTCCCTCTTAGGACTGGGACAAAGTTAGATTGGGTGGCCTAAACCAACTGTGACTGAGCCACATGGCCTCAAGGAGCCCTCCCTGTTGACGTGAAGCTTGGTACATCACCCCATTGTCTTTTCCAATGGGGAGAGGCATATGTCATGGTTGAGCCACTCAGCCAAGGGGCTGTTTAGATAAAAGCTCCATTGGCCATGCTCAATTTGACACCAAATATGCTAAAATTGGACCCATATAGATAAAAGTAGCATCCTATCCACCCACTTCTCCAATTCACTTTGAGTAGAGACCTGGCTTTGGCCTGCACTTTAGCCAGGAACCAGATGATGTAATGGTATGGGGCTTAATGTGGCCTCCCATACAAGAAAATGATTTCCCATCTCTGCTCTATAAAGATATATCAGATGGAGACATGTGCATGTTCAAGAATTGACTATACCATAGCATGCAGAGCCACAATGACAGACCATATGTTGTCTGTTGGGCATTTTGCAGCCCCAATACCACTTCAGAGCCCCCTTCAGTGAAAAAAATGATAATTTTTTTGGCAAAAATTATCTATTTCTGTTCCTGAAGGCTTCCAGGAGTTGAGGATTTGGATGTGGGAGCATTAGGAAGGTTTCCTACAACTCTTGTCCACTGATATCCAAAATTACAAACCAGAAGGGCCCATCTAGACATTTCTATTTTTAACAAAATGGCTGTTTCTGGCTATTTCCAGGGCCTATGAGGCCTGTCATGCTCTCAGAGCAATAATTTGGATCCAATATTAATTGAGATTGCTCATCCTTGGCATAGGATATTCATATTGCCTAGACGTCAAGTTTTTTAAGCATGTGGTACATGACATGTGCTGTTTCTAAGCACTCTAAAGCCCGAGTGAACATGGAAAAGCCCTTAACACAGTGAATGCAACTGAAAGGTTTTTACATTAATGGAACGTGCACTGTTAATCATGGCTAATCTTAGTAATCCTGGTATTATTCTTCATCAAGTGTATCTCATATTAGTGTTTGCTTCACTTTTATCCAGATATTTAAAGCCCAAATATATATATATAATTCTGATGATTTCTATTTACATACCACCAGCTAGCTGACTTTTCTCTTTTTAGCATCAAGAGAGCATTATGTCCCTTCCTTCACAAGATATTTGTATGAATTACATATGTGGACTGAACTATGGAATGGACCATGAACTGTGCTGACTTTTCATCTAATGTGTAAATTCATTTGCAAATATGTGTAGGTGTCACTTAGCAATGTGATTTTTTTGCATACACAAAGAGCTTGTTCTGTAGTCAGCAGAGAGCATTATTTTAACACTGCCATAAGTATTACCCACAGTAGTACAAAGATAGGTCTCTGCTTCTTTCACTTAAACATTGACAAGTAATAAAATTTGGAGGGTGGTGGGGATATATTTTCAGCTTTTCCCTGGAACAGATCCTCCTTCCTTTCCAAAATATTAGGTACAGATTGAACCAGCTATAGAGAGATGTCAGTACCCTGAAATGCTGTCTGAGGGTGTGATCACACAACAGAATTGTTCCCTACTTATGCCCAATTTAGACTGTAGCATAAATTTGTGGTCACACAACACAATACCATTAGCAATTAATTTTGCCGGCCAGTTTACCTCCCTTGCTGGGAGGCTTCTGGGTTTGTTTGTGGTTTTCTGTTGTTGTTCTGCTGGTGTTTCGATATATTCCTTAGTGATATGGCATGCGTGTATGATTCTACTGATACTTTTTTGAAGCAAATTCACCAGTGCTGCCCTTTTACATTTTTTTAAAAAAATTTCCCTGTGGCTGGAGTGTCGATATGTTGGTAAACTTCTGTCAACAGCTTTAAAGGCATAGGTAGGTGTTGCATCACTCCAGGCGGAAAAGCCCTGGGTGGGGGTACTGGGTCTATTGAGAGCAATGCATTGCTTCCAGAAGTGCCAGTACAACAAAGGAAAATCTACCCATCAGGTAACAGTACCCAACATATCGATGTACCATTTTATATATTTTTAAAATTAAAGTTAAGGGCTGCAGTGCCCCATTAAAAAAAGAGAGAAAATAAATCAATACCACAGTGTAGCCGGCCATAACAATTCAAACTGAAGAAAATGAACTGATAACATTAAAGCACATTGGGACACTCATCCGGGTATATATACCACATGACCGCAATGCATTACAACAGAGATATAGAAAGTATCGTTAGAAGTGGGGAACATTTCCCTGGTGTGACTGTGGCCTGAGGCTGAGAAAAGTAGCCATCCTCCCCATATCATCTCCAGAAGCTGACTGGACTCAGTCAATGGGATTGCCTTGTCCATCACACCTGAGGTAGTACAATAGTTTTGATGGGCCCCGAATAAGCCACGTGGCAGCGCTGTTCCTTTCTTTCCAGATAAAGGGGACAATGTGAAAACTTGAGGGAAAACAGGTGAGATTCTTGTTAAATTATATAGCAACTCATCATGGACTAATTATTAATACAGTTGATCACATGGTCCCCTTTAGAGGAGAAAACCTGTCTAGGAAAACTAAGTTGTTTGCTCACTTCTTCTTAAGCAACCAATCAACACTTTCTTTCCTTCCAGCCACTAGGTGCTTAACTTTCTTCACTCTGAGGCAGCTTGTTTTTCAGTTACTTCTTGTTTGTCCTTCATCTTGTGAGGCAAATGTTATGCTGAGCTCTCTCCTCAGCTGTAAGTTTGAGAGAGACAAAAGCTATTTCCTACCATTTTAACAGACTAAATGATTATTCTTTTTACCACTAACAATCCCGTGTCTTCATGTCATGTTTTTAAGCACATAATGTTTTGAGCAAATATTTTTTCTTCTTTTTACTACTGTCTGACTGGCCTTTCGCTGTGCATCCTCTCAAAACTCAACAGTTCTGCTTATGGCCTTCCAACATCTGTGGCTAAAGTAGCTGCTTAACTCTGCTGACTGTTAGGGCCATCCTTGCTAACTTGCTGTTGTGTACTTACAAGAAGCCAACAAAGCTCATTTTACTTTATTGGGAAGAGCTATTTGTCAGCATAGCCATGCAGGTTAGGTACGGCTTCCTTGCTGTCTGTAGGAGTGCTCACCGTGCAGAACGTTACATCAGAGGTGCTGGTCTTTTATAGTACTGGACAAAATACAAAAAATAGTAAGGATATCCCATCTCCGTTTGTCCTGGACAAAAAAAGTCATTCTAAAGTTAAGTAGTTAATAAGTAACCTCAACATCTTCCTAACTACAAGTTCAAATTCTGTTTGGTGAACTTAATTTGGTTTGGGTCTGGTAGTAACTGATGATAATGTTCCATCAAGTCAATTCTGACTGAAATAGAAGGAATATAATCTAAATATAAATAATAAAATAATTGGATATGAAAATATAAGAGGTAGAGAGAGAAGAGAGAAAAGACTTTGTTGCTGTCACTTTTTATTATACATTTGGAGCAAAAATGTTTGCAGAATACCAAGGGTAAATCAAAGAAAGTTTCATCTGGTGGAATGAGGCAGATAGACCCGGGACATCTCTAGAAATGTAAGAAAATGGTACTTCTTCCTTTAAAACTTCTTCCTTTCTTTTTTATAGTCTTATATACTTTCACTATTTTAACTAGAAGTTGAAATGTTCCTTTGACTGAAGCGTCTCAAGCACCAACTTGCTTGTATGGATAAAGATTATCATTACATGAGAGTGTGATGTTACTGTGCAGCAGAACAAATCAACATTCTACAAGGCAATTCTAGAAATGGGGCACCCCAAAGAAACAAAAACTGTGATCTAGACTCTGGATCAGCACTAAATTTTGCATAGGTGTAGATAACAGTTCACCCTTCCTCTGTGCCAAATGTGGGGAGGTTTGGGCAAATGGTTTTCAAGTTATGATTTTTTAAAAGTTAAACTGTTTTAAACCCTCCCATGCAGAAACAAGTGAAGTTTAAACATCTCCCGGTTTAATACAGTAACTATATGAATTAATGTGAATTAATGACCTCCAAAATGTGTTATCTGCTCAGAACTTGCGAACCAACAGAATCTCATGTTAAGTTGTTCTTTCCCCTCTTCCTACCAAAATTGTCTTTTTCAGTAAGTTCTGCCCAGGTCATGCAAACTAGCATCCGCGGCTTCCTTT
Organism: Intellagama lesueurii; assembly: GCA_037013535.1. Classification (NCBI taxonomy): domain Eukaryota; kingdom Metazoa; phylum Chordata; class Lepidosauria; order Squamata; family Agamidae; genus Intellagama; species Intellagama lesueurii. The sequence goes on along the minus strand of JBAJHW010000001.1, from coordinate 281,742,445 downwards.
ATTGAGACAATCTGTCTCACATTAGGTCTTCCTCATGTCATACTGCTCCACCCCGCCTTTTCCAGCAATATTGTCTTTTCTAGTCAGTTCTGTATCTTTATTATGTGTGCATGGTAGGATAACCTCAGTTTACTCAATTTGCTCTAGTCAGAATTCAGGCTTGACTTAAGGAAGTACACACTTTTCTGCTTTTCTGACTGTTTGTAGTATCTCTAAGGCTCTCCTCTAACACCATGTTTCAAATAAGTAGATTTTTGTCCCTCTCTTTCTTTGTTGCCTTGACTTTGCTTTCCAGTGACAATCTTTGCTAAGTTCAACATCCCCCCCTTTTAAAAAAAAATTCAAAAGACAAGGGAAAATCTTTTGGAAAAATGTACACAACAGGTTTGTTGAACTTTGAGTCTGATATGGCATTTTTCCCTCAGGTTGCCTACCCCAAGGAAAGGGTTTGGAAATTGGAACATAGCTTTCTAATCTGCATTCTGTGGATCAGGATATGGTAACATAAGTTTACCTGAGGGTTTAAAGAGTAAAGAGTGTGTATGTTTCTCCATTGTATGTGTTGCATTTACTCAAACCTTTGCTTTGCCATTTTATTAAGTCCAAAACAACCTTCAAAACATTTTGGCACAGAGGGACTACAGCCACACCCAAGCTGTTCTTGCTTCAGCCCTCTCCCAGCAGCTATAGTCCAGATCATGTGCTCATCTTCTGGGATCCTCTAGCACTGAGTAATTCTACATGAGGGAAGTTTCTGCTGGAATTTGTGTGTAGTGTATGTATAAAAAGCCAGAAAAGTTGATTCTTCAAAAAACATCTGGGAGACAGAGGTCCTGTAGAGACCATCTTGACTGCTGCCATTGGTGTCATCAACACCTTTGTCCTTTGTTTTGTAAAACTTTGTCAAGGATAATTTCCACACTGAGGCAGAACAAGGCCTATGATAATCAGCAGCTGTACTTGACAGGTGTGCAAAATGCTGAATCGTGCAGTCTGGGATGATGCAATGTCCACACTGATTGGCTGTATGTAAATGTGCATGTGTATAACTGTGTGGACATGTGGAGAAGATGTAGGATCTCTTCTAATGAATGTCATGCTGCCGGTTTGTACTGCTGAACTTCTGTATATACTGTAAATACACTTGGTGTTGGAAGAAGCTGTCTTTGTCTGTGTGATTCAACTGGACTGCCTGGACTGGGACAAAAACTCTGCTAACTTACACCAACAAACTTGGCATTCTTTTTCCTGCTGGCAATGCAGGCAATATATTTTGTAGCAATATTGGGCCATTTTCTGGCATTTTGAATTGTGGATGCAGAAGCATAATATCCCACATTCATAAACTGGAGGCTTTAAAAAAAAATTGAATTCAGTTTATGGGCTGAAGAAAAGATGTAAGCAATGGTTCCAATCAATCCTTACAACCTAATCCAAAGCAATTAAAGGTAGATAAATTGCTCAATACCACTAATCCATGCCCTAAATCTCTAAAATTTAAATGATTTATAGTCCCAGTGACCAACAGAAGAATGTAGAATCCTATGGGACTTGGACTTTAGTGTGATTTGTAGAAAAGACCACTTAATACCTCCTAAGAACAGTACTAATGAAACAGAATTTAGTCTGGAAAAAGGGGCTTTCTTGGCAGAGCACTTCTAATTGATTGCAAAAATAGCTTATTTTTTATTTAATATATTCAGTCAATATTAAGTGGGATAGTTGGTTCAACATCTGTGAGAAAAATGTCTGAAGGTCTTAAAGGTCTTTAAGTGGAAGATTCCTCCTTGCCCAGCTGAAGTAGAGATTTCTGCTCACTTTTGGAGGAATGAATGTCCCATGACAACAACTGCAAACTAGAGAATTATTTTTGGAGAAAGGAATCAAACTTACTTGAGTGTTTAAGCATTCCACGAGGTTATATGTCAATAGGGCATTGTTGCCAGATGCAGGATGCTCTGCAGAGAGATACAGCTGCATGTTTGGGGTCAGTATTCACTTGTGTAATATATTTCTGATTGTGCCCTACTTCTTAGGACTACTCAACATTTCTTCTTGTTTCTTTCCCACTAGCAGTTGGGCACCATTATGGCTGTCCTGACTTTAGAACTGGCAGCTCTGAACAATGATGTTGTGCTGCATCCATAATATTGTCCAAGGTTCTTCAGAAATAAGCTACTCTGCTTGCTCCACTTCTTTTCAAATTTATTTTATGTTGAATGATGAGCTATAATAATTTGTATTTTTCATTGTTCATTACATGACCAAAATATTCTGGTTTGCTGCATTTTATGACTTATATGTAATGATGGGCATGAACCTTGGTTTGGAGGTTCATGCTGGTTTGTACACACGGCACCATAGGTGCCACACATTCCCTTCCCCTGTCTCCCTGGCCAATTACCCACTCACCAGCCAACGTATGCTCCTTTCCTCCTCCTCGGCTGTTTGATGGGTCTTCAGCAGGAGCATGGGTTTGCCTGTCCTGCCTCCTTGTCTAAATGGGCAATCAGCCAAGGAGACAGGGCAGGGAAGTCCATGCTTCTGCCTGAGACTGGTCATAAGGAGGAGGAGAGGAGTGCACGCTGGCCTCCAAACTGAGGTTTGTGCCTGTAGCGATCACCCTGCCTTTGCTCAGGTATAGGTTATTTGCATGCACCAATGGGAGTTGTTGGGAGGCGGAGCCAGAGAAACTAGAAGGGAGGGGTGAGGCAGATAAGAGCAGTTGGTCAGTTAGTCAGTTAGAGTTAGATCGTGAGAGAGCCTGAAGTGAGAAGTCAGTTAGGGAGTCAGAGAGAGAGTTAGTCTGTGAGGAGTTAAGGGAGGCAGTTGAGAGTGTGGAACTTATAGAGAGTTAAGTGTGAGACAAGTTATTACACAACCATTGAATACTTTAAAGTCTTTGAGAAACCTATTTATGTGAACTGTATACAATAAACCTATTTTGTTAAACTTTACATGCAGTATGGACCTCCATCTTACTAAATAAATATTGTTGACCGAGGTCAACCGGTGGCAGCGTAAAAGGGAACGTGGCATGGGCCGCAGGCTAGTGAAATAATCTGGGGACATGCAAGGAGCACGTCACAGTGCCCATCTCTACTTTTATGATATGTTGGTCCATATTTGTTTGTCCTGAATGCACATCCAGAAATCATAAAAGTCTTAATATGCAGCTTTTCAGGCAGCATATAGTTCTGTTAATGCATCATGTTTCATAAAGTCAAATTGAAATGCCTAAAGTCTATAGCTAAGTTCAAAATAAATGTTCTTATAAGATGGGAGAACCACAGGAATTGGGTTAAAATTACCTTGATAGGTTTGAGGTAGGGTGGGAGGAGAGCCATCTTAGATTTTTTTTCTTGCGTAGGTCTGAGTTTTTGATCTTTAGTATTTGATCTAAAGTATCAAATGTAACTTACTTATTTTTATGCTAATTGTACAATCATTATTGGGTAGTTGAATCAAAAATTAGCTTACATCTGTTCATCCTAAGAGATAAAAATCAACACTCATTTTAAGGGCTGTGACACTCTAATTAATTCTTTGAAATATTTGGAATGCACTTACCCTTTCATCGGGTCTTAATCGGATTTCTTTACTGAGATAAATCCCGCTTTCATTTTAATTGGATCATCATAACTTCTATGACTTCCAGTCATAATTCAGTAGGAAAAAAGCATGAAACTTTGTTTCTACAGCATTTATGAATGAGCGCACTCAAAATAAAACACAAAAGTTATTTCATTATCAGAAAACTAGACAAAAGTAACATCAAACTCTCCAAGTGTTGAAAACAGTGAAGATTGTGGGTGGGAAGGTACCCTGTTTCCACGAAAATAAGACCTAACCTGAAAATAAGCCCTAGTATGATTTTTCAGGATGCTCGTAATATAAGCCCTGCACCAAAAAATAAGCCCCTGTTAAGTGAAACTCCGCCCTCCACCATTGTGCAGCATTGTGAAGCAACCAGAAGATGACATGACTGTAAAATAAAACATCCCCTGAAAATTAGCCCTAATGCGTTTTTTGGAGCAAAACTTAATATAAGACCCTGTCTTATTTTCGGGGAAACACGGTAAAACAAAATACAATAAAATAAAACAGATTGCATGAACTGTGCCAGATGGATTGAACTGAGTTTTAAACATAATTGCTTCTCTTAATGCTTTCAGTGTAATGTACGGGTTTTCTTTTTAAATGGCATGTATATGTATGTTGTGTTTACACATGAGCAAAATATGTGTGGTGGGTGGAAGTCCTGAGAAGGGAAGGGTACTTTGGATTATACAGCAGGATCCATTTCCATGGTTACTGATTTGGGGGTGGGGGATGAAGATTCCCCCTCCCCCCACATGTAATCCTGTTCTGTATTAGATATTTCATAAGTCAAACTGAAGTGCTTGACTATGGCTATCTAACTTTGCTAGGAAAAAGGAAATGTACTGATTTGATGTGGGGGAGACACAGTGGGAAATCAAATGCAAACTGAGCACAGGCACTGGGTTAAAATGACCCTGATGGGTTTTGGGCTATGTGCAGGGTGGCGGGGGAGGAACCATCAGACCAAAACGTTTTTGTTGCCAGGGCTACTTTACAATATGCTACTTGTTACATGCAGGGCAGAAGCTTTCTAACAGGCACTAGAGATATTCTTGGAAAAAAACAACCACTTCTGAGTATACCTTGTGAGGAGTGGCAGAAAAGCAGCATTCTAGATTGAGTGCCATTGTTCACTTTCTCTGTTCAATCTGTTCTCTTCTGAACTTTTTAAGTGGAAATAATGAGAAATGGGGACATGACAAGGGCTTGAAGCAAGTCATCATCAACATAATAGAACTGCAGAGCTGGAAGGGACCTTGTGGGTCAACAAGTCCAGACCTATCAAGAAGACACAGTGGGGAATCGAAGTCCCAGCCTCTGGCTCTGCAGCCAATGCCATCCAGCAGTTCAAGCTGGAAGCAGTCTGCCAGAAGTCAAGCAGTTTTTTAAAAAACTGGGTTAACTTTATATTCTTTTAATGTGTAAATTAAATGCTATTTATTAGGACTATACTGCTTATGTCAACCTGACTACTCACTCTGTGAAACACCTACAATGAACTCATCTACACATACCTATGGAAATCAATTGCAGAACGTTGTTGTATGTTATTGCCTGCGGTCCTGGTCTATCAACATAAGGCTTCACTATCCATGCAGAGAATACTTAGGTAAAGGTAAAGGTAAAGGTTCCCCTTGACATTTAGTCCAGTCGTGTCCGACTCTAGGGGGCGGTGCTCATCCCCGTTTCCAAGCCATAGAGCCAGCGTTTGTCCGAAGACAGTTTCCGTGGTCACGTGGCCAGTGCAACTAGACACAGAACGCCGTTACCTTCCCACCGAGGTGGTACCCATTTATCTACTCACATTTTTTTTTACATGCTTTCGAACTGCTAGGTTGGCAGGAGCTGGGACAAGCAACGGGAGCTCACTCCGTCGTGTGGATTCGATCTTACGACTGCTGGTCTTCTGACCTTGCAGCACAGAGGCTTCTGCGGTTTAACCCGCAGCGCCACCCACGTCCCTCTAGAGAATACTTAGGTGAGGGGGAAAAAAGAGAGAAGGCATATATACAAAGGTGGGACTTCCCACACCACTCCTCTCTTTGCTCTCTTTGCTCAATTTCACTCTGTTAGTTCCCTCTTTCCTGCTCCTACATACTGTCTTTTCACCTCAGAGCCATTAAAGTCATAGGCTGAATCTCCAGGCTCCAAGTAAGCTTGAGGTCTTGGTGAATATTGCTCAGACACTGAACTACTTTTCAACTATCTCTGACCTCTTCTTTTTAATAACCTTGGATATTTAAGATTAAATATGCGAGTGATTGGGAAAAGGATGATGGGTATCTGGGCTTTGATTTGACCTTCAGGACTTGTCTTTCCTCCACCGCCGCCACCATTTTCCCTTCTCTTTTTTCACTTCTTGGTATGGTAGTGCCCAATAAGAACTACTGCCTGCTGGAATTCTGGCTGCATTCTGGCTGAATTCTGGTAAGATCTACCACCCCCCTGAACAGATGGTACTGTGTGCCCCTCTAATCATAGCTGTCTGTGCTGCCCCATATTCACAGTATTTTTTGTTTGTTTGTTTAAATGGAGGATCAGAAATGGACAGATAACGTCACATACTTTAGATGAATGGGTGAGAACGGTCACAAGGCAGGTTGGTCCCAGTATGTATCCCAAACATTTTGGTCCAGTGCAAGACGGAGGCCTTCCACACATGTCTAGTTTGGAGCAAACCATTCTTTAGGAGCATCTTATCCTTTTGTCTAGTCATAGTGAGATCACTTCTACCCCATGTACTTATTTAATTTGTTCAATTTCACATTAATTTAGTCACTCTGATTTCATCTATTGTATTTTAAGACTACTTACATTTTGCATTTTTTCCCCATTCTGCACTTTAAGGTTCTTTGTACTCTTAAACAGTTAGCACAATTTAGTTATTTGAAGTGTCTCTCCCACCTTCAGTGAAAAATTCAAGGTAGTGGGTGAATTCCAGTGAAGTAGCTCTGCTGATGAAATGTCTTCAATCAGTAAGACAGGGAAGGGCATTTCATCCTCTCACCTGTAGATGCGGAGAACAGATTTTGGGGGCATGGGAAGGCTGAAGGGCAGAAGGGAAAGTGAAGAATCCATCAAACAAGTGGATGTCCATTTGCATAATGCTGGATTTCTTCCCATCTTTCTTGTAAAATATAGTGTATGCTCCAGCAGTAGATTTTTCCCCTATGCAAATTGCAGGTGAGCAATAATAAATGCTATTTTAAATAAGATATGCAATTTTTATTTTATGAGTCAAAATCAAAGGAGAATTCAGCAGTCTACTACAGGAATACAGGAGGCTGCCTCATATCAAGTGGCCCTTGGTCCATCAGTAATGTTTACTGACAGTAGCTCTCTAGGCTTTTAGACCCAATATTTCCCAGACCTAAGTGGAAACATGCGACCTGCCAATGGGTTATATCATTTTAAAGGTAACTTTGTTCCATGACCTTCAACTGAAACTGAAGAAAATGTTTGGTACCTACCAATGTCTTTAGCATCTGTAACATATCTAATTTGATTAACAAAACAAAATTGAACCTTTCCATTAAAATTCACAAATATACAAGGAACTAGAGCTATAATGTTAAGAAAATTACTAGAAATTGTTGAATGTATGGTTCACTGCAAACACCAGGTTCCTAATTAAACAATTCATCAGTTTAAAAAAGAAAAAAAGAAAATGCAATTACATAGAATGCATGGAAAGGGAATTAGCATGCTTCTCAAAAGCAGCTCATCTAATTCAATGTCAAATACTTCAGATTAACCTATCAGCCATTAACTGCTTTAATCTAACACAATTTTGCTGTGAAAGGCTAATTGAAGCGGGTGAAACAAGTTGTCATCTTAGAAAAGATAAAGGTGTTTCATCACATGAGTATTAATTAATTGTATAAATGCAGTGTTGGCTGGCGACCAAATGCCATAGTAATAAGGAAAGTTGAGAGGAATTATTTGCTGGTAATACTTAGCATTTTAAAATAATTAACATCTGTATGTATCAATGATTAATGCCTTAAATGGTGGCTCCGAATATGAGCTACAGATCTTGATTTTGTCCAGGCCTTCCAAGCAGCACAAATTAGAAGAATATTTATGAAACAATTTCCTTAATTTACTTTTAGGTAAAATACGTACCACATATCCTGTTCTTTCCCCTTCATTTGTGTGTTCTTTTTGAATAATTCATTCCAGACCATGTACGTGTGCTTTGCACTTCTGATATTCCCACTTTCTGTATATGTTATGGGCATTACTATTATTATTATTTAAAAACTATTTATTTGTTTATTAAATATTTTCCATTTATGGCATTAGGCACTCATTTCCAATACAAATATCAAGTCTTGTGAAGGTATGACACTCCACTAAAAGTCATGCTGGGTTGGGTCTTCACTTCGTCATACCCAGATTAGACCCAGTGGGACTTGACAACCATCACTTCAGAGTACCTACTCTAAGTATGCTAAGTCTGTCTCTGGCAGGGGGAGAAAAAAAGGAGTGAATGATTGATTTTAACAGTCCTTTTATATGTCTCCTTTAATGAGTGAATATGTATGAGAAATTGGAATTACTTTTCCAAGAAATAAAGCCTAAAATTAGATTGCATAGGACCTCTAATTTACAAAGGTATTTTGCATATTACAAGCAATTTCCACCCCGTTCACAGTTGATATTTGGGGACATTTCCATCAAGAAATTGGGATTTGGTTTCTGTTAACAAAAGATTTATTAAATTATGTAATGTAGCAGGAAAGTTCTGTACACATGGCACCAGAATAATAAGCAGTTGAACAGGACACTATATCTTGTTTTGGACTCATTATATATATTAAAAGTACCTCCTAATATTGGATTACCATATTTTTCCGTGTATAAGGCACTACTTTTTCCTAAAATTATTACACTAAAAATTGAGGGGCGTCTTTTACTCGGAAGTAAGCTGAGATAGCTGAAGAGAGAACAAAACAGCACATACCTTGCCTCTGTAAACAGGCTTCCTTCAGTCACAAGGCTTAGCTTCCTACAGTCAGGAGACTTAGCTTCCTCCAATCACGAGCCTTATGGAACTGACGTCAGCTGATGCTGAACAAACCAATTGGAACACACCTCATTGGAGGTGGAGTCTTTAGGCTCACATTCAACAGGGACAAAATGAGCCCATTCTGAGCCCAGAGGCTGAATCCTCAAAGCTAAGTTTTCTTTATTTTTGGGTTAGAAAAGTGTGTGTGGGTGTGTGTTATAAACAGGGGCGTGTTATAAACTGAAAAATACGGTAACTTTGAGCATGAACTCCAAGTAAAAAAAAGGTTTCCTTGTCAGAAGTTCCAGTAATCATTGAGGATCAAATTAGATGTTAGGGGAACGAGTATTCCTTATGATCAACTCCCTTTTCCATTTTGCACAACAGCAATGTGACCTCCTTAGCTGTATGAGCTTTGGCAATCAGATTTGTACATTAAGCCTGTATTTACCTTCCAGGGATCAACCAGAAAGGAAAGCATGCAAAATGCAAAGCCGAAAGGTGAAGGAAAGCATGTAGGAGTGATCCTTCATCACTTGAGGAAGCATCTTTTCTAAAAACATGGTTGACTACACTTTCTGGTTTCACCCTTGGAAGGCCCTCTCTTGGATTTTCAGAAGGTGTGTATCTCATAGGTAAAGGTAAAGGTAAAGGTTCCCCTTGACATTTAGTCCAGTCGTGTCCGACTCTAGGGGGCAGTGCTCATCTCCGTTTCCAACCCATAGAGCCAGCGTTTGTCCGTAGACAGTTTCCGTGGTCACGTGGCCAGTGCGACTAGACACGGAACACCGTTACCTTCCCACCGTGGTGGTACCTATTTATCTACTGGCATTTACATGCTTTCGAACTCCTAGGTTGGCAGGAGCTGGGACAGGCGATGGGAGCTCACTCCGTCGCGTGGATTCAATCTTACGACTGCTGGTCTTCTGACCTTGCAGCACAGAGGCTTCTGCAGTTTAACTCACAGCGCCACCACGTCCCTTGTATCTCATAGTGGTAGGAAAAACAGAAGGGATTGCACTTAAAGGAATGGCAGAAGGGAAGAGCAGGGAAACACACAAAAATGAGAGTCATTCTTAGAATAAATGACTGCAACTTTCTGGGTTACAGCTGCAGGCTTTGGTGGAGTACAGAATAATGGATCCAGCCATCAGGTGGTATATAGCTGTTAAGCGATGCCACTGGCTGACCCCACAGGGTTGGAAACCAGCACTGGTAGTGTTGTCATTTTACATCTTTTAACTTACTCTCTGTTTTTAATTATGACATGCTATCTCAGAGAAAAATGGAGATTTTAAAAAAACACAATATTTTCTTCTTGTAAATACGTTTATATAAGATTTTTTTTTCCACAGGATTTTTGGAAGCATTATTATTAGGAAATGCCAAGCAGCATAGGGTTATTAGAATTCCTGCACAGAGCAGCAGCATTCCTGTATGAGATTCATCTGGAAAGAGCAGAAGAAACACCAAGTTGTGCAGGATTGTTACAATTCCTGAACAGAATGACATCTGTACTGCCCAAGATTCACCTGAAAGGGGAGAAAGTCTGGCAGCTCCCTGGACAGATCAATGGGTAAAAAGATGGGAAACAAAGGAAACTATTTTAAACTATTTATGTTCAGCACCACGTCCGGAACAGGAAGAATAGATGAACACAAACACAATATGCAGTTATGTAGTTATACGTTTTGGGAAGAGTGTATCTGAATTTCATTTACATTCTGAATCAAAATGTTTGCATACAGTATATGGGTACAGAGAAGAATGAGTCTGAAAAGGTGGGCTGTGACAAACCTTTGCAAAATCTCTTGTTCTCTGCAATTTTCACAGTCTCCTCTTGTCAAGACTTCCCTGTGCATTTGTGAGATTGCTCTGTTTGTGTTCATCTATTCTTCCTGTTCCTGACGTGGTGCTGAACAGGAATAGTTTAAAATCACTACATCTAGGGTGGCCAGATGCAAAAGAGAACTGGGTTCCTGTACCATCTCCATTCTACTTTCATTTTAATAGTGATAACAGCAAGAACAACAACACGCTTTCAAATCGTTTCCAAATTGAATTGATACAGCAATCCTTTATGTGGTTTTCTAGGCACAGAATTCTCAAAAATGGTTTACCATTTCCTTCTTCTGGGGACATTCTGGGATTATGCAGCTTGCCCAAGGCTACACAGGCTGGCTGTTCTCATGGGATGCACAGGAGAGAATCAGACTCATACATGCTGAAATTTCGTCCTCCACGTAGCTATTAAAAGTACCAGATAACTATTTTCTCTTGCACCTGGCCATCTTAGTCAAAGAGCTAGGTTGTGTTGTATATGCAGTTACTTTAACTTCTTCCTATTTACCTGAAAAGTTAGATCCTCATGTCAAAAAGTGATTTCCCTTAATCAGAGTGTTGCCAGGAAGAAACAAACCACTGCATAATTTCACAAGGCAACCTTCCAAATCTATCCAGCCACCTTCTTCTTCTTTGTTAAGAAAGTAGGGTGCAACATTGTCAAAGGGATGTAAATGATGTAAATATGAGTCTTTTTACTGTAAGTTTTGTGTTCAGACTCATTTCAGAGTAAGAACAAATACTCATTAGAAATGAAATATATTTCTGTATTACTCCATACAAAATAGCTATTCCAGTCACAAGGTGCCATAAAAATGAATTATTGCAAAGAATGTGATTGGTCTGTTGAAGCATTCACACATCTCACTTACCAGAATGATTGCAAATGGATGAATGGAACATTGCTTTCAGTAACCAGAATATATCACCATGAGAAATCTGCCATTGGTTTATCAGGACTGATGAACAGATGGTCTGGTTTTACCAACTGTTCAGCTGGAGAAGGACATATTCTCAGCAGGAGTGGAGCCATTTACATTCTACAGTTATTTTGTTTAGAGCACATTGAATTCAATGGAAAGGCATAAGCACACATTCAACTCTCTCCCTTTCACATAAATGGGAGTTAAATGTGCATCTGTTTGGATGGCTTGTACCCAGTCCTTTTATCTGTAAAACAGCAAAGCAATACAATAGTTAGAGCTCAACATCATTTAAATAGATTATCCACCTATATGAGTTAAAAAATGGAAGCCCTAATCCAGAGCTAGTGAATTCAGAGGTAGACACTTCAAAAGAGAAAACTAAAGCTCTAACCATTGTACAGTAGGGTCTCAGTATCTGTGGAGGATCAGTTCCATGATCTACAGTGGGTGCCTGAAACAAGGGATAAAAGGGAGCCCTATATACACGATACAAGGGGACAGGACAAAGGCCATAAGGGAATGTCTTGTATGTTATATATAGGGCTGCGGCAGACCAAGGATAAGTGAAGAGAATATCGATGCTCACTACCATTCACATTTGTTGAAAAATAGCCATTACAATTGCTTTGTGTTTGGGTGAGAAATGGTGAACCGATGAAAAAAGGAGTCTGCTTCTGGGATTTTCCATTTCTTGGTGTCACTTTATGAATGGTAGTGATTAGAGCAGGATTAGAGCAGGTGCAGTTTACCAAGGTCCAAATAATCAAAATGGCCCTTGAGATCATCTGAGGCTGCTGATTTCTGCCTTACCTAAGTAATGTCTGGAAATCTATAACTTGAGGGGAAAAACTGATGGAGGTTGATGGGTCATAACATCCTGTTCTATATTAGTAACAAATATTTTCTGCCCATTCACCTTAAAGGTAAGACAAGAGGGCCACCCACCCTCCCATATTCATGCAAGTTGATTAGTAAGGAAGTATAAACATCCTTTGCTGAGTGCTCACCATGCCACCACAACTTCTGTGCACACCAACTGTGTGCTTACCAGCTGTGACAACTGGGAAAGTATTAATCCAGATTGGAATGTTCCCTTTCCCAAAGGCCAAAGGTGTATGACATGGTGGGGGAAAAACCATGACATGGTGGGGAAAAAACATCATTCTGACCAATTGGAAGAAAGAGCACCTCCGTTCTTCGATTCCATTCAACCTTCCATGGGCAACTGGCTAATCTCACAGTACAGTGAAGGGAGGGCGAGAGAGAGATGCCACACTATGAAGAAAAGAACTATGAAGGGTCTTAATAAACTGATTTATACACCACCCACACAAATACATGAATGTTCTCACAACTCACAACACTTGGTCTCATATGGCTACCTTCCACTGAGGTGAGATGAGGTTAACTGAACTTCAGCCAAGTGCAGAGGATAGCATTCTGTCTTGCCTTCAATTCCCTTTTCTTAAAGATTAATTTCAGAGATGAGAAATTTGTGGGGTTTTAAGATAGCAGCTGCCAGAATATGCCATGTTGCAGCTGGCCATGCCCACTGGAATATTCTGCCCTTTGAAAGGTAGCAACTGCTAAGGTTGTTCAGTTTGAATATATTGGGAAAAGATCTTTTCATGTTGCTGCTCCTTTGCTCTCAGAATCTCTTTGTGAGTCCCCACAAAGCATGACCTCTCTGCAGGGATTCAGGAGAGGATGCAAGGCAGTTCTTTTCTTGGCAGACCTTCAGATACTGTTAAGTTGTTATTTCACCATTTATGTGGAGAAACATTATGTGTTGCAACATTATGTGGTGGAATATATAAGCAGAAACTCTTTGGTAGTTTTGTGATTGCTCTTACTCACGACGAGCACACCACTTTGGTGGTGCGTATGTTGCTATTAGATTCTTATGGGGTTTTTAAAATATGTTTTTGGTATCATAATGGTTGTTGAATCATACTATATGCCATCCTTTGGAGAGAAAATGGTATATAAATGACAATAAACAAACAAGCAAGCAAACAAACAAACATTCTGGGAGTTGTAATCTAGCTTCCTTGGTCCAGTTTCCAGCATTTTGTTCAATGCAATGAGAAGACATTTCAGTTTTAGTGAAGGCAGAAGTAGAAACCTCATCTCTTTCCAGACTATTTAATGAAACCATTGGATAAGGAGAAAATGGAGATTGCTTTCATTAGGTTGCTTTATAATCTGGATTTAATTCTATATCACTCTAGTGGACTACTGCAGACAATGGGAACACTTGGTACAAATAAAACTTAAAAGCTTCAAACCCTTAATTGGGAATTAATTTCCCCAAACTCAGTTGGATTTACTTTTCATTAAACATAGGAATCAGGTCCGACTGTTTGTCCATCCAGCCCACTCCTGCCAGCTCTAGATCACATTGGCTCTTCAGGGTCTCAGATTAATAGCAGCCTTTCATATTCCATTCTATCTGATTCTTTCAACTGGAGATATTGAGGACTGAAGGTCCTCATGCATACAAGGTGTGTGCCCAGTCAGGAAGCTATCTTGCCTTGAGTTGTATAGGAACAAGATGATAGATATTTGCTGCTCTGGGTTCAAATTATACAAATTTTAAATTGATCCTGTCATAACATGATATTTAATCTGGTTTGGACACAATATCAGGGGTAATAGTAGTACATTTCATCATGATGGTACTCATAGCTACACTTCCAAGAAGAATGAAGAAAATGTGGATAGTTCTAGCCATAGCCGGCCGGAGAGTGGGCTGTGGAACAATCTGCTTACCGAAGGCCCTGGGCTGGGTTGGGCTGGGACACGTGGGTTGGAGAGGCTCCTCCGGGGATGGGGCGTGCGGTGGCAGCGGCGCAGGAGGAGGAGGAGGAAGGAGAGGCCGGGTGGCTCCAGATCGCCGCTGGGTGTGGGAAGCCGGTGTGCCCTCTGCCCATCCCTGGCGCAGGTCGGAGGGGCTCCTCCGGGGACGGGGTGTGCGGCGGCGGTGCAGGAGGAGGAAGGAGAGGTGGGGGTGGCTCCGGATCGCCGCCAGGCGCAGGAAGCTGGTGCACCCTCTGCCCATCCCTGGCGCGGGTTGGAGAGGCTCCTCCGGGGAAGGTAAGGTGCTGCTTTTTGCTTTTTAAAAACTTCTGGGTGGGTTTGGGCTGGGGGGGGGGGTTATGTTTCTGTGCTGTTGTTGTTGTTTGTTTTTTGGTGTTTTTTTTTTTTTTTTTTTTTTGCAGTCCCAGCATAGGGATTGCTCGATGTTTTTGTTTGTTTGTTTTTTAACAGCCTTCGGGGCTTGCTCTGTTTATTTTTGGTTGTTTTTTTTAAAGCCCCAGCACCTTCCGATGGGGCTTTCTGTGTGCTTTTTTTTTGGGGGGGGGGTGTTATTTTTTTTAAAATGCTGGAACGGATTAATCCCGTTCCCATGCATTCCTATGGGAAATGGTGCTTCGACTTATGACCATTTTGAGTTATGTTCATCTTCTGGAACGGATTATGGTCGTAAGTCGAGGCACCACTGTATACACAGAACCTCTCAATGCAATCGAGAACATCTCCTTTGCAAATGTTTCAGAGAAAATGGCAACAGACCCCCTCTGAAGAGTGCTGGAGAGAACTGACTAAATAGGGTTTTAGATTATCCATATAAATCACAGGTAAGCAGTCACAGAAGACCCAGGGCTGGGTTTTCAACCCTCCCAACTCCTCTTATCACACACACACAGCCATTTTCACCCAACCAAAAATTATTGATTCATAGTATCCCTTACAATTCTCCACTTCTAAGATTATTATTATGATTAGAAAGTCATTTTTAAAACATGTTTTTGTGGTCTTTTCGGGTTGTGCCCACCAGTGGAATTAAATGGAGAATCACACCCACTAACATTGAGCAACAGAGGGGTCTATTGGCCCAGGAGGATTTACAGGCCACACAACTCCCACCTCTGATATTGATAAAACAGTCTTATTAGTTTTCATCTCCATTGACGAATGTCTTTTTAAAAGAATCTTGTTTGTTTAAGAGCAAGCCATTCCAAAATATTTTGCATTGCCACAGGCATTAAGATAATTATTATTAACTCCATTTCTACCATGCCTTTCTTCTAAGGAACTCAAGACAAGAAGGATGGCTGGTGAGGGTCCTCCCATCCAATTTGGCTGCTGATTCAGTGCTTCAGATTAGAGCCTGATTCAACCCAATGTGTCTCAGGCCCTCTCTAATCTGGGTTCCAGATCTGGGCTGATATTTGGGTTTCCAAATGTCCAGAACTTCCATTCGATTGAGGACAAGGGTGATATAATGTTGGAGGGGGGCATATTACACATCCCCGTGGAAGTTGGCAAGATGAGACCACAAAGAGATGTCAGATTCCATACACACAAATTTTCAGGTCTGGGGCAAGAAGTTCGCAGAGTTTGCTTTGCTTTGCTAAACTGCTGCTGTTGGCTGCTTATAGTCCTGCCAGTTCTTTATCTTGGAACTCAGGTTAGGGTCTCTGTTCATGTAGCAGCAGCAAGGCTGTTTTGTGATAATACCAGGCAGAGGACTTCAAATGGAAGAAAAAATATCTATAGAAGCTAAAAAGTGGTAGAGAAAGACAGATCTTACTAATCTTGAAGTAGGCCTAATAACTCAGAGCCCAGACAAGAAAGCAAGCATCCAACACACACAGGCACAGAGTATTAAATAAAAGTGAAACTAAACAAGCCAGTGCAGCATTTATCCTAACCTAGTTAGCAGCTAAGCAATCCGAGCAGCAGTGTAGAATGTAAGACAATATAAACCCTAGGAGATCTCCCCACAGAACCCTATCTACCAGACTGGTAAAAGTAAGATATATTTTCTGTGGAAAGGTTTTATTTGGGGGGGGGGGGGACAGGACTTGTCCCTCACTGAAATCCAGCTTCTTTTACTTTTTGTCATTTCATATTATTTTAACATCTGCCTTATATTTTATTTTAATTTTCCCTTTCCCAACTTGTCAACATTTCTTTTTAAAAAATGTAAGCTCCTGAATGCCAATTTTTCTGGTGTAATTAGGGATGGTCCCATTTAGCTCCAGAACTGGTCCAATCTGTTTGCTTTGACCTGGCATGCAGCAGAAGCCACAGATGCTCTCTGATTCAACCTCAGATTCATGATTCAGGCAGAATACTAAATTGTGTGGCAGCAAAAACTGCTAACATCCTCACAGCTACACCAGACATGGAGAAGGACAGTATGGGGTGTGCAAGAACTGGAGGTTTATTCATGAGACATTAAATCATAGTTTAGCATTACATTCATATGAAGCCAATGAATTCCATTCCTAAAAGCTTCTTAATCTGGTAACTGGAAGATTAGGACCAAATATTTATTGCATTAGGGAAGTACAGTGGTGCCTCAACTTACAAACTTAATCCGTTCCGGAAGATGGTCGTAACTCAAAATGGTCATAAGTTGAAACACCATTTCCCATAGGAATGCATTGAAATGCAATTAATCCATTCCGGCCGAAGAAAAAAACCCACCAAAAAACACCCCACAAAAAAACACCCCCACTGCAAGACCCATTGGAAACGCGATTAATCCATTCCGGCTGAAGTGGGGGGGGGGGGGGGAGAAAAGCAAACAAACCGTGCAAGGCCCTTCAGAAATGCAAAAAATGCAAAGCAAAAAGCAAGCAAACCATGCAAGACCCATCGGAAATGCAAAAAAAAGCAAAGCAGAAAGCAAGCAAACTGTGCAAGTCCCATCGGAAATGCAAAAAAAGCAAAGCAGAAAGCAAGCAAACCCCGGAAGACCCATCGGAAATGGGGAAAAAAACCCCAAAAAGCAAGCAAACCCACCAAGACCCATCGGAAATGGGGGGAAAACCCCCCAAAAAGCAAGCAAACCCCCCAAGACCCATTGGAAATGGGGAAAAAAAACCCAAAAAGCAAGCAACCCCCCCAAGACCCATCGGAAATGGGGAAAAAACCCAAAAAGCAAACAAACCCCCAAGACCCATCGGAAATGGGAAAAAACCCCAAAAGCAAGCAAACCCCCCAAGACCCATCGGAAATGGGGGGGGAACCCCAAAAGCAAGCAAACCCCCAAGACCCATCGGAAAAGGGAAAAAAACCAAAAAACAAACCAACCCCCCAAGACCCATCACAGCATAGAAACATAATCCCACCACCCAGCCCAAAACCACGCTGCAAAACCAACCCAGAACAGTTTTTAAAAAGCAGAAAGCAGCACCTTACCTTACCAGGCAGTCCGAAGCCTCCTCCGATCGCACTCTAACCGTTGGGGCGAAAGAGCTACAAAGAAGCAGCCTCTTCGCCTACCAACGGTTAGCAATTTGAATTCCCTGCCTTTTTTTTGGTTGTAACTCTAAGCTCCGGCCACAAGTTGAAGCAAAATTTTGCGGCTGGAGCTGGTCGTAGCTCGAAATGGCCGTATGTCGGGACGTTCGTAAGTTGAGGCACCACTGTAACAAAGAATAAGCAGTGGGAGGGAGAAAAGTGGCAGAAGATGTGAAAGCATGAAATAAAATCAGACATGAATAAGAAGGCAGAACTGCTGAGAAACAAAAGAATGTCATGAAGAACACATGGAAGTGAAGAAGAGTCATGTTTCTGTTTTACTGTCCAGCCTAGCAAAGTTGTTTTCATACTCTTGTATGGTCATTAGCATCTCAAAGATATTGCCTTTTTATGCCTTCCATTAAAGTGCCTCAGAGCACTGTCTGGAAAAATCAACAGCGCTGAAGTTCAATTAATGTTCTTCAATTAAACCAGGAGAATATGCCTCTTAATGAATGTGTTAATATCGACAGTCACATCATTATCACAGTCAACTTTCATTGAAGCTCATTAGGAGAAGGAGGAAAAAAATTAGTGTACTGCTGTCATTACTTAAATTGCTAATAGTATATGAGACACCCAGAGTCTTTTGCTCTTGCATTATTTCAGGCTATGTGCATTTTCTAAGATGTGTCATTAAAATAATATCCCTGGTACAGGTATATGTATCCGAACTACATTTCTGGATAGAAAAGTTAGAATTGACCATTACCTTCATTTTATCTCTGGTTCTTATGCTGATGTTCCTCATTACCTATTTCCCGCTTCCCCTATCCTCTTTACACTTTTCTCCCATTCCATGTTAATATACTTTTTTTTTTCTGATATGATATTAACCCTTTGGGTACTGCTCTGAGGACAAATGTTCAGAACTTAAGAAAAGAATTAAAGGAAATATTTTCTTTTAAATTGGACAAACACCTTTCTAATAAATTCAGTTTAAATATGTAGACTTCATGTACAAAATTCACTGCACAAAATGGTAATTATATCATCTATTCCAAAGAAACACCTCCCTCAAGTTGTGTTCTAGCAGATTTATTATATGAATCAGATACATGAATAATTTCACGGTGTTAACCAAGATGTTTCTCCTCTCTGTGTGTGATTCTGTGTAGTTGTATAGAGGTAAACTTTGATGTTCAGGTGCTCATCACAATCACAATCACAGCCACATTTCCAGGCAAAGCCCCCAAATGACAAAATGGTCATAACAGAATCATTCTAGCAGTTTTTATTACTACAGGTGCTGGGTTGATTTATTTTGGTCGTAGCTTTTGGTAAAGCTAATGTTTTTAATTGCCCATTTGAGGTCAAGCCACTGCCAAACACTTTCCTTTATGACATGGATAATTCACAACTATGTTTTGCTGTTGTTAAAATCTATTTTCATTCCATTTACTTTAAGGATTGCAGCTAAACTCAGAGGAATGGGGAAAGTGTTAGGAAACAGAAGTGGCAAAAGACATTACTATTCCTGAAAATCAAAAAGTCTTAGAGGTCCAATCACGTGAGCTGTGGCTCGAGTACACCTCTGGCATGTCTAAGAGTCAGATCCTACCTCTTGTTTTGTCCTCTTTTCCCTGCCCTGCATGTGACATTAAAGTTTGAATTACCCACAAGAATGGCAGATCCATGACTTCAAATGTTGGTTAAACTAACCACCATTTTAAGTTGGTTAAGCCAACCAGCTGTAAGATAGGATAATTTGTGGTTTTAAGCAACAGAATCAAAGGAACTCAAGGCAAACCTGACACATTTTATGGCCAGGACAAGATCCCACCAATTAAGCACAAGATTTTGAGACATCCCCCCCCCCCCACACACAGTTCCCTGAAATCTCCAGGAGTTCCTCCAGCCAGAATTCTGGTAGCTGTAGCCAAAAACTCCAAGTCCTCACAGGGGTTTCAACACAGGCATTAGTGATCCAGCAAGTCCCTCTCTGCAGCAACTTCTGTTCCTCCCTGAAAAGTATGAAAGCAGGTGCAACTGGCTAAGCTCCATGGAAGCTACAACAGATTGGAGGACTGGAATTCTCTCTGCTCATTAGGGTGAAATACAGGGTGCCTCTGAGGACACATGAAATACAGGGTGCCTCTGAGGACTTAGATTTTTTCATTTTTTAAAAAAAGTTTTGGCTACAGCCACCAGAATTCTGGCACGGAGAATTCCTGGAGAATTCAGGGAGTAGCATACTGGATCACATCTGGTAGCAAAGCATGAGCACATGGAAGGCTACATGTGACACACATGGTTCTGTCATACACCTCACACAGCTCTCCACTGAATAAGGGATAGTGGTGGTGATGTGTCTCTCTCTGTGTGTGTATTGGGGGGAGGGTAGAATTACAAACAAGGCAACTGCTGAGAAAAAATATCCCCAGTCCCAACCAGAAGAAATATTCCTCTCAGGACAACATTCTGCTTCTATTTCATCTCTTAGGTTATGGGAATGAGCAAATCTTCCAGTTGCTTTCGAGACACCACAGAAAAAAGCTTCCCTGTGGTGACTCATTCCTCTCACAGCATTCTGTCACCACAGGGGTGATACAGAAGATGGCCTTCTTCTGGCAAGTAATCTCCATCAGGGCTAAAACGTCCATATTCCACAAGCAATCAGCATGGCAACAGATGTACTCATATGGTGAAACTCTCCCTTCTGTCTTCCAGTGTCAGTAGGAATGACTTCGGAGACACACAAAATAATGCATTTTATCCATGTCTTGAGTGCTTCAATAGCTGCGATAGTGGGAATTCACCATCAGGACATTTTTGAGGAGTCTTATTGTGGTGACTGTAATGAGTGCTTCATCTCTGGGGCAAGAAGCGTGCTGCTGGAATGATGGGGACAGGGTACTACCACGAACCAGTCTTTAACGGAGAACCAAAGGACCTAGCAACTTTTTCATCTCTACCCATTCACATGATTCCTCCTGAAAGGTTTGCCCATGGTGGGCAAAGCATGCTAGTCCTAAGCAAGAAGTCATAAATCTGTGTTTGATGCCTCTGTGAGAAACTATAGCACATGATGGTAAAGAAAAACAAAACGTTGAAAACAATAGCCAGAATTTACTTACATTATCTAAGCATTCAAGTACCTGGTTGTGGAGCCAGGGACCAGGAGTTCAATTCCTTAGTATGCTGCCTGGGAGAAGAGTCAGCCCTTTATGGCCTCGGGCATTCTGCATGATCCCAGAGTATGCCCAGAAGAGAATGGTAAACCAACTTCTGAGTACTTTATACCTAGAAAACCCCATGAAGGGCTGCCATGTGTTACAATTATAATTTAGTAATACTCCTCAAAAATTATTTATGCTGCATCTACCACTGTCAAATATGTGCATCTGCATAATATTAATTAACAGTATAATTTATTTTGTCCTTATATGATTTCCTTAAAAATCCATTATCCAATACTTTTAAAAATATACAGTATGTTAAAATTATGGCCCAGTGTAACTTCTGCATTTACCTTTCAAGAAATCAGAATTAAGACAAGGAAACAGAAATTGGAAGTTTGACATGTTTTCCAAAACTCTTTTCTCAGAGGGCTAAATTGCTACCTGGAAAATTCTGCTTTGTTAGAAAAACGGACAAGCCAGAGTGCCTTGGAAAGCATTTCTGCTCAGAGGAAACTGTGTGTCCCTTCTTGTTTCTTTTAAAGACTGAAATGCAGATTTGTAACAGAAGGCTCTTCAGTACAAATGTAGAATTGCATAGCTATAATTGGCACTGGACATACAGAAGAAAAGTGCTGGACTTGCTATTGTATCCAGAAAGAAACCACTCAAGTTTACAGCATCTGCCAAAATGGCACAGCCAGGCAGTTAGGAGCAAATGAGGGGGTATGGATGGATCAGCAATAATGCATCTATTAGCAATGCACTGGACAATTGAGCATACTTTGGAACAGTTTTCAAAAAGTGTGGTGAGGTATATTTTTTTAAAATCATTGCAGAGCTTTCATTAAATTTTACCTTAAAATGAAATGTATAGTAAACACGTACTTGGACTCTGTCTCTGAGGAAGTCTACTATAAGCTAAAAGAAAGTCAGTTAGACAAACTGCATTGCTAGGGAGGTGTTTCCACATCCCTAGTTTTTGTCCCTACCCAAGCTGGCTGAAAGTGAAATCTGCAAGGGTCAAGTGTCTGAAGGATTTCATGCAACTGGAGGTGTGGGCAGAGGCAGGCAGGAATTGTTTGCAACTTTACCAGCTGAAATCCAGTAATTTGTCCACCACAATCTTTCTTTTTAAAGAAGCATTGTGATGGAATATAAATAAAATTAGATGTCAAAATCCACATATTTATTTGTTCGTTTTATTTATATGCTGCCTTTCTCCCGATCAGGGGACTCATAGTTTTATGACAGCACATTTCTCTATAAACAGAGAGGATGGTAGAGATCTAATACTAGTAGTAGCAATGGTAGAGTGTTCCTTCCCACTCAGTCTAAAGGAGATGACTGGGACAGACATTGTTTCCTGCTTGAACACTTGATGACTGGGCATTAGATGAAGAAGTCAGCCAGTTTAGGTTGTGTGTGTTATGTGGCATGCACAGCAATGTTCGCCAAGAGTGAAATTCAGGAGGAAGAGCTTGGAGGCTACCTTCTGCCTCCAACCATCTGCTGCCTGAAGCAATCACCTCATGCTCCCACATGGGGCAGCCAGTCTTAGGTTACCGCGTTTTCTTCTGCTGTTGTTTTGTTGCAGGGACTACACAGGAATGGCTTAAGTTCTGATGTTATTACTCCATTGTTTTTTGGTGGCACAGCAGGCCACAGAATCAAGAGGAAGAGAAGGACCTGCATATTTAAACTGCGAGCAAGAGATGGATAATAAATGAAAATAAAAACAAAAATGAAGACATTGTAAAATATATGCAAAAATATACAGAAATGTATGTAGGTCATGTAGATAATATACACAGGATAAGCATAGAATCACCCACTTTGCTTTTGTGACAGCTATCCATCAGAGTCTAATGAACTTTTATCCACAGTAGAAGAAAACAGATATCGCTGTTTGCTGCCAGAGAATAATTTTTCTTTGCAAACTCCGGAGATACAAAATATGCTGTTGGGGATAAGATATAAGGACCTGCTATTGTTGTTTTTATTGTTGAAGTGAAAGCGTCAGCAGCATTTTACAGTCGTATAGCTAATAATATGGCAATATTCAGTGGAAAGAATCTGCATCTTGCGGGACTGACACACGCTGTCTGGCAGAGCTACCTGGCTGGGTTGCTGTAAGAATGTAATGGTGGTCAGGATAGTGAATGCTGCTCTGAGCTTTTTGAAGGGCAGGTAAAATGGGATGAAAATATAAGAAATACATTCAAATTAGGGATGCACACTGTATTTGGACAAATACACAAAAACAAACCAAATCATGGACACTTGTGCATTTCTGGGGCAATTATGAGGCATAGCAAAGAGCCCAGAGGCATCCATGAGACAGGGTGGAACACCCATAGATTCTTCAGGTCAAATCCAGTTTCCTGTGTAGTGATTAGAAGTGGGGAAAAAACAAAGAAAACAGTTACCTTAGAGATTAAGGTTTCTTGCCTTTCCTGCTACAAAAGTCATTGATTAAATAATCAAAGTCTCAACTCCAGTCCCAGCACCATTAAAGAGGAATGGTGGTTGGGGGGAGGGAGGGAGAAAGAACAGTACATATAGATAAGTGCAGGCCACTTGTATTGCTTTTAAAAGAATGAATCAAAGAGGACTGTGCTCGTTGCCCTCTTAAAGTCCTTCACTCAGTCTCTTCCAGCCACTGCCTTAGGAAGACAATGGGTTTTTTAAAAAGATGTTGGCAAAAAGGGGGTGGGGGTGGAATAAAAATAAAACAGAACACTAATCTCTGCAGACAACCACTCTCTGAGGAGAACTCCTTTTGTCCTGCCTTCACCATTCAGTTCTGGCCTTTCCATTTCCACGTCGTTGGGAGAGGGGCTTTCCCAGAGAATTAAAGATGTGAACATGGACCTGGACTAGGATCAAGTCAGAGTGTACCCAAAGTGCATGGGACGGGCTGGGGTGTCAATGCAGATCCCTCATTAAAACAATATAATATGAGATCTGTTAAGGGGAGGATTTCTATGACATTTCACATTTTCTCTGCAAACTACATTTGAACCCATAAGCGAGTTAAAATATGTTTACAAGTAATCTGGCCTTTCTCACCAGATTACTCATAAACATGTTCAACCCCATCCATAAACTCAAACATAGGTTGGAGGGAAAAAAATAGCATGTCATAGAAATCCTCCCATCCATCCATCTATCTAGCTAGCTAGCTATCAAACCATTTGCATATGCAGAACATAAGCAAAGTAACAGTGCCAAATATGCTGGACCAATACAGCTTCAATGAAATGCTACGAATTTTCATGTCTCAATGTGAATTAAGGATCAACACTATGTAAGAGTATATCTTGCTTATGTCATAGGAATACCAATGGAGAGAAAGCTCTGGAAATATCTGTCAGGATCTGGCCCATACTGCCCTGGCAGCTGCAGGATTGGAGCTGGCCTGACCCAGGAGTAGACTGGTGTTTGCAGGCTCAGGTCCTGGCTTGTGTAGCAGCTGCTGGGCCACTCATGAGGCTCACCTGGAAACCTGAACGGAAGGCCTATTTAAGGAGTGGTTCTCCCTCCCAGAACTTTCTTTAGCAACAAAGGTCTTTGGTCATGCTGTGCTTACTGCTCCTGAGCTCCAGAGTCCCTGCATTCCAGTATTCCTGCATCTGCTTCTGTTCCTGCTTTAGCCCCTGTTCTTGCCTCTGCTTGCTTCCTGCCTCTTGGTGCCTTGTTGGGCTCTGTGTTGTCAGCCGTGTGCTCCCGCCTCTGCTTGGTCACGACCAACTGTGCAGTGAGTGCCTTTGGACTTAATACTCTGTGTGGTGGACTGAGTCTGGGCTCCCTTGCCCCCGGTGAGGGGCTGCCTGTGATACCTTGGACTGTGACAATAACTGCTTTTATCACAGGTACCTGTGAACTATAAACAAGAAGTTTAATGTTCATGCAGTTTCCATTGTTTATATTGGCTCTCAAATGACCTTGTCATAGATGAGAATAGAAATGAAGCCAACAGGCTGGGACTGTTGACTTCTGAGGAGTAGAGGGATCCCCAATGGCCCACATCAGTTTCAGCCACTGTCCTAATATCTAGACTGGAGAGCTCATTTGGGTGGCACTTCCTCTTGGTGAGTAAAGTTCATTCAGTTCATCGGCATGAGGAGCAGCAAAAGACAATGGAGTAGCTGGTGATGGCTGGAGATGAGATGGAGAAAAAATGAGGAAACAGTATTGGATTGAAATAGGTATCCATGTGTGGAAAATGGCTGCACATGGTTATGTAGGACAAGTTCAGGGTTTTAAGAAGAGCAAGGGGGAAGGACTAGAGTAACACAGCTTTGTGAAATATTTCTGTTTCGGCACGTTGCAACCAACAAAAGTGCACATTTTGAATAGTACAATCAATAAGACCTAAAAATAGATGTTACAATATTTCAGCATAGAAATGACAAATGCCTCAATCAACCATATCTATGTTGCTGTGCTTGGCTGAACATGAATCATTTCAACATTGAACTGTAAAGAAGAGAGGACATGAAAACCTCCAGAGTCTGTTCAATGGATTCAATGCACAAGTCTGAAGTGCATCACCACAGCTTTCGGAATGCAACACTGATGGAATAATATTCCAATAATTGCCAGAGATGTCACATATCCAGAAATGTGTTAACATGGTTCACAAAGGCTTGTATTGCTCTGCACAGGGGAGATTTTTGTTGTTTTTCTCAAGGCCAGCAGAGCACAGCACTCACATCTTAGGGATCCTTAAAAGCTTCTGAATTTATGGGTCTTCACAGCTAAGTAACACTCGGTCATTTGTGTCATCACTGATTTCCCTCATAGGGAGATTCATCATTCCCCCAGGCAAATTATCACACCTAGGCAAGACCATATGAACGCTCCTACAGTAGTAGTATTATGGGGTTTCACCAACAGGAGTGACACTTTCAGATTTTTGTGTAGGTAGAATCAGACTTCACAAATGTCTCACATTGACAGGTCATCCCCTCTTTTGCCTGGGACTTTAAAGATCAAAACCTTGAAGGGATTGACTAGTCTAGGCAGTCAGAATTACCAGAAAGGACCAAAGGCAGTTGACAGGCCTTTACGCTAAGGCACACCTGAGATATTCTTGTCATGACCTATTCTACTGTGACATGATAAAGAAATGTTGTGGTGCATTTTTGTGCATGCCATGGAATCTAATCAGTTCTGTTTCAGTGGGTAGCAATTCTGTGGCAATAATCTGGTTCACTCCTTGTAGCTCTGCAGGTGAAACCAGAGCTTGGAAATGTCACTTATTTTTGGGCTGCAGCTCAGAATCTCCAGCCATTTTCCAAAAATAGAAACTTTTCAAGTTGAAGCTGAAAGTAGTAATTAAGATCTATTTCTTTCCTATTGCTCTATAGAGTTAAATCTACGGATTGTCACAAGTAGAAGAAACCTACTGAAACAAATTAGTCATGTAGGTCTCATTGATTTTAGTGGGTCTGTGAGGATAAAATGGAGAGGAAGAGAGCCTTGAACATGGCTCTGAGCTCAATGGGAGAAAGTTAAGGTATAAATGTTTCTAACAGACATTTTGTGCAGGGCTAGCATTGGATTCAGTCCCAAGACTGTTCTTCCTCCAAGGGTTTCAGATCAGCTTATATCTGATTTCAATGTGTGCCATCCAAGCAGCTTTAGGAGCCAGCCTAGTTTCAACAGGAGAACTGTATTGTAGCCCTCAGACAAAGAATAGAAAACCTGTGGCCCTTCAGACATTGGTAGACTGCATTTCCCATTTGCCCCATGAACAGTGGCTGCTCATATTCATTGATGAGTACCATTGATGGTTGATTAAATGGAAGGCACAGCAACTACTGAAGGGTGGAGACAGGATCCAACGCAGGTATTCATGCACAGATAGACACACATGCCAGAGCAGGCAGGCACAAAAGGATTTACACATACACACAAGTTCAGAAGTCCTCTGTTTCTGGCAAGGAGACAGGAGTGGGATTGCTGGAGGTAGCCCAAGCTTGAGATGGGACAGCACACTGCTTGCCCTAATGGAAGTGTTGCCAGTGCCAGACACAATGGCCGATAGCTAGGGCTGGTAAGAGTTGCAATCCAACACCATTTGGAGGGCTACACATTTTCCACCCCCACTTCAGATCATGCTCTTGCAGATGAGGGAAACAATAATCACACTGTTAGGGATACAAAATCTTATTAATGATTAGATACTATGTCTGTGCACCATATTCAGCCAAAAGCCAAGACACTTATCAAATCAGGGTTATCTCTGTGACAATTATGGAGCAGGGCAAAGAGCCCAGGGACCCTCATAAAATGGAGGGGCATCCCCAATGCCACAGATGTCTCATGAAAAATCCAGAATTTGTGCAGTTTAAAGTGTTAGAATAAAAAAGAGACAGCATGATTTAAAACGGGGAAAGGAAAACTATCAACACCTTATGAGGAAGATATTGACAGATTTGGTGCAAAAAAAGGAGATGGACAGCTTCACATACACCCGAAACAAGCCCAATACGTCTCTTTTATACTCCAGATGTTGAGGTGTTGAAGAAGGTCATGATTGATGTCACCTTGCAGCTGCTCTTCATAGCATTTTGCCCAGTTCCATTTCAAAGCAGGTTACTTGCATGGGAACAGCATATTAGCCATGTGTTTTCACATTTTCCCCCTTTCTTCTAGTTACTATTACGTTCACTCCTAGGACTTAAGTGCATATGTGCATATGAATGTCTGCACTGTTGTAAGGGTCTTCTTGAGTAGTTAGATCAGTACTTCACTTCCTTTTGAAACAGAGAACCTACTGAGAGAGCCTGCAATCCAGGAGCATTTCATCTGACATTTTGCTTTTCTGCTACATTCCTCACTTCACTATTCATATTTTCCTCTTGTTTTGCATGCAACACTTCTGTGAAGAGCTAATAAAACTAACCCAGATTATACTCTGTCTGCTGTTACACTTGTATTTGGCCAAACAGGTGTGTGAATGTCTCTACATTCACTGGTGTGCATTTACTGAAGAAGAAACTTGTATTGTTGCTTGTTGCACACTTGTGCAAATGACTGAAAAAAGGAATATAAAAGAGGAAGGGATCATTCAGAGACCAGGTTTCATTTCACTTCTTTACTACAAACTACACTGGAATAGAAAGCAAGAATTGCACAATCTTAGAAAGCAGAGACACAGACATAATTTAAGGAATAGTTTTACTAGTTCTACACCCCAATGAGTTTCCAGGGCTGTGTGGTGATTTGAATCCAGGTCTCCTGAATCCTAGTCTGTTGCCCTATCACATTGGGTATCACATGCCTTTCTGTCATCTCTTTAATCATGGAAACATAACTGTCTGGAGAGGAGGCAGATGTTCTCTGTGGGTGGCCTTTTCATGTAAGCCCCAATTTCCTCAAACCAGGGTTCTCAGTCACTACCCAAAGGGGCTCAATCAGCACCTTCCCCTCTTCAAATAGTGTTATTTCTGTGATTTAGGAGGAAAAGAAAGTAGGACTGGCATGCTCTTCTCAATTTGTGTGGGCTGTCAAGCACAATGGACAAGGATTTAGATTTTAGACTTCTGTATAAACCACAAAACTGACCTGGGAGGGGAAGCCCTGAAGGTTACTCATTCTAAGGCCAGCCCTGCATGAGAGGCTTCCATCTCTCTCAGCGAACATCTATAAATACTCTAAGAGGATGTGTGCAGATTTTCTCCCTCAGGCAAGTTATTCCTGGAAAAGTCACACAAGCATGTACCATGAGGCAGCTTATTTTTAGTATTTTTAGGCTCCCTTTCTGGGAATCTCCCCCTACCAAATACGAGTTTACTTCTTGAGTAACCATTGCTGTTCAAAGTGGTTTATAATTCACAGAAAATGACAAAATGTGGGAATGCATAATTTTTAAAATGTCATAAATAATCAATATCACCATAAATTTGAGTGCAAATTTGACAGCAAATCTATCATTATGGCTCAGTGAAAGCATTTAGAAGCAATTTCACAAAGCACTGTCATTAAACTGTAAAAAAAAGCAATTAGGAATAGATGAGATTTAAATCCTGTTTAAAAACCTGGAATAGAAGGGACCATTTGTGTCTGCAGGAGGTAAAGTTAAATAATGGCAATAATTTGTGTGCTTAGTATTTGCCACTGCAACACATCTGTCTTCTTCTTCTGGCTGTGCAGATGCATTAATCCTTAGCACCTCATCTGAGGACATTTAGAAGTCTACACACATTGAAAGAATCATGATGACCTGGAATTTGACACTACTAATGCAGAATGCAAGAGGCGTCATGAACAATTAGGTTTATGTGGAATGAAGGACATTAAAAAAAAACTTTAAAAGAACAGGAGGAAAATTAAGTATAGTAGTTTTTAATGTAGAGAATATTTGCTAATATCTCTGCCCAACTGGGCACTTCTGGTTTTGGACCCTCCCCTCAAGCCTAATATAGATCCAGGAAGGCATGCAAAAATGCCCTTGTCACACACATCCAGGGAGTGCAGCGAGTCATTTCAGGTTACAAAAAATGGAAGGTTAGATTAAGGCTGTTGGGTGCAGGACTGCACCAACACAACTCATACAATATAGACCTCACATACTCCAGTCTTCTGATTCCCATTTACAGCCAAGTGCCTGTATCTCATATTAGATGAAATTTCCGATCTTAAAGATTGACCTACCAAGGGCATATTATTGGAAGTGCAAACTTCTACACTTGAAAACTTGTTCCTTCAGGGAATGTACAAGTTCATCCAGATAAGGTGGTTAGATTTAATCCATTAATGTTACATACGTTGTTTTGGGGGATCAATGGCAAAATAAATAAATAAAAGCTATTACATTTTATTCTTTAAAAATAGCATTTCAAATGTAATGTTAAGGCCAATTTTACTCACTGAAAAGTTAGTTTGGGCATGCCCTCTCCAGAAAGCCCATGCCAATCAATATACTCTTGCTGGCTATATCTTGTCATGAAAACTCTATTTATACTAGATAGTCGAACAATAGCACCATAAATACATTTAGATGATAACACCCATAATCAAGCAGCCTGAGTACAAGATAAAGCTGGGATCATTTGCATTTTCCATCCCCTAAAGTTTTCTGAGTACTGCAAAAGAAGGCTCAGCCTACTGGTTAAGGCCTGACTGAATTGCCTATACTATGGGTGGTTGCAAATATGCTTGTTTGAATGAAACATGGGGGGGAGAGGCATCTAGTTGTCTAGGGGGTATTTCCCCATACTTGATGGATTTACCCTTTGGCTCAAGATTCAGGCCGACAGTTTGGGCATGATTTTAGATCCAGTGCTGACCATGGAAAACCAGGTCTCTGCTCTGACATGTGCTGCCTTTTTCCCAACTTTGACAAATCGCTCAAATTTGCCACTATCTGGATGTTAGGTCTCTAACAACATTGGTCCATGCTCCGGTAGTCTCGAAAATTGACTAATGTAATGCATCCACCTCTCAGATAGGAAGAACAACTTGATTCAAAATGTAGTAGCTTAACTGCTTGTCTTTGTCAGTTCTACAGTAAATCAACACAGGCTCCGAAATAAGAAAAAATATCTTCCTTGCATCATTAAGGGCTTGGCTTTTTGAGTCATCTTTAGCAGTAGACACAGATCTTTTTGGGAGGGAGCATACAAATCATCACAGCTTCATCTTACATAGAAGCTGCTGGATTATGATTTTACTCCAAATAACAATATAATTTAAACATTATCCATGGGAACCTGAAGTCCGTATATTTATTTCTGGTTGTTGAACAGTTCTTGGCTACCGATTTGAGATACACTAGGAACTGGCTGCTATGAAGTTAGTAGCCACCCAAGATGGCATAGTAAGACTCTGAACCAGATTCTAGCCAATCCTGTGCTGTCATTCAAAGTTTATTTTTATGGTGTAATACTGAAGAAGTGTAACTGGAGGTGGTCTTCATTAAGTGAGGGTCACATCTTTGGGATTCCTTATGGTCTTTGATTATACTTTCCCGATGGCTTGAGAAATACCATAAGTCTTGACTGTGTTCACAAAGTGTTCAAACAGGTGGCTTTAAAGTGACCCTTCTGTACTTACAGGAATCACTCCAGCTCAGCTCCAAAAAAACAATGGCCTTGCTGCAGGACCAAAAATGTTTGATGTGGGTATGGAACAGAGTTGGGCTGGTTCACAATCTCCTGTATATTGTCTGAGAGCCAGAAAATAGTTCACACAGAACTGTGCACAAGTGGTCCAAAACGTAAACTATTTCCCCGTCTGGTTGTACCTAAAGTCTTCTGGGTCTTAAAGTACAAATCCATCAAGAGACCCAAGGCTGGGCTACATAATATAAATCTAATTTTGGAAAGGACATATAGACCCCTTTACCTTTAGAAAGGGAAGTTATGGTATAATGCGTTCTGTGCAGAGAATACACAGATTCATGTTTTCATTAATAGATTGGTAATATTAGTTTAATATAAGGTAAATGTTCTCCATTTTGAACATTAACAAAAATGACAAATTTTCCAGTTTCTAATGTTTAACCTGTACTAAGCGATTTTCAAATCCAGCACTTCATGCTCCACTCATTTCTGCCTTCATCTGTCTCCAGTCATGGTGCTTCTCAAAGCAAATCAATTCACCCTGCAGGAAAACAGCAGGGCTGGCCCTGGCTACTTGTAGCTTTATGGGAATTAAAGTACCAGCCCTCTCTACCATAGCTGCAAGGTGACTGGCAGCCATAGAGTTGCCATTGTTCCAGAGAGGGGGGTGGGAGTGGGTAAAGCACCTGCTTGCTTTGATGCCTTCTCCACTCCACTTTTGCTTTTGCCTGCTGCCTTTGTGAACTGAGAAAAACAGCCCAGCAGAGCTCAGAAATCTGGCTAGGGTGTTTTTGGCAGAAGCCATTGTTAAAGCTCCTGTTTATTTGAATGGAAGTTGGATCAGGGCTTGTAAGCCTGCAGTTTTTGGGAAATGCTGCTACCTACTGCATTTTATAGATTGACAGATGTTGGTGCCACAAGGGAAATATTAAAAGGCAAAATTGTGTTATTAAATTTAGAATCATGTCTAAGCCATTAATCAAAATGAGAAATGTCACCTCTAAAAAAAAATACAGAAGTTATCTGCTATCAGTATCTTTTAGGTATCCTCTTACGTTCCATGAATGTGTATGAGAAACATGACAATCCACTGT
Organism: Intellagama lesueurii; assembly: GCA_037013535.1. Taxonomy (NCBI): domain Eukaryota; kingdom Metazoa; phylum Chordata; class Lepidosauria; order Squamata; family Agamidae; genus Intellagama; species Intellagama lesueurii. The sequence goes on along the minus strand of JBAJHW010000001.1, from coordinate 281,710,456 downwards.
GGGTCTCCCTGATCAGAGCAATGCATCTTATAACTAGTCCAACTGCAGAAGTGCAGCAGCCTAGAAAATACAAACTCTAATGGAGCTGCTAAGTTTATATCTATCATAGCTAGGGTTGTCTGGTGTGGCGGAACCCCCACGTCACGCCTGTCCATCATGGGAAGCTCAAAGGCAGGAGCCTATGAGAGGACAGGAGGGGCGGAACCAAAAGGACAGTTAAGAGTTAGTTAGACAGTTAGGCAGACAGTTATAGAGAGAGTTGGAGAAAAGAGGTTGCAGATAGGGAATTGTAGAGAGAGTTTGGAGATTGTATTGAGAAAGTTAAGAGAGAATGCTAGAGAGAATAGTAAAGAGTTTAAAAGTATAGAAAATATAGTCAAAGAATATTATAACAGTGAATAAAAACAAACAAACAAACAACATGAAAGCAAATGATATTTAATGAATAAGCCTTAACATCTGTGATTTACTCCTGTGATTTGCATGGCATCTATATAATCAATAAATCTGTTGAATTGGCAGCACGTGTCTAAGATCTAATTGGTATTAAGGGAATAATACCTGGTGGCAGCGTGAAGTGAGGACACACATCCAGAGGGTGGACTTGTGTTTAGTGAAAATAAACAAAGGACACGGGGTGTATGTCACAAAGTGGTGGCAGCGAGAAGAGAAAGTGACGTGAGCCTTTGTTGAGGGCATATTAAACAGGGGTCACAAGGGCGAACGCCACAAGTGGTGACCAGTGGCGGGATACGAAAGATAATCCAGTAAGCCAAAGAGATTCGAATACAGTCCAGTAAGCCAAAGTAAAAAGTGATTTTCCTGAGTTTAAGAGACCTAGTAGTCTGGTACTGTAAGTGCAGGAGTAGGACCCTTGAAAGTGTCTTGGTGAAAAGCTTAAAAAGGGACTCCTGATTGCAGACCTGGGAAAGACTAAGGATAGGGGAAAGCTCTGAGGAAAATTCGATGGTTTAAGATTACCTCACGCTTTAAGGGAAGACCAAGAGGCTAGCTTGAGATCCCAAGCTCTAAGAGGTAGCACTGAAGGGACAAGCGGAGGCCAGGGTTAGAATAAGTTGGGGTAATTGAAAACAATAAAGGCTGGGACTATTTAAAGTGAATATTTCTGATTACTTTGGTGGCTAGAGGCAAATAGAAATATTGTCTCAGACCAAGGGACTTGTTTAGTGAAAATAAACAAAGGACACGGGGTGAATGTCACAAAGTGGTGGCAGCGAGAAGAGAAAGTGACGTGAGCCTTTGTGAGGGCATATTAAACAGGGGCCACAAGGGCGAACGCCACATCTGGTGTCAGGGAATTGTTATGCTTCTGACATTCTAAATCTTACTGAACTGTTTTGCTTCTACATATGGGGAAACAAATAATCAAAGAAACTTTTTTTTCATGTGGGGTGGCTTTGAAACCTGTGTGCCCATCTGCACTCATTCCCAGATGATGCAAGAGATCATTGGCTCAGTTAGTACATGAGCTGTACTTGTGCAATGTCAATGCACTAAAAAGTCAGGTGACATCACAAGGGTCCACTGCCTGGTCTCATGTTTGGATCCTGAGTTCAATAGGATGGGAAACTACTGACCTGGTCCTACTGGTATGTGCCTGTGTCTCCATGAGGCTACAGCAACTGAGCCTTCGGACTGTATTGAGGGTGCTGACACAGGCTAGCCCCAGCAGGAAAAGCTATGCAGTCATGAATTGGCCCCCATTCACATAGGTAAGATAATCTGCAATAATAGCAATCAGTTGCTTTGGGATGTGACCATGAGAGCAAGAGGGAGTGCAGTTATTGGTCTGACTGGATTATGCACAGAATCAGAAAAAATGTTTTGGATCAGGAAGAACATTAATGGAATCCTGCTGCCGTCGGCACACCTACAGGGATCAGACCAAAAGGCCAATTGATCCCTGGTAATCTTTGGGCTCAATCCAATCTATGTCCTTCCTCTAGGAAACTGATTGAAATCGATGGGACTTAAGTTAGTTGTGACTAACAAGCCCCATTCACTTCAAGAGATCTATTCCAAGTGGAGCTAATGTCAGATTTAGCTCTTTGGGTTTAGCAACATAGGAAGCTACTTTATGCTGATGTGAATAAGTTCCTTAACTCTACATCCTGCCCTATCCTGTCCACACTGTTTGGCAGGGTTTCAGGCAAGATGCTTTCCCAGCCTGGGAGCTGTACCATGTGAAGCATGTGCTCTACTGCTCAGCCACAGCCTCTGATGTAAACCTACAACTATTTATATAGAGAAATTAGTTGGGAAAAGGTTCACTGTACAGCAGGGTAACAAAATGAAAGGGTGGACGAGGGCCCTGCTTGAAAGAAGGAATTTCAGGAGTGGTAGCTGCCTTTTGTAGTCCATCATATCTGGAGGCCACCAGGCTGGTAAGAGGTTTGCTACAGCAGTTTTTAAACCTGATAGAATAACAGAACTGTTAGTTAGGTACAGAAAAGGGGCCTACAGTGTTATGCCTCCGGCTGTCAAAAGTTGGAATAGAACACTTGGGAAATGAGTGCATTCCTGCTGCTCAAACTCCAAAGTATTTACAGGCGGTGACTGGGATGGCACTAACAGTCACTTTGTGAAGTGAAGCTGACAGTCACTTTGGTCATGTTTTGTACCTTTTGGCCTCCAGCTGTTCGTTCACAGCTCAGATTCTAGAGGGTCGCAACAAGGTGTTGATGAAAACGATATATTAGGAACCTGGGTGGGAAGAGGAACAGCTTGGGCATTTAGCTGCTGTGCTTAAGTACCGGCTGCAGGCACTTCTGATTATCAGAGAAGCTGGAAGTACCCTAGATAGCACAAACTGTGTTGCATGAAAGAACTGTATGCAAGATTTCTTGCCTTTATTTGGTGCTGAGATTGGTTGGTTTCTGTGTGTGCACATGCATGTTCACATGCACATGAACTAGTAATGGTAGCATATCATTGTCTGAAATCAAAGTCATGGAAACAATGCCAAGTCGGAGGCTTGAATCCTGTTTACTGACCTTAAAATTAGGACACTCAGCTTGTGTAGTTCTATGGATACTTACATGAGATTATTTATTTATTTATTTATTTATTTATTTATTTATTTATTTATTTATTTATTTATATCCCGCCCATATAGAACAAAGTCTACTCTGGGCGGCTAACAACAAGTTCATAAAAACAATTTCATAAAAACAAGAACAGTATAAGATAACAGCAACATAATATAATTCAAGATGGCAAAAATAAATTAAATAATGACAGGAGGGAAGGCCTGCCTAAAGAGCCAGGTCTTGAGCTTGCTCTTAAAAACACCCAGTGAGGGAGCCAGGCAAATTTCTGGGGGTAGATTGTTCCAGAGACGAGGGGCCACTGCCGAGAAGGCCCGGTTTCTTGTTCTTTGTCTCCAGGCCTCCCTCAGCGTTAGGCCCTTTGGGTAGACTGCAACATACTCATTAGGGCTGAATCGTGAGTGATATGCATACACAGAATCATGTTCTTAGGCATGGAAACTTTTCCATTGTTATTGCTGGAGACATAATCTGTTGATCCTTTGAGGATTTGTGTGTGTGTGTGTGAAACCACATTTGTTATATGAAAAAAATCCTGTAAAACTAATGGGATCTGGGATGGCCCTGGTTCCACTTCATAGCATCACACATGCTTTTAGTCTCTGTTAAATGTCATTTGGGTCCTTGGCAATCAAGAAGTAAATGTCATAAATCAATATAGACATGCCATGAGTCTGCACATTAATATTTGTTTTGTGGCTATCAGTATTATGTTTTATTGATTAAGATACAGAAAAGGCAAAGAAGAAATTGGAAAGCTTCAAATGAACAACCACTGGCATAGTGGCTGAAATCCTGTTGCTTTACACAGAAAGTCACACTAGAGTAAGCCCATTGAATCAATGGGGATTTGATGAGTTAATTACTCCATAAATTCTATTATTCCAGTGGGCCCACTTTAGTTATGACTTACTACACCCATTTGAATCAATGGAGATTATGGAGGAGATGATTTATCAAATCCCCACTGATTCAATGGGCCTACTCTAGTGTGGCTTACTATACAAAGCAACGGGATGTCAGCCATTGTTTATTTTGCCATTTGTATCCTGCCTTTTGGCTTAAGAAGCTCTTGATGGCTGTTGTAGGTTTTTTGGGCAGTTTGGTCGTGTTCTGGAGGTTTTTCTTCCTAACGTTTCTCCAGTCTCTGTGGCCGGCATCTTCAGAGGACAGGAGTTAGAACTCTGTCTGGTGTTCTACACCAGAACACAGACAGAGTTCTAACTCCTGTTCTCTGAAGATGCCAGCCACAGAGACTGGTGAAACGCTAGGAAGAAAAACCTCCAGAACACAGCCAAACATCTCGAAAAATCTACAACAACCATCGGATCCCGGCTGTGAAAGCCTTCGAGAATACAAGCTCTTGATGCTTTCTAGCAAAACAAGATCATATAATACATAATGGTCTACATACAACTGCTGGTCCCAACTAGAGTAGACTCATTGATGTTAGCCATTGGATTAAGGCCAACGAGCCGGCTTCAGACTACTATGAAAAGAGTTCCATTCATATGATCATCTTCTAAGGAAGTTAGATGAGCAGATATTTCCTAATTTTTACTTCTTCTTGTGCTGGATAGTTTGAGGGATCCTAATATGGCATAGTCCAAAGCTATGTGGTCCGCAAAGTCAAAGCTATGGTTTTATGTATGGAAGTGAGAGCTGGACCATAAAGAAGGCTGACCGCCGAAGAATTGATGCTTTTGAGTTGTGGTGCTGGAGGAGACTCTTGAGACTGCAAGATTCTCCTTGCAGTCTTCTGGACTGTAAGGAAAACAAACCTATCCATTCTGAAGGAAATCAACCCTGAGTGCTCACTGGAAGGACAGATCGTGAAGCTGAGGCTCCAATACTTTGGCCATCTCATGAGAAGAGAAGACTCCCTGGAAAAGACCCTGATGTTGGGAAAGTGTGAAGACAAGAGGAGAAGGGGACGACAGAGGACGAGATGGTTGGACAGTGTCATCGAAGCTACCAACATGAATTTGACCGGGCTCCGGAAGGCAGTGGAGGACAGGAGGGCCTGGTGTGCTCTGGTCTATGGGGTCACGGGGAGTCGGACATGACTTAATGACTAAACAACAACAACAATATGGCAGATGGTAGCATGATCTGAGGTGATGGTGGAGGATTTCTCCAGTAGAAGCTTTGAATTAATCTCAATGTTTTTGCAACCATGAAGAGACTTTCCATTTGCTAAACAGATACTCTGGATCCTACACAAAGAAAATGAATATCAAAATAAACATTGGTGTAATAACCAGGAGGTAAGCAAAAATAACACTAGATGATAGCTTGATTTGCATATTTTGTTTCTATGAGCAAAAGGAGCTACCACTGAGAGAGGAAAAATCTCATTCTTAGAAGGGCACTTTTTGGAGTTCATCAAATGGAATCGTTGGGATACCTTTCTATAGGAAGAGAGTTTGGGTTCTGTAGGACACCGCAATCCATGAAAGGCCTGGAACATGCAGCAGGTGAAAGGGACCCTGAGGAGCTTACTTTCAGCCTCTTATCCAACCCCATGGCCCCTTTGATCCTGCCCTCAGGCCCAACTCTCCTTCCTCATTCCCTGGGTTTCCAAAGAAAACAGAAGAAGCATCTTCTCATTTGGTGAGAAGGTGGAGCTGCTCAAGTGCTGGAGTGTATTGAGCCACCTTGGGTCCTTTTTAAGGGGAAAGGCAGAATAAAAATATTTAAAATAAATAAATAACATAAGAAGAAAGCTACTCAGGAGAAAGGGACTACTGAGACACCGGAAAAATACCAGGTGTGAACAACGAATAGCTGTGAGAAACGAACTAGCAAAGGATCAGGAAGAGGCAGAACTGCCCATAAATAAAGTCTTCAGTTTCCTTTGTACCTTTCCCAGCTCAATATCTTAATTTGATTCCATTATGTCTGATTCCTGGCTTTCAAATCAAAGGTAAATTGCAGAAAGATCTGTTCATGGAGCTTGAAAATCAGGATCCAAGCTGGTATTTTATTCTAGATTCAAAAACATATGAACAAATAAGTAGTAGATTTTTAAAAGCAATTCTTAAATTATCGTGGTGGAGAGATAGGAACTTTGAATTAGAGATGTGCATAGTAAAAATTTTCAAATTTGTTTCATGTCAGGTTCTTTCAGAGGTTGCCTCTTTCATTCTCATACTTTTTATGCACTGGTCTTTTCATTTTACATGAAAGGGAAAGTGTCTTTCAAATCGCTCATGTTGTGTTTCCCCTTAATGTTTTCTGGCACTCCAAAAGTCCTAAAGAACCCTTAAAAACTACTCCAAAAAAGCAGAGGCAAGGAAACAGACTCAATCTACTTGAAAGTAGACAACAATACATGAGAAAGAAAAATCATCATCAGACCTATGCACTAGTATAAATTGTTACATTCTAGGTACTCAAGATAGCTAAGATACCACCACACAAAAGCTCTCAAAAACTAGAAAAGAGAAAACAACCATAATGAACTTAATGCCACCCACCCAGCACAACCTAGACCCATTGGGCCTGGTCAGCACAATAGGAAAAAGGGGAAAAAAGCAGCCAGCCAGCCAGCCAGCCAGTCAGGCTGTTGCTGTATAAACTTCTTCAGGGTAGGCTGGGGGATCCATCAGCAATTTGGAGCTTCACCAGTGTCGTTGTGATACCAGTAAGTAAGCATGAAAGTTATCTTTCATGACTGCGGGGCTTTTCATGATTACATTTTATTCTGGTTGGCAACAGTGGCAACATAAAAGGCTACATGGCATCCCTAGCAGCTCCAAGCAAGGCAGTGAAAGCCCTCCAAGTTTGAGTCCTGGAGGGATGTTGACAGTGAATGTAGATAATACTGAACTAGAACAGCCAATGGTCTGAACTGATCCAACACAGTTTACTGTGTGCCAGATATATTCCCAAAGGCTTAATGGAAAAGGTGAATTTGAAGATATGAAGGGATAAGAGATCAGTATTTTGTTCATTTTCATTGACTTTACTGAACAGATCTTGCTTTCTCAAATGCAACAACAAATGTAATAGGCAGCATACTGTAGTGGCTAGAGTGCTGGCCTGGGACTTGGCTGATCCAGGTTCTAGACTCCCACTGAGCCATGGCACTCACTGCTTACCCTTGGGCCAGTCATTCTCTCAGTCTGACCTACCTCAGATGTTAAAGTGGGAGAGGAAGGAAGGCAGCCATATGTGCTGCTTAGAGCTTATTGGAGGAAAAGTGAGTTACAAATGTAATGAATAGTCAGAATTGGAATTTGCTCCCAGATCTCTAAGAACATAATAATCTAATAAGTCTTTATGTTTGTTGAATCAGGCAATCCATTTTGCTCCCCTATTTTTTAACGAACAATCTCCTGAATCCTCATCAGAGGTGCCAGCCAAAGCAAGTAGGAAGTAGTGAGGAAGCCAAGCTAGAAATTAAATCAATAACTTTAAGACCTGCCAGTCTCTAATCAACATCATTGAATTACAAAGATACTGTATCATGCTGATCTACAGATTAGTTTAATAGAAAATAACAACGCAGGCCCCACAAATTGAGTTACAGTTGCAAAGTTAAGTTAATAGACACCAAAGGAGCATTTTATTTCATCTCATTTGAGTTTATAATGGGTTCCTTTGCCTGTTAAGAGAATGAAGAAATACTAATCTTATTCCACACATGACATTTAGGGCACAATCATTTGATTACATTTTTTTTAAAAAAAGAGGACAATTATTCAAAGAGCTGTAAAGGATCTTAATAGAGAACCAGAAAGCAACTCTTTGTTGTTTCAAATTACTCTCCAATTTAATCTGGGGAAAACAGAAATGAGCATATTGATTTCCTCTCAACAGGAAAATTTGCAGTCCACAAAGGAACAGGGTTTTGGGGGTTTTTTTTATAAGTCACAGTTCTAAAACCTGCTGTGTATCAACATGAAGTGATTGGAAGCTCTGAAGTCAAAGGCTGTTTGGTTTGATTGGTTTCAAGTCTTTCTCCTCTGGGACAAAAATGGCTTGGAGACTTACGGTGGAAACATAGAAGTTTTATAAAAGATGTTGGCCTTCTAAACATCATGGTAATCTAGCATTATGAGCTGCTTCTCCTGTCTCAATTGCAGTAGATTTTTTTTAGGCTACTGCAGGATAGATTTTAGATTTAGATTTCTTTTAGGGTACTGCAGTATAGGAATGTATAGGCTAGTTAGATGGACAAAGCTGAGGGATAATCCCACTTCTGCAGTTCTTCTCCACCCATTGTCATGGTCGTTAACAGTCTCCTACCAACTCTCCTCAGACTGAAGAAGCTACTTGGATGAGTAGCAAAACGTTTCAACCTAGTAAGAAAGAAGTCCAGTTGCCATGACTCAACTTCCAGATAACCTCACCTGGATGACTGAGAATCTTCAAAGATACAAAGAATACAGGTTCTGCAATTTCTCCCAGTTTTATCACATGAGTTCGCTGTACTGCAACAAACAACGTCTAGGGGTAGAATTGGTGGTGGTCTGTTAATAAGAGGAACTTTCTTTAGTTCCATTGACATAGATGAATCACTACCTGATCTGAGACTTTACAGCTCTGAAAGGATGGGGGACAGATTAAAGTGGTTCAGTCCAGGATGCTGAGTGATGCTAATGGGAACCTTCCTGTCACCTTCAGAGGTGATTGTTAACCCCTTCATCGCCTCTGGTTTGAAAAACAAGCTATAAGATTGGCACAATCACTCCTGGGCATCTTCTCATGCTGGGCAGACTCATTTGTACTGCTGAAATAGCAAGTGGCTTTTTAAATATTAAATTGCTTCTCTAGCTTCAGGGGCAGCTGCTCCACTTCATCACTTGGAGCTGCAGCCATGATCTTTCTTGCTCACTTGTCAGTCACTCTGACAAACTCACAGAGATTAAGCAATGACCAAGGCAAATCTACACTGATCTACCAAAACACTGAGAACCTTCTGCAAATTCCATACCAGAAAAGACAAAGAACTCAAAATCACAGCAGCCATCCTTAAAACAGAGTTAAGTGATTGTGGCTCCAGTTGATTTCCATTAATGAGATATAAGCAAGCTAATTTTTCCATTAAAATCAGTGGAATTTTAAATATCAGACTGCAATCTTTTGCATTTTTTACAAAAGATCCCTGGTGTGTTCTGTTCAGTGACACTTCCAGGAAATATGTTGTCATCTCCATTTGCTCTGACCATCATGTTCTGCAAGTTAGCTGTCTCCCTATTTGTCAATCTGGCATTGAGTGAGAGTTGAACCAGGAGGCAACAGGGGGACTGTCATCAAGGAACTTCATTGTAGAACTGGGGAATATTGAGTCCCACTTCAGAGAGAGTTTAGAAACAATCCACACTCCCACTCTCCTTATGATCAATCTGCAACCTGCCCCCCCCCCCCCATCACCAAATGCTAGAATGGTCATTCCCATAGGCCGGGTGTGTGCTACCGGAAAGAACTGAACTATTTTCCAGATCGGCCAGAGCCGGGGGGGTGGGGGGTTTGGCCAGTGTAAGAAGAGCTTGACGAAGGTGGCTAATAGATTTACTTTAAAAAAGAAGAAGAAAAAAATAGATAAATTACAATTTCATAGGTTAAAGTCATTAACTGTATCAGTTATATAATGTGAAAGAGAGAACTGGTGATTTTGATAGGTTATAGCAATTAATTTACTGTAATTTATTCACCTTGAATGTAATTTAATGTATTCAGTAGGATTTCACACAGTGTTATTAGAGGCTTCTTTATATTTAAGTTTCCAAGGCACTGTTACTTTTTTTAAAAATCTGGCTGGGGTCTTCAGGGACTACAAAAAATGGCTTGGGGACGCACATATGGCCTACAGCCCACATTTTGCCCACCTTACCATAGGCCATTGATTGGCCGCAAAGTGAACAGAATGTTAACCTTTAATGAGGCCTTTCATCAACTCTAGCAACGCTCATACTACGTTTTTAATGTCACTGGATGAGTATGGTGCTAAAATGACATTGGAGAGAAACGCGGCTGCTGACAGTTGGAAGCTAACTTTGCTTTGAAGTAACTCCAGATGCTGCTAAGGATGTTTATTTTAAAGATAAATATATTAATATTTGTGTGAAGTTGGGTGCCTCACTGAGCACCAACAAGGACCACTGCACCATGTTGCTGATTCCAGCTTTATCTATGTTCCTGGCTTGGGGACAATAATAATAATAGTAATGAAGTCTAGAAGAAATATTTTATGTTTATACCTTACTTTATCAAATGCTCTTGCTTCTAGGCAGTTTGGTCTGGTGGGAGAACACAGATGAATGGGAATGTTTTTCTTTCGTAAAAACTATAAATGTTCTTATTGCTTTTCATTACCCGTGCCCATCAGAACATTTAAGATGCATATGCACATAATTCCACTTGCTTTCTCTTGAGGAAAGAGTAACTGAGGATATTGGCAGAGATTACATAAGTAGCTGAGAAGCGATAGATTATAAGTGAACATAATACAGTCCATCTGGAAGAAAAATAATTTGTCAAATAGAAATCAGGATGCTAAAAAATGTGCAGGTTTGTACTTGGATGGGAAATGAATGTAAGTAATATTATCCAAGTCAACTGATGTTTTAATAGGAGCAAATGATTGTGGCAACATTTGTGCAGTCTGAATTTAATTTTTTTTGGCATTTGCATTTGGTTATTTTCAACATGTATTAAGCTTTCAAACATGGGTGTTTCAGCTCACTCTGCTAATGTTTACATATAGAAGCAATGTAATGTGTTCCCTTGCAAAGTCTGCTGGTTGGCAGAGAGATGTGGGCTGACATCAGTAATCTAATTCTCAATAAAGTCCTATGCACATTTAAATTGCAAATAAGATCAACTGAATACTGTGGACCTATGCTTCTCAGTAAACACTCATAGGCTTGTGCTATATCTCCATTGCTAAAAACCTTTGGACTTTGAAGTGCTTTGCCTGGGCTGGATTGTGCCCTTCATATTTGGGTCTTAATTTTAAAGAGGACTGAGTAGGAATGAGGTAACTTCTATTACTGTACAGTCTGTTCCCCAAAACGTCTCGTATGCTATCAGGAACTCTTTGTTCACCATTTGTTTTTGAATTTCTGATCAAAAGGTTGATATTCACTTTTTTGGGGATTCATAAAAGCGGCTTCCATCAGCTTAGAAAGGTCATCTCTATCAAGAGAAATCAGTACATCCCTTTCAATGGCTCAAGAAACAATATGTCATGATTTCATCCTCAATAAAAGGAATTGCAAATCAACCTCCTAACTCATAGCTGGAAACAGATTTGCATGTGGACATAATGATGTAAGTCCAATTACTTCTTTCAACTGGAGGAGAAACTTTGAATCAGTTCTTGAATGGTAAGACAGTACTTATAGAAGTACCATTGATTCAATTGGGGTCTACTCTAGCTGAGAACAGCAATAGGATGTAGCTTAGTAATTGCTAGCGAAAACAGACTTCTCATATTCAGCCTTACACCGATCAAGATCTCTGTGTGACTGTGTCAGCTTTTCTTCACTTAGATCACATCTAGGGCATATGTTTTCCTCTGGCAGGAAAAGTCATGTTCTTGAAGTTTGTCTTGGGGATCTTTTCACCCAGACAAAAGAGAACATATTATTTGACCCATTGTTATTATGTGCCATCAAGCAGTCTCCAACTTACGGCAACTGTATGAATGAGTTATCTCCAAAATGTTCTGTCCTCAACAGCCCTCCTCAGCTCTTGTAAACTCAAGCCTGTGGCTTGCTTGATGGAATAAATTCATTTCATATTTGGTCTCCTTCTCCTGCTGCCTTCAACTTTTCCCAGCATTTTTGTCTTTTCCAATGAATCTTGCCTTCCCATGATGTATCCAACATACAGCAGCCTCAGTTTCATCATTTTTCTCTTCAAAGAAAGGTCAGGCTTGATGTGGTCCCGTTCTTGGATGCACACTTTAACATGGTGAGGGGGTTTGTGTGTGTCAGTGAAACTGAGAGCAATGTTGTCAGGAGAGCAGACTCCATTAGGAGATGAGACTCCTAGCAGGGTCACCCAAGGCAGAATGTTCACAGCTGAGGCATCAGATTAAAATCTATCCACCCTCTTCAGGAGTAACAGCTGCATCAGCAGAAGAAAATGGATAGTTCCAGCAGTGATGGGACAGAGAAAGTTCTGGAGGGCAGCAGTGGTAGCTGAAGGTGATGCTGTCAGAGGATCTTTCACACATAATGGCAGTGACACTCAAGCTAACTTTAGTTTGCACAGAAGGTGGCAATGGCCAACCACTGCTCAACATTTTTTTTTACCTTGAAAATCCTATAATGAGACCTATTTTACCCATACAAACAGAATATCTTCAAACATCACTATGAATTTGATGTATTTCTCTGTAACTCACACCTCTGTTTATGTAATCAAGCATTTGTAACTTGTAACCTATGAAACTTTTGAATACATATGAAAGGTGCATACACATATACTAGGATATTAAACACAGTTCTGTGCCTTATGTGTAACAAAGACTTAATGAACAGAAGGCAAATGTGAAAATGTTCTAGTAACATCTTAATAGCTTAAATCAGCAAAAGCTAAGACTGAAACAATTATCCATGTCATTTTCCCTCTCCTACTGAAAGCTGGACATTCCCCCCCATACATCATATCCAAACAAAAGTGTTTTGTTACCTTCCAACATGTCTTAAAGGTTCTTCAGCTAACATGTTCCTCTCCTTGCTGCCCCCTTTCCCCTCTTTATTTTACCTTGAATGATCAACTGTAACAAGGTGTAATTGTAGATTCTCATTATCTGACTGAAGTAATCTAGCTTTCTAAATATTATGTGTCCTTTGATTTCTTGATCTTTTCTTATCTATCTTAGTGCTTCTTTACTAGTGATCTCTCTACTCAAGAAATTCTTAGCATTCTTGAATAAATTTGCATTTTGAGTGATTCTGTCTTTCTAGAAGCTGAAATAATACTATCTTGGAAATGCTGATTCAGCCCTGTGGGATTAAGTGAGGAGGTTTTGTGTACTTGATGGGTGGATTTCACACTTGAGCGCATGAGAAGGAGATAACAAGGGCTAAGAGGCAGGGAGATGATTTAAAGATTAATAAAGATTTGAATTGTAGCCCAGATGATTATCTTCAAGTTAACTTTCCAACTCCAAAAATCTGCCACAAGTGATATCATTGAATCAGAAATGGCTACCCCAGATTTATGTCATGGATATCACCTGAGCCATAAGGAAGGGGAGTCAAATATTTTTGACAATCTCTCCTTTTCCTTTTATGCAAGGGCCTTGTGGCACAGTGGTTAAACTTCTGTACTGCAGCCAAAACTGTGCTCGTGACCTAGGGTTCAATCCCAGGTAGCCGGCTCAAGGATAACTCAGCCTTCTATCCTTCCGAGGTCAGTAAAATGAGTACCCAGTTCGCTGGGGGGGGGGGGTGGGCAATGTGTTGCCTGCGTAATTAACTTATAAACTGCCCAGAGTGCTTTAAGTGCTATGGGGTGGTATATAAGCAGCATGCTTTTTTTGTTGTTGGTTTGTAATTCCCTTCAGCCCCTCCCATTCTAAGCAACAGGGAGGTGTAATGGGTATAGCTGCTTATAAAGGCTTGGAAGGCTACAAACCTTCTCTAATGGAAATTCCATTAAAATCGCCTGCCCCAATTATTTTCTCCGTGTTCTAACTTCTTGTGGAGCTGGATGCTCTGAAATGCTCCCCCATCCCAACAATTGGCCTCAAATGATTTGGCAAAATCTTTCCAGTTTATTTAATCACTTTCACAACTGCCTCTATTCTCTGTGTGACAGTTCTCCAAGCCTGAAAAACAGGGTTTCCCCCCAATGTTTTCTCATATTTATTCTTGACTTACTGATTATATTCTCATCTCACTGCCAGGTGGGTGTCTGCATGCTTAAATTGGCAAAGAATGTCATGACCCTACTGGCCTTTGTTTCTCTCAGATCTAGTCTCAGACAATGATAAATTTCACCGAGCCAAGAGACTGAGGAAAATTTGAAATGAGATAGTGCATCTGAATTGTTTATTTCTGTTCTATGAGCAGATCGGTTTCGCTTATTTTGTTGGCTTTGGCTTCCAATAGCCAATAAGGCTGGGGAGGAGAACTTCACTTGACCCTCAGGGTCAGATAGCTTCATGGAGGTCGAGATCTGATTGGGAATTCCTTTCTCTTCTACTTCATATGTGTGAGAAAGATGAAGGATTTGGCAGCAGTTAGGTCTCAGGATGGCAGCTGCAGTGTCAGGCAACTGCTGTGCTCCTCTGGTTCTCCAGGAGGGGAGGCAAATTTCAGGGCAAACAGTGGTGGAGAAGGAAGTTCTGTATTGCTGTACATATTATGATTTCAAGGGTACCCAGTGTTTCACACCTAATGGATAGAATGATGGACTAGGACTCAGAAGACCTGGGTTCAAATCCCTGCTTGGCTATGTAAACTCACAGGAGGTGTGAAATTAGTAAATAAAAATAGTTGTGTAGTGTCAAATCAATTCTGATTTAATGATGACCCTTTTCAGGGTTTTCTAGGTAGAGAACACTCTGAAGTGGTTGACTATTCCCTTCTTCTGGAGGTGGGTGGGCGGGCTGGGACTCATTGACCTATAAAACCACTCCTTAAATGCCTCATCTACCTTAAAAGCCCTGTTAGGATTCCAACGTGATGATACACATTACGGCTTTCAAGGCAGGATTCCCATCTCCACTCATTCCCAGTCTGCACTAGAGAACACTAGCTCAGTATGAGAGGGTTGTTATGTATATTGTATTTGCAAGAAGCCAGAACTGAAGGTAGGATAGAGGGTTGGCGTGCCTGTACTTGGGCCCATTGTGTCATTTGTAGCAAGGTGAGGAGTGGAGTGCTAGCTGCACAACTAATGAGTCTTTTTCTAGCACAAGCCCTGGTAGCAGTGATGTGGTTCCTGGTGGGGGAAAAACCCTCCCTATGAGCTGGATCTGAGTTGTCCACAAGTCTCAGCAGCAACAGCAGTAGAATAAGCTCTAGAAAAACTCCCCATCTATAATATATGCTGATAGTAAGACTCTAGGAAATGTGAGTCCTAGCAAGAATGGATCTGCTGAGTGTATTGTGCCTCATGCCAAGCATCTTCATCCTATCTCATGGGTGACATATTACCTGGTTTTACCTGAATTCTGAGCCCAGTTCCAAAGTGATGTGTCTCAGAAGATTCTAGCCCCTTCCTAAACCTTTACCTTTCTTTCTTGTGTGATGATATAAGGATTCAGACGTGTTCACAAGCTTTGGATTAGAAATCACAATGAACGGGATGCTACTGAACTAGCAACCCAAGAGAGTGAGAGAGATGGAATCCTGCAGTGTAGTAACTCCCAAAATGATATTTTCTGATTGTTAAATGTCCTGTCAAAAAGAGATGCTGCCCCCTTTTGCTGTAAGACACTTCCAGCATTAATTCTGGTGTTAAAGAAATGCATAAACAAATGAAATGATACAAGCAGATTCATTAAAGGAATTAGTGACTATTTACCTCCCTGAAAATCAGCTTCAGAAGTACATCTTTGCTCAGAGGCATGGTGGAATGTGAAGGGATCTGGACACTTACCTTTTTGTTCTGCTTTGGTCTAAATGCTTCCCAGCTTAATTTCCCCCCAACACTGATGATCATATTCTTTCATGCAAATGTGAATGTGAAGCTCTACAGTGCAAAAGCCTGGGAAAGATGATGGTTTGGAGTTGCAAAATGGCAGGTGGGAAAGGGATAAACAATCCCTTCCCCTTTGCTTTGCTGCTGTTTAATGCCACTCTGGAAGAAGCTTTTTGTGTTTTATAAAGCAATTCCCTTTACATGATTATACATGATACAGTATTGAAGGAAATGGCTTCATAATATTAAGGTTGTTGTGTTGCATGTTTGTAGATCATTGATTTTATTGGAATGTATGCTGGTGCAGAGCACAATATAAATAAATATTACTATTATTAAAAGAACTCTCAGAACCACTGTCTTATTTTCTTGAAATCATGAAACCATGGAGGATGGTAAAAGCATGAAGGAGGGTTAACCTTGTCCCTATCTTCAAAAAGGACAAAAGAGAAGAACCTGGTAACTACTCCTTATGTAAGAAAATGGAAGGAAACTGGGAATTGTAGTCATATAAAAATAGTCTGTTAGGTTCTGTGTAAGATGAATTTAAAAGAGATGTTTTTCAGGAGCTTGTTGTGCAGAGTTGTTTGCCTAATTCACAAGGTTGGGTAGTCCAGGAAAAGGAGACGGAAACAACAGACTGCTGAATTGAAGGAGATAAGCCACCTGGAGCCTAGATCATGAGAATTTTGGGCGGTGATCGGAGTGTTCTGAGTTACACCCACTTGGACTTAATTGGTTGACAGCTGGAAAGTGTAATGAGGAAGGTGGTCCTAAAGACATGTAGAAAATGGGGGGTTTGTGTATGTTTGATTTCATTTGTGTTGGGAATGCTGTGGAATGTGAGACACAGAGGTTTGTTTTTCTTTTCAAGAAGAAGGAAGGGGAAATAGCCCAGCCTCTAGCCAAGATGATTACCTAGACTTAGCTGTTTATTATTTTACTTAGAAATTGTAAGTTTATTTAAACATTGTAACAATCTGAAAATGCCTAATGCTTAAGCTTTAAAGCTACAACTGTAATCTAATGAATCTACTTTATTTTCTTAATAAAACAAATATAAAACTCCAACAGAGGACTAGTCTCTTGATACAGCAGGACTTTAACTAAATCCAGTGTGGATGAAAGAAGGTTAATAGTGGCTACTGTAAATAGAGGTCCTACTGTCCTACTTTACAAGGCTGGTGTGTATTCTAAGGAAACACATAGCCTATGTTTTATTGCTTTGGAAGCAATCAAGGTTACTTTTAAGGTTCAGGCTTGTCTGTGGGGCTTACTACGCACTTCTGAGGCCTAAAGGACCTACCTCAGGAAATAAAGGTGGTAGTTTTGCATCCAGAGGGACTCCCTGACCGCGATCATTGTCTCTTTAGGAAGACGGGATCGTTACACAGACCAGTCAGCCTGACATCAATTCCAGGA
This sequence comes from Intellagama lesueurii, assembly GCA_037013535.1. Lineage (NCBI taxonomy): Eukaryota > Metazoa > Chordata > Lepidosauria > Squamata > Agamidae > Intellagama > Intellagama lesueurii. The sequence continues at coordinate 281,693,354 of JBAJHW010000001.1, read as the reverse complement.
AAAAAATTTTGAAGCTGATTATAAAGCAGGCTCTCTGCAATTATTACTGCATTGAAAACGATGCAGTAATAACTAGAAGCCCAGATGAATTTGTCAAGAACAAATTCTACCAGATTAATCTTATCTCAGTTCTTGAAGGTAACCTTCCTGGTAGATGCTGGGAATGCTGTAGATTTAATATCTTTTGACTTCAGCAAAGTCTTTGACAAAGTGCCCCATGATACTCTGATTAGCAAGCTAACTAGATATGGGCTAGATAGAACAACTGTCAGGGGTATACACAGTTGGTTACAGAATCATACTCGGAGAGTGCTTATCAATGGCTCCTTCTCAAACTGAGAGGAAGTAACAAGTAGGGCACCGCAAGGCTCAGTCCTGGGCCTGGTGCTCTTCAACATTTTTATTAATTACTTGAACAAGGGGGTGCAGGGAATACTTATCACATTTATGAATGACACAAAATTGAGTGGAATAGCTAATACCCTGGAAGACAAAAACAACATTCAAAAAGTTCTTGATCAGCTCAAGTAATGGGCTCAAAGCAAAGGAATGAAATTTAACAGATAAGTGCAAAGTTCTACACCAAGGAAAATAAAACCAAGATGGGGATGCTTCACTCAGTAATTCTACAAGTGAGAAGGATCTTGGAATTGTTGTAGATCACAAGCTGAATATGACCCAACAGTGAGATGTGGCTGCAAAAAATGGCAAGTGCTATTTTAGACTGCATTAACAAAAGTATAGTCTCCATATCCCATGAAGTATTAGTCCACCTCTATTCAGCATGGTTAGACCTAATCTAAAGTATTGTGTCCAGTTCTGGAAACTGTACTTTAAGAAGGATGCCAACAAACAGGAACACATTCAGAGGAAGGCAACAGGGGACTGGAAACCAAGTGGGCATATTTAGCCTTAAGAAAAGAAGACTGAGGGGAGATGTGACAGAAGTTTCAAATACTTGAAAGGCTGTCATACAGAGGAGAGGCAGGATCTGTTCTTAATCATCCCAGAGTGAGCGGCAAATAATAATGGGCTCAAGTTACAGATGTCAGATTTTGGTTGAATATCAGGAAAAACTTCCTAAGTATTAGAGCAGTACGTCAATGGAACCAATTACCTTGGGAAGTTGTAAGTGCTCCAATGCAGGAGGCATTCAAGAGAAAATTAGACAAAAATATACTTAGATTTACTTTGATTTGGATTCTTACATTGAGCAGGGATTTGTACTCAATGGTCTCACAGGCCCCTTCCAACTCTTTTATTCTATGATTCTATGGCTAGAATTGGTAGTTTCAGGGATCTTCTCTCATAATATCTGCAGGGGATGGCAAGAAATACTTCACCTCACTAGAAAGATCACATGAAAGGAAAAACAGTCAAGGTCTCTGAGAGAGTATGGAGGCATGTTCTGGTATATCCCCTCCCAAGTTTTACAAAGGTGAGAATGCTGAGATTGTTAGGTTTAAAACAAACAAACAAACAAACAAACAAAACACACCACACATTTTATTAGTTTCTACTCACGACTTTAAGAAGAATACATACACTTTTAAAAGAAAAAAAATGCTTTTTACAGAATACATTTTTTGAAAATGCAAGCATGACCCAAATCTCCAATTCTACCTAATGACCTCCAAAAACAAGAAATCTTTTAAGGAGTTGCCTGTTTCTTAAAAAGTAACCATAACATAGTTGCTGCTAAAAGTATTGCATTATAGATAACATTGCTCTGTGTAACCCCATACCTCTGAACTCTGAATGGGAAGGTTGCAAGGGCAAATTAAGAGGCAAACATAGGGGTCTGGGCTTCATGTTGTCATCCTCCACACCTGAAGCTGCTTACTGATACCCCAGTTTAGGAACATTCTTCTGTGTCTTGGATATAGAAACCCATTAAAATAATAAGTATGAAATTGCAAAACCCACATATGGGCATGGTGCACATAGATCTCTGGGTGGCTACCATTTGCAGTTCTGACTCAGCTGCATGTAAATTCTCCCCTTTCATTTCAGTGGGGAGGCAGCTCCATGGGTGCACCAAAGTATGCATTGATTGTTGTCCTCTCCACTGAAATGAAGAGGAAAAACCTTGACACGTGGAAGTGTCATGTGTACAACACAGTCCTTGTGCTTTCACTCAGTTTAGATGCTTCATAACAGACGTATGACATTTGTATAACATTCTGGCATGAACTCAATTAGCAGCAGATCTCCTATGTGCCAACAGCATTATATCTAGCAACAGAAGGGGTTGGGAGAAGTTAATGTGCCAAGCTAGTCAGCCATTGAGCTATCATAATTGCTTGTCTGCCCTCCAGACTGTTGTGCTACCAAGTAGACTGAAGATCCTCCTGTGCTTAGTGACCCTTTCTCCCAAGCAGAGATTCCAAGGATGCCAGGTGCAAGAGAAAAAATGTCAAACAGCATCTCTTTTATGCTTTATGCCATCGTATAAAGGAAATGATATTTAGGAAGCAGCAGACCAGAAATATCTGGCTACCTATTATTTCAGGCCCATGAGTGGGGCAAATGTCCCTTCTTTATGGTGGCGCAGGATTATCTAACGTTTTCATGCTTGTTTATACTGTCCACTGTTTCAATGGTTGGCAATGCTTTTACTTTCCATGCATGTCCACTAGCTTCAAAATGGGTATAAAATACAATATTGCTGGTCAGGAAGATTTCATGAATAACTGGCCAGAACACTGTACCCAACAACTACATGTTTTAACATACGTACCATCCTTGTCTCAGTGAAATAACCTACCTACCTAATTATTGTATTAACATTTATAAGTTAAACAGCCTGTTGCTAGGTCCATATCCAACTTGCACTCATTACATTAATTATCTGATTTCAGCACGCTAGCTCACACATATCCCAGGTTTTATAGTCCCACCCACCACACACCCTTCAATTTATTTATTTATTTGTAAAGAATGAACAATTTCTCAGAATAGCACATCAGTCCATAATATTACTTATACGCTGAATTTTTTTGTCCAGACAGCCTTGAAAGGAAACCAGCTGGGAGAAAACTGGCACAAATCTGATGATATAATGGTTTATACATTTCTCAAGATGTGATTTAGTGGGTAATAAAATTATAATAAAATTATCTTCAAGCAATAGTTGTCCAGATGACTTTTTCAGCTTTTGTTTTTGTCTGGAAAAAAAAACCAGAAAAGAAAAAACTGTACAGGTGGAGGGCTTGGAGGCATGTAGGAAGTGTGTGTGTGTGTTGGGGATGTGTGTGTGTGTGGGGGGTAACCTCTACTTCAAACTAAGGCCTGAATCCAATTAGTAGTCACAGCTAGAGTATATCCATTGAATCAGCAGCATTTATCTATGTATTGACCCCAGTAATTTATTCAATTGTTCTTCTATATTTAGGACTAGCAATTGGATTTAGCCCTAAGAGGAGAGTCTACACGTCACTTGTTTGTGGATGAAGAACCATGTGCACAAACAAGAGCTACACCCATGATTTATTTCCATTCTGAGATTTCTTTCTTGTCATGGACTAATCAAATGCAGCCTTGATCATTCTGATGTTCAGGGAACAGGATCAGAATGATCAATAATGTTTGTTTGTTTAACTTGTATACCACACTGACTAGTGGTAAACACTACTCTGGGTGGTTTACATCCAAAATGAAACAGACATAACATAAAATAAAATAAATCTTAAATAATATACTAAACCCATCACAAGTGAACAAATAAAGCAGCTCACAACTAATGAATCAAAAAATAGCAATCAGGCAACATAATGATAGACAATTTGGGCTTCATTTAGAGAGGATGCTTTCAAAGGGTCCACTAAGTCTTGTTTTGAGCATCCTTGAGCATCCTGTGAGAGAGGAGGCCAGGCACAGATCCACTGGGAGTCCATTCCAAAGGGATGAGGCCACAACCAAGAAAGCCCTGTTTCTAGCTGTTGACTTCCTGGCCTCTCTTGGAAACCTGAAGGAGCATGGCTTGGGAGGATTGAGTGGCATGGGTGGAAGTTCTTAGGGAAAAATGCTCTAACAGGTACCAAGGTCCTAAACCGTGAAGGGCTTTATAGGTAAGTACCAACACCTTGAACCTGATGCAGTAATTGTTACTGGTTTTCTAATAATGACCTGTACATGCAGTCTCAGCTATTCTCTACACATAATTGGTTTAAAGAATTAAAAAGCAGAGGCGCAACATTACCTCATTACATATCCCCTTAATTCAATGGGTTTTGCTTAGTTAGAATGGACTCCCTGAAATCAGTGGGCCTTGGATTAGTGACGGTTAACTTAAGTCTAGCTGAGATCAATGAATCTATCATAAGCAGATGTTGTGCCCTCTTTAGAGGAGTCCTCGTCTAACAAAGACATCGAGTCCCTAGGAAGCAGATCCCATCAGGGCTTACTAGAAGCTTCCAACAGAAGCTCAAGAAGAGGGTGGTTCTGCAGCAGAATTGGAAATATAGCTAGTCCCTAATCCCCAAGAGCAATGCCACTTGTGATGGTCTTCTACAATGGTCCTGCCCAGAAGTACAAGGTTGCTGCTAAGATCTCCTAAGGAAGTGTCTGCACAAAAGGGTTGTTTGTGGGAGAAAACAATACATTTATTCTTTTCAGCTATCTCAGTGCTATGCATTTTTGATAAACCTTTGGCCATCTGGACATTTGATCCTGGTTTATTAAGGTACCCTTTTCCTGCATCTTCCATGTTTATTTAACAAACAACTGGTAGGTATTTTGCTTGTTGTGGCCACAACTCAGCCTCTTGGATTCTGCTGTTTGGTTATACTTTGTTTACTGCCTGCTTTCGTGACTTGACTTTGGCTCTGCTCCCAGACTCTGTCTGTGTTTCTTAACTGCTTGTAACTCCCTATGGGGCTTGTCAGCCTAACATGGGCTGTCTCCTACTGTGCTTGACACTGCCTGCCAGGAACCAGCAGTAAGACTAAGTGTCAATCCGGTCTCTCATCTGCAATAATTGAAGGGCTTTATTGGCCTATGAAACCAAACTTAATTTCAAGATAAATCCAAGTAAACTATCCACAAAATAAGAGTACACATCCAGTTTTGGAAAGCTGTATATCAGCATTTCCAATGAATCTTGTGTTTTTTGAAATTTTTTATTATGAAAACTGCAAATTTCAGCTGAGAAATCTGAGCATTCTCTTATGAAGATTAATCAGCTAATTAAATGTAAAGAATAGTATAAGTTTTCTCCTTTTTGTTTGGCTTTGTAAAATCAGGGGAAGGTGGTTGTGTTTCAGAAGCATCTTTCAAAGTAATACAAAATACAAGGTGCGACTCGGAATGAATACATGGAAATCCTGTCCAAGCACTCTTCTCAATCGGAGGAATCAGACACAATCAAAAGGAAGTGAACAAAAAGTCTCACTTTTTTATTTTGGAATACAGTTGTCAGTCTCCTCTGTGATTAGGAATTCTGAGTGTGCACTAGAGCTTCTGCATCAATAAGTAATTTCTAGCTCAGGGCATAATTGTACATGGTATCAGCTTTCTGAATGGCAATTAATGAGAATGTAGAGCATAGGCATTCTACAGTTTACTTCTTAAATCAAGTCCCTGGCTATCATTGATTTCAAATCAGTCTTTCACCCTGATCCTGACATTTACATAGAAATAAACCCCATTGATTATATTAGAACTACCAATTGAATGCATTTAGAATTACAGGTATAAGATCACTGTGGATTAAACTTCAAACATCCATGCCGTTTTGAAATTAAAGTGTTCTTTACCACCACCCTCTGAGCCTTCCATCCACAATCAAACTGGGCAGAGTTAGAGATGAAGGACAGTAAAAAGTTGGCTGATTCGTTAAGAATGGGCAAAACAAGTACATTTATAAAATAATGCAAGCTATAACAAAAGGAATGCTTTATTAATTCTGAATTATACATGGGAAATACTAAACTCATATCTACTTACACACATAACACCCTTAATAAGAAAAATGTTCATTTGTCTCTTCATTTCTCATTCATTCACCTCTGTTTCAGATCAGAAAGAGGAAGAGGAGGGTTTATTGACCAACCACTTTTGTTCTGTGATACCTCTTGAAGGCATTGGGAGATAATATCTATATCAACTCCCTTGCAGAGAAATAGAGGAGTAAGTGACTTCTGGTTCAGTACAATCTCTGTACTAGCCTGTTTCAGGAAAGGCCAAAGCCATGGATGGTTAGGGATGCAGGGTGTCCAATCATCCATCTATGGTGCCAGGAGAACCAGGAGGCAGGCAGTCCTGAACTGTGAACACAACCACGGAGTGAAAGGATCAGGCAGAAATCTGACCAACACATAGAAGGGTCTCCTGGAAGATCTTAAAAAGCAGATGTTGGGTGTTGTTAGCAGGTACCAGACCACAAAATTCTGGACAGCCTCTTTTAGGTTTTTAATGTGTATGTGAAATAGTATGGGGAATCATGGAACATCAAGGTGTTGAACAGGAGTCCCCCAGCACTACCTTTCACAAAGTGACACCATGCAAGGGAAAATCACAAAAACAGACTCATTTTTTCATCCATTCACCACTTCTCACCCAAACACAAAGCAATTGTCAGGGCTGTTTTTCAACAAGTGCGAATGGCAGTGAGCAGAAGAGGGTATCCCGTAGACCATCTTAATTGCTGCCATTGGTGTTATCAACATTCCGGCTGCCCTTTGCTATGTAAAGCTTGGCATCCTTTTTCCTGCTGGCAACATGGGCATGATATTGTGCATCAATATTAGGCCATTTCCTGGCTTTTTGAATTGTGGGCACAGAAGCACAATATCCCACATTCATAAACCAGAGGTTTTTTGAACAATTGAATTTCCTGGCTTTTTAAAATGGAGTTTAAATATACACATGCTACCCACAAATTCAATCAGAAATTTCCCTTATATTGAATTACCCAGTGGTAGAGGATTCCAGAATATGAGCATATATGATCTGTACTATGATTCCTGGAGAAGACAGAAGTGAGAACTGCCTGGGTGTGCCTATCGTCTCTGTGTGCCAAAATATTTTGAAGGGCTGTTTTGGACTTACATGCAACTAACCTGGGTAAAATTTGTTTTGAGATCATCACCAGTCACAAAGCAAGAAAAAAAAGTTCATTTATTTAATTATTTATTTGAAATATTTTTAACCTGCCTTTTTCCTTTAGAAAGACCCAAGTGGGCTTGCAGGAATTAAAAGAAGGTATTTAAAATTAGTAACAATGAGTGTATAATACTAAAAGAATAAATTAATACAATATCAAAAAACATAAACAGCCTGCTTGCAGAAGGACAGGAAAGATGGGGCCAGTCTAACTTCCTGTGGGAGAGACTTCCAGAATCTGGGGGAGGAAGTAGAGGGACCAGCAGGGTAGCAAATCTTGGGACACAGTTCAGCCGCTACCCCTGCTATGGTAGATCCACTGAATCCATTTTTGAATGGATCAGCCAAACCTTTTTAAAAAAAATCCTAAATTGGAATCAACTTTAAATGACCCTAATAAAGCTTTCAAGGTAAGTGAAATATTTAAGAAGTGGTTTTACCAGTTCCATGCCCCCAGTGAGTTTCTGTGGCTGAATAGGATTCGAACCCAGGCCTCTTGAGTCTATTCTGCCCCCTGCACCACACTGGGTATCCAAAGAGGATATATTTCTGAGTAAAAGCCTGTTAACCATGATGGAGGGGGAATTCTGGGAATTTAGGTCAAATAAACAATTTTCCCCAAGCTCTGCCCGTAACATCCCATAATGGGAGACTCTCTTTCACCACACCATGTCTTCTTTCTTTCACACTGAAGGTCATGGCAGGGTTAAAAATGACAGACACCTGCTCTGTGATGAGACAGGAGACACATTCTAATTGGCCAGAATGCTATGCTGTGCAAATATTGGAATTCTCAGAAGTTACGTTTCTGCACAGGGGTAAAACAGTGTTATTTTTTAATAAAAAAACAACAACACACAAGTCCAAAACCCTTTGCCCAAACATCCCAAAATTTAGCTCAGAGCAAGAGCAGACACCAAATTTGGTGCTGATCTGAGGTCTAGTTTCGTAGTTATAATTTTTTGTTTGGGGCACTTCTATTTTTTGTTTTGCCTTATGGAATGTTGAATATGTACTGCTAATACACAATATATTGGTTCCTAGCTGTGCACCAATAATACTGCTGAGTTGTTGTGGCCTCAAATCACAGCTTACCTGTGGGTATTTGGACAACTGGTATACCTGAAGGGATATTTCTCTCAGGAAGACTGACTACTCTTTAAGAAGCCTTTACTTACAAAGATTTCTCCCAATTGAGCACCTCAAATAGGGGTCTCAACCAAGGTTGTGCCATCAGTCTGCACCATTCTTATGGACTGGAAGATGCATCATCATCATCTTAGAACTGCAAAGCTGGAAGGGGCCCTATGGAACATCAAGTCCATCCCATGTGAAGGAGGCTCGGTGAGGAATCGAACTCTTAACCACTGGCTCCACAGCCAGATACCTAATCCAAGACATTGTAACTTTACTCTAGATCAGAGCTGCTTCTAGTGAGGCATTCTGCCTCGTACACTTTGAAGTCTAGGGGTCAATCTACTCCTCATCTTTACTTTGATTCTGGGTGTTCTGGACATCTGGTGGCCTTCCAGATGTTGTTGGTGACTGCAACAACCAGGTTATCTCTACCTTTCAGGTTAGATAATGAACTGTAAGAATATCTTCACATGTTTGCCTTATATGTGTGTTTTGGACTTTCACCAGCTGAAATCTGTCCTATTTTTTAATGATATTAGGGAACAGGACATGAAGAAGAAATTGAACATTTCCATTATAAACCAATTTAATTGCAAATGGAAAATGTTGCTGAAATTAAAAACAAAATCTAAATCAGAATTAAAACTCTGGTAGCTGATTATTTGTCACCTTCAATTTGAGGGAGGATGCTACCTCCCTGAGGCTTTTATTTCTGGTTCAGATATAATTCTTCTTTCTTTCCCTCCTTAGTTATAAACTAGCTGCAGCTGCTGCTGTGGCAACAGCAGGGTGAGGGAAGATTACAGTTACAGCTTCCCTGTTGTCTTCCTCTTCCACCTGTGCAAACCGACAAGGAATAAGAGCAAGAGGGAAATGAAGATAGTGAGCAGGACAGTAGCCATAAGGAGAAAGAAAACTGAGGTGAAGGAGGGACAGACAATATAATCAGGATGTCATTAGACCAGTGGTTCCCAACCTTGGGTCCTCAGATGTTCTTGGCTAAAATGTCCTGTGCTGGCCAGGATTTATGGGAAATGCAGTCTAAGAACATCTGAGGACCCAACGTTCAGAGTCACTGCTTAGAAGGCAAGCTCCTTTAAGAGGTAAAAGAAATTAGTTTATTGTAGTGCAATCTTTCCTTGCTGTGCATAATCCCACTTAGCTCACTTTTGTTTCTGGATTGTCAATAGGAGGAAGTCATGGGCTGCGGGTCTCATTTGCAAGTCTGATTATTCTGATATCGAGCTTTGAAGGAACTGTTTGGAGTGTTAATATTATAAAAGGAATCACACTTTATCCTTAAATGTCATTTGACTGAAACAGAGAGAAAATTTTAGCAGAGTTGAGCCATTGGTCCATGCATCATCCTTTCTGATCAGTTAAGGAAGTGCACTGTCCCAAACAGCTGTCTCTGTGTGGCTCCTCTTTCCCAGGACTATAAATGCCTCAAGTCCTGGTGTACAGACTTGAGTCAGTTTAATTGTTATGTGTACCGAACCACATAACTGAGTTACTACAGAGTTGTAATATCTTAGAACAATGGAGAACATAATGCCACACTCATTAGTTGTCTTGCATGTCTTTGCAGGGTAGTGAGCTGCTCTGTAGGGCAAGTTTGTGCTTCAGTCAAACTTTTGGCTACCTTTTCCCATCACAAATACATATCTCTGGCTGTTCTTCAGGGAGCTATACCATCGTTTTGCAGAGATAAATGTGAACCTTCTTCTTCTGTATCTCATCAGGCTGCCTAGATGGTCTGGAGAAACTGAGTCAGGGTCTAATCACACAAACCATTTGAATTGTTTCTTTTTCCTCCTTTTTTCATATTGATATATTTCTATGTATAGTCACGTGATATATATGCAGCTGGAGATGTTCATATGGCTGTCAGTTCAATTGGTACATTTCTTGCTATTTGTACCAGTTCTGTAGGTTACACATGCCATCTTATATAAATAGATTCAGTTTCCATCCTGTTTCAGGGTCCCCGCTGTCCTAAATTTTTCTTTTTAAAAAACTAATTCATAAGTGATATATCACTATTTTCCTGTCATTTCCAACAGTTAGTCAATACACAACTTGGTGGTATATGTCACTTGCAGCCCTTCCTTCCTTCCTTCCTTCCTTCCTTCCTTCCTTCCTTCCTTCCTTCCTTCCTTCCTTCCTTCCTTCCTTCCTTCTTAATTTTTTTCTTCCCAATTCCTTTCTTGACTTTCTGATTTTCTTCCCCCCCTTTTCCTTTCCTCCATCACCCCTTTTCCTTTCCCTCCTTTAATCACGTGTCCTCTTTTCTTTATTTTCCTGCATATTTCTCCCTCTCAGTTCTTGGCTTTCATTTTTCTTTTTCTTTTTGAACAGCATCGGTTGGATGAAGTGGATTTTAAAATACTTGCAAAGTATTGTAAAGAGCAGGGTTTAAAAAGAGTGAGATGAAATGTTAATGCACTACCCCTTTCTTTATCCCCTTAAACAATTCCAAGCAGGAAATGGCCCTTTCTCTGTTCAAGCCCTCTTTCCCCTTTACTTCCTTAAACCTGCAAGGGAGGTGGGGGAGAAAGCTGTCTCCTTTTGAGCAATGTATTTGTGATGTTGTTGCTTCTGCAGCTGCTACAAGTGATTTATTGATAAGTATTTTAAAAAATTCAAAAAAGGGGGTACAAGTGCAGTGGCCATGCAGTGGCCACAGCACCCAAAAACCCAACCCATTTACAAAGTAAATAAACCAACACTGTACCAAAATGATACAGATTGAAGCGATGCAGGGATCAGTACATTTTCAAACAACCATGACAACGAGGTAGGGGGAAAAACCAACTGGTTGGCCAAATGAATTAATGTTACCCATGAGGCATGTGGATGAAATTTATAACATAATTTAAATAACAGCAGAATCAATATAACTGGGATTCTTTTGCCACGTGTGATCAAGCCCTCAGTTTGCCAATTTTCAGTTTTGCTTTCTTTTATATTCAGTGTATTGCTTTTAATTGTAATCTAGCACCAGAGTTCAGAAAAGTCACATCTGGGATTGCATTTCCCACTGTCTCCTTGCCAGTATGCCCCTGGCCATGGTTACTTCTGGGAGGTGCAACTGTAAAAATAGCTTTCCCAGGTCTGTCCAGTCTGACCAATTTGGGTGAACACACACGGGTTGAAGCCCAGACTTCAAACCTTCCAGCTGAATGGGGGAATTGTCAGATTTGCTTTCTTTTACATCCAGTGCTTAAGCATTTCAAGTTCTTTTTCTCACATTAATGAAGAAACTTGAATTTTGCGAAGTTTAGTTTAAAAAACAAAAAACCTAAATTCTCACTGATCTGTAGTGTGAATTGAAATTAAATTTGAAGAGAAGCAAAGGCGCTTCAGCTATTTATGCATATTGCTGCCCTGTGTTATCCGTGGCATGGCAAAGTGATCACACAGCTAACCTGCAGTCACTTTACATGCAAGTGATTTGAGTTCAGGTTGTCTAGTGGAAGTGGGGGCACGTCTGCGTAGTTACAGTGGGATGAGGAGCAATTTATTTTGAAAATCAGGGTTTCTTTGCCCTCTCCTGTCTTCTCCATTTAGTTCCACCTATGATTGGACTGAGTAGGTTTTGAGGTAACACCATGAATTGAGGAAGGATCATAGTCACAGCCCTGTGTTAAGGCTGGGCTGTATGCATCACATCTTGCCATTTTAACTGGATTGGTTTGAAAGAGGGAAATAGTGGTTGCCAGTTGGGTCCTTGTTACAGGGAATGGTAAGTCCAGTTGCATGGACTCCATCTTTCTCTCTTTCAGTAAACAAGGCATGAGTCCACCACTCTGCCATTGGCAGCCACTCAGCTCCAATGTTGCAGTGAAAGAAATCAACCACCGCATAGGATAGGATGTCACACTATGCCCACATGGCCTAAACTAGACATCTACAAGGATATCACCCTTAATTAGCTGCAATTTCCCAGCAGTATGGAGCTCAAGTGAACATAGAAAGTCTATAAGGAGAACTTTGAACGTATCATTTTAAGTGAAAGGCAGGAGGTTGTCAATCAAATGCACATTGCCATTGTTCAGTATTTCATTTATGAGCCCTAATCTTTGTTTGTAACATAACTTTGAAATACTGCTTCTCCCGTAGTTGAAAACAGCAGACATGTGGGGCATCATGCTGGAAAAGTGTGTTAGACAGCAAACCCATTTAAAGTTTAATATGTTTAGGGACCTGGGATGTGGACTAGAGTGCTTCTAGGGAGGAATTAAAAAAGAGTGCTTCTGGAAAGGAATTCAAATACAGCAGATGAATAACAAGAGCAAATGTCTAAAAATACGAATAGGAAGGAATGTAAAGGGAGGCGGAATCAAAATGCAAACTTTTAGGAATATGTGGTTATCCTTTTATTCTGTTCCCTTACTCTTCACTCTGCCCCAGATTCTGCTGCACCCCCCCTTTTTTTTTGGATTTTAAAAAGAGTGTTTCAAATGTTAAATTCCCCAAGTGTTGAATTACTAGCCAGCCATATCATTCTTTACATTCATTCACATCATTAAAAAATGTCCAGGTTTTGGATATGTTTGTGCCAATTGGTTAAAAAAAAAAACACCCCAAAAATAACCTTGCAGACACCATCGCATAAATGTTTGTTTTTTCAGTTGTGTTCTGTCAACTCTTCTGTGCACTGGCAACATAGACAGAAAAAGAAAAGAAGTGAATGGGTGGGGCAGAAATCTGCACAAAACATGCAAGCATAGCGCTTGTCTGACAATGTGCAGACATGAACAAGAAAGAACACACTAATGTCAGTGCCATATGATGCGCCCCCCCCAAAAAAAAGAAAGAAAAGAAAGAAAGATTTTGAGTGCCAGATCCTGGGGTGCAAGAGGTGGGAGAAATTTTCAGACGCATCCCTCCTGATTTTTCTTTATTGTGCTCTCCGTCCAATTATACCCCTCTACCAAAAGCTAATTTCCAAAAAGAACCATTCTTGCTGGTATAAATTTTCCTTGAAGCAAATGCCAAAGTAAATAATTCATCATACAGCCATATATAGCATCTGTTCCTGTCAACAGGCGTAGTTTAAATGAAAGCTTCAAAGTCTGGCGTATTTGTTATGTATAAAGCCTCCATCTCCTAGGTGAACATGGCAGGGCTTCTCAAGACATGGAAAGGCAAATCATCCCCCCAACACATTTTTGAAGCTAATTAATTGGTTGTGTTGGCATACAGTTCTTTGGGGTAACCAGTGCTACCCATTGTTGCCACCACTTCACCATTTGTTGATGAGGATGATGAAATGTTTTGAAAACAGAGCATTCATTCCTAGAACAGAGATAGTTAATGGGTGAAATATTTAGTAAGAGAGTTACAGTGTTTGTGTATTTTAGTCAGACCTAAATCCCACTGATAGCCTCAACTAGTATAGATGTATTAAATCAATTACAGAATGGTAGTGCAAAACATATGCAAACCCTATTGATTTAATAACTGCACTCTAACAGAACCAAGGCGAGGAGAGGAATTTATTTAGGAACATTTTTTGGCCCACAAACCGAACTCTAATGTGGCTTGCAGTACAGTGCACTGCTGCAGACATATAAGGTAGGGTGAAAATCTTCCTTGCAAGGTCGAAGACAGGTCTCCATTCCAATCGGGGCAAATGTGCTCCGATGAGGAATTCCCCTGCCCCCTCTCCCTTTGTGAAAAGATCAATGCATCTCACCATTTTGTCTTTGAACCTCTGATGTCTGAGGGGCAGGGGAAGGATCACGTGTGAGGTAAGGGAAGACTGAAGGACTTCATAGTATTCAAACCACTTCCAGCCCTTGATTGTGCTCTCAATGCAAAGAGACAATTGGATCAGCCTTGGGGCTGATCTAAAGGGTTTCTTTTCCTATGGTTACTTCCATTTTACAATGCAAGGGGAAAAAATGACAGCACATCCAAGTGAACATTTTCCTAAACACGAGGTCCCAGATGTTCTTGGACTCCCTAAAGTCCAGAGTATTTCATGTAGTGGCTAGTCCTTGGGTTTGTAGCATAAATTACAATGTTTTCTGAATTGTCTCTCTATTAGGTAAGAGTCAAATCTTATTGAGAGCAATTGTTGCAGTAGCAGAAATCTTTGCTTAATATTAAGTTATGAAATTGCCCCTGTTATCACATTTTGTTGACATTGGTCTTGTCAGACAGCTACAATAAACATAAGTAGTGGAAGCATTTGAATTCTTTTTCCAGACTGAAAAATGAAATACACTACTGATAAAATGCAGATAATAATCATGTAATGTATGCTGTCATTTAATTTCCACAAAACTTTGGATTGGATAAAAAAAACCCACCACATCTCCCCCTATGAGTCTGCCCAAGCATTAAGATCACCGGGGGAGGCTGTCTTGGTCCCACCACCCTCACAGGTGCACTTAATGGTGAAATGGGACAGGGCCTTCTCTTTTGTTGCTCCCAGACTCTGGAACTCCCTCCCATGGGAAGCCAGGCTGGCCCCATCTTTGCTGTCCTTCTGCAAAGTCCTTTCTCTTCAGCCAGCCACTTCCCTTAGTGCTTTTTGAGAGAAGTTTTTTTAATGGATTGGTATACTCTGTTGCTTTTAAATGTGTTTTTAGTAATGATTTTATTTATCATTTTAAATGTAATATTTTTAAATGTAATTCTTTTTAAATATTTGTATATTTACTGTTTTTAGCTTTTAAATAGTATCTCTTTAATGATGTAAGCTGCCTTGGGTCCTTTTAAGGAGAAAGGTGGAGTAAAAGTATTTTAAATAAATATTAAGAGTAGATTATTTCACTACCATTTAAAATACTTACTCTTGCAGATTGCTCTGTGTTTCAACTGCTCTGCAGTCTATTTAATATTAAATAATGATTGACTACATTAAAAGTATAAGACTAAACACAATTAGAAATAATAACATTGAGGACAAATGACTAGGACACAGATTTTGTTGTTATTTATTGGAGAAATGAGCAGCAGAGTAAAATTAATGTTTAAGGCAGGGTTGTGCCTACAAAATAACACTGAGTTGTTTTTAGGATAATCCCAAAAGCAAGCTGTGGGGATGCTGGCAAATAAGGAGTTGCACAGCAGAACACATTTTTGTTCAAATTACAAGTCTTGATGAGAAAAAAAATAGTCTTTGTTGTTTCTTTCTTGCCTACAAATGAAGAACACCATAATAAATAATAATCATGTGCTATCAAGTCAAATCTGATTTATGGCAACCCTTTTCAGGGCTTTCTGGTTAGAAAATACTCAGAAGTGGTTTACCATTCCTTTCTTCCGTGAGCACCCTGGGACTGTACAGCTTGCCCAAGGCTACACAGGCGGGCTGGTCTCCCAGGAGGCACAGATACCTAAACCTCAGAGCCATCCAGCCAACTGAAGAACATCATAGGGCTTGAAAAATTCCTCACTATGGTACCTTGTTGAATCAAGACAACTGATCTGATGAAAATGAAGAATTTAGCAGGTATTCTTTATGTCTCTACTCCAGATACTGTTGGCTAGCCCCATACTCTCCATCCTGGTTCTCCCTGTGGAGAGTTAAATTTCACAAGGAGATTTTTTTTTTCTAATTCAAAATCCCCAAAACCCATGGTTTTTGAGGGCATGGAGGTGCTCCCACGTGTATTTGGCTTACCGCTTCAGATTTAGCTGTCCACACAGGAAGGCAAGGAAGGAGGGAAGCAAGTCTAGCCTCCCCCCTCTGATCACATGTTCAGATCAACTCTTTCAGTAATTGAGTCAATAAAATTCAACACTTCCTTTGAATGGCTCACAAGGTACAGGGAAATTTATGTATTTAGATTACAAAGCCCAGAATTCCCCACACAATAACTGTTCAGGGGAATTCTGGAAATTATAGTCCCAAACCCCAAATCTGCATTTCTGTGATCTGGACTGTAGATACAAAAAGAAAGAGCGGAATCACCTTCCATAAATATTCTTAGATATGACTTCTAATTTAGTCCAGTTTAAAAATAATCATAATTAGGGACATTGCCCAGTCACAGCAGATTGAGTAGGCATACAGGTCATCTGGTCACAGTCTTCCCAACTATAATTAAACAAGGCATATTTCCATTTAAATTAGTAGTAATTGCTTCTACCTTTTCATCTGCACATATAAATTAGCACATACACATTTTATGTAAATTGGGACTGGCCTTTGTTTCCTTTATTATCACTTCTTCTCTCTGTGTGTGCGCGTGTGTGTGCATGCATGCATGTGTGTGTTGTGTAAGTGGCCACCCCCAACAACAGGGAAATCATAAGGTAAACCTCTTACACTGTAATGGTTGTGCTGGGACACCATGGAAGTATATGGCCCCACTATTAGTCCTAGTGTGGCATTCACTCAAGCCATAGATAGGAAGATGGAGAATGGCACTCGCCCATTAAAAACATTGCAGTTAAGTTTCAGCTGCTGCCAGTCCAAGCAAGCTTCTGTGCATGAGATGGGAGGAGGTGTCATCTGGTCCTCTGAGTACTGCTGCAGCCCCATGCCATAGGGTGTTGCTGAGTTCCTTCCAGGCTAGCTCAGGGCTGGGCAAAGGAACATTTTGAGTGAAAAATATTTTGTAGGTATTCATGGGGCTACAAAGGTGCTAGGAACCCATATTTTTTTGCAGCCCATTGACCACACATTGCCAACCCAGGCCAAGGTGATGCCCATGGCAAAGTAAATAAGTGTCTCGACACCTTCTGATCTGCATATACTTTTTAGTTCCAGGATGGAAGCAGCATAAATGAAGTACTTAGAATCTGCCTTATGTTTGGCATTTACTGGTGGTTTATCTCTTCCTGTGCCTCTAAGAGATGTCAGGTGGAATTCAGGGCAAAAGAAAGGGGAAAGCAGACTGGGGCAGTTATTCATTTATACCGTGCCAGCATTCTGCATAGTCATTTTATGTACATTAGCTTTGTGAACAAGTGTGGTACAAACTGTTTAGACCACCACTAGATTTGAGAATATCCAACTAGAAAAGTTTTATTTTCATTATCTCCCTGAGGGAGAGTTGCCAGGTCAGCAGCATCTCATTCCTTGGGATTTCTTGGTTTATAGCTGAGAAGAGAAGGGAGGTCCTTGAGCTATTGCAGAAGTGGGGCCAGACGCTACTTCTGGGCCAGCTGATTGTAGAAATGGGATCAAGGGCAATCTCCACAAATGGGACTCAGAATCTGGTTAAAAATGTGTTGACCAGGTAATATCATAAAATCATAGAAAAGTGAAGTTGGAAGGGGCCTACAAGGCCATCAAGTCCAACCCCCTGCTCAATGCAGGAATACAATCAAAGCATATCTGCCAGGTGATTATCTAAGTTTTCCTTGAATGCCTCCAATATTGGAGCACTCACTAAGTCCTGAGGTAACTGGTTCCACTGTCATACTGCTCTGTTGGGAAGTTTTTCCTGATATTCAACCAAAATCTGGGTTCCTTTAACTTGGGCCCATTGTTGCGTTTCCTGCACTCTGGGATGATCAAGAACAGATCTTGCCCCTCCTCTGTATGACAGCCTTTCAAATATTTGAAAAGTGCTATCATATCACCCCTCAGTCTTCTTTTCTCAAGGCCCAATTCTTTCAGCCTTTCCTCATAAGGCTTGGTTTCCAGCCCCCTGATCATCCTTGTCGCCCTCCTCTGAACTTGTTCCAATTTGTTAGCATCCTTCTTGAAGTGTGGTGTCCAGAACTGGGGGACAAACTAGAATTGGGGAAAGGGGGATCTCAATTGTTACGCCCTGGACAAGTTGCAAGCCGTGTTTTCTGTCTTATAGGACAGCCTTTCTCAATGGGCCCAGGGAGGGGGGGGACTCTGGCACATTTGAAGGAAGCCACAGACTGGAAACAATTCTTCACACACACACTTATAAGGTTCATTATGCAACCTATACAGTCCTGATTCAGCCTGCATTCCTTTCATATTGTGTTTATGGCTGTGACCAAAAAAAGTTGAGAATGGCTGCTCTAGGTATCATATCCTACATGTCTTATCTACAGCACACATGACACATGGGGAATTAATCTAGGCTCGGTGTAGCTGCTGTGACTAATCAGAAGCTCATCTGCCTTTCATGGGGAATTCTTTTTCCCTGACTAGATCCTGTGCTGCCACCACATACTCAAAAATCAAATTTTCTCTTCCTCTAGTGTTTCTCTCCCAGAGATTTATCTGCTGTCCTGGAGATCTGAGAAAGCTTAGCAATTGCTAGAGACTTTGGCTGGTATTTTGAGACCTGGCAACCCTATTATAATCTGTGAAAGAACACATACAGCTTCTGTGAAACTAACAGGCATCTATGCCATAGACTTTCTCCCTACTTATCATTTAGATCCTGATGGTTGACCTGCTGATTTTATGGTGTAATAGCGAATTTTGAAGTTTCTTATCATGAGTGAGAGCCATGCCTCACACAAAGAATCCAAAAATATAGGGAAGTGTGTTGGTCTATATCCAAGCCAAATGTTGTTTTTTGTTCTCTCTATGGGATGAAGGTGTTTTGTAAAGCTAATAGATCTTAATTGCTACTCAAGATTGAGGCACCCTGAAATACTTTGCATTGTGATAGGTATAGTTCACAAAATATGTTGTTGCTGAAAAGATATTACACATAGCTTCTGTCAGGGATGGGGACTCAAGTCGCGGGAATTGCTGTCAAGTCAGACTTAAGTCACGCTGGTGACTCAACTCAGACTCAACTCAGATTTTTTTTCATTGATTAGGACTCGACTCACAATTTGCAGCCCACTCACTCCTCCCTTTTTCTGGGGGAAAAAAAGCTTGTTTTTAATAGGGACTAGGATTTCGATGCACGGATTGCTGCCTTGTCGTGGCGAAGGGGCTTGAGTAATTCAGAGAAGCTATGGGCTATGCCGTGCAAGGACACCCAAGACAGACAGGTCATAGTGGAGAGTTCTGACTAAACGCGATCCACCTGGAGCAGGAACTGGCAAGCCACTCCAGTATCTTTGCCAAGAAAACTCCATGTACAGAAACAAAAGGCTAAAAGATATGACGCTGGAAGATGAGCCCCTCAGGTCGGAAGGCATCCAACATGTTACTGAGGAAGAGCGGAGGACAAGTACGAGTAGCTCCAGAGCTAATGAAGTGGTTGGGCCAAAGCCGAAAGGACGCTCAGCTGCGGACGTGCCTGGAAGTGAAAGGAAAGTCCGATGCTGCAAAGAAAAATACTGCATAGGAACCTGGAATGTCAGATCTATGAACCTTGGTACGCTGGATGTGGTCAAACAGGAGATGACAAGAATAAACATTGACATCCTGAGTGTCAGTGAACTAAAATGGACGGGAATGGGCGAATTCAATTCAGACGATTATCATATCTACTATTGTGGGCAAGAATCCCGTAGAAGAAATGGAGTAGCCCTCATAGTCAACCAAAGAGTGGGAAAAGCTGTACTGGGATACAATCTCAAAAATGATAGAATGATTTCAATACGAATCCAAGGCAGACCTTTCAACATCACAGTAATCCAAGTTTATGCACCAACCACTGATGCTGAAGAGGCTGAAATTGACCAATTCTATGAAGACTTACAACACCTTCTAGAACTGACACCAAAGAAAGATGTTCTTCTCATTCTAGGGGACTGGAATGCTAAAGTAGGGAGTCAAGAGTTAAAAGGAACAACAGGTAAATTTGGCCTTGGAGTTCAGAACGAAGCAGGACAAAGGCTAATAGAGTTTTGTCAAGTTTTGCTGGTCATCACAAATACTCTTTTCCAACAACACAAGAGGCGACTCTACACATGGACATCACCAGATGGGCAATACCAAAATCAGATTGATTATATTCTCTGCAGCCAAAGATAGAGAAGCTCTATACAGTCAGCAAAAACAAGACCTGGAGCTGAGTGTGGCTCTGATCATCAGCTTCTTATAGCAAAACTCAAGCTGAAGAAAGTAGGAAAAAGCACTGGGCTAGTCAAGTATAATCTAAACCAAATCCCTTATGAATACACAGTGGAAGTGAAGAACAGATACTAGATTTGGTGGACAGAGTGCCTGAAGAACTATGGATGGAGGCTCGTAACATTGTACAGGAGGCAGCAACAAAAACCATCCCAAAGAAAAGGAAATGCAAGAAAGCAAAGTGGCTGTCCAACGAGGCCTTACAAATAGCAGAGCAGAGAAGGGAAACAAAATGCAAGGGAGATAGGGAAAGTTACAGAAAATTGAATGCTGACTTCCAAAGAATAGCAAGGAGAGACAAGAGGGCCTTCTTAAATGAACAGTGCAAAGATATAGAGGAAAATAATAGAAAGGGAAAAACCAGAGATCTGTTCAAGAAAATAGGAGCTATTAAAGGAACCTTTTGTGCAAAGATGGACATGATAAAGGACAAAAATGGTAGGGACCTCACAGAAGCAGAAGACATCAAGAAGAGGTGGCAAGAATACACAGAGGAATTATACCAGAAAGATCTGGATGTCCCGGACAACCCAGATAGTGTGGTTGCTGACCTTGAGCCAGACATCCTGGAGAGTGAAGTCAAGTGGGCCTTAGAAAGCATGGCTAACAACAAGGCCAGTGGAGGTGATGGCATTCCAGTTGAACTATTTAAAATCTTAAAAGATGACACTTTTAAGGTGCTAAACTCAATATGCCAGCAAGTTTGGAAAACTCAGCAGTGGCCAGAGGATTGGAAAAGATCAGTCTACATCCCAATCCCAAAGAAGGGCAGTGCCAAAGAATGCTCCAACTACCGTACAATTGCACTCATTTCACACGCTAGCAAGGTTATGCTCAAAATCCTACAAGGTAGGCTTCAGCAGTATGTGGACCGAGAACTCCCAGAAGTACAAGCTGGATATCGAAGGGGCAGAGGAACTATAAACCAAATTGCTAACATACGCTGGATTATGGAGAAAGCCAGAGAGTTCCAGAAAAACATCTACTTCTGCTTCATTGACTACGCAAAAGCCTTTGACTGTGTGGACCACAACAAACTATGGCAAGTTCTTAAAGAGATGGGAGTGCCTGACCACCTTATCTATCTCCTGAGAAATCTATGTGTGGGACAGGAAGCAACAGTTAGAACTGGATATGGAACAACTGATTGGTTCAAAATTGGGAAAGGAGTATGACAAGGCTGTATATTGTCTCCCTGCTTATTTAACTTATATACAGAATACATCATGTGAAAGCCTGGACTGGATGAATCCCAAACCGGAATTAAGATTGCCGGAAGAAATATCAACAACCTCAGATATGCAGATGATACCACTCTGATGGCAGAAAGTGAGGAGGAATTAAAGGACCTCTTAATGAGGGTGAAAGAGGAGAGCACAAAAAATGGTCTGAAGTTCAGCATCCAAAAAAGTAAGATCATGGCCACTGGTGTCGCGTTTTGACCCTTTTTGGATCCCACACCTCTGGAACTTATGTGGCGTTGGACTCACTCGTGCCTTGGTCTGTCCACCTAGACTCAGACCTCAGAGCACACCAGGGCAAAACTAAACTCTTTCCTTTCTTCCACTGCTGCCACCAGGAGATCCCTAGATCCCCATAACTCCTTTAGAAAGAATCAGGTCCACTCTTTAATGAAATAGAAAGATCTTTAGTTTATTTGCTTATTTGTTTCAGTATTTTAATATTCAGTTCTATTCCTTCTCCCTTCCAGTCACTGGTCAATCACTTCTCAGATCTCCTACTATATTTTCATCAGTCTAATCACAATCACATAAATCTCTGAACTCTGCTAATCAAACTCCTTCCAAAACTCTGATCTATCTTCTCCCCCTCAGGCTCTGCCTCTTATACTCTGCCTCTTGGCTCCGCCTCTCAGCAACATAAATATGCATGACTCACTCTAACTAAACCTGAGCCATGACCACATTTAAAGGAGAACGCTACAACTGGTCCCATCACCTCCTGGCAAATAGAAGGGGAAGATATGGAGGCAATGACAGATTTTACTTTCTTGGGCTCCATCATCACTGCAGATGGGGACAGCAGCCACGAAATTAAAAGACGCCTGCTTCTTGGGAGGAAAGCGATGACAAACTTAGAAAGCATTTTAAAAAGCAGAGACATCACCTTGCCGACAAAGGTCCGCATATTATTATTATTTTATTTGTACGATCAACAGATCAGATGTGAGTAACACAGAACGACTGCATAAGAATAAACAGAATCAATACAACTGTAATATACATTATGTGCGGCAGACTCTTAGGGAGACAAATTCCATAAATAATTGTTAGAAGCATAACCCCACCCCCAATGCATACATATTCATATATGCATACATACATGTATATATCTAGAGAATTAAGGCACCATTTCTCGCGTGCAGACTAGTGCTGCTGCACAGAAGCTGGCCACTTTAATAGTTACTGATGGACACTGGTCTGCCAGCAGATAACATGTATAGTACTCATCATCTCTTCCAGGGATGCTTTGCAAAATTGGATGAATAAAAGTGTCATGGAAACCAATGTAGAAGGAGCAATACAACAGAACATGGCCAACCGTCTCCACCACACCAGCCTCACAAGGACATAAGCGCTCTTCATAGGGAAAGTTCTTGTATCTGCCTTCCAGCAGGACTGAAGGAAGTGCATTAAACTTTGCTAATGTAAAAGCTTTTCTATATTTTGGAAGGGTCAGAATATTCAAATAGCTTGCAGGTAAAAATGCCTGACCATAATCCCTAAAGCCAGGATGGGCTGTAGCTATGCTGACATGGTGTTGCAGCTCATTGTCTGTGATGCGCTGGTGTAGTTCCTGTTTTGCTTTTGTATAGCCCATTAACAAAATAGCACTTCTCGAGAGGCCCAAATTATTTAATTTCTCATCCATAGATCTTTCCCATCTGGACTGAAACTTATCAGTTAGCACTAAGGGAGCCAACCCCACAGGGGTGAAGAACATTTTTAACCAAAAATTCAGCTTAAGTATCCATGCCCAAGACTCTATCAACATCTGGCCTGTTTCTAGTCATAAAAGTACATTTGGTACACAACTCGGTAGTCCAAGAATAGTTCTCAGAAATTTCGTTTGAGTGGACTCCATTGCAGTAAAATTTCTGTATCTACACCATTGTGCACCATATAACATCTGTGCTAACACCTTGGCATTGAAGACCTGTATGGCTGATGGTATATGCTGACCTCCTTTTGCAAAGAAAAAATGTATGAGTGACTTAATACTTCTCTGAGCATTTGCAATAGCGTTGGATAATTGAGCCTTCCAAGATCCTGTGGACTGAAAAATCACACCCAGATATTTATAAGATTTAACTTGCTCAATTAGGTGGTCATTTATTTGCCATTTATGTGTGATCCGTTTCCTGGTGAACACTAAGACTTTTGATTTATCGTAATTAATTACTAACTCTTCAGTTTTACAATAGTTGCCCAGGGCTCTTAATAACCGCCGTAAGCCAACACAGGTTAATGAGAGAAGTACAACATCATCTGCGTATAAGAGAGTAGATAGGGGTCTATCTGCTAGATTGGGGGGATGAAAGTTGGTTCCAGATAAATTCCTAACCAAGGAGTTAATATAGATGTTGAACAAAGTGGGAGCCAATACACAGCCTTGTTTGATGCCAGCATATGTGGGGATGGCCTTGGTGAGGTGACCTGCCCTGTTTTTTTTTTATTATTATTATTAACAACTTGGGATAAGGTAAGGGGTACAGAAGGTAAAGGGGGATATGGGGGGAGAAAAAAAAGGAGGGGGAGGAGAACACAAAATGTACTGACATTCAATCTATTCATGTTGCAATATCAAATCGACTTTCCGCTTTTCTAAAATTTGATTGCCCTCCAGGTTTTAACTTACATTTACATCTTAGTTTAAATCTATGTTATTCAAGCACTATCTGGTGACTCAAGCCGTTTATATAATAAATCTCATCGTCCAGATGCCTTTTGTATTGGACAGTCTTTCAACACTTCTGATAAAATATCCATTTCTGCCGCTTCCCGTATCTTCTCAATAAGTTCCTCTTGTTTCGGTATCACCAATTTCTTCCAATTCTTAGCATAAAGAATTCTGGCTGCAGTGACTATATATATAACTAAGTAGTCCTTTGTCTTATCTATACTGTCTGGTATAATACTCAGTAGAAACAGTTCTGGGGTTAGTGGAACATTACAAAGCAATATTTTTTTGTAACAGAGTATGTATTCCTATCCAATATTGTTTCGCTACTCTGCAAGTCTACCACATATGGTAAAAGCTTCCCTCGTGTGCTTCACACTTCCAACAAACATTTGACACCTCTGTATAAATCTTTGACAATTTTTCCAGAGTCATATGCCACCTATAAAACATCTTGTATATGTTCTCCTTGAAATTAACCGATTTTGTGAGCTTTATATTATTTTTCCATATTTGCAACCATTGATCAATATCTATATTATGTCCTATATTTTGTGCCCGCCTAATCATACATTCTTTTACCATCTCGTCTTGCATTTTAATTTCTAACAAATAATCATACATTTTCTTAATTACTTTATCTTTTGAGCCCAGCAGAAGTTTATCAAATATTGTTTGTTCTGTGCAAAAGCCCTCTATTTTATCTTTTCTATACCTAGATTCCACTTGCGCTCTGGACCACCAGTCTATATATATGTTTCGTGTCTCTAACTCTTCTTTAGACCTTAACTCACAATCCTTTTTAAATAAATCTTGATATCTTAGAAGTTTCGCTTCCGTCATGAGATTAGGTTGTGTAAAGGCCTCTATAGGTGATACCCAGACTGGTGTTTTTTGGTAAATCTGTTGGATGATCTTTTTCCAAGTCCCTAGTAGGGCTCTTCTTATCATTTGCGAGTTGAAATGTTTCTGCTCTTTATCTTTTTTGTACCATAGAAAAACATGCCAACCGAACTGTAAATCATGTCCTTCCAAATTGAGTAGTCTATCATTTTCTAAGGTTATCCATTCCTTTATCCAGTCTAATACACAGGATCTATAATACAAAACCCAATCTGGGAGACCAAAACCTGCTCTTTGTTTGGCATCTTGCATTGCTTTAATTTTAATTCTTGGTTTTTGACCTTGCCACACAAATCTCATAATTATCTGAAGTTCTTGAAAAAGAGACTGTTTTAATATTATGGGAATTGTCTGAAATAAAAATAGAATTTTAGGTAGAACATTCATTTTAATGGTTGCTATTCTTCCCATCAGCGATAGCTGTAATTTGTCCCATCTCTCCAAGCTAATCTGTATCTCTTTAATCAACTTCATATAATTGTCTTTGAATAATGTACTCGTTTTCTTTGTGATTTGGATCCCTAAGTATCTAACTCTCTTTTCTTCTTTAAAGGTGACATGCCCTGTTACATCTCACCTTCAACCTGGTTTTTGCATAGAGGCAGCGAATCAGGAGCAGCAACCGCCTATCAATGTTGGTTGTCTCCAACTTCTGCCAAAGCCTGTCTCGTGGGATCATATCAAATGCGGACTTGAAATCAATAAAGGCTGTATATAGTGCTCCTTTGGTCTTAAATGAATATTTATCCACCAGATGTTGTAAAACTATACCATGATCTCCTGTAGAGCGTCCTGATCTGAATCCTGCTTGCTCATCATCTAGAAGATTTTCCTTTTCCATCCAACTATGTAATTTCTCAAAAAGACGGTCGGCATATAATTTACTGATAACACTTAGCAAACTGATTGGCCTATAATTTGCAGGGGAGGCTCTTTTCCCTTTTTAATAAATTGGAATGATAATAGCAAGTCCCCAGTCCTCTGGTATACATGCAAGCTGGTCAGTGCATGTAAATAGCGTTGCTAATATTGGGGCCCACCAATTAATATTGGCTTTAAGAATCTCAGGAGGAATGTTATCACTCCCGGGTGCTTTGCCTACTTTAAGCTTAGCAATAAGTCTGGTAATTTCAGAGATTGAGACTTGGGTCCAGTCAGGGAGATCGCGGGATGCAGTTTGTGGAATCAAATGTCCAGATTGTTTTGCAGCATATAGACCAGTAAAATATAGTTCCCAGGTCTTAACAGGTATGTATGAATTTCCTGCACCTACTTGACCGTCTAACCCTCTTGAGACTATCTCCCAGAAAGTAACAGAGTCATGTGACCTTGATGCTACAATTAATTTCTGCCAACTCATCCTCAATGCCAAATTCTTTTTGTCCTTGATTAGCTTTTTATATTTTTTCTTTAACCGAAACCAATCAGGTGGTAGGGATTGCAGGTTTGATTCCCTATATCTCTTATAAGTTTCTAGTAGTAGATACTTCATTTCCAGACATTCCTGATCGGACCATGGTTTGGATCTATGGGTTCTACAAAAGGGGGCATCCTGTCTTATGGATTTTTTTATGAATCAAACATCCTTGTAGTGCTGTGACTATTTCTTGATATAGATTAAGAGCCTTTTCAGGGGAACTTGTTTTCAAAAGGGACTCCCGCACTCTGAGACAGCTTTCCGAATACAGGAAACATACTCTGCCTTGGCTGACCATCTCGCCCGAGATACTCCAATTTCTGCCTCTGTACTGAGTTGCGGTTTGTAATCTGCATGAACATTCTGGCTCTGACCAGATAGTATTGTAATCAGGGGAAGATGGTCACTCTCTGTGCGTGTACCAACTTCGAAACTGAGTACCAGATTTAACAGGTCATAGGAAATGATAGAGTAATCAATAACTGAAGCACCACACCCTCCCAGGAAGGTATATTCCCCAGATCTATCCCTTTCCACTCCTCCATTTAATAGCACTAAATCCAAGCTATTTATCATCCATAAAAGACATAGACCAGAATAGCTACAAATCTGATCTTTGGACTGTCTAACAGGGATCGGATGTCCCATGTCCATTTCAGGAGCGTGTTCACCAAAATGATGGTAAAGGACTTCATCATTTTGACCAATTCTGGCGTTAAAGTCTCCTGTCAGTATTAGAGATGCCTTGAGGTGTAAATATGTCATTCTGCTAATAAAGTTTTGCAGGTCTGCCCACCTGTTTTGTTGTTTATGCTGGAGTGGAGGAAGATACACATTAATTAACAACAGGGTAAAATATCGAAGCTTAATAACCAGAGACATTGCCATATTGGGTAATGCGGCTAAGCTAATTTTGGTGGCTCAAAGCTTAGTGGAAACTAACACCCCAAGGCCTCCTTTGGCTCTACCTCCCCTGGAACTTGGTTCGGCTTTCAATGTATAACTTGTAAAACCATCTAGCTCCAGTTCTTTTGTCTCCCAAGTCTCTTGGAGGCATACTATATCATATCCCCTAATGAAGTGTTGAAAAGAGGGGTCCAGGAGCTTGCCTTGCCAACCCGCGATGTTCCAAGAAATAAGTGTCAACTGAGAATTTTGTTGAAAAATTGATGGCCAGTCAGTAATAGGCATTTTCTTACCAAGAGGGGAATTAGTGGAACTCTCTCTCTCTGGAAGTCCTCCCTGATTTGCCCTTGTCCAGCCCGCTATGTTCCAAAATAGATGTTTTGGTGGATGGGAAGAATTGGACAATCTGGGTAGTCATTCTATGATTTTAAGTTTTTCTAGTATGCCCTCTTGGTCCAGAAAGATGCTGCCATTGTTTATTGTGGAGGGACAGATGTTTTGGGCCCTAGAGGGCATTTTATAAGTAGGAGGTGAACCAAATTCATGAGGTTGTAAGACCTGTAGGCCTAACCAGTCCTCATTTATTTTTGGATAACTGGCCTAGCTGCCTTTTCTGCATCATTATTTGCTTCAATAGTTTTAAAAGTCCCGACCAGCTTTGGTCTTGAAATAATGCAGGTTGGTGAGAGAGTATTAGATACTATTGATTGTGCAGTTAAACTCTCATGGGGTACTTCTAAATTGCTATTGAAAATAGACTCAGGCACTGGTACATGGATTATCTCAGTCACTTCCAGTTGTGAGAGGCTAGGAGAGCTAGCTTTGGCCATGGCTTTGTCAGTAGTTATTAGTTTGTCCCCACTGGTTAGGTCTGGGCATTCTTGTAAAATTAAATCCTGTTGTGGTTTAAGTTACATACTTGCAGATGTACAGTATTTGATGGTTTGTTGAACTTGGTTAAGATCATTTGAATGTACAGTACCTGGTGGAACATCCAAAGTGGGTTGTTTGGTAGTTGATTCTCTTGAAAGTGTGTTGGGCTGCATAGTGAAAGCTATGGTTTTTTCCAGTAGCGATGTATGGAAGTGAGAGCTGGACCATAAAGAAGGCCGACCGCTGAAGAATTGATGCTTTTGAATTGTGGTGCTGGAGGAGACTCTTGAGAGTCCCCTGGACTGCAAAAAGAACAAACCTATCCATTCTGAAGGAAATCAACCCTGAGTGCTCACTGGAAGGACAGATCCTGAAGCTGAGGCTCCAATAATTTGGCCATCTCATGAGAAGAGAAGACTCCCTGGAAAAGACCCTGATGTTGGGAGAAGGGGACAACAGAGGACAAGATGGTTGGACAGTGTCATCGAAGCTACCAACATGAATTTGACCCAACTCTGGGAGGCAGTGCAAGACAGGAGGGCCTGGCGTGCTCTGGTCCATGGAGTCACGAAGAGTTGGACACGACTTAACGACTAAACAACAACAAGGACTTGGGACCCAGGACTTGGGACCTAAGACTTGGACTCAGACTTGAGATTTGGTACCAAAAACTCAGAGTCATACTTGGACGTGGGACTCTGACCCAAACATTTGCCAACATTCCTGGCTTCTGTAAGGATCAGAATTAAATTAAGGAAATCTGAAAAGTGATAGGAGATAATGCTATTGCCTTGGATAACCAACACATCCTGGCACACTGACTCTGTGAATTTTACTACAACCCTACTTATACACCCCTGGTTTCCAAAGATAGTGGGGATAAAAGTATATAATAGACTCTGTCCACTAATTCATATATAGCTATATAGGTTTTTCCCCATATAGCTGGACTCGATGATCCATAGGGTCCCTTCCAGCTCTGCAGTTCTAAGGTTTTATGTCTCCCTACAGAGAAACAAGCAAAAGAAAAAGGGTTTACCTTTCTCTAAAGCTTCAGATTTTCTTCTAATATTGCCTGTGTACTTGAAATTGTCACAAGACATGTTGTAAAATAGCATGGAATACAAGACCATCATCTAGAATGTTTTAAGCAATATACTCCTGTTTTGGATGTCTCCCTACAGAGAAACAAGCAAAAGAAAAAGGGTTTACCTTTCTCTAAAGCTTCAGATTTTCTTCTAATATTGCCTGTGTACTTGAAATTGTCACAAGACATGTTGTAAAATAGCATGGAATACAAGACCATCGTCTAGAATGTTTTAAGCAATATACTCCCGTTTTGGATG
The DNA here is from genome assembly GCA_037013535.1 of Intellagama lesueurii. Lineage (NCBI taxonomy): Eukaryota > Metazoa > Chordata > Lepidosauria > Squamata > Agamidae > Intellagama > Intellagama lesueurii. The sequence goes on along the minus strand of JBAJHW010000001.1, from coordinate 281,663,818 downwards.
AAAAAGAACTAAAAAGATAATGAGACATCAAATAGCATTTGTATGGCTTGCTAATAAATGAAGCGCTGTTGTTGATTTCCATTACTGACATTTAAGGAGGAGCAGGAAGTATATCTTTTGAAGTCTCTTGTTGGTGTTGATTTAAATGTTAAGAAGTGAAGGCAACTATTATAGTGCTGTCAAAAATCTCAGTGAACTCCCGGGAAAAGAATGACAAGAAAGAAAATGAAAACCTTCCTTTGCCTTTTCGGATTTCAGGAAATGCGGAGACGCCCTTTTCTGATCAATCTGTAACTTGGAGACAAGCTGGGCGTTTAAATCATTAGAAAGCATGTTTGGGGGGGGGGGGGAATTCACAGAACAAGAAAAATCTTCACATGAAAATGTTTTAATAAACAAAAGAGGAAAGAGGAAAAGCAATACATATAATCCACCTGTGTGTGTGTATCTGTCACGTTCCCGGGGGTTTCAACAGCAGAGTCTGATAAGCCAGTCCAAGTTCAGAGCCGATACCAAAATGCCAAAGCCAAATCACAAACCGTAATCCAAGGTCAGGGTCCAAAGCCAAATCACACAGTCCGGGGTCAGAGTCCAAAGCCAAAGGTCCAGGGAACAAGGTTCAAGGTAGTCAGGAGCGTGGATGCAAGCCAGAGATTTGACTTGTTGCTTCCACGGATTTCTAGCCGACTAAGAGCTGTTTATATAGTAAAACAGCCCCTTGAGCTGCTGGAAGCTTTTCCATCCTGTCAGGGCTAGTTGATCGGATGTTTCTGTGGGCAGCCTTCGAGCGATCTTCTGACCTTTTTGTCATAAGTCTTCCCCGAAGCCTGGCCCTCAGCCTGTCTACTGGGGGAGGAGAATCTGGGGGTGATTCAGGTGTTTGTGTTTCTAATTGCTCAGCATTCTCCTCAGCCACAGTTAACCCTTCCGGTTCCAGGTTCAGCTGCACTCATGACACTATCCCCCTCCCCAGGGCTCCCCCCTTCAGATGGGCCGGGTCGATCAGGATAGGTAGCATGGAACTGCCGTACCAAATCGGGGGTGTGTAGATTGCTGGCGGGTTCCCATGATCGATCCTCAGGACCACAACCTTCCCAATGTACGAAATACTGGAGACCTCCTCGGTGGATTCGGGAGTCCAGGATTTGACGGACCTCGTATTCTTCCTCGCCATCGACCAGAATGGGCGGTGGTGGAGCCAGGGGTGAAGGTCGGGCAGGGTCCGGCGCTGCAACAGGAACAAGGAGAGATCGATGGAAAACCGGGTGGATGCAGAGAGTATCTGGAAGTTGTAGCCGGAAAGCAACAGGGTTGATTTGGTCCAGGATTACATAGGGTCCTATAAACCAAGGGTCTAACTTACGGGACCGGCCAGGTTGGCGGAGATAACGGGTGGAAAGCCAGACCTGGTCCCCTGGTTTCAGAGGTGGCCCTTCTTGCCGTTTTCTGTCGGCCGCTGTCTTATAAGCCTCCTTAGCCTGCTGAAGCTGCTCTCGGAGTAAGTCTTGGAGAGCCTGCAACTCACGTATATGGGCATCAGCAGCAGGAACCACGGTTGATGGCAGGGCAGCCAGGAAAAAGTGAGGATGGTACCCATAGTTGGCTTCAAATGGGGTCTGTTCTGTAGATGTGTGTACGGCGTTATTGTAAGCGAATTCAGCCAGGGGTAACAGGGTAGCCCAATTATCTTGTTGATAACAGGTGTGGCAACGGAGATATTGCTCCAGGGTGGCATTGGTACGCTCGGTCTGTCCATCTGTTTGGGGATGATATGCTGACGACAAGTGCACCTGGGTACCCAAACTGGTGTGTAAGGCTTGCCAGAACTGGGAAGTGAATTGGGAACCACGATCGGAAATTAGGTGTGTTGGGAGCCCGTGTGGACGGAAAACATGATGAAGGTAGAGTTGGGCGGTTTCAGGAGCTGTGGGAGGTTTGGAACATGGGACAAAATGAGCCATCTTAGTAAATAGGTCCACTATTACTAAGACACAGGTATACCCTTGTGATCGTGGGAGATCCGTGATAAAGTCCAAAGATACTGTGTCCCAAGGGCCGGCCGGTACAGATAATGGTTGTAACAGACCTGGAGGTTTGGCTGGTACGTCCTTGGCTCGACGACAAACCTCACAGGAACTAACATAACGGGCGACATCAGCTCGAACCCGGGGCCACCAAAACTCCCGTGTGAGCAAGTGCAGAGTTTTGTACTGACCAAAGTGTCCTGCAGGAGGGGAATCATGGGTCAGATAGAGGACGTTGGTTTGGAGGGGCCCTGGAGGAACATACAAGCGTCCACGGTGTAATAGGAGACCCTGGTGGTTAGTAAAGTCGCTGGCAGAGCCCTCTTGGAGTTCCTGTAGACGTTGCTTGGCCCAGGGATCTTGAGCTTGGCTGGCTCGAATCTCTTCAGCCAGGGATGAGCGAGTGGTTATGGCTGCAAAGACTGAAGGGGATAGAATAGGTGTGATCGGCGGTTCTTCAGAGGTTGGAACGGCGTATTCCGGTTTGCGGGACAAGGCATCAGCTTTCCGATTCTGAGTATGCGGGACATAAGTGATACGGAAGTCGAACCGGGAGAAAAAGAGACTCCATCGGATTTGGCGTTGGTTAAGGCGTCGGGCCGTTTGTAAGTGTTCCAGGTTTCGATGGTCCGTCAAGACTTGGACTGGGTGACGGGCCCCTTCGAGGTAATGCCTCCAAACCTCGAAAGCGGTTTTTTTGGGAGCAACGGGCAGCGAGAACAGGGGAATTCTCAGGGCTCTGAGAACCCCTGGGTTTTATTCTGAGTCAGCGGACCCCCCGAGAAAGGGAGGGCAAGTTTTCCACAGGAGAAGTGGGCTTGCAGCAGGGAAGCTGGAGACGCCGGAGAATTCAGACTTGCAATCTGCTTTTTTCGGGAGTTTCCTTTCCTCATTGCAACTGACTCATGAAGTCGCCATGATGAATTGGTGAGTAGCTGCCCGGAGAAGGGGGAGATATAAAGATTTATGATCCGACTACATGAACAGAAGTTGAACGGCTATTTTTTATGGCAAGTAACAGATCAGATGTTGTTTTTTTTCTTGGAAGCTAATTGTGAAGATAGATCTCTAAGCAGCAGAGAATCTTTGGCAATGTTGGAGTTTTTTTTTACTGCGTCACAACTGAGAGACTTGAGAAAGTGAAACTAACTTTTCCACCTTAACCCTCCCTCCCTAAGAATTTGGCTTTTTATAAATTAGAAGCTTGAGAACCTTGAATATCTCTGAATAATTTAATCTATGGAACTTTGCTCTGAGCCATAAAGGTGGATTATAAATTAAATAGTCATTTTTATGACCAGAGTGTCCTCCGCAAGACTTTGAATTTCGGGCTGACCAAGGATCCATGAGGGGAATCTGAGCAATTAGTCTGTTTGACTTTTATGGTTACGGATGGGAGATTGAGGGTGAGACTCATTATTGGAATTTACAATGGAGGCCTGTCTTCAGGAATTTCAATCCAATCTCATCAATCATCTCAGAACTCAGATTTTAGAAATGAAAGCAGAAATTCAGAGAACATTTCTTGGCTTGGATATTAAGACAGAGATAGGAGACAAACCGACCAATTTCACTGAACTTACTGAACTGCTGTCATCGGAGACAGATGGACAGACTATTGTTCTTGGGAAGCAGGAGATGGGAGACAAACCGACTGATTACATCGAATTCACTGAACGACCGCTATCGCCAGAGAGGGAGAGAAAGACTGTTTTCCTTGATGACATCTTTAAAGATGGGAAAAGGAGGGGTGGAGATAAGGGGGGAAAGCATGTTGACATTATTTCGATTGAAAATAATGTAAAAGGGAAGGCATGGGTGAATTTAGGGGCAGAAATTTATGATCAGAGATCGGATAGATCTGCGTTGCTTCAAAATCAAGACATCGATTATATTGGGAGGAAATTAGTAAATCGGATAGAAAATGCCTTAAAGAGATTTCATAGATGGCATTTTAAAACTGGCAAAAAGGGAGCAAGAGACGAATCTTGGAAATATGATACTGGAGCTGAGAAGCAAAAATAAAAAGGGAGAAAGTAACCTGCTGATTAAATGATTAAAAAAAAAAAAGGGAGAAAGTAACCTGTTGATTAAATGATAAAAAATTTTGGTTTGAGAGATATATAGTCACACATAAAGCAATATGAGTAATTATATTATGAGCAATTTTGGCCAGGTGGGAATCTCAATGGTAGACAAGCATATGTAATTATGAATTTTAGAAAGGTCGATGAAGAATAATAATATTAGATGTTTTTGTGTCCATGGTACATATATAGAGATTAAATATGTGTGAATTATTATGGTGATTATATAGACAAGATTAGGTATACAATATCTTTTTATCTGCAAAAGTGGAGATCTCTGAGAAATGTTTGACCTGGCTTGGAGTTTTTTGGTGGACAAGCAATCTTTAAGATGAAATTAGGAATGCTTATGATGAGTATTGGATAGAGGGGTATGCAGGTGAAAGAATTTATAGAGATTTCATAGATGGCACTTCAAAGCTGGTAAAAAGAATGCAGGAAATGAATTCTAGATTTTCAAGGCTATAAGTAATCAGAAATCCCTGGTCTATACATGGAGCTGAGAAATATAACAAAAATTGGAAAGTTACTTGCTGAATGTCTCAAATGGTTGATAAGTACATATAACGCTTAAATTAGAATACATATTTTGATTATAATTGTTTAGAAGTTATTGATGATAAGTTAGAAACATAAAGACACCAAGTAATATATGAATCATAGTCTGTCTATGCAGTTAAGAATGGTTTGAATATAAGATCAATATAGATCTAAGTTTATATATTAGATAATGTATGTATGTTAATTATTATAAAGCTAGGAAGTCATTTTTTGATCTTAATAATGGTTTAAATATGTTTAGTAGGGTAATATGGTTTATGTAGTCAGAATTATATACCAGATGGATAAGGCCTAAATATGTTAGTAGGGTAATATGGTTTATGTAGTCAGAATTATATACCAGATGGATATATGGAAATTATCTCCCCGCGTATATGTCTGTGTTTGTTTTGTATGTCTGTTTGAGTTATAATAATAATAATTAAAAAAAAAAAAGAAAGCAGTTTTGATGGCCAAAAGTTCCCGCTCCCAGATGGTGTAATTGCGTTCTGAGGGTGTGAACTGCCGGGAGTAGAACGCGCAGGGCTGCAGTGGCTGTGAGGGGTCCTCCCGCTGGGACAGTATTGCACCCAGGGCGACACTGGAGGCATCTGTTTCTACGGTAAACGGTAGTCGGGAATCCGGATAGCGTAGAATGGGCTTAGTGGTAAAGCGGGTTTTTAGTGTTATGAAGGCATGGTCTGCCTCCGGAGTCCAAAGAAATGGCTCTTTGGGCTGGAGGAGGCGGGTCAGTGGCGTGGTTACGTCCGCGTAAGATGGTATGAACTGACGGTAATAATTCGCAAAGCCGAGAAACCGTTGTACGTCCTTACGGTTCTGGGGTTTCTGCCAGGTCAGAACCGACTCTATCTTCTTTGGGTCCAGCTGGATCCCTTGGGGAGATACAATGTGACCCAAGAACTCGACTTCTCGCAGGTTGAATTCACATTTCTCCAGCTTGGCGTAGAGTCGGTGTTCTCGTAACCGTTGTAAAACCTGGCGAACGTGTTCCGTGTGCCGAACGGGGTCTCGGGAATAAATCAGAATGTCATCCAGGTAGATGATTACAAAGCGATCAAGCAAGTCCCGAAAGATGACATTCATGAACCACTGGAACACCGCTGGAGCATTAGTTAAACCGAAAGGCATGACCAGGTATTCATGCTGGCCATAACGAGTTCCGAAGGCCGTCTTCCACTCGTCGCCAGCACGAATTCGCACCAAATTATAGGCGCCATGGAGATCCAACTTGGTGTAAATTCGTGCCCCCTTAAGGTGATCCAAAAGTTCGCCGATCAATGGTAGAGGGTAGCGGTCTCTAATGGTTATCTTATTCAAGGCTCTGTAATCATTGCAAGGGCGGAGCTCCCTACCCTTCTTTTTAACAAAGATGACAGGTGCAGACAGGGGCGGCGTGGATGGCCGCATGAATCCCCGTTTCAGATTTTTATCAAGAAAGGCCCTCAAGGCCGCGAGTTCGGGTTCCGACATGGGGTAAATCCGCGCCACAGGAAGGGGTGCCCCAGGCACCAAATTGATAGCACAATCAAAGGGTCGGTGCGGAGGTAGTTGGTCAGCCCCCTTCTCCTCGAAGACATCAGCAAAGTCATCATAATCCAAGGGTATCACGGAACTGTCTGTTGACCCTGCTGCAGCCAAGGTAGCCGGTGGACCCAGATGCGGACACGGGTCCCTGAAACGTAACTCTCCTTGCGTCCAGTCCATTAGGGGGTTGTGTGTTCGGAGCCAGGAAAGTCCCAGAATAAGTGGAAAACGGGGCATGCGTGCAACATTGAACTGTAGTTGCTCCTGATGGCGTTGAACCTGGAGGATGACCGTTTGGGTTTCCCGGGTCACAGGACCGGAGCGGAGGAGACGCCCGTCTATGGATTCGACTAGGGTCGGGGTCTCTTTATCCTGTACAGGGAACTGGTGCTGTTTCACGAAAGCTGTGTCGATGAAACAGCGATCGGCTCCAAAATCGACCATGGCATGAACAAACAAGCAACGTCCATCCGGCAGGCAGAGTTTTACTGGTACAAGGAATGGACCCGGGATGTTAAGGTATGGTTCAGGAGACCCAGCTAAGTGCCCCACGTTTGAGGGTCCATTCAGACATGGGGCAAATCTTTTACTGATGGTGGTTTCATGGAGCCGAGGTTACACCGCTTAACCAAACAGCCAGAAGCGAAGTGTCCTGCTCCCCCACAGTACAGGCAGAGATTCTGGGAGTGGCGTTGTGTTTTTTCCTCAGGACTGAGGCGTGGCCGAGCCGCTCCCAACTGCATAGGTTCAGAATCCTCTGGTCTAGTATTGGGGGTTGTCAGGGGTGGCTGTAAGAGACGGGAACCGCCCTGTGCTAGGCGTCGGCTCTCCAGGCGGCCATCAATGCGTAAGCATAGAGTGATTAGTTCTTGCAGCATATTGGGTCGATCTACACGTGCCAGCTCATCCAGGATCCCATCAGCCAACCCTTCCATATATTGGTCCATAAGAGCTGCTTCATTCCAGAGCAAATCTTGAGCCAAGAGTCTGAACTCAGTGGAATACTGGGAGACTGAAGCCTTACCCTGTTTCAGGGCCCGAATCTTTCTATTAGCAGTAGCAGCTTGCAAGGGGCTAGCAAAAGCAGCTGAGATATGTTCCAGAAAACCCTGGTAATTGGTTAACAGGGGTGAAGGAGCAAGGAGTAGAGGAGTAGCCCATTTAGCTGCCTGTCCCTTGAGTAGACTGATTATAAAGCATACCTTGGTTTTGTCTGTGGGAAAGTCTCTGGCGCGCAGCTCAATATACAGCTTACACTGTGCCAGGAATGCTGGAAACTCCTCCACTTTTCCTTCAAACTTTTCGGGAGGAAGCACAGGACACTTGACCTGAGAAGCAGCGTTGGCTTGGGATTGCAGCTGTTGCTGCTGAAGCTGTACCACTGTTTGGGTGAGAAATTGCATTTGAGCCAGCGCAGCATTCAGCGTAACTGGGCCTTCGCTTGCTTCTCCCTCCATTTTGTGGGGGAAGTGTGGGGGTGGAAGCAATCTGTCACGTTCCCGGGGGTTTCAACAGCAGAGTCCGATAAGCCAGTCCAAGTTCAGAGCCGATACCAAAATGCCAAAGCCAAATCACAAACCGTAATCCAAGGTCAGGGTCCAAAGCCAAATCACACAGTCCGGGGTCAGAGTCCAAAGCCAAAGGTCCAGGGAACAAGGTTCAAGGTAGTCAGGAGCGTGGATGCAAGCCAGAGATTTGACTTGTTGCTTCCACAGATTTCTAGCCGACTAAGAGCTGTTTATATAGTAAAACAGCCCCTTGAGCTGCTGGAAGCTTTTCCATCCTGTCAGTACTCAGGGCTAGTTGATCGGATGTTTCTGTGGGCAGCCTTCGAGCGATCTTCTGACCTTTTTGTCATAAGTCTTCCCCGAAGCCTGGCCCTCAGCCTGTCTACTGGGGGAGGAGAATCTGGGGGTGATTCAGGTGTTTGCGTTTCTCAGCATTCTCCTCAGCATTCTCCTCAGCCACAGTTAACCCTTCCGGTTCCAGGTCTTCAGCTGCACTCATGACAGTATCTCCTAGGGCTCCATAATAGGCTTTTGTAACTGCACAGATCTGCTCTTATGAAATTCAGAGCTTCTGGGGTCCAATCCCCGCTCTAGAATATATGTTCCACAGCACCAATATTTGGCATCAAACCATGCTTCTGAAATTTGGTGGTGTACTGGGGAAAAGCTGCGTTAAAACACATTAAAAATGGTTGTTTTAATGTGTTTGTGCCTTGATAAATACATCTAGCAGTAAATCACAACTTTTTAAAAATATAAATCTTTAAAGCAAACAGCTGCTGCTTGTTTAAAACAGAATTCCTGATTCTATGAGAAAACTGAACAGGACCATGTTTCCAAGAAAGCTTTCACTTGTTTGTGAGTTACGCACCCCCCCCCCCCCCAGCTGCAAACCTGTGGTCTCAGTGGAAAGGAAGCTCCTTCCTGCATGAGTTAGATACCATTTTCATAGACATGAGAACTATATACATATCACATACATATTACAAGAGGCTCACTGTCTGAAAATCAACCATTATTATTTTTCTCATAGATAAAAACTGTCTAAGGATAAATGCCCCCCTTTATTTATTTCCCAGGCCAAATACATGGGTTTTCCAAACTGCTACCTATTATCCACCCTTCCCCTCCCATCCTTAGAAGACATGATGCAAAATTCAGCTTCTCTGACTGACCCAGAAGTCGTGAAACATCCTGTGCTGTAGTTACAGAATTGTCAAGGAAATTACAGCCAATTTGTGCATGTGTTTTACAGCTCATCAAGGCTTGTTTCTTTGTGATGTAAGAGTGCCTAAAATAGCTGGAGAAAATTGTGCGAAGCATCTCGGACTAATGGTCTGGCTTTGATGTGAGCTCACAGTGCTGATGAACATTTCACCAGGAACAAGATTTTTTTAACCAGAAGTAAATTTGAATAACAATTACTCAAGTGGTCATTCTTTATAATAGTGGACTGAAAGAACTGGAGGAGAAAAAATCCTTGTTGAATGATCCCCTAATGATCCCGTAATGTCCCCTCTAAGAAGTGTGGGTTTTTTTCCCCACTCAAAAAGATAGCAATAGGAGGAAAGGGGAAGACATACCAGCTAGCCTTTAATGAATGAAAATAATTAGTTTTCTGGAACTTTACTAATATATTTTCTTTTTGCTTCCAGCATATTGCAGATTATTGATTCTATCTTTTTCAATACAATAGCCAGATTTAAAACAAAACAAAATGCATATCTAAATAGCACTCAGAATAGTTATATCCTCACATTTCCAAAAAGAAACATTGTATTTAATTCATTTCCTCTGGGAAGTACCTGTTCTCTCTCTGCCTCCTTTCTAATGTTTTTCTTTACTTGTGCAAATGTGTTTTTTTTAAAAAAAACAATCAATGAAATATTTTCAAAAAATGGTTCTCTTTAATGTGTTTGCATATTAGAGCAAGTGTCATATTCTGCATAATATGTGTTTATTTAGTGCCAGCCTCTCTCACAGGGACTCCTTGCTTTCACGTCACCCACTAGTTTGTTAAATGAATGTGACCAGCAGCCCCCTTCTCTCATCTTAACCTACCTCATAAAATCATGAGGTTAAAAGCTGGTGGGGGAGAATCCCATGTGAACCAGCACATGGTAAGACAGAAAGAACCCCATAAATATGCATCCAGTCGCACTTTCCATTAACTGATTTAATAAGCTACCCAAATTTGGCAGAGGTAGAAAATGACTCCCTGTAGTTAATTTTGCATAACAAAATTGCTGGTGTTTCAAGAACTGGAAGGAAAACAATTCCCATTTCCCCTTTACAGTGTATACTCTGGTGACCACTGCTGGTACACATATTAAAGACATCTGTTATTTCTGCACATTGTTTTAACTCCCCTCATAAGATTGCTGACTGAGGTGGTTCTAGAGTGGTGAGAGATTAGCTTTTGACACTCCTCTCACTTTCAGTGCATGCTTTTGCATGGATTGTTGTCTCCAGAAGATGGTTCTTTACAAAAACAGATGTGACAAGAGTGTCTCAAGGCAGCAATTCCCAAACCACCTGCTTGCCTCTTTCCTCTTGCCTTTCCCTGTGATTAAAGGAGCAGCAACAAAGAGTGAAGTGCTCTACAGGATTGTGTATATATGGATATGTTAATAGCATGTGTAGGTCTGTCCTCAAAAACATCCCTTTCCAGAACCAGAATCCCAAGCCAGCAGGAAGAGTAACACTCAAAAGGAGTAATTTTCCCAAGCTCTCTGTATACTGTGTATGTGTGGTGCATGTATGGAGAAAGGAAGAGAGAGGACTCTGGCTAGAGATGGGCATGAAGCACTTCATGCCAGGTCATCTGAAGGCATTGGTGCAGCACCACAGGTGCCACACATTCCCTGCCCCCTCCCTGCCGGCTCCCCCACTCACCAACTGGCACATGCTGCTCGTTCCCTCCCCATTGCATGATCTTCCAGTCCTGGCAGGAGCATGGACTTCCCTTCTCTGCTCCTCCAGCAGATGCCCACTCACAGGCAGTGCTGCCTCACCTCCTTGTCTGAGTGGGCAGCTGCTGGAGGAGACAAAGAAGAGAAGTCCATGCCCCTGGTGGGACTGGAAGGTCATGCAATGGAGATGGAACAAGCAGCATGTGCCAGTTGGTGAGTGGGGGAGCTGGTGGGGAGCAGGGAATGTGTGGCACCTGTGGTGCTGCACTGATGACTTAAGATGATCTGGCATGAAGTGCTTCATGCCCATCTCCAGCTCTGGCTGAATGTAGCCCCCTGCAGCCAAATGTGATCCTCAGGACAATAGCATTTGTTCATCCCATTACAAAGGGAAAGGCATAAAGGTTTGGTAACCTACAGCGGGTCAGTCATTATGTTAATAGACAAAACATCACTGGAAGCTGAGATAATGCTCATGTTCCAAAGTTATGACTCTAGAAGACATTTCCGTCCTGAGCAATCAGGCTTGCAAAGAACAGCCATAAAGCAAGCTAATTTACAAACTCTGCAAGGAGTGAAAAGCTTCACCCTGTGACCATTATCTTTCAACACTTAAGAAATTCCCTCTCCCAGTGATATGCTGCTATCAATAATATTTTCCTTTGTAGTTTGAACCAGAACAAGAGGACGGCTGGGGTTGTGGAGAAAAGAATAGAATCATAATAGAATCATGGAGGTAGAAGGGACTTGAAGTTCACCTAGCCCAAACCATGTTGAGTAATGATGGATGCAGCTATAGCACTCCTGATGGACTGTTATCCAGCTCCTCTTCAATACTTTCAGACAATTATTTCTGCTTTTTTGTAATTTCCATTCACCCTATGGAGCAAAAAGAGTTCTGCTTATTTGTCTTCGACCATTTTTTGTCTCTAAATGTGGTATTTTACATGTCTCTCTGATTTGGTTGTTCTTTGTTCAGTGTTCCAGCCCAACAAGATCCTTTAGAATCTTGGCATTTTCTTACATAGTGTTGGGCCGTCCCTCATTGTGTTGAATGATATAAGCAAAATTCATATGCAGCCTCTGGTGCCCACTCATCCATGTCATTTACAACAATGTTGAATTACACTTGGCCTAGGACAGATCCCTGTGGCACTCTACTGAAGTCCTCCCTCTGGGAAGTCATTAATCAGCACCAGTTGAGTGTGGTTACTCAAAAAAAATTGTAAATCCACCTGCCCATTGTCTAAGCCACTGTTCACTATTTTGTCAACAAAAATATAATAGGAAACATTGTCAAATGCTTTCTGAAATTCAGAGAATACCTTCAAAGCATTCCCAAACCATATCAAACTGTCAACTCTATTTTTTTGAAAAGGAGCTAAGTTTGATTTGGCATGAAACATTCTTGACAAGCCCATGCTAACTCCTACTAATTAAAAAGTTATACATTGTAGATGCTCACATACTTACCACATCTACTTAGTATCCCGTATCAGTGATTAGCTGGGGAGAGAAGGGCTTCAGGGAGGAGGTGTGACCAGGAGGTACTATGGATTCAACTGGGCATGTGAGCTGAGAATTCCTCTCATTTGCTATAAATCCTAAACATTTTGACCTGCAGGTCTGTTGTAGCACTATCTGATTCTGAATGCTTCCCAGGCAAATAATAGTGTCCTTTTATTCATTTGGAAGTACGACCCTTGTTTTTGAAGAGAAACTCCTGACCATATTTTCAGATGAAGGCGTTAGGATGGAAATCCTGTAGCACAGAGCAATTTGGTCCATTGAAGATACAGTGATCACATTCTAACAGTGACTGCTACAGTGCAGCTGGGATCTGTATTCATTGTCCCACCTGTCCTATGCTCAGGTAGTCAGGTTCCAGAAGTAGGAACGGTCAGGTCAAAGTCAAGTGGGAAAGCAACACACCTACATCCATTGAACCAGTTGAAGATGAATACCACAGCTGCATCTGATAAACGAATATGTCAAAAAGGCAAGTGTCAAGAGCCAAAGCTGTATGTGAATCTAAGGTCAAAAGCTAGCAGAACAAACCCAGCAGGGATTCAGATATTTGAGGAATTACAGGAATTGGTAACTTCATACTGGCCCAGGATAATTTATTGCTTGCAGCAAAGGACAAGATGGTGTCCCTTCTCCATTCTAATATAGAATGTAACTGGACTGGTGCTTCATGGAATGATCACATTTGATCCAATCTGTTAATTTAGGAGGTTCGTGGTGGGCTGTGTGGAATACATAGAACTTATCTCTAAGAGGGAAAACCTCTCAGGAGAAAGAGCCCAGAAGTGGGCATCTTTGCCTCCCAACATCTGCTGCCCAGGGCAGTTGTCTGGCTCTAATTAATGGTTGAACCAGCTCTGGAAAGAGAGATGGTTTGCCTCTATTATCAAGTATCATAGGTTGACTCTAGTGCTTAAGGAAGCTTCATAGTTGAGACAATAGATAACCAGCTATAATTATATTCTAAAGCCAACTTCACAGATTGTTAAAATCATCTTTAGATTTCCTCACATTAGCTGCTTGTTTTCTGAAAGATTCTTCAAAATGCCACAGAAGCACTCACCAAATCCCCACTGGCTCAATGGGACTACTCTAGTGCAACTTACTACATTAGGCAACAGGATTTTAGCCATTTTTCAAATAAAGACACTACTTCCTCTCAAAACCATTTAAAAATTGTATCCACTTTATATTTATTTATTGGATTTATACCCCGCACCACCTGGCAACCAGGCCACTCTGGGCGGCTAACAACAATATAAACAGCAATATTAAAACACGATAAAAAATAAAATAATACGTAGCCAACAGGATAAATTAAAACAGATGGCAATGAAGGTGGTAAAAAGGATGATGAAAAGGATGGCAAAAATGATGGTAAAAGGGAGGCGTAGATCTTAATCCTCAGGGAAAGTCTGGCGGAAGAGCCAAGTCTTCAATGCTCGTTTGAACCCATCCAGCGAGGGTGCCAGGCAGATCTCAATGGGCAGGTTGTTCCACGGGCGGGGGGTGACCACTGAAAAGGCCCAGTTTCTTGTTCTTTCCCTCCGGGCCTCCTTCGGGGTCAAGGCCCTCAACCGCCCTGCCTGTGAAGAACGGGTATTACAGACAGATTTGGCTGGGAGCAGGCATTCTGATAGGTACTGAGGTCCTAAACCATTTAGGGCTTTGAATGTTATCATCATAACCTTGAAGTCAATACGGAAACGAACTGCTAGCCAATGAAGGGCGGCCAGAGTGCGGGAGATGTGCTGGAATTTCTTCACCCCAGTTATTAATCTGGCTGCTGAATTCTGCACCAGTTGAAGTCTCCGCATCAGCCTCAAGGGTAGCCCCATAAGGAGAGCACTGCAGTAGTCTATTCTTGAGATTACGAGGGCATGAATCAGCATTGTGAGTGCCCCCATGTCTAGATAGGGATGCAGCTGGACAATCCTCTGAAGATGGAAATGGGCTGCCTGGACCATAGATGCCACCTGGGTTTCTATGGTGAGATCCGGGTCCAGGCAGATGCCCAAGCTGCAAACCTCACTCTTCGTGGGAAGAGTCACTCCCCCAAAGGAGAGGGAGTTTCCCAACCCGCTGATGCCAGGGCTGCCCATGCGCAATATTTCCGTCTTGTCCGGATTCAACCTCAGTCCATTTGCCCTCATCCACTCCAAAACGGTCCCCAAGCAGAGTTCAAGGGTCGGGACAGCATCCACTGCAGTTGGAAAAAAGGAGAGGTAGAGCTGGGTGTCATCAGCGTACTGATGGCACCAGGCCCCACAACTCCGGATGAGCTCACCCAGCGGCCTCATTGAATAGCATTGGCGAGATGATCGACCCCTGCGGAACCCCACAATTGAGGATCCACAGGGTGGAAGTCATCTCGACAAGCTGCACTGTCTGGGGACGGTCCTCCAAGAAGGAATGGAGCCACGCCAAATGAGGCCACCAATCCCCAACTCGGAGAGCTGCCCCAGGAGGATACCGTGGTCAACGCTATCAAAGGCCGCTGAGATATCGAGGAGGACCAACAAGGACATATTGCCCCGGTCGGCCTCCCTCAGGAGGTCATCCTGCAGGGCGACCAATGCTGTTTCCATACCATGCCGCGGCCTGAAGCCCGACTGGAACTGATCAAGGGCATCAGTTTCCTCCAGGAGTGCCTGGAGCTGATCGGCCACCACCCTCTCGACCACTTTACTCAAGAAAGAACAGATGGTGCGGAGCTCTTTGGCTTTCAATCTTGGCATGGTACTAGGCAGAGTATTTACCTGAAGGGAAGATGAAACAAACAATGAGAGAACTGGAGCTCTTCCAACACACACATTATTATAAAATTGTATGTGTGTCAAAATTTGCTTATTTGATTTCTGAAGTCCAACAATGCACTAAAATGTAGCTGAAGAAATTACTGTCCCTCTCTACAGTTCACCACAGCTTCAAGTGCCATCAGTTGAATTTATGCCTGTCCTGTCAATATGCAGTGTACTTGCGCTCTTTCAGTGGAACACAATGATAAAGTGATGACTGACATACGCTAGGCCTAGACAGTAAATTACATTTCTTTCAGGAATAATTTAGAGTGCAAATTCATGTGAGTCTATTCAGAAGTAAAACTGACTGAGTTTTTGTCATTTATTCCTAGGTAAATAGGCACAGGATGTATACTTCAGCATCCTTCTGCTCACCCATATTCAAGACCACTGATAGAAAATGTAAGGAAACAGATACTGCTTTCATGGACTAGACCATGCAGTGATGTTTTATAGATCACAGACTGATGTGGGGGAGTGATGGGGTTTAACCTACTTGGAGAGATAGGTGTGAAGGAAGAAAACTAAAAGTGTGTCTATGCACACTGTTCTTATCATAAGTAGAAAACGAATGAACAGGGATTGAAATAACAAAGGCTTAAATATCCCCGTAATATTGGCATATGCTTTTGAAATGAATTGCTTTTAACTTAGTGAAGTGCATGCGTTAGGATAGCATTGTCATTGTCATACTAGAAAAAAAATCTGGTCTCTTGATTTGCAAGCGTACTCTCTCCTTCTGGACAGATGAATAACTGAAGTGTGTAGTTTCTTGGAGAGCAGCTCAGAAACAAGCTACTTGACATGTTGCATTCAATTCTATATCTTTATTTTATTTTTTTTATTTATTTTAGTTTTTAAATTAGCAAGGGAAAAAACCCTCCCTATGACTAACTATATATAACAATTCTTTCACACACTGATAAGACACAGCTGGCAAAAACCCTCCAATTAACATGTAATTTCCCCCTTTTTTCTGACCCACCCTTCCCAGCACAAGTTAACAGGCCTAAGTTTCAAAGGCAATCCATCATCCACTCATTTTCTAATTTGGCAACAGGAAAAAAAGATACTAGGCATGATGGACTTGTACCAGGAGACCAAATATATATTTTAAGGAAGCTCAGTGGGTGCGTTTTGTTCTTTTTCCTGTGTCAATCTTACCATCATTTTTTCATTAAGGAAGAGAATACTAATTTGAGGGATTAGAAACAACAACACCCTCTTGAAGGAATATCTACACAAGCAGTGATCCACCATTTTTTATTTCTTTTTAGAAAGACTTTCCCAAGCAAAATGGGAGGATATTGCCTAGATTATCAGCAGCAGAAGGATAGTTGTGATGTATTGGAACAGTATCACTGTTTCCAAAATTTAATACAGAATATATCTACCTAGCAATACATTTTTCAAAATCTGGTTGCGAACCTCCTTGTCTCAGCTCCAACCCCAACCCATACTTGAAATCTAGTTGTGGTTTCCAATAAAATACTGTGTGTACTCAAAGAGCTCATTAACTCCAAGTTGATCCTGAAAGAGCTGGAGAATATCACATAACCCTCCTTGATGAAACAGCAAAAATGAATGCTTGAGGAAACACCACCAGCAGAAGTAGCACTGCCCAGATGGCAAGCTGTTGGCTGCACACTGCAGGCCTGTTGGTCAGAATAAATGTTCTGTTGGTGGATCAGCCCAGGAGAGAGAAATCTCTTGTGACTTCTTAGCCTTTTCAATGTCTCACAGAGAAATAAAAGGCCAGAATTGTCAGAGAATATGCAAACTGAAGCATTAAGCTGCACAAATGATCAATTCTTGAAATATTCAGTCTTGTGTGAGCTATTCCAGAACCTGCTTGAATAACCCAGGCAAATACCAAGTGTTTATATATATATATATATAAGAGTAGATGACCTTGTTTATGAAAGGATGGGGTAATATTCATAGCCTTTCCACACTTCATTAGCTCATGAGTGACAGTAACTAGCTCTGCCAAGTAATTAGCAGACAACACACATTCACCTCTATGACATTCACTTTCTCCTGACTTCAGCAACATTGTATATGATTCATGGAGAGGAATTTCTTCTCTCATGATTTTCCCAAGGAGAGGAAAGGGGGGGAGGGTGAGAAGGGTTTGTTGGCAAGAAAAGACAGCAACCACACTCCAAGAAACTTGCCAGAAGATGGTTGTTGACCAAGTACCCTTCAGGAGTCTTGGACTGAAACTCCAGGCATCTCTTCCCATTGGCCATGCTGACCAGGGCTTACAGAAGATGTAGTCCATCTGGAGGGAACCAGGTTGCCCTATTAGGCATATAGGGGAAATCTGAGTGCACAAGCTGATATGGCTCACAGAGACCATCAGGTGTGGCTCATCCAAGTGCTACCACTGTCAAATTTTGAGGTTGTCTCCGCCCAATTTTCCTGTCAGTTTTCCTGCAAAAGTTCACATATGCCTGTCACATAGTTGTTGAATCAGACTGAGGGAGAACAATCTTCTTGAGGATAATGGGGCATGGAGTAATGAGCCTTCCCATGTGCCATTCTTGGCAGGCTGGAGGGAGCAAACTAGCAGGGGGCTCCTTGGAATTGTGTCCAAAACATTTGGATTATAGCACATGTAATGTATCACCATCATCATCTTAGAACTGCAGAGCTAGAAGGACCCTATGGATCATCGAGTCGAGCCCCTGTCATGGAGGCATAGTGGGGGATCGAACTCCCAACCTCTGGCTCCACAGCCAGATGCCTAAACCACTGATCTATCCAGCAGTTCTCTTATGATACAGATAACATCAATTTTCTGCTGGGACTGGAACCTGCGGAGCTATAACTACAGCAGCTGCTAACACTATTCTATTCAGAGATAAATTACTGGGTTGAGTAGCACTTCATATCCTCCCCATTTAAAAACAAAGATATGCAACCTCTTTGCCTCAAGTTCATACTTACACTGTACAAACAATTTGGTGAATCTCTCTCCTAGGCTACAACATTCTTCCTTTTCCTCTGCAATCTGTGAAGCTCAGTGTCTTCTCCTGGCAAGAAAAGATGAAGTTACTTCCCTGAAGCTTGAGAAGATATCTCATTGATGTCTTGTTTCTGGCTGAGTTAGGGAGTACTCAGAAGTTTTGTTCTTCTTGGCAGTTTTCCAGGCCTGGCTGCACCAAGATTCGCACTCAAGACCTCCCCCTCTGCCAGTGAGATTTCCCAGCTTCCTGCAAAAACGAGATCTTGGTGCCAGATTTTGTTCAGCTCCATTCCATTTGCATTTTCAAGTGCCATTTGGCATAGATTGGGGAAGATGACATTTTGCACAGGAATGGTAAGAATTCTGTGCTGATGGCCATTTGATCTGTGGGGGAAATGACCAGGAAACTTTCAAGAAATCCCATGAGATTTTTCCATCAGACTTCTCAGAGTAAAACACACACACACACACACAAACAAACAGAGAGAGAGAGAGAGAGAGAGAGAGAGAGAACTCTTACAGTTGAGGAGAAAATTGATTTTTTCCTTAGTTTCTTGCTACCAGAGGCTCATCACAAATCCACGAAGTGCCATTAGAGTTTTCACCTCCAATAATCACAGTGAGACACCAGTTTGCATGCAGTCTCCATAGTGCCTCTTCCATTCCTGACACTAAACAAGCACAAATACAGAGTGAACATAAAGAGGCAGACTGCTGATGAAGAAGCAAACAATTCCTCAGGAATGCTTCTACTTTTTAAAGCAAGACAGCAATTGATGTGCAAAATTGTGTCGCATAGCTTTGTACTTGGCATAACCAGGATCTGGCATCACAATTATTTAACTTATACTAATTAAAACCTTTCTGTTCCCCCTGTTTTAGGTTCCTTGGGGTCCCTTTTGGTCTGGGGGAGCCTTTAAAAATAAAAAAATCACCACTAGATCACCGGTGGCAGTCCTGATCCCAGGAGTGGTGATCCAGCAGCGATTTTTGATTTTGAAAGCCATTCCCTCATCATAAAGCTCCCAAAGACTTCCCCAAGGTAAAGGGAGCAATAGGGAACCTCAGAATCTAAAAACAGAAATACAGAAAGCTTTTAATTAGTGTAAATTAAAAGTTTCTGGTGACTGACCCAAGTTATACTTGGCACAAAGTCACACCACAGGATTTTGCCTTTTTATTTTTCAAATTTTACACAATTGCATTTAAAATCATTCTTGCAAATGTGCAAATTTTCTCCAAGACAGGGAACCTTAAAAAAAAAAAAAAGCCAAAACCCTCTGTTCTCTCACTGATAGAAGAAATTTTTAGAATGTGTGATTTTTTATTTAGTGCAGAAGGACAAACCAGCTCGTGATTTACATCACTACCAGTAGCTAGTACAGAGCAAAACTTTTATGATATTTCATTTCGTTCTATTTTATATTAAGCCATTCTCTGAAAGTGAACAGAAAATGAAGAGGTAAGCAACAGAGACTGAGGAAGGGAGAGAACAAACGATCCAGCTAGAGATAACTAACAGTTATCATATTTTAGGGAATTGAGCTGGAACATTTTAGGGAATGAAGTTGCCATAGTTTCTGAATCACAGTACCTTAAGGACATGAAACACAGAAACAACAGATAAATAATTGAAATAGCTGTTACAGCACTTTACATGGGGAAAGGGATGGTGAAGGGAGTGATAGAATGTATTTACTAATTTTGGGAGAATAGCTGTGCTGGTCACTCACAGTATAAACAACAGACAGCATTGTGGTGCTTTAAAACAACATTGTGGCACTTTTATTTGGCTGCAGTCCATAAAAATGTACAACAAATCAAACATATTGTTCCTTAAAGTACCACAAGACTATTTACTTATTTCCTTACCAGTTTCATATATATACATATATCATATCATGCCCCATCAAGCCAATTCTGATTTATGGCTACCCTTTTCAGGGTTTTCTAGGTAGAGAACACTCAGAGTGGTTTTTCATTCCCTTCTTCTGGGGGTTCTCTGTGTCTATGCAGCTTCCCAAAGTCTTCACAGACTGACTCTTTTGGAATGCACAATGGGGATTTATTTATTCATTTATTTGACTTTTTTACCACCCATCTGGCTGCCAAGACCACTCTGGACGATTTACAATACGATAACATTTAAAAAAAGCAGTTAGGACAATGAACAGGATAGCTATTAGCAAATCAAAACTGAGCAATGAAGCAAATACACAAACAACATATAATTAATTAAAATTAATTAAAAGTAATTTTAAGGCAAGATGACGGAAATAATAATATAAATGCTGAGACTACCACGGTGTTAAGATTTTGTAAACTCTGGAAAGGCTTGTCTAAAAAGACAAGTTTTTAATGATCATTTAAAAATTCCCCTGACTCATAGGCAGTCCCACATAGAGAACATTACAGTAGTCTAATCCAAAGACCAGTGTGGACCAGCATGGTAAAGGACCTGGTGTCAAGGTAGGGACACAACTGGGCAATACGCCTCAGGTGGAAAAGGGCAGAGCAGCCCACAGATGCTATCTGAGACTCAATTGACAGCGCTGGGTCCAGGAGTATACCCAGACTGCGAATCTCATCCTTAGTGGAGAGAGTAGCCCTTGCAAAAAAGAGAGGGAGGTCCCCAATCCACAGACACTAGGGGCACCCACTTGCAGGACTTCCATCTTGTCCGGGTTCAGCCTCAATCTATAGTCCCTTATCCACCCGAGCACTGCATCCAGACAATGCTCAAGGGACGGGACAGCATCCAATGCAGAAGGGTGGAAGGAGAAGGCGGTGGCCAATCAGCTACAGGCACTCCTTTAAAAAGGCACATTGGTGACGGGTCTATAGTTGTTAATGTTGTCCGCTGCCAAGTTAGGTTTTTTACAAATGAGCCTAATGAGTGTCTCCTTGAGGGCTCTGGGCACCCTGCCTTCAAGGAAAGACCCATTAATGATAGTAGTTTCCCATTCTATTGTTACTGGCCTGGCAGTTTTTATGAGCCAGGCCAAGCAAGGATCTAGGGAGGCTGTGGTGGCCCTGAAGTAGTCAAACACCCTGTCAATGTCATTGAATGCCACAGGCTGAAACTGTGTCAAACTCACAGACAAGGCAATGCAGTGGACATCTTGGTTTAATCTACTAAAGAAAAATTGGGGTCAACTTAAAGCATAAAAGGGATTCAAGAGTCCCAGTCATATATAGACAATATCTTTGTCAGCAAGAAATTCCCAAAACTATCCTGGAGTGATGGTGATGGCAAAAGATTGAGCTTAGTGAGCATAAATGCTCCACAAACTTGAGATGTTCTGAAAATTGTTCAGTAGGATGCAGGTGCCCTGTATATTGACAATACAACAATTGCAATAGAGGAACAGATTCTATTTGCTAGAATATACAGATCTTGACTCTCAATGCAGTGCCATATCAGAGACAGCACTCTTATGCTTGTTCCTCAAGCTTTAAGCCAGATTCCATTGGCCCACTGATCCTATTTAATGCAGAACCAGAAATGACCATCTATCTATTTGGAAGTCTGTTAACATACCTGGGTAAAAAAGAAATGAAGGCTCAGCCAAAATTCTATAGTCTGGACACAAGCTACAGTTTCCAAGAAATCTACTCTGGATTCCAGAGATTTGGCCACATAGCCTACACAATCTGGAACTCAAAACATGACACCCAGAAGTTGCCTTAGTTTTTTCTACAACCTGGATGAATCCAAATGGGAATATCACAAAGAACTGGGCCATGGTCTGTGAAGATTCTCAGTCATCCAGGTGAGGTTATCTGGAAATTTAGTCATGGCAACTGGACTTCTTTCTTATTAGGTTGAAACATTTTGCTACTCATCCAAGTAGCTTCTTCAGTCTGAGGAGAGTTGGTAGGAGACCTCTGATAGGGGGAAGTGAAACCAACGTGGAGGATATATCAGGGATCTCCTGCCAACTCTCCTCAGACTGAAGAAGCTACTTGGATGAGTAGCGAAACTTTTCAACCTAATAGGAATGAAGTCAGGTTGCCATGACACAACTTTCAAATAACTGGGCCATGGGTTTAGCTTTAAATATGTGAACAGCTTAATTAACATTACGTGTACTTTAATTTTTTTTTAAAAAAATCCAACACCCCAACAACTGTCAACACAAAGCAATTAGCTAAATTAAGCAGCACTAAGTTTCTGCTTTTAATGAAGCCTTACTTTTAATAAGCCTTATTTATTGCATGGCTCTCAGGAACTGAAGTGTTTCTGCTGACCCTCTTTACGGTGTTTTCTCAAAGCGACCAGAAAGGGCATTAATTAAATATCTGTTCTGTGTACACACCTCACAGTTATCTCCGGGAGCTTTGGTTCTGGACGGATGAGTATAACACCAGGGCTGCATAAGGTATTAGTGGTTCTGACTGGAGCGGAAATGGACCAACCAATCTAGAATTTGAGACATGGTTGTTTGGAAGATTACCAACCAAGTCTTGAGTTCTCTGCAGAAAATTTCTGAACTGTGAAATAATAGTTTGATTTAGAGCAGAACTGCATGCTTAATGACATTGTGTGTGTGTGTGTGTGGGGGGGGGGGGGTCAAGTAAGCAATTAGTCTTGATCATTCATTTGATCAAGTCTAATACATTTCCATAATGATTTTAAACAGTTCATTTTGGTAAGAGCAAGACAGATGCTGACCTTTATATTTTATTTAATATCAGAAATGAAAAATAATCTGTTCTCCCATTTTATTGATTGACTGAAATGACAATTTATACTTCTTCATTCTTTTGATTACCTTTAAACAATGAATTCATATAGGCTTTGGGAGAAAGAGGCAACAAATTTAATTAATAATCACATTTAATACTCCTTCAGACAGATCTCATTTTATGTATAAAACAAAGTGAATGGGTATGTGTGAAACTTTGTGTGTACAGGGTGTTGAAATAGTTGAAGGGGGTGTAGAAAAAGTAGCCGGGAAAATGAAAGTACTTTTAGAATTTTCTGTAGTAATTTCAAAACAATTACTGTAGCAAGCTCAAGAGCCAAACATAATTTTCTTGACAGTTGAATATGTTTATGCTGCAAAGTGTAAATATGGAAGTAACACATATAATTTGCATTATTTATAATTCCAGTACCTCGGTGTTACAATATTCTTGTGTTCCAAGATGCATCAAATGATTTACACTACAAGCCTTTATTCCAGCAGGCTTTGCAAAACTTTAGTCAAAACAATGACATTATTGTCATAGTGACAGCTTGCCAGGGTCTAAATTACAAGCCCTTGACACTGCAGTAGGTGCAAAAACAATAGAATTTCCTATTATTATTTTTCCTTTGTGCTCCTGGATCTCCAGGTTCCTGGAGAAAGGATTGTTTAAAGTTGGAATGGAAAGTAAAACAACTGAAAGAACTACAAATATAGAGAGATAGAACACACACACACATTCAGCGACAATGCTTCACGCTATGCCACATACACCAGAAACCAGCAACAACCAAGATGGATTTTCCTTCATAGATTCAAACTGGTTTGGCTGGGTGAGCATTTAGATTTATTTTGTGCATGATAGGGATATGAATCCTTGTATGTTTTGTTCTAACGGGCAAGAAAATGACTGAGAAACCACATCCTCCCTGACCTATGAAATGAAGAAGTATTTCCATGCTTTGTCTCCTCTGGGTGTTGCCTCTGAGTGGGTGCCTGTCAGATGGGGCAGGATTCTGAAGAATGGAAACCTGTTCAACCGTCATCCAAACTGGCACGAACTGCTGAAGAGGCAGTTCATGCCCATCTCTACCCCATACAATTCCATGAGTCATTCTCCTGTTTTGTTTTTATCCCCTAGGTCAAGTTCTTCAACAATATTTGGCTCTGCTTTGTTTCCTACTTTTGCATTTCAGTCAGTCATGTACGATTATTAACATGTCTTGGTTTGGTGTTTGATAAGTTTCCTCCTGGATGTTTACATAAAAACTTTCAGTTTCTTCAGCACCTGTAGTTGGAGGATAGATTTGATTGGTGGTTTTAAGGATAGGTTTTACAAGAAATTTGATGGATATTATTTGGTCTGTCCTTGCATTATACCTCATAACTGCCTGTACCACATCTTGCCTCAGTATTAGAGGCACTCTGTTTCTTCTGAGCTCATCATTTTCGGCGCAAAATACTTTGTAGTTATCTGACTGAAAATATCCCATTCCAGCCCATTTTAGTTTCCTGACACCAAGTACGGCAATGTTTAAATGTCCAATTTCTTGCTTTATAGTTTCCAGTTTACCTTGATTCATACTTCTCATGTTTCACATTCCAACTCTGTGTGTCGTACAGCATTGGACTTTCCTTTCACCTCTGTGCACATTGACCACTAGACAATCCTTTCAGCTTTAATCTAGTTGTGTCATTAGCAACAGCACTATTTGCACTTCTCCTTTGCTCTTCTCCAGTAGCTGCTTGAGCTCCTTCTGACTTGCGACTCTCATCTTCCAACTATCTCTTGTTTCATTTTGGATCATCCCATAGTAGAATTTTCAATGTAAGGAATGTTCAGCAGTGATCTACCATTGCCTTCTTCTGTGCACTGCTAATAAACTTTAGCTTGAGTGTCACTCATTCTCTGTGAAAGATCCTCTACCAGCATTATCTTCAACTATCACTGCTGCTCAGTGGCTGCCTTTTAGGTGTTTCACCATTATCTTCTGCTGATGCAGTTGTTACTCCTGAAGAGGATGGATGCATCTTCATCTGGTACCTTGGCTGTGCATTCTGCCTTAGGCGATCCTGCTAAGAAGTCTGTTCTTGTAACAGAGTCTAGCATCCTAATAGAATTGCTCTCAGCTTCTCTGACATATTCAACCTCCCTCATCATGTTAAGGTGTGCATTCATGAAGTCGGGACAGGTACAGGACTTGTGGGAGATGGGATGCAGGTATAAACTCAGTGGCTTAAGCATCTGACTACAGAGCTAGAGATTGGGAGTTTGATTCCCCACTTTGCCTCCCTGAGAGGGATTGAATTTGATCATCCACAGGGTCCCTTCCAGCTCAGCAGTTCTAAGATTATTATTTATTATTATGCATATAAGTCCTGGGGGTGGGGCAAGTAAAGGACTTATATCTGCATCCTCTCTCTCATAGTCCTCCGATACTGCAGACTTTCAGGCTGTACACTTGAATGAAGCTTATGTGACCTGATTTGTTGTGATTTGTCACTTAGAAAAAAGGATTCCTGCCCCCCGCCTTTTGGACACAGGGAAGCAATTTAAACGAAGTTATGTGGCACTTATTTATGTCAGTGTTTTGTGGTTTCTTTTTAAGACCAATTGATTTGGAACCATATTGATTTTTTAAAAAGAAACAAGCAAGGTCGATCAGAAAGGAATTGGCACAGAAACAGCAGAATCGAGATGGTAATTAATAGTGAATTATAAATGGAAAATCTAAAAGAACCATCTCTCTGGAAGGAGAGACTGTCACTGTTGCATTTTTGATACATTTCAAATTTCCAAACACCCACACATAAGTTAAGTGCATGTCTGTGTGTTGTGCAGGGGTAGTGTATTGTAATGTAATTTGATCTATGTACCTTGACAGCTGCCCTCATAAATTTGGAATGCTCTTTTCAAATTGCTACATTTTGTTTAAAAGTTGGCATCGAAAGTGATGGTGCTGACTAAATAATGGCAAAATTAATTCTGGAAGACGGGTGGCAGGCGGTTTCATTGCATCGCTAATTAGAATGTGGAATGCACTCCACCATCCTTCTGCTCCTCCAACCCAGAATAAGACAAGGTATGGAATTAAAGGCCATGGTTGTATTAAACCCAATCAAAGAACTGCAACAAGGCCAGTGATGTTAACAAAACTGTGCCAGCTCCCTATCTATGGGGAGACAGCTGCTAAAGGTCAAGACACCTCTTGACAGAGAAGATGACACTACTTTGGCTTCCAGTACTGCATCAGTAGTGACAACTGTTTAGCGTCTCACCTGCTCAATGTAAATATAGGTCAAGATGGAACCTTTTCCTGCTTCCACTGCACCTGCCCTGCAGGATTTGGAAGAACAAAGCCTGCAGGGGCTGAATATTGTCTACATTTCTAGCCTGTTCAAGCCAGCCAGAAATAAGGGCCAGTCAGAGACAACAACCCTTCATAATTGTGCCTCTGAGTGCTCCTCGGGGCATGCTAATTAACTCACTTCCCTCCCAGTCTGTACTCCCTGACAGTTGTGACCAAACTGCAGACAAGTTCCACAAGCCAAAGCTAAGTTTCACATCTGCTGTTTTTGTCTTGGAAGAACTCCATTACAAAAATATACAATGCCTTTTATTGAGTGATCAGTTCAATTTATGTACACCCCATTTGTGCAAGCAAACATGCATCATATATGGAAAATCAACATATACACTTTTAATTGCATTGCATATGTTTTATTTTAGCTTTTTAAAACCTCACAGATTCCAGATTTAACTTCAGAAATCTGTGCCCACTGCCACTCACCACCTAGTGAAAGTCCTTGGGTTCTTTGCTGTGCATTATGGTCACCACAGAGGCACACAATTAGCTCTGATTCAATTAGTAGTTCAGTATTCAACCAAATATAGTGTGTGATAAGCCTCTTACCACCTTGGCTTAGGTAGTAATATGCTTCTGCTGGAGGGGCACTGGAAGAGTGAATCCATGTAGTGATCTTATGCATTTGTAGTTTATTTTAGGGTTTAAAGACTATACTTGGAGCATTTCCTTTATGTTGTGAATCTCCTACCTCAATCTGGGACTTTGTTTTTATTTGACTTCAAAGAGATATTTGTATTCTTCTTTGTTTCTTCAAGTAATTCCTGCTCTGGTGCTGGTGAAAAATACTTGGGATGTACAAATTGTAGCATCCAGTTTTTGGCTATGTTTTTATCATCATCATTTTTTTTAAAGTTGGTGTTTGCAGTACTCATTTAAAAATCAACCCTGTATATCATCAAATCCAATTCTTCAAAAAAAAAAAACCCTTCATTTTGTGAATGTGAGATATTGCACTTCTGTATACATGATTCAAAATGCCAGGAACCGGCTGGACATTGCGGCACAATATTGTACCCATATTGCCAGAAGGAAGAAGAATGACAAACGCTTTTTCATTTTTGTTCACCAGCCAGAGCAGTGAGTTGTCACTAAGTTGGGCAGTATATAAAATACATAAATATGTACATACATGGTAGTAAGTAGAGATGGGCCTGAACCACCAAATGGGCATTTTGTGCTGGTTTGTCCTTCAGCTGAACAGGTGTTAGGCACTTCCCAGCCCTGCCTCCTTTGGCAGGCACCCACTCAGAGGCAGCACCTGGAGGAGGCAGGGCCGGGAAGCCAGATTGTTGCCTCTGAGTGGATACTCACCAGAGGAGGAAGGGCTGGGAAGTGCCTAACACCTGTCTGACCAAAGGCAAAACACCAATTTATTGGTTCCTGCCCATCTCTAGTAGTGAGCACAAGACATATCCTGTAGACTGTCTGCTATAACTGTACCAGATTTGGTGCTGATAGAAAGCTCCATTTAAAAGTTACGTTTCAGCTGTCTCCATGTTTAGAATTGGCTGATAGAATGTTGATTTGCTCTGCCAGCACTCTCATGCAGCAATAATTAAATGTTATAAAAATGTTAGTATAATTATAATTATTTAAAACCTATACAATATCCTAAATTCAGATGTTGGTGGGGTGGTAGATTACTCTTTGATTTCTTCATCCTTACGGAACAGATCTCTTATTTTCCTTGTTGTTATTATTATTCTTGTTGTTCTCTTCTGTTTCTTTGTGGTAGTTATTAAATAGTTCTCTTTATCACCATCTGCCAGTTGTTGAAAAATGACATTAAGATTCTGACCCAATCTCTATCATTTTTTTACTTCTGCCTCTTGTCTGTTGCTAATAATTTTAAGCATTTCTTCAGCAATGTTTCTTTTCTTTTGATAACAGGAATAGTCATTTGGCATTTTTCCCCTGATAAAATATATAGTTTCATTCCACAATTCTTCTGCAGTATTGCGATGCAAATCTGTTTTTTGCATAGGCTTTATCTTATCAGGAGTGCTCTTTAAATCACATATTAACACTAGGATTTTTTAAAGGTTCTTCTGCTTTGCTCAATCTCTATACTGGCTAATTGATGCAAACAAAAAGCCTATTTTCTCAAAAATCCAACCAAACAATAACAGCCTTGAAATGCTCCAATAAAGGCTGTCTAAAAATCTCAGTGATAGTGTAGACAAGAACATTAAGAATATTTTTATCACACTTTTAATTTACCTGTTGCTCCTAAAACGTTTTCTTATGGGTCTAATAAAGGCACATTTAGACATATCAAAAAAATACTAAGTATCACAGGGAACACAATGAAAGAACACACTCCAATTTTCTCCAAAGCATTTAATAGAAAAAGGAAATGACAAGATTCTATGAAATCAGTTTCATACATGATGGCTGTGAATCCTCTTATATCCATGTGTTGTTTCCTCAATAGCTTTCTTGCTTTCATCTTTTCCTTTCTCTCCCTGCTGAGGATAATAAATAATTTTTATTTCAACGTCTGTCGTATCTGCAACAAGACTGCTGCTGTTCCTCTCAGTTACTCTTGTGCACTAAAAAATCAATTTAACTTTTGTTCATTTATCTAACATATCTTTCTGGTAATCATGTTGGAAGCTGAAGATTTTCTGAGAATGGGAAGAAGCCATGAGCAAGAATATGTACACATGTGGAAGCCATGACAGAACTATTGAGAACTATGTCTACCATCTACAGAAATTATGCAATGTAGCCAGCCCAGAAGGAACACTTTCTGCATCTCTTCCTATGAACAAAGTTACAAAAAGATGAGAGAACTGACTGGGAAGGACTGTTCACATGAGAAATTGAGGAGCAAAATGGAAAACATATTTGTCTGACTGTAAAAGGGCCAAGTAGTTTCAAATAAGATTGTATAAATCCAACACTCCGTCCAAACACAACAAGAGTAGGGAGTGTGGCAAAAAAACAACAACAAACAAAAAAAAAAACCAGCTGGTCAGGGATTGGTTTTCCCAGGACTCACACATTACACAATAGCTGAATTTCTGTTACTTAGTATAATAAGTTGCAACTAGAGTAGGCCCATTGAGTCAAAGTAGGTTTGATGAATCAACTCCTTTGTAAGGTTCATTGATTCAGTATACCTACTCTAGTTACCATTCCCAGTGTGGTGTAATGGATAGAATGATGGACTAGGACTCTGGAGAACAGGGTTCGAATCCCCACTTGACCATGGAAACTCATTGGGAGAGTGGAACTGGTAAAACCACTCCTCAAATATCTTATGTACCTTGAAAGTCCTATTAGGATGACTCTAAGTTGGTTCCAACGTGACGGCGCAGAACACACACACACTCTAGTTGCAACTTACTATACTAAGCAGCAGGATTTCAATCGTTATTTCCTAATGGTTGAACATAAAACTCTATCGAAGTTCATAACAGTGTCATCAGAATCAAGGAGTCCAAATAGCAAAGGATTTCTAAATCAGTAGCTTATATAAGCTCTTCTTTATTCTTTACCTAAGTGTACTTCGCCTTCTTGGTATAAAACAATATATAATTGGACTTTATTGAAGCCATTTTCTGATGGGAGCTTATTACGTCACAGCACAATGATATGTTAAAAGAAACAGAAGAAACAAGATTAGTGTAATGACCGTGAAAAGATTTCTGAAGCAAGATATAAAGTCCAAGGACGGGTAAGATGAGCTTCCAAGTTATCCAGAACTCTTCATTAAGCAAAGGTGGTTGTGGGGAACGGCTGAACAACTGGGCTGGGTGTAATACTTTTCACTCATGAAGCCAAACTCTCAACAACATAAAACAGAGTTCGGGTTCTACATGAGGTGGGGTGACAAAGGTGATCCACAGAACTGTCAGCAGCTTTAGGTGAAGCCACAAAGGCCTCTTTGTAGGTCTGCAGCAGAAAAATCAGAAGCGAAATACTTGTGTGTTGAGTTTTATGTTCGGTCTCTTTTAATGCCAATACAGAAAAGAGGTAAAAATGAACTTTTTGTTGCAATGGCTCAGAATAAAGGAGATATTTTTAGTGCTAAAAGAGACATATTTTAAGCTACAAAAGAGCTAATGGCCTGAAATATAAACTTCATACATATTGGCCAGTATGCAGTCCATGCTGGTGTAATGTAAAGTTAGGCTAGCAGTGCACATTATGCCCAGCAAAAAGAATTTGTGCTCTGCAATTGCACAACCAGTTGTGTGTCCCCAGCATGACTAATTGTAGAATGGGCCAGCAGAAGTCTTTCAGGAGTAGCACTTTCAGGGCACAACCTTGAGTTGTGTATGTGTATTTGCACAATATAATTATGACCATTGTGGTATTAATGTGGTGGTTCTTCTGTGATAGTTATGAAGATTAAGTAAGAACAATAAAAATGTATGTCTTTGTATGAAAGTAAGAGTTGACCATACCCTGGGGTTAGAGATGGCAGTAAATGAAGTGCATTGATTTAAAGTCAATGGTCAAGTGATTTTGGTTATGCAGGCACTGGTGATTTTGGTTGCAGTGACACCGCTGTCAATTTTTTATGGCACTTTTTACCAGTGATGCCAAGGTGGGGCAGAAGTAGTATTGGAGGTTTATTTGGCTTAAATCCAATTCTCATTCTTTATTGTAATATTTTAATTGGTTACTGTGGCGTCCTCCCAGGTCATGAATATTCATAGGATATCTGCATAGACCAATGGGAGTGCTGGAGGGGCAGAGTCAAGAGATATAAGAGACTCAACAGGAGGAGGGGGAGTTTAGATAGAGAGATAGAGGGAGTTAGAGTTGAGGAGGGAAGGTTTTGGAATTTGGGCGGGAGAGTGGTGGTTGAGAGTGGACGAAGGAGAATGTTTGTTTAAGAGCTAACAACATTGCTTGATCTGTCAACACCTGTATCAATAAACAATTTCTATTTGGTTCTTTTAAAATGACATATGGCCTGGACATCTATCATTAATAATAGGTAATGTTGATGTAATCAACTGGTGGCAGCTGAGGGGCACGTAGTGTGAGCTCTTTGTTTGGTGAAACAAGCAGGGGCCACGTGGGAATCGTGACAGTTACCAATAAGGAAAAAATTGTATTAGGGATATTTAAAAGAATATAGCGATCATTACAAAAAGAAAGAAGAAAAACAATATATGAAAGGCTAGTAGTAGGAAGGAGTTGTGGTGTTTCTGACACATGAAATAGATGAAACAGAATACACTAAACTGTCCAGTACCAAGCACAGGAAAGCTGATCAAATTGTTTTGTTTTTTTTCATTTATTCTCTTTGCATTCACTCTAATATGTCATTCTCTCCATCAGGGATAAAGACTCCAATCTCTTCTTGTGTGGAAAGTCCAAAGCCACACTTTGGACAAATGTGTAACAATGAAAGGAATCAGGTGTATTCACAGCACACCTATAGATCCCTCGTGTTGAATCATGCCACACATTGTGATTAGACATGGGGAAGGAGAAAGAAAAACACAGAGAGACAAAGTATAGTATGCTCTTGACTTTAGAAATAAATCTAGAAAGGAGCTCTTTACCCCCTAAAAGAGGCGTTACCTTTCCTGATGCAAAATCATTGATTAAACTATCAAGATTTTGTGGCCTCAGCAGAAGACTAATTTGAAAATACTGTCATAGACTGGAACACGGGTCTGGATGGAGGGTCTCCAAAGGGGCACAGGGAAGATTGGCTCTGGCTTGGGAAATCTTTATTTGGGCACAGAGCAGATGGTGGGCTTCTACATATCTCTAGTATATTATTACCTCAGCCGGGTAGGTGGGACTTGTTCAGCCCTGGAAGGCAGCCCATCTAGGAGAAGGAAAACTCTGATTTCAAACCCCCACTGAGGTGCCGCCATCGGCCTCCATGCCATGAGGGAGCAGGCCGGGTAGGTGGGACTCGTCAGCCCTGGAAGGCAGCCCATCTAGGAGAAGGAAAACTCTGACTTCAAACCTCCACTGCCTTGTGGCTATATTCACCGATGGAAAAGGCTTCAGGAGTTAACCTCGAGGCAAAATCCGGAGCCGGAGTCCCGGAGGCAGTTCGTGTCATTCTGTCAACTCCTGCGACGTCGCTGGAACCAGTTGTATTGGCTCTTGCCTTTCCATTGGACTATTTCAGTGATGTAGAGAGGGGGGATTTGCTGCTTGGGTAACAGCCTATCCTCCATATTATTTTACCCAGGCTTCGTGCCCTGGAGAGGACACTCCAGCTTCGCGTACAGCGTCAAAACACTAGATGCTGTTCCAAGTCCTCCATACAGAGCACGTTACCATAGTCTCTCGAGACTGAAGGATGCCTATGATGATGATGATATTACCTCACCTTTCTCCTAAAAAAAGGACCCAAGGCATATTACATCCTTTTTAAAAAAAACTAGAAGCTAAAAACTGACAGCTATTTGAATATTTAAAAAGAATTAAATAAACATCATATTAAAAATATTAGATAAAAGCATTAGTAAAACAGATATAAAAGTGGGAAAAATACAAACCATCCTATTTTTAAAAACCTCACTCAGACAGCCAATCACTAAAGGGAAAGCCTGCCTGAAGAAAAAGGTCTTTGCCCACTTGCAGAAACATAGCCCAAGTTTTCAACAATCTCTTAAAGGTAGCCAGTGAAGGGGCCAGGCAAATAACAGGTGGGAGTTGGTTCTAAAGACATGGCGCAACCACTGAGAAGGCCTGATTTAATGTATACAATCAGGAAATCTCACAGAACATGTTGTTGTTTAGTCGTTAAGTCGTGTCCGACTCTTCGTGACCCCATGGACCAGAGCACGCCAGGCCCTCCTGTCTTCCACTGCCTCTCGGAGTTTGGTCAAATTCATGTTGTCGTCCTCTGTCGTTCCCTTCTCCTCTTGCCTTCACACTTTCCCAACATCAGGGTCTTTTCCAGGGAGTCTTCTCTTCTCATGAGATGGCCAAAGTATTGGAGCCTCAGCTTCAGGATCTGTCCTTCCAGTGAGCACTCAGGGTTGATTTCCTTCAGAATGGATAGGTTTGTTCTCCTTTCACAGAACATAGTGTGATGCTAACAGCTACCGGTCAGGAGTACACAGGTCTTGACAAGGGAAAGGAGGGCTCACTTGCTCCGTGGTAACAATCAGCGCCCTTTACCTGACAGTAGGGAGGAGAATCCTTTTTTACCTACCAGCGGGGACAATTTCTGTTATGAGATATCTGTTATTCCTGGAACTGGGATGTTCAGTAAATAAAACCTACATCCTAAAAGCTTTTCTTCATTGTTCTTAACTGGGGGAATCTCTGGTACATACGGAGAGCAGAAAGAAAAAAATTCAGCCTGCACAGTGCCTGAGAACAAGATAAGCTTTATTATATATTAATGAGAAAGGATTACAACACATTCACATAAATTATGCCTGCCAGCATAACATATTTGGTGTAAATCTCACTGGTAAATTGCCACAAGTTAAGAGCTCAATGTAAGCATTTGTTGTTGTGCACCGATTGATATGATTTGGCATGTAACAGCAAATTCCTACACTGACTTTTTAACCTGGAGCAATCCATCACTGAGATTTACACTAACTGTTTTATGTCAGCAAAAAAAGTAATAGTATTCTAGCTATTTTTTTTTTAAAAAGGGGGGGATCATACTAAGCCAGCATCATAACACAGAGCTACTTCCCTGGGCACAACTTAAATGAAAGCAAGATGTGCAAGTATTTCTGAGTGACCAACTGTGAAGGAGAGTTGAAGCACAGTGAGCCGTCCTCAACAGTCGAAGTAGTTAAAGAGGAAAAAGGGAGCTGTAGAGCAGAGGCGCCAATGGAAAAGGAAACCCCAACAGAATAGATGAAAGGGAAGGTAGAAGTCTGCCTAGTGGAGGAAGGAGAGAAAGGAAAAGGGGAGGAGCAAAAGCTGTCAGTTTGGGAGGAGAGGATAAATGTCCAAGAGGAGAGGAGGTTCGTTAGCCGGTTGGAAGACGAGGGAATACAGAGGAAGGAAGGGAGAGTTAAACCGGAGACGGATTATGAGAAAGCGCGGGGACTCTTAAAGGACTTTCTGAACTTGAAGGTCGGAGGTTTATTGCCAGACCCAGAGCCAAAGAGAGAAGGAGAGATAGAGTATGAGACTCAGGAGTGGACCATCATCGTCTTTCCGCGGGGCCCGGGATGAGGCAAGAAAGTAATAAGACCTGATTCTACATTCAACAGACCACTTAAAGAAGGAGACTGGGCGAGACACCCATGCTGCGGCACCATCTGTGCGGTGAGGAGCACCCCTCTACGGAAACCCACCGACAGCTAGCGTTTTGGCCCAGCACCCCAATGAGTTACCCGGACTTTTCCAGAGAGTTGGCCTCACCTAGTTATGGCCCATTACCAGACATATCATGTTTTGATCCAGTACAAATAATTGTTGAGAAATCAAGAGTTAATAAAATCGAAGTTGAAAATATGACTGACAAGCCTCTATCGTTATTTCCCACCAAAAGTGAGGAACTGCCTCAAATTTCAAACGAACCCGATCACACCAACATAATAACAAACAAACTTTCCCAAAGTATCTATCTAGTTGGTCCGTGTATTATTATTCACAACCATGAGAGTCTTTTGGTTCCTCATCATCCACCACTAATCTGGCAAAGATTCAGTTGCCTGCAGGGTCCTCTCACCTTTTCAGTCAAAGAGATATGCAGGATAAAGATTCCTGAATGAGCCTGATAAGTGAATCAATGACTAATAAGCGAGGCGGCAGCAGCAGCAGCACTAACATCAGTGGCTAATTGGAATAAATTAAAGGATAAAAACTTTTAACAGGGATGCGTGCGAGCTATGGCAAACATAGACTACTGGGTCCCCCCCCCCCCTAGAAAGTCTACAAAGTTCTGTTGGATTCATAGCGAGGGTCATGCACCAGTTATCTGATCTGACAACCTATCTTATAATATGAACTCCTTCCCGGCATGGTGCCACACTGTAACATGAAGAACTAGTACTTTTTGTTTATGTTACCACATAATGACATAAATAAATTTGCCTGCTTGCTAATATAAGGGGTGGGGTATTGCTGCTATATTGCTAGATGCAGATTTTAACTTGTGTAGGCTGCATTTCAAAGTGGAAATGTTGATCTTGGAGGCTGTTTCATCCAAAGGCTCTTTCCAACAGCATAGAGGTGTCAGCAGAGCCAATTTTCAGCTTCCCTTTCTCTTTTGGTGAAAATCTCTCTCTGTGTAAAGCATGAGGTGAAAGGAGATAGCTACACTATGAACTGCATATATATTTTTTCATTTGCCTTTCATTGCTGGGATTGAGAGCTGATGTGCCTGTGCATATTGTGGATTCAGCTCATCTCTGTCCTGGGCCACAGTCGCCACATCACAACTACCATTCACAAAGCAACACGGTGCAAGGGAATATCCAAGAGGGGACTAATATTTTTTCATCAGATTAGCATTTCTCACCAAAACACAAAGCAATTGTCTGGGCTGTTTTTTGACAAGTGTGAATAGTACTGAGCAGAAGAGAGTATCCTGTAGACCAGGGGTCTCCAGACTACAGCCTGTGGGCCACATCCAGCCCGCCTTGCCTTTTTATCCGGCCCAGGCATAGGAAGAGGAGGGAAGGGGGACCCAAGCGGTCCTCCACCCCCGCTGTCTTTGCAAAGACAGCAGGGGTGGGGGATAACTTCTGTTAGCTTCACTCCTCTTCCTATCTCCACCTGGGCATAGGAAGAGGAGGGAAGGGGGACCCAAGCGGTCCTCCACCCCCGCTGTCTTTGCAAAGACAGCAGGGGTGGGGGATAACTTCTGTTAGCTTCACTCCTCTTCCTATCTCCACCTGGGCATAGGAAGAGGAGGGAAGGGGGACCCAAGCGGTCCTCCACCCCCGCTGTCTTTGCAAAGACAGCAGGGGTGGGGGATAACTTCTGTTAGCTTCACTCCTCTTCCTATCTCCACCTGGGCATAGAAAGAGGAGGGAAGGGGGACCCAAGCAATCCCCCACCACCACTGTCTTTGTTTTATGTTGTTGAGAGCTTGGCTTCATGAGTGAAAAGTATTACACCCAGCCCAGTTGTTCAGCCGTTCCCCACAACCACCTTTGCTTAATGAAGAGTTCTGGATAACTTGGAAGCTCATCTTACCCGTCCTTGGACTTTATATCTTGCTTCAGAAATCTTTTCACGGTCATTACACTAATCTTGTTTCTTCTGTTTCTTTTAACATATCATTGTGCTGTGACGTAATAAGCTCCCATCAGAAAATGGCTTCAATAAAGTCCAGTTATATATTGTTTTATACCAAGAAGGCCAAGTACACTTAGGTAAAGAATAAAGAAGAGCTTATATAAGCTACTGATTTAGAAATCCTTTGCTATTTGGACTCCTTGATTCTGATGACACTGTTATGAACTTCGATAGAGTTTTATGTTCAACCATTAGGAAATAACGATTGAAATCCTGCTGCTTAGTATAGTAAGTTGCAACTAGAGTGTGTGTGTGTTCTGCGCCGTCACGTTGGAACCAACTTAGAGTCATCCTAATAGGACTTTCAAGGTACATAAGATATTTGAGGAGTGGTTTTACCAGTTCCACTCTCCCAATGAGTTTTCATGGTCAAGTGGGGATTCGAACCCTGTTCTCCAGAGTCCTAGTCCATCATTCTATCCATTACACCACATTGGGAATGGTAACTAGAGTAGGTATACTGAATCAATGAACCTTACAAAGGAGTTGATTCATCAAACCTACTTTGACTCAATGGGCCTACTCTAGTTGCAACTTATTATACTAAGTAACAGAAATTCAGCCAATGTGTGATGTGTGAGTCCTGGGAAAACCAATCCCTGGCCAGCTGGTTTTTTTTTTTGTTTTGGTTTTTTTATTTTTATTTTTTTGCCACACTCCCTACTCTTGTTGTGTTTGGACGGAGTGTTGGATTTGTACAATCT
The DNA here is from genome assembly GCA_037013535.1 of Intellagama lesueurii. Classification (NCBI taxonomy): domain Eukaryota; kingdom Metazoa; phylum Chordata; class Lepidosauria; order Squamata; family Agamidae; genus Intellagama; species Intellagama lesueurii. The sequence continues at coordinate 281,626,931 of JBAJHW010000001.1, read as the reverse complement.
TACTTGTAACTACTTGGCCCTTTTACAGTCAGACAAATACGTTTTTCATTTTGCTCCTCAGTTTCTCATGTGAACATTCCTTCCCAGTCAGTTCTCTCATCTTTTTGTAACTTTGTTCATAGCAGCAGGGGTGGGGGATTGCTTCTGTCAAGCTTCGATCCTCTTCCTATCTCTGTCCGTGCATAGGAAGAGGAGGGAAGGGGGACCCAAGTGATCTCCCACCCCCACTGTCTTTGAAAAGACAGCAGGATGTGGGATTGGTTCTGCTTGGGTCACCCTTCCCTCCTCTTCCTATCCCCGAGCGGAGATAGGAAGAGGAGTGAAGCCTGACAGAAGCGATGCCCCATCTCCACTGTCTTTGCAAAGACAGCGGGGGTGGGGAATTTTAGCCCTCGAAAATGTGTAAAATATATGATGTGTCCCTCACACTCAAAAGTTTGGGGATCCCTGCTGTAGACCATCTTGACTGATGACATGGGTGTTGTCAACATTCAGGCTGCCCTTTACTAAGTAAAGTTTGGCATCCTTTTTCCTGCTGGCATTGCAGGAACAATATTGTGCAGCAATATCAGACCTTTTTGTGGCATTTTGTATCTTGGATCCAGAAGCACAATATCCCACACCCATAAAATAAGGGTTTTTTAAAATTAATTGAATCCTCCTCTAGTATGCAGGCTATGTCCAGTAGAAGGAGAATAGAATGCACAGGGGTATTGCATGTATTGCAGGTTGGGCTGGGTTGCACACCACAGTGTTTGATGTGAGGGTTGGGTCACACTGCCGATTTACATCGATTCCAGTCCTTTTTTAATATCATTATAAAGGCATGTGGTATTCAACTCAGCAGGGGTGTTCACTTTGACTTAAAATACCTTGATGTATTTCTGGTAATTAAAACAAGTTTGAGAAGCTACATTGGAATCAACTTAATTTCCGTTCTGTTTGAGGAGCTCACTCTTGGTTAATTTTTTGGCTGTAATTTTAAAAATATGTAATTAAGTGATAGACTGCAAAATCGATGGCTTTCCTTTTAGGAGCCTCGTGGTGCAGTGGTTAAACTGCTGTACTGCAGCCAAAACTGTGTGCATGACCAGGTGACCAGGTTCAATCCCAGGTAGCCGGCTCAGGGTTGACTCAGCCTTCCACCCTTCCAAGGTGGGTAAAATCAGTACCCAGCCTGCTGGGGGGGGGGGGTGATGTGTAGCCTGCATAATTAACTTGTAAACTGCCTAGAGAGTGCTTGATATATAAGCAGCACACTTTGCTTTTTTTTTTTTAATGTCTGAGTGTCTATGGAGTGCCACCTGGTGTCATAATTGCAAGATCCCTCAGGGGAAACCCTGCAGAGGTGACCCCAGGTGATGAATGATGGAAAAATATGGTTTCATTGGCAAACAGAGAGAAAGGGGAAGGTGGCTGTAATATTAAATGTATTGTTGAATTGATACAGCGATAAACTCACGGCAACAGGAAAAAATGGCATGCGGTCAGACTGTACTGAGCAATGAATTGCTAAACATTTAAAGAAATAATTTTAAAAAAATTAAAGGAAAAAAGGTGGTGCCCCTGCCACCCAAAATCCATCACAAATTAAAAAGACAGCAGTGTTCACAACCACCAAACCCAATTTCATTGAATCAGTTTGGGGACTGAGGTACTTTTAAAAGCCCTGCTGGCCAGTTTTAAAAACAACAACAACACGTGCTTTGCAGCCCAAATGAACTGAGTTCACTTGTTCATCATGTGCCCAAGAATTAATAAATTGATTCAAATAATGCTAAAATGGATTCAACTGTGGTTCTTCTTGCCAGTATAATTGAGCCCTGAGACACAGCATGGTCTTGTCAGGGTATGAAAGGCCTCTTTAAGTTGCAGAACATTTGAGTAATGAGTAAGCATTCTGTCTCAGGGCAGGGAGATGGATGAGGGTTGCCAGGGCCAAGCTAGTGATGGGGACGAATCTCCATTTTGGCGAGTTGTCCTGCTTCGTGATCCGTCAAAGTTGACAAAGCACGAATCTCCGCCCCATGAACCGATGAAACACGAATTTATTCATCAGGTTGTGGGGAGTTAGACAGCCAGAGGCTGTCTAAAAATAAAAAGCTGACCCCTCCACCCCCACAGCCTGCCCCCCTGCCCCCTTCCCATTACCCCTGTTGCCTCCCTACCTTGGCTGTCGCAGTCTGCGCCGCTGCCTCCGCCACTGCCGCCACCACCACCGCTACCGCCATCCATGGAGGCCTGTGCCATGGCGGCCTCTGCAGTCACCATCCAGCACCGCTTGCTGTGATGGCCTCCACCGCTATGGCCTGCCTTAAGGGAATCTAGGCTGCCCTTTGCAAAGGTAGTGGCTGCAGCTTCCCTGCCTAAGAGAAGCTGTAGCCTCCATCTTTGCAAAGGGCAGCCTGGATTCCCTTAAGGCAGACTAAGAGAATCCGGGCTGCCCTTTGCAAAGATGGTGGCTGCAACTTCCCTGCCCTAAAAGAAGCCGCAGCCGCCATCTTTGCAAAGGGCAGCCAGTGTCCTTTATGGCAGGCCATGGCTGCGGAGGCCACTGCAGCGGGCAGCAATGGATAGCAACAGCAGCGGGTGGCAGTAGATGATGGCGGCAGCAGCTAAGGTAAGGAGGGGAAGGCAGCAGGGGATAGGTTGTGGGGGTGGCTGGCTGCCTATCGGCCCACTGATTAGCAGGCCCATAGGCAGAATGGGAAGGCCATGGGGGACGAATAAAAATGGGGAAATATTCATCCCTTCATATTCGTCGGAGTCTCTGGAACTGACGAATATGTAGGGATGAATATTTAACAAATCAGCAATTTTTCACGAATATCGCAATCCGTTTTTTCATTTGTCCCCATGTCTAGTCCAAACATTTTGCTGTCTAGGACAAACTGGGGCCCTTTCCCATTCCATGAAAGAAGCAGGTAAAGGGACATTTCAGCTGCTGAGGGGGAAATGTTTCCCCTGGTCTTTTGTGTGTGTGACAGTATAGCATAAGGGAAGTCAGAGAGTAAAGAAGATGAACAAGCACAAGTAGGGCACTCATTCCTTTTTCTGATCCAGAGTAAATGCACTAGAGTTTGAACACTGCATTTTTTAAATTTAAAGATGAAGGTTGCATTGCAGCTGACTGAAGCCCAGTGAATTTTACAAATAGGGCATATGTTGTCAAGCATAAGAAACACTTATGCCTGGCTACATATGTTCAAGCCTACTTCCAAGAAGCTGCACATAAGATTACAGCTGACCTGTAAACATACCTGTGAATGTCATTATTTATTTGTTTTTGATGCCTCTGCTTCATGGTGGAGGATTTTTAACTAGAGTATTACCTCCTCTGAGTATAAGTAGTAGAAAAGTAGGATGGTATGTAGATCAAAGATGGAAAAATGTAAAAAAAAAAAAAAACTATTAAACTCTGATAATTCTATAGCCAGCATCACCATAGCTATGGAGATGATAAGATTCTGAGGACTGTCATTCAAAAAAGTAATTTCTCTTCTTTCTGATGTAGTTAGACAGCTGGCCGGATAGACAAAGGGGTATTCTGGAGGCATGAATATGGATTTTCCTCGGGGCATATTACGATCAGCACTTCATTATTCAAATTTATCACTGCCACTGGCTGAGATAGATTTTTAGAAGAACTGGACAAGTTGGAAAATAAGGTTGCAATCAGATGGCAATAAAAGATTACACCTGATTGAAATCTCCCTTAAAGCAGCCCTTCCGTGCATATAGGAATCATCTCAGCCCAAAAGAGAGTAACTCTACTGCTGGACAAAAAAGGGTTGGATTGGGCACAGCAGGGCCAGGCTGGTTCACAATCTCCTATGCATTGTCTGAACAATGGAAAATGGCCCCCATTGAACTGTGCTACAAGCAGTCCAAAACACAAGCTATATCTCTGTCTAACCACACCACAGTCTGCAGGTGGTAGTCTATCAACACAATAAGTTATAAGGTCCAGTCCATAATAGCTTAACCAGAGCTTGGAAACGTTGGTGATGATGCTGCCTGGGGGATCCCAGGAGTTCTAATCCAAACAAATAAATTGGCTAAACTCTGTGTGTAGCAGGCAATGTCCCATTGGATACTGCACAAGTGGCGGGGAAGGTGCGACAAGGGTGGTGGACAACTGCTCAAACTGAAAGTGTCTAGTCCAATAAGAAACAGGATTACACGGACTCTCATTATTTTATAGCAGCACTCCTCTTAAACTGTTTTTCTGCTCTGTGTATCACATTTATCAGTTTTTATGAGATTAGATTCTCTCTTCTCTGATCTCTGCCTTCCCTTATATTGATATAAACTCATATTGCATCCATACACACCCCACTGAAAGTGATCTAGCAATATGAACAAGCTTTGCCATAGTGGGCAAGCAGTTCCTGTGATGATGAGACATCTGTAGCCCCTGGGGAAATACTCGTTTTTTATTGAAGCATCTCCAATCAGAATTTTCTAGCTTATGAAACAGACTACAGAATTATTACTTTCCTGGAAGGATGTTCTGTTTTTTTAGAGCACAGCAAGCAGAAGAGACAATCCTGTATGAAAGAAGAGTATTATTTCAAAGGTTCAGACAGAGTCTTAATAAAGAGAGCAACAAAGGTGTTGGCATGCAGCCACAGAACATAGGTGGCCTTGATCTGCAAGGAAGACACAGATCAAGGAGGGGAAATCTGTACCCAAAGGCTGGATTTGGCTCATGAACATTGTCATTCACCTCACAAGCTTCTTCCACTGATCTAGTTATCACTGAACTAGCAATGAGGGAGAGCAATGAACAGATATCAGAAGAACCATGCCACAAAGCAGGGTTGGTTTTGCTGCACCAAATTCACAAGGCTATCTTACTTTCCCAAAATATATACAAGGATTGCCATCAGATCACACTGAATATGGCTTTTCAAAAGTTGTCAGGCAGGAATGATTACAATTATAAGGTCCAGTCATAATATTAACAATTCCTAATTGGAAGTCTGGTCAGAAGCAATCCAGTGGTGCTTTTAGAGTGGAAGGATCAGCTGACAAGGTGCCACCACTGCCCAGGGTACACCAAAATGCACTCACAGTCCTCACATTCTTCAAGGAAGCTCATTCTAGATTTTGCTCTACTGAAATAGTTGTATTAAATCTCCATGTTTCACGATGCTCATATGTATTTTCTAGACTATGTTAAATTATGCTGGTGCAGTACTGATGCATTTAAATAATGTATTTAGCATGCCCAAATCACTGAGAATAGATGTCATGCTGAGGATCTTCCAATCTGTTGCTCCTTTGTTGATGGATCTATATTATTCCAGTGAGCTTGTCAGAACTTGAAAAAATTACTTTTTTGGATTAGAATTCATAGTACTCACTGTAACTGTGAGATTCTGACAGATGTCATCCCAAACATTAACTTTTTCAAGTTCTGGGTTTTCTATTTTCTATTTGTCAGTTGTTCCATGAACCTCTATAATAGTTAAACATTTAAAATCAATAGTTAGCTAAATATTTTTGAAATCAGAGGATAAACATTTCAAATTAATAAAGTAAATAAATGCACATCAGACGGGACAGAAGAACAGCAGCGTAAGCCCTCTCTCCGCTTTAACTCCGCTCTCAAATTTTATGGATTTTGGTTTCTCATTGTGTTTTTCCCCCACATGAGAAATGTAGTTATTTTGATGGGATATTGCATCCAACAGCTGGTAAACACAGGGTGTGATCTACAATAACAAGTGAATAACAAGCTTTGCTACATAAGCAAATAGTGAGAGTGGAAGGACAGCTCTTTGCTATTGGGCCAGGTACATATCCAGCTGTTCTATTCAAAGCAACCCTTCAGGCAAGAATTCTAAACCATATGGATATACCACCACAACTCCCTCATCCTATTTTAAGATAATATTCTCCAGAAAGGAGGGGAGGAAGGCTCATAAAAGGCAATTCCCAGGGTAATATGTTACACAGTTATTTTCCAAACATGAGCTTCTTTGGTTTTTACCTCTTTTGTGGTTTCTGTTTTAATTCCCTCAAACACCAGCTTTTTTTTTTTTTAAGGACAGAGCTACAGTATTTGTATTTCCGAAGGCTTTCATGGTCGGGATCTGATGGTTGTTGTAGGTTTTTCCGGCTGTTTGGCTGTGTTCTGGAGGTTTTTCTTCCTAACGTTTCACCAGTCTCTGTGGCCGGCATCTTCAGAGGACAGGAGTTAGAAGTTATGATTTCTCAAACAGCATTGTCCTCCCACCCCAGAATAATGAGTCAAGACTCAATGAAGGGTTGAAAACAGGGTCACATTTTATTAATCATAACACTTTTCAACTCTCTGGCCCTTCAAAGAAGCAAATGGGGCCTGTGGTAGTGCAGAATGATGCTGGTCTCACAGAACCCCTTCTTGATGACAATAGGCGAGTGACCAGCCCCGAGGTAGCATGGCCCCTCTGGCCACATGTCCTCGGCTGGCCATGGTTTGACCACTCCCAGGCCTCTAGTCTCCTATCTCTTGGCGGCCTTTGGTCTGGAGGTGTCCTCAGTGCGTCGTCCCCCCCCCCCCAGACTGTAATCTTGAGATCCATGGCTCTGAGGGTTCAGACGTGCTATATCCCGCTTGAATTCCATGGGGAACTCACCAATCCATCTCCATTCCGCACTACCCGCCAGTGTGACCAAAGCAACCACCCTAAAAAATGCCTCAAAACGCTTTGCCAGTATGGGATAGGCGAAAAATCCCCATGCGCAACTGCCAATCAGCGAATGGGTCAAAAATTCCTATCTGGCCCCAGTGGCGACCAGCGAAGCTCATACTAGCCAATAGGGTGGGTGGGTGGGATGCAAGCCATGAAGAGGCCGATTGAGGGAGGAGTTCCTGTTATATACAGGATTCCTCCCCTTCCCTTCCCGGATAGCCAGGAATTGAAACCACGTCTCACTCATTCCGGACGAGAGGACAAAGACAAAGTTCCTTGCCAGCTGCAAAAGTTCCTTGCCAGCGGAGTGTGCCATTATGCGTATGCCATGTCAAAATAATGGCATCAGTTTAAAGACAAAATGCTTATACAAATATTGTTTTATGTTTGATAAGAATGGAGAGAGAGAGAAAGAGAGGTCTGGCTGAGTTGTATTTGTACCAAGTATAAGATTTTGAGTCTTTGGCTTCAAATATAAATATTTGGTCCCTAAATTTCCTGAACATGAGATGCAGGCTTAAGAAGAAGCCCTTCATCCTCAGAGTGATGGTACACAATACTCGCTATTTTGCCTCCCCGCCCCCATGTCATCCTTTCACCTTCAGCCACTTTTAGTCTCAACAAGGCAACACATAGATCTAGTAAATAATAAAAAAGCAAACAAATAAACAAACCAGCACCACCTCATCAGGCTTTAATCTATCTAAATGCCATTTCAGCAAAGCTATACTCCTTCCCACCCATAATTCCTGTCCTTGGCTAGAAAGAAGACTGCCCAACACACTGAATTGTGGAAAGAGGGAAAGGAGTCAACTGGGCTGAAGTATTCAACTGAGAGCTTTTTGCTAGTTTGAGAGTTTGGGCTGGGGCAAACGTTTATGAAATTAATCTTTGGGAGTTGAGCAAATTATAAACTGGAAGTGTGGATTATTACTATAGACGTGGAAACACAGTGGCAGCCATCTTTATTTTCCTTAGCACTGGTCAAGTGTGTGTGGCAAAGGTGGTGTGTTAGCAGAATGTATGCATAGTATGTATGGCTATAACACACGGATTGAAATCTAGTAGTAAGTCACAAATAAAGTAGACCCAATGGGGATTTAGTAAATCAATGTATGTTCCGCTGATTCAGTCAGCCTACTCTAGTTGTAGTTTACTACTGGATTTGAGCCAACATGTCTGTGAACATTAAAGTAAGAAGTACATTTCAGATGCTAAGGAAGAAGTGCCCCACTTTTCCACCTCTGGATGCCCATGGGGAAAATCAATTCTTCCCTCAATAATGATACCACATTCCCAATGGGGCATTCTCTTCCAAAGTAGGAAAAATGCTACCAGTAGTGCTCCACACATATTCCTGTGACAATAACTAAATCAATCACTCAGTCTGTGTGAAGGAATGTCTGCATGTCTGCATTCCTTCAGTCAGGTCAGAACTTCACTTCAGGATGTGAGGGTCTATCTTTCCTGCCCACTCCTTGGTTTTCCTTTTCTTGTTGGTGCAGTAGTTTCACTGCCAAAATTCACAATAGCTTTCCCCTGCTCCCCTTTCTCTTTTGTCCTGTGAGGTAGAGGTGGGCAAATAAACTCTGCCTGAAAAATTTCTGCTAGCATTGTAAAATCCTCCACCCCAGGTCATAACTGTTTCCTTTCTCCCATTCTCAGAGATGGGCCTTTTCACAGAAATGTAGAAATGCACAAAGACAGAGGCAGACAGGGGAAAGGACTGGGTCAGAGTGTCTCCAAAATGGCATCGGGTGCACTAGGCACAAATCTGTGCAGTCATTTGGTCACAGACCAGGTATGAGAGCAATGCACATCCCTAGCTAAGTAGTTAATATCATTTTTTTCTAGAAACGTGTGATACAGCAGACACTCTAGTCTAAAGCAAATGCTGTAGTGGAGGGGAAAATCCATTACTGATCATTTTTCAGAATCATTTTCATTGAGGGACAGAATATTCTCCTTTATTACTAAGAATAATTTTGCACAAGTGGATCTAATAGGCTTCATAGGATCTAATGGATCTTTATTTTCCATTTTCAAAAAAGACCACACATGAAAGAAAACAACGCAGCTGACTGCTTCCTCCATTTTCTTCTCCTTCGAGAATGAAACTTTTTACCTTAACTATTCTGCAATGTTAGAAAATTTTATTTTCTGAAAGGTGCCACAAAGCTCTTTGCTATTTTCTGTACCAGATCTACTTTTTGTTTGTTTTTAGTGTCAACAGAAGCTCTCTTTATTTTTTGAAGGCTAAGTACTTTCAACTGACATATTGACTCGCACATATAAAACTTCTGTCTAGTAGTATTTGTGGTGAAGTCAATGAGTGTAACTACTGCCATAAATCCCCACTGAAGAAAAATTAAGGGGGAGGGGAGAAAAGAAAATCTTAACCCTCACCCCAAAATTGCTTAAGATGATTATTACTATGTGTGTATGTTACATGCCATCAAGTCAGAAATGACTGACAACTATAACAGGGTTTTCAAGGTAAATAGGATATTTAAGTTGTGGTTTTACCAGTCCCACCCACTCTGCAGTGAGTTTCCATGACCAAGCTGGGATTTGAAGCTATGTCTTCTGAGTCCACCACACTGAGCACCTTGATTATTACTACATTCAATCAATGATAAAGCATCCACAGAGGTAAGCAAGGGAGGAGGGATCACAAGGGAAAATCATGCCCTGCACTCTCTGCATTCCACTCACTGAGAGAACAAATTGAAGTGTACTGGACAACATTATGCAGCCATGGTCATGAAATTACTTGCCAATTACAAGCCAGTGTGCAGCATTTGCCTCTGAGGGAGTGTTCACTGAGGAGCCTTCACTGGTCTTGGACAGCTTCCTGGGCTCCTCTTCCCTGCCTGCCCCCTGAGCCTTCTGGGCTCCAAATCATGCCAAAAAGAATGCATGCCCTAGCACTGTGTCAGAAAGGTGTAGGACAACTCTTAAAGGGAAGGATGGATCATTCTAAGTAGAAACACAATTGGATGTGGTCTGATCCAAATTGTGCTATCAGCTATTCATATACCATATTTATATGCCAGTGTGGACAGACCCTGTCTCCTACTCACTCTTTGCAATCAGGGAAAGCATGCACTTGCTTAACAGCCCTCCCTTACGGAAGGAGATGTAGTTGAAAGACACCCGCACTAAGGATACAAAGATAATAAAATAAATACCTTCTGACCAGATTTGTATAGAGATGCATTCTGACACTCAGTCTGCTGACAGTATGGGGGTGGGTGGGGTAGGATTCATTATTTGCCTACTTTTAATGATGAACTCACAGAATCCCTGAGAGAACAGGAATGTTGAGAGCTACTTAAATATCCTTATGGCCATCATTGGACCCTTGTGTTTGCTGCATCTGCCCACATCCTTTTCTACTTGATCGCCAGACAGATTTATTGCTTGTGACACTATTGTACAATTAGCTTCAGCTCTTTTCAGCTGTCTCTCTGTAAATTCAGTCAGTTATCTAGAAAATCCTGGAACAGAACACTTGCTCTGGCCATTAGGCAAAAAATTAAAGTGCTTTAGGAGTCATTGTCATTACTCTACCTGGAGCCATAGTCTGGTCTTTGATTCTGACTCAGACCAAGAGGGAGAAGTCACTCCGTACAACAAGCCTGAGTGGCTCTCAGCCAGTGCCTGAGCCTGATGGACTGTAATTCATTGAGCAATGGACCCTTGACCTGGGACCTGAATCAGTATAATATGAGTTTAGTGTGCCACCCAACCAGGAGTGTAATAGGGTGGAGCAACTGAGGCTTTGCCCCAAAGCACGAACATTTAGAAGGGAACAAAATCTAAAGGTGAATCTATAGGTAAGTGATAGGAAAATAAACAGCAACATCTTCTGGCTCTATTTGCTTTCCTGGTTTGCTTGCATGTTTTGAAAGCATACACTTTCTCTTTCTTTTGGGGAGACAGCATGTTTTCCTCTTTTACCCATGGGCCAGGGTGGAGTAAGTGGGAGATGGTGGCACTTGCCCTGAGTGACAAAATGACTCTTATGGCTCTTCACCCTTCAGAACCATTTGTCACACACACCAGGGAACTTATGACACCCCTTCCACGTTGGCTTATTTCCACAAGCACTATAAACCTGAAGGAGACTGTTCAAGGGCAGGAGGAATATTAGCTTTCTGCATTCAAAGGCACATCCTTCTGAGTGGGTGGGTGAAAGAAGGGTGATAGCCACAGGCATAAAGACATTTAGTTCAACCCAGACTTTGCTACAGGAAATTGCTTTTTGGAGATCTCCAAGGTTCTACCTTATTCTGTCAGCTTCCTGTCAGAGCCAGGACAGAACACCCACCCACAGATTGTCTGCCCAGAAGCTGGAACAAAGCTAGAACTAGAAATAAGTAGTTCATTTTCACAAGGCCACAGCAGCCCATACTGGGTAGGCCCTGCTATTTGCCTGAATAAGGCAATTGCCTCAGGTGGCAGAGCAGCGAAGGCTATGAATTTGCTGCCTTTGGCCACCTGCAGGCAAGGCCCTGCAGTTCTAAAGAGCTGCCATTGCTATGCACAGCTCTTTAAAGACAGCTTCTAAATGAAGAGAAAAAGGGCTGTGACCATGGCTGTGCAACTACCCCCAATGTCTCTTTAAATCAAAAGAAGAATGACGTCCCAGATATATTTATCAACTGAGGTAGGAGATCCACATCAGAAAGGAAACAATTCCAAGTACATCGTCTTGAAAACCTTATATATCTACTACCTAAAACAAGGTGGTAAAGGCCTTATCATCCTCCAGGGGAACAGCAGCTCTTGTCTCTCCAGCTCTCCCACTCTTTCTCAGCCCAAATCTTGGATCACATCCCCTTCCTATATCCTTGTCCTGTAAATATGAACAGTCCATCCTCCTATCATCATTGAAGCTACCTGCAGGCCCTCACACTTCAGGGCTGGCAGCTTAGTTAAAATTGGACAACACTAGTAAGCTATTGCTGTTTTGTAAAACTGCCTTTCCACATTGATGATGACAGTTAACATATTTCAGATTTATGGCACTGTGATTTTAAGTGATTAATGCCAAGCCCCAAACGTCCTGTCATCTCCATTTTGTTCAGGAAAAACTTGATAATGCCATGATCCCAGAAGTGTTGTGTTCAATGACAAGCTGACACAGTCTGTGTCAAAGTAATTAAGAGCTATTTGTTCTCTGTACTCCTGGTAAAACTGAAATTTCACAGCTCTTTTGTTTCCTCTTGAAAAGTGCTCCGTGTTGTTTTAACATCAGATGAATGTAGGAGGCTACAGCCTTGCCTGACCTTGAGGCAGTCCCCTAAAGAGGTCTCCTTACTTGGCAGAGAGGCTGACTACATGGGCTATTTATCCCACTGTTTGGAGCACTGCAGGATGGGCTGGTGCATTTTTTAAGACAGTGATCAGACAACATCTTTACTAGAGCACACCAACCCACTCCCAGAGTGTTCCTACCCACACCTTTCTGGCCCCTTATTGCCAGTAGGATCACTCTGGTTGGGCTTGGCTCCCACATGTTTGGTAACTGGCAAATATATATTTTTTTATTAAGTGAAACAACATATCAGCAATAGTCTACATGTAGTGAAAAACTCTCCCCCTCCCCCATTTCCCCTGTCCTGTGCCAAACAGGGGAAGTGATTACTTTGCCACTATCCTGAAGTGGCTCATTTATTAAGCTATTTCACAATATTGGCAGGAGCCATTTCTAAATGAACAGCTAGGCTTGATTAGATTGTTTTAATAAATCCCAACCATTCCCAAGCTGGCTATACTAGCTTGCTCCTTGCTGTTAGTGTAGCTGTACCTCCAAGCAGCTTGTTGGTACAAACTAACATGGGAGCTATTATACCAGTAATACATATTTCTTTGGAAGAGGTTTATTTATTTATTTTTTTTACTTATGTATTAATAGTATTCTTACACTACTGATGAATAATAAATCATCTGGACAGTACACAGAGGAAATGTAAAGCTGTAAAAGATAAAGGGCTAAATTCACTTGTTAGTCATAACTAGAAGAGGAGACTCATTAAATTAGTATGACATATAATTTTTGACTTCCATATAACATTAATTCAATGAAACTACTCTATTGGAGACTACCTATAGGGTTTAGTCCCCCACCCTGATAGAAAATACAATGTATAGATACATAAAAACAGATTCAGAATAAAATCAATGCGCTACAATGCCCAAATTCAAAAAATCACTAAAACATTTTTTAAAATAGAAAAGACTATCATCATCATCATCATCATCATCATCATCATCATCATGGTCTTCATTTAGTGATGAAGAGAATCTCCTAGAGAACGTGTCTGGGGATGTAAGTTTCACAACCTATTCTCTGAATTTGTTCAGGCAAAGGAAAAGACCTTTAAATATGATTTTAGGTTCCAGGCACATAGGAAGGCATAAGAACCTGGTCTCAAGGTTAATAGCCATATTTTCAACTGGATCAAAGAATGAACTAGAAGGCACTGGAAAGCCAAAAAATAAATAAAAATCAGTTGTCACTGAATAGATAATCCTCTCTGTGCTATTTTGAGCTGCTTTCTCCTGGGGTTGCCTAAATTTTTTTTAATGGTCATTACTAGTTAAACTTCTGCAAGTCTTGGCACTCCACAATTTATTTATTTATTTATTTATTTATTTATTTATAAATACCCCACCTTTCTTCTTGAAAAGGACTCAAGGCAGCTTACAATACTGAAAGACAATATTTAAAGTTGAAAACAATGAGTATGCAATGGTGGTTAACATCATTAAAAGACAATATTTAAAGCTAAGAACAATGAGTATACAAATGTTAAGAAGAAGAAAAAATGTTACTCTGAGAAATGAAAACCTAACAATGGAAAACACAAGCAGTACTAAAAATTCCGTCAAAACATTAACACAACGATCCATCTAAAATCATACACAGATAGGTGGTTATTGATGGAAAGCCTGCCTGAAGAGAAGGGTCTTTGCCTGCTTGCGGAAGAACAGCAAAGATGGGGCCAGTCTGGCCTCCTGTGGGAGGGAGTTCCAAAGTCTGGGAGCAGCAACAGAGAAGGCCCTCTCCTGTGCCCCATCAGACGCACCTGTGAAGGTGATAGGACTGAGAGAAAGGCCTTCCCTGTTGATCCTAACAACCGGGCTGGCTCATAATGGGAGATACAGTCTTTGAGATACTTTGGACCCAGGTCATTTAGGGCTTTATTGGTTAAAACCAGCATTGTGAATTGTGCCCAGAAACTGATCGGCAGCCAGTGGAGCTGCTGTAACAGGAGTTATGTGATCCCTGTAACCAGCCCCAGTTAGCAATCTGGCTGCTGCATTTTGCATCAGCTGAAGTTTCCTGACACTTTCCATTGGCAGTCCCACGTAGAGTGTGTTACAGTAATCCAGCCAAGAAGTAACTAAGGTGTGTGTGACAGTGGCAAGATCAGATCTCTCCAGAAACGGATGTAGCTGGTGCACTAGTTTTCATCATGCAAATACACTCCTGGCCACTGCTGAGACCTGGGCATCCAGGTTCAGGGATGAATCTAGGAGCACTCCCCTGAGTCTGCTGCCCAGGGAACAGTGTTCAAGAAACAGGACTGGGCTCTTGACAGGCTGACCATTGTTTTGCTGTTGGGGGTCCTTCTGGAACCCTGACCTTGTGTCTTCCAGCCTGATCAGCTGCATCTTAAAAATGTCTCCATTCTCTCTTGTGCTTTCCCAAAACTAAGTTCCAGCTGTATTGGTGGCCCTTTCCCCACAAAGAGCCCTGGACCGGATGGGTCTTCTCTGGGGAGGGGGGAAAAGAAACCACTGCTGGGAGACAAAAAAAACCCCACATGTCCAAAATGAGCTGCATACTTACAAAGATCCTTGCAAAGCCTGCAGATACTTTCCTTTTCTTCTGTTTTACTATATAAGTACAAGCATTCATGCCTAAATACCAGAAACATTAGAAAAAAGTCATATATTAAGGTCTCTGCAGTGAACAATGGCATAAATCAGTTATTTCTCCCAACAAAAATAGACTGATTGAATCAACAGAACTTCAGTAAATCAACCCTTAAATAAGTACCTCCACGCAGTGGGTCTGTTCTAGCTAGAAATATTTATTTATTTATTTATTAAATTTGCATACCGCCCCATTAGTGCAAAAGCACTACTCTGGGCAGTTTACAATCAACTAAAACAATAAATGTAAATAAAAACAAGAAAATAACAATCAACACATCAAGTGGTGGCAATATAAAATGAAATGAGGTATCAAATGGATTGAAGCACGGAGCCTTACCTTGATTTCCTTAATTACCCCCATCATACCACTTCTCTTTCCCTACTTGTTCTCCACACCCATTGAATGTCAATGGTGAATCTCCTTCAGTACTGTTTTATTTATTTATTTACTTATTTATTTATTCAGTTTGTATCCCATTCCCATTAGTGTCACAGCACTGGGCGGGTTACAACTCATAAAATAGAAAACAAAAACAAAAATAGAAATATTAAAAGAAATAGCAATAATAATAATTAAAAAAAAACATGGTACCTACTAATCCCAGAGCGGATGGAGAAAAAGAGGGGAGAGAAGAAGAGGAGGGGAAAGAAGGGAAAAAAAAAAGGGGGGAGAGGTGGCCAGCTGTGGTTGGTGTGGAAAGCCTTCCTGAAAAGCAATGTCTTTAATTGCTTCCTAAAAGTCCACACGGAGGGGGCTAGGCAGAGCTCCTCCAGAAGCTGGTCTCATAAAGTTGGAGCCACCGTAAAGAAGACCCTACCTCTTGTAGAGGATTTATGGGCCTCCCTCGGGGTGGCCACCCAGAGGAGCCTCAACTGGGATGATCTTGTGGGTCAGGCAGATGACATTAAGGAGAGACACTCCAACAAGTAACATGGGTCCAAACCGTGGAAGGCTTTGTATGTGACTGTCAAAACCTTTATTATTATTATTACACACTTTATTTAGTTTAAAACAGTATAGATAGTACATATTTAAAAAAAGGAAAGAGAGAAAACATAAAACAAAAACTAAAAAAAGAAAAATGAAAAGAAAAATAAAATAATTGAGGTACAGAGTTAACCAGATACTATTATATTTGCTATATTTGCCTTTATCAATCTGTTTATCATTGGTATATATATCATTGCCTGTACATAGATCTCATCTTTCTTTATCTCTTTTACGAGTCATTTTGCATATTCTATATTTTATGTATTTGACTGGAGCCACACATAAAATAACTCCCATTTCTCATTTTGTATCTGTTTTGTGTTTTGTTCTAATACGTCTGAGAGTTTATCTATTTCTGCTATGCTCATTATTTTTTCCATCAATTCTTCCTTTGTTGGAATCTCAAAGTTTTTCCAATATTTGGCATAGAGAATTCTGGCTGCCGTTAGTATCACAATTACTAAGTATCTATTTACTTTATCTATAGCATAATATTAAGTAAGAATAGTTCTGGTTTAAGTGGGATTTCATATCTCATTATTTCTTGTAATATCTCTTTTACCATTTTCCAGTATGCTTGTGCTTTTTTACATGTCCACCACATATGATAAAATGAGCCTTCATTGATCTTACATTTCCAACACCCATTTGATAAATTCTGGTTCATTTTTGCTGATTTAGTTGGAGTTACATACCATCTATAGAACATTTTATAAACATTTACTTTAAAGTTTGTTGATTTAGTAAGTTTTATATTACATGGTGGCGCTGTGGGTTAAACATCAGAAGCCTCTGTGCTGCAAGGTCAGAAGACCTGCAGTCATAAGATCGAATCCACGCAACGGAGTGAGCCCCTGTCGCTTGTCCCAGCTCCCGCCAACCTAGTGGTTCGAAAGCATGCAAAATGCAAAAATGCGAGTAGATAAATAGGTACCACCACGGTGGGAAGGTAACGGCGTTCCGTGTCTAGTTGCGCTGGCCACGTGACCATGGAAGATTGTCTTCGGACAAACGCTAGCTCTATGGGTTGGAAACGGAGATGAGCACCGCCCCCTAGAGTCGGACACGACTGGACAAATTGTCAAGGGGAACCTTTACCTTTACCTATATTACATTTCCATATAGATTCCCATTGTTCCATAGTGATATTATGTCCTATATTTTGAGCCCACTTTACCATACAGTCTTTTACCATCTCCTCTTGTGTTTCATACTCTAGTAAAAAGTTGTATATTGTTTTAATATGTTTTTCTTTAGTTTCTAAAAGTATTCTATCAAAAGGTGTTGAATCAGGATAAAATCCCTCTTTCTTGACTTTTATAAATCTTGAGTCGAGTTGAGAACGTGTCCACCAGTCCATCTCTATGCCTTGTGTTGTAAATTCTTCCTTTGTCTTTAATGTCCCATCTTTCTTTATTAAACTTTTATATCTTACTAGTTTCTTTAAATCTATCAATCTTGGTGGGATAAAGGCTTCTATTGGTGCTACCCATTGTGGAATTTTGGTATACATCTGTTTTTGTGTTGCTGTCCATATCCATGGTAAAGATTTCCTTATCAAATGATTATTAAATTGTTTATAATCATTTGCTTTTTTATACCACAGGAAAGCATGACAACCCCATTGTAAAACATGTCCTTCCAAATTAAGTAATATTCAGTCCTCTAATGTAATCCAATCTTTAATCCATAGTAAAGCTGATGCTTTATAATAAAGAAACAGGTCCGGTAGTCCCATCCCTCCTCTCATTTTTGTATCTTGTAGAACCTTTACTTTGATCCTTGGCTTTTTTCCTTGCCATATAAATTTAGATATGTTTTGATTGAGTTCTTTAAGTATGTTCTTTTTCAAAATTACTGGGATTGTTTGAAAGAGAAAGATCATTTTGGGTAAAATATTCATTTTAATTGCTGCTATTCTTCCCATCAATGAAAGCTGCAAACAATTCCATTTTACTAGGTCTTTTTTAATTTCTTCAATCAGTTTCAAGTAGTTGTCTTTCACTAGAGTGCTTGTCTTTTTTGTTAGTAGAAACTCTAGGTATTTTACTTTTTTTCCTTCTTGGAAGTTTGTTAGTTCTAGCAGTTTCTCCGTTTCCTCTCTTTGCATATTTTTTGTCAAGATTTTTGTTTTTGGGTTGTTTATCTTCAATCCTGTCATCATGGAGTATTCCTTTATTACTTCTAGAAGAGTTTTTGCTGATTCCATTGGTTCTTCTACAATCACCAAAAGATCATCTGCAAATGGTTGAATTTTAAATTCTTCTCCTCTTATTTTAAGTCCCTTGATCTTATCCGTTTTCCTTACTTGGTTCAATAACGTTTCCATCACCAATATAAATAGTAACGGTGAGAGTGGACAACCTTGCCTCGTCCCTTTCTTAATTTCAATCTGTCCTAACAGTTCACCATTTATTTTTATTTTTGCTCTTTCTCTCTTATATATAGCTTTAATTGCATCAATAAAGAAGTCCCCTATTTCCATTGTTTCTAGTTATGTGATCATAAAGCTCCAGTTAATATTGTCAAAGGCAAGTCTTATTTTATTCGCTACCTCTTCCATCAATAGAATATTTAATTTGTGTTGAGTTACTTTAATTTTTTGTTTTATTTCAGTTGCTGAGGGGTTTTGTTTTGCTTGTAGCTCTTGTTGCTTTAGTTCTTTTTCCAGGTCTGCATTTTTTTTCTCTTTCTCTTTTCTGCATCGCTCCAGCTCTTATTAAAATCCCTCTACAAACAGGTTTCCAAGCTTCCCAAATTAGTGACCTTGATACGTCTGGAGTGGTATTTGTTTTAAAGTAATGTTCCATTTCTTTTTTAAGATTTTGTTTTAATTTTTCATCCTTCAGTATGTTAGTGTTCAATCTCCATTGGCTTGGATTTTGGAAAGTTTCTAATTCTATCATCACTGGACTATGGTCTGATAATATTCTTGGTAAAATTTCCACCTTTGCTAGTTTCTTAGTCCAGTCCCTTGGAATCCAAAGGAGATCAATCTTTGACCATGTTTGGTTGTCTATTTCAGTGGTTCTTAACCTTTGTTACTCAGGTGTTTTTGAACTGCAACTCCCAGAAACCCCAGCCAGCACAGCTGGTGGTGAAGGCTTCTGGGAGTTGCAGTCCAAAAACACCTGAGTAACAAAGGTTAAGAACCACTGGTCTATTTCAGTAGAAAGTAAAATCTTTAGAGTCTGAATATCTTGTTCTCCAAGCATCTATCAAATACATCTCTTCCACCAGTTTTAAAAAAGGTTTTGGTATTAATGTTCTATTGTTTTTCCTCTTGTTTGTTTGGGGGGGTTGTTGAGTCTATTTCTCTGTCAAAGAATGAGTTAAAGTCCCCTACTATACAGCATTCCTCATAGTCTCTAATTTTGGTATTGTTATAAAGCTTTTTTAAAAAACCCTTCTGATTCTCATTTGGTGCATAAATGTTCACTATCAACACTTTGGTTGATTCTTTCTGTATCTCCACCATTAGAGTCCTTCCATCTTGCGATGCATATATTAGTTTTGGATTTAATCTTTCTTTAATATATGTGGCCACTCCTTTTTTTTCCTTTATTGGGTCTGATGCTATACTTTCCCTAATTTCCTATTTGTTAAAAGAGCTTTATCTGTCTCTTTAATATGTGTTGGGCAATTAGCCTAAGCTGGTTAAAGGCTGATCTGGAGACGGCTGCAATCTGGGACTCCCAAGAAAGAGCCGGGTCCAGAAAAATGCCCAAATTGCGCACATGGTAACTGGAGGTGAGTACCATCTAGCCTAGGGACCATCCCCCCTAACCTATCAGAGGCTCCCCAGAGGAGCAAAATCTCTGTTTTGTCTGGGTTCAGGTTGAGCCTGTTAGCCCTGGTCCATTCCAGTACTGCAACCAGGCAACACTCCAGCATCTGGACAGCATCCACTCCAGAGGTAGTAACGGACAGATAGAGTTGTGTGTCATCAGCATACTGATGACACCTTACTCCAAAACTCCTGATGACCTCCCCCAATGGCTTAACATAGATATTAAACAGCATTGGGGATAGTTCCGATCCCTGAGGAACCCCACACCAAAGGGTCCAAGATGCCGACACCTCCTCCCCTAGCTGAACTATCTGGACACCGTCCTCAAGGAAGGATCAGAGCCAGCTCAATGCTAAGCCCCCAATCCCAGCCTCAGAGCCTGTCCAGGAGGATAAAGCTGCAGGAGAGATCTAGGAGTACCAACAGGGTGCATCTGCCCCTGTCAGCCTCCCTTAAAAGGTCATCCTGGAATGCGACCAATGTCGTCTCAGTACCCCATACTCAGTACAGTACAGCTTGAATCCAGACTGGAGTGGGTCAAGGCAATCCTGCTCCTCCAGGTTTGACTGCAGCTGATTCGCCACCACTGGATGGAGGAACTGTATGTTTTGAACCTATACATACTTAATTCATTCTAGAAATGCCATATATGCCCAACACCCATTATCCATTCACATTGCCAGCCATCATCTTATTATCAGTCTTTTCATCTTCCTTGCATTTTTAATTGAAAAGCCAGAATGGCTTCACTTGGGATAAAGCTTACCATTTTTTCCTGCATTTAAATTAGAACATCTCAAGCAAGGTATTTATTGGAAAATATGAAAAAAAAAAAATGCAGCAAGAGTGTGAATAACTTAGTTCTAAAACAGAGATTGAGAGTCAATGTGATGTCATAAATAAAGTATCTGAGTAGCACTTTATTTATTACACCATATTAACATTCTCTGCTACTGTAACCTAAATTTAAAACTGGTGGAAGAGATGTATTTGATAGATGCTTGGAGAACAAGATATTCAGACTCTAAAGATTTTACTTTCTACTGAAATAGACCAGTGGTTCTTAACCTTTGTTACTCAGGTGTTTTTGGACTGCAACTCCCAGAAGCCTTCACCACCAGCTGTGCTGGCTGGGGTTTCTGGGAGTTGCAGTTCAAAAACAGAATTTAGGTTCTTATTCATTTCATGACAAGCTGTAATCTTCATCTCTTCCATCCAAGTCCTGTCTCCCCAAGTACTTCCCTGAAGATCTGTGTAGATTTGACATTTTCTATACATGAAACTTGATATTTGGCTTTTATTGCCTTGCGTTTTATGGCTCTATTCAGTACCATAATTTATTATTTGTTATGAATCCTCATATTATTTTGGATGGGGTTTAGCAAAAAAAAAAAAGTATATGACTTTCTCATGCATTCAGAGTACTCCGTTGCCCTGTTGTCAAGAGAGAAAGCATGAGGGGATGTGCCCAGAGCAGCAATCAGAAAGTGATGCTGGCTACAATAAATGCCCACAGGTTCCATTGCTGCAGATGAAGCTTCTGGTGCTAGCAAGTGCAGATACCATTGTAAGGCTCCTGAACATTCGATTTCAATGCCCATCAAGGGCATGAAGCAATGTTTCATTTGAACCTCAGGGTTTGTCAATTATGGACTTTTAATAGGAATATGTGACAGGAAAAATATACATAATTTGAGTGGGATGAGAAAGTGTTTGAAAGACTATCATACAGAGGAGGAGCAGGATCTGTTCTCTATCAACCCAGAGTGCAGGACACACAACAATGGGCTCAAGTTACAGGAAGCCAGATTTTGGCTGAATATCAGGAAAAACATCCTAACTCTTAGAGCAGTATGAAAATGGAACCAAATACCTCGAAAGGAGGTGAGTGCTCCAACACTGGAGGCATTCAAGAGAAATTTAGACAACCACCAGGCAGCTATCCTTTGATTTGTATTCCTGCATTGAGCAGGGGGTTGGACTCAGTGGTTTTATAGGCCCCTTTCAACTTCATTATTCTATTATTCTACATTTTAGAGATGATATAACTTTAATCCTAAACCAACTACAGTGGTGCCTTGACTTACGAACGCCCTGACCTATGAACAAATTGACTTACGAACAGCTCCGGCCGCAAAATTTTGCTTTGACTTGTGGCCGGAGCTTTGACCTACGAACAAAAAAAGGCAGGGGAAAGGGGCGGGAAATTAAAAAAAACTAACCGTTGGTGGCGAAGAGGCTGCTTCTTTGTAGCTCTTTCGCCCCAACGGTTAGGGAAAGGGATGTGGTGGCGGTGGTGGGGGTCTGGCCGGGAGGCAAGAACCCATCCCAGCCGGGCTCTGGCTCCTGGCTGGACTCCCGGCCAGATCCCGGCCCGGGCGGCTGACCATGGCCGGGAGGCTTGAGAGGAGGCTTCGTGGGGAGGTAAGTGTGCTGCTTTTTACTGTTTTGGGTGGCTTTTGCAGGGTGGGATTGGGCTGGTGGGGTTATGTTTGTGTTTTGTTTTGTTTTTTGCAGCCCCAGGGGCTTGCAGATTTTAATTTCAATTTTTATTGGGGGGGGGGTATTTTTTCCTTTGGCTGGAACGGATTAATGGGTTTTCAATGCATTCCTATGGGAAATGGTGCTTTGGCTTACGAACATTTTGACTTACGAACGCCATTCCAATATGGATTAAGTTCGTAAATCAAGGCACCACTGTACATTGGCTTCTAGTTTGTTTTCAAGCTCAGTTCAAGGGGATGCTTTGGTTTGTAAATCCTTTAAAGGCTTGAGGGCCCAGTTACCTGAAAGGTGTACTCAGCAGCCTCAGAGTATGAGGCTGTCACCACCCCAAGAGGCTAGGCTGATGAGTATGTGAATGAGAAAGTGCCTTCCCAGCAGCAGCTCTGTGACTGTGGAGCCCTCTCCTAAAGAAACCGAGGCTGGCTTCATTTCTGTTCAGCTTGTGTGGAGCAGATAAATCTCTAATCTTTTGAATGGCCTTTGGGCTCTAGAACTGTTCTTTTTTAATTGTCTTTTGGATGATGGTTTAAATCTGTTTTAAAATGTATTTGATTTGTTCTTGGTTTTTAACTGGTTCTTGAATATTTTCCTTTTATCATAAATTGCCTTGGGATTCTTGGTGGTCAGAAAGACAATGTACAAGTATTAGGTGAGGCATTTCTATCTCCCAGGGAAAACAAAACCCTGATTCAAGGGCTCAGAAGCCCCAAGGGTTGTGCATGGCAGAAACATTTGTTTATGGTTTGGTTCATTTCTTTTGGGTGAGGGTGCCTCTTTCCGTTTTTCCATGCACTGCTCCTTTCACTTACCACAAAGGAAGGCATCTCTTTTGGATCATTTCATTTCGGTTTTCCCCCCACTCAGCAGCAGCGATGATGGCGAGGCAAAAGGAGAAGGAAGTGAAAGAACAGAGCTGGCTGAGGGCAAAGACTTGCTGTGGCAGCGGTGGTGGTGGCAAGGCGAAAGGAAAAGAAAGAGCGGAGCTGGCTGAGCAAGTAGGCTCACAATGGCAGCAAAGCAAGAGAAGGAGGAGAAAAAGTGGGCCTAGTGGCAATAAAAGCAAGGGGAGGGAAGGACAAGAATGGGACAGACGGGCCATTTCTTGAAGTATCAATGACTGTGAGGCAATTTTACAATTTTCTGTGCTGAACTTGTGTCTAGACCTGATAATGGACTGGATGAGAGTTAATAAATTGAAACTCAATGCAGACAAGACGGAAGTGCTGTTAGTGGGTGCTTCACCGGACAGGCTGGAGGGCCATTTCCCTGCCCTGAATGGGGTTACACTCCCCCTAAGGGACAGGGTCCGCAGCCTGGGGGTGCTCCTGGACCCCAGTCTAACTCTGGAAGCCCAGGTGGACTCGGTGGCCAGGGGCGCCTTCCTTCAGCTGCGGAAATTATACCAGCTATGGCCCTACCTGGACGAGCAGTCTCTCAGGACAATTATGCATACACTGGTAACATCCTGTATAGATTGCTGCAATGCGCTGTACGTGGGGCTGCCTTTGAAGACGGTACGGCGACTGCAACTGGTCCAGAATCGAGCTGCATGGCTGGTGAGTTGGGGGGCATGCGTTAGGGAACACATCAGGCCGATTCTGTTCAAATTACATTGGCTACCAGTCGCTGCCCGGGCCCAATTCAAAGTGCTTCTTTTGACATATAAAGCCCTAAACGGCTTGGGCCCTGGATACCTGAAGGACCACCTCCTTCCATATGAACCTACCCGGCAGTTAAGATCTAGCCAGGGGGCCCTCCTGAAAGAGCCATCCCTCAAGGAGGTAAGAGGGATGGCTTGTAGACAAAGGGCCTTCTTGGCAGCTGCCCCCAGACTATGGAACGCCATCCCGAGGGAGATTCGTCTGGCGCCGACGTTGATTATGTTTCAGTGCCAGGTCAAAACCTTCCTGTTCCAGAAGGTTTTTAATTGAAATAATATCAACTGTGGGTCCTGATGGCAATTTTTAGAGCACTGTATTTTTAATTGTATTTTGTTTTATCTTTTTATTGCATTTAAATTGTTGTAAGCCACCCAGAGACCTTTGGGTAGTGTGGGCGGCATATAAGTTAAATAAATAAATAAATAAATGGGGTGAATGAAAGTGACGAATAAGAGAAAGATGGATGAACAAGGAAGATCTGTGTTCCTTTCTTTCAATCAAACTGATGATCATTATTTCTGTCACTCTCTTTAGAAATGTGATGAAAGAATCTGAAAACAAATGTAAGGACCTCTTCTGTGATATTTTTTCATGCACCCTAAACTGACAATCACATCCCTAGAACCCAATGGATGATATGGAGCAGAAGATGGCATAGCCCTTGGAAGAATCCCAGAAGGATGTATTTGGACTTCAGGATGGTTGGATTCTGCCCATGGCCTAAGATTTCCCACAATATGGCTTAAGAGAATGATCATACCCCAAAGAAAGCAATACAGACAAAATGCTATGTGATAGGTTGTTCTCTGCAAGAGCTGCATTAAATTTCTGCTATGACTATACACACATCCCCCAGTTCAATCTGAAGGTCAACCTGGGGATGCAGAACAGATCCTGATTTGAATTGGAGGGATCTGTGCCTCATCCTATTCTATTTGTGCCCCAAATCCTCATCAATGTGTGTGCCTCTCATTGACTTAAAGTGGAAAACTAAAATATAGTAACTTTTGTTGTTGTTTTTGCACTGCAATATTTGAAATCTGGAGGCATCCTTCTTTCTTTAATTGTATCAGAGCACTGCACAATTTAAAATTGGTGATGTACTGTATATGAAATATGGATTCCCAGTCTGGTGTAGTGGATAGAGTGATGGACTAGGACTCTGCAGAACAGGGTTTGAATCCACACTCAGCCACAGAAGGTCACTAGGGAAATGGAATAGGTAAAACCACTACTTAAATATCTCACTTGAAAGCCCTATTAGGGTCACTTGACAGCACAGAACACCTACCACACAAATATGAAATATAAAGAAATTATAAACAAATTAAAATGTTAAGATAATTAGACTATTTTCGACCAGAAATGGACTAATTCAATAGCATTAACTTTGCCATTTGCTAAATCTCCTTTTGTACATGTGGTGGAGCATAAATTGTATATGCATAAGTCGATTGAATTTATCCACAGTCACAGAAAATTTGTCCTGTATCCAAGTAGCCCGATTTTACTAAAATATTCTTTGGACTTCCTATTTTGCTTTGAAGTCTTTTATGTGTTGCATCTGGAGGCATGATAGACCTTAAAAGGGGGGGGGGGGGGAAACCTGACAAATTCAGGGGTTTACATAAAGAGCACCTTTAAAATGTTCTTTAAAAATAAAATGGAAAAGGGTTGAAACAATCTATGTCTCATTTGATTGGGCTTGTTCTTGTCAATTCATTTTGCTGAGAAACAGAATCTGATCATTCTGCTTCAATCCAAACCTCACAAAAATTGGTCCAAATCAGGCTCATTCAGTAAGTAATACATGGTTTGTCCAAATTCAATGCACAGCCCTACTTTCTGCCAACAGAGGACAATATAAATATTACTCCTGAGTCCTGACAGCTAGCATCTATGGCATGATTTCCTCTGAGGGGTTATCAGCACAAAGCAGCCCTTTGTACAGATATTGCATATTGCATTGTTGAGATATTTCCTTAGACTTTAACAATGTAAGAGAGTTATTGTTCTGAAAGAAAGATAAGACAAGGCAATACAATTTAGGCCAGCACAAATTTCCAGCCAGACAAGAAATGTGATGGCTTAAATCAGCAGGGTTTTGGCAGGGTTGTGTATTTTTTTATAGCTAATAAAGGGCTTGAGAAGAAGAACGATGCTATTTTTTACAATGTCATGTGCACCCATTCATTCAGGTTTCAGAAATTAGCTTGATTTCTAAGCTGCCAATTGAGATGTATTACAGTACTTTTGGACAATTCACAAGCCTGGGCGGTTTTCCAGTGAGACACAGGAAGTGAAAATAAATCTGCTCAGTATCTGTAGGGTTGAGATGTACACACAGTCCCTTAAATTAACTTATTTTTATCTTTCTTCGTGTGAGACTTTCCATGCATTTTACCTTTTCAAAAATCTCCCATGAAAAAGTTTGATCATTGTAGGCCAGCTGCCCAAAAATTTCTCCATCCTTAAAGGAAGATGAAAAAACAGTGATCTGTACCTTCAAAAATGCAATACCCTGAAAATGTTATTAGCATATTTTCAAAGCCTTTAGTTGTTTAGGATAATACATAGTGAAACTACTGTTTGTAGCATAATTATTTCAGAGATTGCATAGCAAGAATCAGCAAATTAAAACCTGGAAGGGATCGGAAAAAAATATTCAAGCAGGCTTCCCTCGTATATTCTGTGCTCCACATCATATGCTCTTTAAATATGAACAAAGAACTAAAAATAATTGGTAGCTAAAAAGCGTGCTGCTTATGTGCCACCCCAAAGCACTTACAGCACTTTGGGGGCAATTTACAATTTAATCACGTAGGCTACACATTGCTCTCTTCCCCCCACCCGCTCCAGCAAGCTGGGTACTCAATTTACCAACTCCAGAAGGGTGGGAGGCTGATTGATCCTCAAGCCTGCTACCTAGGATTGAACCCAGGTTGTGAGCAGAGTTTTGATTGCAGTACTGCAGCTAAACCACTGTGCCATAAGGTTAATGCATCATGTAACAGTTCTGTAAGTGGAGCAGTATCTACTTCTTGTTGCTGTTAACTGCATTTCTACCCTGCTTTTCCACTACTAGTGGAAAACTGAAGACATATTACAATAATCATCAAACATTTACTCTGTAGGGTTTACATAAGTGTTGACATCCAGCAATAGATTCAAGAAGTCTATTCCATTTGGGGATACTCAGTGTGGTGTAGTGCAGAGTGACGGATTGAACTAGAACTCAGGAGACTTGGGTTCAATTCCCTGCTCAGCCATGGAAACTCTCTTGTGGTGGGTGGATGGGAAAGTATCTCATATTTTCTGAAAGACCTATTAGGGCTGCTGGAAGTCAGTTCCAATTTGACAGCATGTAATTCATAACATCCTAATTGGGACTAACAATAGGAAGGAATAAGTTAAAAAAAATTATCACAATATAAGGTAGGGTAAATCGTTGTGTTTCCACACCCTTCCTAAAAGAAGCAAGCATTGAAGCTGATCCCAATTCTAACAGGAATGCCTTCCAGCTAGTTAAGGTAGCTACCACTGGAATGTACTCTACCTTATGCATCTTCTCTCTGCATGTTCTGTTATCCAAATACCTGCTACTGATTGTTAACCCGGTCAAGAGGAGTTCATCTGACTCATGCAGACACAACAGCAGAAGACTTACTGTATGGTAACTGTATTAGTATTGAAAGATGAATGCTGTTTCCAAATGACTGGAGTCACCCAGAGAATCTTTAATAAACATCTTTTTTTAAGTGCTAGCTGAATGACTGTACTAAAAAAAAATGTATACTGTTCTGACCTCCAGCCTGCACTGGAACATGAACCTGGGCAAGACGGAGGTCCTGAGGGTGGGTGGCCCCTCCATCTGCGGTTTGGTAAACTCCCTCTCTTTTGGGGGGGGGTGACTCTCAGCGCAAAGAGTGAGGTTCGCAGCTTGGGAGTACATCTGGACCCGGCGCTTACCATGGAGACTCAGGTGGCGTCAGTGGTCCGCTCCGCCTATTTCCATCTGCGGTGGATAGCCCAGCTGCGTCCCTATCTTGATGTTGGGGCGCTTACCACTCTGGTCCATGCGCTCGTAATCTCGAGATTAGACCACTGTAATGCACTCTACGTGGGGCTACCTTTGGGGTTGTTGCGGAAACTTCAAATGGTGCAAAATGCGGCGGCCAGACTTCTCACTGGGATGAGAAGATACCAGCATATCTCTCCCATTCTGGCCGCCTTGCATTGGCTGCCCATTCGTTTCCGCATCCACTTCAAAGTGTTAATGATGACTTATAAAGCCCTAAATGGTTTAGGACCTCGATACATGGCGGAACGCCTTCTCCCACCTAGATCTACCCGAGTCACTCGTTTTAGCCAGGAAAGACAGCTGAGAGGCCTAACACCGAGAGAGGCCCGGAAAGGAAGAACAAGAAACCGGGCCTTCTCGGCAGTGGCCCCTCGACTATGGAACACCTTGCTGTCAGAAATCACCCTGGCACCCTCGCTGGGTGTTTTTAAGAGTCATTTAAAGACTTGGCTCTTTAGGCAGACCTTCCCTCCAGTCAACACTTGATTCTTTTCCTCTTTAGTTTTCCTTTTTCTCCATCTTGAATTTCCAAATTTGTTGATTCAATCATGTAATTGTTTTTATGATATATTTTGATAAGTAATAACGATGCTTTTATATGATTGTATTTTATGATGTTTTATTAATGTTTGTAAGCCACCCCGAGTAGACTTCGTCTAGAGGGGCGGGGTAGAAATCAAATAATAAATAAATAAATAAAAATAAATAAACATTTTAACTCCACATTATACTTCTGGGCAAAGAAGGAATGGGGAAGGGGGAGGCAATCATCATCATTTTAGAACTGCAAAGCTGGAAAGGACTTTATGGAACATGCCAGTAATTTGTAGCTCAATGTTATGCCTATTTGCATAGAAGTAGGCTCTTTATAGCCCTTGAGAATACTCTTATAAGAGCATATGGTAGAATTCATTTTACTCTGCAATCCTATGCATGTCTATACAGAAATATGTCTGACCACCTTCATCAAAATTTATTCCCAGCTTAGTGTATTGCATACCTCTTATCATTGCCTTCAGGAGATATATAATTTATTTCCCTTATAAAATCTGACATCTGAAAATGTAAAAATATGGAATATTTAGTACAAAATTTGAGACTTCATAATTGTAGATCATGCAGGCCAGGCCAGACATAATAGAAAACCATGATGTTCCCAACAATGTCTTTTGCATCTGTGAGTAGAAAATTTGAAGTGGGGGAGGGGGCATTTTTTCTCTTCCTTGTGTGCCTAAATTGTAGCTACTGGGAATATGCGCTTGGTCGTTTTAGAGCTCAGTATTCAGGAGACCAGTGAATTTTAATATAGTCAGTATTCTCAGCAGTATCCTGAATAGTATTCTCAGCAGTGGTTCATGCCAAACTTGAATGAATGCAAGCAGCTTTGCATATATAAACGTTATATGCTAGTGTTATCTGAAGCTAAATTTACTGCCTAATATACAGTACCTGTATCTCCCTGAAGCAGTTTTGATCCAGTTTTGGACAACACATTTTGCTTAATAAGTTAGGTAATTGTTTCACCTAATGATGGACAGACCACTCCATTTCTGATCTGCATCACTTCACTATGTGTTTCCTCTTACATCCCATCCATTCCATTTTCATCTCTTGATTTGTTATAAAATCCAAGAAACATGCATTAGAAGAGCAATTCATCTATTTAATTGTGTTTTAACAGAAGCATTAATTTCTAAACATATTTGATTTAAAATACACATTAGAATTTTGATATATTTTTGAGTTGGGAAATTAATAGAACAATACAGTGGTGCCTCGCTAGACGATTGCCTCGCAGGATGAGGAATTCGCTAGACGATGGCTTTTTGCGATCGCTAATGCGCTTCGCAAAACAATGTTTCCCTATGGGCGATTTTCACTAGACGACGAGTTTTCCCCATTGGAATGCATTGACTAGCGGTCAATAGCTGTCAGTGCATTCCAACGGGGACCCGCGCTCGCTAGACGATGTTTCCCTATGGACGATCTTCGCAAGACGACGGGTTTTCCGTTGGAACGCATTGAAGAGATTTCAATGCATTCCAATGGGGAAACGTGCTTTGCGAGACGATGTTTTCGCAAGACAGCGATTTTCGCGGAATGGATTAACATCATCTAGTGAGGCACCACTGTAATATCTAATTGATAGATATTCTGATCCACTGGAAAAGTTGGGAGGTTTAAAAATAGATTAGGTATCATAATCTGTGAAGAACAAATTACTTTGGTTATTTCTACAAATTGCCAGGCTCAAATTTATCAGGCACCTTTGTATGAATAATAAAAACAACCATATTTTACTACAGAGCAAAAATGAACAGGTACCACTCTCTGACCTGTCAAAGTCTTACCAGATTCCGTGGTGTGATTCCATCTAATCATCCACTCTAGAAATGGCAGCCAAGCCAAAGAACTGCTGATTAGCTACTCACTTCACTTCTTCCTTTCAGTGGTTGCCTGATCCCTTACTTCTGCAGGTATAAAGCCATTAAGAGGGCATGAGCTCCTCCCTTTCCTAGGTGCTGACCCATGGAGGAAGTAAAACACCCCTTTCCTAAACTAAAAGGGAAAAAATTGATTCAGAAGCTGCTTGCTTGCTCTTTTTTTATTGTTAAGATTTAGGATTAGGTCTCCTAAAACCCATGTGGTTTCACTGTTCCTCATTTTATGTTAAGACAAAAAGTTCTTAAACAAGAGATAATTAAAGACAAACAAGTAAGTCAAGCTTAATATCATTGCATATGAAATACAATTTGCTATACTTTAAGTTCCCTGTATGCTTAATTCTGTTCCCCACACATCCAATTACTTTGGCAAAATTCTTGTTAGATGTAAAAGCACGTTCTGTATTAACATTGAAAAGGCACTAATGAGTTTTGATATTAATTATATCTCTCCCTAATTTAAATCTAAGTTAAATAATAAGTGCTATATCATGCTGAGCTTAGAAGAAAAGAGTATTATGTTTATGACAGGCAAGAGATTTCTGATGAAGCTGACATGTACTGATAATGCAAGGGTCAGCCTATCAAACCTTTTGGTTGTTGTTGTTTAGTTGTTAAGTCGTGTCCGACTCTTCGTGACCCCATGGACCAGAGCACGCCAGGCCCTCCTGTCTTCCACTGCCTCCCAGAGTTGGGTCAAATTCATGTTGGTAGCTTCGATGACACTGTCCAACCATCTCGTCCTCTGTCGTCCCCTTCTCCTCTTGCCTTCACACTTTCCCAACATCAGGGTCTTTTCCAGGGAGTCTTCTCTTCTCATGAGATGGCCAAAGTATTCGAACCTCAGCTTCAGGATCTGTACTTCCAGTGAGCACTCAGGGTTGATTTCCTTCAGAATGGATAGGTTTGTTCTCCTTGCAGGCCAGGGGACTCTCAAGAGCCTCCTCCAGCACCACAATTCAAAAGCATCAATTCTTCGGCGGTCAGCCTTCTTTATGGTCCAGCTCTCACTTCCATATATCACTACAGGAAAAACCATAGCTTTGACTATGCGGACCTTTGTCGGCAAGGTGATGTCTCTGCTTTTCAAGATGCTGTCTAGGTTTGTCATCGGTTTCCTCCCAAGAAGCAGGCGTCCTTTAATTTCGTGGCTGCTTTCACCATCTGCAGTGATCATGGAGCCCAAGAAAGTAAAATCTGTCACTCCCTCCATATCTTCCCCTTCTATTTGCCAGGAGGTGATGGGACCAGTGGCCATGATCTTACTTTTTTTGATGTTGAGCTTCAGACCATTTTTGGCGCTCTCCTCTTTCACTCTCATTAAGAGGTTCTTTAATTCCTCCTCACTTTCTGCCATCAGAGTGGTATCATCTGCATATCTGAGATTGTTGACATTTCTTCTGGCAGTCTTAATTCCGGCTTGGGATTCATCCAGTCCGGCCTTTCGCATGATGTATTCTGCATATAAGTTAAATAAGCAGGGAGACAATATACAGCCTTGTAGTACTCCTTTCCCAATTTTGAACCAATCAGTCGTTCCATATCCAGTTCTAACTGTTGCTTCCTGTCCCACATATAGATTCCCCAGGAGATAGATAAGGTGGTCAGGCACTCCCATTTCTTTAAGAACTTGCCATAGTTTGTTGTGGTCCACACAATCAAAGGCTTTTGCGTAGTCAATGAAGCAGAAGTAGATGTTTTTCTGGAACTCTCTGGCTTTCTCCATAATCCAGCTCATGTTAGTAATTTGGTTTATAGTTCCTCTGCCCCTTCGAAATCCAGCTTGTAATTCTGGGAGTTCTCGGTCCACATACTGCTGAAGCCTGCCTTGGAGGATTTTGAGCATAACCTTGCTAGCGTGTGAAATGAGTGCAATTGTATGGTAGTTGGACCATTCTTTGGCACTGCCCTTCTTTGGGACTGGGATGTAGACTGATCTTTTCCAATCCTCTGGCCACTGCTGAGTTTTCCAAACTTGCTGGCATATTGAGTGTAGCACCTTAACAGTGTCATCTTTAAAGATTTTAAATAGTTTAACTGGAATGCCATCTCCTCCACTGGCCTTGTTGTTAGCCGTGCTTTCTAAGGCCCACTTGAGTTGACTCTCCAGGATGTCTGGCTCAAGGTCAGCAACCACACTATCTGGGTTGTCCGGGACATCCAGATCTTTCTGGTATAATTCCTCTGTGTATTCTTGCCACCTCTTCTTGATGTCTTCTGCTTCTGTGAGGTCCCTACCATTTTTGTCCTTTATCATGTCCATCTTTGCACAAAATGTTCCTTTAATAGCTCCAATTTTCTTGAACAGATCTCTGGTTTTTCCCTTTCTATTATTTTCCTCTATATCTTTGCACTGTTCATTTAAGAAGGCCCTCTTGTCTCTCCTTGCTATTCTTTGGAAGTCCGCATTCAATTTTCTGTAACTTTCCCTATCTCCCTTGCATTTTGTTTCCCTTCTCTTCTCTGCTATTTATAAGGCCTCGTTGGACAGCCACTTTGCTTTCTTGCATTTCCTTTTCTTTGGGATGGTTTTTGTTGCTGCCTCCTGTACAATGTTACAAGCCTCCATCCATAGTTCTTCAGGCACTCTGTCCACCAAATCGAGTTCCTTAAATCTGTTCTTCACTTCCACTGTGTATTCATAAGGGATTTGGTTTAGATTATACCTGACTAGCCCAGTGGTTTTTCCTACTTTCTTCAGTTTAAGCTTGAATTTTGCTATAAGAAGCTGATGATCAGAGCCACAAGCAGCTCCAGGTCTTGTTTTTGCTGACTGTATAGAGCTTCTCCATCTTTGGCTGCAGAGAACATAATCAATCTGATTTCGGTATTGCCCATCTGGTGATGTCCATGTGCAGAGTCACCACTTGTGTTGTTGGAAAAGAGTGTTTGTGATGGCCAGCTTGTTCTCTTGACAAAACTCTATTAGCCTTTGCCCTGCTTCGTTTTGAACTCCAAGGCCAAACTTACCTGTTGTTCCTTTTATCTCTTGACTCCCTACTTTAGCATTCCAATCCTCTATAATGAGAAGAACATCTTTGTTTCGTTTCAGTTCTAGAAGGTGTTGTAAGTCTTCATAGAATTGGTCAATTTCAGCCTCTTCAGCATCGGTGGTTGGACACGTTCTACATGGGTGGTATATAAATCTAATAAATAAATAAATAAATAAACTTGGATTACTGTGATGTTGAAAGGTCTGCCTTGGATTCGTATTGAAATCATTCTATCATTTTTGAGATTGTATCCCAGTACAGCTTTTCCCACTCTTTTGTTGACTATGAGGGCTACTCCATTTCTTCTACGGGATTCTTGCCCACAATAGTAGATATGATAATCGTCTGAATTGAATTCGCCCATTCCCGTCCATTTTAGTTCACTGACGCCCAGGATGTCAATGTTTATTCTTGCCATCTCCTGTTTGACCACATCCAGCTTACCAAGGTTCTTAAATCTGACATTCCAGGTTCCTATGCAGTATTTTTCTTTGCAGCATCAGACTTTCCTTTCACTTCCAGGCGCGTCCGCAGCTGAGCGTCCTTTTGGCTTTGGCCCAACCACTTCATTAGCTCTGGAGCTACTTGTACTTGTCCTCCGCTCTTCCTCAGTAGCATGTTGGACGCCTTCCGACCTGAGGGGCTCATCTTCCAGCGTCATATCTTTTAGCCTTTTGTTTCTGTCCATGGAGTTTTCTTGGCAAAGATACTGGAGTGGCTTGCCAGTTCCTGCTCCAGGTGGATCACGTTTAGTCAGAACTCTCCACTATGACCTGTCCGTCTTGGGTGTCCCTGCACGGCATAGCCCATAGCTTCTCTGAATTACTCAAGCCCCTTCGCCACGACAAGGCAGCAATCCATGAAGGGGTTATCAAAACTACACAGTAGCAATTAAGGGACATTTCACTGGAACATTTTTTATATTGATGAACTTGCTGATACTATCTCATCTCCTAAACCAAATTTCATCAAAATGTGAATCAGATTTAAATGAGGGACTGAAAATTTCAGTGCTGAAGGACATATTGTCACAGCCCTGAGATGTTTGGGTATATGTATTCTCCCTTAAAAACTACACACTTGTGTTCCAAGGTGTACTTTTGCCACATGGAAACACAGTTGTGACCTGAAGAACCTTGTGTCAAGATGCTCTCTCCCCATGTACTGGATATTGGCTTTTTGGGTTGTCTCCTTTTGTCATTTTGCTGTTTTGGGGTAGGTGGGATGGAAGGCCACCTTCCAAGTCCATTAGAAGGTCAGAACATGCACATTGCCCTTATCACGCTCTTCCATGCACTCAATAAAATGTGTGGGCAACAGGTTCACAGCAGCAGGATCCATCCTTGCCATGTGCTGGTTTATTGCCGTATCTGAAAAATGCCTATACATGTAGAAATGTACCTGCATAAGCTTCAGATGAAGGGAATGGTAAAGCCCATATGAATAATCTATATCTATGAAACTTTCCAAAGAGTAGCGACAGGTTGAAATTGACTTGACAGCAAGAAAAAAACCCCACCAATGCCTGCTTGTATGACAAGGATGGAGTCTGCGATTTTAGCTGTGCTGTATAAGTCTTTCTGAAAAGGGCTTAAATTACTGACAGTTCACAGGTAAATGAGTATAGGATACAGGCATAATCTGGCCGTTGCAGCACTCACAACTACAAGACTGGGTTAAAGAAGGTCTTTAAAGTAATCAGACACAGAGATCCTACAGCACACCTTTAACCTGTGATTTAAGGGATGTTGTACCATCTGCACATTGTGATGGTGCTGTATTGTTTTTTCAAAGAAGGAAACTATTTGGATGTCAGATAAATCAACAAGATTTTCTAGGTACAATAGGACAGAGCAGGTCAAAGCATGCTTTCTGACCCCAGGAAAGGCTCTGCATTAGCCTTGCTCACTGATCTGAGAGAACACTGCTGCTGCTGTTGATGCTGCTGCATATATTCTTGCCTTATAGTATATTATCCCCAGCTTGAATAGCATCAATGGTCATTGAAAGGTAAACAAAACCCAGTGTTTAAACTGTCCTGACTGAGGGTAAAAATTATATATTAAAGGGTATTAAATGTAAATCAATCCATGCTTAAATATTCTTGAGAATGTATTCAAATAATACCTCTGTCAAGTTGTATACCTTGTTTTATCTTACCATAAGACTGTTAGGAAGTGGAATGCAGCAGTGATACTACCAAGAAAGAATATATCAAATTTCCTGAACCAAGGCCCTATTCTTAAATGAAGGCCAGATTAAGCAAGGCAGAGTCAGGCCAGACCAGGCTGAGCTGGTCAGGATCTTGGACAACTCACAGTGGAAATTCTGACTGGAATTTCACCTTAACCTAGCAGTTGTCTCTGAACAACACACACAGGCTTTCTGAGACCCGATAGTCTGGGTCTGCTGGTAATCCTATTCTGAGCTGTTTAAAAAAACAACAACAACCCAACAACCCAAAAGAAACTACTTTCCAACATTCAGTCACTGGCTCTATCCACAGACATTACAGATAAAACTCACAAAATTTTTGGCATAGGAGGAAAGAAAAAGATGATTCAAAAATTATCATGGCAACAGAAAGGAGGGGGTTACCACTCAGGGATTTAAAGCCTATACTTTCCATACGGAAGGTCCAGTCCACACCACTGCTTAACAAAGTATCAGACAGGAGCCATCTGAGAAACAGATACCTCAGATTTCAGAGATCTTCTATGAAAGAATCCAAAGCTACTTTCTACAAACTGCTACAACATTCAACAAATATTTATGCAACTATCAGTTCTCTGCCATTCTGAACAAAATAAGAGTTAAGGCGGGAAAGGATGTATTAGTACATTCCACCAAGGAACAGAAACACAAGGATATCACAAACCACCTCATCCTTATTCAGACCATTGGTCCATCTTATCCAGTATTGCCAACTGCAATCAAACCTGATACAATGTGAATCTTTCATTCAGGAGAAAACATTCACTTCCTGTGGAACTACTACCACAAAAGGTTTGCACCTGAATATCCTGATTTTCTGTTGACATCTGCATTCTGCTCCCTTCACTTCACTCTGGTGATGGGTACCTGGGCTTTCCATATTATTCATAGCACAGTAACTGTGGCTGCTGATTAAAACAATAATCCCAACCGCAGGCCCCTGTCCAAAACCACAGGATGCATGGCTTCAAATGGATTCAACCTTCAGCCAAAATCTGTTCCAACTCTATTAATGTTACACCTGGTGATTGTACAAAAGGTTGCCCTTGCTGACTTAGAAGCCCTGCTATAAAAGAAGCAAGCAGAACAGATGTTTGTTGGCAGGAACATTACATTCATACACAACGCAGCCAACTGTAAAAACAGCTCTTGCTGTGTGGCTCCAATTTGCTTAGGTCTCTCTGATGTGCTTCTTTTTAAATGTTACACTTTGAGAATCAGAGCTACTCTTCTAACCAGATTATGATTCTGGCCAAAACCAGGGAAGTATTATCAGAAGCAGTTCAAGGAAGGGCACATCTCAGAGGAAAAATAATGTTGGGGAGAATTGACAAAGCACATGCTGTTTCACCTGATGCAGGGAGAAAGAAACTACAAACACAGAATGAAAACAAAGCTCTCATTCTCTGAGAACTGGGCAAATTAGAGAACACTGACTAAAGTCATAGGAAAGTACTCCCAGGTTTCTAGTCATGTCAAATTACTTCAGAGGGAACATCAGAAGA
The DNA here is from genome assembly GCA_037013535.1 of Intellagama lesueurii. Classification (NCBI taxonomy): domain Eukaryota; kingdom Metazoa; phylum Chordata; class Lepidosauria; order Squamata; family Agamidae; genus Intellagama; species Intellagama lesueurii. The sequence continues at coordinate 281,590,111 of JBAJHW010000001.1, read as the reverse complement.
TATTCTACTCCCAGAGCTTTGGAAAGTCTTTTTTTAAAAAAAAAACTATATAGCCCAGAATCTATCTGGGCAGGGGACTGTGGAAGCTGCAATGCAAAAAGTAACTTTACTCAGTTCTGAATACAACCATGGTCAAAGATGTGAGATGCTGCTTAGTCAAGCAATTCATCTGAAAAAGGTGTAACTTTTTAAAACAACTTTGTGTCCAAAATAATTTTCATTATACAGAGATAGGTTATAAGAAAGGCTCAGCAAAAAGATGGGCTGTGTGGCATAAGAAGAAATTACCTCAGTACAGTGGACCCTCGACTTACAGACGGCTCGACCTGCAGACTTTTCGAGTTACAGACTTCTCTGGCCGCAAAATTTAGGTTCGACTTGTGGCCGGAGAATCGACCTACAGACCGGAAAATCAAACAAAATGGACCAAAAACGGCCGGTTACGGATTAATCGGTTTTCAATGCATTGTAGGTCAATGGAGCCTCGACCTACAGACTTTTCGACCTGCAGCCACCGTTCCAATACAGATTAATTCCGTAAGTCGAGGGTCCACTGTAATGGTACAAAATGCAATGGGTTGTTTCTGATTATGTCTGTCTTCCACTGGTACAGACACCTCCAGTTAATGGTTTTACCTCCATATTTCTTTCTTTAGGATAACCATGAAATTTCTCCAGAGAGTTAGGGACAAGGTTATACAGGGAGGATAGAAGAAGTCTAGCTTCATGAGCATAACATCAGATGAAATTAATGGTGTGGCATGTGATCAGACATAGAAAGAAATGTATGAAACAATGGAAGGGATAACAATGAATAGTGTGATATGTAGGGTGAGTCGTCCCTTCTTTGTAGAGAAAAACGTAATGATAAATGAACAAGTAAAATGACATGACAGGAAGGGGGGGGGCGGGAATCAGTAATCAAATCAAAGAATACTAAGATTTATCCTAAAATCAAAGGCCTGAAACCACAAACCTGGAGCTAAAAGTTTGAATTAATACAAAGAAGAAAAGAAACCTTTGATTTGATTCAGGTTTTTAAAACTCCCATGCAGCTGTTCATGAGCAGCTAATTTTAAACTAAGAGCAAATGGATGGTTGGGTGCCAGGAAGAAGATATATGATTTATTGCCTGTCTCATACCATATAATACTTTTTTTCTAAATCAGAATAATCTGGTTCAGTTGTTATTAGATTATCCCTCTTTTAAAGTGACAAATAAAAAAAATCCACTTACCTTCCTCTTTTATATTCCTGTCCATTTGGTCTGCAGCAAATCTGGTTTAGCTCATTATAAGGCCATACAACAAGGGGCTTTTTCATTCTCACTACTGTGTGGTTTCTGCATTCTAGTTCTCAAACATTTTCCTTTGTTTAGATGACCATAACCATCAAAGCGATGATCAGAAGGCTGCAAAGGTGTGAGCCTGACTGACCCAGAAAGGGTCTCTTTAACAGGACCAATTTCCCTTAAAGTAACTCTTCCATCTGCTGAGGGATCAGTTCAGCCTGATAGCTAAAAGTAAAAACCCTAAAGCTGGCCCAAAACGATCCAATTTAGGCATGGATCAAGGTCAGGCTAGAGTTCTTTTCCCCATGTGTCATGCAATCACCAGGACATGGAGCACACCAGACCGCTCAATAAGCAGTCCAAATTGTGATCTGTTTCTCTCTGTGATTGCACCATAACATTCCACTACAATAACAGTTTCTTCTGTTGAACGTTTGAGAAACTGTGAAACAAACACATTTTAATGTGTCTGGTGGATAGTAATACAACCTTGCAAACTATTCTACTTCAAAGTCAGCCAGCACTTTATGACTGAATAAATGTTTGGATAGCTCCATGATTTGAATTCAGCATTAAATGTCTGCTCCCACAGAAAGATAACATAAAATCCAGGGAAAAAAACCACTTGATAGAAGTTGTTGTGAACTACAAATCACTTTGTTCATCAAAGATTATGCCACTGTATTTTATGCCAAAATACACTTATTGCTCTTAGATATGCTACAATATTTTTTATAGTTTCTGAGGCAACAAATTAACACAGTTTTCTTAGCCATGGAAACTAGAATGATGGGGGTAGAAGGCTATGGAGTCCTAACTATCCTCCACTTGCCATGAATCCAGTAAATCAGTCCCACCAGTTCAAAAACTACATAGGAGAAATGCCATAGAAAAGTTGCCACCGAGCATAGTTAACAGGCCCAGACAGATCGAGCAAGTAAAAAAAAAAAAAAAAAAAAGTAATTAGATAGATACATAACACAAACAAGCAGTCAAGCTAGGATAACTGCCCATTCCAGCCAAGATGTAAATTCTGAATGGGACAAAAATTAGGTGTCCTTTCTAGATGATTTATGATAACATAACTTATTTTGATACTCTCCCAGGATTTTTGTTTAATGCTGAACTGAACAAGACTAGACCATATATAGACTCTGAAAACTGTGATGTCTATGTGCAAACATTCAGAAACATTCAGCAAAATCCTGTTGCTTCGTGCAGCGAATTGCATTAGAACAGGTCCATTGAATCAATGGGAATTTCGTGAGTCAGCTCCTCCATAAGTTCTCTTGATTCAAATAAGCCTATTTTAACTGCAACGTATTGTGCCAATTGAACTTATGGAGAAGCTTATTCACCAAATCTTCACTGATTCAATGGGCTTACTCTACAGTAGATGTTTGTTCTTACCCTAAGCACAAAATTTGGGCCAATATTGTTGCTGGTGACTGAATGTGAGAATGTGGTAAGATGTAAACTTAACTGAAAAGCTATCCTTCAGTAATTAACATTTTCCTGTTTATTAGATACATTTTTTCTGTTACTCAATCTGAGCACCTGTGGATTCAACAAATTTGGAGGAATTCATGTGATAAATGCACCTTGGTATATGTGCAGCAGTCTCTTCTATATATGTAAATTTTCATGTGCACTAAATTTCATGAGCTGTAGGGCTTTCTTGGGCAATTCAACACAGTAAAATAAGCAGTCTCCTATGCAATAAGTAATACTTATTAAAAAAACCTCCCACTCTTGAAATCCATTGTGGAAGCCCATTGATGTACAAGCACCATATGTGCAGCTGTGAATATTACATTTCAGGACAGTATGTGCAGGCTGTGCATCTGCCTTGGCTGAATTGACTCAGTTTGAACTGATTTGCATGAGGTCTGGATTGAAGCAGAATATCCAGAACAGTTGTGCAGCAAAGCAGAAGAGTTTCAAGCAATTCGGACTAATTCAGAGATTTGGCCATTTAAAATGAGTATAGAGAAGCCAGACAGTGTGTCCCCAACATAGTCCAGCAAGGAAAATGCCAAGATGGTATGCTCAGAACCCGAAGGAGCAGATTTGCACTTTCCTCATGGAACACTTTAGATAGCCACCACCACTTGTACAAATCACAGGGCTTGTGGGGGAGAAATATGTGAGTTCACTGAAGTTCTATAGCTTATCATCTCACACAGCTCTTCCTTCCTTCAACAGTCGGAGCAGGATTTAGCAGATCGTAGAACTGGTGGTAAACAGAGGTTGATTATTGTTCCATCTCTCTTCACTTCCCATCACTTTGTCTTGCTAGTTAGCAAAGCTTAGTGTAATCTCCTGTTTTCTGCTTTGTTTATTGTGTTAATCAATGCATTATTTAGTTACTGAAACTTATTCTTTCCCCCTTTGGCCCCAGTTATTTTCAGGTGTTGGATTTGCTTTCTCTACTGATTCATTCTAAAAAAGTATCTCTCTCTCTTTCTCATTCACTGGCTTATTTGTGTGCTATTATGTATGCATCTGATTTGTGCCAGGAAGAATCTTTTAAGACATAAAATACACATACTGCACATTTAATTCATATTGTGAAAAGGAAACATAGGCAGTGCTATTATTTTTATTACCCATGTCAAGATTGCCAATTTTATGGGCAACAAACCTTGATATATTTAACAATGTTGAAATACTTAAAGGATATATATGAATTAAAGCCCTGGAAATGTGAAATGTGAGTATAACATGGAGGCTTGAACAGTAATGAAGTGCATGGTAGAGGTAACTTCAAGACATACAATGTAATCTTGAAAATGGAAAAAGAGAGAGAGAGAGAGAGAGAGAGAGAGAGAGAGAGAGAATTGTTTAAGTAGCAATATAATGAATGCACTTTAGTGGTCCTTGCAGAGTAGTTAAGGAAATCATATCTAATCCCATGCACTTCTCTAAGTAAAGACCCATAGTTTCTGTACAGGGTTTATTTGTCATGTGAACAACCATATTAAATTAATGGAAGTCCTACAGAAGCAGACACAATAAACATTCCAGTGAGTCTTCCAGAGCAGGGACAAATGTGGATAAGAGACTTCAATTTTTCATTTATTGAAACTTTTATATTAAGTTTTCTATGTTTTCTACATATATATTTTTTAGAGAAAAGTTATTACATTTAATCCCACTTGCATATTCAATTAAAAAGAAGAAAAAGAACAATTCTTCTGGATATTTGTGTGCTTCTTGGGCAAAATATTCAAAGGATATCCAGAGGGAGAACGTTATTTGTGCATAATAAATCTTCTGCTTTACACTGCATACAAAACCCCTACATAGGAAATGCTAGCTGTGACAGATTTCACAGGCTGAATGATCAAAGAATGTCATAACTTGTAGTGCTCTGGGGGCTTAGTTCATGCATCATCTACCAACTTCACAATCTTGCTCATACTTGTGAGAAGAAGAAACATATTTTACATTTCAGTTCATTATATCTCCTCATTATTTTTGCTCTCTCTGTCACACACACGCACACACTTTACAACTTAAACTGTCCCTGTTCCGTCATCATCATATCTTAATCATTAGTTTAACTTAGCACCTCAAACACCTTCACAGATAGAACCCAAAGTCCTTCTCCATGATAGAGACAGAAAAATCCCAGAAGCCAGGCAGCCAAGCAGCCTACCGAAGGGAAGGGGCGCACAATGAGAAGAATGGAATCACGGCAGACCTCTATGAATCTGCTCCTTGCGGCACTGAGAACCTTAGTGGACCGCTCCGAGACAGACTAATCCCTCCCGGCTTCATCCAGTGAGAACTCAGTGATACATGCCAAATCTGCACACTCACCCAGGATCAAACCCTGGATAGCTGTTGTTTTCTCATTCACTGACCTGGAAACAGCATTTTGAATCTGTTGCCACACTTATGCAGGTTGCTTGAAATGGGAGAAAACTTGGGAGCAACCAAACTCCCTGTTGCACACCCCTTTTCCATAATGCCATAAAGGCCTCCTCCCTCCATATCTCCCCCTGCCATGTCAGACAGCAATGGCTTCTTTCCCTTTCCTCCCTCCATAGCTCCCCGTGCCATGTCAGACAGCAATCCTCTCTCCTGTGATAGCACATCCCTTCCCTAGCACATGCCAACACATGCAGGCAGTGGCACTAGAAAAAAGCCTGGGCTTTTTGCCCTTCAGAGGCCTTACAAATAGCAGAGAAGAGAAGGGAAACCAAATGCAAGGGAGATAGGGAAAGTTACAGAAAATTGAACACAGACTTCCAAAGAATAGCAAGGAGAGACAAGAGGGCCTTCTTAAATGAACAGTGCAAAGAAATAGAGGAAAATAATAGAAAGGGAAAAACCAGAGATCTGTTCAAGAAAATTGGAGATATTAAAGGAACATTTTGTGCAAAGATGGACATGATAAAGGACAAAAATGGCAGGGACCTAACAGAAGCAGAAGACATCAAGAAGAGGGGGCAAGAATACACAGAGGAATTATACCAGAAAGATTTGGATATCCCGGACAACCCAGATAGTGTGGTTGGTGACCTTGAGCCAGACATCCTGGAGAGTGAAGTCAAGTGGGCCTTAGAAAGCATGGCAAACAACAAGGCCAGTGGAGGTGATGGCATTCCAGTTGACCTATTTAAAATCTTAAAAGATGACGCTGTTAAGGTGCTACACTCAATATGCCAGCAAGTTTGGAAAACTCAACAGTGGCCAGAAGATTGGAAAAGATCAGTCTACATCCCAATCCGAAAGAAGGGCAATGCCAAAGAATGCTCCAACTACCGTACAATTGCACTCCTTTCACACACTAGCAAGGTTATGCTCAAAATCCTCCAAGGCAGGCTTCAGCAGTATGTGGACCAAGAACTCCCAGAAGTACAAGCTGGATTTCGAAGGGGCAGAGGAACTAGAGACCAAATTGCTAACATGTGCTGGATTCTGGAGAAAGCCAGAGAGTTCCAGAAAAACATCTACTTCTGCTTCATTGACTACACAAAAGCCTTTGATTGTGTGGACCACAGCAAACTATGGCAAGTTCTTAAAGAAATGGGAGTGCCTGACCACCTTATTTATCTCCTGGGGAATCTATATGTGGGACAGGAAGCAACAGTTAGAACTGGATATGGAACGACTGATTGGTTCAAAATTGGGAAAGGAGTACGACAAGGCTGTATATTGTCTCCCTGCTTATTTAATTTATATGCAGAATACATCATGCGAAAGGCCAGACTGGAGGAATCCCAAACCGGAATTAAGATTGCCGGAAGTAATATCAACAACCTCCGATATGCAGATGATACCACTCTGATGGCAGAAAGTGAGGAGGAATTAAAGAAGGTCTTAATGAGGGTGAAAGAGGAGAGCGCCAAAAATGGTCTGAAGCTCAACATCAAAAAAACGAAGATCATGGCCACTGGTCCCATCACCTCCTGGCAGGCAAATAGAAGGGGAAGATATGGAGGCAGTGACAGATTTTACTTTCTTGGGCTCCATGATCACTGCAGATGGTGACAGCAGCCACGAAATTAAAAGACGCCAGCTTCTTGGGAGGAAAGCGATGAGAAACCTCGCCAGCATCTTAAAAAGCAGAGACATCACCTTGCCGACAAAGGTCCGCATAGTCAAAGCTATGGTTTTTCCTGTAGTGATGTATGGAAGCGAGAGCTGGACCATAAAGAAAGCTGACCGCCGAAGAATTGATGCTTTTGAATTGTGGTGCTGGAGGAGACTCTTGAGAGTCCCCTGGACTGAAAGGAGAACAAACCTATCCATTCTGAAGGAAATCAACCCTGAGTGCTCACTGGAAGTACAGATCCTGAAGCTGAGGTTCGAATACTTTGGCCATCTCATGAGAAGAGAAGACTCCCTGGAAAAGACCCTGATGTTGGGAAAGTGTGAGGGCAAGAGGAGAAGGGGACGACAGAGGATGAGATGGTTGGACAGTCTCATCGAAGCTACCAGCATGAATTTGACCCAACTCCGGGAGGCAGTGGAAGACAGGAGGGCCTGGCGTGCTCTGGTCCATGGGGTCACGAAGAGTCGGATACGACTAAACGACTAAACAACAACAACTCAGTCAGGAAACTGGCCCCTTACCCTTGTGCCTTCCTAACTCCCTTCCCCAAAGGAGTCACTCCACTCCGCTGGTGGCAGCTTATAACCCCAATGGTAACTTAGCTTATATCTGTTTCCAGGCAGAATTCAAAGTGATGGTTTTAATGCACAAAGCCTTAAATGGCTTGGGTCCAAGCCCTCTCAAGAACCACATCTCTCTTTATGAGCCTGCTTGAGTGTTAAGATCATCAGGAAAGGCCTTTCTCTCAGTCCCGCCACCTTCACAGGAGAGGGCCTTTTCTGTTGCTTTGGAACTCTCTCCCACAGGAGTCCAGACTGGCCCCATCTTTACTGTTCTTCCGCAAGCAGGTGAAGACCTTTCTCTTCAGGCAAGCTTTCCCTGGGTGAATGGCTGCCTGAGTGTGGTTTTTAAAATGGATTGTTGTACCTTACTGTGTTGAATGTGTTTTGGTGTTCCTTATATTTTTCGATATTCTGTTCACTGATCCCTTTAGTATTGTATACTCATTGTTACTAACTTATATACTGCCTTTTAATTGTTGTAAGCCACCTTGGGTTCTTTTTGAGGAGAAAGGTGGGTTAAAATGTTTTAAATAAATAAAATTTAAAAATATAGCCCATGCCAAGAGTAGATATTTTTTGGGAGAGGGGAAAGATGGCTGTTGCTGGCTGCAGAAGAGATGTTGCAGGTGGAAGTTCTCCAGGGAAAGGGCAGGCAGCAGATGGCCAAAGGACACACGTTCACACACTTTCCCTGGGATGTCTGGTAGGCCTCCTCCTCTTCTCATCAAGGTGTGCTGACTGATACATCTTATTCTTTGAACACAGCAAAATCTAAAGCTTACACAAACAGCCCCAAAGCTGCCTTTTCTGACATTTGGTAGGATTCTCTCCTCTCTAGGTTCCAGGATGTTTCTAGACTTTACACAAATCAGTGAAAAACCAAACAAACAAGGTTACAGCTCTTTTGGTTTTCCAGTACAAGGTAGCGAAAGGGCCAGCACTCTGAATCTTCCAATATCAATTTGGACTCAGAGACAAAACCCAAGCAGGGGACCTGTCATCACTTTGAACCAAATTGGGATCTAGTTCAAAGGGCCACATCAGTCTTCAAAGTGTATACGGGACCCATGCACACTTCCCATATGTATAAATATGTATATTTAAATGGTCTATGTGTGATACAGATTTCAAAAATATTGGAAATAAGGGGTGAGATTGCTAAGTTCAAAGAATGTATTGCATGTTAAATTGCTACTTGGAACTTTCCTGGGGTGGAGAGCTGGTGTAGTGTTGTGGACAGAGTGTTGGGCTATGATGCAAGAGTCCTAGGTTCAAATCCCCATTTGTCCACATAAACTCAATGGCAGAGGGCCACCCCAAAATTGAACTAAAATATAAATGTCAGGAAACATCATGCTGTCCTTCATGTGCAGACACACCTTTCATGTTTAACGGTGGTATCCTTTGATTCAAAGTAGTTGGACGTTGTTCTTTTTCTAGGAAATAGGGAGATGGTATTTAAATGTGACCAATTAATTTTCTTGTTTGGAAGATGAATGTCAAAGAACGATTAATTCTCTTTGTGGAGATCGCCCTTGTGGCTGTGTTTGTTGTGGCCCTCACAAAGGTTCTCTCCCTCTTGAATTTGTCTCGCTGTCACCCGGTATTATTTACTTAATACCACCTCTGGGTGTTAGACACATGTGCTGCCAAATGCAAGGCTTATTGAACTTCGGAATCAGTTGGTTGGAATAACAGATAATCTTTTATTATTAATCATATCACACAGTAAATCACGTAATCACTGTAACAGGGGTTTGATTAGGTTTGGATAGGACGGGACATATATTCAGGCTTTTATTATATAATTTCAATCACTTAATATCTATCTTATTCTAGGTGTTCTCATTCCTGCTTGTTCAATCTAATAACCTTGTTCTTAATTCACTTTCCTAACTCTCTATTCAGATCACTCTAATTCTTCTCCTCTCTAAGCTCCAACTTCCCAACTGTCTAACTGTCCCCTTGGTTCCGCCCCTCCTGCTCTATCCTTGGCTCCTCCCTCTAGAGCTCCTGTGACTGACAGGCAGGAATGACGTCACCTTTAGGCATTTCGTCACACACCTTCCCCCTTAAAAGTTTGTTTCAGGGAGCAAAACTTAAAGTAGTTTGCTCCATGAACAACATAAAACAGTTTTGTTATTTTCAACATGTATTAATATTATTAATAATACTTTACATTTTTAAATCACCTTTATACTTACTTAAATAGTGCTGTGTAACTCATTCAACATTTGTATTATTATTGCTTACCATTATTTGTACATTTCATAACTAAACATATTATCACTTTTTATCACATTTTAAGTTCTTTTTTTTCTTCTTTTCCGTTCCTCAGTCTTCTGGTACTCTCGAGAGTGCATCAGCTACTACGTTTTGAGTCCCTTTGACACTCTGTACCTCAAAGTCGAAGTCTTGCAGCAGTAGGGCCCACCTCAATAGCTTGCTATTGTTCGCCCTTATAGTTCTCAGCCACAGCAATGGGGAATGGTCGGTACAAAGGACAAAGTGTCTGCCCCATATGTAGGGTTTAAGTTTCCGTAGCGACCATATGATCGCCAAGCATTCGCGCTCTATGGTAGACAGATGTTTCTCACCCGCCTGCAGCTTCTTGCTTAGGTACGCCACTGGATGATGGTCTCCGTTGTGGTCCCTCTGGCTCAGCACGGCTCCCAACCCGACGTTGGAAGCATCAGTAGACATGGTGAACTCACGCTGGAAATCAGGGGCTCTCAGCACAGGACCGGTCATCAACGCCTCCTTCAGGTTCCCAAAAGCTTCCTCGCAGTCACTTGTCCACTGGATATTTTCTGCTTTCTTTTTGTGGGTCAGGTCTGATATAGGGGCGGCTATTTCGCTAAATTTTGGTATAAAGCGTCTGTAATAACCGACTAACCCTAAAAAGGATCTGATTTTTTTCTTGGAAATAGGCCTAGGCCAATTACTAATCACTTCAATTTTTGATTTCAGAGGTTTGATTCTTCCTCCCCCTACTATATGGCCTAAGTATTTTAGTTCAGAACTAACCAGCTGGCATTTGCTGACCTTCACTGTTAATCCAGCCTCCTGTATTCTTAGTAGCACTATTTCATTATGGTCTAGGGGATCTGTCCACGTCTGACTATAGATCCTTATCTCATTTTTGTATGCTACCGTGAATTCTCTACACTTGATCCAGTTCACATGGACCACTCTCTGACCTTCCTTTCCTTCCTCCTGAATTATGTAATTTATTTCATTCACCTTGGATTTTATTCTAACAGGATTTTCCCAGTTTATTTGCATCTTATTTCCTTTTATATACTTCAGCCTCAGGACTTTCTCTCCCGGACTGAACGATCTTTCTCTGGCCTTTTTACTGTACCACAACTTGGGCCTCCCTTGTTGGCTCTGCAAGTATTCTGTGGTTAACTTCAGAGATAGTTTCAAGGGTTTCATTAACTTATTTATGTACTGGATCACTGACTCTGGGTATTCTCCCTGTTGTTTCTCCCAATTTTGTCTGTTTAAATCCCAGGGTCTCCGCACCTTCCCTCCAAATAGCAGTTCAAATGGACTGAATTCAGTGCTTTCCTGGAGTACAGACCGGCATGCATATCCCCAGCGTTGTATCTCGTGATCCCAGTCATTGTGTTTTTCTGCTTTACAAGCTCTGATCATTCGCATTAGTGTGCCATTAAACCTCTCCACCAGTCTGTTGGTCTGCGGGTGGTACGGGGAGGACGTTACATGTTTTAAGCCACACAGTTGCCATAGTCTCTTCATCAACCTAGAAGTGAAGGACGTTCCTAAGTCTGTAACTATCTCTGAAGCAAAACCCATTCGACACATGTAATTCAGTAAGGCACCTGCCACTGTCTGTGTTTCTATGTTTCTTAAGGGGACTGCTTCAGGATATCGGGTGGCATAATCAATGATTGTTAGTATGAACCTGTTTCCCCTCCTGGAGTCTTTGGGTAAAGGTCCCACTATGTCCAAGCCTATGCGTTGGAAAGGGGTGGAGATGATGGGTAAAGGGCACAATTTAGCTTTTGTTTTATCATTACTGCTCCCTTGTCTCTGGCATATGTCACAGCTCTGACAAAAGGCTTTTATTTGCTTCCCCATTTCTGGCCAATAGAAATTCTGGGAGATTCTTTGCTTGGTTCTTGTGATGCCTAAATGCGCTGACAAGGTGTCTGTGTGTCCCTTTTCTAATATTTTCCCTCTATATTTAGACGGGATTATTAGTTGTCTATGCAGGCTCTCACCTCCTCTTTTGGGATTTGTCAATGTTTCCCTGTACAACAAGTCTTTTTCTATCATGTACCTCTCAGGGTTCTCAGGGCTTACTGGCCTCTCGCTGACCATTTTAAAGCATAACTCCAGGGTAGGATCTGCTTTTTGTTCCCTTTTAAAGGTACTCTCTTGTGGGTTTCTCATGACTATTAATTCAGCTACTTTATCTGTTCCATTCTCATTGGTGTTAGTGAGGAGTTCCCCTTTTTCCTCAGAGGTTAAGGTTGTTTCTTTGATTTCTTTTTGGGACCGGGTATTTATTAAAACCCTCTTAACGTGTTCAGTTAAGTCTAGCCCAATTAAGCAAGGCGTAGGAAGTTGATTTGAAATTCCTACACTCCACCAGCCTGTCCACTCTTGATACTTCACTGGTATCCTTGCCACTGGTAGTGAAATTGTTTCTTCTCCTATCCCTTTGACCTTCAGATTTTCACCTGGTATTATATACTGTTGTGGGATTATTTCTGGGTGGCATACTGTCACCTGTGAGCATGAGTCCTTTAGCGCCAAATATTTAATTTTATTTATAAAGATATTATCGCCAGAACATCTAACAAGCTGTTCCTGGTCATTTTCCATTATATAGCATTGGAGAATTTTAGCCACTGGGAGTTGTGATTTTTGCTGCTCTGGGCCCTCTGCTCTAGCAGTAACTGGTGTTGCTATGGAGCCCTCCCCAACAGCTGTCCCTGTGGGTGCCTCATTTTGTTGTATGCAGTATACTTTCTTAGGCAAACTCCCCTTTTGTTGCTCACTATTTCTGTTTTTAGCGCATTGTGCTATAAAGTGATCTCTTCTTCCACATCCATAACAGGTTCTAGGGGTTTTTGATTCCATACTTGGGAATTTATCTCCCTTTCCTTCCCAATTCCTGTATTTCTGCTGGTTCTGCTCTGAGGTTTTGCCCTTAAAATGGCTTCCAACTGCCTGTTGGTTCCTGAGGTACTCTCTGGGTTCCCTTTTTCTATCCTCCCAGGTTTTTCCTCCAACTTTCACCTCAGAATATTTTGGATTTCTTATGTTTGTTATATGGTCCGCCATTTCACTGGCTTCCCCAATATTTCTCGGCTTTTTATCTGTCACCAGATACCTCAGTTCCCCAGGTAGAACTGAGAAGAATTGTTCAAGCCCTATTATATTTTTCATTTCCTCTAGGGTCTTAACTTCTGCCTGCTCCAGCCATTTATCAAGATATCTATTCATATTTGCTCCCAGTTGGGAGTAGGATTCATCTGGCTTTTTGATCAATGCTCTAAATTTTCGTCTCAGATTTTCTGCATTGATTCCAAAGCGTAGGAAGACCATCTTTTTGTATTCTTAGTAGTCCCTAGCTACCTCTACTGGCATCTGGGCATAGATTTCGGCCATTTCGCCGCTAATTTGAGACCTCATCACTACCATGCGTTCTGGCCCCTCCACGCCGAAGTCCCAGCATGCGCGTTCGAACAGGATCATGAAGGCCTCTGGGTTATCGCCTTTCCTATATATAGGGAACCTCTTAAGGTCTGCTTTCGATAAGCATCCCCCCTCAGAATTTGTGTTGGTATTATTATTATTATTAGCTTGGGCTTCTGCTAGCTCCATTCGCCTCATTTCCAACTGAAAATTCATTTCTTTTTCCCTCAGGGCAATTTCTTGGGCTGCAGTCTCCGCCCTAGCTTTTTCTGCCTCAGCCCTTAAGGCAGTCTCTCTTTCTTGGGCTGTAGCTTTAAATTCTAGCTCTTTTAATTTAAATGCTTGCTCCTTTTCTAGCTCTTTTAATTTAAATGCTTGCTCCTTTTCAAATTTCCATTTTTGATACTCTATTGAGGTAGATTCTCCCCTTGAGACAACTACTTCTTCCCTTGAGGCGGTTTCCTCCCCTGAGGCAACCTCGCCCCTTGAGGCAGTTTCCTCCCTTGAGGTATTACCCTCCTGAATTACAATTCCATCATCCTCCTGCTCTAAGATTCCCTCCCCGTGAGGTAAATCTTGTGGATTTGATGATGCTTCTTTTGCCACCTTTCCTTTCTTGGTAGGCATTTTTATTAGTGATTGGTTTGGATCACTAAGCTTATTCTAGTAATCCCTAGAGACAAGCCCCAATTCAAACAGCTTTTTTCCTTTCTTGAGTTAGAGAGAGTGATACTGTTTCTATTAGCCTTCCGCTGGCAGCTACTGAGTTTTTGGTTACACTGTTTTCTCCTCTGGCCCTCAGCCAGTCCCTTGGCCTGATACAAAGTCTCTTTTTGCTCTTGGCCACAGAGAATAAACAGAAATATACGCCTTTAGAAATGGTCCCAGCCTTTACTGTTCAATCACCTCAGTTCTCTGTCCGCTCGGCCTCCACTTGTCCCTTCAATGCTCACTTAGAGCTTGGGTCCCAAGCTAGCCTGGACTTCACTTCTCACGTGAGGTAATTTGAAACCCCCTTGAATTTTCCCTCAGAGCTTTGCTTTACTATTTCAGTCTTTTCTACGTTGTGTGACCTGGAGTCCCTAAGTTATTCCCTAAACAGAGGGTTCACTGCTCCTTCACACACATCTCTCTGACTGATTAATAGTTCTCCTTAGCTCTGAAAATTCAATGGCTTTTCTTGCTGGACTATTATTTCTTTTGGCTCACTGGATTTCTACTTGAATCCCTTCACTTGTGGAATTCACACCTCTTGTGGGGATTCACTTCGTATCCCACTGCTGCTGCCACCACTTGTGGAGATCGCCCTTGTGGCTGTGTTTGTTGTGGCCCTCACAAAGGTTCTCTCCCTCTTGAATTTGTCTCGCTGTCACCCGGTATTATTTACTTAATACCACCTCTGGGTGTTAGACACATGTGCTGCCAAATGCAAGGCTTATTGAACTTCGGAATCAGTTGGTTGGAATAACAGATAATCTTTTATTATTAATCATATCACACAGTAAATCACGTAATCACTGTAACAGGGGTTTGATTAGGTTTGGATAGGACGGGACATATATTCAGGCTTTTATTATATAATTTCAATCACTTAATATCTATCTTATTCTAGGTGTTCTCATTCCTGCTTGTTCAATCTAATAACCTTGTTCTTAATTCACTTTCCTAACTCTCTATTCAGATCACTCTAATTCTTCTCCTCTCTAAGCTCCAACTTCCCAACTGTCTAACTGTCCCCTTGGTTCCGCCCCTCCTGCTCTATCCTTGGCTCCTCCCTCTAGAGCTCCTGTGACTGACAGGCAGGAATGATGTCACCTTTAGGCATTTCGTCACACTCTGCAATATAAATCATGGTTTGTTTGGATTCTGAAACATAGCATCTGTCTAAATCAATAACAGAGTGGTTAATTAAGACTTTGAATATGGCAGCAATGGACAAATTGATGGCTAAATTTTGTGGAAGTTATGCCTCGTTGCAGCAAAACTGATTGAAAAACTGGACCCCATTATTGTCTTTTTGGAACATGCCTCACAGATGTATATGGCTGCAAAGACATCTTACTAATTGCTTATGTGCTGATTGAAATCACGAGGAGCAATGCAAATGACTAAATAACTGTTGTTAACTAAATAACTGTTGTTAATTAATTCAAATCCCAATGGAAACTGTGAAGTAATTATGAAGGAAAATGTACAGTTTGTATTAGGGACTTTTTGAACCAAGGAAATTAGTTTTCTTTATCAATTCTAAGAGAACTGGGGGGAAATTTACTAGAGGGCTTTTCTGCAATTTCTTCATTTTTTAAAAAAAGTGCCTTTGTGTACAACAACAAGCATTTGCTATTACACACCAACTGTATGACTCAGTGTACCACAGGCAATGCCTATGCTCACTTCTTAACTTTCAACAACTCACCACTGAAACTTACAACCATGGCATTATACCGGCAGAAATACAATAGGACTCCAGCCTATAACAGCAGAACAAAATGGAACATGGTAAGTGGCTAAACCTTTGGAATGTTGTTTACAACTCATTAGATGATGCTGTCATTGTCACCAAATGCCTACTTTGCAGTTCTAGTTCTGTATAAATTCTTCAACCTGTTCTCCAACAAAGTGCCCCCTCTCAGTGCACAGGTTCAACAGTTCTATCAAATCAATCTTTATTGTACAAACAACTACTGCCTTCACTGCCTTTAGAGTCTGCTGATTCATTGCCTGTGATTTGTGAACAAAACCTGGGGTCACCCATTTCAGACAAATCTCCTTCAAGAAGTTCCATACTTGTCATTGTCACTGAGCAAATGCATGTTTTCTGCTTAAACTCAGTTCTCATCCCATATAGGAAATGGCATCTGTCTTAAAGTGTGAAAAGTGCTCATGCAGTCTGTTAAAGCCATAGGGACATGTGGCTAAATAACATGCCTCCAGTGATATATACACATGGAAAAACACACATCTGATTCTGTGCATAGGATTTTCTATGCACAGGAGTTCTGCTCACCATATGTAAAGTAGTTCAAAGTCATAAAACAAGGGGAATGCATTAATATCTTACAGGAGTAATCCAATGTCTGTGTGCTTTGACTACCCCTCTCTCCTGTTCTGCCTTCTTGATACTTTGTGTTGATTCTGAGACTCAGACAAGCCATACACTGGATGGAGATGCCACACCAATGTCAGGTATCCAGTCTGTCTGACTGCAGTGTTGTTGTTGTTTAGTCGTTTAGTCGTGTCCGACTCTTCGTGACCCCATGGACCAGAGCACGCCAGGCCCTCCTGTCTTCCACTGCCTCCCGGAGTTGGGTCAAATTCATGTTGGTCGCTTCGATGACACTGTCCAACCATCTCGTCTTCTGTCGTCCCCTTCTCCTCTTGCCTTCACACTTTCCCAACATCAGGGTCTTTTCCAGGGAGTCTTCTCTTCTCATGAGATGGCCAAAGTACTGAAGCCTCAGCTTCAGGATCTGTCCTTCCAGTGAGCACTCAGGGTTGATTTCCTGCAAAATGGATAGGTTTGATCTCCTTGCAGTCCAGGGGACTCTCCAGCACCACAATTCAAAAGCATCAATTCTTCGGCGGTCAGCCTTCTTTATGGTCCAGCTCTCACTTCCATACATCGCTACTGGAAAAACCATAGCTTGGACTATGCGGACCTTTGTCAGCAAGGTGATGTCTCTGCTTTTTAAGATGCTGGCGAGGTTTGTCATCGCTTTCCTCCCAAGAAGCAGGTGTCTTTAAATTTCGTGGCTGCTGTCACCATCTGCAGTGATCATGGAGCCCAAGAAGGTAAACTCTATCACTGCCTCCATATCTTCCCCTTCTATTTGCCAGGAGGTGATGGGACCAGTGGCCATGATCTTCGTTTTTTTGATGTTGAGCTTCAGACCATTTTTGGTGCTCTCCTCTTTCACCCTCATTAAGAGGTTCTTTAATTCCTCCTCACTTTCTGCCATCAGAGTGGTATCATCTGCATATCTGAGGTTGTTGATATTTCTTCCGGCAATCTTAAATCCGTCTTGGGATTCCTCCACTCCAGCCTTTCGCATGATGTATTCTGCATATAAGTTAAATAAGCAGGGAGACAATATACAACCTTGTTGTACTCCTTTCCCAATTTTGAACCAATCAGTTTTCCATATCCAGTTCTAACTGTTGCTTCCTGTCCCACATAAAGATTTCTCAGGAGATAGATAAGGTGGTCAGGCACTCCCATTTCTTTAAGGACTTGCCATAGTTTGCTGTGGTCCACACAGTCAAAGGCTTTTGCGTAGTCAATGAAGCAGAAGTAGATGTTTTTCTGGAACTCTCTGGCTTTCTCCATAATCCAGCGCATGTTAGCAATTTGGTCTCTAGTTCCTCTGCCCCTTCTAAATCCAGCTTGTACTTCTGTACTGCAGTAGATATTGGCTTTTTCATTGATTGGATTGCTACCAAACAGCTTTGCAGTACACCTGAATTCAAACTAATGGTGTCAGTAATTGAATATTTTTAGTTGATTGATAATCCTCCTTCTAATGCCTTCATCAATTAACCCATTCCATAACATGAATTTGCATCTTCCATAAAGAAGATTCTCAGTTGACAGACATACTGTACCGAAAGAGTGCTTGCCAATGGTCTCTATCATTGTAGAGTAAAGAGACTATTGGGATGCCACGGGAGACTGTCTTGGGCTTGATGTTGTTCAACATTTTCAGAATGACTTGGATGTGTGTCTGGAGGAGAATGTGCATTAAATTTGCATATGGCACTAAACTGAGAAGGATGACTAATACTTCAAAAGATAGAATCAGGATTCAGGAAGATCTTTACAGATTGGAGAACTGAGACAAAACAAACAAAATGAATTTCAATTGTGGCCAGAGGGTAAAGTTGTACTACTACTACTACTACTACTACTACTACTACTACTACTACTACTACTACTACTACTACTACTACTACTACTACTAATAATAATAATAATAATAATAATAATAATAATAATAATAATAATAATAATAATAATAATAATAATAATGTGCCATCAAAACAATTCTGACGTACAATATGTCAAACCTTTTCAGGGTCTCCTAGGTAGAGAGCACTCAGAAGGGGTATACCATCCCCTTCTTCTGGGGGCATTCTGGGACTGTTTGCCCAGAGGCCACACAGGCTGGCTCTTCTCCCTGAAGGCACAGTGTGGAATTGAACTCCCAACCTCTGGCTCTGCAGCCAGATAAGTAACTCACTGAGCTATCCACCCAGCAAAGTTCTACATATAGGCAGAACAAAATCAGAGGCACAAATGTAGGATGAGAGACAGTTGGCTTGACAAGAGCACATGTGAAAAGTTTCTAGAGGTCTTAGGTATATCACAAGCAAAACATAAGTCAACAGTGTGATGTAAGAGCAAAATAATAATAATTTTAAAAACCTAAAACCTAAACTGCTACTTGGCTGCCTCAACAGAAGTATAGTGTCCAGATTAAGGGAAGGAACATGACCCCTCTAATCTGCATTGGTTAGACCTCACCTGGAAAACTTTGTTCAGTTCTGACTACCACAGTTTAAGAAGAATATTGGGAAGTTGGAACATGTCCAGAGAAGAGGTAACCAAAATGATGAAAAGTTTGGAAACTAAGCTGTACAAGAAAAGGTTGAAAGAGTTGGGTACATTTAGTATAGTGAAGGGAAGACTGAGAAGTGATAAATCACTGTTTTCAAATATTTGAAGGGCTGTCATGTGGTGGACGGAGTGAGCTTGTTTTTGATGACTCCAGAAGACAGGGCTCAAAGTAATGGATTTAAATGACAGGAAAGGAAATTTCAATTCAATATTAGGAGGAACATCCTGACAGTGAAAGCTGTTCAGCACTGGAATGAACTGCCTTATAGGGTGCTGGGTTCTCCGGCACTGTTGGTGCTTAAACAGAGATTGGATGACCACCTGTTGGGGATGTTTTTGGTGGGAATTTCCTGCTTTGCCAGGGGGCTGGACTTGATGACCCCTGCAGTTCCATTCAGCCCTAGTCTTCAATGATTCATTAATAGACCAGATTTCAAGGTGATAAACTCAACTCTTTGATATTTTAAAATAAATATTTATCATCTAATAATAATAGCTTTTAGTTGGCAGTCTCTCTGATAAAATAAAATCTGTAGTCCTGATACAGTTAGTAAGAACAAAGTTGTGTGCAACAATATCTAGGACCCAGAGCATCTGCTTCACCTTACAACAGAGTTTGCATCTTGTTGTACACTGTTTATGTTCTTCTCTCTTTCTTGCCATCCAAAGGGCATAGGCACTTTTTAAAAAATATGCATAGTTTTAATATAATAATTAATGGCTTTTCAAGGATGGTTATATTGAAAAATGCCAATATAACCATGAGAACAAAAGGTTCTAGCACTTTCAAAGATGAGGAGAACACACATCTTGTGTGTAATGAGCAACAAAAATGGCAGTAGCAAGAAAGGCTGGTTAGGTTTTTCTTTAAAAAAATGTCAGAATTGTCTGGGAAAAAGTCTTTTCAAAGGTCAGTATGTCAGTGATGAGATGTATTGAAATAATACGAGAAATAAAATGTGGTGTTTTCCTCTCTCCCCCCCCCCCCATTAGATACAATGTCTTTGTACTGCTTGTCAACCAACAGTTACTTTGTCCTTTTCAGAGAACATGCCCTTTCTTCTGCTTTTTCTCTCACCTTAAAGAAAATGTTGACACAAATTGAATATTTTCAAACAATCTTAATGACCTGGATGCCGGTCAGGTTTAGGACATACTGCTAACAGAAGCTTATGAACAGAAGAAGATGATTTGACCTTAAAAGCCCAAATAAGACAGTGACATAAAATGGATCAATACTAGGCTGGATTGATACCACAAACAGATGAACACCATTCTGCATTGCTGCAGAATTCCATGCCTCTCACACAGCAGAGGAAGACAAAATGGGTAGCTTGCTGGTGGCTAGGTATCCTACTTTGTGGACGACATGCTTCTGTTCAAAGACATCATCTCCCGGGAGAGATGTTTCTGTCCAAGACCCATTTGAAGATGGGCCTGTGAAGTTTCCCACCTTGATAGTGGTAGATTGAGTAGTATACTGATCTGAGTACTCCTGCTGCAATGAGATGCATTATATTGCTATTTCAATTATTTTCAAGTTTGCATCTATACATATAAATTACCATAGGTTACATAATCCAAGTCCTTCCTTTTGGTGGTGGTGGGGAGATGCATTTCCTCTTGTTTGGCAATGTGTAAAAGGCTGCATTAGAGGACATGAAAGCTAAGCTATTCTGTGTGGCAAGAAATAGAAACCAACGAACTTGCAGGGATAAGAGATGAGTTTATACTGCCTGCCAACCAGCCTCCACCACCTCCAGGCTCACTATGCTGCTGAAGGACGACAAGAAAAAAAAAGGATGAGGGCAAGTTGGCCAAGAAGGACAAAGGCCCCATCGACAAGTCCAGCAGCAAAGCCAAGAAGAAGAAGTGGTCAAAAGGAAAAGTGAGAAACAAGTTGAACAACCTTGTCTTGTTTGACAAGCTACTTATAACAAATTCTGTAAAGTGCCAAACAACAAGCTCAGCACACCAGCCATAATCTCTGAAAAGCTCAAGATTTCAGGTTCACTAGCTAGAGCTGTATTCCAAGAGCTACTAAGCAAAGCTCTAACCAAACTAAGGTCCAAACACAGAGCCCAAGCCATCTACACCTGAAACACCAAGTGGGCTGTTGCACCAGCAGCAGGGCCTCCCCTGCTGGTGGTGCATGGAAAGGTTTTTCACTGGCTTTTAGACCCTTATGTGTCTTCTTTACACATTATTCCAGAGCTCATCACTCAAATACTTTCATATGACTGGCATCTTTATCATTGATATTACTAAGGGACGTATATCATTGATCCAACATCCAGAGCCTTTCTGGGCCCTATTTCACATGTCCCATGAATAAATTAGGAGAGAAGGCATCAGACTGGTCTCATACTGGCTGCCCTGATGGTGACAAGCAGAATGGATCTAGTTAAAATAATACCTGGATAGGGACAAATGTGGCTCTTATCCAAATACAATGCAAGGGTTAAATGTTGTACCAGGAGCCTTCAGGCTGCATATAAGCCTTTGCTCCATTTAGGATTCTGCTCCATCACTGATGGAGCAGCTATTTGTTGCAATAGCTCAGCAAGCAAATATTCCATTTAATGCTTTCTGCAATAGTGAATCCACTTGTCCTCAAAGAATGCAGTGGTTTTCAGACAGCACTTATGGCAAATCTCAAAATTCCAGAGCTAGCGATGTCTCTGACCATGCTGGCTTGGAGTTTCTGGGAACCGTACTTGAAAAAGTAACTTTCCCAAATCTGGATGTGCCATATTCTTCTCCCTTTCCTCTGTCAAACATTTAATAGCCCTCTAACTAAATCAAATTTAAAGGAATCTCAAGCTTACAAGAATATAAATGGGTAACTAGTTCATGCTTCTGCAAATTGTTTTTATCCTATTAAAACAACTAACGTCTGTAAAAATTGTATCAAAAAATGCCAGAGCTGTGAAGAATGAACAAGATACCAACAAGTGACTGAAAAGCAAGTAGGGGGTGGAGCATAGGGGACAGACTTTTAAAGTCCTTAACACTGTCTGCCAATCAAAACCCAGGGGGCAGAAAAAGCCCACTGGATGCTTCTGAAAAATGGTAGGCTCCTTCCAGTCCCAGAGTGAGAAAACACAGAGATCCTTCCCCCATTTTGGATTGCTGCTTGCAGGCAGTGTGATTTCATAGTCCTTGGGTTTTGTTTTTTTATGTCTCCCCTCATTTTTCTTTTTAATTCATCCTCTCAGTTGTCTTTGGGGCATTAAACATGGCAGAGAGTCTTGTGGCACCATGAAAGCTCCAAGTTTTATTTGGTATACATGGTCATGCACTACAGCAAATACATGGAGTATAGCCTCACTGTCCAGCGATTTATATACCTGTTGCAGGGGTGGGGTATGTGACATGTAATAGACATGCAAATGAAGGCCATTAGGGTGGCAGGCACATAAACTCATTTTATTCTAAATGGGATGCCAAACGTACCTCTGCTTGAGCTACACCCACTAGGTAGAGTCACAAGCTGCCAGCAACTTCAGAGCAGACCTCTGTCCAAAGCTTGGAAAAGTTACCCTCAGTTCCCTTTTGACTAGAGGCATATAACATTTGGAATTTTTGTAACCACACACCATGACCATTAGCCATGGTGGCTGGGAGATTCTAGAATTGTAATTTGTTTTGTTTTTTTAAGCGGCTGTTTTGGTCTTTTCCTTTTGGGCTACAGTCCCAAAAGCTGGGACCCTTTGGCATAAAGGAATTTCATTGACAGATGAATTGCTGGATAGTTCAGTGGCTGGGAGTTCAACTCCCCACTGTGTCTTCTTGACAGGAGCTGGACTACATAGGGTTCTTTCCAGTTCTGCAGTTCTAATATGATGATGATGACTATAAGGAACGTCACCCTCCAGCTAATGCCATTTGGGACAGGATTGGGCTGTAAATCCATGTATAAACAAAATAACAACATCAACAACTAGGTGATTTAAACAGGAAAGAATAATCATTTTTGCAAAGCTATGCATTTCTCACATTTGCAGCAAACAAAACAATGCAATACTAAATAAATTTGGTTTCTTTTACCTCTGAGGATTGGCTGAAAGCCAGTTCCTTTTCTACATTATTCTTTTCTCTCTGTATGCCCAAGGCCTGTACAATCTTATTCCCACATGCTTTATCAGATATTAATATTCCTGCTCTAACCTCCAAAAAAGCATTCTAAGAGCATTAATCCATAGAAAAAATATTAGAATGCAAGAGAATCAAATTGAGATTTCTAAATTTTGAGAGCTTTCTTCTTTTTTTGCTATTGTAATTTCATGTGCTGTTTTCCCCAAAGAATCTATTTATGCCTTAATATATACTGAAAACCATCCTGCGACTTCAGTGTACAACAGGATAATATACATATCACCCTTCAGACATAAATAGAACTAAGTAACAAATAGCAAATCTAATCCTACCTGAGGCCCACAGATATTTCTGTACCTGAGGCTGAGTGAATGGGAAAGGAGGGTGGATTGTTTATGTGAAAAGCTGCTGGTGTGCGTGTGTGTGTGTTTTCCCCACAGTCTAAAACACATTTTTCCAGCTGAGCTGCACCATCTGCTTTACATGCATAGATCGGGATTGGGTCTTTAGAAACCAACCAAACAGCAATGAGAACAATCTGAATTTAAATCAGAAATGAACATTTGGAATACACTAGAGAAAACCTACTAAAGCAAATGAATGAATGATATGGCCGTGTAGTTAACCAACCTCTGGCAATGATAATATCTCGCTCTCTAGAGGAAGTGGTGAAATAATCAGGTTCCTATAGAATCTATAATCAGGTTCCCAAAGAAAAGGAAATCCAATACGAATCCAAGGCAGACCTTTCAACATCACAGTAATCCAAGTTTATGCACCAACCACCAATGCTGAAGAGGCTTAAATTGACCAATTCTATGAAGACTTACAACACCTTCTAGAACTGACACCAAAGAAAGATGTTCTTCTCATTATAGGGGATTGGAATGCTAAAGTAGGGAGTCAAGAGATAAAAGGAACAACAGGTAAGTTTGGCCTTGGAGTTCAAAATGAAGCAGGGCAAAGGCTAATAGAGTTTTGTCAAGAGAACAAGCTGGTCATCACAAACACTCTTTTCCAACAACACAAGAGGCGACTCTACACATGGACATCACCAGATGGGCAATACCGAAATCAGATTGATTATGTTCTCTGCAGCCAAAGATGGAGAAGCTCTATACAGTCAGCAAAAACATGACCTGGAGCTGATTGTGGCTCTGATCGTCAGCTTCTTATAGCCAAATTCAAGCTTACACTGAAGAAAGTAGGAAAAACCACTGGGCTAGTCAGGTATAATCTAAACCAAATCCCTTATGAATACACAGTGGAAGTGAAGAACAGATTTAAGGAACTCGATTTGGTGGACAGAGTGCCTGAAGAACTATGGATGGAGGCTTGTAACATTGTACAGGAGGCAGCAATAATAACCATCCCAAAGAAAAGGAAATGCAAGAAAGCAAAGTGGCTGTCCAACGAGGCCTTACAAATAGCAGAGAAGAGAAGGGAAACAAAATGCAAGGGAGATAGGGAAAGTTACAGAAAATTGAACGCAGACTTCCAAAGAATAGCAAGGAGAGACAAGAGGGCCTTCTTAAATGAACAGTGCAAAGAAATAGAGGAAAAGAATAGAAAGGGAAAAACCAGAGATCTGTTCAAGAAAATTGGAGATATTAAAGGAATATTTTGTGCAAAGATGGACATGATAAAGGACAAAAATGGCAGGGACCTAACAGAAGCAGAAGACATCAAGAAGAGGGGGCAAGAATACACAGAGGAATTATACCAGAAAGATCTGGATGTCCCGGACAACCCAGATAGTGTGGTTGCTGACCTTGAGCCAGACATCCTGGAGAGTGAAGTCAAGTCGGCCTTAGAAAGCATGGCAAACAACAAGGCCAGTGGAGGTGATGGCATTCCAGTTGACCTATTTAAAATCTTAAAAGATGGCGCTGTTAAGGTGCTACACTCAATATGCCAGCAAGTTTGGAAAACTCAACAGTGGCCAGAAGATTGGAAAAGATCAGTCTACATCCCAATCCCAAAGAAGGGCAGTGCCAAAGAATGCTCCAACTACTGTACAATTGCACTCATTTCACACGCTAGCAGGGTTATGCTCAAAATCCTCCAAGGCAGGCTTCAGCAGTATGTGGACCGAGAACTCCCAGAAGTACAAGCTGGATTTCGAAGGGGCAGAGGAACTAGAGACCAAATTGCTAACATGCGCTGGATTATGGAGAAAGCCAGAGAGTTCCAGAAAAACATCTACTTCTGCTTCATTGACTACGCAAAAGCCTTTGACTGTGTGGACCACAGCAAACTATGGCAAGTTCTTAAAGAAATGGGAGTGCCTGACCACCTTATATATCTCCTGAGAAATCTAGGGACAGGAAGCAACAGTTAGAACTGGCTATGGAACAACTGATTGGTTCAAAATTGGGAAAGGAGTACGACAAGGCTGTATATTGTCCCCCAGCTTATTTAACTTATATGCAGAATACATAATGCGAAAGGCTGGACTGGAGGAATCCCAAACCGGAATTATGATTGCCGGTAGAAATATCAACAACCTCAGATATGCAGATGATACCACTCTGATGGCAGAAAGTGAGGAGGAATTAAAGAACCTCTTAATGAGGGTGAAAGAGGAGAGCGCAAAAAGTCGTCTGAAGCTCAACATCAAAAAAACGAAGATCCCATCACCTGGTCCCATCACCACTGGTCCCATCACCTCCTGGCAAATAGAAGGGGAAGATATGGAGGCAGTGACAGATTTTACTTTCTTGGGCTCCATGATCACTGCAGATGGTGACAGCAGCCACGAAATTAAAAGACGCCTGCTTCTTGGGAGGAAAGCAATGAGAAACCTTGACAGCATCTTAAAAAGCAGAGACATCACCTTGCCGACAAAGGTCCGCATAGTCAAAGCTATGGTTTTTCCTGTAGTGATGTATGGAAGCGAGAGCTGGACCATAAAGAAAGCTGACCGCCGAAGAATTGATGCTTTTGAATTGTGGTGCTGGAGGAGGCTCTTGAGAGTCCCCTGGACTGCAAGGAGAACAAGCCTATCCATTCTAAAGGAAATCAACCCTGAGTGCTCACTGGAAGGCCAGATCCTGAAGCTGAAGCTCCAATACTTTGGCCATCTCATGAGAAGAGAAGACTCCCTGGAAAATACCCTGATGTTGGGAAAGTGTGAGGGCAAGAGGAGAAGGGGACGACAGAGGATGAGATGGTTGGACAGTCTCATCGAAGCTACCAGCATGAATTTGACCCAACTCCGGGAGGCAGTGGAAGACAGGAGGGCCTGGCGTGCTCTGGTCCATGGGGTCACGAAGAGTCGGATACGACTAAACGACTAAACAACAAAATAGATTTATGTGCCTCATATCTGCCATACAAACGTTGCTGGACTGTTTTTATGACCTGCATGTTTTCCTCTATGCATACAGTCATGGCCAAAAATATTGGCACCCTTGCAATTCTGTCAGAAAATGCAACCCTTCTCTCAGAAAATTGTTGCAGTTGCAAATGTTTTGGTACTCACACGTTCATTTCTTTGGTTTGCGTTGGAACAACACAAAAAAACAGAGAAGAAAAGTCAAATCTGATACAATCCCACACAGAAACCCAAAAATGCACTGGCCAAAATTATTGACACCCTTAACTTAATATTTGGTAGCACCCCCTTTGGAAAAAAGACCTGAAATCAATCACTTCCTGTAGCCATGAATTAGTTTCTTACACCTCTCTACTGGAATCTTGGACCACTCTTATTTTGCAAACTGCTCCAGGGCCTTCAGTTTTGAAGGATGCCTTCTCCCAACTCTGTTTTGAAATCTCTCCACAGGTGTTCTATGGGATTCAGATCTGGACTCATTGCTGGCCATTTCAGAACTCTCCAGCGCTTTGGTTGTAACCATTTCTGAGTGCTTTTTAAAGTGTGTTTTGGGTCCTTGTCCTGCTGGAAGACCCATGACCTCTGGTGGAGACGCAGCTTTCTGACACTGGCCACTACGTTGTGCCCCAAAATCCTTTGGTAATCATCAGATTTCATGATACCGTTCACACAGTCAAGGCATCCAGTGCCAGAAGCAGCAAAGCAACCCCAAAACATCTTTAAACCTCCACCATGTTTGACTGTAGGGACTGTGTTCTTTTCTATGAATGCCTCATTTCTTTTTCTGTAAACAGTGTCATGATGTCCTTGACCAAAAAGCTCTACTTTTGTCTCATCTGTCCACAGTACGTTCTCCTGGAAGGATTGTGGTTTTGTCACATAAGTTTTGGCATACTCCAGTCTTGCTTTTTTATGCCTTTGTGTCAGCAGTGGTGTCCTCCTGGGTCTCCTACCATAGCGTCCCTTTTCATTCAGATGGTGACGGATAGTGCGAGCTGACACTGTTGTAACCTGTGTCTGCAGATCAGCTTGAATTTGTTGGGAAGTTAATCTGGGTTCTGTATCCACCATTCAAACAACCCTTTGTTGTAATTTTTCAGTAATTTTGCTCTTCCGTCCACGTCCAGGGAGGTTAGCTACAGTGCCATGGGCTGTAAACCTCTTGATGATATTGCGCACAGTGGACACAGGAACATTAAGATCTCTGGAGATGGACTTGTAGCCTTGAGATTGTCGATGTTTTTCCATAATTTTTTCTCTCAAATCCACAGACAACTCTTTACACTTCATTCTTTTCTCCACGCTCAGTGTCACACACAGCACAAAGGTTGAGTCAACTTTTCTCCATCTTAACTGGTTGCAAGTGTAATTACTATATTGCCCACACCTCTTACTTGCGACAGGTGTGTCTAAATACAAATTAAAGGAGCATCACATGCTCGAAAAGCAACTATTTCTTACAATTTAGACAGGGTGCCAATAATTTTGGCCAGTGCATTTTTGGGTTTCTGTGTGGGATTGTCTCAGATTTGGCTTTTCTTCTCTGTTTTTTTGTGTTGTTCCAACGCAAACCAAAGAAATGAATGTGTGAGTACCAAAACATTTGCAACTGCAACAATTTTCTGAGAGAAGGGTTGCATTTTCTCACAGAATTGCAAGGGTGCCAATATTTTTGGCCATGACTGCATATTCAGCCTTTTTTAAAAAAAATCAATGCTAGAGTCATATTGGCCTTGTAGCCAGGACTAGGGGACATCAAGCTTTAGTTTGTGCCAAGAGCAGGGCTAATTAAGGGAACATCAGTCTTGGCTCTTACTCGGCTTTTCTGGTTGAAAGTTGTGCATTTGTCTTCTGCCTGAGTGTAGAGTCTAACTTGAAAAGGTGTTGGAGGCAATTTTCAATTACTTGAATTCAAAGCTCCTGCAGAACCCTGAGATGATTCAAGATGAGGAACTACTAGAGAATAAAAAATAAAGAACCCCTGCAAGGAAAACAAAAGGAGAGGCACTCACATGCACATCTTCTACCCTAATGGAAGACAGTAGGGCTTACAGGTAGCGTATGCTGTCACATTGCCCTCCTCCACCTCGTTAGAATTGCTTTTTCAGGTTGCAGTCATAGACACATTTACTTGATAGCTCCCACTGAACCCAATGGAGCTCATCTCTAACTAGATGTGTGTAAAACTTAGGAATGGACAAATCAGACAAATCTTTCTTTTCATTTCATATCAGAATGCTGCACAATTCCAAATCATGGTTGCACATGAAATATAGGCAAAATTAAAAACCAATTAAAATGTCAAGACAATTTTACTGTTTTTGATCACAGGTGGTCAGAGCTTGAGATGTGTGCAGAAACTTTTCCTCAATTTCAACCCCTTGTCTAGGGGGGTTAGTGTCCATGAAGTGGGTGGGTTCGGTGCTGTTCCAGTGCAACAGCTCTGGAAGTGCAGGATTTGCCAGTTACATTTGCCAGTGTACTCACAATACTTTTCCACTCTTCGGGGAGGAAAGAGTTTGCTCCTTCTATGTCCCCATGGACAAATCTTTCTTTTCAACTTTCTCTTGCATTTGAATTTTTCAAAGCCACAGGTTCTTTCCTAAACTTGAAGAAATGAGTGAATTTTGGCAAAATTTTCAAAAATGAACCGAAACAAAATGTTCATCCATCTGTACTGATCATGTTTGATAAGTGCAGGTAAGTCCATGATATGCTGTATCTCCTTTTCATATATGTGTTGGAGATGTGGAGCCTTAATGCAAAGACTTTCAAGAAAATATAAAATAAACTGACATGAATTTCTCACTGAAATGGGATTTTTAAAAAAAAATAAGTTGAAATTAGCATTGCACAAACTAGAAACCATACCTTGGTTTATGTATTTAATAATTCACAAGCATGACTGCACATAGGCAGATCCTAACACCTGGGGAGGAAGAGGCCCACGTTTTTTAGGTTTAGCAGCCTGTGTCCTGAATGGGCATGTGGAAAACCTGTTATTCTTGTCTGATAAATAGTTTCTCAGGTGTGACAGAGTAATAAGTCAAACCTTTGGTAGGCAGGTAATACCTTAGGATGTCAATAAAGTCATTAGTTGAGTGAAACTGTTTAGTAGCCTCTTGAGACTAGGAATATATTAAGAGCTTGTGGGTCTTTTATGGTTATTGATCTTACAAACCTGGACATCATAATGATATATAGCACTGGGAGTAATTTGTTTCCTTTTAATTTAAGGCCTTAGACAGAAACGATACTCTAAATTAAGCCCAAGGCATAGAAAAGAAGATTAGCACTCATCTATGTTGTAGAACCAGCTCTGAGTAAGCATATAATATTACATAAAGGAGGTTTTCTTAGGTATTGGAAAACAATAGCACAGTGACTGATGAATGGGCTGCAAGTACAGTACATATCCCACTAAGGCATAACATTGAATCCTACACCACTCCTATGTTGTATGTATAACACGATTGCAATGCTAAGGGGGGGGGGGGGGAGGTGGTTAGCCACTGTCTCTTCATTCCAGACTAAGCCTGTTGCAGTTCTGCCCATTTTGAGCCTCTATGTATAATTGATTTCTATTTAATTATAAAAAGTTCATATGGGAATAGCATTGTAAGCCTATATGGTGGATATGTATTGGAGGCATGCTTATGTGATTGACAGCTGAAAGACTGAATGGTTAGCTCAGTTGGAATGTTGCTAGAGTGGGGTCTACATGTGAGTTAAGAGGTGACAGTTTAGTTAGAATCAGAGAGAGATCCATTAGAGTTCAGAAAGTTAGAGCAGTGAGTTATATCTGATAGTCTGAAAAGAAGGCAGTATGTTGTAGAGTTAGTCAGGAAAAGTAGTATGGGCTAGAGTTTATTAAGAGACCTTTGTCTGGAGCACCTAGAGTGTGCCAGAAAGACTGGAAGTTTATGAAGAAGTTATTTTGATATTGAAATACAGACAAAATATATTTACATTTTATTGTTGGTTGACCTTTATTATTCATACCTTAGAACCTACTTTCCCTTCATCCTTATTACCTGTGGTCCTTCAGGGAAAAAAAATCCTGTTTTGTTTGTTTAGACTGAACTCTCTTCATTATTTATTTTAGGTGTAACTAAGAATACGTACGTAACTCAGACTACTACCAGACAAAAATACACCCACACAAAGCTACACTTAATCTGCAAGAACACAGAGTTTAATTGTAGCTTAGAACCCCTTTCATTAAACACATGAATTAGGTACAATACCAGCTTGAGTCAAAGGAGACTCTGGCTTGGACAGCGTAGAAGAGACAATCCCAAAATAATAGGCTGGGGGCTTAGGGGTGTTTGTTCTTTCGGGTTACAAGGTGCCTGAAGTAATGCCTGTGACCACTTGAGGAATGTGTAATATCACGTTACTGTGAAAATTAGTGGAAATTTTGCCTTATATAATTTTACCTTATGAAGATTTTTAGGTTTGGAAAGTCCCATTCTTTGTAAATTTTTAGTGAGCCAATAAAGATATTCCCCAACCTAGGGCTGGAACATCTCACATATATACATATTAATTTAGAATACCACAATGTAAATAATCATCACCTCGGTCTTTAGCAACACATATTTGTACTTGAGCAAGTTTATATAAGGGATATTTTTATGGGATATATAAGGGATATTTTTATGATTATAAAAATGCCTTACTAAAAAAGGGGTTCAGTCTAAATATAATCATCTTTTCTTTTTTAAGATCATTGTCCTTCTTGCCTGATGAATGAAGAAAACTAGCTGATGTTCTAAGCACTGTCAATGTGCTGGAGATGGAACAGATTAGCAATTTAGGAACAATCTATTTTCAGCTGTATAATTTTCCTCCGATTTTAAACACATATCTAGTGCGATGGAGGAAGTCAGTGCCAAAGTCTCATGAGTGATCATTGATACTTTATATATTCTTGAACTTTATTCATAGCCTATTTAACTCAGAGATAAGACTGACTGGTAGAACTTGATGGTGGACAAAGAGCTGCAGACATTTATAGCTGGTAGTCAGTGGTATGGAAAAGAATTCCTAAGAGGACCAGCTTACAGGACTGAGAGGTATGATACTGCATGTTTGCAGAAGCTCAAAGAACTTTGCCCTCCCACCACGGAATAATAAGGCGAGATGCAGGTGATGGGTTAAACTAGGGCCACATTTTATTGAAACATATCAGCAACTTTTGACATCATAGCCATGGGCCTGCGGTAGTGCAGAATCAAGTTTGGTGCCAAAGGTCTCACTGGACCCTTCACCAACCTTATATGGGCTAGTCCCATGCCCCATTGTCACGCTGTCCTCAAGACAGCATGACCCTGGATGGCATAATTACAAGCCCCCCCCAGGCCTGTAAGCCCCCACTTTTTGGTGGCTCTCAGCCCGGGGAGGGCCCCAGCAGGTCTTCCCTCCCGGCACTGTAACCTCACAATCCGCAGTGCCTTGAGTTCGGATGTGCTAACCCCTGCACAGTACTCCAAGGGCACTCACCGATTCCATTTCCTTCCGCACTACCCACCATGGAATGGGCTAGCCTAACTATGCCCCATTCCCCCCATCAAGCCGAAAATTTCGGCATGCAGGCCCCTGTGCAAGTCAGTCAAAAAGACTTCCAAACCACCTCTGTAAAGCCACGGGTGGTCCAATCGGATCTCCGGGTGTCCAATAACTGAACCTAACCCATTAACAACTGCTCTACAAACTTCCTTATTAAGCTTTCTACGTGCCCTATTTAAACAACTGGCATCACAATCAGCGTTCCACATGTGACGTGGTATTATTGTGGACCAAATGATTCTGGAACCTGGATAATTGGCCTTCGAATTCCGCATGTCTCTCAAAATATCCAACACCACTTGATTTTTGATTTGATTTGATTTAATCAAATTGTAAAAAAAAAAAAAAGCGGAAAGTTGATTTGTTATCGTAACATGAATAGATTGGATGATTGTATACTTTGTGTTCTCCTATCCCCCTAACCCTTTCCCTTTCCCCCTACTTTCCCCTTACTTCCTTTTACCCTTTGTATTTCCCATCTTATTCTTAGTTGATAAAAAGAGGGAAAAAAAGATATCCAACACCACTGACTTGCCACTTTGTCTGGCCAAGTCATTACCCCCCAGATGGATCAGCAGCACATCTGGGGGTGCACCATCCATCCGGGATGCTACCATATCTGTGAAATCTCTCCAACACATTCCTCTCTGGTCGATCCAGTTCAAATTAACAGATGGTCCAAGTCCCAAATCACGGCCCCAAGCCATATTGACAGCGTACTCTGCTGCCCAGTAAATAAAGCTGTGTCCTATCAACTGGATCTTCCACTACCAGTCCATCCGCTCCAATCCTAAAACAAAAAACCAAAAGCCAGACATCCGCCTACAACTGTGGCATATTGCGAACATAAAGCTTGTATCTGTTAGATGACCATCTACCATCTCTCTTGATCTCCTCTGGGCTATATCCTAAACTAGCTGCAGTTGATGCTGCCCCAATCCAGAATGAATGAGTTCCAAATTGCCATCCACCTAGGCCCACCTGTTCCAGGGCGGCTCCTGTGACCTTCCATAATTGATACTTCATTTACGGGGTCCCATCCTTATGGCAGAATAGATAACCTTGCGTATTCCCCCTTTGCCCAAGGAAACTTTCAAGCGCCAAAACTGGACAAATCTCACTGATAGAGCAAGTCCCTTACTTGATATAAGCTCCTTTCCCACCTTGGTCTGTTTTGGACCTACAGATATGCAATATTATTTTTCCCTCGTCAACGACACATCTGAGAGCTGCAGTGCAACTTGTGATGTGTCATTTTTTTCCTGCAGTGACCACTTTGCTAACCCTGAAAGCTCCAAAAAATGTCGCAAGGGTGGCGGCCTGGAACAGTGATGCCTCATACTCATCCCTACATAGCTCCCCGCCCCCATAGTTGGCTAAACCTCATTAAAATGGCAGGAGTAAATGGGGACCTGTCATCTGGCTTTCTGACTTTTCCTTGCCCCAGCCCTCAATCATCTTGCATATCCTGAAATCCCCTGTCATATCTGTAACCCCCAGAGCCTTGGCTTGGAATGCCAAGGCAGACATTTTACCCTGAATTGAAACAGGAGCCAATTCTTTATGAGACAAATGAACACAAAACTGCTGCAAATGCTCTACCAATATGGGCCAAATAAGATCTAAATTCCTGTTAGCCCTGAACTACCTAAATTCTTCGCATACTGCTGAATAACCCCTGTGGGTGCTTGGGGCAAGTGCCAACCCTATCACTTGCAGTGCTTCCCTCTGCCAATCTGCCATACCTCTTGTGGGAGGAATTCTGGCCACCTGGAGGCTCCTGGAGCCAACACCCTGAACCGCGAGATCTGTTGACAGCTATGCTGTTATCTAAACCAGGAATGTGTCTTGCATGGACCACTATATTGAAGTGCAGGGTGCGTAGCATAAACTCCCTCACTAGGCCCATTACCCTCTCTTATATCGAAGACATGTTGTTGATGACATGTACGACTGCTAAGTTGTCACACCAGAACCTAACTACTGAGTTGGCCCATTCTTCCGACCACAACCAAAGGGCTCCTAAAATAGGGGAAAACTGTAAAAATGTCAGATCCCTAGTCAAACCTAAAGTCTGCCAGTCCTCTGGCCAGATACCTGCACACCATCTACCCCGGAAATAAATGCCAAATTCAAACGACCCTGATGTGTCAGTCTGGACCTGGAATTCACCCCGGAGGCGTATTTCTGCTCTCCAAAAGGAGATACCATTGAAATCTCCTAAAAATTGCTGCCAAACCCTCAAGTCCTGCCTCATGCCAACTGTAACCCTGGTTCTATGAAACGGTCTGCGCGGACCGCTCATGGCTGAACAAAGCCTGCGCAAAAATGCCCATCCCGGGGCCACTACCCTGCAGGCAAAATTCAAATGCCCAACTACTTCCTGCAACTCCTTTAGAGTAACTTTCTTCAAACTCAGTGAATGCGCTAAATGTGCCTGAAGCTAAACCAACTTAGACTCTGGAAACCGACAACATTGTTGCTGGGTATCCAGTTCTATGCCCAAAAATGTAATTATCATAGATGGCCCTTCTGTCTTTTCTTCGGCCAATGGGAGCCCAATCTCCTGCACCAAGTTCTGAAAAGTTTCCATTAAAAACTGAAAATTCCCAGAATCCTTTGCACTACAGAAAAGAAAATCATCTAAATAATGGACGGTGCTTTGCAACCCCACCCTATGTGGAAGTTCCTATTCCAAAAATGAGCTGAAGCTCTCAAATGCAGTGCAGGACACTGAGCAGCCCATAGGCAGTGCTCTATCCATATAAAATGCTCCCTCAAATGAAAAACCTAAAAGCTCAAAATCACCCGGGTGCACGGGGAGAATACAAAATGCTGATTTTACATCACATCTGGCCATCTGCGCCCCTATGCCACATGCACGGATCCTACGCCTTGTATCATCAAATGATGTGTAGTGCACTGTGCAATGCTCTTGAGGTATACTATCATTTACGGAGTCACCCTCAGGATAAGAGAGGTGGTGAATCAATCTAAACTCCCCTAGGACCTTCTTGGGAACGATTCCTAACAGTGACACCTGGAGAGTCGGCACTGGCGGCCTAGAAAATGGGCCTAATACTCTACCTTCCCAAACTTCCTTATCTATTTTAGCCCTAACAATGTCCTCCATTCCTATCACCAACCTCAAATTCTTGGCAAACGCTGCCTTGCATTCACCTGTTACTGGGACATGAAAACCAAACTGAAAGCCATCAAACAAGTATGCTGCATATTCTTGCTTTGGATATCCAGGCAGCAATCTGGTAAGAATCTCTAACTTAATGGGGCTGGGCCCCTTTTGCCACACCTGTGGGTCCCTCAGGCTTCTTTCCATTATTCTGGTCCTTGCCTCCCCCTTTCTGGGTTTGCCCTTTAAAGCATCTCGAGCTGGCATGGGATCCTCCACAGATGGAGCACTCATGCTTAAAACGACAGGCCTTCCTGGAGCAGGAACCACGTGCATTAAACTCCCAGCAGAGCAGGTGGGGTTGAACCACCTGCCCCGCTACAGCACAGGAACTGTTGGTTAGACCTGCCTTCCTAATAAGATGACCGCTGTCAAATTTTTCGCCCTGCGCCGGGCGGGCAGGTGTCATGGTTTGCAGCCAGAGTCCCGGGTGTGGTTCATCCTATCACATGTTAGCGTGAATTGCTGCCCTCATACGAAAATTTTAATCATAGGTCAACCATGTGTGCCCAGGGAAATCTATATAAGCCCTGTATATATGGTCCAAATACTGGAACAGTGACAGAGCCCGCCATGGTTGTGCCCTAACTATAACTCCTGAATAGATAAGAAATCCTGGCAGCCAATTAGCCATGAATGTTTGGGGTTTTTGCATCGCCGCCTTTCCTTCTCTACCTCGTCTTCCTTTTCAATTTCCTTAGCGTCTACGTCTCTATTTAATAAATCAAATATACTTACGTAAGCACCCTCTCAAATCTTTTCTTTCATAGCCGGAGTTAAGTGATCGGCCATCGGAAGGGAGTAATCCCCAAAAGGCAAAGCCCTAAGGGGAACTGAATTGTATCCTGTGTCTGGTACAGATGGGTAGGGTCATACAGCTACTCCAGCAGTTGACCCTGACTGATTGGAATAAGGTGTTGATGGATAAAGAGGCCCCCAAGTACTGGGGAATATTCCTTGACTTGCCCCCTGACCCATAGAAACCCCTTGTATGCCTGCACCAGCCTGCAAACCAGAGTAATTGTGCCAATGTGTGCCTACCCCCAAAGGCCATACTGGCAGTGCTCCACTAGTGTCCGGTGCAACGGCTAGCTCACCCGGCACTTGGGTCCTGACTACCTCCCTGCTTGTAGAGGCCAACTCCCCATCTGATTGAGCATCTGTCACTGTGTCACGCCTCGGGGCTTCCTTCCTCGCCAGGGATTTGTGCGAATGATCCGCCCTTTTCCCCCCAGATAGACCCTCTGGTTCAGCTGGCGGCCGATCATCCGTGATCCCCCTCGATCCTGATGCACACTGGTTGCTGGCTTCTAGGGTTGCAAGACGGGATAAAAGATCATCAGCAAGACCTTTGAGTTTTGCCCTATTGTGCGCCTTAGACTCTCTTGCAGGTTGCCTAGGCTGGTTTTCACCATTCTCTCTTTCTGCATACTCTACCCTTTGCTTCTTCAATGCAGCTATTTTAAACCTAAGCTCCTCCCAAACTGGCCAGTCTTCCTCATCAGAAGAAGATGACAAAACTGATGGGGAAGCCCTATGAGCCTTGCGTTTTGCACACTGCTTCCCCTTACTCTTACCTTGCCCCTTCTTGGGAGTCATGACCATCTCAAGCCCCACACCAATGCTAGATGCACTACAACCCCACCATAAAGAGACACACACACCCCTTTTCAGACAGAATGTGTCTGGTAATGTGTGGCAGACAGGAAGGCAGTTACCACCTGTGTAGTAGAAGCTGAGTTGCTATTGAATTAATTCAACTAAAAAATTCCTCTTGCCAATTATCAACCCTTCAGGTTACCTTTTATAGATATATATATACCTATATAGTATGAGTATCAAATCTGTCAGCATTTTGTATAAAATGAAATATGGAATTGCCTTGGTGGTTTGTAGGAAACTAGAAAAGGCTTAGTCACTCAGGTTGGCAGTTAGCCAGAGTGAAAATCATGTGACACTGTTGCACATGTGCAGAGTTCAATTTGCTGTGTCACTGCTGCATCAGACTACACTATATAAGCAAGGTGCTTACTAAGCTTAGTTGTTGGGTTGATGTATGGAGGAGCAGCATGTTACTATGTCTGTTGGACTCGTGGAATTGCCAGTTCTGAGGTGCAACATATGTATATTTGTAAATACACTCTCGGTGAAGGGAACATCTCTCTGTGTCCACTGTCTTTGTTTTTGCTGTTTGGAGATTACACAAAGATCTCTAGCAGCTTAACAATTTCCGCTGTGTATCTCTTATCAAATTTTATCAAAATCACTCTAACTGTCCACCTTGCCAATCCAGCACCTAAAACTTTGAAATTTATTTTATCTCTCTTTTTTTTTAATAGCCTATATGTGGGGGTGTGTGTGTGAGAGCCCACTTGCCAGACCCCTTAACCTCTGCCCCTACCCAGGGGGCAGAAGCCCCTGGAGCCAACTAAATTCCCTCCACAAAACCTCTATTCTCTGTATTATTTAATTGTAATAAATGATAATTATTACTGTAGTATTAACTAATTTTTTAAAATTAATTTATTTTTATTTTTAAACTACAAGCCCGCTACAGCCAGGCTAGTCGGGGATCTAAGCTGATCCCTGACTCTGCTTCCAACCTTGGGGAGTGCCGATGCACCCCCCCAATGTCATCCTCCCCAAGATCGCTGCTGACTCAGCTAGAATTCCTGCAGCACGCAACACAGCCGCTGTTGGAAACAAAAGCCTCGAAAGAGGCAGAACACATGGGGAAGCATCCTTTTATGGACGCTTCCCCTCCCCCTGGGTAACAGCATGCGCGCTTCTCATGTTAGTCCGTGGGGGAAGGCAAAGGAGGTCCGCTATGGCGACGCACGCCAGTGGACCTGACAATGACAGGGAAATGAACAAAGATTTGTTCTCTGCCGACCCAGAAAATAGAATGAAATCTAATGTGTTTATATTGCAGGTGGGAAACTGTACCTGAATTACCAGAGGATCATCCTGACGTTAAGCAAATCTGACAAACAGAAACCATTCACTTAATGGGCAGGGCACTTATCTCTTCCTGCTTAGTTGCATTCTATTGGGAAAACTCTTAGGTTTGATAACATATGAGCCTTCCCATAGCCATGTGATTCTATTGGTGAATTGGTCAGTTACGGAGCATGAGTTCTACTCCACCCCCCCCCAAAAAAACATGTTCACTAAAATCACACACCTCCTATTTGAGCATTACTAAGAAACAAACAAATTATGATATTTAAAAGTTGCACTACATTTGACTTTAGCTGTCTCTTTTTTTGTATGGATTGCCTGAAAGGAAATTATTGGAGAAAAGCAAACAATATGTTGTGCTTTGGGTATTGACAGGCAGAATACTCTGGCTAAATTTATGCTGCTTTTGATGAAACTATACTCTCTAAGCTGCATGGCAAGACACTATAGGATTTATTAGCTTCTCCTTAAATATTGAACGAAATTGCTATTATTAAGCCTATCTTATGGCATAGTTACCATGGGAATGAATACATAAACCAACATAGAATATTTCAAAAACAGTTTTGTCAGAGAAAATGGGCCAGAGAAGTGTCTTCTGCAAATACAACACACTATCT
Source organism: Intellagama lesueurii (assembly GCA_037013535.1). Taxonomy (NCBI): domain Eukaryota; kingdom Metazoa; phylum Chordata; class Lepidosauria; order Squamata; family Agamidae; genus Intellagama; species Intellagama lesueurii. The sequence continues at coordinate 281,551,627 of JBAJHW010000001.1, read as the reverse complement.
CCCTTTATCAGCTTTCTGTACCAAAAGCATATTTATTTGCTGTCTGAGGGAAAGGTTTCTCATTTGGTAGACAGAAATCCAATGGAAAAAAACTGAACCAGCTTCCACCAACAAGAAAATGAAATCCAAAGCAAATGTTATTTAGTGCTCCTATCACTGTTTTCAATATACTGTATCATTTTTTTATCTAGTCATATAGAAATTGCATCAAGTTTTATCAGGCTTAGTAATACTAGTTTGTACTGAAGTTGAAGTGCTGACAGCAGCTTTGGGGAAATTGTTCCCAGTGGCACATCCTAGGCAGCAATCTGAAATTAGCTGGGGGTCAAGATCTGGAACTGATAGGACAAGTGCATCAGCTCAAAGGACAATCCAATATGAAAGGCCAGCATGAAAGAACTGAAGAACAAACTAGGAGAATAGGTCCAAATAATAGCCATGGGTGCAGGAACACATCACAGTGCAAGAAGACCGTATTGCTCAAGTAATACTTATCTGGAACAGGAAACTCTTCTTACTCCTTCCTGTTCAGCAGGAGCCATAGGCAGCCTAGTTCAATGGAGTCAGTCCAAGATACTTCAGTAAGAAGGCTGCCAGCTGAAGTTCTTTGTCTCATCATATGGGACCACTGCATAACAGCTCACAGCTGATCTTGGCAACAGATTTCTTTACAGTCACTGATATCAGTTGGTTGATCAGCACTGTTGAAGAGAATAGGCATTTCCAAACCTTCAGCAGGTATAACTCCAGTAAGTGGAAACTTAAGACTCAGCTGAAACATGGAGCCTATTTATTCCCTTGTTGCACTTACGTCAGAGATATACGCAGTGGCAATAGCCCTCTCTGCATTAGAGAACTGAGAATAAGGAATTATTATATCTATCTTGTAAACAAGACTTCATTAGGATAAAAATTAATCTTCACAGTGCAAACTATTCGCACGCAGCTGATCAGTTTTCAATCTTAGCAAAATGTGATGGTCTAATGGTATAAGTAAGAAGTTAAGAGAACTGAAAGTTTGAGATACCTTGTCCCCATAAGACTAAGAAACAGGTTAAAGGGATTTGAGTTCTAAAGAGTGATCATAAAAGTTGACCTTTAAAAGCTCATCAAGAAATTAAAAATTTATGTCAGCGTTAGAAAAGTGAAAAGTGGTGTTCCCCCCTATTGTTTGTAATATATGTTTAATTTTCAGAGTTTAAACATTACTCACTTTAGTTCAGCTGGTAATAAGTACAACATCCACCAAATCCTTATAAAAACAATCCCTTATTTATTAGTTTTGTTTTAAGTGTACAGCGACCCACATTTCAGCTCCTCGTCATGAATTCTTCATGGGAAAGGTTCCTGAGAACAAAAATTCTCTGTGTGTAAGGAAACCACCCACATATGCCTGTGCTCACTGAAGAAGGCCTGTTAGTTAAACTACAAAAAAACATATTTTAAAAGACTTTGTGATATCAAAAGGAGTGACTTCCTCTTCAAGTTCATTCAAAAACTTGAGAACAGCTTCTGACCCTTCATTAATTAAAGATTCCCCTCCATAAATAAAGCTCACAGAACCACAAATGTGAGCGCTCTGAGAAATATTCATAATTATATCATTCTGCCTTTGAAAGCCTCTTTTGAGGAGAAGCTATTATCGTCACTCCTTTTTAAAATCCTTCTTTGTCCTCATCACCTTTTTTGTTTTCGCAATTCTGTGTCCTACTTTTATTTTTTTAAACTGATGCTAAAGTGCCAAGAATCACACTAAGGGGAGAGTAAAAACCCCGGGCCTTTGCAATATGCTGTTTGTTGCTTTAATTAATACCCTTCTCTCTGTTTTAACAGCCAACCACAAGTTGCAATTTATCCAGTAAATTAATTCCAAGCCTTCTGTTTGATATATATATAATGACACAGTGTTTCATGATATTGCAAAGTCCTGTAAAATACTGCTAAAATGAGAGAGACGTCTGTGCCCAGGTCTTTTCAATCTAGAGTTATTTACCTGTTTTTCTCTAGCCTGTTTAAATAAGAAGACCAATCCCCTTTGCCTTCTGTCACCGCCTTCTTCACATGGAGAACAGTGTGTCCATAGAGGAGAGGTTTCCACCTGGGTGTAAGTCCTTCATGCAAGCAAGAACTTTGGGGCATCAGGGTTATTGCTCATGTGGAGCACCTACATGTAAGCAGGAACCTCTTCTCTGCAGTCACATTGCTCACTATGTGGAGAAGGAAGGGTTAGCCACTCCTCACTCAATGTATTGGAGAGAACTGGCTATCCAATAGCTAACTAGCTATCACAAAACATGGATTTCCCATGGTTGGCTGTTTTCAAAATGTCAGTCAACCAGGCTCTGCTTGAACATTTGACCACTTGATAATGTTATAGGAATAAGTTTCCATTGACTTCCATTCAATATTTAACCACAAAATATAGGTATAATGCAGAGCTCCGGGAAAGTTGTGCTGGATATGCTAGCTGGGAGCCTGATCTCACTGACAATAAAAACTGCTCTTGTACCAGGTTCTGCTTAAAAAAACAAAACAAAACAAACAAAACACTCAAATGTAGGCATATACATAAGGTACATGTATGTGCAGAATAGTGTGCCCGTGGAGCAAGTTTTCCTGCTCCTCCACCACAGGTGCATTTATTTTGAGGTGGATGTGGAATTGTTTCATTGGAATCAATTCCACATATGTGAGTGCACCTGACAGGAGCAGAAAAACGTAGTCTCACCCACCCACTCACTCACCTGCCCGATTGCCCACTCACAAGCCCCCCACAAGCCTGCCACCTTGCCCACCTGCCCAATCATCCGCCCACAAGCCAGAATGCCCCACTCTGCCAGCCTGCCACACCTACACAAAAAATTTTTATTCGGGCTAAAGTCTGATTCCAAAAGAATGATCCCTCTGCCAGTTTATTCCAGATGTGAGATCAGACCCCGAGGAACTCTGAAAACGGTAGTCTAAAAAGTAATTGTCCCACACTTCAGCAATAGGATAAATCAAAACATGAAAGGCATTCACACAGTTTTTCACAATTCACATATACCCTTCCATACCAATTATTTCACCTGAAATAATCTGATATAATAGAGGCTCTCACAGAACCTAGACCTGTGAATAGATTGATTTGAGAGCATTCACCAATCATGCTTGTTGTGTTTGTAGAAGGAAATCATTTACGGCTGAGTCACTGGGCTTAATTTTCACAGTTTGTTATGATTACATCATTTGGCATGTTTGTGTGAAGTCGCATTATTGCAAAACTCTGAATCCTATATTAGAGAGATCATTATTTCTAATTAGAATTGATGCAGAATCCTGACAAAACCCGTATATATCTTTAAACAGGATTCTATGTTCCAAAGCTGTGTTGTTAGGTTATCTTTGGTGTCTTTTTTTCTCTTTGCTCAGGTGGAAACTGTTGTTGTTGTTGTTTTTTAGCTCTGGAAAAACTGTTAAGGACATCTTCTTTAACATGTTTTCTAAAGAAACTGGTTGTTATGTTCAGCTTCAATTAAATTATGGAAGATTCTCTATGGTATTGGTAGTTTTTCCACATAAAATGAGGCAAATAATCATGGCAGCCCTGGCTACATTTTCCTTAATTGTTCTTCTGCTCTAAAGATGAATTGGGTCCCTGGTGACATGGTGACAATGATAATGAATCTTCCATTTGACAGCTAGACAGTTGAAAGAAATAGACCTGTTCTGCTTCTGTCATGAGCCTCTAAAACGGAAATAAAAGTAACCCAAAGACTTATGTCAGGATATGTGAACAATGTGGAACAAAACTTGCTGCCAAGAAGACAATATAAGTTTGTGTTTAGTGATTCATATGATTGATTTGAAATTTGCATATTTTGCACCTCACTGTGTCTTGAATGATATACACCATGAAATCTTTATAATCAACAGAACAGCACAATCTAAATTGCAAGTAATTTCTAGCATCTCCTTCCTGCTACCACAGAAGGCAAAAGACAAATGCTTTTAAATTTTAAACTTTAAATGTTTAACTTTATGTTTTTAAATATTGTATTTTAATCATTGGGATTTTTTTTCCAAGGAAAAAAGGCAGGCTAAAAATATTTTAAATAAATAAAAAAAATCACTGCAAATAATTAACTTGAAAAAAGCTTTGTCATTTGTTTATGCTTTAAAAAGACTAGTAGGAATTCAACTAACAGCATAGGACTGAAGCTGATCATTAGTCCAAACCACAAGGGATCCATCGAAGCAATGGGAGATGTGTAAATGTGAATCTGACAGACGAATTTGGCTCATATTTATCACAATTACAATAGATATACCAGCAAGTATTTTCACAATTTTACCCAATTTATGATGCCTTTAGACATGGTGCAGTCAACGTTTAGAAGCTCTATATCTCATAGAAAAGAGACTCTACACAGGTCTTATCTACTGTGAGGAGAGCTCTGTGTTGCAATAGACAGATATGGAACATTGAAGAAGGAATGGTTCTGCTTGTAATTGAGTCAGCTTGTTTATTTTAATATCAGATTACTGATTTGGAAGGAATCCCAGTGTATTGTGAATCATCCCTATGACCCTGGATTAAATAGATCCCATCCAATGACACCGCCAGGTAGAGAAAATGTTGCATGTAGCCACCATCTGTTTCTTCCTCCCATGGGGCAAAAAGTTCTGGAGCAAAATTCCAGAACCCATAATCATAATGTAGGCCAAATCTAGCTGGGGCCAGATGTTGTGCTCTATGAAATGTGAATGCACTCTCAAATATGTATCAATCTTCCATATCAAGGGAAGTTTTGTAATACTGACCAAAGTACCCTTCAGAAGAGCTTGCCTCCAGTATTCATCTTCTCACTAAAGAAGCTCTGATACATTTCCTTTTTTAAATTTTTTTTAATTAAAAGAAAAACAAATGATACATTCTCACAATTGAACAATATTTCTCAATAGTCCCAGAATGCAATTCTGAAAAGCATTGTTCTAAGTAGATGGAGGTTTTGTATAATATACCTCACCATAGCTATCTATGTCACCAGACATCCACTCATGCAACTTCACACGATGCCACTATGACAGAAGGTATGCTCAACAACTAGATGATTATGTAGGTTGCCTTCAACTTCTTCCTAGTCAAGAGTCACCACTTCTACTTTTGGAATGTTTTGGCATAACTGCAAAATATTCAGGCGTTTCCCAAGTTGAAAAACAAAACTTGACCAGAAAACATTACATTTGCATGATAAAATTAAGTACGATATGACTGTTTTGCTTTGCTTTATTTTGTTCTGCTAAGCAGAAGTTCCTCTATAAATCTGCCACTGGAGCAGTAACACTGCTAAAATTTATTTTCCTCCACTTCTTAGTTATGTCCTTAATAAATGCCTACAAAGGCAAAAATTTACATTAGATGGATGCCTCTAACATCTCATCAGTAGCGACTTTTTCTCCAGGTCATCCCTGACCAGCAAAAACACTTGCATTTCTGTTTCCCTCACTTTTTGTAAGTCTCTCTCTCTATATATATATTTTCTTTCTCAATATCTCTCTCTGATGCACTTGGCATATAGCAGTCTTTTCCCTCTTCCCAGTTCAGTTAAAATGCATTCCCTTAAAATAAATGTGTGCGCTATAAGTAAGTGAGTTTCTTTGAATTCAGTTAGTAATGAGTTCTATGCACTCAGAGCAAGCTATCTGCGGTGGTGCCATTTGTGTACAAGTATCGACAGAAACAAACATTTTAAATATAATAGGATGCTTTTGTTGCCTGTGCTGAGCAGCCAGCAGTTCTGTAAATATATCTTACAGAAATTTTATGCATGTCCGTGGTCATATTTACATTTACTTTCAAACTGCTTGTCAGAAATAGTACTGATAGTAGCCTTATATGTTGAAAAATAAATCCTAGTTCACAAAAGACATTTTTGACACAGTGATGAAAATCTGGAAATGTTTGCATACCATTGTACACTGTAACTCCATTTTTAATATTCTGTACACTTCATATTACCTTACTTTTGCCCCTTGATATCCATTTGGGTTGCCGTGCACTTTCCTGGAAGTAAATTCATCTCATTCAGTGGGATGCACCTCTGAGTAGACACGTCGAGACTTGTGCTAGAAGATACTATGTGTTGCTGCGACATTGCATAAATGAATATTGAGAGTTAATATTGCCTATTAACATTAAGTGTTGGAGATAAAAACCTTTTAAAAAAAGAAAGCACCATTTTGTGAAATAATTGGAAAATTGAAAAGATGACATCAATCTGACGAGGAATGGCCTTTCAAGAGAGGAACAAAATGAAAGTTAATCAAGTCTTCATTAAAAATGAATGTCCTTCAAAGAAGAACATTATTCCTAGATTTTTTTAAATTATTATATTATTATTATTCTTATTGCACATTTACTGCAATCTCTGAGGAAAGTGCCAAAAAACGCTTTGGGGGTGGGTGGGTTATAAATTGTGTTCCTTTCCACCAGGGAGTTTAAGCAGCAGAATGAGCCACATCAGAAGCAGACAGCAGTGGCAAATGTCTGGATTTTGGAATACAGTGGTGCCTCGCAAGATGAAATTAATCCGTTCCACGGTTAATGCCATCTAGCGAAAATTTCGTCTTGCGAAGCACGTTTTCCCATAGGAATGCATTGAAATTTAATTAATGCGTTCCTATGGAAAAAAAAAGTCAGAAACCAAAAAAAAGTCACCAAAAAGTCACTTACCAGGTAGAGTAGACTGAGTCCAGCTCCTCACAGTGCATTTGTAGCCCCAGAACAGCCGGAAAAAGAGTGCCAAACAGCGGAGATTCAGCAACCAGCAGGGAGCCGGCAGCCATTTTGTGGTCGTCTCTGCTCCTGCCCCCCCTCTCCCCGCCTCTCAGCTGATCGGCGCTGGGTCTGAGAGGCTTTTTCCCTGCTAGGCAAGCCTCAGGAAGCCTGTTAGACCCAGCTGGGATCAGCTACCCCCCCCCTCTCCCCGCCTCTCAGCTGATCGGCGCTGGGTCTAACAGGCTTCCTGAGGCTTGCCTAGCAGGGAAAAAGCCTCTCAGACCCAGCGCTGATCAGCTGAGAGGCGGGGAGAGGGGGGCCAGGAGCGGAGAAAAAATGGCTGCTGGCTCCCTGCTGGTTGCTGAATCTCTGCTGTTTGGCACTCTTTTTCCGGCTGTTCTGGGGCTACAAATGCACTGTGAGGAGCTGGACTCAGTCTACTCTACCTGGTAAGTGACTTTTTGCTGACTTTTTTGGGGGTTTCTGACTTTTTTTTCCCCATAGGAACGCATTAATTAAATTTCAATGCATTCCTATGGGAAATGCGCCTCGCAAGACGAAAAATATCGCAAGACGGCCCGTCTTGCGAGGCACCAAAAATCTCTCAAGACCCTTTCGTCTTGTGAGTTTTTTGTCTTGCGAGGCATTCGTCTTGCGAGGCACCACTGTACCACAGAATTCTGAGATGTAGAATTCAGGTATTCACCTGACACATGGAGGGCTCAGAGCATGATGGAGAGGATGACATATGCGTAAGCCCCACACCGCAAAAATTTCCATGTGCCAGCAGCACTCTAGATCTTAGAATATGGAACAAAGGTATGCTTGGTCAACTTTATCAGGATTCTCAATCAAGGCAGATTTGTAACTATGTTCAGTCAAACACAGTTTACAAAGTCCTCTGTGATAAATGCATGGCAAGCTGTGGTATTGCTGGTATCCCCAAGTTCAAATGAGTAGCTGAATAATGCTAGAATCTTTCCATATGAAAAGCATTTTAAATGTTAAATGCCACCTTAAATTGCCCATTAGCACTTGGACAGAATGGGCATAGATGTTGTCTGATATATTATATCTTCCACATTAAACTGAGTATGAGACAAAGAGAGATCCATCTGATTATACTGTCTGTGATAGGACTAGGAGGAGAATGCATTGGGGGAAAAGCACTAAAGGAGACATTTTCAAGAGAAAATTAGACAACCAGCTGTCAGATGTACTTTCATTTGGATACCTGCATTGATCAGCAGGTTGAACTCAATGGTCTCATAGGAAACAATAAAATTCAACACAAGGAAGTCACAACAAAACCAGATACCATTGCAAAAATAATGTTAAATATATAAATAATTGCAAAATTCACGAGAAGCTGTCTAGCAATTCATTTATCCTAAAACTTCCAAGATAAACTTTCCCAAAAGAAACCCGGAATAGATTAGCTCTGCAGAACAATGGAACAGTTGTTCTATAGCATCTACCTGTAACCTTGTGTCCTCCAATGTGTTAGATTTTGCCATCAAGTCATTCTGATTTATGGCATTCCTTTTCAGGATTTTCTAGGTATACAATACTCAGACGTGGCTTACCATTCTCTTCTTCTGGAGGTACCCTGGAAAGTTTAAGTTTGCCCATAGCTACACAGGCTGGCTCTTTTCTCAGGAAGCATAGTGGGGAATTGAGCTCCCAACATCTGGCTCCACAGCTGGGTCCCTTAACTACTGGGCTATCCAGCAAGTCAACTACCATAATCCTAACTTAAAACGGGAGTTATAACCCATGTCTTAGAAAAGTATTCAGTGGTGATTCATGGCTGCTTGGATGATATTCCTGTTCTTTCTTGGATGATATTCCTGTACCTTCAAGCAGAAGCCCAATTTTCTGGATTCCCTGGGATGATTCCACTGAGATATGTGAGACCATCACTACTGGATGAAAACATCACACACATGACTTGTAAAAAGTAAATGAACAAAGTATGACTATTTCACATTAAATGCTTAGTGTGTAAGTCCTCCTATTCATCATTGTTTGATGTGGAGATACTAGGAAAAAATATCTAACTAGCATTACAGGCTGAATAGAAGATCCAAAAAACTTAGGAACTGATTGTGTACATTTGTTTATATACTGCTATTCTGCACTTACTAATCAGATTTGCAGAAAAAACCCTTTATTTGTTTCTATCCTAGGATGTTCATCTGACTTGTTTGTACCTCTTCTCCCTAAGGACCAAAGATAAAGAGATGACAGCACAGTTGGCAAAGATTTTGGTAGGATTTTTAAAAAAAAAAATCAAAATGAGATCTACTATCTGAACTTTTCCCTAGATTTTCATGACTTGATCTTGTCTAGTTATGTTTTATACCTGATGCATCATGATGTTGATGTAGTTTTTCCCTGATTCATTGTGTGGCTGGTTTGTTTCTTAGCATCTGATTTTAAATTGAAGTATAATATTGCAATCTGAAGCTCAGTTTTTTTACAGGCTTTGGCATCTTAATTTCATCTAGTTGAGTTTTGTATCTCATATATCTTCCAATTTTAATTGATTTTTGATGTCACAGTTTTATTTATTTGATTCTGCATGAGATGTTGTTTGTGGAGGCATAGGGCTGGTACAAATACAGAAACCTGAACTTTGGAATAGTAAGAAGATAAGGTTTTTCAGCCCTGCAGTCTCAGAATAGGAGGAGCCAGACTATAACAGATGCTCCTAATATAAAACATGTCATTCTTATGAATTATCAACCATGTACAGCAGCAATAGATTTCTTTAAGTGCTTTGTTAAATTATTTACACTTGCCAATTTCAATTAGCAGAGCAAAGGATCAGCGCACAATATTCTTATATATCGATTCAGCAAAACAGATGACTGGTTTGTGATTATTCGCAAATGGTCACATAATTTAAGCCAGTGGAAATCTCCGTACTCACACCTACAGAACTTGATAAAATTACTTTAGTGTAGATGTCCATTACATTGAACTGTCTGCTATAATACTCCAGTAATTGATGCCCAGGCCTACTACTAAGCAGAGTGTGGTAGTTGCTTCAGGCAGCTGCTTTCAGATCCCCATGAAAGCAGAGTAAATAATTTTATTTTACCTTAATTTATTTAATTTATTTTATTTTAATATTTTATTGCCAGCATGAGGAGAAATACTTACGGGACTTCTTGCCTTGGGTACCAAAAAGCATGTGACTTGGCTGGATATTGTGCTCCTTTGATTTGGGGATATGGGAACATCATTTGCTGCTCTGTCTCAGACAGCAAAATATATTCGGCCGCATCTATAGGAATTAATGAGCAAGTTTCATTCTTTGGAAAAACATATTGAGACTTTTGTTGTGGTATCTCAGCCAAGACAAAGAATTCCCTAGATGAGAATATGTACAAAAAAGATGAGCAATTATTGGCCATCCAGTTGTTTGGAACCACAATACCCATTGCCCCATCCAGCATGAACAAGGAAATTGCAGGAGATGTTATCCAAAACATCTGGAGGACCAAAAGTTCCACATCCCAGGTACAAAGTAAAAGATTTTCAGTGATGCTAACCACTAAGGCATGCTGAAATACATTTGAGTAACTTAAGTACTCACTTGTTGCCATATCAAGAACACCACCTGATTTGAGTAATATGAGGACACTTCATAAATAAACCATTTATCTTACATGTGCATACGCTACAGTCTTCGACCTGCTTTCCTAGGGGCAATATTGAACTTAGTCTGGACATACTAATGAATAGATGCACTGATTTTAAATAACTGTCCCTAACCAAAAAAAGAAAAAAGAAACAAGGGCCAGAATTCTACTGGTAGCCTCAGTTAGAGTAAACCTATTGAATCAATAAGTTTTACATAAGTATTGACTCCCCATTCAACATATGTCATTCTTGATTGCCTCTGATCTAAAAAAAACCCCTGTAATCCCTGTCTCTATAGTTAAGCATGTGTTAGGCAGATCACTGAGTAAAACATTTTGGCCATTTGATAGCCCTACCAAATATTCCTCATTTTGGACCTTTGCATCATTTTATGTATACTCCTGCCGCAGAACATAAATTTATTTTATGCAGCACCTTCTTCCACCCATTTAAAGATGCTTTTTCATTGCACACCTTCTATAGCATAGCATTAAATGAATGTCAGAGTCTTCAGATCTATGTGAACTTTTAAGTGCAAAGGGCATTTTAGATGTTGCTTGTTTCAGATGTTTCTTGCATAGCTTATGAAAAGGACAGAGAGAAAAGAGAGTGGAGACAGAGTCTAGTTAACCTTTGGAAAGCAAAAGTAATTACAGCTGTCATATCATGTTTGTATCATTTATTGAGGTAAACTTGGTTTATTGTTTTTAAGCAAAATGCTGGGTGTTGCTGGAAGGCAAATGGAGGAAAAGAAACATACAAAATTTTCAAGGAGCATAGAAGAAGATATAGTAGACTATTATAGTCAAGTTTAAGGACTCCCTAACACTACTGTAGGTGTCTGTGGGCAAGAGGGGTAAGATTTATGTTCCAAAATCTTAAATATATTTATTGTTTTAATGCAAATATTGCACCAGCCTATGCTCTACACCAGCCATTCTCAACCTTGGGGGGGGGCATGACCCTCTTAGGAACTCTTCTTAGATTCCAAAGCCCCCTGTCAAATAAGGATACAACATAAACTAGTATCCTTCAGAAATTTTTCAGTCTGTTGCCCCCTTCAAATGTGCCAGGGTCCCCGGGGGCCATATGATTCCTGTTGATAATGGCTACTATACGCTACTACGCCATGATGAGACTTTCTGGTACAGGGCAGGGATGGGGACTCAAGTCTTGTGACTCACTATTGAGTTGCACTTAAGTCACACCAGTGACTTGATTCGGACTTGACTTATATGTTTTTTTTTTTAATGACTTGGATTCAACTCGGGACTTGGAGCCTTTTTCCCAAATTTCTTTCAGTTTTAAAAAAATCTTTTTTTACTTATTTTTAAACCACTCTGTTTTCCAACTGAAACCCTCTTGTTTAGCAGACTGCAGTGGGAAATTCCACTGTAGAAGCCTCTGGAACAAAGTGTAGTAAAATTCTAAATGAAATACAGTTACACAGTCTAAAAGCTGTGTTGTGCAATGCCAGCCCAGAACTGGGGACAGCATTTGTGGAAATCTCACTAGTCACAGCCATCCTTAAGCTGAATTTAGGCAAACTGATTAAGTAATATTCAAGTCCCTGATAGAATTTAATATAGCGGTGCCTCGACTTACGAACGTCCCTACTTACGACCATTTCGAACGACCAGCTCCAGTCGCAAAATTTTGCTTCTACTTGCGACCGGAGCTTCCACTTACGAACAGAAAAAGGCAGGGAAAAAAGGTGGGAAATTCAAATTTCTAACTGTAGGTGGTGACGAGGCTGCTTCTTTGTAGCTCTTTCACCCCAGCAGTTAGAGAGTGTGCGTCGTCGTCGTAGGCTTTGGAACTGCCTCCTTCTGCTTCGGAGTGAGCGTGTGTGTGTTTGCAGGGAGGTAAGGTGCTGTTTTCTGCTTTTTAAAAACTGTTCTGGGTGTTTTTGCAGCGTGGCTTTGAGCTGGGGTGGTTATGTTTCTGTGCTCTGATGGGTCTTGCAGTGTGGATTTAAAATGTGAAAAGTAGACTGTAATATTAAATTAAAATTAAATGTGAAAATTAGACTGTAATTTTAAAATGTAAAATTTATTTATTTATTTTTGCATTCTGTGGCTCCTAGGGTTTGTGTACTGTGACCTCTCTTTTGTTTTAAAATGTGTGGGTTTAAAATGTGACTCCAAAGTCTTTTTGTTTTAAAATCATGGTGTAAAATGGGGTTTAGACTCAAGTCTCTCCCCCCCATTGTCTTCTCTCTCTCTCTGTGCTCTCTTTTTGTGCTGAGGGGGTTTGTTTGCTGGAACAAGGTGTTGGTGGGTGGGTTTAAAATGTGTTTGGTTTTAAATGGTGTTTGGTTTTAAAATGTGTTTTGTTTAAAAGGTGCTTGGTTTGGTTTAAAATGTGTTTTGTTTAAAAGGTGCTTGGTTTGGTTTAAAATGTGTTTTGTTTAAAAGGTGCTTGGTTTGGTTTAAAAGGTGCTTGGTTTAAAAGGTGCTTGGTTTGGTTTAAAATGTGTTTTGTTTAAAAGGTGCTTGGTTTGGTTTAAAATGTGTTTTGTTTAAAAGGTGCTTGGTTTGGTTTAAAATGTGCTTGGTTTAAAAAGTGCTTGGTTTAAAAGGTGTTTTGTTTAAAAGGTGTTTTAGACTCCAAACTCTCCCCCCCCCCAATTGTCTTCTCTCTCTCTCTCTCTTCTCTCTTTTTGTGCTTAACAGCACAAACCTTTGTCTGAGGGGTCTGTGTGCCCCAGTGATGACCTTCTTTCTTTCCTCTTTTCCCCATTGTTCCTTCCCTCCCTCCCTCCTTTCCTGCCCTTTTTAAAACCTAAGTCATCTTAGGTTAAAAGAAGAAAAATTCTCCCCCTAGTGGTAGAGGACGGATTAACCGCTTTTGCATTAGTTCCTATGGGAACGAATGCTTTGACTTGCAACCAGCACCTCTACATACAACCAAAAAACAGCCAGAATGGATTAAACGGGTTTCAATGCATTTCAATGGGAAGTGCTTACAACCATTTCGACTTACGACCATCTTCTGGAACGGATTATGGTCGTAAGTCAAGGCACCACTGTACTCATATACCAAGGTGCCATTTATCTTTTACCAATAGAGATAAATAGCTTTGTGTAAAAGTATCCCTAAAGTGTTTTTAACTTTACAATTTGCTGGCCAACAACCACATTCCTGTGCAATAATTCAGGAAAGAGCGATATATTTGAATGGTTTTGGCAGTTTTGTTATAACAAGTTTTTGCTCTGATCTGATTACACGTGTCCATTCACATAATCAATTATTTAAAAGCCAGGCTTCTGAAATACAGCACACCCTATAAGCCCGAACTTCCATAAAGGGGAATGGCCTCTCATCTCTTCAGGCAATGTGGTATATTAAATCTCAGAAGGGATATCCCAAGCAGCTCCTCAAATATATTTCAAGGTCTTATTATGAATGTAAAATCCTTATTTGTGGTTCCACTGAAGCCTCACACTTTGACGCCTTAAAAAGTTGGGCATATGATATAGTTTCCAAGCTTTTTCACAAGCTGCTCCTTTCCATTAGTCCCCTGGAATTTGATTATGATGAAAAAGATGAATCAGTTTTCACAGCCATGCCTTATGCGACTTTATTAGGGCACAGATCAGGTTGAGGGGGCTTCTACACTTCCTCTTCCTTCCTTCCTTCCTTCCTTCCTTCCTTCCTTCCTTCCTTCCTTCCTTCCTTCCTTCCTTCCTTCCTTCCTTCCTTCCTTCCTTTTTTACTTTTATTTTTTTACTTACATTATCTATACTTTGATCAAGCAAGTGATTGATTGTGTTGCATATTGTTAATGTATTACCTTGTCCTCACTGACAGCTGAGGGAAATAAAGTTAAATACTCCCTAGTGGCCAGTTGTGATATTCCACCTTGTGAATATTTTCAAAAATACTCCTTTACAAAATTTACAAAAGAATTGTATTTACAAAAATGCACATTGTGAGTATTTACAAAAATACAAAAGACAGAGACAAAAATATATACTTGCATCACCATTTAGGATTGATAAGAGAATGGGGAAAATTTGTCAAAATACCTTAAAATGCTCTTAAAAAGTAAATTTTAAAAGTAAACAGCTGTTATTTCTTTTTACATAGGTATTACAAATGCAACACTGTAACTTCATGCTTTTTGCTCCAAAATAGTTACAAGAAACTACACAGATTATAATAGTTATTTCCCTGATTTTTCTTCCCTGCAAAATGCTTTTGGGTCAAGCTTGTTCTCCAGTTTGAGAGCTATACTGCTGGCTGTATTCCTTGCCTTTTGCCACCTCCAAACAAGTCAGCATCTGGCATCTGCATTGATCCTTCATCTGTCTGCCTCTGGTAGACAACATGATATGCTATTTTACATCCTTTAGTTGTGCCAAATCCCACCTCTACAAAGTACACTTGACTGAATCATGTTCAGGTATCTTCAGATCCCACAATTCAGTGTTCCTTATGCTACCTGATAAGGATGATCCTTACACCTAATTGCACGTAAATGAAAAATCTCACTGAAATTAAACATATTAACAAGGACAGAGAGCAGTGGGATGTTGATAAGTACCTTTCCACTTAATTCCACACTATCAAAGGTCTGGAAAGTGAGACAAGAAGTGTCTATTGAACGTTTAACGAAACCAGAAAGTGTGTTTTGCTTAATCTTGTGTTGTTTCACAGTATGACTGGAATCTTACTTTGTTTGTAATTACTGAAGGCATATCTTCTCAGCCCTGTAGGCAGAAAGCCAATTTAATTGCACGGAGAAAGCAACTAAGCAATAGCCTCAGAGATATTTCTTACCAGCTGGCAGATTGTAGTTTCTTTAATTTTATTTTGCTACCAATATGAGAAATGTGTAATAAACAATCTGTAAGCCTTGCAAGTTTTCTGTAGTTTACTCATCTCTTCACCAAGCTGCACTTTAAGAAGTGAACTTTAAGAAGCGATGACACATTAGGTCTAATTTCATAGAAATGGTATAAAAGGCAAAACAGAGGAGAGGAACTCTGCTCAGTGTGGGTTAGACATACAGACCCATCATACGACAGCTTCAGTGTTCATATTAATTTGTACTCTTGGCACAAATGCTATCCAAGCATTCAACAAACCAGCATAGCAAATGCATCAGTCAACACTATATAACCCCTGCCCTGACATTGCATGATCGTGTGACCCCTTTCAGCTGGCCTCTGCATGTAGATCATAGATTGTCAGCAGAGGGGAAAGCTTTGCTGAAAAATCGGCAATGGCTATGGAGCTCTAACATTTCTAATCATTATGTTTTCCGTATCTAGTTATGTAGCAAGATTATATACAATGCAAATCAAATACTTTCATTTTAAATTCAGTAGTATGAACCATCCATATTCCCCTCATTCAGTGTGGTTTTAATTTAATTCCAAAGCCATAATGCATTTCTGTCAAGATTTACTGAGCTCATGATGCCCAGTACTCTCATATCCATTAGGCAGCTTTGCTCAAGCCCTAATTTCTCAAATCAGCTGAATAACCTTTAAATTCTGTCATCAGCCCAGTTCTCCCTTTGTTCCTACCCTGTTGTACCAGAGACATGCCTTGGAATGGTTTCAGATGCACCCTGTATGGAGAAAGGAGGTGAAATTGAAAACCTATTGTTCCCTTGCCTGTAAAAAGAGGAGAGTCTTCTTGCTCTGTCTATCAAGCTGTGTTGGTATTATTAGCTATGGGCATGCCTTCTGAAAGGTTTAAAAAAAATTACCAAGGCAAAACACACCAAGACATTTATACACACACTCCAGAGCTTGTAAAGTTACTTTTAAAGTATTTTTTTACCTTTCTATTTCATGCCCCATACTTGCTATTTATTATAAAATAAGAATTATGTGTTGTCAAATTGATTCTAACTTACAGTTGCCTTTTTCAGGGTTTTCTAGACATAGTGTACTCAGACGTGATCTATCATTCCCTTCTTCTGAGGATTCTCTGGGACTATGCAGCTTGCCCAAGGCCACACAGGCTGGCTCTTCTTCCAGGAGGCTCAATGGAGAATTGAACTCTCAACCTCTGGCTCCACAGAACAGATACCTAAACCACTGAGCTATCCAGCCAGCATGTAGCTACAATAGAAAAAGTAATATTTTGCTTACTTATTTCTTAAAACTAATGAAAATAGTGGCCTTTCAGTAATTTGTATTTTTAATCTGAATATAACAAGGCCAAAACGTGGTCTTCTGCCATCTTCCACCAGGCACATACCACAACATATACCAGCACACAGATATAAAATGTATTTGTTTTCCAGTAGAAGACAAATTTACCTTCGATGAATCTGGCATCAAGGTTGGTAGTGGCATCAAGGTTAACATCTCACTGGTAGATTTGAAATTGGAGTGGAAATGGGGTCTTCTCTGAGTTGTCCCTGAAGCACTTGTTCAAAGGTCAAAAAGATTACCTCTTACTGAGCCACAATGAAGCTGGTAACTAGTGGATGTCAGAAAGAATATGTGCTACATGCATCTGCGGCTATCTCTAGATAAAAGCCATGCTCCCACCTCATGGCCCAATTGAAACTTATAGTGGCCTTTGTCAAAGAAAATAGCTTGTTATGTTAATTCAAGGTCATCAAAAGCATTTCTGCTGCAGCCGTCATCTGAACAACCAGAGGAAATACAGGGTCCAAACCCATTAACAAAGAGTGAGCCCTATCATAGGCATAGCCTCATATCTGGTTTGCTATTTTGACTTGCCATTGTCTTCCCTGGCTTCCATTTTATTTATCTTTATCCCATCCATTCACAGAAGAGACCTTTTAAGCCACATCTTAGAAAGAAGGAGGGGAAATTAGTGTAGGGTGTCACCGGCTTGTTGATGCCACTGCATCCAGATTCCTAGATTATTTCAACCGGATCCTCTATGTAGATATTTAAGAACAGGTGAAACAAGATAAAGTCCTGTGGACTATCTTACCATTTTTTCTTCTAAAACAGATGGTACCATTTCATTCTGAAAGAATGTAATAATTAGGGCTCCATGGATACCATCTGATCCAATTTGTATCCAAATATTTGCTGTAAAACGCACTGAGTTGATTTGCAGGTGGTCTGAACTGATTTGTTTTCAGGTTTCTGTAGATATTTGTATGTTTCTGGATCAGGACAAAACAGAAAACAAAACAAAAACACCCCCCCCACACACACACAAAATCCCTGTAAATGGGGAAAATAAAAAAGCTGTGGCCTAGAATTGGGGGGGGGGGGCACCACACAGAGCCATCAACTTGGGAATGTGGTGGACCTTCAGTATGTAATCAAAACTGCTACCAGCTTCCTTCCTTCATTCTGTCCTTTCCACAAGGAGCTGTGCTCAGGGGGAGGGGGATGTGTTGTGATCATGCCATTATTGTGCCATTAATGTCCCCAGCCTTGCTTGCATAGATGTGCCATCACATCCTAGCTCAAATCAGAGTGCTCCACGTTTGGCACCCACCCATTCTGGAGCACACATAGGAAGGAACTCACAGTAGAAGAATAATGGTTCTGCCAGTAAAGACTAGTAGCATTAAAAATAATAATAAAAAAAAAAAAATAGGAAGGGAGGACATAGAGGAAGATGTTCCCTAGTGCTACTTTGATCTATCCAACCAAAGCCCACACAAATTTTCCATCTGATATTCACATACACATGTAGCCCTAAGCCTGAGTCTACGTCTTTGTAATGCAACTGGGTTTGTTGTTGTTCTTTAATTACCAGTAATTAACAAGTATTTCACAGCTTGACAATGTCACTCCTTTGGACTACAAATTCTTCCAGTTTGAAAACTGCCAAAAAGAAGACCACTGGTTATGCTGCCTGAGGGATTCAGAGAGATGTAGTCCACAACTCTGAGAGCACCGACAATCTTTTAGAGCAGAAGGAAAACACATGTCCTTTAAAGTGTTGTTGGACTCCATATCATGCAAGTTTTATTCTAATAATATCTGGAGAAGAACTCATTCTCCAATAATGTGTCAAAGGATCAAGAGTAGGAAGTGTGCAGACACGTGGCTATGGGTGTATCCAAAAAACACAACATACAGATAACATTGAAAGCTGAATACAGGTCATAGTTTCCTGGAAGGAAATCAAAATTGCAGTCCATGCACAGATTTGTGTTTCTGCTTATGGCTTGCCTAGCTGTAATTAGGTGATCTTTTTGATCAGAGAACTCATTTGGCAAGATACATGTTAATGTTAATTAGGACTTCCAACCCACACAGTTTAAGAGTAATGATGCCTAATGTAATTATGTCACCTGCTGCTTTCTAAGGCTTTTCATCTTTATTATCTGTGGATGGAATATAAGAGTACAGTAGTACCTCAGTTTATTAATTTAATGCGTTCTCCAGGACATTACGTAATGTGAAAAATTCATAAACTGAAATGCGGTTTGCCATAGGAACGGGGGCGGCGCTATAAACCTCCAGGCACAATGCATCCTGGGGAAATTTCCTTCATACTGCGGAAAAAAATTGTAACCCGAGACATTATTTTCAATGGATTTCTGTTCATAAACTGAAAATTACGTTAACCGAATGGTTCGTAAACCAAGATACTACTGTAAGTGTTTCCAGCACTGACCAGCCCAGGCCATAGGAATAACCTCTTCAGTGGGGAAATGGAACCCACAGAGGAGTTGTGATTGTCATGGAAAAATTAGTAGGCCTGTAGCATTAGCATAGGCTGATTCCTCAGCTACATTGTTAATTACTGTTAGAATTAAAGCAGGGTGATGACAGGAGGTACAAAATGCATTTAAAAGGCAGAGCATTGTTCTTTGCTCCGGAAAAGAAGGAAAAGAACAAAAGGTTTTATGGGATAAAACAAAGAAGAGCACCCACATTTATATCAAAATTGAGTGTCTGAAAAGTGGAAGGAATAAATTAATTAACTTGCAAATGTCTATGGCAAGTTATTTGCATATGTGTAAGAGAAGAAAAATTGAATCATTAAAGGGCTGTAAGAACTGTCTTAATTTATCATGTTCTGAATTTGAACTGAGTTATCTTCCAGGGTGTCAAACATCAAGAAGACATGTGCTGCCCTACTTAAGAAAATAAAGTTTAAGAGAAAACTTATCCAAATCAATTTGATTCTGCATAACTGTGGCCATCCATCAAATCTAATGCACGTCCCCGGCTTTGTGCAGCAGCCTTTGGGGGGCTCGGTATTTTTATACAACACCTTCTGGTTTTCATGGCTGCTTGGGAAGGTAAAACTAAGGAGAAGAGAGATGCCGTGGTAGATGACTGGTGCATTTCATTCAGAATGTTAGGCCCCATGTTGTAAAGGTTTGTCATAATGGATCTTTTATGCTGAAATAATGTGCAGAAACTGACCTTTTACACAGCATCCCCCAGATTTCATCTGGGCCCCAAAAAAGACACAGAGTTAGGTTTTTGCCTTGTGCCTTTTGGCGACATTCTGACCTGTTGGACTCTATGATGGTATTTGTGCATTTCCAGATCTCTGTGATTGATTGATTGATTGATTGATTGATTGATTGATTGATTGATTGATTGATTGATTGATTGATTGATTTTTTAGGAAAGGACATTCCCACAAATGGGGAAAACAGAAACAATTATGGTCTGGGGTGGGGGCTGAGCTGCATGGTGCCATCCATTTCAGCAGCAGCAGGATGGTAGACATAAACAATTTATTTCTGCCTGTTTACTTCATCCCCACTCTCACACACATTCTGCCCTGGTAGTGAACTGTTGAATAAACTAAGCTAGATAAGTGGAAAAGAAAATTATAGAACATATGTACATAGTCTAAATCAATAACATTACAAGTCTTTTACCTCATCCAATACATAAGTAAAATGACTGGAAGAGCAGCTGCAAGGGGATATGTAGTGTGTGGTGATCTCAATCTGAGCTTTTCTTGCACCTTGAGGGAGATCAGGAGGGCTCAGCTATCGTTCACCTTCTCCTTTAGTGCCAGCAGCTCACTGGGCACCTCTGGTTAAAAACGTTTTAATCCCATGAGCGTCAGATAGAATATTAAGGATTGATGGGGGTGTTGCTCCATCCTGTGGGCAACATGTTGCTCCTCAACTGCCCCAGAACCACAAAAATATCCATTCTTACACATCTGCACAGTTCACATCCCTTCTGAGCATTTAGATTGAATTATGCATGCAACCAATACAATACTGATCTATTGAGTACTTTGCATTAAAAGCTGTTGGGCCATCTGAACATTCTCCATTAACATCTGTTAGAAAACCCATGGTCCAAAACCAAACTGTGGCCTATGTCAATTAATACTGTCCTCCAACGTGGGGTACAAATTGTCCAGCTATCTGAATTGATCAGCACTACTGAGATGTTAGATAAGGGATGGTGAATAGGTGACTGGGTTGGAAATCTCATCAGTCCTAGCCAACCTAGCCATTGGTGAAGAATGAACAGAGTTGCTGTCTCTCAGTGATTGGTGGACCACATGTTCTCCATCCCTGCTTATGATGAATGTTCCAGTTACAGCCAGGCTCTCTATTCCTGGGGTCCCCAACCCCCAGTCCACGGTCCAGTACCGGTCCATGGCATTGGCAAGACTGGGCCACGGAGACAGATTTCCTGCCCCCCCACGCACTCCCCCCACGCATGCCCACCCACACGCACAGGTGCCCTGTCCACCCGCGCATGCACACACGGGTGCCCCGCCCATCCGCACATGTGCATGAGCGTGCCCTGCCCACCTGCACATGCACGAGCATGCACCACACCCACCCACGAGCACACCTCGCCCACATGTGAGCGCAGGGGTGCCCCCCACGCACGGGCCCCACCCCCCCAACCGGTCCATGGTTTGAAAAAGGTTGGGGACCACTGCATGCCTTCTGCATTACATAAACTTTATCTTTAAAACTACTGGCTCAAGACTGATCCAAGACACTTAGCTATCTACAGTGAAGGACAAGATGATTCCCTTCCGATTCCATTTGCAGAAGGCAACTGAACCAGTAAGTGCATCTTACTTTTATCAAGACTGAGAATCTTCTCCCTTGCCAGAGAGCAGCAGGCTGGTATAAAGTATGCAGGGCAGGTTAACTAAACGCACAATTCTGTTTTCTGAGTTAGGGGAACAGTGAAGAGGAGGAGGAAATACCTGTGGTTGCTTTTGCCACTCCCCCCATGCTACCCAGCATCTGCTACCAGAGCCAGCTGCCTCATGCTGCGTAATGGGGTGGGGGGTGGGGGTAGTGAGCAGCTCTGCCTCCTGTTCTTCCTGAGCACTGACATAAGCCTAGTTTCTTCTTCAGCTGTCAGACATTTGCCTTGCAAAGGATGGGAGTTCTGAGATTAATCTGCCTTCCTTTTAAAATTCCTAGTTAAGAAGAGTTCAGGTTTTAAGACTGGGTGCATTGGTGTTATCCTGCTGGAGGGTGGGGGGGGTTTGGTTGGAATAAGATAAATTGCTTTGGACAAGCAATTTACAATAGGGTTTTCTTCAACTGCTATTTGGTCTTGGCCAACTCACCACAAAACATGTAAATTAAATGTGATTCTAAGTGACAGATCCATGATTTTTGTAGCCTGTGATTCTGTCTTTCACACTTTTACTTTCATTTATTCTGAAGGGACGTGTCAGATTTTGGTATGCAATAGTGCTGATGATCTATGTGAAGTGGTTTACTTTAAGCTGTAAGATGCTGGGGACTATCACTGTTTTGAAGTCTTGGGCAAAGGCAATTTACATGTATCTTCACAGAATCCAGACCACTGGCAGCTCATGACAGGAGCAGAGTGGTGCTCCCCCACTTCACTCCACAAGCGACTTCTACCACAGACTTTATACACCCATATACTTCTATCTTATATCTTCCTGGCACACAGATGCACTCAAATGGAAAGGAAAATCTTGGCAGTATAAATATCGCTATAGATGAGGGATTTGAAAAGTTGGTCCTGGGGTAACACACAGCCCATTCCAGGCTGGGTTTTTTGTTGTTGTTGTTGTTTTGCTGTTTTGATGGTTTTTTTTGTGGCAACTGGTCCCAAGCCATTTTAACTGGACATTTTTAAGCAGAGGTTAGATGACTGACCATTTATCATGATTGTGTTCACTGTGGATTTCCTGCTTCAGCAGGTAGTTCAACTTGACAGTCTTGGGGAGGTCCTGTCCAGATCTACAGATTATATGACTCCATGATCACACAAGATCTTTTGTGGGGGACAGGGGAGGCTGATGGGGCAGAAGGCTTCAAAAACAGCTTGGGAACCTACAGAAAACTGAAGCCTCCGGAAGCAATGAGTCACGTTTTAAACAGGTTGTCAGGACTCCTATACAACGTTTAATATGACAAGAAACTAAAACCATGTGTGGATTGGTCACTTCTGATTTCATTCTTCTACATTTGAGGCAGACCATGCAGCTCTCAGAGGATGCCAGGGCAGAAAACTGCCCACGGATCCACCAAAGTTGCCCACCCAGGCCATAGGTAGATACAGCTATAGATAGATAAAACCACCAGCAACATTTGCACTATAAGCCTTTATTTTGCCATCCCTCAGAAAGAGAATGAAACTTAGCTTGTAAAAAGTTGACCTAACAAGCCTCTTTTGACTACACACATCAAAGAGATCTATGGTTTTATTTTTAATGTCCCATAAGCTCAATTGAAGAGAGCTATTTTTAAAAAATGGTCAATATTTCTTTTTTATGTGCTAGCAAATGCAGCGCAGTTATGTAACTCCAGTAGCTGAAAGCTAGCATAATTGCTAAAGACTCAAAATGGTCTTTATCAACTATGGCCAGTGGTTCCCAACTTTAAGTCCTCAGATGTTTTTGAATTAAAACTCCCAGAAATCCTGGCCAGCATACCTAGTGGTGAAGGCTTCTGGAAGTTTTAATCCAAAAACATATGTGAACCTAAGGTTGGGAACCAATGAACTATGTAAAAGAGGGCAAAAGAAGATACATATTTACATTAAATCTCTATATCCTACTTGATATGCACAGATGAAAATACTCAATTTATATGGAATCATTGCTAGGTGAAGAATGTCATGGTCAAATGAATAGTTTGCCTATTCACTCTTCTTGCCAGGACAATGGTTCTCAGCTTCTGGACTCCAAATGTTTTGGGCATTAATTACTAGGATTCCTGAACAAAGGACATTCTGGTTCGGGCTTTGGGGAGTTGAAGTCTAAAACATTGAAAGGACCAAATGCTGATATCTACTGGTCCAAAAGCAAATGAAGGAAGAGGTGTACTTTTACCTTCAAGTACCTTCCTGCTTCCACCTTTTCTGAATCTTTATTTGCAGACTGGAATTGCCCTTAGATAAGTGACACTTCCAAACAGAGGATTCTCTTCTGAGTCAGTTCCAATAGAAGATTACGCTATGTAACATAGCACCCATGGTCTCTCTGCATGAGATCTCGAAGGAATTGATAGTAACAGGGATACTGCTATCAGAGAGAGAAGTTGAAAGAGATCTGTAACTGGGCAATTCACAAGGGGAGAGATGCAGTCCTAGAATTAGAGAAAGGGAGGTCTAGGAAAAGAAATAGAGTGCCCAATAGCCCTCTTCCTCCAACGTCCCAAGGCCACTCTGGCTTCTCATGTGACATTTAAGACAAAAGATGGGCCAAAATGGCACTATCCACTTATAAGAAAGAGGTCTGGGGATGCTTCGAAGATCTACATAGTTTTCAGTTTAAGACTGCCAAGTCAGCAGCTTCCAATCCCATGAAATTTCAGGGCCAAAACCCAAGACAATTATGATGTTAGAGAGACCAACAGATGTGTCTGTGATTTTTCTAACTTGCATTAACTTTTTACTTTGAATATATTTTAACTTGTTTCTTTCAAATGCAATAAAGTTCAGTTATATCTTAAACATAATCCAGCCTATTCCCTGCCCATCTGCTTGATTCAGAAGGTTTCCCAGTTAAGGAAGGGGAAAACAACCTGCTAGGCTTGGAGTTCTTTGTTCACTGCACTTCTCAACCCCCACAAAAAAGGAGATAGACCCCGCAACAGAAATCTTCCAATTTATTGGGTCAACAGGGGTTTCCCTCATCTTGCATAGATGGATGGGAGGTGGTGGTGGTGGTGGTAGAAGCTACCTATTCCACCTGTTATAAAAGTAATCTCCTCCATCAGCCTTCCATAGAGGCTGGCTAAAGAATAAGCTTTGTGTGCTGAAACTTTGCAACCATAGCCAAACCCCAAGGTTTTATCAACCATAAAAAAACCTCAAGGGGAGGGAGTAGGAAAAAAAAACTGTTCAATGAGAGTGGAGTAGGTTCGATAGCCACTGAATGCTTTCTGCTCATTGTGGGAACAAAAACAGAAGCAGGGGAGAAGCGAGGTGTTCTGAGAACAGGGTATGGCTGGCTGAGCCCTCAAACAGGAGTACTACATTTTGCAACCTTTTGTTGTTCCCATTTGTTCTGCCCTTTTTATAGTCACCCTACTCTATTTACTCTATTTTCTTCTTTTAATTCTCCCTTTCTGTGCCTTTCCCAGAGATGGTTTTCAAGAGGAGCCTCATTTCTGTTCACTCGGGAAGTGTGAACATTTGCTTGATTGGTGTCCCATTGAGTGAGAAATTTGTCAGAACTGGTTCGTTCAAAGTAAGTGTAAATAAGCTTAAATTGTTCAGGGATCCCAAAATAAAACAATTTTGTTGTTGTTGTTAAAAGAAATCTTTGGTTCATAAGGATGAATGAGTAAGCAATGTGTTAGAGCGACCCAAAATAGGCATTTTCACAGCATGATTCTGCAAAATGTTTGTTTGGATGCAAGATCCAAAGAAATGAGTTTTAGTTCAGGAAGCATTGTTTAGGATTTAGGGTTCTGGATGAAGCCCGGGCCTCAAACACAAGTTTTTGAGGTGTTCAGGCTTCGTCCAAAGGAAAACAGGTCTTGCTCAAAGCAGTACAAAGCTGTGAGCTGCTCCAGTCCCAACACAACCTCTCCCACTATCCATAAAAGAAGAACAACATTCTACTAGCCAACATATCCCTGTGCCCCCAGCTTCTGTGTGGTAACATTTTGTGTGCTGTGTGGTAGCATTTTTATTTTATTTATCTACCACCTGATTAGTGAATTCAAACAAGCAAAACTCCAGAATCACCACCCACTTCATTCCTATAATAACATAGATGGCACTATAACCATCCTGAGTGCAGTAATCTATAGAAAACATAAAGTTCAAAGGTTAAAATTAACATCATTTGAGGGTATGATGTCCTTAAAGGCTGCCTTTTATAATTCTGCCTTAATTTCTTGAATATTGGGAGGGGTGGAGCCTAGTGCACCTCAACGGGCAGTTTGTTTACAAAGTGGGGGCTATTGCTGAGAAAGACCGGCTCCTCATTGTTACCTTTCTAGCTTTCCTCAGTGTAGCTACCTTTAGCATTGTGGATTGTCACTGTGTGACACGGGAAGCTGCCTTACAGAATGTTATTTTAACTCGTGACACAATAATCAGAAAGGCAGTCTTGTGTCCCTCTAATAAGAAAGAAAATGCTTTCCCTGAAAGCTTGGAAAACTTACTTGCTGGACAATCTTGAAAAAGTGATCATGTTGGTTGAAGGATTCTGGGAATTGCAGTCCAAAAAAGCAAATTTTCCAAACCCTGGCTGGAACATTATGAAGGCACTATTTGTACGAACCCAGGATTGCCACTCTCTCCATTTGGGATCATCACAATGGTTTGAAAAAAATGGCACCAAAATTATGCCAAAAACCCAAACCAAAACAAATTTCACACGGCTCTCCCAACATGGTTGGTGCATTTTAACAAGAAGGGATATGAATTGACCCAGAGCAGAAATGGTCATACCCTAGAGCAGGAGTGTAAATCCATGCTTGTTCCATCATCACCTGGAATGATGGGGACCCACAATGTTATTCTCCTCACTCTGATACAGCAAGGCATTTTGTAACCCTCTTGACAAAAAAAAGAGAATGAATATTTATTTATTTATTTATTTATTACATTTATACCCCGCCCATCTAGTCAATCGACTACTCTGGGTGGCTAATATGTGGATAATACCAGCACAAACAATGCAACATATCACCAAAAACACTTTTAATGCAAATAATGCATAAAATAGGGGTGGTTATACTCTATTCCAAGAACTTTGAAGGATTGTGATGCTTTGGGATGGGCACATTTTTAAACAATCAGCCAGTCCTTCTGTCCCTGCTGAGTGAGCATGTGTGCTTTGCCTCTCAAATTGTTGAGATCTTGGTGAGAAAAAAAGAATGCTTCTTGTCTCACTCTTGCCTGAAGGTGAAGAAAACTCATCTTCCAGGTGTCTGATCAAGTCCACACAGCTTAAATGGATGAGGACAGGAATTTGGTAGGTATTCTTTGGCTGCTTATTCTAGAGCAGTCTTCCAGAAGTGGGGCTTTCTAAATGGGCTGGATGACAAGTCTCTTCATCCCCAGTCAACAGGGTCTCAGTGTCTGACAATAAATGGAAGACATGGTCAAACACACCTGGAGGCCATCAGGTTGAAGGAGGCTGCTCTACAAGTAAACAGGCTGGCCAAGACAGCCAGTCCAACAGCAGCTTGGTCTGTGCTGAACGGATACATTGGTCAGCCTGAGGAGCTAGGCTTGAGTCTGAAAGTTACAGAAACCCACCTCTTGCTATCTGCAGTGATGGTGCCACTGTGCAACAGAGAACAGGCCAGCAGCTCCTCCCATCAGTCAGCTTCCTCAGCAAACTCCTATGATGTCATGTGGTACAAACATTAAAGTCCTAGAACATGCTGAAAGAGAATACAGCTCAAGGCACACATGCCCAGTTCCTTACACTCTCATCCTCTGCAACATCAACATTGCAACAGTTATTTGGCAGTTATTGGCCAAAATCCAGTTGGTGCAACTACGTGGGCATTAATGGTGAAAATGTCACCAGACTCTAAAGTTACTTCTTAAGTTAACTGAAAGCTTCCGATGTTCCCTTCAACTTCCAAAGATCTCTAGAGTTCCGTTTTGACCTGGGGAAGCCTTTGGGAGTCTTAGGATGTGATGGGGAGACTTTAATATTGGATTTCATTGTTGGCAGACCTAATCCTGGTTGCAGTGATCTTGTTATTTTTGATACCTGCTTCAGTATGTGTTTCTTACACTACAGGCTTTGGCAGTTTCCAGAAATACTTCAGAATTATTGGCTGAAATCCTGTTTCTTAGCATAGTAAATCACATAAGAACATAAGAAGAGTCCTGCTGGATCAGGCCAAGGGCCCATCTAGTCCAGCTTCCTGTATCTCACAGTGGCCCCACCAGATGCCTCTGGGAGCACACAAGACAACTAGATACCTGTCTCCTGATACCCCTCCCCTGCATCTGGCTTTTGGAGGTACCTTCCTTTTAAGCCTGGAGATTGTACATCCCCATCATGGTTTGTAACCTGCGATGGACTTTTCCTCCAGAAATTTGTCCAATCCCCTTTTAAAGGCATCTAGGCCAGATGCCATCACCACATCCTGTGGCAAGGAGTTCCACAAACTAACAACACGCTGGGTAAAGAAATATTTTCTTTTGTCTGTTCTCACTCTCCCAACACTCAATTGGAGTGGATGTCCCCTGGTTCTGGTTTTGCGTGAGAAGGAAAAGTGCTTCCCTCTATCCACCCTCTGCATACTTTTATACATTTCAACTAGAGTAAAACCATTAAATCAATGGTGATATGGTGAGTCAACTCCTCTGCAAGTTTCACTGACTCAAATGGGCCTCCTCTAACAGTGACTTGCTTTAGTATAGTAAATTACAACTAGAGTAGGCCCATTTGAATCAACAGAAGTTATAGAGGAGTTGACTCACCAAATTGCCGTTGAGTCAAAGGGCCTACTGTGATTTACTATGCTAAGAAACAAAAGTTTGGCCATTGAATGGACATAGATATCTAGTTGCCTGATTTTTCAGCTTTATTTATCAGCACTGAAACATCATGCTACAAGTTAAGGGAAGGAAGGAAAAAATGGGGTGAGGGAATAGACAACAGGTACAGAAAAGCCCAGTTTTATTGACTGCAATGCATTCAAAATGAGTTCTCTAAGATGCTCCAAAACAATCAATGTCAGTCCTAGAACCAACAGTAGGAAGAAAATACTTCTTATTTATTTGATTGATTGAATGGTTACTGTCCAATTTTCTGCTAAAACTGGGACTCTGTACAACAACCTACAAGGTTAACTAAGAAGAGCAGATAAAAATGCAAAAAGATATAAGTCTGAAATACAATTGAACTGATTTTAAAAATCTGAATTAAAAGTTATCTAAGAGCATGCCAGCAAATTGAATAAGATACCAACCTCTTAAAAGCCTTTTTCTCATCAGCTTATTGCAAAAAGTCTTTCCCTGTGGAAAGAGCTTTCCATCAGGGAAAATAAAATCATATAAATCTACACCTAGCTTGTAGTAGCCCCAGTTTAAAGGAGTAGAAGAAGATCAGCCAAACCTGTCTGGGGCCCCAGATCAGTCACAAGTAAGAGAGCCACACTTTGGTCCAATAGTGTCAGTCTAGGATCTTGGGAGAGCTAGGTTCAAGTCCCCCACACATACTTGCTACCCTTCGGGCAATCATGCCCTTGCCCTTTTGGCCTGACCTGCCTCACAAGTGGCTATGAGGATAAAGTGGGGATGCAGAGAGCGACAAGTGCCACTGTGATCCCACTGGAGGAGATAAGAAACAAAGATGACACAAACAAGCTGCTTGCAAAGGGAAAATTTAGAAGTTGCCATTTCTTTGTCTCAATATTTCTCTATGATTTTGTTCTGTACTAGAGACATGAATGAACTAAAAAATGAACCAGGCAGTTCATTAAAAATCATTGGTTCAAATTGGTTTGGGTTTGTCAAAACTGACAAACCTGAATCACAATTATTTTTTTATATGATTTAACGAACTTCCTGGTTCATTCCCCACCCACCCGCACAACCTGCCCACCCACCTCCTTCCCACTGCCCCCGTTGGCTCCCTACCTGGTTCTGTTGCTTCCTCCTCTTTGTCCTCCACCAACACCACCAACTTGAAAAACAGCCGGCCTAGTTTCCCTTCTGGGAGATGGGCCTGCTCTCTCTGAAGATGGCAGAAGTGGCAGTGGAGGAGGAGAAGGAGGAGGCGGCAGCAGGACCAGGTAGAGAAGTGACAGGGGCAGTGGGCAGTCTGTGGAACTGTACATGGGTGATCTAGCAGCATGTGACCCCGATCCAGCACCATGCAGTGCCGGATTGGGTCCATGTGGTGCTGGATCGCCCATCTGCAGGCGCAACAGAGATGAAGGAGGAGAAGGAGGTGGCAGGACCAGGTAGGGAGGCAACAGAGGCAGTGCAAAGGGGGCGGGGAGGAGGTTGTAGGGGTGGGATTAGTTTTTCCTCCCTCCCCAGGCATGATCTTTCTTAAAAAACAAAAAAACAAACAAACTGGTTCGTAGTTCATTTTTTAAAAAAGTTTTGATGGTTCGTGGGTAGCCACAAACCACCATTTTTGTGGGTTGTGCCCATCTCTATTCTGTACCTTGTTTGGTCAGTAAAAACAACAAATTTGCTGCATTTGCCTGATCAGTTACTAGTATACCCAGTTAAACATCAATTATTTGTTGTGCTTGATAGGATTAGTGGGGATTGTGGCTTGTTAGACTGTCAGGTCAAAGTTCACCTGGACGTGCTTAGCCAGTAAAAAATATTTACTGATTCTTGCAGTTAAGCATTGACTTGTTTCCTGTCTACATGACTGAAACCACCATGACCTCATAGTAAATAACTGTGTGAAAAGCTGCTTGTTGATTGGTAGTTTCAAACCAGTTCCTCTGTTATTGGTAAGAAAGTATGCAGAGTTTGTACCTGTGCTAAGTAAGCATACTCCTTTGTCTTTGACTTGGGTACCTTTTACCAGTGAAATAAACTGGTTTATATTACCTCACTCGCTCTGTTTGTGACTCAACTTTCACTGTGTGAATGAACCCAGTGCTAAAATTGTCACAACACTGCTCAAGACAGATGGTTATATTAGCTCTAAAATAACCTTATGACAACACTGAGCTGAAATTCCCTTTCAAATTAAATGGCAGACCGTGAAGCATTGGAAAGGGCACCTTAATAAAAAATAATAATAAAGGGGCAATCAAATTTCAGGATTTTAATTTATCAGACAAATAAAACCCATGTATATACTTCATCTCTTTCAAATCTTTCAATGTTTTCCTCCAGTTTATGGAAGCCAGCTAACAACTGTCATTCTGGTGAATGCCAAACCCATTTATATTGATTGCATGTCCTTGTTTATTCAGTACTTGTAGGAGAAGCCAGGAATCACACAGAACAACATTTTTCAACATCCAGGTTTTGCATATTTCAGACATTCAGGTCCCTTTTGAATAATGCAGCTCATTACAGAGACAAATGCTTCATGCAGCATGCCATGTCAGGTTCTTCCATGACACATGTAAGAGAAGAAGAAAGGAGGAGGAGAGATTGAGCTTCTTCCAAGACAAATGATAGAATGGCAGGAAAAAAACAACAGCTTAAAAATGACAAAGTACAAGTAAAGGACCACCATACATACCAAATTCACTTTTAGAAGCACATTTTCTTTTAAACATTACAAGTTATGTAGACAGCTAGCTGGATAAAAATCATTCACATCCAGCAGAAAACACTTTGTCAATCACATTTGAAACTGGTCTAATAAAGGCAAGATCAAACTGAGGCAGAGGCTGTGTGATTTGTTGCTGAGTCACATAGCTCGTGAGTGCTTGTTTATTTTCTTTTTCATTGTGATTTTGCACATTCAATACACAAAAAGCACACAGAGTTGCCATTCTAGAATTTCACCACAGCCTGATGTATTTTCCCATAGGGCAGGGGTGAGAAACTTTTCTTTAAAGCCTAGGGGCTGAATGCCGACTTTGGAAAGATCTTGTTTGTCAAGAGTCAGCAGGGCAGACATTTCTCTATCAAGCAAACAACACAATTTATGTGTGTGTGCTTAGGAGCAAGTCCCAGGGTAACAACTTTCCCACCTGCAGAAAAACCTCCAAAGTTTCATGCGATAGCTTTCAAAGCCTGCAAAGTGAAACTCGGTTCCATGAAAGGTATTGAAGGTCACACATCTTTAAATACCCCCATTCTCCAGTTACTGATCAGAGATAACAGCAGAAAAAGCTTTATCCTCCATCACTGATCAGAGGTAACAATAGAACAGCAGATAAACGAAAGCTGATAACAGAAACATGACCAACTCCTCTCCTCTCTTAGTAGTTAACTTCAATAAGTGACAGGAACTTCAGTAAAGTCATTGCCCCCTCACCCTGGAATAATGACGCGAGACAAGAATTATGGGTTAAACACGGGCCACACTTTATTGAATAATCAAAATGTTTGCCAATCCATTGGCCAAGGGGGTCCTGCCGTAGTGCAGAATCAGGTTTAACCACAGAGGTCTCAACGGACCCCTAACAAACAATTGGGCGAGTCCCTGGCCCCAAGTTTTTGCAGTCGTGAAGACAGCGACAACCCGGCCGGCCCAAATTTGACCACCCCTGGACCTCAAGCCACACTCTCCTTGTTGACTGTTGGTCCGGGTGTGGCCCCAGCGCATCTTTTCCCCTCAAGCACTGTAATCGCACGATCCGCAGCGCTGGGAGTTCAGATGAGCTATCCCTTACCTGAGATTGCTATGGGAATCCCCAGAAAACCTGTTTATCCGCACTACCTGCCACAGTATAGGGACTAGCCATGCTAAGTCCCATGCCCGCCATCGAGCTTACCCAGCTCCAGAAGCAGGCCCCCCCTTGATGTCTTCAATGAAGATATCCAAACCTCGTTCGGAGAGATGTACACCATCTGACCGAAAAAACTCAGGCCTATCCAGGCGGATCCTCTGGTGACCAATCACCGATTCAAGGCCGCTGCAGACAGCTCTGCAGACTTCCCTATTAACACCTCTCTGTACGGCGTTAACAGGCAAAAAACTACTGGCTTCTCGCCATGCCAGCCGAGGGATGATCATTGACCATACAATGCTCATAGCCGGGTATGTGAGGTCATGAATCATATCCAGGATCAAGGCTTTTCCGCAGAGCCTGGTCAGGTTGTTACCCCCCAAATGTATTACCAACACATCTGGGGGATGTCAACCGAAGGCAGCCGCTCGGCAAAGCTGACACCACAGCATTCCACGGTGCCCTCTCCATTCAACATGGGCTCTGGCTCCAAAGTTGAGACTGCTCCCCCATGGAGACATGGCAGCGTATCGCGCTGCCCAAAAATCATAGCTATGGCCAATGATCATGATGTGCCTCCTCCTCACCATTGTCATGGCGCCTGAAAAGAGAAAAAACAAACCAGGCCCCTGCCTAGATGTTAGGTAACGTCCTGATATACCTACGATACGTAGAAGAAGACCACCGCCCTATCCTTTTAATGTCCTCCAGAAGCTAACCTAGGGCTGCAGCAGTTGATGCCACACCAATTCTAAAGGTACTCACTGCCGAGTACCCTTTTCATGTCCACTGTCTGTCCTGTCGCTGATATTGGGCCTGGCTGGAGTCATAGTCTGCAGCCAAAGACCCGCTAGCGGCTCGTCCCAGCGCAAATTAGGATGAATCGCGCTCCTCATACGGAACGCTTCATCATAGGCAAACCATGCCTGCCCTGCGAAGTCCACGTATGCTCTATAGATTATGTCGAGATATTGGAATAATGAATGAGCCTGCCAAGGCCGGGCCTTTACTACCACCCCAGCGTACATTACAAATCCGGGCAGCCAGTTCGCCCAGGTCCTGTCTGGTCTTTTTCTCCTACGCCTCTCTTTGTCTTTGTCATCTTCCTTATCTAGATCTTTTTTCTCCGTATTCCTCTTCAACTATTCAAATAAGTCAGCGTATTCACCTTACCAAATCCTTCGTTGCTGGGGTGAGGTGATCACCCAGGGGCATGGCGTGGCCCCCAAATGGCAAGGCTTGTAATGGCACGGTGTTGTAACCCGTGTCTGGTACCGATGGGTACGGCCAAATGCCTATACCAGCCGTCAGAGTTATTGGGGCTGGGAATGGGATCTGTGGATAAGGAGTGGCCCCTTCGCCAAACTGCGCACTTGTACTAGGCCACAGTATATTTGGTGCCCCACAACTCTGAGTGTTATGTATAGGGTAGAATGGTGAACCAAATTGACCGCTGCCTGGCCAAGGCCAGGCAGGAAAATGTGTAGAAGTATCTGGTGCAGCAGGTGACTCACCAGACAGCTGCGTCGTCGCAATTGTCTCCTCCCTGCTGTCCATTGATTCCGGGCCACCCTCGTCTATCGCCTCCTGCCTGCCAAAGACCGCCATACCAGCTGCTACCATGATTGTTGATGATCTCTCTTCCCTGGTGTCCTGCTGCAGTGGTGTTACTGGTGCTCCGTCTGCCTCTCTTCTGGATGTCCCTGCATCCCGTTCTACGGCAGCAAACCTAGACATAAGATTATCGGCCAATACTCTAAGCATAGCCCTACAATGGCTTTTGGATTCCCTAGCCAATTGGCGCGGTTGCGCTTCACTGGGCTGAGGGGCTGATTTTGCTGCTCTTTCAACTTCCCAGGCCATTTTTTTTTCCTGTAGTTGTTGCCATATGGGCAATGATTCTTCGTCTGACGAAGACTGCGGCGGTGACACCTGAGATGCAGGCCGTTTCTTGGCCGGCTGCTTTCCTTTTTGGTTGCCCTGCCCCTTTCTTGAGGCCATTATGCTAACTAAGATTCGATTCCAGGTAAATTAAGACAATCAAAGTGTCTTCAGTACCCTACCCATGCAGTGGCCACCCAGTCTAGTCCCACCCACTCAGTGGGGTAAGCTGGGAACCGAAGGGTGGCTTGCTGTACAAATATATACCCTCCTATACCTTTATGCCACTACTATTTAATGTATTATTATTATTATTATTATTATTATTATTATTATTATTATTATTATTATTAATTATTATTATTATTAATTATTATTATTATTATTATTATTATATCTATATATGTCTATGTATTTATTTATTATTTATTTATTTTATCTTTATTTATTATTATTAGTAATATTTAATTTATGCAACTAAATAATTTATTCAATTAATTGTAACAACTAATGAATTACCCAATTATTTATACAAATACAATCCCTTTATTCCTGATGAATTAGCTAGATATAATATTAAAATGCAGTAACCAATATTTAAATGCTCCCTATCAATTAAGTAACTGTTTACTTACTTATGTGCCAGAACGATTTCTTACACCTGTAATCAAATTTTATGGAACCAATAATAAATTCTAATTATTCAAAATTTATGCATAGCCGAATATATAATTAATGAAAAGTAATTAATAAACCAAATAAGCCTACGAAGTTAACCAGGCTCAAATAAGCAAGCACCGCCCACTATACAGCCCTTAGGCAAGCGAGTACCGCAATTCAAATTAAACAAGTCCTAGGAAAAAAGGTGGGGGGGAGCGGCACGCCAAACAGCTGAGGAGCCTAATGGCCATGCCGCATTGCAGCCAGCTTCAGCAGACACGCGCCAACACAGTGAGTAGTCAGAATCGATATGTCTAAGGCTACTATAGATAGTTAATTACCTGACTAAGCAATAGGAATTGAAAATTATATATGCTCTCATTATATATAAATTATATATAAATTATATATAAAACCGGAGGATGGCGGCGCCACAGTGCAGCGCGGCTTGCACGAGCCGCGCGGTCACACCCCACCCCTTTTAGACTGTGCCGATTAACCTAAATAAACCGGTAAAAAACAACCCCAAACAATTAATATGTCAGCTAAATTGGCAAATGCGAAGCAAACCAAGGGAGGTAGCCGATGCTCCCCCCAAATCCAGATGCTGAGAGGTCTCAAAACCAGCTACGCAGCTTGTAAAAGAGCCAAACAGCAGAACTCCTCTTTTGACTGTTGCCAGTGAAGGAAGAGGAAGAGGACAGGGGGGAACGGCCCTTAAATAGCCTATCTTTCCCCCCTCTCCTACCGAAGTTGCTCACGCTAGAGTAAAGTGTCTCACGGCTTCCGTGGGAGGAGGCAAAGGTGAGCCGCGCTGCCGAAGCGTGGCTCGTCAGCGCTCAAACTTTTGCAATTTTAGACATCACAAGAATGCCCTACATGACAAACAAAGACACAAACAAGAGTTTAGGACAGAGTCATTTGGATGTGTTTAAGCATGACTGGAGGTTCTAGGTTAGTATAAAAGTCAGAATAATTCATCAAACAAAGAAGGAGAAATGATTTCTAGATTTAACGGGCTATTGGAGAAAGAGCAGCCACACTAAAAATAACTTGTTTTAATATTGTAATATTAATGTTAATATTAATTCTGCTTCAAAATAATACCTGAAGAGTTTAAAGGTCTATCTTTCCAGGTACACTGTGAGAGAGAAGAGAGAGAATGTGGACTATGGATGTGTCCATAAGTGCGCATCAGAGTGCACCTGGAAAGTTTGTATTCACTGGATCAGGTCAAACAGAGGCATTATAATAGATAAAACTTTTCAATCAGTCTACACAGCCTAACATAGAAACCTATCTTTGTTGTTGCTTTTCAGTAGCTGTTTTTATTTATGCATCCCTGCACATGCTAAGTTATTTATTTATTTATTTATTTATATTAGATTTATATGCCGCCCATCTAGAACGTGTCTACGCTGGGCGGTTTACATATAACATAAAAATAAAGTGAGGTAAAATCCAAATTAATCACAAAGTCTAAGATGGGAAAAGGAAAAAAGAAGAAAAAGAAGAGAGAAAAAAGGAAAAAGGAAGATAGGCTAGGTAATGGCTGTAGGGAAGGCCTGCCTATATAGCCATGTCTTCAAGTTAGTCTTGAAGGCCCTCAACAAGGGAGCAGGCGGATCTCCACAGGTAAGTTGTTCCAGAGGTGAAGGGCCACTGCCGAGAAGGCCCGATTTCTAGTTTTTTCCCACCGGGCCTCTCTTGGCATTAGGCCCCTCAGCCGGCCGGCCTGGCTGGAGCGGGCGATATGGGTAGAACTGGGCGGAAGAAGGCGCTCTGCCAGGTATCGAGGGCCTAAACCGTTAAGGGCTTTGTATGTAATGGTTAGCACCTTGAAATCGATGCAGAAGCGGATAGGTAGCCAGTGTAAGGCGGCCAAGGTGGGGGAAATATGGTGAAATCTTTTCACCCCTGTTAATAGCCTGGCCACCGTGTTCTGGACCATCTGGAGCTTGTTACTTTGGAACTTTCCATTTGAAACTTAAAAAGAGCATCTGGTTTATTATTTGGTGAGAACCACTATACATATATACTGTTCTGTTCTGCAACCACCAGCCAGCAAGCTGAGGTTAGCTTTCTCCAAAAATTGTTCCATCCATACCTTGCTCTCACAGAGCCATTGGTCATCATGACTGGGAGATTCTGGGAGCTCTAATCCAAAAATATAACTTTTGAAGTCTGAGCTTTCATCTAATGGAGCACAATTATCAGAAGCCACAAGGCTACACCCACTCACCTGCTGACTTCAGAGATCTGTTCCTGCTTACCCTGTCTTTTGACTCAGAAAGGGCCATTGTTCTTTCAAGGAGATGCAGGAGGAGAAGGCAGAATTTTTGCCATGTCTTCAGCTTCTTTTTGACAGAACCCAAGGGACCTTTTTTCCCCTAAACCAGAAGTGGTTTCGAACACACACACCTCCAGCTCAAAGTGGTCTGGGTACAAAAATGTGGCAAAAATGCCCTCATGGTTCCTGGAGGGAATGTGGGTGATTTCTAATTCAAAGGAAAAAACTGAGGCATGCTAGGATATGGACAAACACTGGAGGACTAGTGAGGTGCATGGACTGCACTTTGCCCATCTATGGTGTAGTGCCTCTCCCCATTTCCATACAGCGAAGCTTCCATTCTCAGTGTCAGACTATTTGTCCACAGTCCAACATTCTCTCCCACAACTCAAGGGCCTTAGCCAGATGTTTTCCCACAACTTTATGAGTACCTTTAAACAGAAAATATGAAACAAACACATAAGAAAAATCAGTCTAACTGTATCCAGTGGGGCTAACAATCCCAGAAAAAAATGGATATAGGACTGCAAGCTCAGAGCTCAGAGAGAAAAAATTGCTCAGATTTTGTAGAAAAAGAGCTAAGCCACTCATAGAACGGTTGCTTCCTAGCACTGTAATTCTTGGCATGATTAATTTATATTCAAGTCAGGACCTTAACCCCCTTCAGCAACTAGATTTAATAATTTGAATCTACTTGTCTGAGGTCTTTCTCCTTTCAGAGGAAATGCCAATATTTTTATCAAGTTTTTAATATTTTATAAGATTAATGTTTCAAGAGAGTTACATAAAATGATATTTTAGGCACTGCATTCATTTTTACAAAGACTGTATATAACTCATTGTGTGTTCTTTAGCACTCCAGGTGCTTTACCTGGATATTGCAAAATTATGCTGTAAAATTATATTCTACAATAATATTAATGGCACAATGTACGTTTATATCCCTGTTTAGAATTCCTCTGAACAATTTCTGGCATGCCACAGAAGTCTGGCCACTACAAAATGAGACAGTAAAGACAGAGATGTAGAAAGTTACTTTTATTCGACAATAACAAATCACCAAAATGGAGGGGCAAAGAAAAGAGCAAAGTGGACACATTTGCAAAAAAATTAGTATAACTTAATTGTATTATATGTGTATTTTATGGTATTTAATTGTATAGATGTATATGTAGACATATTGGCCAGTATCCTGTTGATTAGCTCCACTTATGCAATGGGAATGATGTCACTGGCAGCAGAAGATTGACATTAAAGAGCTTTTTTTACTATAATTATTTTAGGATGTGCAGGACTATGTATCATTGTGCACTAGTCACAAGCCACCTGAAACTAAAAACTGAACTCTTTCGTTAGCAGCAGTCTGCCAATGCAGATTGCACAAGAGTGATACTGGCCAGAAATGCAACAGGATACTGGTCTTTGGTCATAATTCAATTCTTCAGTTGAAGAAGTGTGGTTTATGACTGTGGGATATTGTGTTTCTGTATCCATGATTCAAAATACCATGGAATGGCCTGATATTGCTGCACAACATCATTCTGTGTTGCCAACAGGAAAATAGATGCCAAATTTTACATAGCAAAGGTCAGCCGGAATGTTGGTGACACCCATGGCAGCAGCCAAAATAGTCTACAGAATACCCTCATGTGTTTACTGCCATTTCTTCTAGACAGTTTGATTACTTTGTGGCTCCAAGATAACTGGATGATTTGTTGAAAAATAGTCCTGGCAATTGCTTTGTGTTGGGGTGAGTTAACTGATGAAAAAAGGAGTCAGCTTCTGGGAATTCTCCCCTTTTAGTGTCTCTTTGTGCTATTGAACCTTCAACAAACTGTTCAACTGTTAATATTGGTTTGGCCTTTCCTTGGTGTGTGGTAGACTATGTAATGGGCACTCTTGCCTGGCTCTGAAAATTATTCTATTCTATTATCTTTAGATATTTTTACATTCCATCATAGAGCTGAAAAATTATAATCTGTTTAAAAAAGAAACTTTGAAAATTGACCATTTCTGTTGTGCTCTCCCCACTTTAGCCATGCCCCTTTGGGAATGCAGCCCCAAGCATCTGATCAATCTGAAAACAGTCCTTGGCCCCACCAAAATTGCCTCTTCCCTGTCCTAAATGAAGACATGTCTGTATTATTCTGGAAAAGCATAGGATGATTTCTGCGTTTGTGCCAAAGTCAATTATCTCTCAAGTACTTATCCAACAGTTGATAAATAATACAGTGTGTTACTTGTCATACAGTGTACAACAGTGGGATACTAATAATCCTGATGTGCATAATTGGTTTTCCAGGATTTCTCTTTATGATGTCTGCTGCTTTTTTGTATTGTACAACAGAGGTAGCACAATCCACATTAACTTTAAAAAATGAACACATGCAGACAAAATTAATTAACTGAACTTTGTTCCTTTGTCTCAGGGAATAGCAAGCACAGTAACCGGAACCATGTATATAGATCCATAGCTGCCAGTTAATGAAATCTCATCTTACAATGTTCAGTTTTATTGCAACATTTGAGTTGTTTTACTTCTGTGTGTACATCACATGGTTTCTTTCCAAGGAATGACTGGCAACTGGGTGAATCTTAAGGACCAGCCCAAGACTTTTTGCTGGTTCAGTCAAATTGATAAGGTGATGCCCTCTTTCATTCCATGTATGGAAGCTGACTGGGTTGGTGGGACACCCATAGTCAACTCTGGCATTTGGATGAGGATCTTCACTAACATGGAAACAGCAGGCTCCTTTAGGGGTTGGAACAGGCTATATTGGGGTTACAGCTCACTTTTGCAACAGAATGAAAAGGCTAGGGAACTGTGAGCCCTTTGGCACAGTGATTAAAATCCACTGTTGCAGTCAGGCCTCTGTTCACAACCTGAGTTTGATTCCGATGGGTTCTGGCAGCAAGCTCAAGGTTGACTCAGCCTTCCATCTTTCTGAGGTCAATAGAATTGGTACCAGAGAGTGCTCTAGCACTACAGGATGGTAATTAACAACAACAACAACAACAACAATAATTCTCAATGTTTTTATAATTTTGATT
The DNA here is from genome assembly GCA_037013535.1 of Intellagama lesueurii. NCBI lineage: Eukaryota > Metazoa > Chordata > Lepidosauria > Squamata > Agamidae > Intellagama > Intellagama lesueurii. Next base: position 281,511,628 of record JBAJHW010000001.1, on the reverse strand, counting down.
GACTCTGCCTGGTGTTTTTGAACAACAACAAGAACAACAACACAAAAACAACAAGTCTTTTGTGGGATAGCTGTGACTTTTTACTTTTATTGTTACATGGGTGTGGCCTCAGTACACTTCAGAGAAGGAATATCATAGGATTCCCATGATGGCTCTTATCATGTTTCATGATGCTGTCTCATGCTGTGTTTTGGGTATTGAGGTTGAAAGTAGACTGTATTTTTATGTACAATTGGCCAGTGTTTAATAGGATTCAGATGTTGCTCTTTTAGTAACTTAAATTAATTATTTTAGTTACTTCTGAAAGAGGATAATAAGGTGTTACTCTTAAAAGTTGTAATAAGGGATGTGCACTGCCTCCTGACATGTTACATATAGTGCAATCAGAATTATTTCTGGCAGAATTATTTGCCCATCTCCATCCCAGAGAACACAACAAAAAGAAAAGCAAGAAATGCTTATCATGAACTTTGGCAATGGTACCACCACACCAACAAGAAAAGAGAAACAAGACAGGAGTGGAGAAGACAGAATCCAAAAGAGAACTTCTGATCTAGCCACTCAAAGCATATGCAAGAGTGCAGGCATTCAACTGTGTGGATGCACACACACACACACATGCAATCCTAGTGGACTAGCTATATTTGTAGGAAGAAGAGGAAAAAATAAGAACACAAAATTCAAGCAATATGCTATATGAACAGAGATCCTTCAATTTGTACTGCAACTTACACACACACCCCAGGAGGATATGGAATTGCTGCTACAGCCCTGTGATCTCTCTCAAATCCCCTTCCTGGGACAAGAGAAGTCTTAGGATTCACCAGGGAGTTTCCTTCTCCTTTGGCACTGTCAATCTCCATCTTGCTTGAATCTTCTTTATAAAGTATTGATTTTTTTTCTCTATATATACTTTTAATCCTTGGTGTCCTTTTTATTTAACATGTTTAGCCTCACAGATACCAGATTTAATATGAGAGATTGGTGGGGTTGCCACTCTATCCCATGAACATCTTTGGGCTCTTTGCTCTGCTTTGTGGTTGCCACAAATAGCCCACAATAGCCTAGTGTTTCATCATTCAGCCAAATACACTGTACAGCTTTATTGTAAGTGTAATGGTAACGATGACAAACCTAGACAGCATCTTAAAAAGCAGAGACATCACCTTGCCGACAAAGGTCCGCATAGTCAAAGCTATGGTTTTTCCAGTAGCGATGTATGGAAGTGAGAGCTGGACCATAAAGAAGGCTGACCGCCGAAGAATTGATGCTTTTAAACTGTGGTGCTGGAGGAGACTCTTGAGAGTCCCCTGGCCTGCAAGGAGAACAAACCTATCCATTTTGAAGGAAATCAACCCTGAGTGCTCACTGCAAGGACAGATCCTGAAGCTGAGGCTCCAATACTTTGGACATCTCATGAGAAGAGAAGACTCCCTGGAAGAGACCCTGATGTTGGGAAAGTGTGAAGGCAAGAGGAGAAGGGGAGGACAGAGGACGAGATGGTTGGACAGTGTCATCGAAGCTACCAACATGAATTTGACCCAACTCCGGGAGGCAGTGGAAGACAGGAGGGCCTGGCGTGCTCTGGTCCATGGGGTCATGAAGAGTCGGACACAACTTAACGACTAAACAACAAAAATGGTAACTAACTACTTTGGGTGGCTTTAGAACTATAACAAATACAGTGGTGCCTCGCTAGACGATGTTAATCCGTTCCACGAAGATCGCTGTCTAGCGAAAACATCGTCTAGCAAAGCACGTTTTCCCATTGGAATGCATTGAAATCTCTTCAATGCGTTCCAAAGGGAAAACTCGTCGTCTTGCGAAATCTCCCATAGGGAAACCTCGTCTAGCGAGTGCGGGTCCCCGTCGGAATGCACTGACAGCTGCACTGACAGCTTTTCACCACTAGTCGGCGCATTCCTATGGGGAAACCTCATCGTCTAGCGAAAATTCCCCATAGAGAGACATCGTTTTGCGAAGCGCAGTAGCGATCGCAAAAAGGCATCGTCTAGCGATTTCCTCGTCCTGCGAGGCAATCGTCTAGCGAGGCACCACTGTATTTTAAATACTGTGTCCACCTCTGAAACTGAGAAATGTCTCTGCATTGAAACAATATGATGCTGTGTTTGAAAATGACAGTAACCTGGGAAAGCATTGCCTTCATACCACCTCCTCTAAGCTGGTACTGTCCAGATGTATAGGATCACAATGTCCATCATCCCCAGCAACATAGTACACTTCTGAGGATGATGGGAGCTGTGATTCAGCACAGCTGGAGAACACAGTGTTGGGGAAGGCTGTGCTACCAAGTGTTATGATGAGGAAAAATCTGAACTGAGGGAGTGTTCAGTCACCTTTTCTTTTCTTCTGGAATCGCTGGGTTCTGTCGGTGAAAGAGGAATGTTTATCTGGCATTCCCAAACAAAGAAACAAGCTAGGGGGCCTTCTACACTGCTTTCACAGTGACAATACATCAGAAAGATACATAAAGGTTTTCTGCAACAATTCAGAGTCAGATAGACTTCTTTGGGAATAATCTGACATGTGCAATTTGGTGTTATTGATCACAGTAGGTGTTATAAAACACAAATTATATATTTGAACACGCTTCTTTCCAGATCTGCAGCTGTCATTGCCATAGGTGGCATCACTGCAGTTAAATCAAAAGCTAAATCAATGGAGCTCATTTGTTTTAAAGAACAGTTTCATTCAAAGCATATAATAGAAGCATGTTGATGGTATTTTTCCCCCCAGAAAATTGAGAAGTTGTCATCTGGATCTGAAGTAAATTTCTTCTTCTGTCTCATGATAAATGAATAAACACTGACAACTTGTTCAGTCATAAGCCTGTCCCATTACTACTAATTTATCTACAGGTTAAGAAGCTGTCGACTATACAGAGACAGGGAAAGTTACTTTTTTGGAGCACAACCCCTTGAATACCTGAGCCAGCCTGGCCACTCTGGCTACATCTCTGGATGACACAGATTGTCTCAGAATATCAATGAAAGAGAAACCCTTCTGGTTTCTGATGAGGGACACAACCTCCTTGATACAAGACCAAATATGGAGGCTTCTTACTAAGACAAATGCAAAACCATCTTCCAAAAACAAAAGAACAACAACAATGTTCTTATGCCTCAGCATTTTAGGGCACCTACCTCAAATTTTATTCTCCCCCATTTTTACAATACTTTTTACTTTTTTAAACAGAGAAGAAAAGCATATACAAAAACTATCATTTTACAACTTATTATCGTATATCCACTTATGACTTAACCAACTCCTCTTCATCACATAGTGCAACCTACCCCCCCCCCCACTCGAGACTGGTTCCTTGCCCTTCACTCTTCAAATCTTCCCATTTCTCTCCAGTAATGCATTGATTCTTGTCCCAGTGTATATCCCTTCCCTTTCTGAAAAACATGTACCAAAAACAAATTCCATATTTGTTTAAAATCATTATTTTATGTCATTCCTCTTCTAACCTTAATTTCACAGGTTAGTTTGTCATTAATTGCCAAATTCAACATTTCTCTGTACCACTCCTCCATAGTAATTTGATTATTAGATTTCCAATTTTTTGCAAATATTAACCTTACCATTGTCACCACTGAAGTAATTAATTAAATTTCTTCTCTCTTCAGTTGATTATTGTTAACCAAATTCAACAAAGTGGTCCTTGGGGACATTTGTACCTTCACGCCAATTATTTCTCTTATCACCTTGAAAATAATTGACCATTCCTTCTTCCTTATTTCACAAAGTCACCACATATGTATATATGTCCCTTTTTCTTTTTTGCATCTCCAGCATAATGAAGGTATATCTTTATTTATTAAATTCAGCTTTAGTGGTATTATATACCATCTCCAAACTACCTTTTAACAATTTTCCATCACTCTTACAGACATATTTTTCATTATTCTTTTATTCCACATTTTACTCCAGTTTTCAGTTTTAATTTCTTCACTCAAGTCTTCTTGCCATGAATCTTTTAGTACCCTTTTTAATATTCCGCCTATAATAGTATCTTATATATTATGCTTATTGTTCCCTTTCTATTTTCCTTTGGGTCTATTTTTTCTCTTTTTTTCTATAATCTCCTCAAATTCTATCATTTTTCTACCCTCTCCTTCTTTTGTTTTCCAATCTTTTGTCCATTTTTCTAATTGAAGTATATTTAACCATGACATCCCCTATCCCAATATCTCTCTTATACATTCCCTATCTTGCATTCATTTTGTCCATTCCTTTATCCTCATAATTCCCTTATTTGGTAAAACTGTTTTTGCCTTCCCTTTAAGATTATCTTGGATTTTTCCCCCTACAACCTCTAACAAAGGTGAAGTTGGTGGACTTAACTCTCCCCTATAATTTTTCCAACATTTTACCATATATTTTTTAAAAGGGATTATCTCTCCTTTGATTTTCTCTTTTTAAAAATATATTCATCATTCCCTCTTTTCTGTAAAATTCTAAATATCTCCAAATTAAATTGTTATTATTTGCTATTATATCTGGAATATTGGGTATGCCCAAACCACCTTCTTTCTGTGATACATACCATAGGTTCTTATTAATTTTAGCTCTCTTACTACAATTACAATACATATTAATCCTCATCTGCCATTCTTTTAACTGTTTTTCTTCAACCTTCATAGGTAACATTCAAAATAAAGAAAATTAATTGGGGGATAATTTTCATTTATATAACACTATTCTATCAAAACAGGAAATCTTTAGTTTTTATAATTCCTTTATCTGTTACCTAATATCTCTCTTTATCTTACCCAAATTTATTTTGATCATACCTTATAAATTTTAAGCAATGTTTATTCCTAGATATTTAATATTGTTTTTCAACTTTCCCTCAAAAATGTCACAAACAATATATTAAATAAGAAATGGCATAAAATAACAACCTTGCATTCTGGATCCATGAGCTGAATTTTTTTTAAGGCTAGCTGACGTATCTCTAAGCAAAGTCCATTCAAAAGAGATAGAAGCAGGGTAGCTCATGCACCTGGCCAAGGAGTATCCCACCTCCACATTTCAGAGAGAATCACTCTTTGTGCATTGCTTACAAGTCACACTCAGATAGCAGTATTCTGGCACTTAGCTCTCTTTTGTGGTAAAGCATCCTTTTCAACCTCTGATGTATAACCATGCATTAGCTCATGCAACTCATGTCTCTGAAATCATTTTATCATGGTACAGAATGCCTAGAAAATATGATAAAAGGTCACACAGGTCAAACAAAATAGCTGTAGGAGTCACAAGATTATTCTCTCTGTGTACAGGAGACACACTAAATTATTTGGCAGAGTCATCTGAATCTCCCACCCATGTCACACCCTAGTCTTATTCCATGAGAGAGGAAAAGAGTATTTTTCAATAGTCTTTTGAGATTTTTGGCATCCAGAGGAAGTAGAGTCCTGAGTAATCACACATTTGACTCCTAGTTAGAACCATACCAGGCTTAGCTACTTTTATGCAAGACTATAAACTAAAGCATAATGTTTCAAATGCAGAAGAGAACAGCTATATGACTTTGTTTGTTGATTATTTGGTTGGTTTGTCTTATTTATAGGCCACCTTTCTCCTGATAAGGGGAGCTTGTTTTACAGCTTATTCCAGCTTCAAGTCTGTTCTTGTTATAAGCCACCAAGTCACTTCCAACTCATGGCAAACCGATGAATAAGTGATCTCCAAAATGTTCTGTCCTCAACTGCCCTGCTCAGCTCTTGTAAAGTCTACCAAGCCACTAACACTGCAATATTTATTCGAAGATGTGCTGGCTGTAGTACTTTTGGAAGGGGCAGAGCTCTTTTTCTACAGGCAGAACCCCCTTGTGCTGACCAGTCTGAGAAACCTAAAATGTTTTGGGTGACCCCTGCTCCTTTTGATATTCAGTCACAGCCACATCATTCCAAGGTGTTGCGATCAAATATCAGACTCTCTGCTTTTTTCAATACCTTGTGTTGGCTTCCCAGAACTTGGCAACCAGAAGATGGAGTATGCGCAGACTGGCATTTCCAAGAGCTACCACACTCAAAATGATTGTGAGAATAAGACCTGCTTTTGGAGATCAAAAGAGGAAGGCTCTTCATTATTGAGAGAATATGTGGCTTGCTACCCTCTGTCTCAGCTGTTATTCTTTTGGCTTTATTTAATCTGATGCCTGAAAAATTCTCATAAACCCCGCCTTGTGTCAATTTACTCTGTGGTCTACTTGTCAAACTGCTGATCTCTGCATCCCTATGTTGCATAGCTTTCATAAGTCCCTAGATTCAATGTGTAAAGGTGTCAATGTGAGTGTGATTTATCTGGGTTTTCCAGTTCAATCTTGTTTTAACGAGTGCAACTTCAATAAGGGTTTCCTTGCCATTTTTGAAAAAGTTGTTGTGAAAGACAACTGATTTCTAAAGTAGATTAGCTGCGTGTTAAGTCTCCACAGAAAAGACCCAGATAAGTGTTTAATGGTTGCACTAATCTAGTTTTATTATAAATCCAGCACAGAAGATCATTTTTAAAGCATTTCTTCAAGTTTCTTGAAATATTATTGAACCATTCCCTCAAAAGATGCTGATTTCTTAAGGAGAAGAGAATTGAGGCCTTATGATTAAGTGTGGGCAGAAAGCCCAGTTAAGAACCACTCTCATTTTGACACCAGAAAGACACCAACCAGCACAAAGAGGGAAAACAAATGCTCCATCTTGTGAACCCTTAAGATGGGGTGAGATTTGTGCCACCATTTGAGGTTGTACAATTTTAGTTCATGTGATGCATGATAAAAATGAAACTTAAATGAATTTTTCTCCCACTTTATATCCAAGTTTACCAGTTTCATACAAAAAGATAGAATAGAGACCAATGTAGCAGAAGTGAAATTGGGGGAAGAAACATCAATAATTTAAGATATGCAGAGGACATCTTATTACTGGAAGAAAATAGCAATGACTCGAAGCAGCTACTCATCGACTTTGAAGAAAAGAAAGAAAGAAATATGAATAGTTGGACATAAGGAAGATAGAAGTAGTTGCTACCGAAGAACTATATAACTTTAATGGTGACAATAAAGAAATCAGAAGTACTAGAAAAAGATTTTCTATACTTTGAAAATAGATTTTCTATATTTCAGTTTAATCATCAGTAAAAATCAGACTGCTGCCAGAAAATCAGAAGAAAGAAAATTTGAAAGGCAGCTATGAAGGAACTAGAAAAGCTCTTTAATTGTAAAGGTGTGCCACATAAGATGAAAGCTAAGATTATCCATAGTATAGCCACTTACTATGTGAGGGTATGAAAGCTGAACAATGGAGAAAATTAACAGAGAAAAAAATGATTCATGCATTAGAGGTATCATGGACCACCGGAAAGACAAATAAGGGGATTCTTGATCAAATCAAGCATGAACTCTCACTAGAAGCTAAAATGACTACTGAAGCTATCTGGTTTTTTGACATATACAAAGATAAGACTCAATGGAAAAAGCAATAATGCTACAAAAAATGGAAGGCAGTAGGAAAAGAGATGGCTCTAACACGAGATGAATTGACTCTGCAAGACCTGTTACTGAGAAGACTTTTTTGAGGTCCTTAATTCATAGGGTTGCCATAAGTTTGAAGCAACTTGGTGTCGACTTCTGTTGCATAAATCCAAGAATCGCCACGTGCACAATAGTAGGATTCCTGTGTACTAGCTATTCACTGCTGCTCAGTGTAATGGGTCACTGGAGCATCCCAGCTCAGGCCCACCCCCATGTCTCCTATCACATCCTCCAGTAAGTGTCCAGTGCTCAGTTTCTGGCACACTATGAGGTTCATTAGTGAGGAAGGTCCCAGCTGGGTCGCAGCACCACAGGTGAGAAGGTCCAATTCAACCACCAGAAGGCACCAGGGCTGTAGGTCCTGAAAGGGAGGAGTCACCCACTATTTGTGTCAGGCACATGGAGCTGTCAAGTGACAGGGAGGAGCCCGAGGAGGGTAGCACAGGATATAAAAGGGGAAATGCCCCAGTGTTAGGGAAGAAGGGCATTGATGCTGAAAGTATGGGGACAGGGTAGGAGGCAAGCTGGGACGTTGACCTGACTGGGCCCCAGTGGGAAATGGATTGTGCCTTTATTAATCTCCCTTGGTACTGCCTACTGATGACTGTTCAGAATTATTTGCTAACCCACTTGACACAGGAGGAAAACCAGCCCACCCTGACCCAGAAAAGGCAGTAGCAACAGAAGTGCCATGCTTGGAGGCTCCACCACCAAGAAAACTAAGAACTGCTACCTTTTGGGTGACTCCAGCAGTGAGACACACTGGCTTCACTGGAAAGGGTTGCTCAGAACAGGACTGTGTACAACCCAGGCAGGATGAGTAGAACCACTCCCTGACCTACCAACAAGAAATTTGAGAGACCTGGGGCAGGCCCTACAACCAGGAAAGATGGGGAAAGTGTGGACTTCAATCAAGATATGTCAGTTGTCTGACTCACATGTCATTCCCTCAAGGGCCTTTCAGTAGGAGAACTCAGGGGACAACACTCAGCACCTAGCTTCCTACCACATGTCTCTTGCTGATGTGTTGGGAAAAATGAAAATGTCTTCCTGAAAGTGTTAAATCCAAAGCCTCTGAAAAGTTCAGATTCCTGCTGAAACAACATTAGAACAGCACTGTCTGTGTGCCAAACCCCAAGCTAGGGTTCCCTGAGTTCCACTATGAGGTGTAGAACTTGGAAATTTTCCTTTTTCAGATTATAATTCCCAGAATTCTGGGAGTTGTAATCCAAAATCTGAAGTCTTCCAGGGTCTTCTGTGCTAGCTGATATCCCATCCATTTCTATACTCATCCTTCTGCTCCTGCCCAGTTCCTACCATCATGTTAGATCAACAAGTTGGTCTTAGCTCCTGACAGTCCCTAAAGTCCTAACGGAAGTTCCATTTGGCCCAGTGTCCTCAGTCCATTTGTACTCAATTGATATAAACCAAGGTTAAAGCAGGATCAACAGTTCCTCTCAAAATTCTCTCAAGGGACTACTTCTATTCATCATCTTCAGGTGAAGCAACTGGCACCATTTCAGCCTTCCAGATCTCAGCTTCCCTTTTGAAAGTCTACTTGAAGTAAATATCATAGATGCCTGGAGGATGTGTTACCCAAAGATAAAAGACTATACTTTTTACTCTAACAGACATAAATCGTGGTCAAGAATTGATGCATGTTGGATCTCAACAAGCCTAATGAAAGAATTGGAGCAAATAGATATTTTACCTAGCATATTTGCAGACCACAATCCCAATTCATTACAACTGGGTAGCAAATCAAGAGAATTTAATTGGAAGCTCAATACTTCACATTTAAAAAATGAGGAGTTTATCAAGCAAATAAAAGAAGACATGGACTTATTCTTCAAACAGAACATGAGGCCAGAAACACCAGTGACAATGGTTTGGGAGGCAAGTAAGCCATTCTTTAGAGGAGCAGCCATAAGATTTGCATCAAAACAAAAAAGAGAAAGACAGAAAAAATATAAGATTTCGGAAAATAGATTAGCCTCAGATGAACTACAGCTGAAACAAAATCCATCAAATACAGAACTGAAAGAGAAGATAAAGTTAGTACAACACCAGATAAATATATTGCTCACTGAGGAAACTGCAAAGAAGCTTAAATTTGCAAAGCAACTTTTTTTTGAAAACACAAACAAGCCAGGGAGATGGTTAGCATATAAATTAAGGAAAGAGAAGGAGAAAACAATAATACAAACAGGGACTGAGAAATTTAAACAAGAAGAAATAAAGAAGATTGTTGAGGACTTCTACCGAAATTCATACAGTAAAAAGGAAGTAGACAAAGAATCTCAGAAAGAATATGTACTGAAATACAATAAAATGAAACTGACTAAAGATCAAATGCAGTCTTTAAATGAGCCTTTAACATATGCAGAAATTATAGAAGCCCTCAAAAAGCAAAAAAATGGGAAATCACCAGGCCCAGATGGTCTTCCAGCTGAATATTACAAAGAATTAGAAAATGTATTGCTTAAACCATATAAGAAACTCTTGGAATTTGTTGAAGAAAAGTGACAATTGCCACCAACGTGGTCCAAAGCGATAATCTCTCTCATACATAAGGAAAACACGGAGGGTAAAGAAATCAAAAACTACAGACCGATCTCATTACTAAACGTGGATTACAAAATATATGCAACCATGTTGGCAACTAGATTGAAAAGAATCTTAATACAGACAATACATCAAGACCAATCGGGCTTCCTTCCAAAAAGGCAGATGAAAAATAATATAAGGATAATTTTAAATACTTTGGAATACTATGAAGCTCACCCGGAAAAGCAAATGGCTATGATATTCTTGGAGGCAGAGAAAGCTTTTGATAATCTGAATTGGAATTTTATGCTACACCAATTGGAAGTGCTACAAGTTGGAGAAAGATTTTTGAAATTAATTAAAGCAATCTATACCCAGCAAAAGGCAAAAGTTAGAATCAATGGAGAGCTGACGAAAGAAATACAAATACAGAAAGGTACAAGACAGGGGTGCCTACTCTCTCCATTACTATTCATTCTTACTCTAGAAATATTAACTGAGCAAATTAGAGATAAAAAGGAAATAAAAGGACTGAAAGTAAGAGGTCATACTTTTAAGCTCCAAGCTTTTGCAGATGATCTAGTTATTATATTGGAGGATCCAATGGACTCAATTGAAGACCTGATGGAGATGCTGATGAATTTTGGTGATATGGCAGGAATGAAAATAAACCAAAAGAAAACAAAAATACTTGTTAAAAATATGAGAGATCAAGAATGACAGAAATTAATAGAAAGGACTAACTTTCAAGAAGAGAAGAGAGTCAGATACTTAAGGATTCAAATCACAAAGAAAACTAGTACATTATTTAAAGACAATTATATGAAGTTGATTAAAGAGATACAGAATAACTTGGAGAGATGGGACAAATTACAGTTATCGTTGATGGGAAGAATAGCAACCATCAAAATGAATGTTCTACCTAAAATTTTATTTTTATTTCAGACCATTCCCATAATATTAAAACAGTCATTTTTTTCAAGAACTTAACAAGATAATCATGAGATTTGTGTGGCAAGGTAAAAAACCAAGAATTAAAATCAAAGCAATGCAAGATGCCAAACAAAGAGCAGGTTTTGGTCTCCCAGATTGGGTATTGTATTATAGAGCCTGTGTATTAGTCTGGATAAAGGAATGGATAACTTAAGATAATGATAGACTACTCAAGTTGGAAGGACATGATTTACAGTTAGGTTGGCATGCTTTTCTATGGTACAAAAAAGATAAAGAGCAGAAAAGTTTCAACTTGCATATGATAAGAAGAGCTCTACTAGCGACTTGGAAAAAGATCATCCAGCAGATTTACCAAAAAACACCAGGCTGGGTATCACCCATAGAGGCCTTTATACAACCTAACCTCATGACAGAAGCGAAACTTTTAAAATATCAAGATCTATTAAAAAATGATTGTGAGTTAAGGTCCAAAGAAGAGTTAGAAACACAAAACATATATCTAGACTGGTGGTCCAGAGCACAAGTGGAATCTAGGTATAGAAAAGATAAAATAGAGGGCTTTTACACAGAACAAACGGTATTCGATAAACTTCTGCTGGGCTCAAATGATAAAGTAATTAAGAAAATGTATGATTATTTGTTTGAAACTAAAATGCAAGATGAGATGGTAAAAGAATGTATGATTAGGTGGGCACAAAATATAGGACATAATATTGATATTGATCAACGGTTGCAAACATGGAAAAATAACATAAAGCTCACAAAATTGGTAAATTTTAAGGAGAACATATATAAGATGTTTTATAGGTGGCATATGACTCCGAAAAAATTGTCAAAGATTTATACAGAGGTGTCAAATGTTTGTTGGAAGTGTGAAGCACAAGAGGGAAGCTTTTACCATATGTGGTGGACTTGCAGAGTAGCGAAACAATATTGGATAGCAGTACATACTCTGTTACAAAAAATACTGCTTTGTAATGTTCCACTAACCCCAGAATTGTTTTTACTGAGCATTATACCAGATAATATAGATAAGACAAAGAACTACCTAGTTATATATATAGTCACTGCAGCCAGAATTCTTTATGCTAAGAACTGTAAGAAATCGGAGATACCGAAACAAGAGGAACTCATTGAGAAGATATGGGAAGCGGCAGAAATGGATATTCTATCAGAAGTGTTGAAAGACTGTCCAATACAAAAGGCAACTGAACGATGGGATTTATTATATAAACGGCTTGAGTCACCAGATAGTGCTTGAATAACATAGAATTAAACTAAGATGTAACTGTAAGTTGAAACCTGGAGGGCAATCAAATTGTAGAAAGGCGAAAAGTGGACTTGATATCACAACATGAACAAACAGATTGGATGACAGTACATTTTGTGTTCTCCTCCCCCTTCTTTCCCCCCCCCCATATCCCCCTCTACCTTTTGTAGTCCTTACCTTATCCCTAGTTTTTAAAAATAAAAAATAAATTTTAAAAAATCTACTTGTACTGAAGCATGACTCACTCAGCTCACATTGCCAGAACATGTCATCATACGCACATATAAGCAGCACCTTAGTTTTCAGTACACTTGCTAGTCAGTCCCTTAATTATCTTACAACGGTTTTTAATATTACTTATGTTGAATTATTTGTTCAGCTTAGAGAAGAAAAAATAAATAAATAAAAGTCTCTGTCCTGTTCAGATGCATTGGACTAGCAATGAGGAAGATATCATGAAATACTCTCCAAAGGAGAAGGAAGGGACAAATGTTTCCAACAGTTCAGGGGAAAGTCCAAAGAGAAAATTCTCAGAATATTCTATCATAACTGTATTTTCTAATCAATTTTATCTTGTCTGTGTCAGTGGCAACTGGTCTTGTTCTTGCAAAACCTCCTAATCTAATTCTGCCATCGGGCTACCAAAGGAGAGCTGGAGAAGTTAAGCTACGCTCTCCTCCGGCTTCTGAAGGAGGCTTCAGCCTGCATCAGCTTTCTTTGAAGAAATATCACAAGCTTGCTAGTGTTGTTTTATTTCATGCTTTTTTCAGCAATGCCTGGGGAATTCTGTAGAAAGGTCATAATTCTGACTAAAAAGGAGTTTTAACTGTTTTCCCCCCATCACCCTTCAACTAAACACCAAGACACTCAAGGTTACAAACACTGAGTAAATATTAGGAGAAAGAGATCATATCATGACGAGACATGCCAGCACAAACAACTGAATTCATTTGTGCTGGATGAAATCCTGGATGATATGAGATCTAATTTAAACTATTCAGTTTATCAAGTGATGAAAGTGTGGAGGGAAATACTGCAAATGGAGACAGTGGAACTGCCAAGTATGCCATATTTTGCACGTGGAGGAACCGCCACAGATTGCATCACAGAGACAGACGTTTCATAGCATGCTAGCTATGATGAACACATAGCTTTTTCCCTTGAGGTCTCCAAAGTACTGTAGGACTCTTAGGGAGAGGTTCAGGCATCAGATTCCCTGACCTGACATCATGATGAGCTGGCTATCTTGATCACCTGTTTATGCCTTTGGGTGCACATTTGTATCTACATTCTAATGTGGATACTGGTTATGAATATACCTTGGGATGCCCAGACAAGTTTGCATTCTTTTAAAAGCAGTGCAGTGCTGATAGACCTGCACCTGCCCTCAGTCAGATACACACCTAGCTTCGTCCAAGGTCATTTAAACTACAAGGGTTATGGCAGGGCTTTTAAAAAAACAAAAGTAAGGTTTTTCCCTGGATCACTCCCTTTATACAAATGCCTCTAGTCCTTTTTCCTGTTATGGTGCCCACTTTGCCGCCTTTTCTGATAGAGATTGCAACAGTGCATAAAGTGGCAGGCAGACAAGACAGAAAATTCTGATTAGAACACAAAGCCAATTGTTCCATCACAGTACCTGCAATATTTGCCAGTGGAAATCTCTTAGAATTTCAAGCTTGCAACCAAGCTACTCATATAACTCCAAAAGCCCAAATGACATATGTATTTGTTGGAATATATTTTCCCTTCCACTGCCAGTATTTTTCTTCATTTCCTTCTTGGAAAATAATGACAAAAATAAAAATATTTTGTTTCCATTTAAATGGATATTTTTAAAAGCAGATACACTTCTACAATACACAGCAAGTGCTGTAATTGTTGCTTTCATGTCATTTGCACCTTGTCTCTCTCAAACTCACAGGAGCAGCTAATTCCCACAGGCAAAATTTGAATTCTGTAACCCTCACACTGAGAACTTTACAAAGGAAACAAAGACATGGCACATGAGATACGCAGAGGAAAATAAATATAAACAAGTGTCACAAAATGTTCAGTGTGGAGTGTTGCCAGGATTCCAGCCAACCCAGAGAGCCATGCTTTCTTCCATCTCCCCACTGCCTCATCTCCATTCCC